>OX596235.1:56596941-57992128 GCA_951394345.1 Salicornia ramosissima | reverse complement strand
TCGTAGTCTCGACCGGTTCCGCAGCTTCACCCTCCTTGGGACAAGGAGTCATCGGGGTGGTAAGAACGTATACCACATTAAGAGTTGTCAAAAGAAAATGAACCTTCTTTTGCCAACGACGGAACCCCACACCTTCAAACATTTCCAACTTTTGAATGTTCATGGCAAGGTCTTTGAGAGTAGACATCTTTCTTAGAATTAGTTTAGAAGCTTGTTCGAGATCTTGTGGAAATTGTTGATGAATACCCTCCAAGGCGTGGAATCTACACTTTCCTTCTAAACTAATTCGCCCCAAAGATCATCGGGTGACCGCGAAATGTTTAGTGAGATACAATGGAGAAAACTTGTATACTCTATATGATCTTAGAGTATACCTTAAAAGGACTTAGTGTTTAGTTATGGGTTTAGAACACACTTAGTATAAGTTTGCAAGAGAATACTAAATGCAAGCAAGTTGTGAAAGTGTAGAGAATTTTTGAATATTTTTGGATACACTAACCATGAACTAAACAAGCCTATTTATAGGCACATATGGCAAGAGAAATCAGCTCAAAAGAGCTGAACAATCACCTCCTTAAAGCTCAATAAAATCAGAATAATGGTGATTAATTTGGAGCAATTAACACCTTGGAAGATGCCATTCACTAGGCAACCTTTCAAAGTTCTGATTTTAATCACCTTAAATCCTTGTTTAATACTGCAATGAAGCTATTAAACACATGCTTAATACGTACAAGCATCCTAGGCAAAAGCATACGAAAAGTCGAAAAACTGTTCGAAATTTCCAGAAGCAAATCGCAAGTCGCGAAGAAGAGCTCGCGAGTCGCGACCAGGCTCGCGAGTCGCGAGACTCTTCTGTCTCGTGGCTCGTGATTTGTTTCTTTCCAGAAACTTTTCACGAGTCGCGACGGGTCCTCGCGAGTCGCGAGGTCCCATTGGACTCGTAGTTTCTCCTTGCCTAATGTCCTCTTTCCTTAGTTCATGTAACCAAGCCCATTTAATCATAAATGTTCCAACATATAACACGTTAGGAAAAATAGCCACTCGAGTATTCAACTAAGGAAAGGAACTCCTATAAACTCATTTATTCAACAATTAACCTAGGGTACCTAATGATGCATGGCATAGCAATATAGCATTAGAAGCTCAACATAGAAGCATAAGATCTAAACCGAGACACAACTCACACAAGAGTATGAGACTTATCACATATCTTTTGAAACTTTCCGATGCATCCTTGGACCATGAACAGTGTATTCAATATCGAGTTATACCAGTCATACGTGCAGGATGCTGGCACATATAAAATGCCACTTCCCACAGTGGCCAAAATGCCGAATGCCTGAAATTACTCCATATACATTTACCACACTAAGGCCTCATTTTTTGGACTGAATTAATCTAAACTGAATTGAATGGAACTGAATTAAACTAAATCCTAGACTAAGCCTACTAACCAACGATTCAACTTCTTCCCTTGACTTGGACATATTATAGTGGTTAGCTAAGTCTATAAAGACCAATACTTTAAAGACCAGCATAACATGATTAAATGTAAAAATAAGCAGGTTTTGATATTCACCATATGTGAGAAGATAATTGATCAAATCACACCAATTGATCAAATTCAGTCATAGATTGAGAAGTTATCTGTTATAATTTCCAAGAAACACAACCTCCACAAAGACTACATATTTGACATCACTACTTTAGCACCTCATGAAGCTCTTGAAGACTTGAACCACTGGCAAGCTTGTTGTTCTCGCAGGAACGACCATAATCCTAGGCTAAAGTGGTCACTAACTAGCTATTCCATACTTCCAGTAAACGAGGCCACTTCATTTCCAACCTCTTAAGTTTTAAAGCCCAGGCACTCAACAAATTGATACTGACGTGAAATACTGAAACCTCAAAGAGGATCCCCCAAGTAAAATTGCAGTCTTGTAGGCCAAAAATTTTATACATCTAAAGTCACACATTCTTTACAGGGTATTTTTACTTTAGGATAAAAATTGTTGATTTATAGGTTAGTTCCACTGATTCATTTTCATGATTTTACCAGCATAATAAGTTGACATAGCAGTCTCACCTGTTCAAAGTTGTTGACCGTAGCTGCACAAAGGTAGCCTGCACTTCTGGTAGCATCAAACTCATCCCTGAATCGCTCAACCTGTACCAAAGAATACAGCCACAAAATTTCATCTCCCATTTGAAGAAATCATTTTTTTTATCATTATGGATTTATTGGTATGCGGAAAGAGGTGGGTGGGGGATCAGTTGCGAGGGAGAGAATCCATCCCAAATCTTTGATAAAGAAATTTCAATGATTGTGTAAGATTGAATTATCATACCTCTTCAACCTGCGTGGGATCGGAATTTACTCCTACAACCGGAACATTTGCATCTATAAAGTGGCTAGCTTTCAAAAGAGTGCCATCACCTCCAACAGTTACTACCAGATCCACAGCATGAATTGGACGAGATAATTCATTATGAAATAGTGTTTCACATTCAACTGACTTCCGTTTCAGGACTTCCTGACAAAAGTTTATAGCATCCTTGTGAACCTGAATTCTATTCTCCAAATGGCGTAGTACCTACAGTTTTGCATAGAGCCCATTAGAGTACACAGGTGAACAATACAAGCAATTTTCGCAGGATATTGTACAGAGGACAAAAGTCCTGATACTGCATTTATACAACTTTCACGGCCCTACACAGCAGGGATTGCTTTAACAAGAAACAAGCTCTAAATGGTTCATAAGTACACAACAAAAGTGAACATGTAATAATAGTGTTAACAAAACGTTCACAATTGAGAAGAAAAAAGTCCAACAGCTAAGCAAATTTAGATTAACAAAAAAAAAAAAATTTAACTGTTTTCACATCCACTAGCTCTTGTCTGGTAACTCGCTGGCAAGATACAAATAATAAGCTAATGCATAAATATGCATTAAAACAAGGAATAGACATGAAAGGAATGATATTTAATGATCGATTGTCCATGCCAAGTATACAAAGATTAATGTTTAACGGAAATACGTCACGTTTAATAGAAAAGGATAGGTAATAGTTTACATAAGCCATGTCCAAATCAAGAGTTTACTGGTAGACAAATGCGCTTCAAGAGATAGCATTTTCCTATAGAAAAAAGATATGGGCAGTTTATAACTGATAGCATCAAAACCAGAATCTAATCATCAATGCGATTTAAATAAAATATACCAAGCCAAGTTTGGAAGAACTCTGTGAGGCAAGGTTTAAATACTTTTTCAAAGAAGAAGCCATTTCAACTGAAACAACATAGGTTTTTGTTCTTTCTAATAGGCATGTTTTGCAAATAGCTACAGGTTGAATCTACAAATAATCAAATATGCATCCTCATAAAATTGTTGACTCTTTTCAATACTCAAATCCAATTTGAGCATATTGGGTTGAGTAAAGCCAAGGATTCCATACTTCCATTTGAGCACATAGAAGAAAGAAAAGAAGATACACTAGAATATTGGGTTGAGCATATTGGGTTGAGTAAAGCCAAGGATTCTACATATATGAATCCCTTTTGTTATTATCATATTTAGAATTTAGGAGAGAACCCTGAAATACAAGATACACTAGTCTTCTAATAGAATAAATCCATCATCTAAAGCAATTGCAACCGACATTTACACCTACAAACTGACTACACATAAGATTTAATTGAACACCACCCAAACAAACATCATTTACAGAGAATTATGCATGCACTCACCCAAAGATTAACAGTGAGCTCTAAAAATTAACGAAAAGAAGAACCTTATTAGAATGGGAATTTCCAGAATATGTAAGAGAATTGCGAAGTGGGTAAACATCAAAAGGCTTCAGGAGCAACAGCAGCTTTCTCCTAGCCATAGCTTCTCCATGTAAATTCATCCAATTACCAAGCTTTTGCAGTTCAATTGCTCTTTCCAAACTCATACGCATCACTAAGAGGCATCAGTGATATTAATAGTGGTTTCAATTTCTTGGAATTCAATGGTGAAGATTAAAGAAGATGATCTGATGATTGTACAAAGGGAATTTGATTACGTGAATTGCAAAATCAATGGGGCAAGATATTGTGGTTTGAAACATTGAACAAAGAAGGGATTATGAAACTAGAGGCATGATAAATTTTAGTAATTTCTTAATAAAAAAAAAATGGTTTCATTGGAATTTGAAATGAACAGTGGTAGTAGCTGGGCAATTCGAGCAGCCCCTAGTTTTTAGTACTGGGAAATCTTAATTGAATTAAATTCATAATTAATTAATGTTTATTGTTGATGATGAATATTAATTTGACCTAATTTGAAATTTAATACGGAGTAATAAGGCTACTAATTGTATTAAACGAAAAGGCAAAGTAGTACTTGAATAGGGTTATATGGTTAAGGGTTGGTTATTAAAAATTTAGGTGTATCTGGCACACATTAATCTTACTTATTAAGAAAATGCTCACGGCTTCCTCTTGTGGTTCTCTTCCAACTCACTAGGTTATGACCCTTGGATATACATTGGACCGCTCAGAGCATCCCTACTGGGTTGCATAAAGGACTTGCTTGCAATTTGTTTAAATAGTAAAGCTTGTTGCTTTCTATTGTATAATAATTTGGGTTGTAACCTGGAAAAGATAAGTAGCTCCACAAAGCCATGTAGTTTGGAAAAAAGAGCACAAGCATGCATCTCCCTCAAGACTGATGCGTGGGTTTCAATTAAATTAAAGTCAGACAAATAGTTATCATTTGTGCGTGAAGTACTAAGAAAAATAGAGGAGAGCGTTATTGCTTTTCATTTGTGGTCCACATATATATTAAGAATAGAGAAATGTTGTTTTTCACTGTGGTTTTGAAGAGTTGTAGTTGAGGAAAATGAGTTAGCAAACCCAGCTACAAAGCTTATCACTACCCAATGTGGATGCTCTCATGAAGATTTATAAAGTTTCTTACCCAAGTGAGTTAACTTGACTAGACTATGAGTATGACCATACTTGCCATGTATAGCTCTACTTATAAAGCAACTAGGGGTTTTCTTGTGTGCGTCACTTCTTTATGTCGGTACAACAATAATATTCGAATCTTTAAACACATTTTACCAACAACATGACACTTATAACACGTCTAGAATTGAAGTTAAATCCCACAATAATCAATGTATTCATGTCTATCCAAACAAACTCTATTTTTTCTTCTTTTTTATTAACAAATCCTTCTGCTTGTTGATTGGTATGAAGATTTGGTAAAAATAGAGTTGCTAACCAAACTGACAACCCTAGTTCAGTGTTAACTTCACTAGGGCCGCTTTTAGGTTTAACAACAGCGAAAGAGTCCTGTCATTGAGCACCAAGTCCTACCCAAAATCTCAACAGGAGGACAATCCATTTGAAAAATGATGGAATCTGCAACTCGATCTTTCCCTCATGAACGATTATACATCTTCCAGCAACTTTTGCCATCAACTTGAATGCCGAATGACAATCCAAGCATATTGATCAGACATTATTACATTATTTAGTAACTATTAACTATAGTATTGTTCAAAAAAGGCAGGGAGTTAGTTTATTGATTAGACATGAGACGTAACTGTTTTCAAATAATCACTACAATATACAAAACAGTATCACAAGAAGATTCAAAACATTTTTCAACCAAAAAACTTCTATAAAGTTTGCTTCAGCAAAGACCAGGTTTGATGAGTTTTTTTTTTTACTAAAGGAACTATTAACATAAATTAAAGCATTACAAAATTACGTCCATGCACACCATAGGGTGAGCCACTACTGCTAGCAATAATGTCCTGCTAATGTTTGTTATTCCAACCTAGCTAGCTGACCTTTTGATTTTAGTGTGTTTGCTGAATATTTGTATAAGCTTGTAAACATGGTAAATCATAAGTTTAAAGTTGATATTATAACAACATATGTTCAATATTTGTGTATAGTCGTGTAAACATTTCTCTTTTAGTGTGTGAACATTGTTACTTCAGTGTGTGAACATTTGTAGAATCAGCAAAAGCGCGCAGGTTTTTATTTTTACTTAGTGCTGGGATGCACGGAACCACAGAGCTGGCTGGTCCCAGGTCCATCTATTACCTATTAAATTATGACTGATTTTGGCAGAATTACAAATTAAAATAGAGCAATAATAAAAAAAAATGTGCATTAGTAGGAAACTAGGTATCTCATGGCACGACTAAGTGCCATCTTCAGATGCGATTACATAATTTTAACTATCACCTACACACCAACCAAAATTTGCAAAACAAAATCCGCACAACCCTAAAAACAATAAACATTATATTCAAAATACAGCAATAAACCAAATCGATTCTGGGCAAAAATTAGAAGCATAAAACATATAGGCAAGCAAGGGCCTTCATCTGTCTGAGGAACAACTGATCATCCATCCTGCATGGAAGCAATTGTCTTCTTCTCAGCAGGAAACATTGCCCTTTCAGATAGGCTTCTGATGGCACCGATATGACAGCATCACGCCAAAATTTTAACTAACTAGTAAGTGAATGCAATCCCCTGAGTTTAAGTTCATCGCCTTCTCATTCCACGTCCACCACCACCACGGAATCCACCTGCACCTCGTCCTCTACCTCCCATTGCTGCAGCATCTCCCTGGGCACTCTCTGACTGCAATAGAAAAGGGGGGGAAATTACTACATGCATTACGAAATTTGTTTTCCTGAATTCCACTGAGAATACACCAACATCAGACATCAGATGCAGGGGTACGGGGGGCGGGGGGCGGGCAAGGGTTGTAGCTGATTAGGAAAAAAATTACTAGTAGCTTTTTTCTGGGGGTTAAAGACATTACTTGCAAGTACATTGGCAATGCATATGCTGACATGGATATGTGAGAACACTCTAACGGCTTGTTTAGTACCCAGTTATAAACAAAGGTAATGGGAATTAATTTGTATATAAATTTGGAAGGAGAATCAATATCCAGTCCAATGGTGGTGCTAGTTTACCTCCAAATCACATACGGAGTAATTTTCTTTGTAAATTTTCATTCCATACCAATGCCACCCTTTCAAGTGGCAATGGATGGTAATGAAAAATATTTAGAATGAGATTGTGTTTCTATGGAAATGGTAATGCGGTTTCCCTTACTTTCTATACTTAAAAATCTATTCCTATTACCAAAATTTATTACCAACTACCAAACTGGCTTTAAGGAATATAACTAGGAATGAAGATATTAAAATTGATGGCAAATATTATGGATGACACAAGAGAGGTAATTATGTAGGTTTTTGAGAAAAAGGCAGAGATTGTAAAAAGACTGTTGAGATCATGGTGACCATAAAACAAGTCGATGGAGGCCAAACATGACATGTTTGGAGGCAGTTAAGATGGATATGAGATAATTGAGTACAAGTAGATGGCACGTAATCAAAAGGAATGAAGGGAGATTTTTGTTTGATAAGCACATGGGATAGCATTTATGGTTCACGCAATTGATCTCAAGAAAGAAGTTGAAACCCAGAGTTATAAAATTAACAAGAAAATGCTGATATTACATACTTATCAATCATCAGAATCAAACATCGATAAAGTTGACAAAATCATAATTATTTTTTACCTTGGGATTTTTTACGGTTTCATCAACACTTAAAACAAGACAGGCTGCCTCTGTTGCTGCATTTAATGCATTTATCTGGAAAAATAGTAGCCAAATCAAAACCAATTACACTGCAATAATTATTGATAATAAAGTACAAAACTACAAAATACAAACAAAAATACACATACCTTAACTACTGCTGGCTCCCAAACAAAACTGGCAAATGAATCAGCTATGCCTCCAGTGTTGATGTCCACCCCATAATTAGCACCTTCGCCTACAAATAGCAAAGTTAAATACAGCTACCAATCAAAATTTTCAGCAACTCAAAACAAACTGATATGTGTGAAGATCAAACTATTAGATAAAGAAAAAAGAAGCAACATTACCAGAGGGGAGTGCATGCTTCTGTCTCAATTTGTTCAGCACATCAGTTGCATCAAAACCAGCATTGTCGCAAAGCTGTCGTGGGATTACCTGGTATACAAAGGAGCATTTGTATGTAAATGAAAAGGTCATATACAAGATATATGCAAACGATATAAATATATAATAACACTAGAGCTACAGGGTTACAGAAGAATATAAAAAAATTGGTTGCAACATTTGTATGTAAATGAAAAGGTCATATACAAGATATATGCAAACGATAACCTGATGTCCTGATAGCAAACTACATATAACAGTATAGGATGATGGACAAGGTACAAATTGGGCAATAAAATATTTAGGACAAGCCATGGATCTTTAGAGATTTTTCAAGGATAAAAAATAAGTACCAATAAATGAAAGACAACAAATTTCATGGAAGCCATGATCATAAAAGCAAAAATCAGAACCAACCTCCAAAGCTTTGGCATAAGAGTTTATAAAAAGTTGTGATTTTCCTGCTATGGTTCTGGCATGCTGTCTTAGGTGTCTGCTTACTTCCATCTAAAAAGCATAACGGCCACATCAGCACCAAAAGCAACTTCGTAAATAACCAAATCAATTAGTTCTGATATTAAATCACATACGTCTATGGCACCCCCACCAGCAACAACTGTAGAGTTCTTCACAGCTCTTCTTACTATCATAATAGCATCATGCAGGCTGCGCGCTGCTTCTTCAATGAACTAATATGCAAGAAATTCATATGAACAGACATGATGAATATATATGATATATGAAAAAAATGGTTCCAAGTCTTTCAAAATAACTAGGCAGCTTTCACTCACCTGATCAGCTCCACCGCGAAGAACAATTGTGGCTGTATGACCAGATGGACATCCACTAAAAATATTGAACCTCTCATTTCCAACTTGCTTCTCCTCAAATATTTCACATGTTCCAAGGACCTTTCTCATAGAAGTCCAAGATTAATCAGAATACAAATCAAAACATCTTATGCGCTAATAGCAGCATTAAAATTTTGATCTAATCATACCTCATCAATTACGTTGTTAACTGATGTTTGGACAGTCCCACTGGTTGCAGCAGCAACACGCTGCAGATCTTCTTCAGTAACACGGCCAGCACAAAAGATATCCCTATCAGCAAAATACTGCAAGAAGGAGAATTCCACATGATTGCTAGCATTCATTGGAATTAATCTGTCAATATGATCGCCTAAAAAACTTACTAACTATTAATGAATTATCATGTTGGAAATTAGCAAGCTATACATATGACAACAAATGATAACAGAAAATCACTATAAAGTACAGTAAAATAAGTAAAGATACAGCACAAATGCAGAAATTATGAATTATAAGTAAAGATACAACAGAAATGCAGAAATTAAAAATTATAAGTAAATATTTACGTTATTTTTAATGACAATACCTTATCCAGATTTTCTAATGAAGAAGCCATCAAAAAGCAAAGGGGAAAAACAGGCAAAAACAACTTGCATACACACAAGTCACTATTACCAAATCCACAGAAATCACACAAGTAATAAGCAAGATAGATTACGCTTAGGACCCAATATGGTGAGATACACATGAAAAAAGAGAGACAACAAACAATTGGAGATCAATCTCTAGATAAACAATCTACATCCTATAAGAATGCAAAGAGAGTATCACAGATAATAGGCACACTACAAGAGCAATCACACAATATCAATAGCAACTAAATAGCGGAAGAAATTCGCCTATTTCAAACAAAAGACACAAAGGGGTGGAAGGTACAAAATGAAAGCGTTATATAAGTATGAGCATTTGCTTGAATTTTGCCATGACATTGTAACTGAAGCAATCTCATGCAATATAAATATGAGCATTTGCTTGAGTTTTGCTAGAGGAGGACATTTAGTATGAGGATTAGAAAAGGATAAGACTTGAAGAGAATAGGGAATCGATGAGTAGAGTGTTTTCTCTTGAGAGATGACATGGCAAAGTCAATAAAATAGCCTTATCTTCCTGTGTTCTATATTGGTCCTTTTCATTAAAGTAAAGTTATATTTTCTTCCCCACTCTTATAAATAAACATTTAAATGCACAAGTATCCAATTTAAAAGATGTTGATAAGCTATTACCTGTGTTGCCAGGTCCCCAATTGCCAACCGCGAAAGAACAATTTTAGCACCAGTCTGCACACATTTCTCCAATTTGTCGTAAATGATATTCCATTCAGCATCAACAATTGACTGGTACTGGGATGGATCTGAAAGTCTACAGCACAGGAGTTGGAACATAACCAAGCAAATACAGAAAATATACAAATAGATTGATTGTCAAACACATTTACCTTATCTCTGCATTTTCTTTTTCAGATTTCAGTTCCAATTCAATGTTCAACAGGAGTATCTTTGGTTTCAAAAATTTCTTAGGCTGTTGTTCAAAACCAGCATAAGAGAACGTCTTCTTAAATGCTACACCATTGACAAGAAATGAGTCTCTCATATTGCCTCCTGGAACCTACAGCAAACGCCAGCCATATAATCCATATTTCAGTGATTTATAACTGGATTCTTTTGACCTTTAACAGAGCAAATTCACACATGTTTATGAAAATAGTGTGTGCATGTGTCAATCTATTTTTTAAAAAATGTATTTGGATGTGCGGAGAGGAAGAAGGGTGAAGAGAGGAGATGAGAGGTCTTAAAAGCAACTGTCACTAGGTATGGCCTGAAATCCAAAAATACCAACTGATAAACTAAACTGTTATTACTAATTTTATACTTAAAGCCAACCTTCATCACTATTTACCCTCACTAACCTTTAACCTAAACTATTCCTCATCTTAGTTTTAAAAGGTGCAAAGCAGACCAAGGAGTAAGTAGTCCCTACATCCCATGCGAAGGCATACGCCCAACTTAAATTTAAGCTATTTTCTTGAAAGCAAAAAGGAGCACCTCAATAAAGGCACTCTGAGGTGAGCTATGCGCGCACCTCTTGTAGGTGTCTAAGCCTTGCCTGGATAAAACACATTTCTAGACTGAGAGCACACTTTTTAAAACTAAGATCCTATGTTATAACTTATAGCTAGCAACATAGTTCCCTAAAGTGTCTACAAATTACGATTCGAAAAAGGCGAACTATGGTCGGTTCTAGGCTATTCTTGGCCAATTGTGGGTGAACTGCGAATTATAGAAGCGAACTAAAGGATGAATTATGTAACATTGAGCAAAATTTATCAAGTCTTCTCCGAGTGCCTCTAAATTTCGTCTATTTACTAAGCCACTTCACTCTTTCAAAGTCAAAAATGCTACCACATACTGATTGTTTTGGCAGCATTATTTTAATTTTTAAACAATCAGTTAGTAACTTATGTTTAGCATCAGCCAAAAAAAAAAATGGTATCAGCAATAATCTGGTTAAGCATCCTACAATCCAATTCAACGTCTTTTTAATTAAATCCTTTACCAAAAGCAACAACTGAACACTAGAAGAGGGTCATCAAACTAAATCTAGGAGAGAGGTAAGCACAATTCATGACGGCACTGCCTCTATAACTCAGCAGAACAATAACATGGTGTATATAATTAGGAGTGCATTAAATTTTAAAGCTCGAACCATTATTATTTTTATAAAAAAAAGTGACAGCTAACCTTTTTAATTCCAATCATGCTCAACCTGTCATCACTTCCAACAGCAAGAACCGCGTCAACAACCATCTGTGCAAAGAATTCTTTTTCTCCACCAATAAGCTTTGAGCTGAGTGTTGTCGCTGCACACTTAGCTAATAAACTTTTCTTTTCTTCCAAACTCTTTCCTTCGATGCTGACAGCCAAGTCTTTAACCTTGTCAATAGCCTGTAAGCATATTTCCAGCAACAGCGAATCAGTGATAAGATTCCCATCATATAAAAAATCAAATGGACAAAATAATCATTAATAGTGCAAAACTGCGTAGCAATACCAATTGGGCAGCAATACGGTAACTTCGAATCAAATTTTGTGGATGGACTCCATCTTCAATGAAAGGTTTTGCCTCTTTTAAAAATTCACCTGCTAGTAGAACAACTGTTGTGGTACCATCACCAACCTGCAGGTAAAGCATTGTATATAAATCCTCCTAAAATATCCACTTATCTAGGCTGCTAATTAGCTATATCATTGCAATGAACAAAACAGTGGAAAGAATTATATCTTCACTTTTGCAAGGGGATAAACTATAAGAAATAGATATAATCAATTACAGTCAAGGTCTAATATCTATTGTTAAATTAATCATAAAATACTCACCTCAAGCAAATTTAAGATCATGGAAGTGGGAAAAAGTTCAAACCCAACCCCGGCATTCAAGCATTAACGAAATAAATATTAAAAAAAAAAAACCCACCATTAGGCATTAAAAAACCTAAATTAGTACAAATTTCACTTTCAATCTATATACCTATACCAATAAAAAAATAAAAAAAGTAACTGCAAAGAAGAGAAACAATTGGGGGAAAAAAAAAATGTTCAACAATGGTTTTTAAGTATAACTAAATCAAGATCAAGTGGGGAAAAGAGAGCCTTCCTTGGAGTACTACCAAAACACTAAATTTAGCACAATTTTAAATGAATTAGTATGATAGAATCTATTCCTACCACCTAAAATAGGGTTTAAACAACAAAACTAATCCTTCGAATTCTAGTACTTTGGAACATAAGAAACTCCTTTTACCAAAGATAAACTAGGCAGAGAAAAGAATTAAAAAAAAAAAGGAAACATTCAAACAATCAAACATACTAGAATTCCCTAAAGTCTGAAACAAAGAACAAATTCATCAAATTTAAAAAGTAGTACACCCCATATCATTTAATCACTTATAACCTAAATTAAAAGTAGAAAACAAGTTCTTATTTGGATTAAAACGAAAACACTAATTCTAGCTCAATCCAACCTAACTTTGTAAAATGCAACGCATCCCTAGTTCCCTACCAACAAAACACCAAATACTGTACTAGTATTCCAGTCTAAGAAACTTTTTTTTTTTTCCTAGAAACAAATTACTCATATAGAAAAGGGGGGAAAAAGAATAAACCCAACAAGCCGTAATGTGATAAATCACTAAACCTAAACCAATTGAAACAATCTACAGATTTCATTCAGAACCTAGACACTAAATCTAGCTAAAATTGAACTTAAATTAGTCAGAAAAAGAAAAAAAAAACAGCCTCAACAAGAGGAGTACCTCAGAATCTTGTGAACGGGCAATATCAACAAGGATCTTAGCAGCAGGATGAACAACATCAAGAAGCTTCATAATAGTAGCACCATCATTAGAAATGGTGGTGTTTCCTTTATCATCGTGAATGAGTTTGTCCATACCGCGAGGCCCTAAAGTAGTACGAACAACATCGGCAACACCAGTGCAAGCATTGATGTTGCTGATGAGTTGAGCCCTACCTTGCGAAGTGTCGGTTCCTTCCTTAAGGAGTATGATCTGTGGCTGCATCATCGCCGACATTGTCGTATAAAAAAACTAGGTTTTCTTTGAGTTGCAGAGAAAAGGAGAGTGGTAGTGTGAGTGTTGGAAGGAAGGAGAAAATGGGGGAAATGAAAATGAATGGAAAAAAAAGGTGGGTTTTTGAAAGAAAAAGGTTTGTACTTTCTAGTTTCTACTTTACTCAATGAGCCCCGTATTGTTTGTTTCGGGTCTAAAAACTTATATTGGATGTTTGTAGCTATTGAGGCCTTGTACAGTCGAACACGGGTCTAGGGAAGTATAAATAAATAATCAAACTAATTGAGCTATTATATTCTTATTGTTTATCTTCACTTAAACTTAACATATATTAATAATTTTGGGCCAAAGGGGAGGCTAAGGCCCTCACCACCCCCTGGCTCTGCCCCTGTCAAAACCATCTCTATGGGTGTAATTAGAGGTGATCAAAAGTTCGGGTCGAGCCCGGCCTTAACTAAGTAAGTATGCCCAAAGCCCTTTTTTAGGCGGGCCTTGCGCGGGCTTTTCGGGTCGGGTCGGACTTTTGAACTAAAAATGCCTATTTTATGTGCGCCAAAGCCCGCAAAATTTTCGGACCGGGCTAATGTTGATCAGCTCTAAGTGTAATATGTGTAATTTGTGTGCATTGAGTATTTCATTTTTGCATACTGCATAGTGTTGAATTGGACATTTAGTCATCAATTTGTCTTTTAATTTTACGCATTTATAGACCGGTTCTTTTGAATTGGATTAACCTGCCCTGAACTAAACTAAGGTCAACTGGATTCTAGACTAGGCAGTCAGCACAAGCCGAATTATATTGAAATTGTGTGGAATTAAGTTCAAAAGAGCAAGGTCTTTGTCTTGGGAGATGTGTTTGTGTCTGGGTAATAGGTTATGTTCTTTTGGACATAATTAGGAGTGCTTATCGAACAAGTCGATCGCGAGCTGGGGGTTGCTCGACTCGTGCTCATTAGGTTTCGAGCCGAGCCGAGCCGATCACGAGCTGCTCGTTTAATGTTTTAGTCCTCTTGAATCTTAATTTTTTTCAAAAGAAAATTATTGATTATATTTTCTTTTCTTTATGAAAATTATATATTGTTAAAGTTTATTAATTTATTATATTAAATATCAAGGTTAATTTTGTTTTTCAAATATTTAACATAGAAAATTATTGATTTTTTGTAAAATTATCGAGTCACGAGCTATTTCGAGCGAGCACGAGCCAACTCGAGTCGAGCTTTGACCGAACTTTGACCGAGTCGAACTCGAGCTGCTCGCGAGCTACCCAGCTCAATAAGCATCCCTGGACATAATCTTTGTTTAAACTGCTTCTTACCAAGTCTAATATTCAGTTTAATTAAAATCATTTTAGTGTTCTGTAGTTTAATTTAGATAACTTTAGTCAAAATAATGAGGCATACTCATTTTTTCTAAGATCCTTTAAAAAATAGGGAAGACTCGGCACTCGCCCAAGTTCAGCTGAAACTCGCCCCAGTTGATGTCATCGTTGAGATATCATCAATAGAATAATCTTTTCCTTTGTAACTCCTAGTTATTCAGTTTTAATGGCTTGTTTATTAACCTTGATTTGCTAATTAAAGCAGCAGTTAGGGGATTAAATGGCCAAAGTTCTTCACTATGCTAATGTGCTTATAAATTAAATATCGATATCTCATTTGGTTCAATATTCTTGAGGATATAAGATTTATGATTTTTCCTCCTATTCTCAGAGAACATATTCCACATAAATCTAAATTCTCTCTTCTTGGGCATACGTGTGTCACTATTCCAATCCTTCATCTAAAAGAACTGTTGTGTGAAAGGAAGACGTGTATCATTAGAAAACGATCCAGCGATCACTATTGAGCACCCTTGTATCGACGAATTTCGTTTTTAAGTCAGTGATTCTCTTGCCACAGCACACCATTAAGTCATCTTCATCTCTTTTATTACTATATTGTTTACTTTGTTTCTTGTAATTTGGTAGTATACACAACTCTTGTATAAAACAATAATTTCAAAACGAAATTATGTCAACTACCAATGGCATGAACAAAATTTTTGCTAAATTTGTCAAAACTTATACATTGGATGGGAAGAATTACAAAAGATGGTCTCAAAAGTTGCTCATTTTCTTCCAGCAAATGCAGATTGATTAGCAACGCAACTACTTTAAACATTATATCTTTTCACTAAAAAAAATACGAAACTTTAACATTAACAATCTTATCTTTAAAGATTTTTTTTATAAAATAATCTTAGTTTTGGAATAAAATGATGCAACGTTTAGTTGATAGCTTCTCAAAATAATTGGAACTTCAAAGTACTTTATCCAATCCTAAATAATTGTTATTCATTGACAAAAAAAAAACACCTAAAGTATTTTTTTTATTAAGATGTTACAACTCTTTAGAATCGATCGAAGGAAGCATGATTTTACTAATCTATATTCGACCAAACACAGATCGACAAAGGCATGAACAAATATCAGGTACTTTGGACTATATCGAGAAGACCACCCCTAAACTTGAGGTTATTCAAGAACAACATTTTTTTTAAAATATCAATCACTAAAAGTCAGATTATTATTGATATCAAATTTCTCTTGAAATATAGAGTTTTATACTATATTTTAAATAAATGTTATATATTTTGAATTAAGGATTATACTAATAAGAATAAAAAAATGGAAAATCGGTCATAAATAACATCAATTTTATGCGTGATTTTATTGTAAATGATCAAAATAACCTTATTTTAGAAAGGAGATAGTGACTTCAACAATATTAACTTCGGCTTAGGTGCACCCAACAACACCAATTATAATGGGTGTGCCCGCGACCGGCTGTATGAACTTTGGTGTTAGGTGCGGTAGGGTGGGTAGGGGGAATTCTCAGTTTCTAAAAAAATAATAATATATATATATAGGATTGGGATTCGGTGAGAAATTTCTTATGGTGAGAAAAATGAGAAGAGATAAATACATCAACTATGACCTAGAGGTACATTGAGCACCAACTATAGGTACATTCACCATACATTATAAATACATTGAGTAAAAATACATTGACTTTATACTATATATACATTGACTCCAAACTATCAAATGAGTAAGGAGGGAAAATCAAATTTAATCTTAGCCCTTCATTTGGTGATCAAAGGGTTGTCATTGCTTCTCACCCTTCTCACCAAAACTACATTTCTCACATGAGCCTACTTCTATATATATATATATATATATATCAAATGTCATTTTGGTAATTTTGTTAAAAATATATATTACTAAAATACACCCTATTTAGCTAGTGCAGGGATCCATGCCCCTAAAGTTGTTCAAAATTACAGTTTAATGCCACTTTTAGATACAAAATTGTATCTCAATTTGAGGAACTTAGATATTTCTCATGTGTGGAGTGACATAAATGAAGTACAAGATCGAAGATTTTCCATTAAAATTATATTAAATTTACTTGTCATAACCGTCATTACAAACATGCAAGAAAATAAGTCTCAAAAAAATATCTCATAATTAAGGGTCCGTTCAATATCATTGTGGTTTTATATGCCATAAAAGGATTCAAAACCTAGCTAGTTGAACATATTAAGACCACTATAATTTGAAATCTTACAATATAAATTTGCAAATCACTTTTTTATGATTTCCTTGAGAACAAAAAACAGTGCCAAACGAGCCATAAAAATTTAAGCATAAATCAAATCCAAAATCACATATGTATGTTACTCCTTGTACTCATTATCAAAGTTTATATGCTAAGTGCACTAATTAAAATTCATGCTGTTAGGTGTATCCAAGCAATAAGTTTGTGATTGAGGCAAGTTTTATATTGATTGAATGCTGATATAAGTTTTAAAAAAAATAAATTTAAAATTTAGACAGAACCTATGATTTTTATCACCAATGGGGTTGATGAGGTGCGTACCGTGACCTCTTAGGTTGCATGAATACGAGTATGGGTTCGAAATCGGGTACAAAATGGGTACGTAATACGTCACTTTTAAAATCAATGATACCCCTACGGATAAGAAAATAATACATAAAATATATAAAAATATGAAAATATTCAATATAACTTGGAATTATATTTGTTAAAACACAAATAATCAAGTAAAATGATAAATCATTTTTCAAAGAATAATATAAAGATGGAAAAAATGACTAAAATAAGGAAAAATAATTAAAAAAAATATAATAAAAAATTAGAGTGAAGTATCGGTATCCGACACGGGTACAGCTACGGGCTACCTAATTGAAGTATCCATGCATCCTAGATGACCTCTGGTATACAAGATGAGATTCGAACACACAACCGAAAAGTTGCACTTCAACCCCATTGAGAAAATATTTTATTTACTAAGGAATAATGATGTCAAAATGCCTTACAAAAATGATGTCAAAATTCCTAAAAAAAAAATGATGTCAAAATTCCTAAAAAAAAAATGATGTCAAAATTGAAGGTGAGACCTTGAGAATGATATGGACCAAGTGAGGCTTCCTTAATTTTTGGATCTAAATAATAGCAATCCATTTTAACATCCATATCCAAATCCAAATAGTCGAACTTGGGTAACCCACAAAAAAATCTTGAAACACCCATTTCTCAGTCACTACTACAACCTCTTCTCTTTCTCCGCCCTGTACTCAGCCGTTTCCGCCGCCTTCCGTCTCTCTCCTCCTAGACCTCCATCAAAGCTCCTTCTTCTTGCTAAGGTAACGTCCCCCCCCCCCCTTTCTTATTTATGATTTCACCCCCAATTCTTTAATTTGGTGAGGGGGTTAATTTCGATCTATAATAACGGTTTTTAGGTCTTTTTCATTTAAAGTTTTCTTGGTCTTTAGATTGTTTATCAAAGTAATATTGGTGGGGTGCTCGTGTATGGATGAAAAGGGTGATTGATTGATTATGTGAGTTTGAAACATTTGAGTTATAACTTTTCAATTAGTGATTTAATTTCCATTTTAACTATGAGCAATCGATTCCCAGGCCTAATTTTACTGCATGATGGAATTTGAAATTGCTAAGATCCAAAATTTACTTGATTGAACATTTCATTAGGGTTATTTGTTCTCAACAGGGATTTTTTTTGGGGGGTCAACAATGGAGGAAATTGGGGTATTTAGGGCAGACCGGGGGGGGGGGGGTCGGGAATAAGGGATAATTTGGAAAAAAATTATTTGTGAAAGCTTTGAACAACCATTACACGAAGGAAGTTGTTGACTTTTTTCAATTGAGAATTTGAGATGATGTGGTAGTGTGGTGTGCTGAGTGCTGACTGTTGAATTTGACATTGTAGCCTTTTAGGGGAAGCATGCACCTTTTATTTATTTATTAATTAAGGAAAATGACTCCAATTATTTTGGGATTAAGGCTTTTTTTCCTTTGTTGTAAGAAAAAGGACCCTTAATACACCTTAATGCTCCCGGTTTCGTGGAACAATAGTTTCTGGTAATGGATTGAGTTAAGGGGATTTTCACTCCAAATAACCTTACTTGGTAAGGTTCGAAACCTAGACCTTGTGTATCTAATGTAAGAATTTCACCAAATGAGTTAAACTTGCTTAATTGAGATTTATCTACTTTTTATACATGCATTGTGGGTAGGCTTAATCTAATGAATAGTTGTGTATTTTTACAATTAAATTTACCAAGTAGTACCACGTATGAATTTTGAAGTTGTCTTGTGTTTAATTGCGCTTTAGCCGATTCATTGAATGATTGAATTGCTATTAGTCAATCCGTTGGAGTTTGAGTGTGTCTCTATTCCTCTAGTGGGAGTCTTGGATTACAACAAGTCAGCAATGTTGTTTTGTTTTAAGGGATGAGTCTTGGGCCCTTTTCTTTAGGACTTAATTCTAGACAAATTCAATTCAGTTCAGCTCTAGCTCCTGATGAGTATAAGATTTTGTTTAATTTAATTCATTTTGGATTAATTCATCCCAGAAGAGCAGCGCCTTAGTGTTTTTTTGAACTAAAGTAATCTGAACTGTATTACTTGTATCATTTTTGATTTTTTGAAGTTGCAAATTACTTGCAAGTTGCAACATCTCCTTTTTGGGTAGTAAATTCTCTTAATTCCCAGCCTATCACATGGGTCCCTTATATTTTATTTAATTTATTTTATATATCTCTCTTCAACTCTCCTCTCCTTCAAATTTGAGCACAATATACATGACGTAAGTAACATAAAACAAAGGAAGTCGTTGACCAACATTTGGTTGTAAGTGCTACTGTACTAGTGAGGCACAAAATATAGAACAAATAGAAGGAGATGAAACTATGTCATGATGCCTACTTTGGGGTTTCCTTTTTTCTCTTTGTTTTTCTTGTTTATTATCTTATATTTTTGTTTTACTTTAGTGTTAATGCTCCGCTATATTTATTTATGCTGTTTGCCTGAGAAAGATTAGTTGTATTGCCCTCTGCGATTGAAATTTGAGAAATTTTGCATGTTACATGAAAGATGCATGACTTATTATCCTTGCAGTTGTGGGGTAAGAGTGTAAGACCAAAGAGGCAAAGAGGTTCTTTCTTGTTCTATAAGCTAGGATGTGTACATAGTGACTATCTACCTTGCGGCGTAGCCCTGAGTGCCTAGAAGGGAGCCTTCTCATAGGCTTTGGGATAATGACATGATGTGGAATGTTGACACCTGGAACTTGTAACAATGAAGATACAGTTTGTAGCTAGAATTAGCATACCTCATTCTTGCTCATATTTACATGTCCTGTGGTACAAATTTTTTACTCCTGTGGCACAAATTTTTTACATGTCTATTTTCTGTCATGATGCCAACTCTTGTGATGGATTGTGCATTGGTTTTGCTGCAAATCCTGCATATTTTTGTTGTTAATGGTGTGTGTGTTGTTTTTCATTTTTTTTTGGGGGGTGTGTGTTGCTATGCTTGCCTGAAACTTCTACTTGAGCACAGTGTTTGTATTTACATGGTCTCTTTTGAAATTTGATGCTCAGATCAGCAGTTTTTGATGGTTTCAGCCTTTCAGGGCTGCAATAATTGTTTTGTTCTTGTTCCCCCCCCCCCCCAAACAACACACACACATCTTATGAACTTTGATATTTTAAACCATAGAGAAGAACATGAAGTCATATTTTCTGATGTATTGATAGTATTTAGGGCCTTATTTCCAGTTCCAATTGTATTCTTTTGATATTTGAATACTAGGTTGTGTCAAATCTCAATTAATTGAAATTTACTGAATTATGTTCTGCAGATATTGATATCAAGCTCATGTGATGGAAATAGCGAATGAGACAGTGCTTAAGAAACCAAAACGGTTGACATCGGTTGTCTGGAATCATTTTGAAAGAGTAAAAAAGGCTGATATATGTTATGCTGTTTGTGTACATTGTAATAAGAGGCTAAGTGGTTCAAGTAATAGTGGAACAACACATTTGAGAAATCATTTGATGCGATGTTTGAAAAGATCCAACTATGATGTTTCTCAGCTGCTTGCTAAGAGAAGGAAGAAGGATAATACCGTTACTCTTACAAGTTACAACTTCGAGGAAGGACAGCCAAAGGATGACCATATTCCTGTTGCAGCTATTAAGTTTGAGCCAGAGCCCAAAAGGGAAGAGGCTATTCCTATTGGAAGTTCGAAGTTTGACCAAGAGCGAAGTAGGATGGATCTTGCCCGGATGATCATATTACATGGTTATCCATTGGCCATGGTTGACCATATTGGCTTCAAAGTATTTGTCAAAAATCTGCAGCCAATGTTTGACATTGCTACAAATAGTGCACTCGAGCTGGACTGTATTGCCATATATGAGAAGGAGAAACAGAAGGTTTATGGGCTCTTAGGCAGAATAAGTGGCAGGATTAGTGTTGCTGTTGATTTGTGGAATTCTCCTGAGAATGCTAGATATTTGTGTCTTACAGCCCATTATGTTGACGAAGAGTGGAAATTACAGAAAAAGATACTAAATTTCATCATGATTGACGCTGCTCATAATGAAGGCATACACTCAGAAGTGGTGATCAAATGTTTAATGGATTGGGACATTGAGCGACGCCTTTTTTCTATGACATTTGGTGATCTTTTTACCAATGATTTTATTGTTTCCAGGATAAAAGATCATTTATCTCAAAATAGGCCTCTTTTGAGTGATGGTAGATTGTTTGATGTGCGTTGCTCTGCACATGCTCTGAAGTTACTGGTTGGTGATGCAATGGATGCTGTACGTGAGGTGATACACAAGATTAGAGAAAGTATTCGTTATGTGAAAAGTACGCACACAATCCAGGGAAAGTTTAATGAATTAGCCCAACAAGCTGGAGTAGATAATCAAAAGAACTTATTGGCTGACTGCCCTATGCGATGGAACTCAACATCTGTAATGCTTGAAACAGCATTGGCATATAAACCAGCTTTCATTCTCCTGCAGGAGCATGATTCTGTCTATACAGCAGCTCTATCTGAAGAAGAGTGGGAATGGATGAGTTCTGTTAATGGCTACTTGAAGCTTTTTGTTGAGATAACCAATGCGATTACCAGCAATAAATGTCCTACTTCAAATATATATTTCCCCGAGATTTGTGATGTTCATGTACAGCTTATTGAATGGTGTAAAAGCTCAGATGAATATGTGAAATCTCTGGCATTGAAAATGAAAGCTAAGTTTGATGTTTATTGGAATAAATGCAGTTTGTCATTAGCCATAGCAGCAATCTTAGATCCCAGATTTAAGATGAAACTGGTGGAGTATTACTATCCCCAAATCTATGGTAGTAGTGCCGAAGATCACATCAAGGAAGTCTCTGACAGCATCAGAGACCTTTTCAATGAATACTCCATCGGCTCAACTGCGGTTTCTGTTGATCATGGTGTTGGAAGCAGTAGTGGTGGCGGGAATGACTCCCGGGATCGATTGAAAGGCTTTGATAAGTTTCTCCATGATACTTCACAGGGTAAAAATACCGTTTCCGACTTGGAAAAATATTTGGAGGAACCAGTCTTTCCCCGTAACTATGATTTCAACATTTTTACTTGGTGGAAAGTTCATACGCCTAGATATCCTATACTATCTATGATGGCTCAGGATGTTCTTGGTGTTCCCATGTCGACTGTCACACCCGAGTTGGCTTTCAGGACTGGGGGCAGGGTTCTTGACCAGTATCGCAGTTCTCTAAGCTCGGATACTGTTCAGGCTTTGATATGCACACAAGATTGGTTGCGAACAGAAGTAGAAGGTATTTCACATGATTTCCTTTTTTTTTGTGTTTCTAATTTTTTTTTTTTATTATTGGTTGTTGTAAATGAAATGAATTTCCTCCCCATAAAAGGAAAAAGAAAAAGAAATGAAATTGCTTTTTATTAACTAATTTCTTCTGCTCCAGAATCCAGCCCATCAAGCCATAATGCTTTGCCTTTGTGCATCGAAGCCAGTTAGTGCTATTACTATGATATGCTTTTCAACTTGGTAAGTTTTCTTTTCTACTTTTAATACAAAGGATTTCTTGCTAGTTTTCTGCCGATGTGTTTACTTTCGCTCTCCACGTCCTGGGCTGCCATTACTTATGGCTTAAACAATTACTTCCTCCATCCCAAGATAAATGTTCCATTTTCCTTTTTAGTTCGTCCAAAGCTAAATGCTCCATATCTACTTTAAGTAACATGACCCATTTGTAAAAAGACATTCATACCCTCAAAATCACATTAATCATCAAAAAACAACTTTATAACCCTACTAGAAGACAAATTTGTACAACCTTAAAAATGAGCACAAAAGCATTTGGATCAATTTTTATATAGGACAGAGGGACTAGATTTTGCTAGGATAATTGTTCAGCGTTTTGAAATCATTCTTTGCTAATCTTCAATGCGAATGCTGAGAATTTTGCTTTCATTTGTAGGTTCAGACGGCAAAGTGCGTACAGATTTTATATCAGTCCGGTTCTGGGTGAGCAATTCAGAATAACTTCCGCTGGCATTAGATTGTAGGTTTAGTTGACTGCTTCCTGTTCTTGGGAAGCTTGTACAAATTGCTACTATTTCTAACCATTGTGAAGAGGATGAAATAGCATTCTTGAAAGAATTGTCTAATTGTAGCAATGTTTAAATCTTTGTGTATGCATGTGATATTTGTGATGGACACTGCCCAGAAAGACAACACAGTATAGCTTTTTATAAACTCAATACTTATGCTAACAGTGTTTCCATTTTTTTTATTTATTAAATAGTATTGTTGGGTGGTAGGTGTCTGTTCTTTTTGACTGAATTAATCTGAACGGAAAAGAATCAAACAAAATATTGAACTTAGCAGCAGCTGAAATAAACTAAACTGAATTTATCAGGAATTAAGTCCAAATAAGCAGGTCCTTGTCTTGAGCCGGTCCCTACAACCGGCCACCCCCCAAATTTCCCCACACTCCCACCCCACCTCCCCACACACAACAAATCACTTGAAACTAGGAGGGTATGATAAAAGAATATTTTAAATTCAAAGCACCTACTAATTGCACCAAGCAAGGCTTGGTGAGTGAATGTTTCCTTTGTCTAAATCTCAAAGGAGCTTCTTCCCCAATAGGATGATGAGCTTTATATTTTTTCTTTGGTGTTTTTCTTCTTCACCTCTTCTTTGTAACTCCCATAACTTATGTTGGTAATTGTAATTATACACAATGTTTTGTTGATTATTGGAAATTATAATTATTGTTTTTCTTGGCTTAATTCTGTTGGTTCCTCCTAATTACACTTGGTTATTGAGTATCAAATCCTAAAAGAAGAATGCAAACTCCTTTACTCTTTGAAAAAAAAACCAAAAATATTTCTTTTATTCAATTGGTAGAAACATGGTGCTAATAACGTGTTATAAACTAAGGAGAAAGTAGAAAGAGAACAGAAAGTTTAGGGGAATAGTCGTCCACCTTCACATTCATCTATAGGGGAACACAACTAGGGTTTTAAGTTGGGGGTGAAATCCTAGACCTAGAATATACAATATGAGTATAATGAGCATCCACAACATAATGATATGTATAAAAAAAACCAAATAAATGATTTTTATTAAAAAAAATAACAAATGAATGTTATTAATCATTATAGCTCATTCTTCTCATTCTACCAATATAAAATTCTAAAATGAGGGAAATGATGTTTGGAGCAGCACCGCCACCTCAACTTTGAATCGTTGACACTTGGTGGTGCCACCTCTATTTTTTTACAACATATATCAAAACTAGAAATTTGTAATTATATGTAACAAATGCGTCTTTTCCTTTTTTTCATGTATTTCTTTCTACACATACATGTTTCTCATTTACAATTAACTTTGACCAAGAGTCCATACATCATAGTTGTTGTTGCACATAAAAACAAAGGAAATATATCATATCATATGCTTGGAGGGATTGGCTTCATTTAAACTTTTCTCAATGTGAACCATGGAAAAATATCTTCTATACTACTATTTGGCATATCTGGTGTAATAGAAACAAGCTTGTCTTTGAATAGGCTAATCTTCATCCAAGAATAACTTGTAATAGGCTTAAAGCTGATCTAGAAGTTACTAACATTGCGTTTCAGGTTAATAATGTTTCAGTTATTAGTGAAATTCCTAGGCTGGCCTGGATTCCCCCTAATCCTTGTTTTTTTTCAAACTCATATGGAGCTTGGACCATAAATTCTATGGAAGCTACTGGTGGTGGTGTGGTGCGTGATCAAACGGGCAGATGGTATCTTGGATTCGCGGTCAAGTTCAGGGTGGCTTCCCCCTAGCTGCTGAGTTGTTAGCTATCAAATATGGATTGATGATATGTAGGGAACATGGTGTGGACAAGCTTATTCTAAAGACGGATGCGCAATCTATCAAACATATGCTCCAATAGTCCAATCCCCAGAATATTTGGCGAATCATGATTTAGGTGTTATTATTAATGATGTTCTACAACTTATGAATGAAAGCCAGAATTTTGAGCTATCTTGGGCCAAACGTGAAGTCAATCACCTCGCTCACCTCATGGCTAATGTGGGATTTGGTATTACAGAAGATAGGAAGATCTTTATGGAGGTCCCTAGCTGCCTTCAACGAACTTATCAATCGGATCTTACTGGCTACATTATTCCATGAATGATGGCTTTCATTGTATTATTTGGTTTTGTCCTTCTTGAATGTCTTTTGTTTAGCCTTTTTAACAATGTTGCGTTATTTTTCGTTTTCATTCTTACCTTGTATGAACTTCATTTTTCCCCATTTGTTTCAAATTGGCTTTTAATCTAAGTTTTCTCCATTTCCTTTAAAAAAATATCATATCATATTAATAAATTTATTTGAAAACATACTAAATATTTTCAACCATTTAACACCTAACCCACACTTTCCACTATGTGGATGATGATGGATGGATGAAATAGATGCTCCAATGAAATAGATAGATGCTCCACCCGCCTTGAATATGATTCACAACAAAACTATCAAATGTTCACAATAAAACTATCAAATGTTCACAACAAATTACCAAATGTTCACAACGTCATTTAGACCGTGACCAACCAACTACATGATCCCGGGTTTAGCCAATAATTTACGTCAATAAAAATTTATAACCCATCACTCAAGACATTGTAACGATTCTTTCCTATATAGGCCAAACAGTTCTTAAACAACAACCGGTCACATTGAATACATAAAATTGTGAATGAAAAGATTTGAAATGAAAGGGCACTTTTCAAAAAAATAAAATAGATTTGAATTGAAATAGATTTCTATAAAAAATGACAAATATGCCCTTGGAAAAGGCAAAATCATATATTCCATACAAAAAAATCATGGTGCAGCTTCTTCCTACGAGCACTCATGCTCTCAACCTTTCACATAATCCAGATAGTTGAGGATTGAAACAACGATACTAGTAGGCGAACACTACTTTCTTGGATTAATTTCCAGGTATTTTCCCCCTTTTATTTTGAAATTGAATAACTGTTTATGTTCTTTTTATTGGATTAATTCCATTTGTATTGTTTGTATCTCGATACCTTCTGCAAATAATTTTAATTTAATTTTTGCATGTTTGATAATTTCCCCCTGTTACTTTTTCTTGTCAATTTTAACTTTGAATGAGTTTAGTCGTTTAGGGCTTTATTTTTCTTTTCAATTTTTTTTTTTTGGCTAATTTAATTGTTTATGTCAGCTGTCCATTTCTATATTGCATTGATTTTAATTTTTGTAGTTTTAATTCAATTTTATTTTAATGAATTTTCGTTTTGAGCTAGGATGATTAGAGTTGTTAGAGGATATTAATGGGCTGGCAATTAGAAATTTCAAAATTGGAACACTACACAGAACACAACTCCCTTCAATTAATGGTGGTGTTGTAACTTGAGACTTTGACATGCCCAATTGCCCATTTGATAGTTGTTAATAAGTTTGATTGATAATAACTTGTGGTAATGAGAATTAATTTTGAAGTATAATTTATTAAGAGAAGCAACATTACCATTTTCATGATACTGTTATCTCATTCCGAAACTTGTATTTTCCTTATATTTCCAATACTGCTTGAAAGGATGGTATTGGATGGGAATGAAAATTTATAAATAAAATTAGGCGATTTGGAGATAAACTAGCACAATGGCTTCATGGGAATGGAAATTTATGAAGAAAATTAGGTGGGAGATAAGCTAGCATCAACTTGGGAACGCATGTTGATTTCCTTCCAAATTTATATATAAATTCATTCTTGTTATCTTCGTTTATAACGGAGTAATAGAGTATCAAAGAGGCCATGAGAGTATTTAGTGGTGTTTTTGGGGTGGTTGTTGCAGTTATGAACATCATACAACTGGGAATGCGAGTCTTTTGCTTTAATAGATGCAACTCTCTTAGCCATTAGTAATACCAAACCTACGACTGACGAGAGGTTTTCAGCATAGTTCTTTTTTCTACTAATGGGATGATAAACAATACTGCTAATTTTTTAGACTAGTATTGACAATTTGTAATGTTAAATAAGATTTTTTTTAGCATTTAGACTGTTATTGGCACGAATAATGACATCATGTTAAATAAGAAGAATATAGCTAAACAATTGGAATGTCTTTGATGGCCTTATCACTATAAGTTGAAGGTTTTTTTCCTTAATCCGAAACGTGTCCTAATAGCTCCTTGTTGAAAGGATTCTTGCTAAATGTATAACTAAGTTGTGAAATTACCTAGTGGATAGCCCCTTTTCCCTTCTCAGTTAATAATGAAGAAAAAGTAGGGGATCATTCATCTTTATCATCTAAGAAAAATTGATAAATTCAGTTCTCACTTTGCCAATTTTATAAAAGCAATCTCAATTATTGATTATTTCATAATGGTTCCAACTTTGAGGGGTAAATGGGTAATTTCTAAAAATGATCCCCACTATGACCGGCCTTCTATAAAATTCTAAAACAGTCCCCATAATTAACTATAGAAAGTCAATTGGGTCTGTTCTCGGAAGATATTCTTTAAAGTTGGGACCACAATGAGTTAATAAATAGTGGAACTGTTTTTATCGATGTTTCCTATCATCTATTTGTAGAGTTGTAGGTTTTCTCTAACTTGCAAAATTCATCCTTCATCTTCCAAACCTTTCATACCATGATTGATACAACAATTGCAATATTATTGTTTAATCTTAAATATTCTAAGGTAACTTATTATTCAATTGTTATTTTTGTAAGTTTGTTTTCTAATACTCCAATTGTTATGAGGCAATATTTTTTATTAGAGTTTGAAATTTGAATTTTCAAGAGGAAATTTGTTTCTTTATTGCAAATTCCAGATTTTTATTTATTGTTGATGAATGCTGTTGGCTGCAAATGTTAATTTGCAAAGATGTTATTTGTAACCAATTTAATCATCCAAAAATTCCATTTCTTTCAATCATCTAATATTTCATATCTTGATTTAGTTGTATCTAGGATCATTAATTGGAATTGGGCATTGGAATCTGTCCTAAGTAATTTGTTGATATGAAAGCTCTATTAGTTGGACTTATAAATTGTTCAATGGGTTTATCCGTGATATATGTGTATGAGAGCTACCGAGATTTTGTTTGTTGAAAGTAAACGAAGGATTGTAATTTTGTCCATTTTCTAATTTATGTAGGTTTTCAAGAGCATAAAAAAACTCTCTTTAGTTTCGTACTTTAGAAAAACTATTTAAAAGTTCCTTTGATCTTATATTCATGTACGCTGCTTTAGTCTCTCTCAACCATTCTGTAGCATTGTCCAAGCGGATGTTGGCCGGTTCATATGTCATTCCATTTTCCTGCATTAACATATCTCATTCACGAGCATTTTCAAGTTCTCTTCAACCTGCCTACCACAAACCTGTCAACAAAGAGAGATTGAGGTGCTGCTCGACCAATCAGGTGGTAATTCCTGTCAGTGTCTCTTGATATTTTACTACCCTTCATATTTTAGCATTTCCTACTTGTTACAATAAATGTTCTTGAGGAGCAAGTAAATCCATACCTAACATGGTGTTTTTCTAAGCTTTATATAAGCGCACACGGATTCTTTTAACGGGAGCTCTTTTGAAGATCCTTAGCTTCACACTGGAATTTCTTGTAAGCTTTACACTATAAGAGGGAGCACCAAAACAGAAATAGAATATTTTTTGGGATTTTTATTCTTTATTTAAGGAGAGAAATTTTGTAGACTCTTCAAAATCAAAAAATGTTTACAAACCTCGCAAATCTTTCTTGATTTTGAAAAGTCTTTTTCGCTACCAAACTGGCATTTTTGGTGGATGGTAATTCAAAAGTCACGATTTAGACAATTTTGTGTATGCCTTGCTAGTTCTGGAGACATGTTGCCTTTGTGAATGTAATATGTGGGGTAGCTGAAATTCATAGATACAGCCTTTTTTTCAAAATTTGTATAAATGCATGTAAAATTTATTGTCCTATATTTTTCATTGTCATAATGTCGAATGGCTGCAGTTGATCTGTTAAAAGGTTATGGCTGTAGTATTATATAGAAAATGGCAACATCCATGAAAATTATTTCACACTATGTGCTTGCTTACTTATATGAACATCAAACTAGTCACCGAATGTTGGAAGAAGTCTAATTTGAATAGTTGGAAATGATCTTTTCTTCCTTGTTTATCTTGCACCCTATAGTAGTGGGCACACTTTGTTTGGCTTCTGGGGTTTTTAATTTCTAGGGCTGACTCTCAAGTCTCAAGTTTTTCCGCTTTGATAAAAAGGGAAATTTGTTAAATAAGTGGGAGGGATGATCACTATGGGAAAAGGAAGTTTGGTCCGCATTTATTTTAGAATGTTAAGCCATGATTAGATCCCTTGGATTTAACACACTGGGCAAATGGCCTTAAGAGGTTATATGTGGGATGGAGATGTCGGTTTGTTTTCTATTTCTTTTTTTACATAGATTGGTGGTTCCCCCAACAATGTTTCCTCCCTATAAACGGAATATTGGATTAGGAATGAATACTGGATAGCATATGTTGATGTTCCAATTGATTGGTTGGTGTAAATTGTGAATTTTTCTTGTATACATGACCCTTAAAGATAGTTTTGACTAGATCACTATTCGGTGGCCACTCCTGATACTCTCACTCTTCCTAAATGCAATAACAACACTAAGTATAACAGCCATAGATGCATAGATTTTAGATAGACCCCCACTTAGGGCATTGGAATTTGGAAGAAAATATACTACACAACTAAATGCCTTGTGTAATTCACAACTAGTGCCTTTGTAAGCTTTGTTTTAATGGAAAATTTACATTAATGATCCTAAATGTTGTCCCCTTCTCTATCCAATATATCAATTAACTCATAATCATTCCAACTATTGGGAGTATCATCCCTAAAAAATTCTCATTAACCAGTTACATGCACAAGTGCAGAACTACACTAGTCTAAATGTCTCTTTCCCTTTAGTTTCAAAACTTTTTTTCTCTCTCAACCACATTTTCTCTCTATTATGACCACTGTAGGCACCGCATTATTTTATAGAAACAGTTCTACCTTGATTTTCATTATTTATTGCTTGTGTTACTTTAAGTAGAATCTATGGAATCTTTCAAGTAGGGTCAAACACAAAGTGGGAGGATTCAAGAATATTGGAGATAGTGGACAACATTTTCTTATCATATACTCCGTATGTTTGTTCTCCAATTTGGTTTGTTATTACACAAGTGTTAAGTTTTGCACTCCCACTAAACTTTAGTGTTTTGTTTGTCTTAGTCAAGGAAAGGTGTGTGTGTGTGTGTGTTTTTTGGGTGGTGGGGGGGGGGTGTCAAGGAAAGGGGGTAGAAGAGATGTGGACATTGGCATAGGGATACAATGGTAGTTGAAGGAAGGTGGGATCGAGGTCACATCTCAAGAGGATGAAATGAAAAAATATTGATGGTGTACATGGAAGCTGAAGAAACATGGAAAGGAAGGTGGGATAGAGGTCACATCTCAAGGGGATGAAATGAAAAAATATTGATGGTGTACATGAAGCTGAAGAAACATGGGAAGGAAGCTGGGATAGAGGTCACATCTCAAGGGGATGAAATGAAAAAATAACTACAAGCAAGCCAATAGTTATTAACTCATCGTTCATTCAACCTTCACACTTGGTTAACAAAAAACACTGGTTGATGATAGATTGTTAAGGGTTAATCAATAGGTAGGAACTTAGGATTCTGATGAAAAGAGCAAAAATAGGTGGGATTATAATTGTCAATCCTTTACTATTTTTATTTTCATTGTGTGTTTTAGATTATGTTCATAAGTTCACTTGCAATCATAATTATAATTGCTAAGGATTCGTTCGGTATCATTGTAATTTTCATTTTTAAAATTTTTTTTTTTGAAAGTCATGATATGTGTGATGTCATAGAAGAAATCAAAAGATAGCCAAAATTTTATTGGATTGTTATAATTTTGATAACCGACAACGTAGTAGTGGATAGTGGAAACACTATTTTTTTTTTTTTAATTCCTGGTGTTGGTTTTTGTTGTAAATAAGAAATGAAAACTGAAAAAAAAAAGAACAAGCCCTAAGTTGTTATTTTTACGTGCTTTATTTTTATTTTATTGTAAAACTATTTACAAAAACTAGTATTTTCCACTTTGAGTTTATCTTTGTTTTGAAAAACACATTGCTACATATATTGAATGAGTTAGATCTGTTAGCTCCAACAGTTGATGTTGGGGTGGTCACTCTACTGACATTCAAGTCTCCTCCTTTTCTTCCTCTTTTTCATGTTGGGGGAGGGGAGAATCAGGTAAAAGGCTATGGTTATTGTTCTCTGTGTATAATATATGTGCATGTGTGCACATTCACATGCTATCTCGTTTTAAGAATACTCAAGGGTTACAAGCCACAACACAAGTTGCAATAAATTAGAAAATCTGAGTTGCTAGTATCATGGTTTGAAAATGCGGTTTCGATTACGGTTGCGGGAACGGTTGTGGAGTCACGGAAACGGTTATGATGCGTTTATCGCGGATCATGTCACGGTAGTCGCGATGCAAATTTGATTTTAAGATAGTATAGGATAGAGCTACCAATGGGGAGATATGGGGGAATAATAAAGGATTAGAGCCATTAGTGGGAAAATATGAAGGAATCTTTCACTATATCTTTGAATAGGAAGCAACTTTTGAGTGAAACAAATAGATGTAACTTTCAATATGGGGTGATTTGAGGTTGGAACACTTGATTCGGACAAAATCACGGGGTTTTTAACATCCTTTCTTGATACGGACAATTTCGGTTCGGTCAATTGAAATTCCTTTACAAAATGGCCCAACCAAGACGCCGCGGCCTCTTCTTTAAACCATGGCTAGTATTGAGTTTGTAATCTTTTTGTGAGTGAAAAAAATCAAAGCGTAACTAAAAAAGAATGGCGGAATATAATGCTTATCTTTTTTGTTTTTATTTTTGCTTCTTTCTAAAACTATGGCTGCTGTTATAATGAAAAACTATAATTTTTATGTCAATTATTGTTTTAACTAAAAGAGGGAAGATAAAAGGATGTATTTTGGGCACATGCAATGTTTTGGTTCACTCACTTTATGAGGGCCAGAGGTTACTTTACGCAGCATCCTTATTAAATAGTTCTTCCCACAAAAGAGTGTTTATTTATTTTTCTTTCATAACCTTGAAGAAAGTTTTGACAGTATACAATAATACAAATCTAACAAGATACCACTGATTATTATTATAGAAAAATCAAACAGGAAAAAATTATGGGCTATTATCAATGTTAGGGTTGCAGAATCCAGACAGCTTCTGACCTTGTCTGACAACATTTCATCTGATATACTGATATATAATTACAGCAAATTCTGGTTTGGTTAAACTGGAACTGCAATTTATAATTATCTCCCTTTCTCTGTGAATTACAGTATTTGGAATTTTTTCGTTTTCTGATGCATAATTTTGGCCATTTTAAAAAATTTGCGGAGTAATTAAGTAATTACGTATTACTCCCCCCCACCCCCTTTGTTTTTTGTTGCAACAATTCAACTTTTTCTACTGTTCATTGGACAATTTTGACTCTTTCAAATTTTGTATGTATAAGAAAACGTATAGTCAAATAGGATCTCGTTTGGTTCGGCTCGATGTGTACTTTTTTAATATATAATTTTTTATTATATGCATCTAAAGATATTTCTATTTAAAATTATGTGTTGAGAGATGTGAAAAAGCAAATGTTGCAAACAAAAGGGGACAAAGTGAGTAGTATAAATACAAAAAGTAGGTATCTTGAGAAGACAGTGGGACAACTTGAATAAGACTCCATATGACTTACAAAGTAGAGTAAGTGAATTGTGATAGTCCCAAAATTTGGATATTGCTAGGAAGTATTTGTTTGGTTAATTGTGCTGACAATGAAAGCAACTTGAAGCTGCAGTGCATCCCCCCTTTCTATACCAATCCAAATTGCTATTATTATTTATTTTTTAACTCTCAGCTGATTGGTTAGTACATATAGATTGATGCATAAAAGAATAATGTAAGATTTATATTTGGCAGGTTTGTGACCTTTGTGTATATTTTTAGCAGGGAAATAGCAATTCAGGATTTCCTAGCCATCATCTTCCAACAATGCCAGGAGAGGAAATCAGTGTGACACCCCCCTCAGTGGCTGAAACCAATGAACACGACGAGGCGTGGGTGTGGGGCCAAATCAAGGCGGAAGCTCGTCGTGATGCAGAATCAGAACCTGCACTTGCGTCGTACCTCTACTCCACAATTCTTTCTCATTCATCTCTTGCACGATCACTGTCCTTCCACTTAGGCAACAAGCTATGTTCCTCCACATTGCTGTCAACCCTCCTTTACGACCTCTTCCTTAACGTTGTTTCCTCCGATTCTTCTCTCCGTGCTGCTGTTGTTGCTGATTTACGGGCTGCCAGAGTCCGGGACCCAGCTTGTGTCTCCTTCTCTCACTGTCTCCTCAACTACAAGGGCTTCTTAGCCTGTCAGTCTCACCGTGTGGCTCACAAGCTCTGGAATCAGAACAGGCGTCCCCTTGCCCTCGCCCTTCACTCCCGTATATCTGATGTTTTTGCTGTCGACATCCACCCTGCTGCTACTATGGGCAAAGGGATCCTCTTCGACCATGCCACTGGTGTAGTCATTGGAGAGACCGCTGTCATTGGTGACAACTGTTCCATCTTACACCATGTCACCCTCGGTGGAACAGGAAAAGCCGGGGGTGATCGCCACCCTAAGGTTGGGGATGGAGTTTTGATTGGTGCCGGGGCTACTGTCTTGGGTAATGTGAGGATCGGTGATGGGGCTAAGATTGGTGCGGGTTCTGTGGTGCTCATCGACGTTCCTGCAAGGACTACAGCTGTTGGTAACCCTGCTAGGCTTGTGGGTGGGAAAGAGAAACCCTCCCAGAACGCCGATGTGCCTGGGGAGTCTATGGATCACACCTCATTTATTTCCGAGTGGTCCGATTATATTATATGATAGTTATAGTTATGTTTTGTATAATTTTGTCAATGTACTAATATGCAATTCATGTATCCTTGTTATTGTACTTCTCTTTGCATTTCAACTCGATCTTCGTTTCTTCAGCATATGCTAGTTACTGATCCGAGCTTCGTTCCACCAATGGCATCATGTAAGAAGAATTTGAATAGTTGAAGGAGAACTAGTTTTCTATTTGTCATCTTAGTAGGAGAAATTACATGTAATATTTGTTTACATTCACATTAGCAACAACTAATTTTAAAAGTTGCTCGGAGTTGGCATTTTTTCATGGGATAACTTGGTGGTATCATCAAAATTGTGTCCAGGCCATGAAAGACCACACCTAACTGTTGTAGGCATTTTAGTACTAAAGAATTTTTTAGGGTGTGTTTAGTTGTGTCATACAATGAATCACATACCTAAAATTTATTCAAATATGTCATACAATGAATATACAATAAAAGCTTATAAGACCCTATGGTTCATTCTCACAATTTTTTTAGGGTGTGTTTAGTTGTGTCATTTTTAATGAATTGGAATGGAGTTAGAATCCATTTATCTATTTTATTTTTTATTTTTTGTTTAGTCGAGCTTTTAAACTTTAGAATCTCATACCTACGGGGTTTTAACTTCATTCCATACCCCTAAAATCTCATATCCAACCCTCCCCCTAAGATTCATTATACATTCGATTAATTCATTTTAGAATCTATTCCAACCATAAAACCAAACAACTGACTAATATGGGTTTTATAATCCATAATAACTATATAGTATAAGATTCCATATAATCCATTCCAACCTATCAATTAGAAACCACTAAACCAAAATTAGGTAGCTCTTCTAACCAGGTAGTACGTAACCTATCTTCCTCAAATAAAGTGTGACTATTTGGTTGAAGCTTTTACAATAAAATGGTATGAGTATAATACTATTAATGATGTACTTTGTAAGAGTTGTTTAGTTGGAGTCATTTGGATATGAAATGTCATACCCAATGATTTCTCACCAATTCAATCTCATACCCACCACCCCAAAATTGAGATTCTATATCTCCCTGTTCATTAATACTATTAAAATGCTAACAACTTTTAGAAAACAATGGATTATCAATCCATACCTTTGAGTTGTTATTTTCATACCATAACCTTTTGACCGACATTGGCAACACAATGAGCGACTCGTTTCTGTTCATTTCAATATTGTTATTAAATGGGTTCACTCTAGTCTTATAAAATTGCAAGCAACGTTGCTCTTAATGTATCCATACACTAGTGATACACAACAGGGGAAGTGAAGAAGAAGAAGAGAAGTTGAGCTATGGGGAGTTCAAGAGCAAATGACGATTTCTCAGTATTCGTATTGGCATCAGACTTAGGTGTTGATGCTCGTCCTTTCTTAGACAGAGACGCAAATGAACATGACCCCTCTGAAACTTGGCATGATTGCCCTTCTTACTTTGCCGATCAAGACTTTTCCGATCTTGAAGCTCTTGATTTCTTTCGTCTTCTTGGCTCCGATAAATCTGGCAATCGTATCTTCCGCATCGTCGGCAAGTTTTTCCCCGGTAATTTCTCTTATTTTGTTGGTTTTCTAGGGTTTATGAATGAATTTAGGGTGTTCTAGAATCTAGGGTTTCTTTTGGTTAGCTCTTATAATACAAGAAACTGAGAATTACACAATTTTGAACAAAATTACATCGATGGAATGAAAAATTATAGGTGTGTTGTGGTAATTGAAATGTGTCTTGGAATTACACTTTCATATCTCCTTTCGTACTATGGCACTGCAGTGAGAAGGGTTGGTTAAAAACTTATAGGTGTGCTGTGGCAAAACTGGCAATTGAAATGTGTCTTCGAATTGAAATCAAAAGCAGGAATCCATGGTTTCACCATAGGTCTCCTATTAAACATTTGAGGTCCAGCTTGAAGAAAGAATTCTCACCTTCCTGATTTGTAAACTTAAGCACAAAAACCCATCCTTGTGATAAAACATCTCGGGTTCAGGCACAAAATTCCAATTCACAGCAACATGCTTCTTCAAAGCAGTAAGAGTAGGAATGCAATTAAGCACATAAAAGATAACTGCATTGTTCCACTTTTCGTTACCTTCCTTAATTTCAGCACTTAGCACTTAGCAGCATTGAGATGAGCCATTGGAGAGCCATCCTGAACCACTGGAGCAATAAACTTCAGAGCAGCACCTTTATTAGATAATGAATTTGTTGCAAATATTGCAAGTAGCTTTCTACTAGCTGTCAATGATACTTTTGGCGGTTGGTGTCCGCAACTTTTGTCTTGATGTATGTGTGCAATGTATTATCCTCCTAAAAAGTTTGTGTTAGGCTGAAGTATTGCATATTTATGTATAGCGAGACTGCACCGGTAAATGGTTTATAGCTATTCTTTTGAGTTTAAATATTCTAATGCAACTCTTGTGACCTGTTTTTTGCTTTGTCAGCTCCGGTTGTGAGTTCTGATCGATTGAAGAAGTATGTTTTCTACAAAATCTACACAGAGTTGCCAGCGGGACCATTCAGCATTCTTTACATGCACACTACTGTACAAATGGAGGACAATTCTCCAGGAATGACCATATTGAGATGGATTTATGAGGATCTTCCTGCTGATATTAAAGATAGACTTCAAGTTGTTTATTTTCTTCACCCTGGTCTCCGCTCACGGCTTGCCTTTGCAACACTTGGACGATTCTTGTTGAGCGGAAAGTGAGTGTACTTTTCCATATCTTGCTAGCTTTACCAAATGCTTGTTAGTTCTTGTATTACATAAGTGTCATTGCTTAAGTGCTTAGGTGTTGAGTTTCAGATGTTTCCTTGGATGTTACTTCTTCTGTAATATAATAACTACAATGATTTGACATAAAGTAGAGATAAAAAATGTCACATCATTGTAGTTAATATGTTACGGAGGTAGTACATGTGAAACTAGCTGAATTGTGATTGATAGAACTGTTATTTCTGTTTCTGTTTAAGAAGAAAGTAGTTTAATTTGCTGACTTTAGGTTCCTATGAATTTTTCTGACTTGAGCATGGAATCATGTAGATGCATACATATCATTGAATTGGCCAGCATGAATCAAGAGTTTAATAATTCATTTGAATGAGAATAGTAGGTCAACAAGTTCATACAGTTTTTTTTTTAATTTTTTTTTTAAAAGAAAGAAATTAAATACAGTTAGTGATGCACAGTAGATATTGTTATCTTTTGATAATAGCTTTTTCTAAATTTTTCTTTCCTCTATCCCCAATTATCTGTATCATTTTCCTGTTTGGTTTGTATCTAATTCTTTGCTCAATCTCTATGCGTTTTTTTCTCGCTACTTTATTACGCATGGTGGGGGCCATATAAACTCCATTCTTCCCTCTGCTTTCCCTCTTTCTTGGCTTGTGTGCATAGCCCACAAAGGACAAAGAGATAGAGGCAGAGGGAGTAAAATATTATAACCAAGTGTTATACCTTATCAAGAATACTAGTGTTTTCTTTTTTACCCGAGCAGCTATGGTAGTTGCTGATTTATACCTTGCATTATTTGGTGGCAGATTAGATTAAGGTGATGATTCCTGATGAAGATCAAGGATGTTTTACCTAGGGATAAAGTAATAATGAAAGTGTAAAATACCCCCCCCCCCCAACACACACACACATAAGTATGAGAAGAAGGTAAGAGGGTACTTATTTTTCCTTAAAAAAGCCCTCTGTTAAGATAAGTTCATGTTTGGTTTAATAAGGTCCAATAAGTTTAGATAAATGAAAGTAAGGTTTGACCATCTCAAAACAAGCAAGTCAAGGGACAAAATTTTAGTAAGTTCAATCAAATTAACTCAAGATAAGCAATAATATGTTGAGTTTCTGTGTCTAATTGATTTTGAAACATTTCTTGTTAATGGGCTATACTCTATGTAGCGTCCTCTGAGCTTTTGAATGGTCTTGATGAACCGTTTCTTTCCTAAATAATAAATGCTGTCTTGTCATTTTCCTTTGCAGTTAAATCGTTTTACTTTTATTTTGTAGCTTGTATTGGAAAATCAAGTATGTCAGCCGTCTGCAATACCTTTGGGAAGATGTAAAGAAAGGGGAAGTGGAGATCCCCGAGTTTGTGAAAAGTCATGATGATGTACTTGAGAACAGACCACTAACTGATTACGGAATCGAACCGGATCCTCTGAAATTGACCGAGGTTCCTTCCATGTCTTTCTCTCTCGGGAGATTCGATCATGATCAAAGGTGGGCGTCTAGGGACTACATGTCTTGAGCACCAGCAGTTTATGCCACCGATTTGCGGGGATTGATATTGGCACACCAAAAATTGATATGGGCACACTATTTGTGAGAGTACATGAAGATGTGCTCTCACAATGAGGTATGCCTTTATCATTTCCCACGATTTGCTGATGACAGAATCGATCATAATATAATTGTAGCAATCAAGGTAATGTATCTCCATGTAAATTCGCAGAGATGGATTTAAACTCGAGCTACAAGGTCCCATACTCGGACACTCCCATTCCTTGTATAATGCAATGTGTGTCTACATGTTTTTGGCTCGCTTAGTTCTGTGACTTCTGTCTATGGCTACACTATTGTACCCACTCGTTTTAGGAAAAAATCAATTTCAATTCTCTGCTTATCAAATGTTGCCGTATTGTGTTGTGGATTAGTGTCCAACGAATGATAAATTGTCATGGGTGATTATATGGTGTTTCTATATATATATATATGACAGGTAAATTATTTTAGCTCATGCACAGTGTGATCAAAGCTTATTTGGTTATAAGCATTTAGAATTGAATGTTATGGATATGATACTATTAATATTCTTATTTTTTAGTGTTGGAAATGGAATCAAATAATCACTTTCATTACCCATTGTTTGATATGAGATATTGGTAACATATGTCATTGTCAAATCTTATTTAGCAAAATTATACTAGAAATCATGATCACTGTTTTGTTACCTTTGTCAACTTGTTTTTGTTACACTTGGTTATATAAACAATTGGACGTTATTACCCTTGATTGAACCTAATTAAATCTTGTTAAACTTATTACGGATGATTAGATTTTATTTGAACTTATCTAAATTAAATTTTTTTTTTCAAGTGAAGGGAATGCACTTTTAAAAAAAATAAAACAAAACCAATACACTTTTGCTTGTGTTAGACGAGAAAAGAACTGGACAAAAAAAAAGAACAGTAAAACGTTTAAATTTTTCCAAAAGTTTGATTAAATACTTGTTTTTTTTTACACGGTTAGAGTAACTGGGTTAAACTATTGTAGTATTGTGTGGGGGAAGGGGCTAAGGATTGAACTTCACACCTCAATGATAGAAGGTGAGGTGAACGTTAGTGCCAACTACACTGTGACTATGATAATATGATTTATTGAAAGTATGCCTACAACTTGAAAACTGATTTTTGCGCTTTTAAAAACAAATTCGCACTTCATATTTTTAATATAAATGCTCATTTATACTATTTTTATGTGAGATATGAGGAGTGCAGAAATCACCGCCCATCTGATTCTTATGATAGGATGAGAGGCTTGATCAAACATACACTTGCCAATTGATCATGGGGACAATATCTTTACAACTATTTTATGTGTAGGTGTATAAGTGGATTCACTGATTTAACTTACGGAGTACATGTTACTCCATCTGTCTATGAATAATTGCTCTAATTTGACTTTTATACTATTTATATTGTAAATTCGACGTTGTTTAATTTGATATAGGTAATGATGAATATATCCATGCGTGGTCTCGTTTGATTCGTCTTGAATTGTACTTTCTAAATATACAGTTCTTACAAATTTTCTTATACTTCATCCATTTATTTTTACTTGCAACAAGCAATTTGCATGTATATTAAGGAAGAGATTTAAGAGTATAAATGGACAACTTAATTAACATTATTTAAACACAAGTAAGAGGGAGATTAGAGATGCATTCTCTTAAAAAAAAAATTAATCAGGTCTCAGAACTTATCAGATTTAATCAGGTCAGGTCAGGTCAACTATAATCAAGTCAACTTTAATAGGTTTAATCTGATCAGGTCAGATCAGGTCGAATAAGTTGAAGAGAACACGCCCTAAAAGTTACCGGTGTTACATTTTTTAAAAATTAATTTGTCTGATACACCCTTAAATTTGTTCCTAAAAACGTGCGAAAGTATTTGTTGAAAAAATAAAATAAAAATGGTAGTATTAATGTTTAAAGTTATCTTTCCTCAAAATAATTTTTGCATCAAAGGAGTAAAAAAAAGTTAAGAGAACAATATTTTCATAAGATTTGTGGGGCCCTACTTGCCTACTTTGTTCGAATGGTCATGCACTCCTACTATCGTACACTCGTACATATATCATACTATATGATATAGAGCACATATTTTTTTATTTTTTTGTGCTATGTTTCTTTATTTATGAAATTTTAGTTAACTCATAAAGAAAGGTTACGTACAACTCTTGATAAGTCTATGATTTAGTCCAACTCAAATAAATTTATCTCAATTTAGTTTAGTTCAGATTAATTTAGTTTATCTCATACACATACTACTATAAGAGTAAAAAAATTGTCTGTTTTGGGCTTTTAACCAGTACGATATTGTTTTTGGGCTCCTTCCCAAATAGCTTTGTATTAGTATATATTGAGCACCATTATATAAACAACTCATCCTCTTGCTATTCTTTCGACGTGGGATTTGGTATTCACTTATTTTCGAAACATGTACATTTAAAATCTTTTTAAGAGAAAGGAAAAAAAAATCAAAATGTAACTCCCAAAAAAGAAGAGGACTAGTATATTAGTGAGAAAGTGCTAGTGGATACCTGATATCAATTACGTTTGTTGATACCATGGCACATGATGTAATTTATGACAAAAATAAGGGCAAAGTCTTTGCTACGTGTAAAGTAAACAACAAAAAGTTCAATTTATTTACCAAAATGCCATGGTATCAACAAACTTAATTGATATCATGTATTTACCCATCATTGGTCGTATATTAGTATATTATCTTAGGTAAGATTTTTTTTCTTTGGAGAATGCAATGCAAAGAGATATTTTTCTTTTTAAATTGATTAACAAGTCCAGCAGTCTAGCATTAGCTAGCAAGAAAAGAGTTCTCTGTACTGGAAGTAAAAGAAAAGAAAAAGCCCAACCCATAAAAGTGGCAAATGTATACATCACATGACAAATACATTCTTTGATTCCAAATTTTAGAACCTCCTCAAAGTTATGATCCAATTCCAAATATCTTGTTTTTTTTTTATAATCTACAACAAAAAAAAAGTGTTATTCATCATTTGAATAACAAATTTAAAGGTGTAAACGAATAAATTAATTTTAAAAAATTTTAATACCGGTAACTTTTAATCTCCCTTTTATTTGTGTTTAAATTATGTTAATTAATTTGTACGTTTAGACCCTTAACTCTCTTTTTTAAAATGCGTGCAAAACAATTCTATTGCAAGTAAAAAGAAACGGATACAGTATTTTACTTAGGGCTCGTTTACTTTAGCTGAATATAGCGAAACTGAATTGAACTGAAAGTAATATTTTATAAGAGAAGGAAATTGAGAACTGAACTGAACTAAATTTAAGCTGAAGTAAACAAACACTTAATATCACCCCAATTTTAAAGTGAAATGACGACACTAGCTTTGACTTAAAATAACACCACAATCATTTTGATTATTTGGATAATAGCACCAGAACACCAGCCACCGGATCACGGCCTCAACAACCACCACGATCATCACTAGTCCACCACCATGAAGGTAGTTCAATTTTTTTTAGGGTTGACGCCCCAACCAGACAGCCCACGACCATAGTTGAAACGTCTACCCTACGTTAACTTTTTTTTTTCGGGAACCACCTTCATGGTGGTAGTGGTTGTCGACGTCTTGGCCCTATGGCTTGTGTTCTAGTGCCGCTGTCCAAATAAGAATTTCTTACCTAAATATTGCAAATCCTCAAACAAATTACATGTTTGCGTTGGGAGTAAAACTATTTACCCATATATCGTCCACGTAGGATGGGTGCTGGGTTCTTTTTTTTTTTATAAAAAAAATTACACCTAAATCGCTATCGCCAATAGCGATTTTTCTAAAGAATTCGCTATCGACAATAGCGAATTCCTTAAAGAAATTGCTACTGGTGATAGCGAATTATAGTTTATTCCAAAACTTGCACCACATCTTTCTTCTACCCCAAATGGGAATTGCAATAGGCGAATGAGTGTGTTGTTTTTGTTAAATGAAGTCGCTATTACCAATAGCGACTTACTCTTTTTTTTTTGTTAAATGGGAATTGCAATAGGCAAATAGTTTTGCTCCCAACGCAAACATGTAATTTGTTTGAGGATTTGCAATATTTAGGTAAAAAATTCGCCATATTAAGTAAATCATAAACAACGAACTAAGAAAAAAAATCCCCAAAAATATAAATAAAAAAGGAAAAAAAATGGTGGTATGACCTTTGCATGGCTTCTGTCCATTGGAACCGTATAAAGCTTACACGAGGATCCCATTTTGCTTTCATATGCTATGCTTATGCTTCTTCTTTTACTTTCTCTCTCTCTTTCTCTCTGCTATTCAGAATCTTACATTTTCTCTCTCTATCTTTGCAACTCTCCACTTCGCAATATATATTCCCTTCAATTTTCTTGAATTTTTCTTTTATGAAAGTTTCAAACCTTCTTCGTTGATCAAAGCATTTCCTCTGGATTTCGCATTTACTGGGTTAAGGTAAATGATATGATCGGGTTTTACTTGCTTATTTTTTTTTGTGGCATTGTTAATTAATTGTTTGTGTTTTTTTCCTGAGGTGGGTATTTGTTGTTTTTACTTGGGTTTTAAGTTTTGTTTTTGGTGATTGTAACTAAAATTTTTCAATCTTTTTTTCTGAAGAGTTGATCTTAATTGGCATTTTTTTGTTTGTTGATTACTTGATTACAGTTGATTTTCAGTCATTGTTTCATGATTAATGCCAAAATGATGAATTCTCTATCTGTGTTTATGTTTTTTCTTATCTGTATATGAAGCTATTTTCAGAGTCCTGCGCTTTTTTTTTTTTTAGTTTCAATGAATCCTGGGGATCCCCCTTTTTTTTGTTTTTTTTGCAATTTCTTGGGAAATGGTTTTTTTATTTTAATTTTAAATTATTAATATTTATATCTGTGGGGGCTGATATTTGTGGGAAGTAAACGAGGGTTCCAATAAAATAGTTGTTTTTGAAGAAGTTTCCATGTGCTGTTTTTAACTTATCATCAATTCATTGGAATAGCTTGTTCTTATGTAAACAGCCTCTGGAACTGTTTGATTGTGTGCTGAACTGCTGATTTTGGACATAAATATGATCTGTAGGAAAATTGAAAGTTTATTTGATTCAGAATCTAGAATGTGGTGGGGGGGGGGGGAAAGCTTATTACCAGGAATAACGTATTCACTGTATTGTTTGTGGATTACAGATTGAACATATGCCTGGAAACAAGTACAACGGTCATTCAAATATTCCGACGAGTAGAGTGTCAAGACTTGTGGAATCTAAACAGATAAGACAACAAAAAAGATTAAGTAGGGAATCAAATCAAAATGAATCATCAGATAGTAACATGAGCATGGATCATAATGGACATGACTTTTCGCGTGCAGATGAAGAATCACTACCTACTCAGAGACTGTTAGTGGTCGCTAATCGATTGCCAGTTTCTGCTGTTAGGAGAGGCGAAGACTCATGGACGTTGGAAATTAGTGCTGGAGGTTTGGTCAGCGCTCTTTTAGGTAATCCGAGCATTTGAATTTCGTTCATAATGTCGGTTCTGAAATTGTGTTATTGGAGCAGGTTTTTTAGGAAGCTTTAGTAAGTCCAACCTATGTTACTCGGACTTGGGTACCCATGTCCGACATGGGTACATGTCCAAGTGTCTGACTTGGCTATTTTGTGAAAAATTTCAATGATTTTGGCCCAATGTGAAGTGTCCAAGTGTCATATCCATGTTGAGTGTCGAGGGTCCGACATGGGTACTTGAAGTAAAATGAAGAGTCCAAGTAACATAGAGTCCAACAAACTAAATAAGTTTAAAATTTTGAATGTTATGCGGTGCTTTTTTTTAAAGGTGTGAAGGAATTTGAGGCAAGGTGGATTGGATGGGCTGGTGTTAATGTTCCTGATGAAGTCGGCCAAAAAGCTCTCACAAAGGCTCTGGCAGAGAAGGTTTTATAATTTTGAATTGACTGTTGCCATCATTTGTCTCTTTCTCTTGCTGATATCGTCTGCATGAGGAGGTTATAAGAGTTGTCACTTGATTGCAGAGGTGTATACCTGTTTTTCTTGATGAGGAGATAGTTCATCAGTATTATAATGGTTACTGCAACAACATATTGTGGCCTCTTTTTCATTATCTTGGTCTTCCACAAGAGGATAGACTCGCTACCACAAGAAGTTTTCAGTCTCAGTTTGCTGCTTACAAGAAGGCAAATCAGATGTTCGCTGATGTGGTAAATCAGCACTATGAAGAAGGTGATGTTGTTTGGTGTCATGATTACCACCTCATGTTTCTCCCAGAATGCCTAAAAAGGCATAACAACAATATGAAAGTGGGGTGGTTTCTTCACACCCCCTTTCCTTCCTCTGAAATCCATAGAACTTTGCCATCTCGTTCAGAACTGCTTCGTGCAGTTCTTGCCGCTGATTTAGTTGGGTTAGTCATTCTTTAGTTTCTTACATTGATCTGGTACTTTGTAAATCATATATATGGTCAACAGGTGCAAGTTATTTATCCAATGTTTCATGTTTGGTTGGTTGCTCACCTATCATGTAACGAGAATGAGTGCATAGATATTTTAAATAATCTGAAACTGCAGGATTCTAATCCCCTCATTCCATCTTGTTACTGGATTATGTGAGGGCTGGGATGGAGGGTTCTTCACATTGTCTTCTATCTTTGAAACTTTAACCAACTAGGAATCTTCTTGACTTCTTCTTTCTATTAAGACCATGTTTACCATTGCTTTTATCATGGTTGAATAAATAGAAGACTTTCTTCAACTTGCGATCTTAGGCAAAGCAATTTCTGTTACTATTTTTTTTTCTTGGTGATTAACTTTTTTGGGTTTTATTGTACTTGACAAGAAAATTGGCTTCTACTATGTACCTTGTGTATGCCAGTATTGTAATTTGCTATTGTTCTGACTTCTGATTTTGTAGCATCACTCTAATTTAGTGCTGTTGCACAACTTTAGTGTGGATTCATTGGGTCATTGTTGTGCGTTACTGGTATTTTTGCTGCTATTGCATCATAACTCCAGATTTCAATTCATCTAATAGTGAAGTTTTCTGGAGGTCCCAAGCATTTTATACATTAACTTGTGGTTTTGTTCAATTTTATGGGTTTCTCTAGCATACCTCATTTGTGATACTTAATCTATAATGTGAACTTAATCTAGTATGAAATTGTGTGTTTGGTGAAAGATATTTGTTTGTGAGTGGCATTCTGATGTATTGATGTCTCTTGTTGACAGTATTTTGATATAGCTTTTCGTACATGTTCCCTTGCATCACATACACAAGTGCACTCTGTAATCAAAGGCAATTTGTTGATATACGTTTTACTTCAAGGCGATTTGATTTTTCTGTTTCAGAGAAAGTGGCCAATTTAGTAGTTTGGCTACTATCATTAGTTCTGATCTTGTACAGAATTTCTGCTATACATAACGCCATAACGGTGGTTGGTTGTATAGCACAAAATCGTGTCTGTCACTACAACTGAATACTCGTGAATATTATTTTTGTTTGATTAGGTTGTTTCAACTAGTTCTACTTAAAGATTTTGCATTCCAACTTCTGTAGCTTTTCACAATTTTCTGAGTTTTTTTTATCATTGTTTTTTCCTTGCAGTTTTCATACCTATGATTATGCAAGGCACTTTGTTAGTGCTTGCACTCGTATTCTTGGGCTTGAAGGCACACCTGAAGGTGTGGAGGATGATCAAGGCAGATTGACTCGTGTTGCTGCTGTATGTTCAAGCAATATGTTTTTTCTGATGAGCTCATTGATTAAGAATTAGCTGATATCATGCTTAGGTCTTGGTATTGTTCTGTTTCATCCTGCGAAGCTCTCATGATTTAACTTTCCTTGTCGCTAATGCTTGGATTTTGTGCCTTGTATCCCAAAATACCAGTTTCCTATTGGGATTGATTCAGAGCGTTTCATTCAAGCACTCAAAGTTAATCAAGTTCAAGATCATATGAAAGAATTAACAAATAGATTTGCTGGTCGGAAGGTAAATCCTTGTCTCTTTTACACTATTTAGTGTCTTGTGAACATATCATGTATGAAACACTATTTACTGGATAAATAAATACTAAAAATAATATTGTACAAAATATTTGATGCCAATTTGGACAAAAAATTAAGAAAGGATGATGTAACAAGAAGGATGTGATTTTTTCCAGTGTTCCTTGTGATTGTTTATTTTCCATCATGTGCGTGATCTATAATTTCGGTGAGTTTCACACTTTTTTTTTTAGTAAAATAACCTTGGCAAATTTTGTAATGCTGAAGTGAGCTATGTTGTCTATTCTGCAATTTTTCTCTCATGTGCAGGGTTGAGCCTCACCCTGTGCAATTTTTAAGTTGTGGTGCCTCTAGTGGGCTTCTGTATACTGTACTTGATGCTCTTGTTTTATTTAATATGTGAGAAAATTTTAATAACCCTCACTAGTCACTACTATTGTGACTGTGTGGGTACACTTATTCCTAGAACGAGCTGTTAGAGTTGTAGAAGAAACTTTCACAAGTGTATTATGACATCATTGAAATCTTTTGGGTTTCTCATTTTATTATCTAACTTATTGATCTGCATCCCGGATGCTTTTAGCTTTCACAAAAGGAGAGCATTTGCCATTCTTCACAGTACATACAAAAGAAGCTGTCTTATTTTGACAACTCCTCTTCTACAACAATTTGGAACACTTGTCTGGCTTCCAGCCTGCTTTTCTTGCATTAGTGGTGTTTGCCAACAAACCTGGGGGATTAATTTAGTTACTTTTTATGTCTGCATCATTGTGATGTTGAGTGTTGACAATCAGTCATCATGAGATATAGAACTTATGGTATGGAGATGCTGTGTGACAAGTATTTAGCAAGGAAGAAACCACACATTGCTCAGAAATACGGTATCATGTAAAGGGTCCGGCAGCGTAATTTGCTGCAAGTTTCTGTACCATGTATCAATTTGCAATTTTTTAGTGTTGAGCATGGGGGGAAGAATTAGATTACTCTGTACAACTGTACCAGGCTTTTAATGAAGGGCTGCCATTTCTAGATGCATTCTTCATCTATCTACTTATCTGTAGCATAAATATGCTATCTTTGATCTAATGTGCTACTACGAGCTCTTTATATGATTTCTTATTTTTTGTTTGGCTTGTATCAAGTTGTCAATTGAGCTTGAAGGTTACATCTCGTTCTTTATTTGAATATTACGCTGATATTACACCTCATTGTTTATATGAATTGTGCTGTCAAAATGTCTATATTATGCTAATACTCGTTTCATGGCAGGTCATGCTGGGTGTTGATCGGCTTGATATGATAAAAGGAATTCCACAAAAGATACTTGCCTTTGAAAAGTTTTTGGAGGAAAACCCTGATTGGAGAGATAAAGTTGTTTTGCTTCAAATTGCTGTTCCAACAAGAACAGATGTTCCTGAATGTAAGCTTCTTCCAACCCCCCCCCCCCCCCTCCGAAAAGAAAACATCCCAAAGTGTAAGTTTGTCTTTGGGATGTGTATGAAATTAAACAATAACTGCATGGAGATGGCTCATGTCAACTCCTCATAAAATATCTTTCTAAAGGTCTTTTTATTGAATAATATTGAGTATTTTAAAGAGAAAGTGCTAGTGGATACCAGGTATCAATGAGTTATATTGATACCATGGCACATGATGTAATTTATGACAAAAATAAGGGCAAATTCCCATGTCTTTTTGTTTGTGTCTTTGCTTTAAAGTTCAGTTTATTTACCAAAATGTCATGGTATCAACAAACTTAATTGATATCAGATATCTACCTATCATTGCTCTATTTTAAAATAGGATAATTATGAAATTGATCAGTAAAATTAAGTTTGGACAATCAAACCTTTTTCCTAGTACTTTTTGTTTTTACAATATATATAGGAAAACTTTCCCAGAAAAAGAAAATAATTGACCACAATGGTCCTAACTATGATGATCTTTATTAGTTATTTCCATCAATCAATTACCTTAGAATGATCTCAATTTTGGAGGTGTTAATAAATGGTCTAATACGACTTATATCTTGTTATAATAGTACAGAATAAAAGAGGTTGTAGTTGTTGATAGTCCAAAGCTGAAAAAAATGAAAGAGAAGCAAATTATTGATTAAAAATGTGAATCTTGTTTATCGTTTTAACTGCTTATAAATAGTCCAAGATTTTTTAGAAGAAAACCCCATAGTTTTGATTGTTTTTAGTTGTTCAATAGTTTAGAATATATTAAAAAAATCCTTGTAAATCATAGTATTTGGAGTGCAACTTTAGTGGGGCAAGAGGAAATGCGACAAGTGCAATCACATTGGATGGGAGAAGTATTCATGGGTTTTAATTTTTTTTCATATCTAGGATCTATGCTCCAAAAAGATGGTGAACTAGATGGAGATGTTGCCCATAGGATCAAATCGGGCTAGGTGAAGTGGAAGGTAGCTTATGGGTTTCTTCGTGACCATGGTATGCCACAAATAAAGGGAAAATTTTACTACAGAGCTATTTGACTGGCATTGCTTTATGGTACATTATGCTGGGCTTTGAAGTATTGTCATATTCATAAGATGAATGTGGCAGAAATGCATATGCTACAATGAATGTGTGGGCATACAAGAAATGATATAATAAGGAATGAGGTTATTAGGAAAAGTTAGGGGTTGTTTCCATAGAGGATAAATTGAGGGAAAATTGATTGAGATGGTTTGGTCATGTAAAACGGAGAGAGTATAATCCACTAGTATGAAGGCTTGAAAAGTGGCAAAGAGGAGAAAAGGTGAGTAGTATAGGAAGACCAAAACAAACTTGGAGTAGGGTTGTTGAGAATGACTTGATGTTATTCGGACTAAAGGAAAATTTAGCAGATTGGAGGAGGAGGAGATATGTGGATGACTTTGGTGATACATATATTTGGTCCATGTCTAGCTGACCCCAAACTTTTTGGGGATAACTCTTTGATATTGTTGTTGTTATCCTCAATAAAATTTTGAAAGTACCCACGTGTTTTTGGAGATGAGTTATTTTTAAGGTTTATTTATATGTTCTTCCTCTCCTTGTCTTCCTTTCCTCCTCATTCTTAGATAGTTGTTTACTATGGGTATTATTCTCCCTCTGTTGCTCTAGTGTATGGTTTATAGTCTCCTATCTCCAAAATTTGGTTTATACATTACTCTATTTATTTATATTTTATTGCAGATCAAAAACTTACGAGTCAAGTTCACGAAATTGTCGGACGGATTAATGGGAGATTTGGAACATTAACTGGTGTTCCTATACATCATTTGGTTTGTCTTCACTCATAACTAGATATTATATGCATCAAACCTGAATAATCATGTATTAGTTGTATCTTGATTCTTGGGGACGAATCTCCAGTGGCAAGTCTTCCGATCATATTGATTTTGAAGTTTGAACTAGAATAATTTTGGAATGTTGTTGGTATCTAAATATATAAAGGAGTTCTAGAACAATGTTGTGAAGGTTGATAGGACCATGGAGAGGCTCATATCTAAGATTGTAATGGGAGATGATGGAACTTCAATGTATTAAATGCCATGCTATCTAGTGAAGTTGGGTGGGATTAACTAAATCCAAACTGGTAAAAAGATACATTACTAGCTTTATAAGGGATTGATGCTTATTAATACAACAATATCAAAGCCTTGTTACCAAAAAAATTTGGGGTCGGCTAGGATTGATTTCTACTCATGTAGTAGTATTGCTTGAAAAGTTGAAATATGAAGGTCGAATTATAATGTATTTTACAAACTTCTAATTTGAGTATCTTTTATGTTGGTATACATTTTTAATGTTATTGCTCATTTGAATATCTTTTATGTTGGTAAACATACATAAATTTATTGTTATTATTTGGAACTATTGTCTTCATTAGCTGTCTTCACATTTTGGTTTCTTGCTGCAAAAATGGAAAGAAGTCATAAGCCTTTTCTTGTATCTGGTACAATAATATGAAGACACATAATGAGCCATGATTATTATCAATAGGAAGAATACATGTGGTTGTTTTGTGTGGCGAAGCTATATAGGTTCTGGAGACGAAACTGTTACTTATGGCTTTTCTTTGAGCTATCATTTTATTTATAACTATTAGTAAAATAAAAACCGCTGACATCATTATTAGACACATGTTAGCTCCTCAAATAAAAATTTTCCTCCAAAATTTATCTATCAATCTATCTTTGTTTATTTGTTAAAACTGTTTTTTTTCCTACTATCATATCAATATAGTGATGAACTATGATACATATTTATGTCAGAATATTAATATTATTCAAATTATTTAAATTTTAACTATCACATAAATTGAAATTTAACCAAAAAATACAAATTCGACCAAATTTAACCAAAATGAAAACGAAGGTAGTAATATTGAAGTGCTACCTATTAGATATTATGACTTAAGTTATTAAAAAAAGGCTTGAAGATAAAGCCTTCAATCCACCAAATAACTTATAAACAAAAAAAATAAAAACTTAACATCCAATAATGTTCTAGAGGAAAGATAACATAAAAGGACTTTACAAAATCTTAATCTTCTTTGTGCATACTGCATAGAGCGTATATTTTTTTTCTATATAATCAATGACTTAAAAAATTTAAACTTCTTAGTATAACTTATTGTAAATAAATTTCATGCGAAATTATTTTGTTAAACAATGCATCGCACGGCACTAATCTAGTATATGCAAACTAGTCAAAAACAATGTCAGAATATGGATCGCATTTTCTATTAATATTGGGATTGGGTCCTCTTTTTTATGCTAATCGTTACATAGCTTATTGAGACAGTCCAAGAGGAAGTATCTTAAGTTGCATCAAGTTTGATGACATGGATTGACATGAGAAAGGATCAATGGCAAAGGATTATTTGGAATTGAACATATCTAGTCCAAGTAGGATTAAGATTGAGTTATTTAGGTTATTTCCAACAATTATCAGCTAGATAGACCGCATCAAACTGTATAAATATGTTGTGAAATTGATGTTGTGATAATTTCCTTATATGATGTATGGGTGTGTTATTGGAGGCTTGAAAAGGACTTAGGTAGTTGGGTAACAGTGTTGAACATGGTTATTTATATATAGAGAGCGAAAGGGGTAATGAGCACTAGTATAAATAGCGAAGGGTGTAGAGAAGCAATGAGGAAAGTATTATGTGAGGTTTTACTTTCATTTGGCTTTCTTTGGGAAAGATTCAAACCTCTGAAATGCTTGAAATACTATCTTTAAATCTCTTATTTTCAGTTTATCAATTTAATTTTCACTTTTTTTTTCATTGCCATCTTCTCCATTATAGTTCTGCGCCACTATGACATTTTTTAACATTTTTATTTATTTCAGGATCGTTCTCTGGACTTCCATGCCCTATGTGCTCTATACGCAGTGACTGGTATAGTTCTCATTACCCCTGTTATTTTTGTTATAAATTCCTTGTGTTAAACTGAATATGCTTGTGTATGTTTTCCTGAGGAGTCAGAAGCCATTACATTTATGGCCCATTTGGTAGCTGGTCTTAAATGGAGGTAATGGGAATGAATTTATAACTAAATTTGGAAAGAAAATTAAAATTCATTCCCATAGTGGTGTTAGCTTGACTCCAATTTATCTAATTTTCTTCACAAATATTTATTCCCATCTAATACCATCCTTCCACGTGGTAATGGATGGTAATGAAAAATAAGAAGTTTCAAGTTTGGGAATGGAATATTTGTTTTCCATAGGGATTATGAAGTTTTTCTTTAACAAATTACACTTTAAATCCATTACCATTACCACAATTTATTACCAACAACCAAACGGGCCGTTAGTGATATTGCTAAATTAGATGTACTGTCATGACAAGGTTCACTCAATTTGGTAGGCATGACATTGAAAGAACCATCTACCTGTCACCAATTCACCTAGGCATACTAACTGTGTTATGGAAGGCGTAATCGTAGAGCGTGACAAGGAGAGCAAGTCCCTGTTCTTTTGGACTAAAAACAAGGGGCTGTTTGGTTCGAAGAAAGGAAACAGAAAGGAATCCATAAAGGAAACAAGGGGAAAGGAAAGGATTATCATTGAATTCCCTATTTTGCTTAGTAGAATATAAGAAACGGTTTTGAAATCCTTGAATTGTGTTTGGTAGATAAGTTCAACAAGTCTGCAAAGTTCATCCACCCAGTATCATCAAATGTAACTCAAATATCAAAACACTTATTCCACACTCAACCATGGTAGAAGACACCACCATCCCTCTGTCCACCAAGGCACCAAGGTTCCAAGCTATAAAAAAAGCTATAAAATTCAAACAACAAAACTCCAGATCTAAAGTTCTATTGTATTGGTAAAATTTAATTAACCATTAAAAAGCCAAATTTGATGACATTAATGGTGGTGGGGTTTCGATGGAGTTGGTGGGGTTAACAGTCAGTGATGGACGGATGGTGTTGGTGATGGTGGAGGTGGAGGTGGGAATAGGTGAAGGCGATGGTGTGATGGTGGGTGGGGTTAAGATTCGGTGATGGTGGGGGTTATGGTGGAGGTGGGAATATGTGAAGGTGGGTGGTGGTGGGATTTCAATGGAGTTGGTGGTGGTGGCTAGGCTGATCGATGGGCTTGGTGTGATTTTGGGTTGTCGGTCTAAGCAGTGGTTGTGGATGTGTGTTGAGAAAGGAGAATGGGGTATCTAAAACCCTTGTTAAAAGGTGGGAATGACAAAGCCTGATTTATGGATAATTCTATTGAGTTAAAAGCTGAAAGGGAATGGAAAAAGCCCATAGCAAACAGCCACTAAGGGACATAAGGCCTAAGTTCCCTTTCCATTTCCCTATTACCCCCAACCAAACAGCTCCTAAATTAATCTCAACTGATTTGAACTCGACTAAATGGAACTGAATTGAATTTAGTTACAAAATGGACTAAACTGAACTAGATTGTACTGGCATGTTCAGAATTTCTTTTGGACTTACTTTTAGTCCAATCGAGTGTCCTATTCAGTTCAGTTTCAAATTTTCTACTAAATTGAGTTCAGCGGTTGCCTAGTCCTTTTCATTTCAGTTCAAATCAGTCCTAGAGAACAAGGCATGACTAATGTAACGTGCATGTTTATTTCTGAACTACGTAACTTAGAGAAATAATAATAGAATCTTTTCATGTAATATGTCCTTTTACAAGATTGTTTCTTTTGGAATTTGTCAACTTGGCCTCAGCTCAGGTGATCTTTCAGTAATTGGTGATCAGTTCCATACAATTTTTAAGGGCATCATTGTATTATGGTTAATTGGTTATGCAGCGTATGTTGATTTGTCATTTTTTATATGTTCACACAACAGCTATAAATCAAATTATAGGGGATAGAGAAGGATTCTTATCTTTGATTTTATGAACTTATTTTATTTTCCCCTTTTGGAAAAATCTATTGAAATTACCTTTGTTATTCAGTATTGACTAGTAAGGGTAAAGAAAGAGTTTTACCAAGTAGCCTAAGGAAGAGGATAATAATATCCTGTGATGTTTAGGAGTGCCTTGAGAATGGTTTTGTTTGATCTATCTAGGACTTTAAACTTTATGTTCGCCTATTGAGACTCAAGCACTACTGTGAGGCATCATATTCAAGGGTATTGGATTTGGTCCTATGAGAAGGTTCAAGTATTCATAACCATATGGGACCATTGAGCATCTACCACCTGCTTATCAGGTGAAATTTAGTGTCTAAGTGGCATACCATTGAATGTCGAAGAATTAAATTATTACTATTTCTAAGTTGCTGCATAATTTTTTTAGCTTAAAATAGAAATCCATTTGTATTGTGAAACAGTATATCACATATTCGAACCTTTCCCCCAAACACCGTCTTATTTAATAGCAAAAGGGTTCTATCTCAATTCTCAAATGCAGGATTGCAGGAACTTCCATGGATTGATTTGTTTGGTCATTCGGTGACCCCGAGCAGAGTGTAATCAAATGTAATTTGAGACTAAGAAAGAAACTTTCCAATGCCATTTCCTATAGGGGGGAAATATTTATTGAACGGCTAAAAATGTATCTTTATCTAAGGTAATAATAAACTGTCATGAAGCTGTTCACATGTCACCAGGGCCACATAATTTTTCTTTAAAACGAGGTTCAATTTTCAATATTTGGTATCTATGTTATGGTTTGACCTTTCTGCTAATATTCTTTAGTTACGCTTTCTTTGTTTTCATTTAAGTCCCATTTGCCTCAAGCTAATTCTGACAATCTGACTGCCCACAGTTTGTAATAGCTTGCCACTTTGATAAGTTTGTCCGTAGGAAAGGTCATGGACCTTTTAAGGTGCTTAAGTATATAAGAAAAAAATTCCGTAAGTTCTTAAATGTGACAAGTATCTTAATAGATTATATCTTTTTAAATCATATTGTTCTTCACTTGCAATCTCTTAACAGATGTGGCGCTTGTCACTTCGTTGAGGGATGGGATGAATCTGGTCAGCTATGAGTACGTGGCTTGCCAAGATGAAAAGAGGGGCGTACTCATTCTCAGTGAGGTAATTTATTCAACTTAAGATACATCATGTATGTAGATGGATATAATTATATACACACTTCATGCACCAATGTGAATGCTTGCGTTTTGAATTCCTGAAAAACAATATGTAGACTTCTAAGGTGATATATATTATTATTTACTCTGATGGAGTTGGACTTGACCTCTTCTTTTGTATTTATTCCAACAATATGCTTATGTGAATGGTTATCTAGACTACCCTAGTTTTCAATATGATCAGTGAATTGCTGTTGGCTATGTGGAATATACGTAAATTTATTAGTTTCAAGCTACAAAAAATGTGTGTTTGTTGTGTGATTAGAGATAAGTATAGCAATTAAGAATAAGACTCCTCTTGTTCTAATTACTAAGTTTGATTGTCAGATTAAAGACCTCCAGTCCTCCACCCTAATCCACTAATTAGTTTAAAATACTTAAAGTTTTAACACTCCCAAGTCCCAACTCACAAGAATCTTGATCAGAAAGTATGGCTCAGGCACGCACTTTAAGTTAATTAAGAAAACAGTGTTTCTATTTCAATTCAACAACCACAACTACCCCCCCCCCCTGCAAATGAACTTACAACTAGAAATCACAAAGAAGCTTAAAGCTACAATACGTGCAATTGCGGTAATTCATACTTTAAAACAAACTATGTACACAATACAAAATACAAGCTCAAAACATACAAATACAGTCACCACCCGAATGAACGGGTCTTAGGTGCATTTTCGGCCCATCAAACGGCATCAGTTGCTCTTTTCCACTTGCGTAGGGTCGTTTTATGACCCAACAAACTCCCATATGATTTTCAGCCACTTTCATTCCGGGACCTCGGAACCCTAAAAAAGCGTTAATTATAGCCTTTAGTCGCCGTTTCGGATGCTGCTCAGGGGCCCATCACCATTTTCCCCGAAATTCAAACACGTGGTCCAGGGTACCATCTGGGGGACTTTCTTGTTTTTTCACCATCAAATCACCATCGTTGCACCCTACACGCCCGTTTTACCGCCACTCGAACGAACAGGCCTTATGTGCATTTTTCGGCCCATCAAACGGTCACGGTTGCTCCTATCAACTTACGAAGGGTCGTTTTATGACCCAACAAACCTCCCATATGATTTTCGGCCACTTTCATTTCGAGACCCCGGAACCCTCAAAAATCGTGAATATATAATAGCCTTCAGTTCTGGCTGTTCGGGATGCCTTTCTGGGCCCCGTCATTGTTTTCCCCGAAATTCGAACACGTGGTCCGGGGTACAATCTGGGTGTTTTGTGTCTGTTTTCACCTTAAAATCACCCCTGTTGCACCCTACACGCCCGTTTTTCCTCCACCCAAACGAACGGGTCTTAAGAGCATTTTCGGCAAATCAAACGGCCTCAATTACTCCTTTCCAATTGCGTAGGGTCGTTTTATGACCCATCAAACCCCCATATGATTTTTGGCCGCTTTCATTCCGGGCCCCAGATGCCTCAATAACCGTGATTAGCCTTCAGTCGTGGTCGTTCGGGATGCCGCTCCGGGCCACGCCACCATTTTCCCCAAAATTCGAAAACATGGTCCAGGGTACCATTTGGGGGACTTCTGTGTTTTTTCACCATCAAATCACCACACTGTTGCACCCTAAACGCCCATTTTCCCGCCACCCGAATGAACGGGTCTTATGTGCATTTTCGGCACATCAAACGTTCACGGTTGCTGCTATCCACTTGCGTAGGGTCGTTTGATGACCCAATAAACCTCCCATATGATTTTCGGCCACTTTCATTCCGGGACCCCAGAATCCTCAAAAACCGTGAATAGCCTTCGCGTTCGGGATGTCTTTTCGGGCCCCGTCACCGTTTTCCTTGAAATTCAAACACGTGGTCCGAAGTACTATCTGGGGGTTTTGTGTCTATTTTCACCTTAAAATCACCACCGTTGCACTCTACACGCCCGTTTTGTGTCTATTTTCATAGGTGCATTTTCGGCCCATCAAACGGCCTCCGTTGCTTGTTTCCACTTGCGTAGAGTCGTTTTATTACCCAACAAACCCTCATATGATTTTCGATCACTTTCATTCCGGGACCCCGAAATCCTCAAAAAGCGTAAATTATAGCCTTTAGTCGTGGTCGTTCGAGATGCCGCTCTGGGACCCGTCACCGTTTTCCCCGAAATTAAAACACATGGTCTGGGGTACCATTTGGGGGACTTGTGTTTTTTCACCATCAAATCACCATCGTTGCAACCTACACGCCCATTTTTCCGCCACTCGAGCGTACAGGTTTTATGTGTATTTTCAGCCCATCAAACGGTCATGGCTGCTCCTATCCACTTGCGAAGGGTAATTTTATGACCCAACAAACCCTCCATATGATTTTCGGTCGCTTTCATTCCGGTACCCCTGAACCCTAAAAAACCGTGAATTATATCCTTAAGTTTAGGCTGTTCGGGATGCCTTTTTGCGCCCCGTCATCGTTTTCCCCAAAATTTGAACACTGGTCAGGGGTACAATATGGGGATTTTGTGTCTATTTTCGCCTTAAAATCTCCACCGTTGCACCCTACACGTCCGTTTTTCCTCCACCCAAACGAACGGGTCTTAAGTGCATTTGCGGTCAATCAAACGGCCTCGGTTGCTCCTTCCACTTCCGTAGGGTTGTTTTATGACCCAACAAACTTCCATATGATTTTCGGCCGCTTTCACTCTGGGGCCCTAGAACCCTCAATAAACGTGAATTAAAGCCTTCAGTCCTGGCCGTTCGGGATGCCGCTCCGGGCCACGCCACCATTTTTCCCGAAATTCGAACACGTGGTCTGGAGTACCATCTAGGGCACTTGTGTGTTTTTTTACCATAAAATCAACACCATTGCACCCTACAAGCCCTTTTTCCCGCCACCCGTACGAATGGGTCTTATGTGCATTTACGGCCCATCAAACGGTCACGGTTGCTCCTATCCACTTGCGTAAGGTCGTTTTATGACCCAACAAACCTCCCATATGATTTTCGACCACTTTCATTGCGGGACCTTGGAACCCTCAAAAACCGTGAATTATATAGCTTTCAGTTTTGGCGTTCGGGATGCCTTTCCGGGCCCCGTTACCGTTTTCTCTGAAATTCAAACACGTAGTCTGAAGTACCATCTGGGGGTTTTGTGTCTGTTTTCACCTTAAAATCACCACCGTTGCACTCTATGCGGCCGTTTTTCTTCCATCCAAACGAAAAGGTCATAGATGCATTTTCAGCCCATCAAACGGCCTCGGTTGCTCTTTTCCACTTGAGTAGAGTCGTGTTATGACCCAAGAAACCCCCATTTGATTTTCGGCCACTTTCATTCAGGGCCCCAGAACCCTCAAAAAGCGTGAATTATAGCCTTTTTGTCGTGGTCGTTCGGGATGTCGCTCCGGGCCCCATTATCGTTTTCCCCGAAATTCAAACACGTAGTCCGGGGTACCATCTGGTGGACATTTTTTTTTTCACCATCAAATCACCATCGTTGCACCCTACACGCCCATTTTTCATCCACTCGAGCGAATGAGTCTTATGTGCATTTTCGGCCCATCAAACGGTCACAATTGCTCTTATACACTTGCGTAGGGTTGTTTTATGACCCAACAAACCCCCATATGATTTTCGGTTGCTTTCATTCCGGTACCACGAAACACTAAAAAAGCGTGAATTATATAGCCTTCAGTCGTGGCCGTTCGGGATGCCACCGTCATTGTTTTCCCCGAAAATCGAACACGTGGTCCGGGGTACCATATGGGGGACTTGCGTGTTTTTTCACCATTAAATCACCACCGTTGCACCCTACACGCCCGTTTTTCCACCACCCGAACGAACAGGTCTTATGTGCATTTTCGGCCCATCAAACGGTCACGGTTGCTCCTATCCACTTGCGAAGGGTTGTTTTATTACCTAACAAACCTCCTACATGATTTCGGTAACTTTCATTCCGGGACCCCGGAACCCTCAAAATCATGAATTTTAGCCTTCAGTTCTAGCCGTTCGGGATGCCTTTCTAGGCCCCGTCATCATTTTTCCCGAAATTCGAACACGTGGTCCGGGGTAAAATTTGAGGGTTTTGTGTCTGTTTTCACCTTAAAATCACCACCGTTGCACCCTACACGACTGTTTTTCCTCTACCCAAACAAACGGGTCTTAAGTGCATTTTCGGTCAATCAAACAGCCTCAGTTGCTCCTTTCCACTTGCGTAGGGTCGTTTTATGGCCCAACAAACCCCCATATGATTTTCGGCAACTTTCATTCCGCGGGCCCAGAACCCGCAATAACCGTGAATTATAGCCTTCTATCGTGGCCGTTCGGGATGCCGTTACGGGCCACGCAACCATTTTCCCTGAAAACAGAGGTTTCGAGCGATCCTATCCCATCAAACTATAGATTTCGAGCGATCCTATCCATAGCAAACCTCCCATATGGTTTTCGGGCACTTTCATTCCGGTGCCCCAGAACCCTCAATAACTGTGAATTATATAGCCTTCAGTCGTGGCCGTTCGGGATAGCGCTCCGGGCCACGCCTCCATTTTCCCCGAAATTCGAACACGTGATCTGGGGTACCATCTGGGGGACTTGTGTGTCTTCACCATCAAATCACCACCGTTATACCCTACATGCCTGTTTCCCTCCACCCGAACGAACGGGTCTTATGTGCATTTTCGGCCCATCAAACGGTCACAGTTGCTCATATCCACTTCCGTAGGGTCGTTTTCTGACCCAAAAAACCTCCCATATGATTTTCGGTCACATTCATTCTGGGACCCCGCAACCCTCAAAAACCGTGAATTATAGCCTTTAGTTCTGGCGTTCGGATGCCTTTCCGAGCCCGTCACCGTTTTCCCTGAAATTCAAACACCTGGTCCGAAGTACCATCTGGCGGTTTTGTGTCTGTTTTCACGTTAAAATCACCACCGTTGCACTCTACACGCCCGTTTTTCCACCACCCGAACAAAAAGGTCATAGGTGCATTTTTGGCCCATCAAATGCCTTCTTATCCAACTCTCCTTTTTTACATATAGAACAAAGCCAATTTGACTACTTGCCTTGCCACTTGCACAAGCACACACCTAAACACACAAGCAATCACATCAACTAGCACAAAGCACATGGATTGCCCACAAGCACACACTTCAGCTACTTGTATAATTAAAATTCTTGATAGTATTAAACAGACCCAAGTTCGTCATAAGCAGGACCAAGGGCTTAGCATTTAGTCAGAAATTTTCGCTAATCTATGGCTCCCTTGCTTTTATACCTTCAAGCACAGATAAAAAAAATGCTATCTAAGGGTTTGGGCTGCCAGCTTGGGCATTCCAAATTGCACAACATGCTAAATGAATCGCTCGAAATCTATAGTTTCAATTTGGTCAAATCCCAATGAGATTTGCTATGGATAGGATCGAGTTAGTTTACACTAAATTATTGCATGAAAAAATTTCATCCATTCCATTATAGAGTGGCCATTCTATAATGGATTTTAGATTTTCCGTTCTGCAAAATCCTGTTATAGAACTTGGGGATGGGCGGGCTGTCGTTGAAGTGTGGTTTGGGAAGGCCCGCCACTAAGGACTCGTGTTGAGATGTGGGTAATGGTAGTTGGTGGGTTTATTGGAGCTATAGAATGGCAGTGGTTGGCTGCCAGAGTTTAGAGAATGTTTCATGAAAATTTAAGGAAGCTTTTATGTTCAATAATAGAAATCTATAGGATAGTTTGATTGTTAGGTTACTGAGATGATCCCACGCTAATTTTAGCGTAGCTGCAAAGAATTTCTATTCTTTTGTTCACCATATATAATTGGTAAAAGTATATTATCCAATGAAAACGTTATTTGAAATGAATGTAAATAACAGTAAATAGAATTATCTGCCTTTGTAGGCATTGCCATAACAGAAAATATCTTAAAGATTCTAGATGAGTTATCTATATTATGTTCATGTGTTTCCTTCTGTAAGGGCTGAGTTCAACTTCCGCTTTTTGTATCAACAGTTTGCTGGAGCTGCACAATCTCTAGGTGCTGGAGCTCTCTTGGTAAACCCCTGGAATATCACAGAGGTAGCTTCTGCCATTAGTAGAGCATTAAAGATGTCTGATGAAGAGAGAGAGATGAGGCATAAACTTAACTTTGGACATGTTACTGGGCATACTGCTCAGGATTGGGCTGAAACTTTTGTGAGGTATTTGAATATAGATACATATTTTTGTTGTTTTAAAGCATCCGGATTTGATAATATTTTATTACCTTGATCAAATTAATAGATTAAGAGATTTCATGCATTTGCATGAAACAACTCAAAGTTGTGCAAAGGCAATATTGCAACTTCACAAATGATCAAGAGATAATATGATTGTGAATTTTTTAAATGTTGGTAAATACTTTTGTTCTACCTGTTAATTCTAATTTCTTCTCTCCTTTTTGAGTTCTAATTTCTTGTGAAACATTGGCTTCTTTAACAATGATAAATTGTGGCTAGCTAAGCAGCCTAAGCTAGCTGATATGTTCCTGTCTTAATATTGTATTGTGTTGAGAATGGAAGCATTCCACTTTTGAGGCTGATAAATAAAAAAGAGTTGTGTGTGTGTGTGCGCGCGCGTGTGTGGGACAAAGAGAAGGGGATGAAGGAAGTAATAATTATTAATGCGAGGGTACAAAATATGATATAAATTCATGGTAACTTGCAAAAGAGATGTTAAAATTATGTTGGTAATAGTTGTCGTGATCATCCTCTTGACTGTGACAAGTCGCTACTGTTTAGGCCTTACATGGTATCTTGAATGTTCTGCTGGTCCAAGCAGCGTCTGGTTTTTCCCCCTTTAGTTCTTTGGGAGTGATATAGAGGGGGGTGGGGGGAGTTGGGTATGTTGCAACTTGCAAGGCATGGGAAAGAAAATGTGCACTACTTTTATGAATTGAAGTTTATTGCATGGAATGCGTTGTTGATTCCTGTTTTTTGTGCCTTCTTTACTAATACCCAAGAGTAGCTACTAGATTGTGCAATAAGAAGGGAAAAAATGTAATGTAGCCTTTTATCAACATATACTGTATAGATGATGAAAACCTGTATCATCAATTTGCATAAGAAATTTGTTGTTGGGTAAAAGCATGAGATATTTCTGTATATTGTGGCACTTGAACCTTTCTCAAAATCTAGTTATATAATATTTGTCATTTTTACTGTCTCCATTTTGTAGTGAGCTGAATGACACTGTTGTAGAGGCTCAATTGAGGATAACACAAATTCGTCCTGCACTTCCAGTCGATTTTGCTGTAAACAATTTTCTGAATTGTAGTAATCGACTACTCATACTGGTACTATACAATAATCCTTTTTGTACATTTTTCCTTCTTGGCCTCTTCCTTTAGCTTGTGTGAAATTGTGTTTGCTAATTAGACCAATTTCTGCAAATATTCCTTTTGAAAAAGCTGAAACAATGATTAAATCTTGTGTTCTATTAGGATTATCATGACCAATGCCTCTGCTGCTGTGGCTGCTATACTGGCCGGTCCAAGGGTTGAGCAAGTGAGGCCCTTGCTTTAGCCCCAGTTTGATTGAAGTTTTTTTCCCTTTGTATATGTATGCATGGAAAGATTTAGGGGCAGTTGTTGGCATCCTTGTTTTTAAAAAAGTTAGCATGGTTTTCGATCAATATTTTATGATAGAACTCTATTTTATTTCACCTTTTCTTGTTCATATCCCACAAGTATGAAGTCTTTGTTTCCTTTAACTGTGTAAAAGAAATTTCTTTTGAAATCTATCTTGTATTTTGCTCAAAAAGTGATACATAGGTTGGTAAAACTATGGTTGTGTCCCTAATTAATGCAATACTGCCTTATCAATTCATGCAGTGTGATTAAATGTTTTCCCTTAATCAATTGAATATGTCAGTGCACAAAAACAGAAACCATTTTTTAGGCATCAAAACATATATTGAGAGTTGAAATATTTCTAGGAACGCTTTACTTGTCTAAAACAGTTGAGACTAACCATGTTTAGATGCCTGTTTAGAAAAGGAACTATAGTCGGGATCACTATTCACCAGTGAATCAGTTTTCATTTCAGCACACCAATTTCAGCCAACAATTTTTTTTTTATTTGATGCCCAATTTTGCTGTAATTGAGCCTTAATTTATCAAGTTTTTAGTATTTCTTTTGTTTGATTTACTTTATAGATGGTGTTAAAGTAATATAGCCTATGGACTGTTCCGAGTCATGAGAACCACTTGCTATGTCTGTATCAAGAGACATTGTTTACTTATCTTGTAACCTGAAAAATAACTTTTGACTAGATGTAATTTTTTCGTTTTAATGTTTATATATTGTATTAGGACTTAGGAGGTCCTTTTCAAATGTTCCATTTTTACTGACAACTCTTTATGCAGACAATAGCTTATTATAATCAGCCTTCTGCTATTTCAGGGATTTAATGCTACATTGACTGAAGCAGTTGATACTCCTGGTACACGAGGCACGGATCAAGTAAAAGACATAAACTTTAAACTGCGTCCAGAGCTCAAAGGGCCCCTGAGTGTGCTTTGCAGTGATCCAAAATCAACAATCGTTATTCTTAGTGGAAGTCGCAGAAGTGATTTAGATAATGTGCTCATTCAATCTTTTCTTTTAAATTCATAAAAGCTAACAAGTCATGTCATTTTTATAAAAACCATATGATTGGGTTTTTTTTTTTCTTTGTAGTGCGCAAAGTATATTATTCCCTAATCTGCCATTATTAGTTTATTACTAATGCTTCCAATTAAATGTCTCTCCAGAATTTTAGGGACTATGACTTGTGGTTGGCGGCAGAGCATGGAATGTTCTTACGACATACTAGAAGAGGAGATTGGATGACAACAATGCCTGAGCACTTGAATCTGGATTGGAAACAAAGTGTCGATGTACGAACTCTTGTCCATACCTCGTAATAGAATGTTAATATTGAATCCTCTGACATGTTGAGTAGTGTGTATATCAAACTAGTTTATTTGATTTTAGTATCCCTAATAATTGTGGCTGTTTCATAATTTTTCCCAGCTTGTTTTTGCGTATTTCAAGGATAGAACTCCTCGTTCGACTATTGATAATCGTGATATTTCCCTTGTATGGAATTATAAATATGCTGGTATGTTTTTTCTTTTTTGGCATTTTTAGTATCTATCATTTTCCTCCTTATCACAGGTAACCTCTTTATGTATATTATGGTCCACTTTTGCAGATTTTGAGTTTGGAAGATTGCAAGCAAGAGACATGTTACAACATCTTTGGACTGGACCTATTTCAAATGCATCTGTAGAAGTTGTACAAGGTAGTAGGTCTGTGGAGGTTCGTCCAGTGGGTGTTACAAAGGTAGTTCTTTTATCCCCATTTATCCTTGCCACTTCTTCCTCGGTCCCGATGTGTTTCTCACTATAGGGTTTGGCGAGAAAATTTGAGGGTGTATTATCGTGTTACATAATTCGTCTTTTAATTTGCTTCTATAATTTGTGGTTCGCCCAAAATGGGCCAAAAATTGCCCAAAACAGACAATAGTTTCCTTTTTTTTCCGGATCGCAATTCACAGGCACTTTCGGAAACTATGTAACACTGAATTCAGAACAAAGTGAAGGGAAAAAAAGTGAAAGTAGAGTTGAGATTTTGATTATGGGTTGGAAAGAAACAGTGAAGAGATAAAAGGGTTGTTTGGTAGAGATTAGTTTCTAACTCAAAACTAAGCGGGAAAAAAAAGGTGGGGATATCCGTTGGAAGGTAGTGTGAAACCATTGCTCGAGGGCTATTTATATTATTTGTTGCTGGAAAAGCGTGTTTTACGTGTTTATTTATTTATTTGTTACTTCTGAATCCAGGGCTCTGCTATTGATCGGATCTTAGGAGAAATAGTGCACAGTAAACCATTGATGTCACCAATTGATTATGTCTTGAGCGTTGGTCATTTTCTTGAGAAGGTAATTTCAAATCTTTGTACCTTGCACATGTTTCAAAACTTTGCTGAAACTATGGAAAGTGAGAGCCTTAAGATTCATTTTGTTTAATTATGTGTAGGATGAAGATGTATACACATTTTTCGAGCCGGATCTTCCCTCCGATAACGTCAACCACCACTCTAGAACCAAACCATCCGATGCCTCGAAGTTTCCCGAAAGGCCACCGCCAAAGCACCCCCCGAGTAAAAGCGGATCAAAAGCTTCACATGAAAAGAACCAACGTTCGACCCCAAACTCCGATAAGACAAGAAATCATAGTAATGGTGGGACCCAACGTAAGCACCCGCCAGAGAAGACCTCGTGGAACGTTCTAGACCTTAATAAAGAGAATTATTTCTCCTGCGCTGTAGGCCGAACCCGAACCAGTGCTCGGTACACGATCCCATCATCGGATGATGTTGTCTCGTTTTTGACGAGGTTAGCTGAAGCTTCTTTATCTGGGTCATCAACATAATTAAGCACAACCGGTACTACGAGTGTGGAATCTACTGTCAAGTAATTTAACCTAATACCTTGATCTCTATTCTTGTAGCATTGTGGATTTTCGCTACATATATAATTATATATAGGCATATATGGTTGATCAGAATTATTTTAGAACCTCGTTGAGTTTGTATTAGCTGATTTAACTAGCCTTCATTTTTTAATAACCTCATAGGTTCCTAATTTAATAATGCATTTTGCCTCATATTTGAGCAACCATCAATTCAAGAAGAGCTTCGAGCGTAAACGGTTCGGCCAGATTCAATACCAACCTGGTCTTTGCTCGGATCGTAATAAATTTCAATTTTGCATCAAATAATGGATGTATAGATTATTGTGGGCTATAAAATTGATAATTTTGATTTTAGGTTTAATTCTGTTATTATCCATAAAAACAATTATGGGCTTGGTTTTAAATTAAATCTTAATAAATTAATGACCAATAGCAACATTAGTTTTAGGCTAGGTTTTAAAACGGGTCCAAATGTTTTTTAGTCATTTTTTTTTGTGTATGATGAGGGTATAAAGTTGCTCTTTACAGGGTATTAATTAATAGAAAGTTTTGTAGCACAAAAGGTATCACTGAGGGTATGAATATCTTTTAATGAGTAGGTCATATTACGTAAAATAGAAATGAAATATTTATTTTAAGACAAATTAAAAATGAATTGAGGATGAATGTTTTTTTCTTACAAGTAGGTCATATTACTTTGGTGTTGTTATTGTGATTGGAAGTGAATTTCCACAATAATTTTTATTTCATTGGAAATAAATTCTGTTGGCAAATTTCTAGGAAATAATCATGTGTGTTTGTTTTAGCATTAGAATTTGTAATTGACACATAAATCTGCATTTACCAAGGAAGGAATTGATTAATAATTTCTTATACTTTTTTAGAAATTAGAATTATCATTTCCCATGTTATTGAAAAACCAAACACAAGAGCATTTGGCTATTTCCTATGAATAAGGTGCAACTGTGCAACCAAACAATCTCCAAAAGTACGAATGAAGCATTTATTTTAGGATGTATAGAAAATGAAAATGGAGCATTTCCTTCGTTTCAAACTAAATGCAACAGTTCAAGTTTCAAAATAAATACAACAATTTAATAGTTCTATATTTGTAGGACTTTTTTTCTATCTCTCACAACATCACGTACCTCACTTTCTCTCTTTATCCCTTTTAGGGTGCGTTTGATTCAACTTAAATAAGCACTCATGTGCTTGTTTTCAGAAAAATTCAGATCAGATCAGAAAAGTTCATATCAAATCAGAAAAATTATAGCTATAATAATAATTACAATCAGAAAAATTCATATTAGATCAGATTAGAAAATTTCAGGTCAAATCAGAAAATTTCAAATGAATCAAACGCACGCTTAATCTCACAACCAAAAATTGCATAGGAGTTTGTGCCTCCCCAATTTGCCTTTTTTTTTGTACGAAAGAAGTATTTATTTTGAGACAGAAAGAGTATAATATACCACTATACACTTCTACTCAAATGATAAATTATTAACCTTTTTTGGGTAATAAATAGATTTAACCGAATAATTTTTTTTTAAGCATATAATTAATTAAAGCTAATAATAAGTTGAACAAAATGAAAATATAACCTAAGAGTGTAGCATGATCATGGGTACATGATTAGCCTTATAATTGCAATTTTCCAAAATTAAACCTACAAATACAATAATGGCATGGCTGGCGTAAGAGAAAAATATCATAAGAGTTAATGTCTAGACTAGACATGATTGATGCAAACATTAAATATTTGATGGTGAATCTTCACCGACAAGAAGAGCCCAGAAGTAACCTCAATTTTTTTTAAACTCCCAGTTTTCTTGACCAAATCCATCACATACATCATTTCAAATTTTGCAGCCATGATGGCCCATAATAAACAACAAACACAAATATTGTAATATGTACTCATCCGGCCCAAAACGAATGTTTCATTTACTTTTTCATATTTTTTAAGACCCAACTTTATATATTAATATCTCTAATTGGGTATCATAAAAATTATATATTTAAAAAGTACATATCGAGCCGAATCAAATAAGACTCCGCATGACAGTGTTTTTTCTTATATACTTCCTCCGTTTAAAAAAAACGCAACAATTGGGATATCACGGACTCCTAGGCAATTTTTTGTTGTGAAAGTAAAAGTGATAGAGAGAGAAAGTGGGGTATGTGATGATGTGAGAGATAAAAAGAAAAAACTTACAAAAATGGAAAATTAAAATTGTTGCATTTATTTTGAAACATTTAAAAATAGAAATTATTGCGTTTTTTTTCGAAACGGAGGTAGTATATGAAATTTAAGAGAGTCAAAGTAATACACTTCTATTCAGTTCAGTTCATCTCTATTCAGCTAATTGTAAATGAGCCCTTAGTGATTTATTAATCAATAAATCATAGAGGTGGTAAAAGACAACATGTCGCGGACCTAACACGAAATCAACACATTTGTGTTGAAGTTATTACAAAACCAAACCAAAAAAATTAGTCCGAGGCAACCCGTATAACAAAACCAAAAAAAAACATGCAAATCAGTGTAATAAACGAATATTTACTTATTGTTTTTTAATGTTTGGCTAATCTTCTTATATGTGGCTTTTAGAGCTGTATATATCACTTTCCTTAAATTTCCCGTACACAAAAAGTACAGTACAAGTGAACAAGTCTAAACAAAGACTTCACAAAACACAAACACAAGTACAAAATTGAATTACAGTGGAACAGAAGGATTTCAATTATAACCAGAAATACTGAAAGATATCACTTCTTTTTGAAACAAAATTCACCAATAGTCTTATGAAAAAATTACACAAGGGCAACGAACAGAATCCTTCCTTATAAACTATGTAATAAACTACAGTAACTCTTTACGAATTCCTTAGACCGAAAAATCCCGTTAAACAGAAGACAATAATAATAATAATGTAAAAGAATTATCGAAAAATGAACACCCTAATATACTTTCCAATCTAAGTATTTGGAACAACACAAATTATGAACCTAAATAATGAATCTTTTGCCCCATGAACCCCAACTCAAAAACAGCTAAAAAGGAACCACATTTGCCTACTGGTTATAAAAAAAAAAAAAAAAAAATTAAAATTTCAATCCTGTTTACTAAAGCATTTATGAATTACCCAGTAAAAAAAAAAAGATGATACTTTTAAGCAGAGTAGCTGGTCTTCTTGTTTGGTTCAAAAACATACTTGATTAATGAGTCCTTGATATGCAGCAATTCAGGGAATTCATTATTCAACTTGGAGGCATCCATCTCATTGTTGCTTCTTGGAGCAACTATGACCTTGGCTTGCTCTTCGAGTGTGAAGTTCGACCATTTGAAACTCGGGTCCATGTAATTCTTGTACATCTCGAGAATCTCGTTGTGGCTAACCACCCCCGGGTTTGTGAAGTTCCAGATACCCTTAAGATTCCTTTTCGCCATCTCTATAGAAATTGGTAGGAGCTCGTCCAAGATGGTCATGCTGTTTGGAATGTCGACCACCTTACTGTATCGAGAGATCTTTGTGATGAAGTTTCGTGGGTTGTTTAGGTCCGATGATATGGGCATTCGGACTCTAAGGGTGCATACATTATCATAATCCTTCAGCAGATCTTCCACCTGGTTAAAAACAAGTACATAGAAGACATAATCACACAGTTAGGAGAAACATCTGGTTCGTAATGAGGCTTAAAGTTCGTAATGAGGCTTGTTAGTTAATTAAGTGACATAGATACTGGGTGTGAATTAGATGAGGCTTTTTAGTTAATTAGACTAAAAAGAACACACTTCAGATTAGCTGCAAGTTAAAGCATACATCAGAAATTATATTTACCTAGAAAGGGAAAAGAAAAGGGATCAAGAAAGGACTAAGAAACATTACCATAGCCTTGGTCTTTGAGTAGAAAGAACCAGTGAAGTTAGGAGTGTCCTCTTCCTTGAAGCCGATACCAGAGCCCTTAGGATGAGCAGCATCATACTCGAAGATACAACCAGTGGCAAAATTCATCATGAGAAGCCCGTGCTCTTTGCAGACGTCAGCCAAGGTCAAAGTACCAGCAACATTGGCACGAATAGTCTCAGTTTTGTGAGATTCACACCAGTCAACATTAGGTCTACCAGTGACTCCAGCAGCATTGAAAACATGAGTAGGTTTGACAGTCAGTATATCAGTGATAAGAGATGCTCGGTTTTCCAAACGACCTTTTCCATACTCGAAAGCAATACCTTGCTTTTCACACAACTGACCAAGTAGACCACCAATCCAACCAGTTCTGCCATAGATCAAGAACTTGTGAGAGGGTTTACCAGAAGTGTTGGTGTTCTTGGAAGCAGGAACCACCATATGGGATTGGGTGTTGGGGAATTCTGAAGAAGCAGCATTCTCTTTGTCTGCTTCTTCTTCTTCAACGTGCCTTTCAATGCCACCTGGCATCATTAGCATTCTTGGGTGTGGAAGCAATGCTCCTGAAACATCTCCCCACCAACCAGGGTTACTGGTGTACCACTCCATTGTTTTCCTTAAGCCCTCTTCCCATGAGGTGCGCTCAGACCACCCTATAATCTTCAACTTCTCATCATCCAGGAAGTACCTTTGATCATTGAATGGACGGTTCTCAACAAACTTGATGCTTGCTTCAGGATCCATTGAGAACAGCTTGCAAACATCGGTGGCTACATCGATAACTCTCCTTTCTTTCTTCGTCCCAATGTTGTACACGTGTCCAACTTCTCCCTTGTGGAGAATGACCTCGAATGCCTCCGCAACATCCTCACAGTACAGATAGCTTCTCACATTAGATCCATCACCGTGAATCGGAAGAGGCTTCCCCCTCATGGCCAAAAGAATGAATTTTGGGATCAACTTCTCAGGAAACTGATTAGGCCCATACACATTGTTTCCCCTAGTTGTGATAACTGGCAAACCATATGATCTGCCATATGCCATAACAAGCATCTCAGCACCTGCTTTGGTAGCAGAATAAGGATTTGTTGGAAGAAGCTGAGAAGCTTCATGGTTGCCCACAACAGCATCCTCATCAGTCTCCCCATAAACCTCATCTGTACTCACATGGATGAATCTCCTAATCTGACCAGTTACTTTACAAGCTTCTAGGAGGACGTGGGTCCCGTAAATGTTGTTCTTGGTAAACTCAAAGCTATTACCAAAAGAGTTATCAACATGGGTTTGTGCTGCAAAGTGCATAATTGTATCAATGGACTCAGTAATGAGAAGGTAGTTTACAAGATCTGCACTAGCAATGTCTCCCTTGACAAATTTAAAATTAGGGGATGTTTGCGAAGGGCCTAAATTTTTCAGGTTTGAGCAGTAATCAAGCTTGTCAAGCACAACAATCTTGTAATCTGGGTAATTCCTAATAAGCCGATTCGCAACATGGGATGCAATGAATCCCGCCGCTCCAGTAATGAGAATGTTCTTTGGGGTGTAAGAAGACATATTGTACCACCTTCTACATCAAACAATACATAATCATACCCAAAAAAAATCAGATCCCATACATTATGATGATGAGCATAACAAATTTCAAGAAATTGAACTCATATCCTAATGTACATGATTTGGAAACCATCCAAACTCGAAATTAAACATCTTCGGATTCATTCTTGCCATATCATATCAGATCACATGATCATAAATGCAGCTTGAATTTTGGTAATCAAAAACATTCACAAGAACCAAATAAAGTTCATGATTCAATTTAATTGAAATACCAATAATGATACACAGCAAAAATATCATTAAATTCATTCTATCCATATCAAACCAGAGCACATGATCACAAGTTCAAATCAAATTTTGTTAAAGAACATTCACAAAAAATTCTTGATTTAACTATCAGGGATGCACAGGAAAAGCAAAATTAATCTTTTTTCTTTTTTTAATAAAAAGGGGTGAATTGATCAAGTCAAAGCATGACGAATATATGTAAATTTAAATACACTAACTGATGACACTCAGATCACACAACATACAGCAATCCATACCTAATTCTAAGTGTTTAATTCACCATGAACAGCAATAAAATTCTAGATCTGCGACAAATCAAATTGAATTGAAGAAAACTCAAAACAAGAAACCAGTAACCGCCTTCAGATCAGCAATGTAGCATCTAAGTATGAGAATACATTCAACGAAAATCAAATACAAAAAGCAGAAAAAAGATCTAATTCAAACTCGAATCACTAAGATCACACCATTAAACCTCAAAAACAGGGGAAGTACGGTGATCAATCAATCAGATCTATCGAAACAAAACAAGAACAAGATAATCAAACGTCATAATCAAGAAAATGGTACAAATTATCTGAACATAAAGCACGAAATTCAATTCCAAAAAAAGGGGGAAAAAACACAATGAAGCAAGCAAAATAAGAACAAGAACTTACCCAAAAATAAGGAGTAAAACGCAGATCAGATGAAAAGATTAAGAAAAAAGAAAAACCCAAGAAAAGTGGAGCGAAATAATATAGAGAATTGAGATGTTTTCGGGATAATTTGACGACAGAAAATTTTGGGGAAGATGAAGAACAATAAAAAGGGGGATGCAAACCACGAAAGATTTGCGAGATTGTAGAGAGTGAAGTTTTGAAGAAAGGAAGAAATTATTTATAAGCGTATAAAATAAAAATAAGATACAATAATATTTGCCAAAAAAAAAAAAAAAAATACAACAATATTTTTCAAAAAAAAAATCCCCCTTTTCACAATTAATAGATCCAATTTATTTTATTACTCATTTTGGGCCTGTTTGGGAGTTAGTTTTTAGGTTAACTGATTGAATTAGCTGTTTTGACTAGTTGTTTGTGATGTTTTATTTGACTAACTGATTTATATTAGCTGTTTGTGTAAAAGTGTTTGGTAAATAGCGATTAGCTGTTAGATGTTTTAGAGTAAAAAGAACTAAAAAGCTATAACATCTTCCAAAAAAGCTCCTTATATGGGTTTTTTCACCTCAACTTCCAAACCTCTAACTACCAAACACCCAAAAATAGCTTTTTGAGTTGGTCAAACCTCTCTTTTCCCTCAAACCTCTAACTCCAAAACACAAAAAAATATATATATATATAAAATAAGCAAAACTACCCTTAAATGTACGATACATCCGAATGTATATAAGAATTTTTATTGTTATTTTACCTTGCTTAATTTGATATAGGTAATGAAAAATATAGTCATATGATTTCGTTTAATTCATCATGAAACACACTTTTCAAACATATAATTTTTTCTAATAGTCTAATTATTTTTAGACGGATGGATTATAATAATAATGAGAGACGATTTTTTTTCCTTTTTTTAATTTTGGAGAATAATAAGAGAGACAGTTGAGGTATGACCATGGATACCTCGAAATTACAAAATTGGGCTTGGAGTTAGTTGTTAATTGAGGTGTTACCGCGTTTCACACATGAGACGCCACATGGACTTCGTGGATGGTTGGTTGGTTTGGAGCTAAGGTGTGTGAGTTGGGGGTAAATTGATTTGGAGCTAGAGAAATATGACACGATACGAAATTAATGGGTTAAAGAAGTTTGATACGTTTAAGTGATTTGGTTGATGCGACACGACATGATTATTAAACGGATCAGGTTTAGGTTATAGGGTTTAGTCTGTTTATGTATGTAGGTTTATATGACAAGATTATACTTAACTACTAACTTTTTAGTGATGTCAAATTAACACGACTTGAACACGACACGAAATTAACGAATTTGGATTAAGGTGTTTCATACGTTTAAGTAAACAGGTTGACGTGATATGACACACTTATTAAACGAGTTGGGTTGAAGTCAAGGGGTTTCAACTCGTTTTATGTAGGGACGTCAACGAGCCGATACACTCGTGAACAGCTCGCGAACAAGTTCGGTCAAAGCTCGTTCGAATATAAATAAACGAGTCCGAGCAAAATTTTCAAGCTCGATTAATAAACGAGCTTTAATCGAACAAGGTAGTACTCGACTCGTTAAGGCTCGCGAACAGCTCATTCATTAAAAGCTCGTTCGTAATTGTTTAATACTCGTTAAAAGCTTGTTAAAAGTTGGTCTATGTAATTTAAATTTTAAAATTTATTTATTTATATTATGCATCATTTATATTTCAGAAATATATGTTTTTCCATTTATATGAGCTAAATTTTGGGCTATAATTTATCTCTTCCAAAATTATGCTATCCAATATCCATAATTAACTATTAGTCCATTACCCTGCTTTTACTTTCATTTTCTTGAGTCTTAACCAAATTAAATTTTGGGCTATAATTTTTATTTCTTGTATTACTTATGCTTCGGAAAAGGTTTAAATTAGAATTTAATATCACAATCTCGTTCAAACCTATACAAAGCTTGTTTATTAATGAGTTATCTTAGCTCGAGCTCGAGCTCGAATACGTAAACGAGCAAGCTCGAGCTCGAATATGTAAACGAGCAAGCTCGAGCCAAGCTCGGACATGAAAAAATTAAACGAGCAAAGCTCGAACAAGGTTTTTGAAAGCTCGATTATGCTCGAGCTCGATAAATATTAATCAAGCCTAGCTCGAACAGGTTACTACTCGGCTCGGCTCGTTGACATCTCTAGTTTTATGTATTCGAGCTGGTACAACACTACACTAAACAATTATACAAAACTGCTAACTATATAGTGCAAAAATTGGCTTGATACGATAGCTACTAACACAACATGAACGCAACAAGAAACTAACGGGTTTGGATCAACGGTTCTAACATGTTTAACTAAACGGGTTGACACGACACGCTTATTAAACGACTATATATTTTCTTATATGTATAAAATTAGAGAGAGTCAAAGTTACACAATGAATAGTGACAAAAGTCCTTATGCAACAAACATATAACTATGGACGACGGAGGTTTATACATTACAAAACTGGGTAACAAACCAAAATCAATATACACCATTTTTTTCTTGAAATAAACAGTCAATCAATACAAAATAAGTCAACAACAATCATTGTTTTATGAATCCATATATAATCCACTTATCTCTATTATTGCATTACCAACATGGATTAAAAAGTTTCGGTTCAAACCCATAAAATTTCAATTTGGACCAGATTCAATCACTAAAAGAATAATGTATATATTCACAACAATAATACAAATTTCAAATCGTAGAATTAGGTTATATCTCCCAAATTGGAGGTAAACTAGTACTTCCATGGAAATAAATCTTGATTTTCCTTCTAAATTTATATATAAATTTATTTTCATAATTATCGTCATTTATAAATTATAATCGGCTATCAAACAAGTCGCAATAGCTTTTGTTTTCTTACTTCTTTCAATTGAATGTCTTTGGATAAAAGAATAGAATAAAAAATGTTCCTCTTTTTTACTTTTTTTAAAATAAAATATATATTTAAGAGAAGATAATACTTATTTCATTCGAAAGGGAGGCACAAGAAATCAATGACGATTAACATTTTCCAAACCAAACTCCCCATGTAAAATTGAAGGCTCTTGCAGGGATGAGAGTAGGTAGCATTTGATGACATATTTATTGAATGAGATAGATGTGCAATTGTATAAGTGTATAACTAGCAACACGTTACATATTATTTACAACATTTTTTAGGGTTGTAGGGTAAATTTTAGTAAATTAATTGTATATTTCTGATATGCATGTTTATCAATACACAAGGTAAAAAATACATATTTCTGATCATAATCTTTTCCTTATTATCCGAAAGGACGCCTGTGGTTGGCCTTTTGAAAGAGGCTGATTGATTTTTCTTTTGTCATCAAAAAAAGAAAAACACTACAAAAAACTCACACAACGAGGACAACTTATCATGATTAAAGAGGGCAATATGAGTATTGTTTTACTTAATGATGCCTACAAGGGCAATTGTTTTTGCACTCATTGATATTAACAATGACAATATGATTATTTTGTCCCCTTAGACTTTTGAAACTTTGCCCTATTTGACAATAAATAAATTGTTTAAATCAAGGAAAGCAAAATGTATGGCCTTTGTTGATGATCAATGAAGGCAATTTTGTTTGCCCTTTTTGAATTGAATCAAAGAGGGCAAAACATATAAAATTGGCTTTGAAATCTAATACAACGGGGTTACAAGAGCAACACGAAAGCAATACTAAAATTGTCATTATAACCTAAGAAGACAAATTTTGTATCAAATAGGGCAATTTTAATTGTCCTTCTTGATCACATTTTTTGTAGTGGAAAAGGGAAAAAATATAGTGTGCAATATTTTATTAGGTTTATCTTAACGTGTAATTTCCAAGTGAAATATATATTTTTACTCATTTCATAGTTAATTAATTACGTTCAAAGTATTGAACAATGATTAAGGAATCACTACTACATAAATTAGTTGTTGCAAGATCAAAAATTTGTTGCTATAGGTCCAAAATCTGTTGCCAAAAACATTTTGTTGCAAAAGGTTTTTAGCAATGGTTTTTTCAAAGAACATTTTGAATTTTGTAATGTAAAATACTAGATTTAAATGTAAGCAAACGATAAATATGTAATGGAAGAATGAAAGAATACAAATTTATACATAAGAATATAAGATAAAGAATAAAATAATAAGGATTTCTTTGCCAAAAAAATATAAAATAATAATAATAACGATGAGATAGGTTTTTTTTATTTAAAAAAAAGTAGAGATTTGGATGGATGGGTAGAGTATTTTTTAGGAAAAAAATAGTTTACCAAAATTAAAGGAAAATGATATTCATTGTGTACAACATTTGATAGCACTTAGGCCTGTTTAATTCACCTTAAATTCAGTTCAGTTCAGTTAAGTTTAATTCAATTCTGTTCAGTTCAGTTCAGTTTAATTCAATCCCTTCAGTTCAGTTCTCAGTTTCCTTTTCTTATAAAATATTACTTTCGCTATATTCAGTTATGTTCAGAATAATTCAGTTTAGTTTAGTTCAGTTCAGTTGTATTCGGCAAACGTAAATAAACCCTTAAAAAAGAAAGATGGCTAACCAAAATGTATGGATGGAGCGAGTATAATGTTTCGAAAGGCCAAGGGAGTATAATTTTAGAGTTTCCTAACAATTAACAAATAATGTTAAGACAAAACCTGAAGTACTAGTTTTTTTTAATGGTTTTGATAAATCCAAAAATTAAAACAAAACTATTTTTGGTTTTAAAAAAACAAAAAACAACAAAATAACATTGTTTCCGAACAAGTTCTTCACGGCCTCTTTTTAATGTGTTTAAAAAAAGGTTCTCTTTATTTTGAATCTTTTTATAAAATTTTGGTTTACTACATATAATTTCACCTCCATTTTATACTTTAATTTCATCCCCACATTACTTTTCCTTTCTCTAAAAAAAAAAATATATCTCATCCCTCTTTGACTTATTACTTTTCTTTGTATCGATTCAACATTTTTAATCCTCTCTTTAAATTTTTTCCGGATTTTAACTGGGAAGAATTTATAGAATCGAATGAAGTCTTATAGATGGGAAATCATATTCAGTAGTTATTTCCAGTTGAATATATGTATATGTGTTGCAGTTTATTGGATACGTTTAAAATTTCATTATAAGATGAAAATGATCAAAGCGTATAGTTAACAAAATGAAACAGATATGATGCTTTAGGTACTCAGTAAAATAAAATTTAAAAAATTAAAGAAAAAGACTCCAAAAAGAATATGATGTGTCATCACTTTAGACTCAACCATACAAGACTCATTTTTTATGTGATCATGGAAGGTTCCTTGATAGGATGTCATCACATAATCACAAATCATAGAAGATTTTTTTTGGGAAAAAAAAATAAAGAACATAATTTTCCATCACATATTCACAAATCATACAGGATGTAATACCATCATACATATTACATTCCTCCAATTGACCAAGAACATTATCCCTCTTACAGATGCGTGTGTTGGCTAAAATTGGGACGAGTGACCTGCAATAGGGCCGGTTCCAAGGCCTAGTATCCAACACATTATCCTATTAAAAAAATAAAAAAATTGACCAAGAACATAATTTTCCAACCATCTATCTATATACCTTACTAAAACTCTTACCACTAAAATATACCCCCTTTCCCTCCCAAACTACCATTTTTCCCTCCTAAAAAAAATCTATATCTATCTTCTATCTCACTTTCTACCTCTCTCTATATTTAATACCATAATTAATACTCTAATATATAAATAAAATACCAAACAAATATCTTCTTAAACTAAAATACTATTATAAAAAAAACTTTGACATAATAATTGACAAGCATTTACATAATTTTTTTTTACTAATTAAATTACTCACTTGTCTTTATTTAATTTGTGTACTTTTCTTTTTGGGCTGTTTTTCATTTTAATTTGCTGACTTCCTACATTATCTAAATATAGTAAAAATTTATTCTTTTATATTTATTAATACTTCGTATATTTTTCTCACGTTACTTTATCATCTTCTCTCTCTTACTTTTTTTGCACAACTTTCATCATAATTTATGATTTTTTTTCCTTTTTTCTATTACTCTTTTAGTTTATTGGTGATGAAAACATAAATGAGCAAATATTAAAAAAATAGGGGTGTATTTTATTATAATTAAATATTTTTATATCTCTACTAATCTTTTATACTACCTCCATATTGCAATATTCGCTACATAAGTATGTGATACGGACTCCTAGACAAAAAATGGATTTAAAGAGAAATAGAATGAAAAATGAATAATTAATTAGGCCCACTACAAAAGTAAGGTCGATTTAAAAAATAAAAAAGTTACACATATATAGATAAATTTTTCACTAAATATAGTAAAAAAATTTGTTGTAAATATTATGTTACAACTTAAATTACAAAAGTTGTGAGTATTACGATATAGAATTCAGACTAATGTAGGAACCAAAAAAAAAAAACTTTTCTAAACCCATATTATCCATCCCAACATATCAATACTTCTATTCGATATAGTATATCAATACTTTTATACTAATATAGTAACCACAAAAAAACTTTCCTAACTATTAATTAAAACCAAGCATTTGCTCGAGTATTATCTAGTTATTAATTAAAGCTGTTAATAGGTCGGCACATGCAACATATTGATCATCTAAACTCATCAAAATATCGACTATTGTTTATAAGCTAACTATTCTTTCCGTTTCATAATTTTATTTGTTATGCTTTCACCATTTTTTCTTACAAAAAAACTCCAAATGTAACAAATAAAGTGAAACGGATGAATTGAAGTAGTATTTTACTCGTGCAGAATATATACTGTTACCGCAATGACAAGATGTACTGTTGAAGTTTTTCTTAATAAATCTTTAGTAAGTGCATGACACTACTATTGTAAGATTATGCATGTAAAGATTTACCTATATATTCGGGCATGAAGTTTGACCGCTTCACAAAGATTTACCTTGGGCGCGCTCCCTCTTTGGCCCAAAATTGTTAGTATATGTCAAGTTTACGTGAAGATAAACAATAAAAATATATAAGTAGTTCAATTTGTTTAATTGCTTGTTTATACTTCTATAGACTAGAGTTCGAGACTCACTAGATACTTTCTTAACATTTTTTGCTCTTTACCATTCAATTACTTTCGTATGATATTAATTTTGACCCGTGATAAAAAATTTCTACCTCTGCCAGTGCACTGGAACGGCTCATGAAAGAATATGTGCGCCAAGGCTTCATAGGTGTCAAGATATATACACGATGTATTATATGCTTATGCGTATAGTATCTTCAATAACTCAGTGGTAGTGTGATTCAAAACTTACTCTATCATTATGATCGGAATAATAAATGTAAAAGGATACAAGAACCCTTTTATGATATTGTTTGAGAGGTTGTGTCTTGTGTCCTTAACTTCCTTAGCTTTATTCAATTCCTCAATAAATAGAGGACTTAGACCATATTCTTAGACTTAGTCTTAATATTTTAATTAAGTTCAATTTCTGATTAATTTAGGTTTTAGCAGCTTAATTTAATGCAGTTCAGATAATTTAGATTCTTAAAGGATCATTTAAAGATAAAGAAAAAATTCTGAAATTTATCTATATTTGTGTTTGCTTCGTTCTAAGAATAATCTACATTAATTATTTCAGATTATTAATTGAGTTTTTCAATATTTCTCATTTTTTAATAGAAATACATATTATTATTTTTTTTATAAGAAAAGAAAAATCGATTGACCTTTTTTTATTAAGGGAGCCAATCAAAAGCATCCTTACAGATGAGTGCAGGATATATTATTTGCAATTTCTTTACCAAATATGTAGTTTTTTTTAATGAAAATATGTAGTTTTAAAAAAGGGGAAAAAACCCAAAAGAAGTGAGTTTGGGTTGTAAAATGAGCAATGACAAAAATGGACAAAATGGTCGTATTAGCACCGACACTTTTGCCGTTTTTTGTACGTAAATATATTATTGGGAAATTCTCAGTTGTGACCATAAAAACTTTAAAATTCTCAACTGTAACCATACTTTTAAAAAAATCTCAATTATATCCATACATAACTTTTAAAATCACAAACATGACCAAACTAACCCAAAATCCATTAAATGGCCATTAAGTTTAACCAATTATCCTCGATTTCCGTGCATCGATCTACGTGTAAAAAAATAGTCTGCTCATGGTTTTAGGGGTCATTTCAACCCTTAAGAGATCCGATTTGAGGTCGGATTTTGCAAAACATGAACCGATTTCCCCCAATTTGTGTTCCACATCCACCTCGATTTGCGCGCATTAATACAAAGTGCAATAAAAAATAGTCTGGTCAAGGTTTTACGGGTTATTTTAACCCTTAAAAGTTCCGATTTGAGGTCGGAATTTGCAAAAAATGAACCGATTACCCCTGATTTGCGTTCTAAATTCACCTCGATTTGCGCAAATATTCTAATCGAGGCGGATTTGGAATGCAAATCGGGGGCAATCGGTTCATTTTTTGCAAATTCCGACCTCAAATCGGATCCCTTAAGGGTTAAATGACCCGTAAAACCTTGGGCAGCTATTTTTTATTGCACTTGTATTAATGCGCGCAAATCGAGGCAGATTTGGAACGCAAATTGGGGGCAATCAGTTCATTTTTTGCAAATTCCGACCTCAAATCGGATCCTATAGGGGTTGAAATGACCCGTAAAACCTTGAGCAGACTATTTTTATTGCACTTATATTAATGCGCGCAAATCGAGGCGGATTTGGAACGCAAATCGGGGGCAATCGGTTCATTTTTTGCAAAATCCGACCTTAAACCGGACCCCTTAAGGTTTGAAATGACCCCTGAAACCGTGAGCAGACTATTTTTTTACACGTAGATCGATGCACGGAAATCGAGGATAATTGGTTAAACTTAACGACCATTTAACGGATTTTATGTTAGTTTGGTCATGTTTGGGATTTTAAAAGTTATGTATGGTTATAATTGAGATTTTTTAAAAAGTATGGTTACAGTTGATAATTTTAAAGTTTTTATGGTCACAACTGAGAATTTCCCTATATTATTTTATGTCGTTTTCTTAATTATCATTTCCTTTTTTATTTGTTAAAAAAAAATGCTTTTTTTTATAGTAAAAAAAAAATACTTGATAACGTGATATTCGTATCATGTTCGTGGTAGTCTATTTTCTGTACCACAACTCCACAATTATGTCCCATAATATAATATGTTCCACATGTGTCTTGCCGTGATTGGTCCACATCATATTTTATTTTTAATCTCTACGAAGTACTCCCTCCGTAACGAATTACTAACTACATGCCACATTCATACTAGCACGGACTCCTAGATGAAATAAGTTAATTGTGATATTAGGTGGTATAATGATAAAAGTAAGAGAGAAAATGTTGTAAATTTGTAATGGCATGGACTCCTAGATAAAAGTAATGGTAATATTGTAAATTTGTTGATTTTTTTTTTTTCAAAAATGGAATAAAATGAAATTGAAAAAAATTGTTGCTAGTATTTTGTTACAACCAAATAAGGAAAATATTGCTAGTAATTCGTTACGGATGGAGTATATTGGATTTTTTTGTTAAGAGGATGGAGCTTAAGTGAAAATTACAATTTGTTCTGGGATATGAATCATGTGTTAGACCTGATTTATATTTCTTAATTACCTTGTGCAAAAAAATGTATTTTCTAAGAAAATTGAACACAAAAAGTTGTTTTTTAATTAATTATAATTTCAGAGGGGAACAAAATCGAGCAAAAATAATAGATACAACTTTTAGAATTGTATAAAATTACATCATGAGATGTCAAAAGTGAAATTATATATATATTAACTTTAATCAAATATTAACTTAAATCAAATATTAGTATCAACGTGAGCACGCATATTTTCATAATTATTATCAATTTTAAAGTAAATCAGATATTTATATGCAACCTAAAATGATGCTTATATATATTATTATCCAGAAAAATATCGTATATTTTATACCGAGTATATGATTGTAATTAAAATTAGTGCGTAATAAAATGGTTGTATTTCAAGAATTTAGATACTTGAAACAATTTCTCTTTCTCAACATAATTTTTTTAAAACTTTTTATCATTGATTTTTAATTTTTTTTACTTTATTTTAAAAGTAATAGTTTTATAGTATTTTAAAGTAAAAAAGTTATCTTGTGAAACACAAATTATATTACACTCATGATCAATGGCCTCTATAATCAATGAATGTAAGCATATATAACCAATTGTAGATTCTTGAATTGCTCCAAAAACACGTGTTTTAATTTAATGTGGCTTTAATAGCTTGATTTAATTTAATTTTAAAAAATAGCAATTGTTAACTTCATTTTTTACAAAGTATGTCCAAATTATTAACAAATAAAGAAATAAGGTCAAACCTCTCAACTTAGGAAATGGTTTTTTCTCCATTTTATTAAACCTAAAATTTATTGATGAGCTTATTAAATCAACTAGATTTAGGGTTCATTCTTTTTTATTTATGAAAAATAATTTTATAAGATTTGACGTAATCTGATCAAACCTAATATGACTTGACATGTTCATAACTCCTAACCACCGGTAAAATCCTAATCATAGTTAAAATAGCCGCAACTTGTTGGAACTTGTTACTCGAGTTGGACTTGACCTGACATGACCTGCTCAGCCCTGATCACTGACAAAATAATACTCCGTATTTGAAAGAGAAGACCCCCTTAATTGAAACTTATTGAACTAATTAGATTTGATAGAAACAAATGGTAAAATGGTACTACGTCCCAATTTAGTTGTTACATTTTGACTTGTAGTACTATTCACATGTGGTTTTTGACTGCTTCTAGTTTTATAAGCGTAAGGAAAAACATAGTCTTGATGGATCTAGTATAATTCGTTTTAACATGTACTACTTTTCAAATATATAATTTTTTTATTATGTGTAGTTCAAGATATTTTTATTTAAAGTCGTGTCTCGGGAGATTTGAAAAAGTGAATGTAACAACTAAATTGAGACGGAAAGAGCTTTTATATTATGCCAAGTCATCTTTGTTTGACCAATAAGAAGGGACTAAGGGCTATATCACACATTCACACCAAATAAGACCATAATGCATGATTTTTCTGTTAAGTTATCGAATATGCACCCATTTGGCCAATTGGCCAATATATATATATATATATATATATATATATATATATAGAGGAAATACCCTTTGTATTGACGAAATACCCTTTGTATATATCTTATATGTATCGAAAAACAACTTAACTTAGGTACAATATTGGTTGAAATACCCTTTGTATTTGTATTTATTTTGCTGTCCTGTATTTGTCATGTATGTCATATTTTTGTTTGTGTTAGCTGTGTCCTAGGATAGGTGTAATGGTGTGATTCCTTAGCCTGATTCTAGTAGCTTCCTAGGGTTTCGTGTGCTGCCTATTTAAGGTGGCTATTGGCAGCCTTGCCTCTCGAAGAGAAAAACAGACAAAATACAGAAACATACCCATGAAATTCTGAATCAAAAAAGCTATTACATTATTTTCATTCTATTTTCCTTTTATGGTATCAGAGCAGGCTTAACTTTTGAGAGTTTTTTTTTTCTTGCCATCATAATGGAAGTAGTAGCTGGAGGTGAAAAGGAGAACTAGAAGGGATATGGAGATCCATACTTCTTGTCATCCTCAGATTCATTCGACACACCTTTGGGAAGTATCATCTTTAAAGGTGATAACTATCAGAACTGGAACAGGAGTGTTAGAATGGCTCTAGCAGCTAAGAACAAGATGGGCTTTGTGGATGGTACCTTACAGAAACCAAACATCCAAAACGCTAACTACCAAAGATGGGCAAGGAATGACAATATGGTGCGGTGCTGGTTGTTTGCATCAGTGAGCAATGACATAGCAGAGAGCATGATATATATGACAACTGCAAGGCAGTTTTGGGAAGAACTGAAGGAGAGGCATGGGCAGACCAATGCTCCTCTTCTTTACAAGCTAAAGAAGGACCTTAATGAGCTGAAGCATGAAGGCAGGTCAGTCACTGACTTGTACTGCAAGATGAAGAATCTCTGGGATGAGATAGCCTCCATTGAAGGTGTCCCTGAGTGTACATGTGGTGCAATGGCAAGCTGCACATGTAACATTCTCAAGAAACTGACTGATGCAGATTCACACAATAAGCTCATTCATTTCTTAATGGCTTTGAGTGATATCTTCGACAATATGAGAGGAAACATACTTACTATGGAGCCATTACCACCAGTGAACAAGGCCTATCACTTGGTTCAACAACTGGAGAAACAAAAGGAGGTCAGTGGGAGTATGCAAAGTCCACCTGAGATGAGTGCCTTGAGTGTTAACAAAGGGCAAACGCAACAATATCCTAAGAGAGAGTCCAAGGAAGAAAAGATGAAGAAGAAGTGTGAGCATTGCTTCATGAAAGGACATCTCAAGGAGGAATGCTTCAAGCTAGTAGGGTATCCAGACTAGTTCAAGGGAAAGAAAACAAAGCAGACTAAGGTTGGAATGAATGCTAGCAAGCAGAGTCATGAGGGTGGTTCTGACAGCCCACTTGACAAAAACCCAGAGTATGCAGAGAGCAGTGGGACTAAGAAGGATGCTATGGTATCTGTTGTAGTGCAGGAGGTTCTGAAGGCAATGGGAGACAAGCAAGGTTCAGCAAACTTTGCAGGTAATTTATGTCTGATTAATTATGTTTCCTTGATAAATTTATTTAAGAATAAAGGCTGGATAGTAGACTCAGGGGCCTTTGATCATATGATTGGAGATAGGAATATGTTGGAAACTGTTAAAAGGGTTAAAAAGCCCATAAAAGTTGGGTTACCTGATGGTAGTACCAAAGAGGTAAGGGAATGTGGAAATGTAAGAATTCAGGATGATTTAATAATACAAGATGTTTTGTGGGTTCCTGGATTTATGAGCAATTTGTTATCAGTGAGCAAATTATTGGAGAATGGAAAATATTTTGTGATGTTTGACAAGGATAAATGTATTATACAGGACCACTACACTAGGAGGGTGATAGCAAGGGCTGATCTTGTGGATGGTATTTACAAGCTGAAGACAAGAGGAAGTACTGATGAATTTAGGAAGAATAAAGTAGGGTGTAGTGATATCTGTAATGCAGAAAAAAAATCTATCAATGTAAATGAAAATTTGGGATTGTTACATACTAGGATGGGACATGTATCTCTTTCTAAGATGAAACATCTTGATATGAATGAATGCAGAAATTTGAAGGATTATTTTTGTGATATTTGTGACGAACCGACTCGCTTAAACCGGTGCGGAAGAAACCGACGAGTCGAATAGTCAGAACTAACAAACTAAAATACTTAGAATTAAAAACAAAACCTCAAATGATTATATATACTAAACCAAAAAGTACAATTACCCACAAGTTTGTACACAACTAATCCCAAATGTCATACTACTACTACTATCAAACGTAACTCCAAATACATGTCAGAGTTATAGTAAAGTATACAAGTACCACTACTAGAGTTAAAGACTAGAAAACATCGAAAAAAATAACAAAATAAATTCTAAACAATATCGGCACTCGCCCAACCCAATGCTAAGCAAGGACCTCATCATCAGAATTACCTGAAAAACAACAACAGTCCACCGTCAGTGGCGAGTAACATAACTGTCCCACCCTAACGGGGATACACATGAACATAGCACAAATCAAACAACTAAATCCAAAACATGCCAATAAACATCAAATCATGCGAATCATAACAAGTAATCATGCTTGACTCGGCCAACTTTAACCAATCTTAACTTTGGCGCAATCATTCGTATACTAGACCGGACTATGCACGTACGAACGCATCTTACGCATTCGAACTTTCTACTATGTCAGGATTGAGAATCTTACTCCCAAATCCCATGAAACCAATCTTACTGGAAATCCATATCCGAAGACAACATAGTAAGACCACCAACTATCCCAATATCGCGGATAGGATAGGGGCAACGTCTTAACCCAAAAACATAGAATCTTACTCTAAGATTTAGGCGTCTAGTACGAAATCAAGCTAATCTTTAAATCTTAAATCGAAGTTTACATTCTTAGTTAATTCTTAAGTTGCATCTTACGCCTTGACTCAAGAAATAACATGTAAACCAAACAACTTACAACTTCTTATAACTTTCTTTAACCTTTTCTTTAACTTTCTTTAACTTTAAAGACTCAATCAAGAACTCTTAAAGAACCTAAAAGAACTCATCAAGAACTCAAAGAACTCATCAAGAACTCATCCAAGATTCAAGATCTTCAATCAAGAACTCAATCAAGATTCAAGAACTCATCCCAAACTACCTCAAAATACACGCACAATACAACAATTCAACCATGAAAATCATCAACTTCCTAATATCCAAAATTCATCAAACTTGAACATGAATAACATCAAACTTAATACTAACATATTCAATCATGAAATCATCATATTCAATCATAAAATCATCATAAAACCATCCCAAAATCAGATTATAATTCATACACGAAAACATGGTTAAAAACATCAAATAAACTAATCTATTCATTTAATTTATACTATGAAACATAGTATACCAAATAGGTTGAGAAAGTATGTTACCTTGATGAAGATCAACAAGATAAACATTTAAAACTTGCTGCCCGAAAATTACCCACACGGCACACACGACACGGCTTGGTTCGACACCACACGACCACGGCCCAACCTCGGCTGCCACCACGCACGGCACAACTTCAACACGACTGCCACCACGCACGGTATCCCACGAACACGAGCACCACCACACGGCTCAGACCACGAGCACGAACCACCACTTGCACGGCTGTTGCTGCACGGCCACGTCACGAACCACACTTGCACACACGAACTTGAACCCACTCGAACAACCCACACGAACAAGAGCCCAAAACCAAACCCAACTAGTGATCTTGAATGCAAAAGATGAAGATTAATGAAGGTTTAATCACCTAAAGATCAATGGAATATGAATCTTTAAGTTTTGGGTTTAAAAAGATGATGAACAATTGATGAGCATTTGAAGGCCAAAATGGCGTGTGAAGGGAGAGCAAATGGGAGGGAGTTTTGTGTTTAATCTTTTGATGGCAAGTGTTTAAGTTGGCAAAGGATGGCAAAATGGGGTTTAAGCCTTACTAACTCTTCTATATATAGAGTTAGTTAAGGTGTGAACATAAGGCAAGTGGCAAATCCTTGCCATGCACACAAGGGGGCCGGTTTTCATGAGCCAAAATGGGCCAAATTGGGCTCTCGTGATCAATTGGGCTAATTTACAAAAATTGCATGATTAATCATGCTTAAATCGATTTAGCCCAAAAAAAATATATTAAATAATTAATTAGAAAATTAAATAATAAAATTCTAATTAATTAAATAATAATAAAATAAATAATAATCAATCCAAATTAAATAATTCGAATTTAATCTAAATTATTCACATAAAATAAAATAAATAGTTCAAAAATAAATTTTGAACCATACATAAAATCACATAAATACAAATAAACCTACGACAGAAATACCAATAAAATCAGGGTCGTTACATATTTGTTGTGTTGCAAAACATCATAGAAAACCTCTTAAACCAAGCTCTTCAATAACCAAAACAATTTTTGAATTAATTCATATGGATCTTTGGGGACCATATAGAATTAAAAACATTAATGGTGAAAGATATTTTCTCACTATTGTAGATGATTTCTCAAGAACAACTTGGACTTTTCTTTTGAAGTACAAAGAGATGGTAAAAAACACCATAAAACACTTCATTGCCTATGTTGAGAACCACTTTGAAAAAAAAAAGAAGATTAGGAGTGACAATGGGACAGAGTTTATTCAAACTGAATGTGTGGCTATGTTTGGTGAAAAAGGGATAGTTCATCAAAAGAGCATCCCTGAGGTACCTGCTCAAAATGGTAGAGCTGAAATTAAACACAAATATTTACTTCAAACTGCTAGGGCTATAAGGTTTCATGCAAATCTACCTAAATTCTTGTGGGGTGAATGCATCTTATCAGCTACTCATATCATTAACCTTCTTCCTAGTGAGGTGATTGGATGGAAAACACCATATGAGAAGTTATATGGGGAAAAACCTGACTATGGGCATTTAAAGGTGATAGGATGCTTGTGTTATGCAAGTGGATCAACAAAGGTGATGGACAAGTTTGAAGAAAGAGCCATAAGGAGTGTGCTTCTTGGGTACCCTCAAGGACAAAAAGAATATAAGCTGTATGACTTGAGAAAGGGATGTACCTTTGTTAGCAGGGATGTAAACTTCAGGGAGGACATCCTACCTTTTCACAGACCAGCTAGTGTTGAGCTAGACAGAGTACTCAAATGAGCAGATTTTGTTCTAGATGACCAAGAAGAAGAGCAAGCAGAAGGTTGCAATCCAAGAGAAGGAGGGTTTGAAAATACACCTTTAACAGAACATGTTCAGGTTAGTGAGGAAGAAAATTATGATGATGATGAAGGGGTTCATGACGAAGGAATTGTGGTACAAGATCATCACAGTGATGAGGTTTCACAAACAAGACCTTCCAGAACAAGAAAGATGCCAGAAAGATACAAAGATTATGAGGTGACTTTGCCTAAAAAGGTCACTCAAAATGAGGAATATGATTCTGACATGTCACTGAGTTTTGTTGTGCATGATTCAAAGGAAATTAAAGAATACAATGAAAGATATTCAGGATGCATAAACAATGTGATGAAGATTCAAGAGCCATGTAGCTATGAAGAAGCTGTGAAAAAGAAGGACTGGAGACAAGCAATGGAAGGGGAATTGCAAGCTCTTGAAAAAAATCAGACTTGGGAATTGACAGACCTACCCAAGGGGCAAAGAGTGATAGACAGCAAATGGGTTTATAAAGTAAAACACAAGGCTGATGGAAGTGTTGATAGATGCAAGGCCAGGTTAGTGGCCAGGGGAGACAAATAACTAAAAGGAAAGGACTACAAGAGCACCTTCTCTCCTATAGCCAAATTCACCACAGTAAGAACCCTTATTGCAACAGCAGTAATGAAGGAAGGGAGAATGATCCACTTGGATATAAATAATGCCTTTCTACATGGGAATTTAGAAGAGGATGTTTACCTCAAAATACCCAAGGGGTATGAAAAGGGAGAGATTGGGCAGGTTTGTAAACTTAAGAAGAGCTTATATGGGCTCAAACAAGCATCAAGGGCGTGGAATATTGAGCTCAGAGGATTTCTAATCCAACATGGGTACATGCAATCTTTAAGAGACTACTCTATGTTTATTAAGGAGAAGGAATCAAAGAGAACCATCATCCTAGTGTATGTGGATGATTTGCTACTCATTGGAGATGATGAAACAGAAATGGAGCAGATCAAAACAGAACTAAATGAGGAATTTACCATCAAGGATCTTGGAGATTTGACTTATTTTCTTTGTATAGAAGTCTACAGAAATGAAAGTGGTGTCCTCCTTAATCAGAGGAAGTTTGTCACAGACATTCTGAGAAGCACACACTTGGAAGATTGTAAACCTACTGGTGTTCCATTTCCTAAGGGACAGAAACTATCAACATATGCAGGGGAAGTCATGAAGGATCCTGAGCCCTTTAGAAGGTTGATTGGGAAATTGCTCTATTTAAACTTGACAAGAGCAGACATCTCTTATGGGGTGCAACAACTAAGTCAATTCATGCAGGTTCCTAGAGAAGGGCATATGCAAGCTGCTTTGCACATAGTGAAATATTTGAAAGGGACCATTGATTGGGGACTCTTTTATTCCACAATTGGAGAGGCTTCCATCACTAGCTTCTGTGATGCTGATTGGGGAGCATGTATGTTCAGTGGAAGATCTCTTATTGGATATGCAGTGTTCTTAGGGAATTCTTTGGTTTCATGGAAGACAAAGAAACAGAAAATTGTATCCAAATCTTCAGTAGAGGCTGAATACAGGAGCATGTCACAAACAGCTGCAGAATTAGTTTGGATTTTAGGGTTAATCAAAGAATTTGGGTTTGATCTGAGCAAACCTATCACACTGCATTTTGACAACATGGCAGCTCAACATATTGCTCACAATCCCGTGTTCCATGAGAGGACTAAGCATTTGAATCTAGACTGTCATTATATTAGAAAAAGGATTGAAGAAGGGATCATCAAAACAAGCTATGTTAGAAGCAAAGATCAACTAGCAGATATCATGACCAAAGGATTGGGAACTGCACAGCATCATCATTTGTCTTTCAAGTTAGGCTTAGTGAATTCTCCCAAACTCTAACTTGAAGGGGGGTGAAAAGAAATACCCTTTGTATTTGTATTTATTTTGATGTCTTGTATTTGTCATGTATGTCCTATTTTTGTTTGTGTTAGCTGTGTCCTAGGACAGGTGTAATGGTGTGATTCCTTAGCCTGATTCTAGTAGCTTCCTAGGGTTTCTTGTGCTGCCTATTTAAGGTGGTTGTTGGCAGCCTTGCCTCTCGAAGAGAAAAACAGACAAAATACATAAACATGCCCATGAAATTCTGAATCACAAAAGCTATTACATTATTTTCATTCTATTTTCCTTTTACACTCAATTGCCCATGCGGCCATGCCTAGGTCAAGGTGTGTGCTAGATCTAAGCTTAATGTCCCTGATTGGATTGAGGTGTCAAATCTAAGCTTAATAATAAAGTGCGTAAATTTTCTCAAAAAATTAAAGTGCATAAATTTGGCAGCTTGACCAAGGTAATGTCGTCTATCTCAGAGATCTTAACTGAGGTGATTTTAGGGGTTAATTACAATGGGATAACCTTGTTAGATAGACTACTACCAAGTGCTCCTAGAGAGTTAGGAGGAAAAGAGTGGTCAATTTGGAAAAAGTTGTGGACGATCTATACAGTTGACAATTTTCACCAATTAACCTTATTTAACTAGAAAAAAAAAACATTTTTCTTTGCATGTACGGATAAGACATTCAGGTCCCACATAAAAATTTATATCTCAAGATATAAGGAACTCTTTTCATTAATTATCATATCATTTTCAGATTAAGGAATTTCCACAATAATAAATAAAATTAATTAGTAAACACGAATATACTCCTTTTTTTTTTTTTACCACACCCTGCCTGCAAGCAAGGCTGGCAACCCAGCAGGAGGTAGGAAGTTGTACCACACCCTGCAGGCGCCATGGTTGGGGATTCAAACACGAGCCCCCCACCCGCAGGTTACCGACGCTCAAACCATTGAGCTATAGACTCAGCAGGACGTATATATCACATCCTGCAGGAGGTGAGATTCGGACTCGAGCCCCTCTTGCATGAGTCTAACGCTCAAAGCACTGAGATATACATTAGACGGGTCCTAAAACACAACTTTAAATAAAAATATCTTTAATCGTATATAACAAAACATTATATATTTGAAATGTTACATGTTGAGACCAATCAAACTAAATCCATCATAATTATATTTTTTCATTACAACTTATAATGAGTAGAAACAACCAAAGTTCCAAAATCGAATATGGCTAATAATAAAAGATTGAGGAGTATATTGTCTTTTTATATATATAGAAGGCACCGCTGTAATCTGTCAGCTTCAACATGGAGCACCTCCAAATTGTCAAATAAGGTGCGAAAGTTCGATGAATTTGTAGAAGAATGATTACTTCCTAAGATGATTATAATTACTTGGACACATCTCTAAATTAAACCATCCTTTTATTAAAAAAATTAGAAAATCCAACAACATGAGAACATGCAATTAGCTCTGTTGCACGTGAGACATGACGTTACTGCGAAACTAGCATCGTCGGTCCACCATTTTTTATTTAATAAAATGATTTAATACCCCATACAAAAGGGTGGCTGGTGTTATCTAATTCATACATATTGATTGGCTGTATCATGTGGAAGCAAAAAAAAAAAAACTAATTATGACTAATGAGGATTGAATTTTGGTGCTTTGCTATAGAAGGTTGTCTTGCTTTCTTGAAGTTTGAGATGTGAGGTTTGATTTTCAATATTATAGGCAATGTCAGCGTGATATTTCTGTGAGAGGAACGTGATATTTCTGTGAGAGGAACGCTGAATTAAGGCTCGTGATTTGAGATTATTCGATGTTTAATTTTTCTGTTATAGAGAATCTAATGAGGTTGCTAATCGTCTTGCAAAACGGGCGATGAACTCCTTTAGTGATGAGGTTTGGCTTGAGAATCCAGATTGGATCTCAGATTTAGTGTATCGTGATTTAAATCATATTCAATAATAGCCAACTCTTTTCTCCAAAAAAAGGCTACAAACTCCATATTTTGGATTCAAATTCCTCAAGGAACTCCTTAGGACACCCCTAACACGTGGTAGAGAAGTTGGGACAAATTTAGGGCTTTTGATCCGGTCACCAAAATTGTCAAAATCAAAGCATATAATTCATCTTTTTTTGGCTTCCCAGCTCGTTCTGGGTCCCTGTATGTAAAAAGGCCGAAAATCTTCAAGGGGTTACCGTGGTTCATGCTAGGCGCCTACAATTCACAAAAAATACGCGATTCTCCAATATTCAGTGTTTTTGCACTACGTTGCTTATAAGGGCTCTGCACTTCATGTTTGGAGGTCAAATTTCTTTGGGGACCTTTTCGAGGAACACTTGACATGTGGTAGAGAAATTGGGATAAATTTTGGGGGCTTCCAATACTTTTACAGAAATTGTCGAAATTAAAGCATATAATTCGCCGTTTTTGGACTTCCCGACCCTTTCCGGGGCCTCAGATCAAACTGGATGAACCATTCTGAGGGTTTCTATGGGTGATGCTACACACCCCCATAAATTTTCGGCCACATCGGGGGACATTTGAGGGTCTAAATTCACAACAACAAAGCGTAATTACACAATATTCGATATTTTTGCACGCACGATAAGTCGCTTGTAAGGGATCCGCACTCCGTATTTTGGGCTCAAATACCTCTTGGCACTTCGTTAAGATACCTTTGACATGTGGTAGAGAAAGTTGGATAAATCAGGGATGTTTCCGATACGGTCACAAAAAATGCTGAAATCAAAGCCTATAATTCAGTGTTTAGGGGCTTCCCGACACATTTCGAGGTCCCGGAATAAAAATGGCCAAAACTTTTCTAGGGATTTCTGCGCGTCGTCCTACGCAGCCACATAAGTTCCTGGCCACACTAGATGACGTTTGAGGATCAAAATTCCCAAAAAATATGTAATTCGACATTATTTGGTGTTTTTGCAGTTATTTGCTTATAAGGGCTACACACTCCAGTTTTTGGACTCAAATTGCTCTAGGGAATTCCTTAGGGTACCCATGACATGTGGTTGAGAAGTTGGGAAAAATTTAGGGGCTTTTGATCTGCTCTTCAAAAATGCCGAAATCAAAGCATATAATTCATCGTTTTTTGGCTTCTCGGTCTGTTCCGAGTCCCCGTATGGCCGTATCAAAAGAAGGTGGAAAATCAACAAGGGATATCCGTGGTTCATGCTAGGCGCCTACAATACTTTTCTGTCACACCAGGTGAAATGTGATGGCTAAAATTCAAAAACAATACGTGATTCCACATTATTTGTTGTTTTTGCAATAAGTCGATTAATTGTAAGGGATGCACACACCATATTTTAGGCTAAATGTATTCTTCTTAGGACACCCCTACCATTTGGTAGAGAAATTGATATAAATTTGGGAAAATTTCAACATGGTCACCAAAATGTCAAAATCAAAGCCTATAATTCACTGTTTTTGAACTTCGCGGCCAAAAAACATCAAAATGCGATTTAGTTAGGAGTAATATTTCATATTTTATTTAACCGATCATCTGTTAAAGGATTATCTAGTATTTTACTAGGTACTTCCAGTCTAGTTATTACCCGAACCAAAAAGGTATTTATCTTCATCTATTGCAACCAACAAAACAAGTAAACAACTCAATTGTTATCTAATTTATGTCAACCAAACACACAATTTATGTATCTAACTTGTGGGAGTGTAAAATCCTACTCCATACAAGATTATAAAAAGAAACCTTTCCGATTTCCACAAGATAATTTCAACTTCAATAAGAAAATTTCAGAGCAAGCCCCAAAATAGTTTTCATCCTTCCCAAAGAACAACAAAATCTGACTACTAATGTCACAATGTCAAAGTATCCCCAAAGTGCTAAATTACCTAAACTGCAATGAGTATATTGTAGTAAAAAAAAATATAATATGAAACAGGATACAAGTTTCACAAAACCTAAGATGAAAGAACCTCTGATTCACTATTACCGGCAGGACCTACGAGAACACCTTGGGCATTACCTTCTTTCTTGTTCCTATCTTCCTGCACATCATTATCTGATCTTTTCATCCTAATTTTATATTTGGCCTCAAGCTCAGCAATTTCTTTCTTCTTCTTCTCCAAGCCCTCGTTAAGCCTAGTGATCACCTCTTCAATTCCCTCTTTGTTTCGCTGCACAGCTGGCAAGACCTCCTTGATTGTTCTTTCAACCAACACACCTCCAATCATACGGTAGCATCTCCTCGATGGATCAAGTGGTTGGATAGCATTTATCACCAATGAATGCTCGCTCACTTCCATCTCGAGCTCCGTGATCTTTGAATTTATTTGGTTTAGTTCTGTCTTCATCGAGGCATATAATTTGGCAATTCCTTGCTCATTGACAGGGTCTCTTCTTTCAGCTTCAGATTTGCTCGCCATATCAAGCTGCAAAAGGAAAGATGGAGCTTAAGTGGGACAAAGAAGTACGGAGTAAGTAGCAATGAGAAGTTATTGGTAAAAGACCCAAGAAAGAACATAGAGCCAATTTACAGTTGCAAATTTTTCAATCAAATGGCAGTTTTTTATCTGAAGGAACTGGGTCGATAACACAGTTTGACACTTTAACAGGCAGCCTGCTGATCCAATACAGCCTGCTGACACTTATACAGCTATTCGTATGATGATTGATGAAAGAATCTAAGGGCCCTTAAAATAACGTCATTTAAGAGAATTTAAGAATGTAAATCTCGGTAGGAAGGTAGTACAGGAAAAAGAAACCATTTCTATGGATTTGAAATAGTTAACCAAAAACTTGTCCCTATTGTATAATGTCACACCAACTAATAATTCAATTGACAGAAATGTTACATATAATTTCAAGCATACAAAAGAGATTTCTGGAGTTTCTTAAGCAATTTTCATTTTTCAGAGCAAATGAGTCCAAAAACAAAATGTGTGTTTCTAAAAACAGGCCAATCCCAGTTTTGGATTCATATGGAGCATCATTCTGTAATCCTAGGTATCTTAAAAATCTCATAAGTATCATCATGATAGGTTTTGGTCAGTTTCAGCAATAGGAAGAAAACTAATATATTTTAGGAAAAAAGAAGCACTCCAAGAGCACAAGTCAAAAGGAGGATTAAACTAGAGCAATGTCCCAGATCTAAATATAGCCCTCAACAAAAAAAGCCTGAAGGATGGACTCCATTATAAATCTCTTAGTTAGCTAAGTCTTTGGAAACAAGTATAAACTAGATTCAGCAATGCATAGTATTGCATAATGAACTAGCCTCAGCCCTCAGAGGATAATGATAGTATTATGATTAATGCATTTGTTAGGACTGCCTTGATTAGGAAGCAAGTTAATTAGAGGGGATGACAAGGGAAGTATCAGGCATAATCAATATCCTACAGAAAGAAGGTTAGGGAGAAGGAAACATCAGAAAGATATTGTGAGAAGTTTGTTATTTAGGCAAGTTCGGGAGAGATTCAAGCCTCTCTAATGCTGAAAAATTATCCTTAATTTTGCAGTAATTCTCTCAGCATTCAATTAAAGCAAAATTTTCTCACTTAAAACTCCTCATATTCTTCTATATCATTCTGCCGAATATACAGTTCATTACATACTGGCCTTCCCACTACTAAGCAAGCTTATTGGTGTGCAAAGAGGGTTATTAGGGTCTCTCATGGAGGGGCTATGGAAAAGGGTGGGAAATGGAAAGAGAGTGAATGTCCTCCGAGATAACTGAATTCCAGGAAAGGGTATTTTGCGAAACATGAACATAAAGGATAGTGATGCCTTGAATAATTTGAAAATGGCTGCCTTAATGAATGTGGAAAAGACTTGGAAATCTGAGAAGATAATCAAGATATCAAGATAAAGAGCCTATTCAGAAGGAAAATACCAGATGCTCTATTAAGAAACATATAATTCACATAAAGAAGAGGAGGATGAAGTAATTTGGACCTTTCAAAATATGGAGAAAACACACTCAAGTAAAAAAAAAAGGCTTAGTTTTAAAAGGCACAAAGCACACCAAGGTGCAAATGATCTCTGGAGCCTAGGCGTGACGAGCAAGGCGAAAGCGCACACTTTTTGTAGGCAAGGTGCATACACACATTTTTTTCTTTGATTGTATTTAATATTAATTAAAAAGATTCCAAATAATTTTAATAATGAAGCTACAATAGTCTCAGTCTGAGAAATAATCAATTATTCTTCAATTTCTAACTTAAATCTAAGCTATTTTCCCTAAGGTACAAAGGTGCACCTTACCAAAGGGGCTCTGAGGCGCAAGCCTTTCGGATGTGGTTGAGTCTCACCTAGCTAAAGCCCATTTCCTAGAGCATGGGAGCAAGGCAAGACTAGGCACGCCCAAAGCTGCTTTTTAAAACTTAGGCCAGAGGGATGGGATTAAGATGAAGGAAGAGCTCTAGGATAAGTTTTGGAAAAGAGATATTTTCCCCGAAATGAGAAGTGTTCATATAATAGATCATTCGAAGCATTAGCACAAAAACAAAAAATGGGGAAGCATCTTCAAGAGAAATTAGCCCGGCTCATAAGAAAATTTCCTCATATTAAGTCAAAAGAAAAGACAATTTGCCTCAAGAGTGTGGAATAGTATTGATATGGGGATTTATATTTTCAGATTAGTGGGAGACTATTAGGGACGATCCTATCCTGTGCGAGGTGGGCGACCACACAAAACCTTAGTGGCGGATCCAAGATTTGATCCATTCGAACTTAATCAAAAACTAGATATTCGAATGTTCGTATATATGTCGGGGAATTCGGGTATAAAACTGGTTGTTCAAATTCGTACCAATATACAAGTACACAAAGTCCAAATTCCAATAAAAATACAAAAATAAAAAATATCTTCAATTTAAAAGTTTGATGATTTTACAGATTTGTTCCAAAAATGCTCTAAACTTTTCATGGTCACACAATCCTAACATTTTACAAACTCAATTCAAATAATTAGTAAACTAAATTTTTTATAAATTAAACCATTAAAAAAATTATATGCTGAATTCAAATCCTAACATTTTTAGACCAAAAAAAAAAAAAAAATCAAATCCTAACATTTTCCAAACTTTTAGCCCGTAAAGATTATCTAAAAAGATTCAAACTAACAATTAACCAAAATAAAACACGCTCATAAGGTCATTCCATGCATTTTCTTATTTAAGAGTATTAGCACATATATATTGATGCAAGTTCAATGTTAGTTGTGGAAGACTTCAAATTAGAGAAGAAAAAAAAAAACAATTAAACCCAAAAACCAAACTAAACAAACGAAGCAAACTCAATTCAAATTAGCTAAACAGATCCAATAAAAAACAATTTAAGCAATAAAAAGTAAACTAACAATTAACAATTGAACCGTAGACGACGGCACCAGCGGCAATGGAGACCCACAACGACCGATGAGCGGAGACAGAAGCAGCAATTAGGGTTTCTGACTTTTGTTTGAGTCTTTGAGAGAAATAAGAGAGAGTGAGATGAGATAGAGAGGGGAAAAATGAGGAATAAAAAAAAGGGGCTGGGAATCGAACGGGAGACCTAATCTAGGTAATTTGATTGTCTTAACCACTGAGCTACAGTGCTACACGGAGTAGACTAATTGTAGTATGTTTCAAATTTTATTTGTAATAAGTTTTTTTAAAAAAATAAATAATAATACCAGAGTTTTTGATGGATCTAATGGGGTTCAGACGTTCAGTTGACCCCCTAAACCCCTGCCGTTGCAAGGCCTTTGAACCAAGGGGCCTCGATTTCAACATAAACAAAAGAAATTTGAGAAGAATAGTGGTAATGGAAAGGTCCCACATGTTATAAGTCATAGGTTCAAATCACTTCGCTAATTATATGAAAATAATTTTTTCAACAAATATGCTGACCCCAATGCTTTATTTTTATTTTTTCTCCTGAACTATAGCTAGTTGTATCACATTATATTAATATTAAAAAAATTGATAGTTTTTTTTGTTCCTTTTCCAAATTGTGATCCAAAGCCCAATTTTGAGATCTTACACAGGGCGTTCTTAATCCTAGTTCCACCCCTAGGGAGTATGATTCAAGAGTAGTGTATTCCATTGGCAATTGGCATCTTGTGGTAAATTTGGATTGATAGGAAGGATATTATATTCAAAAACCAAAAACTAATCCTTTGGGTACCATTTCCCTCTTGAGAAGGTCCGACATAACTTGTAACTTCAAAATAATATAAAAATTGTAACTTTTTACCATGAATCATTAACCTGTTACATAACTAGTTATACTAGTTTATATACAAAAAGTTATGGTTTTATACTCAAAAGTTAGAATTTTTAAGCAAAAAGTTAGCAGTTAGACTGTAGCATACTTGCTTTCCTTGAGAAATCTTCAGAGATAACAACACTGGATGGAAAAAGGTATTAAAGGAAGATGATTCAAATAGGGAAATTTCCTTTAAGAATAGGATCGAGATCAATGTTAAATAGAAAATGAAAAACATCCCAAATGAGCAGCAGATTCAATAACTAATGGTGGATGGAGAGCCTAGAGAGGAGAGGATTAAAAAGGAAGAGTAGTTTGAAGGCAATAGTGGGATGTCCAAGAAACCATCTATTATTGAAGTAGCTAATTAGCTATCCCAGATTAAGCACCACCACCAGCCTTACAGGCTGAAGTACTTGCCATCATGCAAGGGATTACAAAGAACATCAGCTGATCCAAATCACTTGTACAGTGATTTAAAGTTTGATAAACAAAACTCAAACAACACAATAGGAACGAAATTCGACCGGAAATTCTCTCCTTACACCCTAGCAATAAATTACTCAGTATAAACTTTGCTAATTATAAATGTCAGTTCATTAATTTACCCTAGAAGAACCCTAAGTCAGCAACATTGCAAAACTAAACCCGAATATATAATGGATTTTTCAATGATTCAAGGAATGAAAAGAAGAAAAATCTTACATGAAAAGCTCTTCTTTAATGGAGGAAAGGCAGAAGAAAAGTCACTTCAAGTCTTCAAAGTCGAACTCAAAAGGTTACACTTTGAGTCTTTGAAAGTTCGACGGACGAAGAGGGCAGTGGCGGACCCAGGAATTTGCGGCCGGGGGACAATTTCAATAATTCAACACAATTTTTTTTAATAAAAAATCGAGTACACAATAAAAAAAACCCGAGTAATTCTTCCTCTTCAATGGTTTCATTACTAGTAATTGGATCTCCTTTTTTCCTATATCCACATGAATTGGTTCATCCACATCATCCACATCATAAAAAAAAACCGGGTAATTCTCACTTTGTCCGGTTGAAGAACAAGAATTTTATTGTGATTTCAATTTTTTAAGTAACATTTGTCGAAGATCGGGTTGTTTTTCCATTGCCTTAGACTTTTTCGAAGAATTTGAACTTGACATATCCTAATTAATCTCAATGAATCAATAAACAATGTTTTACTTTTTTTAAGCAATAGTTCACTAATTCACTAATCACTACTCACTAGACACCACACTAATCATTTTTCTCAACTTCTCATAAATCATAAACTCATCATATCATTCAATAAATTCAAAATTCAATTCACAAATCAAAAAACAAAAATTAACAATCACAAAATTAATTCACAAATTAATCCAATAATACCCAAAAATTAACAATCACAATTCATAAATTAATCCATTAATCCAAGTGATGATAATGATAATCACTGAAAAGGCAGACGTAGATGAGATAATTTAGTAATAACTGAATATAGAGCATGATAAAAAAAAAAAACCACAAAACTATTCCAGAATTCTTTTGGTGGCTCCTTCAAACAAGAACCAGAAGTTCATGAAAGATACACTCCGTCACTCCCCATCCCAATTTGTGAAAATTTAATCCATTAATCCAATAATAAATTGAAAATTTGAAAAGTGAAAACTAGGGTTTTAAGGTTTACCTTGTTCTGATTTTGGAACTTCTGAGTTATAGATCTAGTGCCACAGGCCCACGGTCCACGGAGGTCGGACTGTCGGAGGAAGGGCCGAAGCTCAATCGCCGCCTCTGCAATGGTTCGAACAGTCGAACTCGAAGCTTCAAGCCTTCAACGGTGGTTCGAAGTTCGAACTTCGAACAGTCAAACTCGATTACTCGAAGCTCCAATGGTGGTTCGAACAGTCGAACTCAAAGCTTCAATGGTGGTGCGGCGACGACCGGCGACTCGGCGAGGCACGGACTGACGGGCGACGGGCGAGTGGGCGAAGGGTCTTCTTCTCTCTCCCTTTTCTTTCTCCCTTTTCTCTTTCTTTTTTTCACGACTTTTTTTCCCAGTTGTTTTTTTTAAAGCTGTCCCCATGTTTGTTTGTGGGTCCGCCCATAGAAGAGGGTGAGAGAAACAGAGAATTGATTGTTGCGTTTTTTTTCCTTTTGTTGGGTTTACATAGCGAGGTAAAGGTAATTAGAGATTTATTTGCAATTTGCAAATAATAATAAAAAAAAAACCAAAATTGTTATACAAGTATTATCTTTTACGTAGCTAATTAGCCTTACCTACAAAAGATTATTCGTCATCAACTTAGAGTGCGTTTGATTCAAATTGAATTAGAAAAATTCAGTTAGATCAGTATTATTTTTTAGCTAATTAGCCTTTACCTACAAAAGATTATTCGTCATCAACTTAGTGTGCGTTTGATTCAAATCAAACCTAAAAAATTCAAATCAAGTCAGATAAGAAAACTTATAATTTTAACTACAATCAGAAAAATTCAAATCATATCAGACCAGATCAGAAAATTTTGGATGAATCAAACGTCCTCTTGATGAACGTTTGTCTTTGGACCATTATTTTAGCCTTGGTGCATCGTTAGTGATCTTCAATTTTAGTTTTTGTCTTGCGCTTGCATAACACAATCGCTTAATCGCTTGTAATAAAACCGTTTGTGTTTCTGCAAACAGTTCAAGCATTTGTTCCAGAACCATTATCTAGAAGTGGTTCAATATAATGGTTAGAATAATGAAATAATAGTTCAAGTGATTCAAGCATATGTTTCATAGCCATTATATGGTTGAGCATTGTTCAATGCGTCATCAACTTTCAGAATAATGGAATCTTCAGAAAAACATAACCGTTTGTAATAAAAGCAGATGTCCCAGTCATGATGCCCCAACCACGAGCTTGGCTAGATGCATCCCCTAAAAAAGTTGACCAACATGACTGTGGTGTTTGTTGTGGTGGTGGTGGTGGTCCGATAAGATTTTTTTTCAGAGCCGCTGTCTAAATAATCAGAATTGTTGTGATGTTTGAAGTCAAAGGATAAAATCATCCTTTCATCAATGCCATGAGTCATTAGTGCATTTCCCTTTCTAATATTAACATCCTCCACATAATATCAAGCCTTTTATACTATACTATTAAAAAAAATACAAAGACTAGCACATTCAAAGCCAAAACTCGAAAAACTAAGTGGCTTTTGCTGGTTTGCTAATGGCGATTTCTTCTACTATTTCTTCATCATTTTTACCCAAGGTTCAATCTTAAACCCTGCCCTAATCAAAAATGGTTTTTTTTTTTATTTTTTTTATTTTTAATATCTATGATGAATTTGCTTAATGATCTTTTAATTTTACTTGGATGCAGAAAGAAGTGGGCATCTCTGCTTTTTCTTCTTCTTCTTCTTCTTCCAATTGCTCCCAATTTGCAGCTTCAAAATGCAGACATATGAAGTCAAATACGATAGTTTCAGTCATGTCTCCTCAACGAACAGAAAGAAAGCCTTCTACATCTGGCTCGGTTTGTGTTTTGCTGAAAATCCCATTATTCTGCTTTATTAATTTTGATTCATTTTTTGTGTTATTTACCTAATTTTGAAGTTTTCTTTCTTTATTGGGTTATATCTAGGGATTTGGGATGTTGTTTGTTTTCTGGGGATTAGTCTGAATTTACATTTGGATGTTGTATTAGGTGAAAAATGCAATGACAATGACTGAGAAGATATTGGCTAAGGGTTCTGGGAAATCCCAGTTAGTCCCAGGTGATAATGTCTGGGTAGATGTTGATATCTTGATGACCCATGATGTTTGTGGACCTGGCTCCATTGGTATCTTCAAAAATGAATTTGGGCAGAATGCCAAGGTATTTTTCCCTATCATGAGAAGTGTTATATTTTTTTTTTATTGATGAGTGTTTATTGAATTGTTTGTTGTATATTGTATTCACTTTCATGTTTATTTTATCACATAGCAATTAGCAAGAACTAGAGCCAAATATCAGACTGTTTCTATCACTTGGTTCTCGTCCCAAATTGTCGATAGGGGGAGGTATTGAAGACAGTCTTGTCCGAGTATTAGAAGATTCTTCTTTTTGCTTTGATTTTAAAGCCCGAGAGAATCAAGTGAAGTAATATCCCATAAAACACTAGAGAAATATGCAATTTTGTTTTAGCCATTGCAGTGTTTATGAAGGGTCATATGTCACCGTGCTTACTACTTGGTGAGTTTGTGGAAAGAATTGAAAAGAAATTGCAAACATGAAATGCCTATACCCTCAACAAATGGTTTTAGTTAGCAATCGAAAACCATGATCTGATCCTAAAGGACTGTATTATTGTCTCAGTGAGACTAAATAGAAGTTTGTTTTCCACTGATTCCATCGTAATCAGAGTAAAATAAATATCATATTATAGGGTAGTCATTGATCTTTGGACTTAAATATTTGTCAGACTTGGGTATGGATCTAGAAGTTTGACATGGGGTAAACACAAGTGTTGCAGTTATGAGTGTCTGAAGTTTTGATTCGGACATGGGTAAAAGAATAATTCCTTTGGTTTGCATTTATATATGAAAAAGTTAAATTACTGACTTCCCCTTTTGATGCAAATTGAAGTGTTGAAATTTCATTACTCATATGGAGTGTCAAGCATCGAACATGGCTATTTTAGCTGAAATAAAACAAGGTTAGCATCATAGAGAGAAACTGATCAGTGGCTTGATAGATGCTTCACCTCCTCCAGCCTAACCTTTGCATTAATTTTTTTTCTTTTCCGGGGAGATGTATCAGCTGTGGCACAAAAGAAAACCTATCTTCTTTAAGGTGTCCAATTGCCTACCTCAATCTCATTCGTATTACAAGCTAAGCCTTTTCATCCATTGAATAGCTTTTAGTCTACAATGGAAGAACATATAAAAGCCATTCAATTGTATGGAAGCTATAAATATTGGTACAGCAATCACTTATTACTGAAGTTTCCAGCAATTGGCACCTTATCTCTTTTTGTTTCTGGTATTTATTACTCTCTCTGTTCTAACATAAAGAATAGCCCTATGTTCAGATTTATGCCTATTTGTTTTGAGGCAAGCAGCAATGTATATACAGCCAAATGACCTTGGTTGTTCATTTAGCCATATGAAGGTGTAAACAGTTAATCTTACCCGGGGTTTTGTACTTTGGTGTTTAAGATGGAAACATTGCGTATAAGAACGTGGTATGAGACCTTACAAATAGGTTAAGCATTGCTTTTGTAAGCAACGTTTCGAAGTTGCTCTCGTATAGTCATCACAATGGTTAGATGATAGTGAAAGCCGTTTGCTTCCTGACTAAGTGATAAATGATTGATCAAATGCTCATTAAGGGTTTTAAGGTAGACATTGTTGATACTTGATAGCTAAAGATTGGAATTATTTGAAGAGACAACTAATTGGCTAATTTGCTAGCACATAAGAGATTTACTTGAGAAGCATATGAAAGAATGAAAGGTGTAAGTCTCACGGTAACCATATGCTTCTTTGGAAGAGTAATTTGTGCAATTCATATGAGGTGTACAATATCACACAGGTTTTGGTGCACCACCGTCTAGACTCTAGAGTCCTTTTATGATTTGTAATAGAGAGAAGGCAACAGACTTGCCTAATATGAGAGTTGGACCAGGTGTCTTGTTTGCGGCAGTAAACAGAACACTATATTTTGTTTGTTGAGTAACATCGTTCTGGTTGTTGCTTCCCCTGCCCTTGCTGTTATCATGTTCTATTTGTGGAGTAAAGTTATCAACTGCAGTTTCTATCACCAACTCTATTAGAACTTCTGATTCGAACAACCAAGACATATTGGTGGTGTATGAGCTGAAATATTTTTTTTTGTTTTCAAAACCTCCTTTTGAAAAAAAAAGGAGCATGCTTCTGGCTTTCCAATGCAAAGTAAGCTAATCAACAAAATATGCTATTTGCTTGTGAAAAATGTGTAATTCATAGATTCACCTTTCCAATATTTCCTCTCTACTTTTATCTATAGCTAGTTGCCACAATCACCTACCCAACAATTTCTCTCTTCTTTCTCACACTTCTTAAACATTGTGTCATTTGCTTACGCAACAATTGAGAAAATGGTTGTAAATATAAGCATGGTAATTTTTTCCCCATACACCTTAAAAAACATGCTGTCATTCCGAGAAGTAAGTTCATGGTTTTGAATAACTGGAGTTTCTCCCAGTTATGCAATATGCAGAAAAATGTAAGTAATGCGGATGAGTAGGGATTTTTTGTTCTGTTATTTGCTTGATTTGCATTCAAATTAAGATCAATTACCAACATATTGGATATAAGAATCACATGATGACCCTATACTGATATGGGCAGTACCACATGAATAGATAAGACTCAAGAGAGCTGTCCTCTGTGTGTTGTGCACGAGATTGTCTCATGCAATTAAAAGATACGGGGCATTTGTCTTTCATCATAATGGTGGTTAGTCACCTATATTATTTCTGCATACAAAGTGGAGATAAGAGGTGAAATTTCATGACTTTTATTTCCTACAGAAGTGGCCAGTTGGCTGGTCCAAACCAGGCAGGGTTAGGGGAAAAACATCTAGAAGGGCCAGTCATGGGTTAGTTCATTGGTCAATCCATGTCAGGCCTAGTTTTTATTTCAATTGCTTAATATTTAATAGAGAATTTTCGTTTGACAAGGTCGGGTTAACCAGGGTGGAATTTTGAGACTGAGTCGACAAACCGCCTGTCTCATTTACAGGTCTGATCCGGGCCTTCAGAATGTTATCTAGGTTTCACATGTTAAGGCCTGAGACAGCTTGGCTCACTGGCCACCTCTAACTTGGTACTGTTACTGATTGAATTATCTTGTATATACTAGCACTTTGTACATATAGTGTCTTATCACTTGGTTGTGAAGTTCATGTTTGCTGCCTTTCACTACAAGCAATGCACTGTTAATTTCCCTGATTTTGTTGTATGTTGTAGGTTTTTAGGTTGTCTTTGATTTGTACACGCTGAAAATCTAATCAATAATTATCTTTTACTTAGAAAAACAATCTGCGATTATTTTTATTTTTATTTGGTTTTTCTAAGCTATGCCCCTGAGTTTTTCGCTTTCCTAAGTTGTGCCCATGCCTTTTGAAACTTCTAAGGTATGCCCCTCAACTTAGGTTTTTTAATTAACAGTGCCCACTCTGTTATCCTATCGTTAATGGATTTGTTAAAAGGAGTTGTATTTCGTAAGAGAGAATTCTCCTCCAAAATTCTAGGACTTTTAAGTTTTAACTGATTTTCATCCTTTATTTTAGGAAAATGCATCATTTACAGGGCAATGCATCATTTATTTTAGGGAAATAAATCAATTATAAAGGGTGAAAATCAGCTAAAAACTCTAGAATTTTAGAGGGGAAATTACCCTCCCATGAAATGCAACTCCTTTTAACGGATCCATTAACGTTAAATTAACGGAGTGAGCATTGTTAATTAAAAAACCTAAGATGGGGGGCATAGCTTAGAAGTTTGAAAAAGCATGGGCACAACTTAGAAAGTCGAAAAACTCAAGGGCATAGCTTAGAAAAACCATTTTTTTTTTGGGGGGGGGGGGGTGGGGGTTGGGGGAGGTAGTCTAAGAGTAGTAATTAATGCACTTTTAATCCGAGTGCTCCTTTTTCTTGTTCCAGAGTTTCTTTAATGGGAAATCATTATGTTTTTCGCCTATGCATGATGTGCTTTTAGCCTTTTCTTTATATTCTCCTCTCAAGCCGTTGCTAGTGCTTATTTACTTTGTTTGAAGGTCTGGGATCGTGAAAAGGTTGTGATTATACCTGATCACTATATTTTTACAAGTGATGAACGGGCCAATCGGAATGTCGACATCTTGAGAGACTTTGTGAAGGAGCAAAATATCAAATATTTTTATGATATAACTGATCGTTCAGACTTTAAGGTAAATTGCTTCCTGATAGTCTTAGGTTCTTAGCAGTTCCAATTCATGATATAGATTGTTGATGACATAATCACCTCCGCAGGTTAATCCTCAATACAAAGGTGTATGTCATGTCGCTCTTGCACAAGAGGGTCATTGTAGACCCGGAGAGGTATAATGTCTTTTCAACTGTGACATTTAAGTGTTGTAAAGCTGCTGTTGGATCCAACTCTGAGAGGTATACTTTGACATTAATATCAGGTCTTGCTAGGGACCGACTCTCATACATGCAATGCTGGAGCATTTGGCCAATTTGCCTCTGGAATAGGAAATACTGATGCTGGTTTTGTTTTAGGCACCGGTAAAATATTGTTAAAGGTTTGGCACACATCCTCTAACTGCCATTGAGTTATTATTATGATTTCTCTATGCATATAATTGCATTACGCAAGATGATGGATACTAATTTTTTGTTGGTTTATGTTTGGTTCACAATTTAGTCTTTAGTATCGAATTGGACTTGATGGAAACTGGATTGCATTTGGACTCAGTTTTCTGAAACCAAATTTATATTGAATAGGATTGGACTTGAGCTAAATCCAATCCAAAAACTGAATTCCCTCCCCAAAAACTACTGTTGACAACATAACTAAAAACTAATTATCCCCTTGGACGCTGAGCTATCCTCCTTGCATGTGATAACTGATAAGCATGGGTGATTTAGATGGGTGTGTAGCATCTTGCTACAGAATCTATGTGGAAGAAGTTTTTTTTGTAGGTGATAGCTTTTGTGTGAATGCTACTTTTGTGCAAGATTAATACCTTATGATATGTGCTCTGAAATATGCTTAACACTGGTCATCTGCTGTGAACCACCTTCGAACTACCACGGGCTGGTGTTTCTTGGCTTTCGAGAGGCCAAGTTCTCTCCAAGTCTGTCTTTCGAGTGGACAAATTCACTCCTAAAAGTTAGTGTACTTTTATTGATTTCCAACCTCTCCAAAGCATTACACACACTAATCCCTTATTTATAGACTAATTACAACTACAAACTGACAAATTCACCTACAAACAATTATTGAAAGACTATTCTACCCTCACTACTTATAAAAAATGCCATTATTATTATAATTAGATGGTACATAGCATCATCTTGCTAGATATCTGCCATCGTATAGTGAATAAAATTTTGCTTGTATTAACTTTGTTTGCCTTGCCTGGAGACTCATGAAACTGTCCACTTTAATTATTTTAATTTGCAAATTCTTGGCAGTGAGTAACCTAATAGAAGAAGTTACTGCAATGAGCTCTTTCACATTTGTACATGTTGCGCTTTGGGATAGAATTATGTAGATGTTTTATGGGGCCGAGCTTCAATGGGTTACACAATTTGTAGATCAAGTGGATTTTGTTTTTCTTCTCTTTTTGTAACTTTTTTGCTTTTTCGCTGAAGACAGTTTTTCTTTATCTGTTTGTTCTTAGTTCAGAAATTTTAGCTATATGATATATTTGTCTTTTTAAAAAGTAATTGTGGAAAGAAATTTGAATTCCAAGTTTGAAGTTATTTCCTGAAAGTCTGAAACTTTTGCAGGTTCCACCAACTCTTCGTTTTGTAATGGATGGAGAAATGCCTGATTATCTGCTTGCAAAGGATTTGATCTTGCAAGTAAGTGTAGTATTTTCTAGATTTAGTTTATGTATTGAAGCGCCTATAGGTTTTATATTGGTCACTCTCTTACTTTTCTGAATGAATGCAGATCATCGGTGAAATATCAGTGGCAGGTGCAACATATAAATCGATGGAATTTGTTGGATCCACTGTTGAAAGTTTGACTGTAAGCTTTTTACTGTCACTTCAAAATTCCATTTATTTTTTACTAGTTTTGTCCCAAATTTCGCAATTTAGTGCACATGTTTTTTGTTAGTTATTCTACAACTTCCTGGAGTCTCAATTGTATCTGTGTGCCACCAGATGGAAGAAAGAATGACCCTTTGCAATATGGTTGTTGAAGCAGGAGGAAAGAATGGTGTTGTTCCTGTTGATAATACCACACACAAATACCTCGAGGTTTGTGTTAATAGTTTTCTTTTTTTTTTAATTACCCTAATATTCCACCCATTTTTCAAGGAGTTTATAGACCTTTTGTGGCTTGATGATAACACACTACAAATAAAAACTATATGCTTATTCAACCATTTTATTTCATTGCGCAGTGATTGGTTTAACATGCTGTTATATTAGCTGTATAGTTTAAGATACTCATTGCCTATTTGTTTTCATCTGTTGTGGTACCGTATTACTTTGTTCGATAAGTCTTTCACAAAGTGCTTATTTATGTACTGCTTTGATTTTTTTCCCCTAGTATTTTTATTTTATTTCTTTCACACTGTCTATAAGCCAGTGAGAATAAGTTTATGTTTCTTGATACATAACTATTTTGACATACTTGTTTGGTTACATACTTCATATGGATGCTTTTGTTTTATGCAGGGCAAGACTTCAATCCCCTATGAGCCTGTTTATAGTGATGATAATGCAAGGTACTTAAGCTTAATTCCTTTTTTACATTTGTTTATAGCATTGCCTTTTTAGCTCTGTTATCATCATGCCTTTATTTTTGTTTTAGAAATCCTATTGAAGCTGTGAAATTCCAGGCTTTTTGTACTTAAATAAATATACACATATGTGTATATGTATTTATCATACTCCCTCCGTAACATATTAATGGCAACGATTTGACAATTTTCCTCTCTACTTTATCTCAAATCGTTGCCATTAATATGTTACGGAGGGAGTAGAAAAATTATATATCTGCTTTCTTGAGCAATTATAGCTCTTTAGGAGACTACCAATCCATGCATACCATCTATTTTAAGCACTTCACTGATGTCTTATTATTTTGAATTTTAGATTCATGTCTGAGTATCGAATTGACGTCTCAAAGTTGGAACCTCTTGTGGCAAAGGTAAATGACAGCATTTGACTCTACTTTGATTCTTTTCATCTTTATGTACTTTGTGGTCATGCCACTGTTTGAGATTGAATATTTGTTAACTGATTATCTTATTAACTTTGTTGCAGCCTCACTCACCGGATAACCGTGCATTAGCTAGAGAGTGTAAAGATGTGAAAATCGACAGAGTATATATTGGTTCTTGTACTGGTGGAAAGACTGAGGATTTTTTGGCTGCAGCCAAAGTCTTTTTGACCTCTGTAAGAAAATTTTGCTGCTGTTGCTTGATTACTAGTAAAGTTCATTTAAACAGTTTGTTTTTTCTTGGTGATTGAGTTGGCTGGATGTGATTCATCCAAGCTCATTTAGATCTTTGTCTCAGTTCATGTCAAATAGGAAATAGTGGGACTGTAGTTCTTGGTTTTCTGTTGCATAGGGACCTGCACCTGACCACTTGGTGAGAGTGTTGATTGTGCACTTCCACGGCTGCACCCCCTTTACTTGATCAAAAGATATAAGATCAAGTTGGTGAGATAAAAAAGAGGGTTATCATTGTACGATCATTATTGATCCGAAAGAGACCCTTCAGCCAATTTTCTGGCCTGGTGTTTCTGTGGTGGTTGTGCAGTAGCAGTATAATCAATCAGATCATGATGCGCCATAGTTTCCTGCAGACTGATTGTTAGGTCCTGTATATTCCAAAGTTCATCTTTTTTATCTGTGTCAAGTTATGAATCACGGGGACTGGGGAATGGGGGATGGTAAATGCTTCCCTTAGTATGGCAGAGAGATGGGGATGTTACCGATATGTGTTGGTAATGTCCCCTGAATGGTTTTGGAAAAGGCAGGACGACCAGTGGTTTTGTGGGGATGTTTTAGGGATGGAAATTTTAGTTTCATACCGTCATACGTGTCCACAACTCCACATCCCCTTTTTCTGTCTTGCTTTTCTCTCCCCATCACTTTTTTCTGGCTTTCTAGATTTATCTGTTGCCTTGTTATGGGAAATGTTGACATGTTCGAGCAACTTCAAGTCTTCAATGATTTGCTATAATCAGCTTATAGCTATAGTCTACTTGAATGGTTAGCTACAACTTTTTCACGTCAAATGGGTCTCACTAGTCAACTCTTTTATTTTTATTTTTATTCACTTTATATTGGGTCTCACTAGTGAACTCTTTTTATTTTATTTTTAAAAAATTCATTTAATATTACTCAGTTGTTGCTCCTTTTCTTCGCTTTTCTTGCAAGCACATTAGTTTTCTGGAATTGCTTGGCCAACCTTATAGCTCATATTATGCTTCAGCTGTAAACTAATGGCTTGAAAATTTTGCATAAAAGATAAATTGTGCAAGTGCCTAATTTCAACCGTTGCACTTGCTCCTGTGCAGCTTTACCTTTTGATTTTATTACCATTTCCTTTTCTTTATCCCCTACTTTCCTTGATATACCGGTATGTTACTTGGACTCATTATTTCACCTCAAGTACCTTTATCGAACACTCGACATTGGTATGGCACCTGGACACTTCATTTGAACCAAAAACATTCAAATTTTCATAAAAATGCCATATCTGACACTTGGACACATACTCGTGTCCGATACTTTATACTTCTAAGTTCTAACAAAGTTCGAGTAACATAGAATCATAGATACCCCCCACCCCCAAAAAAACAAAAATTCAAGTCTTTACTCTTTACTCTTCATTTCCAACATCTACACTAAGTGTTGCAACAATTGCACAGGTTTCAAGATACCCTCATCACGGCTGACATTGTAATATCTAATGGAAGAATATCCATGTATCCACTAGTTCTTTAGTCTTAATTCTTGCTTGAATAGGACCTTGCAAAATCTCCCCCTTGCCTTACCCTCTTGCCCCTTGAGGTGCTTTCATCTTTTTCTTCTTTCTCATAGCTACTATGCATGATGGAAAATTATAGAGAATAGGCATTTTTTCAAACTAAATTTTTTGTTCTAATCTTGATTCAAATATTCAATAATCTTGTTCATTGTTTTTTCTACAGGGGAAAAAGGTGAAAGTCCCAACTTACCTGGTACCTGCCACCCAGAAGGTTTGTAATTGTCCATTTTTACCATGCACTTGGGGACATCAACATTGAAGTGGAAAATAGACTAATTATCTATGTTATGTCTTTTGACTAACTCCTTCAGGTCTGGATGGACGTATACACTCTTACGGTGCCTGGATCTGGTGGTAAAACATGTGCTCAGATATTTGAAGAAGCTGGTTGTGATACTCCAGGCAGCCCAGGTTGTGGAGCTTGCCTTGGTGGCCCTAGAGACACATATGCACGAATGAATGAGGCACAGGTAACTTATTAAACGTCTTCAAACTCTAGTGTTTGTTGCGCTTTGAGATTGAATGTACTTCCTTTGCGTCAAGATGAGATCACTTCATATGTTGACAAAAAATGTTTTACGAAAAATGAAAAGAAATTGAGGTAATACCAAGAAGTGAGGGTGCCCGTGAATGATGGCGTTATTCTAGCATTGGTTGGACAAAGTAAAGTAAATAAATAGTTATAATTTTTTAAACACCAAGATGATGATGCCAGTTTCCTATTTACTAAGGGGTGCTAATCGAGCTGAGCAACTCGAGCTCGACTCGAGTTGGCTCGTGATCGCTCGAATCAGTTCGAACCTCGATAATTTTACAGGTTTATCAATAATTTTATATGTGAAATCTTTGAAAATAAAAATTAAACTTGACACTTAATATAATAAATTAATACACTCTAATAATAATTAATTTACATAAAGAAAAAAGAATGTAATCGTTAATTTTAAAATAAAAAATTAAAATTCAATAGGGCCAAAACATTAAACGAGCAATTCGTGATCGACTCGAAACCTAACGAGCACGAGTAGAGCAACCCCCAGCTTGAGATCGACTCACTCGATAAGCACCCCTGGGTCTTTTATGTCTAGAGTTCTAGCTTGTGAAGTAGTATGATGAGCATTTGCATTCTTGGTTCATGATTTAATTTTGAATGGAAGGATTAACTATGTGTAGGTGACGGCATTGAGTTTTACGGTTTTACCCCTAGTTTCCTAGCTTCTTAAGCTGTGTATTGCCATCTCTTTTCTGTTACCAATTGCAAGTTTCAAAATCAGCATTAGGAATTTATTTGTTTATTTATTTAATAGATACAGTAGATAGGAAGCATTTTCTGAGTTGTATCCTGATTGTTATCTTTTCCAATGACCTTACCAGCAAATGTTTTGTTTTCCTTTTTTTTTTTCTAGCTTACTTGGGACCGCTCTCTAAAATTTCAATTCTTAGGTATCTAAAATAATTTTCCACTTTTTCTATTCTGGATTCTTGTTCGTATACATTCTTATCCACCTTCAGTGCTTTTTAGAAAGCACAAACATAACTAGTGGGATACGTATAAACTGGAAAACACACACACACACACACACACACACACAAACCACGCCAAACTGTTTTTAAAAAATTGGAAAAGCATCTACAACCCTTTGGCCATTAAGTGAACCTCCCCGTATTTGTTTTTTTTTTTATTTAAAAAATTAGCGTACTTGATGGTTTCCTAATATTCTTCAATTTTCTATTGACACATTATCAATGCACATTTTTTTTTATCACAATATCTTTAGTTACGTATTAATAAACGTTAGAAAAAATTGATATTCTCACAAATCAAACAAAAGTACAAAACCCTCCATTTATTTTTTCCTCCTTTCGTCTTGGAATGGATTTAGAAGATTCTTTCTCATTCTACATGGTAGCAAAATTTCAGAGGGGGATAAGTGGATAACACAGGATAATATAATTCTTTGAATGAGTTTTCTGAATTAAGATTTTTTTTAAAGACTATTAGGAAGTTAATTGTTTGAGCGTAAATTCCCCTTAAAAGTGATTTTTAGGTAATATTCCTATTAAAAAGTTCCAAAATGGTTTTTGGATAGTTGTATGAATATTATCAATAATTTGAAGTGGTTTTAATTTTTATAAAAATTCCATTAAAGGGTTATTTTTAGTACAACTGTACAATACAACATCCTTTCTCAAGAGTGTTTTTTAGCTATTTGTATGTGATGCTGTGTAGATTCTAATGAATGGATAAAATGACACACCTTATCCCACTAGGCCACTAGTTTTAAGCATAATGTTCTATAACCACATCTTTTAGGAGAAATACAATATCAATTGGTATAGCCACACTCATATATATTTATACTGCTTTTTGTTAGTTGTATTCATTGAAACAACCTGATAAATAATTAACAGTCCTTATCAGATCTTGATGGCTGTATCATTGTTCTTACTCTATAATGTATAATTTTCTTAATTGCTGGTCTATTGTGACAGCCCTTGCATTTTCCTTGACAAACGTTTTTGTTATTCGAGAAGAGGCGGTCCCACACTTCCTCCCCCTATAATGCTGTGAAAAACTACACGCTTGCATTTAAAAAGTAACAGGCGGTAGTGTTACCTTTCGCCGCGCACAGTGGCCGGTTTCTCAATGTGAGAAACAAATTTTGTGTTTCTCTAATTGGCATTTGCTGTTATTTTGAGTGAAAATTAGGGGTATATATGTCTGACCGCGTAAAGATAGGGCCATAAGGGAAAAAAATATTCTCAATAAAATTACAAAAATGCCATTTGATTTGTTTTGAGATGCATCCATTTTGCGAAACTGGGAATTTCCCTCCTTAGCCAACTTGGTTATACTTGGTGAAATGATATGCATATCGACAAGACAAACCCGGATATTTCTTGTTGCACCGAACTTTGACCAAGTATGTAATGAAATGCATTGCAGGTGTGTGTATCGACAACGAACAGGAACTTCCCGGGGCGAATGGGAAACAAAGAAGGGCAGATATATCTTGCATCTCCTTACACTGCAGCTGCATCTGCCTTGACTGGCTTTGTTACTGATCCAAGAGACTTCTTGTAGTTGTGTTTTGCAATTTTGTTTCATTATTTCCTCTTCTGTTATTTGTGCAAAATTTTAAATTTCCAATTTTAATTATCATTTGTAAGTACTTCCTTCAAAAGTTTTGGTTTGAAGTGTAGATCAATTCTGTTTAATTTTATCTTTAGGGATTCCCTTGGCAGAAAAAGCAAAGATAATAGTGAGGATCTTAGTGATAGCAAAATATAAAATACAAAATCTCAATGTCAAACTTTACATTATATTACTGTTATTGTTATAAAATACAATTTTGTTTCCTTGGCATTTCCTTTCATGTCTATTTCCTTCTCATCTCAATAGAATTGGTATTTTTATTTTTTAATTGCTGGAAATGGAGTCATTTTCGTTTTCATTCCATTTTTTAAATACACCAAACAACAAATAATGGTATCATTTAATGCAATATTTTTCTTTTCTAATGTCTTTTCGTTCTAAAATTTATACTAAACACCCTTTAATGCATCAATTATATACTCCTTCTGTCAAATATTAATTGTTCCATTTGGCCAAAAAATGTGAGAGTTTTTTTTTATCAAATGGAGCAATTAATATTGAATGGAGGGAGTAATAATATAAAATAGAAGTTGGATTAATCAAAATTCATCATAAAATCAAATTATATGAGAAAATGCAATTCTTATCCCTTTAAAACATGAACAGGCGTGACCAAAAAAAGGTGGCATGACAAAATGCATCCCAAAATCAAATTATACTTGGTATATTCTTACTGATAATTGACATATGCGGATCAGATCTCAAGTTATTCTTCACATTCCCAAAAAAAACAATCTTTTGTTTTGTCCCCCTACAAATTAAAGGTGGGTAACTAGCTTAGGCCCTGTTTTTTTAGACTGAATTCTGCTATACTGAACTTAACTTAATGGACCTGAATTAAACTGAACTTATACTTCATATATTACCCCCATCCCTATTTATTTGCTAAATGACTTTCTCATTATTCACTATGTGATTTTTACTCTTTAATTTTATACATATAAGAAAAAATGAGTTAAGCCTAATGGAAGGTACTAAACTTTGATTAAAATTGCAGTTAGAGTACTAAACTTTCAAAACTTGCAGTTTGGGTACTAAAACATAGCATCCGTTAGTTTAGGTACTAAACTTTACAATTTAGCTGTTAACTATATGAAAAAGAAATTGTAAACTAATTAACCAAAGTGATAGTTATTTTTTACGCCAATTTGTAATTGTCAAAAAATCAAACTCACTTAACATAGATAAGCTTAATTGAAAACCCAATAACAACTACAATTCAATATTCCATAAAATCAAAATTCATTCAAAATTCTTCTAAAACACATCCTAAATCCTTCCTTAATTTGTTCAGCATATAAAAAAATTAAAAAAAATAGAAGGCTACATTGAAAGAGCAATAAAAGATTATTAAATAAGACTAACTAATTAAACACGTACTGTCATAGCACTGAGAGCACCCAAGCAAGTGTTAATGAAGATTAGTATAGTAGCTCATTTGTCCCAAATCAGGTAAGATATTGATAATTTAAAGTTCGAGTAAAACCCCAATTAATTAAGTGCAATTTTAAACAAACTCCAACCAAAATTAGAAAGAAAATAAATTATTATTTATAAACCCTAACTCTTATTATGCAATGATTTCTTGATTTAAAACCTAATGTTAACCCTATTTGTCGATTTTAAGCACAATCATTAAGTAAAATTATGTTAAAATAATATGATAATACACTTTTCAACCACAAGAAAAGGTAAAATATTGGTTTATGGTTTTATACCACCAAACAAAAAAATAAAAAAAATGTTGAAAAATATATGGAAAGTGCATAAATTGTAAAAATAAAAAGAAATGGACATGCCTTATAATTTAGATTTGCCAGTGAAAATGTTAACACATTCATTCAAGGTCAAGTAAAAAAATGGAGTAAAATGGTTTTCTTTGGTTTTTTTTGGATGAAGAAAGACTCTATTCGTAGAAGAAGAAGAAATAAAAAAAAAGTGAGAAAATTAAAGGATCATAGTACTACAAGAAATAAAAAAAAGTGAGAAAATTAAAGGATCATAGTACTAACGGAATATTCCCATAAACTAACGGATGTTATCTTTTAGTACCCAAATTGCAAATTTTGAAAGTTTGGTACTCTAACTGCAATTTTAGTTTAAGTTTAGTACCTTCCATTAGGCTTAACTCAAGAAAAAATATAGTCAAATTGAGTCTCGTTTGATTCGGCTCAATGTGTACTTTTTAATATATAATTTTTTATTATATATATCTAAAAATATATTCATTTAAGTTGTATTTTGGGAAATATAAAAAAATAAATATAGCAAACTTAAATGGGATAGAAGAAGTATATCCTTTCAAGGCTACATATAAGTATTTAAATTTATTAAAGGCTAAATATTCCCACTGGTATACCTGACAAATTGACAATTTCCACTGCTATACTAAGTTTTTAAAATTCTCAAAATATATACCCGATTTAATAATAAAAGCTCAACTGTGACATTTATTAACCAAAATTGTTAAGTAATTATCCCGATTAATGTGCATTATATTCATCTCAAAATGTATGTTAAAAACTAAAATGAATAGTAATTTAACAGAATATTATGCTTTTTTAACAGAATATACATTTCTAATGTCACGTTTGAGACCTTATGATATAAACCCAGGTATATTTTTAAAAATTTTAATTTTAAAAAATTAAGTATACCAGTGAGAATGTTAAATTTTCAAGTATGCCATTGGGAATAACCCTACAATATACCTTATTTTTCACGAAGTAGTTTGGAATTTCCCATCCCTTGCTCTCATAATCCATGATTTTCTATTTTTTCACTACTACAATCTTCATCAATTGCACCTTGACAAATTCCATTGCTGAAGATCCTTTGCAAATACAAGGGGATTTTAAAAATTAAAAAAAAAAAAAAACTATTCCCATTCTGCAAATTGGGAGTAGGAAATAGTAATACATTCATGAATGAATAAATGAGAACAAATAGCAGAAGACCCATCAACTGTACTTGTGAGGATGAACTGCTCAAAGCAAAGCCATAATACCACCTGCAAATGTGCTGGGAAGATATAGCTGAACAAACAACTGAACACAACACCACCATTTTTTATGGCTCGAGTCGTTGCGAAAAATAGCACCATCGCTTTTTCGACGCATAATTCTGTCACTAAAAAAAAAAAAAAAAACCAATGCAATACAAGTAAGTTCATTTGCGCCATGATGCTCAGTTTTTACTTTCTCCATCCCAAAATAAACACTGCATTTACTGTATGTTTTCGCATTTTCCGAGACATAACTTTAAATATTAATATCTTTAGTTGTATATGAAAAAATATATTATATTTGTAAAGTACGTATCCAGGTGAATCAAACGAGATCCCATATGACTAGTTTTTCGTTGCATATATAAAATTCAATAGAGTTGAAGTTATAATGTGAAAATGAAGCAATTATTTTGGGACAGTTGGAGTAATTTTTAGCAAATTTGGGGCGGGGGTTGTCAACATGAATAGAGGCAAGAAAAAGAGAAAAAAAGAGCGCTACCATGTAGATCGAATTGCAAAGAATGTTATGAATAGGAAACAATGAGAGGTTCATGAGCTTCACTTGTTCTCTTACTATAATATGAATACAATCCCAATTGTGTGATTCCAAGGATGACTCCTATCCCATTTGGGACCTGTAGTTCAATTAGGAAAATAAACAATGATTGTTCAGCAAAGTATACAGAGAAATTCAGCCTTATATTATATACAGTAAGAACAATAAGATAGTTAATCTGCTTACATAGATAAAAGCATCCCAGTTGAGCATTCCATATGCAAAGAAAGATATGCTCATCAAGAACGAAGCGAGCGAAAGGTAAAATGGCATGTATTCGACACTCTTTGTCCGTATAACCAACCTCTGCAAAGTCAATACAGTCCATCAGAAAAAACAAATTTCACAGAGAATAAAAACAGTTAATTTGCCTAATAAAAGAGGTGAAATTTCTTGGATACATTTGGTTAACAAATTCTAAATGCAAGACTCAAGCAAGAGTGGTACTGAAATTTCACCCCTGATAGTTAATAGTTGCAGCATTGAGTAGGACTTATCCGGAAATGCCAACGACAGAAATCATAACCTCAACCTCAACCTCAATACTCTACTTTGATGGCCCGTTTGGTAACCAGTTATGAATGATGGTAATGTGAATGAATTTATATGTGAATTTGGAAAGAAAAACAATATCCATACCCACGGTGGTGCTAGCTTACCTCCGATTCATCTAATTTCCATCACAAATGTTAATTCCCATCAAATATCGCCCTTCCCAACAGTAATGGATGATCATAATAAAAAAAAGAATGAAGAAAATTCGTGCATGAGTAATACAAACAAGCTCTGTTGCACGTTTACTCGCACTTAGCATAGTAAAAGTACTCTAACTCTGATCTCAAAAGTTAAACTCCCCTTTTCTTTTTTTACTTGATATATATGACTAAAACAGTAATCGAGAGTTGTAAGAGTAGACATACGATTATAAAGAGTGGTGAAGCAAACATCGAAATGAGAGAAGCAACACTCAGAAACCCAACAAACATCTGCCTCGAAGCAAAATCAAAGATTCTTAAACTCAAGATGACTAAAGCGGCAAATGCAACAAACACCGCGGCTAGCAAACCTAGCATCTTCATCTGCAATAATAGCAAAAGGGGTAGAAGTCACTTAACAAAGCCAACTAAAAGATATTCCAAATCAATAATCAATAATGGCAAATCTGATTAAGAGTTTCGAAAAAAACCTTTCTAATTCGCTCTGCATTTGCAATGAAGATGGATATGTAGACTAACTGGAAGATAGCACCAATCGAATTGACCGTTACAATCAATGTATTATCAGTTGATACAAAAGGTGATCCATACCACGCACAGATCAAACAGTTTAGGAGGGTGTATATATATGGCAATCCTGAGAACTCTTGTGTTGATCCATTCCTGATAATCCTCCTGAATGTTGGTCTGTTTATTGCACATTGTAGAGCAAAATTAATTTTTGATGATACTCAGCAAGAAAATTGAACATGGGTTGATGCAAATTTGAGTTATGAAAACAAATTTGGGTTGTAGAACTCACATTGGTGACACAAATAGCCCAAAGGCAAAGATGTTACCTGATAATTAAATGCAGATGAAAGTTTGTTAGTTACAAACACACATGATTCAATCAAAAGATTCAAAACCCACAACAGCAATCTCCCATGAGACCGTTGTCGAAGGTTCGACAGGATAACTTTTCGCTTAAAAATTGTAATTTTTGAGCATAAAACCATAACTTCTTATATACAGTTTAGCCAATTGAAACTTTAAGATTTACAGTAAAAAGTTATGGTATCATAAAAGAAATGGTAAACCCCAAAGATAAGAACAAATTAAAAGTTTTTGTTTTTTTATTGCTGTGTAATTTCAGCTTTACCTAATTTGCCTTTTTTTTTAACTTCTAAAATTATAATTCGCATTTCGCCTGAAATGGACCGAAAATAGTCCAAAACCGACCATAATTCTTTATTTTGGATCACAATTCACGCACACTTTAGGAAGTATGTAACACTTGTCAGTTTTCAAAAGCAACATGATTACTGTAATCAATTCTTTGTTAAGGGTCATTTTTTTTAATCAAATAAAAAGGGTCAATTTTGAATTTCTACTCTAAGAAATCACTGATTGTCAAAAGTAAAGATTTGATTTTACTGTTAAATCCTGGCTCTTCATAGAAGCACAATTTACAGCAATTAAGCTAAATTCATAACAACAACAACCATAATTTATGACTCGTAAAATTTTCATTAAAGCACCGCCATAGTACATCGGCATTTAGGACTCAAAATTGACCCAAAAAAAAAACGATTTTTCCCCCCCAGAAAGCTAAATTATCTTTGCTTCGTCCAATAACAAAGTCAACGAAAAAAGCAGGGTTTTGCGAGAATAAAATTCAAACCAATGAACAATCCCAAAAAAAGGAGATACAATTTCGTCCGAAATAATAGGGAATCACAAAATTTTACTCCGAAAGATTAAAAAAAAGAAGAATTTAATCATGAATATGCAGAGAAAAAGTATGAAGGTTGCAGAAGAGAGAAAGGGGAAAAAGGGGGAATTACCAGCAACACCAGCAGCATCTTTGAAAACAGAATATGCTGCAATTTGGAGAGAAGAAACCATGAATGAATGAATGAATGAATGAATGAATAAACTATTATTTGGATAATGCAATTAACAGCTTTTTTTTTTCTATCTTTTTCTGAAGTGTGCAAACCACTTTCTCTCTCTTTTGAATTGAATTGATTGAAGGATTGAATTTGAGCTCGTGAATAATCGATGGTGCTTCAAAAAAAAAATTTGTCTCAGAATTGTGAGTTGTGTGACAGCTACCCTGTACTTGGGTATTTTTCACGTTGTTTATAAAATAATGAGGTGTCAGGTACGAGTCTAAAACACTCTCTAAAACAATCTATATACTTATTCCGTTTCGAAAAAAACGCAACAAATTGGATGACACGGACTCCTAGTTCATTTTTTGTTGTGAGAGTAAAAAGAATAGAGAGAAAGTGGGGTATGTGATGATGTGAGAGATAGGAAAAAAATACTTACAAAAATGGAAAGATTAAAATTGTTGCATTTATTTTGAAACTTCCTAAAATAAAAATTGTTGCGTTTTTTTCGAAACGGTGGAAGTATGTAAACTATATCAATATTAATTATAAAGGAAAGTTTTTGTATTTTTCAAATGTAAATATTACAAAATATATTATTAAAAAAAATAAAATAAAAATACCAAAATTTATTTTTTTGAATTTTCTACAAATAGACATCCATATTGGTATAGTTTTCCACAAGAATATTTCAGAGTATTGGTTTTGATTATTTTTTTACTACCAAATAACAATAATGCTCATAATTTGACGCACGCATAGCGTGCATAGAAAGCTAGTGTTGAATATATGGGATCTTAATTGGATTCAAATCTTATTGTATATATTTGCGTTTTGTGAGGATTTTTTTATTGTCTAAATTGAGTCGGGTGATATGAAATAGAAATTGGTCTACTACATACTCACGGCTCTTTTGATAGCTGGTCATAAATGCTGGTAACGGAAATGAATTTATAACTAATTTAGGCCTGTTCTCTTGGACTTAAAAGCTACAGTAATCAGATCAGATCAGATCAGAACAGATCAGAACAGAACAGATCATATCAGACATTATTACTCTTTATTATTATTATTATTAATATTATTATTATTATTATTATTATTATTATTATCATTATCATTATCATTATTATTATTAATTTCGAGAATTGTTTTTCCGCTCGACATTTTTCGACGACGGTTTTCGAACGAGTTTTCCGGCGACGGCTTTCGAGACGACTTTTCCGACGACGGTTTTCGAACTGACTTTTCCGGCGGTGATTATTCGGCTGACTTTTTCCACAGACGATTTTCACGCCGAGTTTTTCGGCGACGATTTTCGGGACGACTTTTTCGACAATGGTTTTCGAACTGACTTTTCCGGTGATTATTCGGCCGACTTTTCCGGCGACGATTTTCAGGCCAAGTTTTTCAGTGACGGTTTTCGGGATGACTTTCCCGACGACGGTTTTCGGACTGAATTTTCCGGTGGTGATTATTCGGCCGACTTTTCCGGCGACGATTTTCAGGCCGAGTTTTTCGGCGACGGTTTTCGGACTTACTTTTCCAACGATGATCATTCGGCCAACTTTTCCAGCGATGGTTTTCAGGCCGAGTTTTTCGGCGACAGTTTTCGGAATGACTTTTCCGGCAGTGATTATTCGGTCAACTTTTTCAGTGAAGGTTTGGTCAAAATTTTCGGCGGTGATTATTACTACTACTACTATTATTATTAGTAGTAGTAGTATTATTATTAGTATTAATATTATTGTTTGAAGTTTTGGAGTGAGATTGAATGAAGGGGTGAAATGAAATGGGCTATCATAATAATAATTATAATAATAATAATTATTATTATTTTAGTAAATATAATCATGTATTACATTTCTCATAAAAAAAAAAGTATTACAATTATAAAAATTAAAAAAAATAAAATAAAAATTAAAAAGAAAATAATAAAAATAAAAAATAAAAATAAAAATAAAAATAAAAATAAAAATAAAAATAAAAAAAAAATAAAAAATAAAAATAAAAATAAAAATAAAAATAAAAATAAAAATAAAAATAAAAATAAAAATAAAAATAAAAAATAAAAATAAAAATAAAAATAAAAATAAAAATAAAAATAAAAATAAAAATAAAAATAAAAATAAAAATAAATATAAAAATAAAAATAAATATAAAAATAAAAATAAAAATAAAAATAAATATAAAAATCAAAATAAAAATCAAAATAAAAATCAAAATAGAAATAGAAATAAAAATAAAAATAAAAATAAAAATAAAAATAAAAATTAAAAATAAAAATAAATAAAAAAAATAAAAATAAAAAATAAAAATAAAAATAAAAATAAAAATAAAAATAAAAATAAAAATAAAAATAAAAATAAAAATAAAAATAAAAATAAAAATAAAAATAAAAATAAAAATAAAAATAAAATAAAAATAAAAATAAAAATAAAAAATAAAATTAAAATTAAAATTAAAATAAAAAATTAAAATTAAAATAAAAATAATTCAAATCAGATCAGATCAGATCAGATCAGATTGGATCAGATCAGATCAGATCAGATTGGATCAGATCAGATCAGATCAGATCAGTCCTAAAGAACAGAGCCTTAAGTAGTAAAATTAAGATTCATTCCGGTGCTAGTTTAACACCAATTTATCTAATTTTTATTTACAAACATTTATTCACATCTGATTCCCTATGGTAATGGATGATAATAGATTATAAGAATAAATTCAATCTTGGAAATGAAAATATGTTTTTCATGAGTATTATAAAGTTGTTCCTTAACAAAATTGCACTTTAAAATCCATTATTGTTACCATGATGTATTACAAAAAACCAAACGGGTCGTTAAGTGCATGTAGAGGTAGATGCGCACAAAGTGTTTTATTGCGCATTTAATATGCTCATTTTAGAATTTAAATAACGAGCAAAATAATTTATAAAATTATTCTTCGATGCACCTTACACCAGATGTACATAAGTACATTTATACTGAAATAGAGTCCGACTCAAAACCTAATATCATACATTATTAAAATAAATAAAAAAAAAAAAGCAATAATGAGTTGTTGATTTCTGACTTTTAAAACTTCTCCTATTCACTTAGGGTTTTAGTTGGCAACGACAATTAGATTTTGTCCGATTCCTTTTTGTTTTCCGAATTGCATGGTTGATGCTATTTTTATTTTCACTCTGGTTTATCACACAATTAGATGATATTGTTGTAATTTTGTTGTTATTGTCACTATTTTATATGGCTAGAAATATTTACATCTAATTTCACTCAAAAAGTATAGTAAGGGGCGTTTGGTTGTCAAAGGGGAAAGAAATTCACTTTAGGAATGGGAATGAGGGAGAATACAAACGAAAAGTGTTAGATTTAATTAGTTGTTTGTTAAAAAAAGTATGACCCTCCATACCACACCACCACCACCCAACCCATGCCCATGCCCATGCCCATGCCCACCACCACCGAAACCACCCACCTCCCCTCCCCACTTCCGACGCCGCCATCGCATCCCCACCCTCACCCCAGCCCAGCCACCCCACCCCACACCGCAAAACCCTAAACCCCAAAACAAAAAAACCCTAAAACGACTTCCACCAGCCCCACCACCCACGTACCCTTCCTCTACTCGCCGCCTAGCCGCGAGTAGAGGAAAGGTGGTTTCGGGGTGGTTTAGGTGGTGGAGGTGAATTTAGGTTTTTTTTTTTTGCATTTAGGGTTTTGTGGGGTGGGGTGGCTGGCAGGGTGGGGCTGGGGTGAGGGTGGGGCGGCGGTTGTTGGGGGAGGGGAGGTGGGTGGTGGAGGTGGAGTTGAAGGTCGATTTAGTTTTTTTTTTGTTTTAGGGTTTCGGTGGGTGCGTGGGGTGGGGCGTAGGTGGGGGTGGGGCATGGGTGGAACTGGGATGGGGTGGGTGGGGCCGGGCGTGGGTGGCACTGGGATGGGTTGGGTGGGGCTGGGTGTGGGTGGGGGTGTGTGAGGCTGGGGTGGGTTGGGACTGGGGTGGGTGGGGCTTGGCTGGGATAGTTGTGTGGTACTGTGGTGGTTGGGTGGAAATGTGAGGAAAGGGAATGAAAAAGATCGGGGGAAGGATGGTTTGTAAAAGTATTAGAATAGGGGAATGGGGAGGAAAAAGGGAAAGGAAATGACAAAAGTAACTTTAAAACATTATCAATAGGAATGGGGGTAGTTGATTCACACTCCCTTTTAATTTTTATCAATACCCAAACAAACATTATCAAATGTCACTATGATAAACAAATGTGAAACGGTGATTTGATGTATTCCTAATTGGCAACAATATTTTTACGGAGTCAATAACAAGTTTGCTGTCACACTACATGACTCTTTGTTATAAAAAATAAATATAAAAAATTTGTTAAAAAAATGTACTAATTTTTTAGCATACATGTACATAATTTTAAAAATTATACAGTGTAAATGATAAAGTTAGTTTAGTACGGAGTAACCATTAATCAATTCAAACAAAAATTTGGTCCCAACAACACCTAGGTTGCACGGACACTTCAAACAAGTGACATGTCTCATGTCCAACATGTATCGGACACCGACACTCGTTGGACACACCAACTTACGCGTCCAATATTTTTAGTTATATGGATTCTTATGAGACACATATTGGACACTTATAGGACACATTCTAAACTTTTTTAAAGCTTATATATTTAGTTTGAATGTGAATTTATATTATAATTTATAATGTATGAAGTGTGTTCATAAAATTGAAATGTAAATCACGAACATCGTCGAATATTCATTAAAATTAACATTATAATAACAATCAAATTTTAAAAATAATTTTTATTCTTCATTATATATATTTTTTTAATAATTTAATAATAGAAATATATATTTTTTAATATTATTTTTCCATGTCCCCATATCCTTAACTTTTGAGTTAACGTTTTCCCGTACCCGTATCGTACCAGTACCCGCATCCGTATCCGTTTTCATGCAACCTAGAGCAACACACAACATCATCTAAAGAAGCAGTGGCAAACCTACATGGGGAGTTGGTAAGGGCCCAACCCCCTGCAATCCAACCTTGCGGTGTTCAATTTTTTTAATCTTATGATTAATATTAAGGCATCACACTTAATACGAGTAAAACTCTCACAATCTCATGGATCATTAGTAAAGGGTTTACTTGATAGTAATTAATTTTGTGTTGGCAAGGTCACAAGTCGATTATGCTAGATGTAACTTTCTTTTTAATAGAGTAGGGTTTACTTGATATAAAAAAAAAGGGTTTACTTAATCTATACTACGAGTATGTGACGAGTCCATCTTTGACCAATTTTTTTTTTTGATATAAAGTTTTCTCCAAATTATTTAGCTCATATTTAGATGATCTAGAATGGTCTTATATGTGTTGAAATTAAATCAGAGTTTAAAATTTTATTCAATTTTGGTGGTAGAATTATTGTTTGATTAATTTTGAGTAAATTAATTTTCTTTAGTAACTTATACCCACCCTAAATCTGATCCATATCGATCTCACAATCTAAATAAATTAGCTCTTCGATATTGTTGGCCATATTAAACTTAAATTCCTAGATCATAGCATTAAAGTATATAATATGATCTTCAACATAGTTGTTCCCATCGGGCATCATGCTGTTGTCCTTTCATTGTTGTTTTTCGGAATCATTATTATGCTCCACACCCAACAAAATAAGTAGAGGTAAGAAACCTTGACACGACCCGCTAACTCGTCACGAAATCGACCCGTTATTAATGGATTTGGGTCGATGATGTCAACCCGTTTAAATTAAATGGGTTGACACAACACGACACGTTTAATAAATGGGTCGGGTTAGAGTCGAGGGAGTTCAACCCGTTTAACTAAACGGGTTAACTCGACCCGACACGATTTTACTTGATTTTCAACTTTAACGTGAAAAAACTACATAATCCGCCAACACGACCCGAACTCGACACAAAATAAACGGGTTTGGGTCAATGATTTCGACACGTTTAACATAAACGGGATGATACGACACAACCCGTTTATTAAACGGGTCGAGTTAGGGTTGAAGGGTGTGAACCCGTTTAATTAAATTACATGACACGACACATTTTCCACCTCTAAAAATAGGTGGAATGGTTGCATGCATCCGACTATCAGACCTATATTAGCCTATTAGGTTAAGTAGCTTTTTAGCCGTTTCGATGAACAAATCTATCTTATAAAAAGTTTGAGATAGATATAATACACATTTCTAAATTGTTATTTAAACAAAAAATGTTAAACTTATGTACTTCCTCCGTTTCTTTTTATTTGCAACAAACTCATTTGCACACATTTTGATTAATAGATCTAAGAGTATAAACATACAAATTAATGACTCCGTAACATAATTTAAACACAAGCAAGATGAAGATAAGACTCATAAGAGGTTACTGGTGTTAAATTTTTAAAAATTACTTCTTAAATTTATTCCTAAAAAGACGTGCAAATTAATTTGTTGTAAATAAAAAAACAGAGGTAATATAAAAATTGAAAAATTTATGGAAGAGAGACCTTAAAAAATCATTATACTCCATCCCATATTAATTGTTCCCTGCAATTTCTTTACATTGTAATTTATTATATTTTGGGCTCACCTTCTCTAATCTATTTTTGCTTTTTAAATTCACTTTCCCCATTTTTTCTTACTTTTCTCACTTTACACCCTCTACAATCTATTCTTACTTTTTCACCCCACTAACATGGTGGTAATTTTTATTCCTATTTTTTTCCCAAACAGTAATAAATCGAAGGGAGTAATAAAATCATAATTTAGTGGCACTTAATTAGAAATTATAAATCCCTTTTTTTCTTAACCTCTTTTCTATAATAACTTAAACAAGACATTGTTTGCATCATCAAGGACACACGTCAAATCTTCAATGAAAATTTTCCCTACAAAAATAAATATGACATCATCCTATTTTTTAAAAATAAAAAACTAAAAACAAAAACTAATTATTATAAGTGTTGGAAATGTCAACTATTACAATAAATGTTATTTCAATTTACAACAAATGATGCCTTACTTCTGTGAAAAACAACAAGATGAAAAAACTAATATTACAATTTTATTTATTCCTCATTCCCTCCATCATTTACATAATGCATTTGGCTACGGATTACTTAAATTTCAAAAAAAAATTTAACCATGCATCTTACATTGATCTTTATTTAGTTCGACTATGTCAAGGTTTTCTAATTTAGCATTGATTCAATGATACTTTATATTCTAAAATTAATTATCATTATTTTGTATAAATTGTGCAACGCACATGTGCTAATCTAGTTTTTAATAATAATTCTAATGTTGTCCCAAACTCATGCTTGGGCTTTGTGATTAATTTTACACTTTGCTAAGGGCTTGTTTTGTTCACAAATCTGAAATTGTATGATATGAAAATGCATATTAGGGTGGTATGGATTCTAAACTCCATACCAAAGTAAAGTTGTTTGGTTTATCTTTTGTAATGGATTCTATATCCATTCATAGTGTTTGGTTCAATCTTGAAATGGATTGTATATCCAATTCTTTTTAGAATTAGGGGTGTAAGTTATGCCTTTAATGTTATTGCTTCATTTAGGTTCCAAATGTTTGTTTTACTTTTTTTTAATGAAGTTTTTTTTAAGATAAGAAAATGAAGTATTTTTTTATAAAAATAAATAAATTATGATATCAATAATTGATGAATAGTATCATAACAATTTGATATGATATCAAATACAGTGCAAACTTTTCCGAAAGATAAATATATCAAATAAACACCATACACAGAAATTTGGAAAAAAGAACTTCCTCATATATAGAAAAAAAATTAACTCATAAATTACATGTTTAAATTTGAACAAAATAACCCTATATCAAACCACAATCAAATCTACCAAAAAAAAAAAACATACGAAAAAATGTGTTGAGGGAGAAATTTGGTGCAAGTTATTCTCTCTCCCCACTTAGGTTTTGATACATGGGTGGTATGAGGATGAAAAAAACTTAGGGAGTAGGGGGAGTATGAGATTTTAGGGGGTGGAATGGAGTTAGAAACCCAAGGGCTACCCACTCTACCCTAAAAAAAACTCCAACCAAACACTAGTATGGATGTGATATCATTCCATACCCTTATAAAATACCCAACCAAACACCCCTAAGTCTTTTATTTAATGTACTTGGTCTTATGTTCCTGCCTTCCTAACTAACTATTTAATGTAATTGGTTCGAGTTAGGTCATGTTCATGTCAACATGTTTACATAAATGAGTTGAATCTCACTAACTATAACGGGGCTCATTTAATAAACAAATAGTTTCATGTCAATCCGCTTATTTATACAGGTAAAACTGACCAAACCCAATAAAAATGAGCCGATTTCATGTCAGTTGAGTTTCAGTATAAGAAATTGTTAATTGGATATAATCGTGTTACTTAAACCGGTTTAAATCCACCAATCTAAATATGGCTTATTTAATTAAACAGGTCAAACTATTCAACCCAAATCCATAAATAACTTATTAATGGGTTATGTCAACTTTACCCACCTCTAGTAAACGCACACGCCATATTTAGTGTGATCAAGATAAAAAAGCATTTTCTTGTCATCTTCTATATTCCACACCTTCAAGTTTATCCAACTTTTAAAATTTCAATGACATATCCCAAAGTGTAAAAACCCTTGGCCTTTCCAAAATAAAGAATAAAAAACTCGGGATGATTGTTAGGAATTATATATGGTAGAGCCGTAGAGGACCGGATAAACATATCCAAGACACTGATAGGTTTACTTTCTTTCAAGTTTTTATCTTCTTCTAGGAACATTGGTTGTAACTGATAGAGTATATAACATATTCGTGGACCTCAACTATTAATAGAGATTGCACCTTGTTTTGGTGTTCAACACAATACAAAGCTAACCAAGGCTCTATTAATTTTGTATGGAACACTTGGGGAGAATTTTCAGCAGTAAATTTCCTAAGATAACCAAGTAACTGATGTATAACAAATGTATTTCATACCATCTGCCTCAAACCCCTCTATATATAGAAGAGTAAAGATAGGGTTATAACTCTTATAATCCTTCAAAAATTCCATGGAAGGGTGTGCTTATCCCTTTCCATGTTAGGTGGAGTGTTACACTTGTCCAATAAGGTTCACTAATTACTTAAACCAAGTTAACTACATGAAATTACTGTCATATTTGTTGAGTAAAAGACTCGCCCAGTTACCCTGGCCAACCCGCCCAATCGAGCAAATCAAGGCCCCAAGCACTCTGCTTGTCCACTCGATCGAGCCAAAACGATTTATGTAACCTACATTCTACAAAACTATGTACTTCATGCATTGTTTACCACCCTTATGCTCCTAATATTATATTATGTACTTCATGAATATTATATTATATTCAAAGGTTGCTTCAGACAACAATGATAATGTCAGAATGAGGAATAGCTCAAGAGGTTAAAGCTTCCCTCCTAGTTTTTTGTGAGATATAAAAAAATCATTTGTTGCATCTATTTAAAACGGATGAAGTATATTTTATCTACCACTACTACTAGCTTAGCTCCTCTTCAAATGCACGGATATGATGTAGTTTAATTTTTAACATGTTCAAGTATTTTCTTAATTTTTAGTTACATTTAGGAAAAACGGTCAATAATGTATAGGTTTTGCGTAATATGGAGTATAATTAGTAGTAGATTAATTAATTATTAAGCTCGATTAAAAAGTAAGGTAGTAAAACCAAAGTGCAATAAAAAATAATAATTAACAACATTTTATAGACACCTACAATTTGCAAACACAAAAAAAAAAAATAATAAATAAATAAATAACTTTTCTTATTTTCTTATTTAGAATGTTAATAGTCATTTGGGTAACACAAACACTTCTTTGAGAAAGTCATACACTCATACAGTCATACTCATAACGAGTACCGATATAATACTTCTCGAGTACCCGACCACTTTTCTCCATTTTAACATTTTTAACATGATTTACTATAAATTTACCAAAGAAAATAATCATATTTTGTATTTTTTTCTTTCAAAAGTTTCTTTTTTATCTTGCTACAATAACTAAACTTAAATATTCCAAATAATATTAAAAATTAAATACATATTTTTTAAGGACTTAATAATATTTATTACTTGTAAATTATAACCCGTGTCTTGTAATTTTCAAATCAGCGTATTTTGCACCCATTTCATATCTGTTTCCATTTCCGTGATCATATTCGTGCAATTTAGATAATCCTAGAAGATCTTGTATGATTCATCATAAAAATAAAACTTTATTAATCTTCAATTGTTATAATTGTTACTATTATTCATTATTAAGGATTCAATACGAACTACAAAGTATTTCTTTTATTGAATATATTAGTGTTAAGATTTTTTTTTTTATTATTTTTTTTGAATGGATAAGTAGTGTTAAGAAAAAAAAAATGGAAAAAACTTTCAGAAATGAGGGAGTAAATTTCACCCACCTACCCATCGTGGCCATCGATCTATAGCCTTCTCCATTGTCAGTTTGTCACCATTTGAAAATTCCAACCATCTCTTCAATTACCACCAATTAAACTTAATTCAACCCAATAACCTACCTTTGCTGTCAATCAAACCTTGCTAAATCCAGCTCCATCCACCAAGCTCCTACCATCAGCTTCATCTTCTTCGACTCAACTGCCCATCAAAGACTTCAACAACTTCATATTCATCTGTCTCAACCAGCTTCACCCATCAAGTGAATTTCTTCAAAGATGATACTTGGAAACCCTCTACCATCCACTTCTAAAAAAATAAAAAATAAAAAATCATCAACAGCAGGTTCCAAAAGAATTCTTAATGAAATTGAAATTGTAACATTACGTCACAAGCAAAACTACCATCAAACAGAAAAACAAAGCAACCTTAACATGAACCACACCCAAGTTTCAAAGTAGAGCAGTTTTCACAAGACAGCATGGAACTTTGGCTCATACAGTCTAATACTGTCACAAGACAGCCACACATCATCACGACCAAAAAAAAAAAAAAAACTAAAACAAATCAGGAAATGTGTTGGAGGCAATGTTGTGTAACACTGCAGTATGGAATACCATACAACCTTGTTACACATATATAAAGTCTAATTAATAATACCTCTTAACAATAGAAAAAAGTGTCTATCATAAGAGAATTTAACAAGGGTATTCCTTGAAACACACACATCAAGGACGGGTGCGTGTAATGTAAAGAAGTCAATCCATGGTAATGATAAGAGCAGTGGGACATGTTTTGACGCATGGAACATTGGCTTCTTGCATGGTAAAACAGCAGAATTAGACCCTGCTATTTTGGACTTAATTTCTGAAATCTCAACACAGCTCAAATCAGCTCCTCCCCTAATGAGTCTAAGGTTTATAATACAGTCCAAAAGAACAGTGCCTTTGTAGAGATTATGAAAAGGGGAAAAATCAAATTACTTGAAGAAAATTGCGGTTTTAAACTTTCATACTCTAGAAAAGATTTGCGAAGAATTGGAGTGGGTATATATTCTCATAAATCAGGTTTATAGCAAAGAGATGGTGGAAATAGTTAGGAATAGTGTGTATGTTAATACATATATGCGTGCAAGTAATCAACATCTTCTCTCTAAGCACTCAAATTTTTTACTGCATTTTCTCCTTTACTCAACATACACAACAACATAATGAACCTAAATAACACATTTTCTGTAGCACCTTTTTAACTGAAAATTTCCTACAAAAGGTAAATATTAGTTGATGACTGCATTAGACGCAGTCTTTGGTTAATTGATGCCTAATTTTTGAAGTGCACTCAGATTATAGTTTGATTAGTTCAAGCAACGACAAATTTATTGACGTACTAACTACTGAATATTGCATGGCTCGAATATTACCTAGTTTACATTATGTTACTCCAATTTCAGAACCAAATCCTAATTGTTATCAAAGTCAAGTTAAAACCTAGTATTGGCATCCTATAGAGCTATGTGAACGAAAACGTTTCCTAGGCTGAAACAAGATTCTGAAGAAACATACACCTCATCGGCTCATCGACTCATCTCCTTCAGTCAAACAACGGAAGAATACACTAATGGTGGAGAGAAGGTTCAGTACCTTTTTATATTCCAAATTCAGCTGAAACAAGGAGATTGACCCTTTAACATTGCAAATAATCCAGATCTGCAATATAAATGATTACATCACATTAGACCAGATAAAAGTATAAAACCCTCTAAAAAAAATTCATACACGTAAAAGAACTAAATATATCTAACAAGGAGGCACGCAAATAGTAAATATTTGCAAGGGAAATTTCAACATTTGAAACAAAAGTACAGAAGCAAGATCGAGCAACTCAAATGATAGCCTAATTTATCTAAAAAGGAGACATGCAAATAGGAATTTCAGCACTAACAAACAGACTTTCTGTTTTCATACTCACTAATATGAAGAAGCCAACTGATATTGCCATATTGACCATGACCCAACAAATTATGAAACTAATATGTTAATTATAACTTGTGATCATCTGGAAAAGGCTCAATATATGATAAAAACGATAATTCCAAGCAAATACTTAAATAAGACTGTGGCACCATAGACAGTTGGATAATCAAGGAAACCTTGATCTAAAAAAGAGTAAAGGAACATCTTTCCTGAGTCATGACAGAAATTTTAGTCAAGGGAATTAAAAACCCTCAACCGGTATCTGAACTGACAAGGGAACAAATCATCAAGAATGACCCAACAAGATTCACTAACAAAACTTTTTGGTAGTGCAGGAAGGATACACCAAATATGCTTCAGTACTAGAGCAGCAGCAGCTCAATTTTTGCTCAACCTTAGCTTCCTAACTTAACCAAACTAAAATACTTCGGAATTTGGATACATCTCATTTAACCAACAATCAACACCATTCATATGAACTCAGTATCAAACCTCAATATTGCTAGTATATTATAGAGAAAAGTAGGATAGCTAAGGATAGGAATATAGGATTATATACAATCACCTATATCCAATAGGTGGGCTCACTCCAAGGGAAAGTTTTAGAATTATGGATACCTCTTCTACAGGATCGGCCCACTATTGACAACAAACTATTCTTCCTTATACCTTACATTATACCCCAGTTATATCCCTTACCATATTTCAATGCTTATACCCTCACATTATACCCCTGTTAAATCCCTTATTACCCTATTCACTGGTTTCTGTTTGTAGCTAAATTCCATATTGTTTTTTTTATTGGTGTTGAAAAATTGAGATTGCTTTGCAATCTTTTTATGCTTAGAAACCTTTCTACCCTTACATAAGCAGTGCAGAAGGCTCAGCTGTATCCCTAGCAACCATCAAGCTCACCAGCAACCAAAAGTATCCTTCCTGACTATTCTCAAAGTCTGCTAGCAGATATAAATTGTCCCCATGCAATAACTACTATAGCAGAAACATTATAAAACAAAACTACCTGCTAGATAAATTGGATAGTACAGACTAAACTATTAGAACCTCAGAAGGGGAAACCTTCTCTAGTAAGGTATAAATATAAGTTGATAAAATTATTCAGGTAGACTGCATCATTAAGAAAAAACATAAGAGAATTGTCTGCCTACCATCAGTATCATGTTGAATTTCTCTTAAAAATCTAAATGTACTTAAATAACTTAATACAGAAGCAAAAATCCAAGATTTTACCCTCAAAAGTAACATATTGACCTTCCCAACCACTTTAAACTAGACAATCCGATTTTCTATGACAGCAGTTATTGAATAATCATAGAACTTGATGGCTATATTGATTTCCAAACTTTATTAACCTCACAAGTAATATAATTAAACCTACAAGTGCTCAATGAAACCTGCCCAGGGAAAATTAAAAAAAATCAATCCAGGCCTCAATTATAGCAAATCATCTGTTTACCAAAGAAAGAATGCATTCCCACTATTCAAAGCTATAACCTCTGCACTTTCCACTAAAAAGAAAGAAGACCCACACCCATCTCTTTAAACCTATAAACCTTATCCAACTCACAGGATGATCCATCTTATCCTCTCCAATACTAGAATAAAAAACGCTGATACATAACCCTCTAAATTCTTAGCCAAACCCAGAGGGATCCTAAAATCAATATGAATAAAGTCAAAGGATGCTCAACAAACAATAAATTCACCCCCTTCCCAAAAGAAATTACATCTTCTTTACCAGATTTAATTGGGGTTATGATAAGTATGAACCAAACTCTTCAATAATACACATATCAAATAAGCAAAAGTTTCAATTGTAGCACCTAAAGACAGTGAAGTAGCTTAATAAATCTGAAGCCCCAAAACAACCTCATACACCTAGAAACAATGAGGAGATTGAGGATATCCTTAAATCTAACAAGATCATCAAAAAAGAAAACAGAAGGATGTCCAACAAAACACAATTGATTGGGGGAAAAAAAAAACAGAACCCTTCATGGTCCTCAATACTTCCCAAGGCTTCGCCCAAAGTATATGCTAGGGAAAAAAGCAAAGAAGAAACAAATATGTACAACTAGGAGTAAAATGCCCACCCTTACTTAATTTGGCTGGCACAAAATATCTTATGGCTGCTCATCTGCTACAGCTAAAATAAAAACTAAAAAAAAAAAAAAAAAAAAAACAGAAAACAAACAGTCCTTAATCCATTTACTCTCTGTAGAGCCTTTAAATTTTATTTCCATATTTAAAAAACCAAAAAACAACAAATCATAAGCTTATGCAAAGTCCTATATTCCCTAAAAATAATGCCCTTACAACTACTCCATCAACATTGACAGCCTAATTAGCAATAACAACAACATCTAGACTCTAGCATAGAATGTGTTTCGAGTAGTTTAATGTGGTTGAACTTGAGGACCAATTCGATTGAACTACTTGTGAGCAACCCATAATCAACACTTCATCAAAACCGGATTTGGTTTCACTTGAAACGTGAGCGAAGTCAGTGAACTCATCTCAAAACCTCAACGACTTGAGTTGACCAAACCCCTACTCAACTTGAAAAGTTCATGAGCTACTCAAAAACTTCTTAAATTATAATTATTGTTTGTGCAAATAAAGTCAATCCTACATCGGTTTGGAAAGGAAACCACTAACCTTAAATTCTCTACCAAAGATTTATAATCTATAACAATTATGCTAAACACTAATATGAGCTATTAAAAAATAAGATATGAGTGATACTTTTTAATTTTAAAATTTTAAAAAAAAATAATAAAATAAAAAATAAAAAAAACTTATTAAAAAAACATATATGTTCCTTCTCACAACATGCTATCCTTAAATTTTTCCAATCTCCACATTAGTTTTACATCCTGGTCAAATTCCTTTTCTTCTCCTCATCAAACTTTTATAACAAGAATAGACAGACAGAAAGTGATATTAAAAAAGATTCATAGTTTCAAAATAGTCGAGATGAGGAAAGACAATAAGTGTATCCTTGAACTTTTTAAAAATCAGCTAAAGCAATCCCAGTATCAGCGACCTCTACATACCATTCGGATCCTTAGTAAATGGATGTGGTTCATAAACTTAAAACCTTAATTTGTCCAAAGAGTTCAAACTAGAGATATATATTGATTTTGTTAAGACGAATAGCAACCGGCATAGCTAGTCAACTATGACAATATGCAATCAAAGGAGCAATCTACCTAATTCTCAAACTTAAAATATGCAAAGGGGCAACATATGGAAGCTGAATGCCCCATAGTCCCAAATATAATCAGAACATAATAAATTATGAAATCAATATTCCATAATAATCAAAGAACACACAAAAAGACGAGGCACCAAGCTTAAGATGATAATTTCATTATCGAGTATTAGGTTTAAAAAAATCACAAAGCATTCAATTATATGATGGTGACATCAACACAATCATTAGGAAGCAAAAATAGCTAGTGACACAAATCATCCTCAAACTCCAAAAGAAAAAGGGAAACAAAACCAAAAAGAAACGCGCGGGCACACACACAAACACAAAATCTATGGCATCCCATGAAATGTGGCACAAAAGCTAAATTAAGGTGATAAAACTAAATACTATAGCACTTACTTGTAGATTATTCAACCTTCATCCAGCTGCTTCACCCTCAGAGGCACCATTACACATTATCCCAAAAGGGAGGAGTGAAGAAACCTAAGAGCTAACCAAGCCAATTGTAGGCGAGAATTTATATTTGAGGAGGTAGCATACTGAATGCAAGACCACAGCTATCACTATCCAGAAGAAGAGAGCTACGATGGCTGATTATTCAAAATGATATAGTGGCAAACAAAACGGATGCTTTAAGATGGCTCACAGACACGAAAATCCAATAAAACTAACAGGTCAAAAAAATACATGCTGATAACATGTGAATTGGGATTCTTTGGCAGCTTTAGATAGACTACTCAAGTAGTCAAGTATGACCTAGATAGCAAATGAAGAGGTAGTAGTGTTTGCCAAATGTCATGATACATTTGGCACTAAACTAAAAACTTGCTAAAATAGCAAGAATGACATAACATAAGAAATCAGCCTTAGGTAGATGCCGACATGCATAAATGTGGATGTAGTGCAAGTACATTGGCACAAGATGATGCCATAATGAGCTAGCTAAGCAAAACAGGTGTAAGATGATTAACTAATCTGAATTCTACTGGAAATATATTCCACCAGTAAAAGATCAAGCCTAAACCGGTGTCAACAACACAGCTAACTTTATATATTTGAGAGGGCATTTGGTTCACAAATGAGTATGGGTTTGAAATTAGGAATGAAATGAAGATGTGGGTTTGGAACTAGATTCCTTAAAAATTCCTGAAACTAGGTGTTTGCTTATTTCTTGTGAATGTATATATTTCGTTTATTTGATAACTAGAGGTATTAGAATAAGGCAAACCCACCTCGCCCTTGGGTTTCTACATTCCATATTGTGGGGGTTTGAAGTATGGAATTTAATTTTGTATTTTTGTAAAACAAACACTAGAATGGGTTTCTATTATTCTAAACCCATACTTCATACCTTATTTGCTTGAAACAAACACCACCTAAATAACACCAAGGGATGCCACCCATACAAATACTGAATAAGGGCAAAAAAGTCCATGCCCTCAAGCTATCCTGAGATAATTGTTAAAAAATGTCATCGGTCAAAAGCTAATATTGAATCCAGAAATATATAGAGGTCCCAGAATAAACTTTTAATCCTTGTTGAGTGAAGCTTCAATCCTGAAGCACCGTTAGATTCAATCTCCAAGCGCACGACCACATCGCAACAGCTAACATCTTTAACTGTCAATTATCAAAATCCATGCCCTGAAAGCTTCAATGGTTTAAAGCCTTCCACTAAAAAATGAAGTAGTAAATATATAAGAGTATCATGCCAATCCCACCTAGTAACGTAGGCCCAATTGCTATTTCTTTAAGCAATTGATTACTAGATAAAATTTATTTCGTCCAACATAAGAAACAAGAAAAGGCAATAAAAGAACACTACTTCAATACAAAGTGAAAGAAAAGTATACACAAATCTGAAAAACCAAGTCCACAAACATATAATATGGGCAACTTACTTTAATACCAAGTAAAGCAAAACTATACACACATCTGAAAAACTAACCCTACAAACACATAATATGGACAACTTTTGTTTCTTCGAACTCTCTCGGAACCATAGAAATCTTAACCTTCACCAAGCCACATCGACTACACTACTACAACAATAACAGAAACTAAAATGTAACTACATAGTTTTTTTTATATAAAAAAAAAACCAATGTAACCCAAATTGTTTTAACCTCTAAAAACTAGTACTCCTTCCATCCCATAATCGTTGCCCCATATGGATGTTGCACACAAACCAAGGAGAGGAAAATTTGACTAGAGAGAAAACTATAAGGGTGTTTGTGTAGACCCCCACCATGTGTAAAAAAGCAGAAAGAAAATATTTACCATAAAAAAAAAGAGCAAAGATTTTGAGACACCAAAAAAAAAAATGGAGCAAAGATTTTGAGGAGTATTTCACATTAATTCACACTATCCTGGAAGTCATAGAGCATTGAAAATCTATCTGCTAGTATCTTGATCTTTTTCTAAGAAATAGAAGTTCAAAAGAATCACTACACTAAAAATAGTAGTTTATCAAGAGTTCAAGACATATCATTCTCATTTCTACCTATTAATTGTTTTACATAAGAAACCATAAGGAGGCCCCAAACACAACCTTAGGGGATAGTTGATGAACCAATGTCAATAAATGACATTAGTTTGGTAAGATACACAGTTATATAGATGAACAAGGTAACTTGGCAACTAATATTCTGCTGACATAAATAGAAAAGCAAACCCAAAATAAAGAGCAGCTTTTCAATATCACCATTAAATGGTCTCAAGGAGTGCAATGTAACATGCAAAAGAGAAACAAAAATAATTCAAACATCTAACAACCCCTAAAAAAAGAGAATCAAAAAGAGAAACAGGAGCAGTAACTTCAGTGATTAAAAAAAAAAACCTTTATAAGTAAAGTGATGTCGACAACATAAGCAATATATAACCCGTAGTATAGATAACCTAGAGTTAGCAAACAAGCCTTCGCAAGAGAGGCTCTTTTAGCGTCGATTTGATAAGCTATCTACACCAAGTACTCCGGATAATTGGAAATGACTTCTGAGTTCTAACAATTTCTTCCGTACCCTCTGCCCCCAACCCCCAACCAATTTTGTTCTATAATATTTCCGTCCAGGTAGTCTCATGTAAATGTTCTTTTTTTTTTTTGAAAAAAAGTTATTTCTACTCTGCTTTACTTGTTGGGCCCATAAAAATTCACACCTTTTACAACAACACTCACTCTCCTAAGTACATAAAAGTAAAATACAAATAAAAAAACAAAAGAGTGTAAATTATAAAACAAATAAAAAACAAAGTATAAAACACTCACCCTCTCTCCTGTACTACTACTAGTACTACTATTATATTATTGTTAATTATTAAATGTGAATTAATCTAAAACAAATTTATCATAAACTAACAAATCGACAAGTAAAAAAAGGTAAATATACATTTCTGGCTAATTGATCAAATCTGCATTATAGTACTCCCGCCATTTTTTTATTAATTTGCTTGCTTTATTTTTTGGGTTGCTTTTTTAATTTGCTTACTTACTACATTACTTATCTATAACAAAGTTCTATCCTTCTACATTTATTAATTCATGGTTCCTAAGTCCTCTTTCCATACTCTCTCTCTTACTTTTAACTAACTTTAGTCAAAATTACCTAATTTTTCTCTCTTTTCCACACTCTCTCTTACTTTTGTGCACTTTTAATCATAATATTTTTTTTCTCATACTCCCTATTAGTTTCTTGGTTTTGATGAAATACAAGTGAGAAATTAAAACAACGGAGGGAGTGCAATATTTTTAGTTCGATAGATTAGCGCATGTTATTTTCAGCTTAAACATATTGAAACCATCCTAACCAATATAACTAAGTGCATTATTTATGTCAACCAATATACTGAGTAAGTAAAAAAAGTTGAAAATCCCAAACCAAACCACCATTTTCATGTTAAGTTTGAGTTGGGTAATTTGCAGGTGATCTCTTTCTAACATTAACATGCAAAAACATAAATAGATTTATACTTTGAATATAGAGGGAAACGTAAAAAAAGAACTGACTTGACAAATGCATCAAGCTTGTAAATCAAGATGCTTACAAAGAATAGAATGAATCATGTAAAATTAATATAAGCCATATCCAATCACAGGAAAAGCGGGTCAATGATCAGCTATCTCTTAAGGAAAGAGCAAGACCAGTTAGACATTTTTCTATGATTTTCCCATGATCAAATGATCTTGAACAGCAGAATAATTGTAAAAATTCAAGTGTAGGAGTTGAAAAACATAATGTCAATTGAAAAGGTTGTCTCTATTGTATAAAGAAAAAAAAATGAGCTATAGCATATCATAGTTGTCACTAAAAAAATAGAAGAATGGAAATCATGAACAGAAATAACATATCATAGCTGTCACTAAACAAAATAGAAGAATGGAAACCATGAACCGAAATAGCATATTATAACCCGCAAATAAACAAAAATGAATTCTTTGGATACGAGAATGCAAAGACATCATATTTCACCACATGGCATACTAAGTATCAAGCACCTCCATAATTTTTTAAAAGGAATCCCTAGAAATTACTCACACCTAAGAATCTATCAAGCTTCAGCTGAAGAGACCAGCGTGCAAAGCGAAACATAAGTCTGCATCATCACATAAATGCAAGCCAATTCATCTATTCCCTTGACCACGCTGCATGTTATATGCACCCCAGTTGCCAGGCCCAGGTACATATTGAGGGTAGTTCTCCATACCAGCCTGTGCCTGAAAATCAAATGTCAAAATTTCAGTTTTAAGATCTTTAAAAAGGGCTTCCAAAAGGCAACATTGACTGCAACCAGCCAACCATCATAAAGCGTGTCCAATAGGTAAGTAACAAAAAGAGAACTTACAGGGTTCACTCCATACCCAGCAGCATAAGGATTTCCTGCATATCCAGCTTCGGCTGTACTATAATTGGTATTGTAACCTCCTCCTGCTGCTGCTAAGAAAAATAATTACATTAACTGATTATAGTTGACTTAGCACCTAGGCACACAACAATGACTAAAATTGAAAGCAAGAGGGAGAAACATTGGGTTTGTAGACGAACAAATTCAGCTAGATAACCAAAGAATGTGAGCAGTAGAAAAAACTTTGGTATAGAAGGGAGTCCTACACCTTCTAAATTACAATCTTCCCATCTTTAAGAATCCAAAGGCCTAACTTTCACACGTAATAACCTATGTTACCAAAAACCTTCTCCCACATATATATTACTATTAGCCTCACATCTACTCGTCCAAAGAAGAGTGGATTAAAAAGGCATAATTAGCTACATTTTTACTGTGCAACAGGCCCTTCGCTGAGCTGAACTATCCTGAACTGAATACAGATGAAAGTAATATTTTATAAAAGAAGGAAATTAAGAGTTGAGCTGAGTTGAACTGAATTGAATTGAATTTAAAGTAAACAGCCCAGTGCATAGCTCAATGTAAATATAAGATAGACCTGCAAAATAAAACATACCAGGGTTGCCAACTGCGGCAGCAGCACGAGCTCTCTTCTCTGCATTAGCAACCTCCGCCCGAAGCTTTTCTAGTTCTCTAGCCATTGAGACCAAATTGCTCTGCATTATTTGACCTTGCTCATAGCTATCCTTATAAACTTTCTTCTCAAACTCGATAGCAGCCCTGCAGTTCAAAAATAGCACTCAAGACACAAATGTAGAGATATGTATAATACTGTAAGGCCCATAAAATAATTTCATACTTTGCTCTGTCAACCTCCTGTCTCATATGCTCAATTTCGGCCTTCAATGCTGGGACCTGTTGCAAATCACCAGAGGCTCTAGCCAGTTCTTGGTTCATTGCCTGGACCTTAGACATAAGATCTTGCCTAGAGACAGTAAGTTCCTTAACATCAGCTTGAACCCGCATGAGTTCAGCCTTCATTGCATCTGCTGCTTGAAGATCCATCTCTAATTTAGTTGATTTATCATGCATTTCCTTCATCTGCATATCCTTCTCTGCATGAAATGAGTCAGCATAATGGGACATGCGTTGCAACTCGTAATGAGCCAATTCTAATTCCTGCTTCAACGCAACATGGGTTGCCGCAACCCTTTGATTATCCAATAGTAAGCCTTGAATTTCTTGAAGCTGAATTCCTAGACGTTCCTCAAGCATTGCAGGGTGAGGAGGATGTGCCCTAGGGCCCATCCCAAAATGGGCTTCTCTTTCTCTCATTTCCTCAATAAGTGCAGGGTGAGGCATTGGGCCCATGTTTCGGCCAAACGGCGGTTCATGAGGCGGATGACCCATCCTGCCATGTGGCATATTCTTCATTGGTAAAGGTGGACCTGGATTTCTTCCTGACATTGCAACTAATGTTTCAAAAACAAAATTTATATTAGGCGAATCAGACTTTCATCAAATGGAAACAGTTTGAGCAAATCCTCAATTACAATACAAGGCAAAAAAAAAAAAAAAAAGTTAATTAGCTCATTACAAAAAATAACACACATCACTGATACTCGAAAGTCGAAACATTACAGATGTTCATAATAAGAGCCGAGGCTAGCCCTAAATAATAAGAAAGAATTGCAATTCACAGTTAACCTAATAACAAGAAGTCAAGAACTATAATTATACTCCGAATTTCAATTTCTTTTGAAAATAAAAAATCTTATTCAGATTCAAACTCAGAAAATTGGAAAAACGAAAAAAAAAAAAAATGCCTCGCAACAACAACAATAATTGCAACTTGAAATTAACAATTAAACTTAAAGCAAGAACACAAAGTAATAGTATGAATTTGAACTAACAAGTTTACGATTGAAAAATTAGGTTACCTTTTAAATATCGAATGAAAATGGAAACAGGAAGCAGCGAAATTGCAACTGCTGGGGGGCCGCCTTGTTCAGTTGTAGACCTTGATTTCAGGTTTTAGGGAAGGGTTGAAGAAAGGTAGACAATGTTGGAGATTGGAGAAATTAGGCAAAAACCAATGTAAAGAAAGGTAGGGAATATAAAATAAAATAAAAGTTACCAAAAATAAACCAATGTAGAGAAAGGTTGGTTAATTAAAAATAAAAATAAAAAAGACAAAGGTACTAATAAAGTTCGCTTAATTATGAATTTAATTATAAAAGATTGAAATATCGGTCAAATGTTTGCTTATTTTTTTTTTTTTAAAAATAAGTCATAGAAAATTTTATCCAAAACTACCTATCTTACATAGGTTTTTGTAACGAATATTTTGTTTGATTCAATTGAACTTTTTTATCGTATTATTATTTATTTTTTCTAATTTGATTTGATCTAAATTAATTGTTTAATTTGATTTTATTGCGTATATATACTAATTCATAATGGAAAATATATATCAATTGGATCTTATTTTATTTCTATTAATGAGTTTTTTTTTATATGTAATTTTACTACTACCCCGTCCCAAAAAAAAAAGTATCAAATTAAATTATCTGAATATGAACTTATATTTTTTTAAATCTGAAATCAATAATAAGGTGTTGAAATAATAATTATAAAACAAGGCATAAGTAGTTTTAAATAAATGTCTTTAACAAAACTGTAATACCCCGAAATTTAGGGTCAGAAAATTTCGCGGTTATTAGTTTAATTTGTTTAATTCAAAGTCCAAAAGGCCCATTATAATTGGACTGTTTTATTTTAATCTGATCTCCTTTTTCTCAAATTGGGCCAAATGACCCAATTTCTTCCTCTTCTTGGACTTGGCCGGTTCCCCACTCTTTTGGGCCAAGTTTATGTTTGTTTCTAATTAATTAATTTGGTTAATTAAAAATTAAATTAATTAAATTAAAAATTATATTTTTGAACTTATTCAAACTTAGCTATTTTGACTACCTAATCTTTCTCAATTCTCCCCCTATTTTAGCTCCTCCCTCACGACACTCTTGATCAAGATTAGGGTTTGTTGCTTTCTTGTTTTATTCTATAAATACTTGATTAGCAACTTTTTTTCCTTCCTATTTGCAATTTAGCTTGAACTCCAAAAATATTATTTTTCCCCTTCTTTTCCCCTCAAAACCGTGAGCCTCCTTTCACCAATTGGTGATTTTCCTTGGATTTATTTTAGCGTATCGAGGTAACTTTGCTTTCTCTTTTAATTTTGGGATAGATAATCACATAGTTAATTAGGATTGATCATGAAAATTGTAGGATTTTATGTTTGTGTTGATTCGAAAATGTCGAGTACATGATGATTTGATTTTTGATTTGTTTTATGTATTTTCTTGATTATTTTATGTAATTTCTTGAAATCTTTAATTGTTGAATAATTACTTATATGAATTTATTTATTAATCAAATCTCGTTATTTCTTGATGAATTTTTCGTGTCAGTTTCTTTACTATTTGATTATGAATCATGATTTATTTCGTGGCAAAATTCGTCCTTTTATTGCTTATAAAAATTTAATCTTTTAAACCGGTAAAACTGTCCAGATTTAGTTTACGAATTTATTAATACACTTAATCAAATCGTATGGCTACGAAATTTTAGGTGGAAGTCAGTAATAGTTTTTTACAGCTTGTGTTAAATTTTCGTAATTTTTAAAGATCGTTTGATATGGCAGAAAAATCCAAAACTGATCTCAGCCTAATCTGATTTGTTAGTTATAAAATCTCTTAAAAATAGTAAATGACATTATTTTTGGACGAAAATTATGCAAGTTAAACCTTGAACCTATATTTAACTTCCATTAAAATTTACAGATTAATCGAGACCTTTAAAGGGTCGTTCTTAATTTAATTCTTTAAAAATCAGATTGTGTAAAATAGTGTAATTAAATTATTAAAACAAGTTATTTCGAATTCTTGGAGGAAGATTAAATCTTGTTTTGCTCTTTGAATGTGTCGAGTGGTTTGAAGAATAAAAAGATGATTTTTTGATCTTGTTTTGTATTCAATCTTGATGATTTTATGTTAAAAACATGATTTTTATTATTGTTGTTTGGTTAATTAATTGAATCTTGTTGATTGTAGTTATTTAAATTAATTGATAAAATTGGTGTTCTTGAGTGAAAAATGTCGAGTGAACAAAGGAATAAAAAAATGGAATTTTTATCATGTTTTAAGTAATTTTAGTGATTAATTGATTAATTAAAATAATTTATGAATTTATTTAATTAAAGTTGTTTAACTAGAATTATCGAGTGGCCTAAAAGTATTTAGTCAATTTTTTTTGTTTAATTTTGACTTATAATATTTTAGGAATAATTTAATTATAAAAGTTGCAGTTAAAGGGATAAGTTGTAACAGGAAGGGGTAGATAATAATATTGTTATTATTATTATTACAATTACACGAGTATTGTTATTAATAATATTAATATTACGATTATTATTAGTATTATTATTAATATTAGGAATCAGTAGGGATAAGTTATATAAAATACGATAAGATATTAAAAGGGTAAGAAAGGAAACAGAGTAATAAGAATATGAATTGTTTCGATTTCTGGCTAGGAAAGACTTGGTATTTAAGGTGGCCAATATACGTGCCGCACCTCTCTTTCCTGGGACTTCGAACATTTCATTTCCGATTACGGCCACCTAGTATTTTCCGATATAAGATAAGATATAATATTGAAAGATATAAGATAAGATATAATCTTTGAAATATAAGATAAGATAAGGACGCCCACCTGATGACTCGAGTAGTCAGACTGGGTTAAGTCGAAGCCACTGCTCAATGGGACGAACACACGAGTTCCCCCGCGCAGTTCTGGGTCTTAGGATATGTAGTCGTCTAGTAGTAGTACACGAGCTGCTATTAGGGGTTATGGCCATAGCTTAGGCTTAGTGGTGCAAACGAGATCCGCTACGGGTTGGGTACACGAGCCCACCCCGGCATGTTCTAGGAAAGTTGTGGTGCAAACGGGATCCACAACGAGTTATAGTGACCGGTCCATTGAAAGATAAGAATGATATGAAATGATACGATATGATATGAATGATACGAATGATAAGATATGATATGAATGACATGTTCGATAAGATATAGTATAAGTTAATGAATAATATAAGATATGATATACATATTGTAATATGACATAAGATGTATAACATAAGATGTAGGTTATGATTTAAAGGAATTGGGATGATTGGGTTATAAGAGTATAATGTTATAAGGATATGTATTGAGAATAGTATAAGTCTTCCGCTGTGTATTTCTGTATTCGTATGAGATTGTATGTAAGTATGTACGTATGTATGTATGCATGTATGTATGAGTGTATGAGTGTGTTATACGTGTATTTTGTATGTATTCCTAGCCGTATTTTGCAGGTATGATTATACGTATGGTATACGTACATTATACGTAGATTCTACATATTCTAACCGTATTTCTGCAGGTATTTTTATACGTATTTTGTACGTAACCGTATACGTATTTTTGTACGTATTTTATACGCACCTTGTATTGTTATTTGTATAACATGTATTAGATTATTGTATGGTTTTTATGCTCTTTTCTATGATATTATGTGTTTAGCGGTCCCTCAATTAAACGGGACAACCTAGTTACTCGCCACTGACGGTGGACCCCCCCCTCAGTTTCAGGTGAAGATGCAGCTGATTAATTCGGGCTACCGCTGGACGGGCTTTTGAGAGGCTGTTAACCCTAGTACACCTTAGTTTAGCTAGAGTTTTTAATAAGACTTTATGTTATTTCATTTATTAATATTTCAGCATGTTGGGACGGTTCTAGCACAATTAATGTAATAATGATTCTTTTGAGAATATTAGACTTTGGATGATAGTTATTTTTTATTTATTCAATAAAGGTAGTTTAATTTAATATTTAATTTAGATAGTTTTGGTAATGATCCGTTTGTCGATTTCCCTTCGTAAATCGACATGTCCAAAAAGTCGGGTCGTTACAAAAACTACCTAAGTTATGAAAATGCTTGATGAATGGTGACCATTGACCACTACCTCAACTGAAATTTCAGTGTTACTCTTTTTTTAAGCCACTTAAAATCATGTGTCGGTTATATGATGCATTAAATGAGATATTTTTGTTACAAATTTGGTCATTTTTCTCCTTTTGGGACTAGCTAATTTACCCTAATAAGGGTGCATTTGATCCGTCTGAAATTTTCTGACTTGATTTTAAATTTTTTGATCTGACCTTATATTAAATTTGCTGATCTAACCTGAACTTATCTGAAGTTTTATGATCTGATCTGACCTGATTTTTTCTGATTGTTATTATTATTATAAATATAATTTTTCTGATATGGTCTTAATTTTTCTGAACTGATTTGATCTGAATTTTTTTGATATCATTTGAATTTTCTTAAAATAAGTACATGAGTGTTTATTTAAGTTGAATCAAACGCACCCTTATTCAACTTTAATTTGTTGAATTTGACTTGAGGTAGTGGTCAACAAATGTCTTCCTTTTAAGGTTTGCACAATAATAATTTATAATTATCTAATAATCCAACACTTTATTATCATTTGACACTAATGGTCTAAATGACTTGCGATATGTTTCTCAGGTAAATAACTAAGTCATCCTTTGTTTAAGTGATCCATTAACTTTGCATAATTATCAAAACAATTTTTTTAAAACTGCAATTACATAATTCGTGTCAAAGGGTATTGAAAGGTTGGATTATAAATAATTAAGCAAAGATGGGATTATTATTGTCCAAACATTAAAAGGTTTGATTTTAAATCAAATATTCCAATTATCAGTTGTTAAAGAGATTTACTGGCTGTTTAAGCAAAGGGGGAGCATGGTATCACCATTTCTAAAAAATCAATTAACATTTCTATTAAAATGAAGAATTATTTAAGAAAAGTTCTGATTTTTTAAAATAAAAAACATTACAAAGTCTATAATACTAAAAAATAAGATAAGAACACTATATTTCATATTTTTTAAATTCTATACAACTAGACACCCATATTGATATAGTTTTGTCACATAAAATTTTGCCCTGTAGTAGAAATTTAATAGCAAATAAATTATGTCAAACGAACCTTCTCTTTTATTGACTAACATAGAAAGGCATAAGGTTTGTTTATGATTAATTTGGAGGAGGTTGAATGGGAAGGATAGTAAATGTTTCTCTCTAATCTTTCCAAGTAATTTGCTGCTCATTTTCAATTGCATATTTCTTTTTAAATCTTACTTTTGTGATACTAATTTATTTGTATAAGGCCTTAAGCGTTAGATAAATTAATTATTAATTATCAAGTACTTTTTTCATATATCTCAAAACTCCCTGTAGTTGAATCTTAATTTATAAAAATTAGGAGATGGTCAAATAATCTTAATTCAAATGTATTTAAACAATTTAAAATATATGTATTTAAAAAAAACTAGGGTATTTTGACATATGTGTATTCATATGTATTTAAGCTCATGAAGTGAGTGACACTGATATGGTAGTTGAATGATTTGTAAATGAGAAAATTGATGAATAGTATGAATTAATACAATTGTACTCTGTATTAGAAAATTTATGGATTGGTTCGTTAAAACCATTACTATAAAAAAAAATATATATGCATAATAGGACTCCGATCCATTAGTGGTTGGAATTGGATGTGAATTTTTATTTTTCGAATTCAAATAGAATTTTTCTTGCGGATCGAAACGAACCAGAGTCGGAACGGACTGAATTGTCATCCCTAGTTTAAAGGGGTAAATTAAAGGAGAAAAACCAATATAACACACCAAACAAGAGATTCATACAGCTCAATTAATTGAATTTAAGTGTCATATACTAAATCAGTAAATCCTAATATAATCCTAATTCCTACACAACATCACCTTCAAACTAATATCAACTGAATTTACAATTGACCAACTAAGAAAATGGAAATTTTGTGCACATTTATTTACTCACTAAAAAAAAAAAATTGAAGTAAATATAAACATTCAGACAAGCTTGTAGCATTTATTTTCAGCAGCAGAGAAGATAAATTTGAGATCAGAGCCACATCTACATTTGAATTTGATCATTGTCCAATCTCCTGACAATTTCTCTGCTTTCACAATTTCTTCTTTTTTCTCTTCTTTCTCATTCTTTTCCTGAAACATTATTCATGGATTTAGTGAATTAAAGAAGTAAAAAACCCGAGCGATTCCTGGTTTCTCACATTGATAAATTTGTTTATCGCAATGACATTCATGGATTGGAGTCATTAAATACTTTTTTAATACTTCCTCTAATCTTATATAATTACAACGTTAGAAATCTAGCCTTATTCACAAACACTTATATAATTAGTTTTTGTACTTTATACGTATTAAAAAAATTAGTCATATGAGATCTCTTTGGAATTATCTTAAACTCTAAATTTATACTTTATTATCAACTATTTTTTATAGTTTTGGACAAAATGTAGCTAAATTTATTACGAATATAAATAATGCATAGTTAAGCGTGAAAATAACAATGTGTGCGGATAACATGGAGTAGAGGAAGTATCAAATTTTTACTTGCAACGTACGTAACGCAGATATTAATGGTCAAAATAATACATTAACACGTGCAAATTTGACTGTTGTAAATAATTTGAAACGGATATATTATTTTTAACAAATTACAAAAATACAATTTGATTTCCGCGTGATAGACTATAAGCAAAAATAATAAAAATTATATTTTTAACAAAATTACAAAAATGCAATTCCAAAAATTTCATTCACAAAAAACAAAAACCCATAAACATTACATATTTACATTCCTCTGTTTAATAAGAAAACCAAAAAATCAAATAAAAAGAGATTAAATTCACCTTAGTAATAGAGATATTTTGAGACAAAAGATGAACAGGTTCAGAAACAGTTCTTCTTAGAAGCTTTTGAGATGGGTATGGTGGAAGTGGAGGCAACAATTGACCCATCAAATTTCGAGAAACTATTGATGATTGGTTGAGATCTTGATAAATCCTCCTCGTTTTCTGCAATCCCAATTCATTAACCCAGAAGATGAAAAAAAATCGAAAACCCTAGAAACAGAGATCAAGAAAATCAAAGTAAAATGCGAGTTACAAAATACCTTCGAATTAGAATTATCTTCATTACTTAAATCAGGGAACACCATAGTAGGGTCAGAAACAGTTCTTTTCAGAAACTGATGATCTTGAAGAGGTGAATTGGAGTTAAACAAAGGTGGAGAAGAAAACAGAGAAGGAGAAGTAGTAGTAGTCGTATTAGTAGTGGTAGCATAAATTGAATTGGGGGATCTTGATCGTCTTTTCTTATTTGATGAAAGCGGAGGTGTTAATGGCGATTCATGGTGTTTTAAGTCGGAATCTGGTGTTGATTGTTGTTGAAGATGAAGATCGGAAGAAGGTGAAAGGGGGGTAAAATCAGGGTTATTGGGTGTTTTTGTTGTTGTTGTTGATGATGAATTGGGATTGAAATGGAGAAAGAGAGCTTCTCTTTGTTTGGTATTGTATAATTCCATGAATTTCTTTCGTCTTCTTGCAAGATTGTTGGTTCGGAGTTTAGGGGTTGCTTTCACCATTGATGATTGAGGAAGGAGAAATAGGAGGGTTTTGGTTGCTGCAATTTTTCCCGCCTTAAATACGAATTTGATTAGAGTGTTAAAAGCTTCAACAAGAGAAGATAAATTTGTGAAGTATTTGTGTATATATAGATAGATAAATAGATGTAGCCAACACCAACTAGCCAGGTGTTGCTAAAGAATGGGATTATTGCATACCCCCGACTAAGTTGACTAGTAGGGGTGTAGGACTACTCCACGTGAATAGATAGAGGTAGACATGGTCCGAGCTGGGTTAGCATGAGAGTCGGATGGGTGCGGTACGGTTAGAGCTCGCAAATGGCACGGCATGGTACGAGATGCATGTTTATAAGAGTCATGGGTCGTGCATGGATAAAATTTTCCAGATACAATTGATTGACATGGAGATGCACGTTCTATCTGTTTATGGGTCATGGGTTGTGCATGGATAACAACATTTCCAAAATATATAATATAATATAATATCTCTATTATATAAGCCAAGGGGGGAGTCATGGTGTCCCCCCTCGAAATGTCCATCTTACCCCTCAAAACTTTATAAAATCTCAATTTGTATCACCCCTAATTATTAAGGAAAGTTATTACAATTTTTGAACATTTTAAAATGAAAATAGTAGAAATAATATAAAATTTGAAAAAATAAAACAAAAATTTTTAAATTCTCTATAAATAGACACCCATATTGATATATTTCATAAAAAAATTACATTTTAATCATCTTAGAAATTTAGTAACCAATAGAAAAAATTTCTTTCATTGGAAAAAGGTTTTTTTTTTATTATATAAAATTTATTTAGACAGATTAATAGATGTATTTAAAATACCATCGCACGCAAAGCGTGCATAGAAGGCTAGTAATATATATAACTAAGCAGTGAGGTTGTCGGTCCATGGACTCATTTTTTCGAAACTTAGCACGAGCTCGGCACGGCAAGACTTTGTCTTGGCTTACTCTAAGCACGCCCCGCCAAGTAACAAGGCACATGGGTTGTCCTAGCACAACACGTGCCCACCTTTACAATTGGGTGTGGTAAAAGACCCAATAATCGTCAACGGTGTAAACATTACATTTGAGAGTTTAATTAATTAAACAATTAATTTTTAACGGTTACGGATACTAAACTTCTAATACTTAGGAACTAAGCGGTTGACAATTATTGTTGTCTGTTACAACTAATGTTTTTTGTAAACAATTAATAATTAATTTTTAAAATAAAACTTATACACAATTTTAACTTTTAGTATGCCAAGCCCAACTCCCTAATTTTCTACTCACTTCGTTTCACTTTATTTGTTACATTTGGAATCTTTTTGCTACATCAAAATGGTCAAAACATTGAAAATTTTGGCTTCCTCACTAAATCCTAACTATCTTCCAAATTCTCAATTCGTTAATAAATTTAGTAGTATACTAGTATCTTAGTTTGTAATATGTTGTATTGTTTTGTAATCATGAAGTAAATCTAAGAATTGAATCACGTAGGTTCTTAGTTCAAATGCAACACAAATGATAATAATAGTTTCTGGTCACTATGTAATTGTTACTTGTTAGTGACTTAGTGAGTGGTGATGAGTGAGTGAGGACGAGTGAAGTGAAGGGCAACTATGAAAAAAAAGTCGGATGATTAAGACTAGATTTTGACGATGAATAACAAAACCCGTTAACATATTGAGGACATCTGAGTTACTCACACTTGTATATCTAACAAATATATCAATGCAAATGGTATTTCAATGCACTTTTGAACAACTTTAAGGGTTGTTTGTTTTGAGATTTCACTAATATAATCTTCATCTTATGTTTGGTACGTACTTGATGGGATTAAGTAAGGAAGCAAGAAGAAAATTAATACCTCCTCGTAATACCTGCTCCTTAGCTCAAGTATTATTTTGATGGGATTAAGAGGTTTTAATCACATCCCATTTCCCATAAAAAAAATCATGTCCTATAAACAAATAAGAGATTAATTTTAATAAGGATAAATAATCTTTATCCCAATTAGTTATCCCTCCAAACAAACGCCTCGTTAGTGGCAGAGATTTAGAGCACCGACTAAATTAGGGGTGTTTTGAGAATATATTTTCAACAAAATTACAAGAATGTCACTTAATATACTTGTTAGATATACAAATGTGAGGAACTGAGAATTTCCCTACTCTAATTTGTATTTTGTACCCAATGAAGTTTAGAAGTGATGCCGTAAAGGAAAAGATTGGGCTTCAAACTTTGATAGGTTCAATTATGTATATAAGTATATAAGCAAATCTTGAACTTGAAATGAAATTATTAATTACATAAAAGATGAGTGTAACATGCCATACATGATGTAACACTTTTTCAGTAGTAGTATGCTCAATGACATGATGGTTTCATCTTTATGATTCTAACTTTTTCCTTATCATCCGTCAGAACTCAGAATGCGCTTAATTGACCTCCAAGTTGAAGATCAGTCGGTTTTCTTTCCAAATAAAAAAAATGACAACAAAACTAATATGACAAATTGTCGATAATATGGTAGTTATTCTGCTTACATATTGGGCAATGATTACTTTTTTCTTGAGAAAGGAAAATTGAAAGGATGGAAAATAAACTATATTTATTTATACCTATTGAACAACGATAGATGATGAAACATAGGCTACTAATCATTTCACATGCTAATGAATAAATTGAAAAAGTTGCTTATTAATTATCTTGGTACGAGCATTCAAAACTTTAACCTAGTGATCATAGACGACGGACTTAACATCTTATAGATTGTATCGTCGGGTCATCCTATAATATTGGATAAATAAAGCTTTATTTTTTCCCCTTGTTTTTACTATTCATTGGGTTACTAACCCATACAATCATACAATTGAATCTCTTGCAATAAGGAAAAAAGAGGATAAATAGTCTTTATATAAGCGGTGAGATTTAATCCCTGACCACTTAGGTGAGAGATATAGTAACTTACCATCAAAATACTACCATGTCCTTACTTATAAATCTATATGGAGTATATTAATGTTGGTACAACCTTTAAAAAAAAAGTATAGTAATGTACAAACTAACAAAAAGGCAAAACAATTAAAGTGAAACATAAGTCTAACACTAGAACCCTACTTGAACTCCACTTCAACACTTATAAGTTATGTCCAATCATTTCGAGAATTATGAATCTCTTTGAGCCTTGGTTTTGTAATATTTTCTTTTTTAGGTCATTGACTACCCTATCGGATAATGATCCTCAAATAGATACATAATAACTTTTTCTTAATTCTATGGATAAGTTATGTCTTAGTCTTGAAATATAAGAATATCCTAATTGTTCTTTTTTTTTTTTTCCAATAAAGAAGATAACTTATTAGCCTTTATTAGAAATGATTAACTATATCCTTATGAATGATGAGAGAAAGATGAGAATCACACAGATGAAACCAACAAAATATAGATGGAATAATATTTTAGCCACATCTATATATATGTATGACGTGTATAAAAGAAAATATTAGCATCGAGTCTCATTTACCATTATGCAAGCAATATATTTCGAAAGTATTAAACTTGTATTAATTTGATCTAAAAATATATCTTTTTTTAATAACTAATGTAAGAAATACAATTATAGGTTTGTTCACATGTTTGTATTGGGATTGATTTACTTATTTAGGTTTGTGAACAATCTTTCTTATTGCTATAAAAAGTTAGATGAGCCATTAATTAACGGTAGTTGGTTTGTGTGTGTTGCTTAAACAAATTTATTTGCAATATTGGGTCCCATTTATAGTTAATTGAATAGGTTTGTGTATATTTGGTATTGTGACTAGTGGTGCTTATCAAGCGAGTCGATTGCGAGTTGGGGGTTGCTCGACTCGTGCTCATTAGGTTTCGTGTCGAGCCGAGCCGATTACGAGCTGCTCATTTAATGTTTTAGTCCTCTTGAATCTTAATTTTTTCAAAAGAAAATCATTGATTATATTTTCTTTTCTTTATGCAAATTATATATTGTTAAAGTTTATTAATTTATTATATTAAATATCAAGGTTAATTTTGTTTTTCAAATATTTCACGTAGAAAATTATTAATTTTTTGTAAAATTATCGAGTCACGAGCTTTTTCGAGCGAGCTCGAGCCAACTCGAGTCGAGCTTTGACCGAGTAGAACTCGAGCTGCTCGCGAGCTACCCAGCTCAATAAGCACCCCTAATTGTGACATATACACAAAACTCTTATGGATTACAATTGCACTAAAATCTGACATATCCCACAAACGATAAGATAGATTATCCCCTCACTTCCTGTTCTTTCTTACAGAAATATTACGCTGGCATTGTCCAAAAAGTTAGGTAAACTGATTTATATTGTTATTGACAATTGAAACTTGCACAGTGTAAGACGACCGTCCGTGCCACAACATCAAAAGTTGTTCATATTCATGAATGCTTGTAAAAATAACAAGATTGTTCACTCTTCCCCCAAAATTTTTAGTTCTTTCACTCCATCGGTGGCTAAGCTCGTGAGTTCTTTAACCAAACCAACAATAACTCAATAACACACTTTGAGAAACGGCTAAAGCAATTGTATAGCGGTAGCTTTACTAAACGTGACATTATATAATTCATTCCACCGGCATATCCCAACATCCAACATTATTACTTGCCAATTTAAATTTTCATACAATACATTATTTCATCATTTTTCACTACTACCAAAAACCAAAGAGCTTCAATTCTTTTTCCCATTCAAAAATAAATAAATTGCTAATTAGGTTTCATAAAATTAAAAACAAGAAATTATAACATTTTAATGCATGGATGCATTGTGGAATATAGAGGAAAAACTCAAGATTTCAACACCAAAAGCCATAATACTACTTGTATGCACTTCACTCTTAGTCCTACTTGTATGCTTAATCCTAATTCTTGTATTTCTTAGGGACAAATCTGCTCAAAAAAACAGAATCATTAGCCACAATGACGACGAGAACGAGTCCATGATAATGATGTGCCCAACAAGTACAACAACAACAACAACAACAACAACAACACGAAGCAGTGTGCCAAAATGTGGGTTGATGAACGTTAGGAATGCTTTGTTGGGGTCGGTATGTTGGAGTCGGGCCCACAAATGGAACCACGACAACAATGGCGGCAGTGGTGGTGGTGTGTTAGGCGGTCGTAGTTGTTGGGATTGTGGTGGTGGTGGTGGTGGTTGTGTAGTTGGAAGACGAACAAGGTTGCCTGTTTGGCAAAGGCCTATTTTGATGGGGGAAAAGTGTGAGCTTCCTAGATTTAGTGGTTTGATTTTGTATGATGAGAGGGGTAGACCACTTCCTCACCACCATTATTATCATCATCACCACCATCATCAATATGGCACTACTTACTAAGTTTGGAGAAGAAAAAAAATTGTGTTGTGTTTGGTTGGCATTTTTGGCAGCAATTGTTTGCCCCATAGTGGCAAGGAAACTCTATTTCCTATTAATATAACTATATATAAGTCCAGTATTAGCTCAGATAAAATGATGCTAGAAAACATATAAAATCAAAGTGTGAGGCTCTAATTTTTTTTTCCACATATCTATTAGAACATCATTTCATCATCGTAAAAAATCTTTCATGATCATTTACAAAAACAAAAAATTGCAAAAACAAAAAAAATACATTTCCTTTTTTTTTTCTTTGAGGAAATGGTGTAAAGTGATGCCTACATCCATCCTGCATCCTAAATGTACAAGATTTGATCATCACCCTTATTTGAGGATTTCCCATTTATCACCCCCTCAAATGTAAAGATTAATATATTATGAGTTAGTAACTCATTATTAGTTAATGAACTGATAGATTTATCAACCATTTATATAAGTGGATACCTTTCATGCTAACATTTTCAAGTGCATATTCACATTTTAATATTTTCAAGTGTATTCAAAGAAAAGTGTTATTTCGAAGGGTATTTTCAAACTTTGGCTAGCCTTGAATAATAGATTGGCAACCAAAGATAGGCTTGCTTCTTAGAAAATTTCTAGTGACCATTTACAAAGATTGGCTTCCCCAATAAATTAGATCCAAAAATTGATCCAAATTATTGTTTTGCAATCTCTAGGATGACCTACATGTTGCTTTGAGATCCAACTCTATATCTTGTACATCGAGTAAATTGTTAAGAAAAACGAATTCTCCTTGGAGCTGATAATCGAGTTAAGTCGTATCAATTTTATGTTAAATTGGGCTAGAGCTTCCTTGGCCCTAATGCAGCAAAATAAATATTACTTCCTCGGGAAAAAAAAAAACATAATTTATAACAAAAGGGGAAATATTTATTATAATTTAAAATAAAATTATGAAAATTTTGATCAAGATATTCAATTAGCATGAAAATATGAATTCAATAAATATTAACTAAAAAAATTGTTACAAAGGAAGATTTTGTTGTACTAGTATGGGTGTCATCCTCATACCCAGTTGGGTACGTGAGCAAAAATGGAGTACCCATACTTCCTAGCTTAATAGCTTATAGGTTAAATCCCTATTTGATGCAAGCTAATCCGAAATATCATGAAACCAGGTAACTCTATAATTTTCTAGTGAAATGTTTGATATCTCAGGGAAATTATAATAAAAAAAGTTCAGTATCAGATAACAATTTCGAGTCATGACTGTACAATCATAACTAGAAACTAGAAAGTATCAACATAACAAAGCCAAATAAATAACTTAAATTAGATACCAGACTAGCTCATCCCAACCCCCAAGGGAGATAACTCCGAGAATGAATGAGCAATTCCAAGTTCTGATATTTATAACATAACACAGTCCACCGGAAAGATCAGCAAGATGAGCCAAGGCATATTGGGACACCTTATTGCAGGATGAGCATATCCCGGTTGACCGGGAGCTGAGGGATTAGGTTGCAGAGTTTTCGTGTAGCAGCACATATTCTCGACTGTAGAAAACCAGTCATAAACCAAAAAAATAATAATCACCAGGAAGTAAATTCAATAAAACAGGATAAATGATGTTGGGGAATAGAGCATACTGATAGTTAGCTGCTATGATAACAAAACTAAAACTTACCTGCTATTGCCAAATTTTATGGTATCCCCCTCAAAGAGCTCATAATAGCGCTGTGGTTCAATAGGATTTTCCTGTAGATGCAGAAGACGGATTTACAAACCCATAAATACATAAAACATTATCCAATTTATGCATATGATCAACCACACCCCCACACACCCAAAAAAAAAACAGCTTACATTTACAAAGGTCTTGTTTGTGCTTCCAAGGTCCATCAAGTATGGCCTGCAAAATAATAACAATTACTGATAATGAGACAAAATCATATATCACCAAACAATTGATCCAAACAAACTCCCACTATCTAAAAAGACTATAGGCCCATTTTCATCCACTGCAAGAATCTATCCACTGCAACAATTTCAAAACGAATTTCCTTCTCTAGTTTTTTTTTTTTTTTCTTTCTTTCATTATCGATTCTCTCTCATACCTTGCAATAAGGGATCATTCTAGAATCTAGAATACAAGTGGTTCTAAACTTGTGATTAGGTAGGGAACCCTCCACCGGATGTAACCATGTTTAAAATTTTGAACTACCTAATTTGAATACACTGTAAAAAATTAACATGATAAATAGCGATGCAGCCATTTTCAAGAATGCTTCTTTAGAAACTAACGACACTCCACAAAACCACAACCCTCAACGAACACTCCCAATGTCTCCTTTAAGTTTTCGACACACAGTTGCTGGCTCTTCTTAGTGGTTCATGAAAGCTTGGATGAGTATGATTAATGCTACTGGATATACTCATATAACACATTACCACCAGAATTCCCTAAGAAATTAATTCAATGCAATAAGACTGAATTTGTTTGATTGAGGTGGCCTTGGAAGCTAACCCTAAGGGCAGTCAAAACTCAAAATGATGCAAGTACAAAAAACAAAAAAAAAATATTATTCAGTATTTAAGCCCAAAGAAATTTATCAGATAAAAAGAAAATATTTGGGCTCAATACACAATGGATAGATCTTACACTACTTATTTCCCCATTATTGCTAAAGTCGAGAAATGTAGACTCTAGGGAAACATTTTAACTTTGCCAGACAATTATGGAAACTAGGTAACTAATTATCATTCTGAATCAAATGGCCATCAAATTTTACTCGTGAATTTTGACCATTGAGTATTGTCTCCAATTACAACCTCCCCCCCCCCCCTGCTACTCTAAAAATTAATGTCATTCTTTCCTTAGTTAGAACACCCCTAAGATGAACATCCCTCAAAAAGCCCTAGAATGGATGATATTTAGCCTTCTTTTTCCAACGATTTTGGGATGACTCTGGGTGATTCTATTACTCGCTAGTGCCATCAGGCTATATGAAATCGAATACAAGCAATATGGGAACGAAATTAATATTGCTCCTAGAGGAGTCATTATAGGAAAGAATGGTGAATGGTGAATGGTGAATGGTGAAGGGTTCATCGGTATCTCTATTAAGCTTGATGCAACCTGTCCAGAAGCTCCTGAAATTCTAACCCTCAGAGAAGGATTGGTCATTACTCGAGATTTCAACTTGTGTGCTCTTCAAATTTAAACTTGAAGAACTGTGCAAAATCGCTGAAGACAATGTTAGACAATATCAAAAATTAAGCAAATCATTAAATTATTCGAGATATTGCAACAATCCTAGGTGAACAAAAGGATTCTATAATCCTTCATGTGAAGGGGGATGCAAATTTTGTGGCCCAAAAGAGACAGAACTTTGCTGTACTCCTATGAACATAATAGGCTTGTGACAAGGACCACCAAGGCATTACAAGAAAATACATGTTGCCATCTTCCATTTCGACCTGTGCTTTTTTATTCTACTCGTACCCTCATCTTTATTTCTATTGCAGTTTGTTTTTGCTACAATCTTCCTAGTGATGCGTCCCAGATTTACCTCTTCCTGGACTTCTCCAGACCCTGTTAATGCTTCATTGATAATGTAATATATCCCACTACATCATATTTTTCATTTCAATAAATTTGCAGCTCTATCTCGTATCTGCATAACTGTAATAATTTTATTATATCTTTTCAAACATGCAACTATCAAGCATTTCATTCAGAAGCTTTTTCCATTTTCCGTTACATTTTTCATTAAATTAATACACAACTGATATGATAAAAAGGATTAAGAGCAAAGTACAAGGGAAGTCATGGAAAAGGTTAGAAAAGTTACTTGGAGGAAAAAATGCAATGAAAGAAAGATAGTCTTTTTTCAAACTCCTGAAACAAAGGACAAAGACAGATCACAGACGAGATATGTGCTTTACCTTACTTGCTTTGACATCATACCATCAGATTTCTCTTTTTCAACTTGCCTGAAACAAAAATACAATTTGTCATATAAGCTTACCTAATTATGAGTCGGAAATAAACTAAAAGTAACAAACCTACCGATATTGAAGAACTGCGTGCTGCTTGCTACAAGAGGGATGATCTGTAGGGATATCAGCTACCCTCCTCTCTCTTCCAAATAGGTAGCAACTTTGACGATGTACGTACAGTGGTTCTGTGAACAATGAGACGTAACTATATCAGGACCCGGCATTACAGAAGCGAAGCATTGGCTTTCATGGCTTAACCATTTGATAAACATAGGTGCTGAAATGAGACAATGATGAAGGGCATTAATGAAAATTTTCTAAATAGAAATATTGCAACAAAGCACATATCAGCATAAAACAAAGTGAAAGCAAGAAAAGAAGCTGGTAGATTGGAATCATAACAAAATTCAGTTCGGAAGGCAAGAATAGCTAGCATATAGATGTATAAAATGCGCATAGTGAATTAAAAGTATCTGCATTCTAATGATGCAAGATATTGTATCGAGAATGAAATGCAAGTATGCAGATTCAATAAAATAGTCTGCCATAAGACTAAGAGGATCCTATTCTGCTCATCCTACTTAGCTAGTCATCCATCCAAGTATCTCCATGGCTTGTTCACTCAAAACCTTATTCTAATTCCAGATCAAAACTTGACAATACATCTATCCTCAGCCCACATCAAACATGTACTAAATAAACCATTAATAAATGGTTTTGAAGCTGCATCCTACTTGTTAAACTAAATAACTAAAAGTTTCTTAGCTTGGTTCAAGATATGCGATACCCAAATGACCATCTTTTTTATATGTTGGAACACATTAGTGCATTACACAATCATAATTGACATAAAGAATATGAGTATATGACAATCAAAGACCTCTTTATCATCAAATCTGCTCCTGCAAAATGGAAATGGTAAAAGCATAATCTAATAGAGAACAGCTTCCAAAAAATTGAATATAGCACATCCTGCAAGGCAAATAAAATACATCACAGATGCAGAAAGCAATGCTAACTAGCTCAGGATCAGGATTGTGTCCCAAAGTTAGAATGCTTTCGAAAAGTTACTCCAAAGTGCCTCTAAAACAATAAATATAATACCGCAAGCACACCACCCAAGAGAGAAAGGGGAAAAAAATGAAGAAATAAAGCCTGTCACTTTTCAAGTAAGTTGTCAGAGATGGACAGGATTTTTGCTTAGTCCACCAAAATGCTAGTTAACCAACGAAGACTCACAAAATCAACCAATTTACTATGTTTTAAACAAGACAGATATCATCTACTACATTTATACATAGATATTAATGTTGGATAGCAGTAGATAAAAGCCTAGGTGACAAAGTTGGCTTTTTTCGTTTCAAGTTTGAGGGACAAGTTTTCATGCCCAATTCAGATATTAAAGTAGCCAAGGCAGTACATGAGAGTGAGACTATGAAAAGTCGAAATAGCATAAGAGTTTATGGTAAAATAACATAAATGCCACATAACTCAGAAGAGCACTTAACTGGTACACCAAAATCCAATACCAAAAGGTGACAGTATCTTCATCAGGATTTGTGAGTTTAAGTTGTGAGTTTTTAACGCTGGGGAAGCTTAAATTATTCTACATCATAACTATTACATGTTGCCTCATTTTTTTGGAATTAGTGGACATTTAGATAGAAAGGGAAAGAAAAGTTTTGCAAACTTGCTTGCATCAGAATAAGGAGGAAAAAGCAGAACAAACCCATATTATCCTCCAAAAAATATAGAATAGAATGAAAAGTTCTTCCCAACCTACCATCTAACACTTCACCACTCTTAAACACATACAAGCGCCATCTTATATTAGGTTTCCGCGCATCAGGAGGCTCAGTGAAAAGCAGCGTAACACCTGCCACAATAAATCACCATATCAGCAGAATAGTAAAGTTTATAGGCATTTAGATGCAAATAGAAATTCCTAGAGAGGAAAAAAAACTGCCGAGATATTTATTGATTTTTAAAAGTAAAAAAAATGATGGAAGTATTAAAAACTGCCGAGATTACTTTTTAACTCACAGAATCAACAGTTAAACAATAAAGATATCCTAAAATCCTAATATCTCATCATACAGTTAAGAAGCACAGGCTGTCAGGCTGCCATTCCTCTCAATTAGACTTGGTTATTGGACGAGCCGGGTCAAGGTCGTTGCGGGTCATTAGTGGGTCAGGTCTTTACCAGGCCATTTTAAAAGGGTGAATTTTGGGTCGAGCCAAAACGAGCAGCGGGTCGTAAGTGGCGGACTAATAAACGAGCATAAAATACTAAAAATAAAAAATGAGGGAGCCAAAAGTGAGAACATGCGTATACAAACCTAAAAAGTTTATTTTCGTCAAAACTCTTTTCCCGGGAAAAATTATTAGATTTTTGGTCCTTGACGCCTTGTATTGACCCTGTCTAATATGACCCTAATCATTAAAAACTATGTCCAATAAATATGCATTCCCATTGGGTTACCGTGTCCAATAACAAGGTCTTACTCATAAACAAATGTCAATCTGATAACTAGATGTGAAAGGGTTGACTCTTAGAATAACAAACATAATATTCCGCCTTACAAGCTATTGAAACCCTAGTTTTCTTTGTTTTCTACATGCAATACTTCTAAATATTGAATTATTTCTCCTCATTAAGTCACTATCTAAATTCTAAAAAGTGTGGTTTCCTTTGTAAAACCCACTAGTTGCTTTCCACTTAATTTTTTCCATTTCATGCCCACTTTCTAAATCATTGCTACCATTTCCCCTTTAAGTACCTCTTAATATATATAGGCCTATCAATATTTTTTGAAAATAAAAAATAAACAAATAACTACAATAAGCAAAGACATCACGAATATTTTTAAACTATGTATTGTTAATTGTTATTACCTTATTCGTGCAACATTTTAAAGAAACACTCAAGTATTCTTAATTGTTATTACCTCTAACTCGGTTGGTTTCTTCGGCAAGCTTTCCTGATAGCTCAAATGAAGGTTTTTGCTGCATATAAGATATAACAATAAAACAATATATAAAATTGAAACACAAACCCATACTAACTTTTTTCAAACATATAACAGTTAGGTAAAAAAACTGCTTTTATTGCATCAAATAACCAAAAAAGAACTTATAAAGGTTTGATAGCCAAACACAACAGAGTTTAAATATATCAAGATCTGGGCTTAGTATACCTTTTCCTTAGTTGTCAACGCCTGCTCAGTAGCTTCCATTTTTGCTAAAGAATCATCAGCGTCATCTCTATCTCTAATTAAGAAAAACAAGGGAAATTCTTAATGGTATCCTATACTTTTTAAGTTTCACATTGGTAACCCTGATTTTTTTTAATTTCACTGGTAACCCCCAATTATTATCTCATTCTCAAACATGACCTTATGAAGGAAAAAGTCATTAGTTCGGTTAACAATTTGTTGAAGTTAAGGTTCCATTTTGAGCACCCATAAATTGGATCGATTTGTTTGCTGGAAAAATCAATCGATTAAAGTTTTGGGAATTATAAGGTCAAAATCATTAATAAAAAAAAAGGACAAAAAAAAAATCAATTTGTATTTAGAAAGCGACGTGATTTACATGCCTCGGATTTTGTAACAGAAAAATTGCCAATCAAGCTTTTTTGACCTTGAGGGGCACATTTGCCTTTAATTTTAATGGAATTCACGATTTATTTGCTTTATTATGTCACTTTTGCAAGTAGGCAATAATTGCGGGTTACCACTTACCATTGAGAATGTTAAAAAACTCTCAAGGTTACCAATGTGAAATTTACAAAATACAAGGTTACCATTGAGAATTTTCCAAAATATAAAAAAGAAAATTGAAAACTGTCAACAACCATCAAAAGCAAAAGCCAAGTAAACAGTGGGACTGTGGGGGAAACTACCACATAACAATAATATGCAATTCAAAGTTCCAAGTGAACAATAAATCATTTTCAAAAAAAAAAAGAAACAGGCGAGAATTGATCGAGATCAAAACACAAATCAAGGCTCACTAGCAAGACTTCATGATAGGAAAAAAATTGCCAAACAAATACTCACCGCTGTTCACCCTCTCTAGAATCTTCATCCTGAGATATAAACCAAAAAGACTTCAGAAGTTAAACAAAGCATAAAAGCTTCTAAAAGTGATTCATTTGAATAAAGTAAACTTTAATTACAAAATCCTCCGTCATATCGTTGACATAACTTTGACCTAAAAAAGTATAACTTTTTACTATAAATTTATAACTTTTGGCATAATTAGTTAAGCTTTATTTAAAAATTAATGGTTTTATGTTAAAAGGTAACATTTTTTAGTAAAAAGTTAACCCGTAAGATGGGGGGGGGGCACTTTTTTCTTTAATGGGAACGCTTGTAAAACTTTAATTATTGTTATTAAGAAAACATTACACATTTAAATATTTTTTAAAAAAATCTGAGTGTAAAATTTCATTAATTTTCAAACAAAGTTTTTGATCAAGTCCAAATTTTGAAATCAAAATTTTTAAAAATTACTCCATTATTCTCTAATCATGTGCCAATATTGCCGAGCACTTTGCTAATTTTACTATTCATTCTACAAATCTTAATCACCAAATCATAAGAGAGAGCCTTCTCTATGTATAAAACAAACAAAAAACACTAAAAGTATTTGGTAATGAAGTTCACCCTTGAACAAGACAAGAATCATAATCAACATTGCCAACCAAATAAATAAGCAAAGCACATCAGAATTAAAAATGTCTTAAATAGATGAATACAAGGCCTCTGTTACTAATATAACTGGATAGAAATTCACTGAATGCAAAAACATGACTAAGAATATAAATCAAAAACAAGTGAAGGTTTGGATATCACCAGACACCTCATCACGAACTCTTGAGCGAGAAGCTGGTGGAGGTGAACGTGATTGGTTTCGGCTGCGGTGACGATGACGTTCAGATGGTGAGTCAGATTGTCGGTGTCTTGATCTAGAAGGTCCACCATCTTCAACATCTCTGCCTCTTCCTTGGTCTCTTTCTCTTTCAGGTTTATGGACTCTTTCTCTTTCAGGTTTATGCTCTCTTTTATGCTTGAAAGCTTCCCTCTCAGAATCTCTTTCCTTGTGATTCTTGTCATTCGACTTATCACTTTCCTTTCCATGATGTTTCTCAGGTTCCCTCTCTAACGATTTTCTCGTGTCCCTTTCAACCACATTTTTTCGTAAGCGTTTAGTCCTAGGTGATGGAGACCTTGACTTGGGAGAGCACGGTTTCTCTTGTTTAGGTGACCTTACTCTGTCTGAACGCTTATCCTTAGAAGGCCTCACTGGCGATCCACCCTTGTCCCTATGAGAACTTTTGTGACGAGCTGGGGATCTCTCTCTATGAGATGGACTCCTACTACGAGCAGAGCTCGCAGCAAAGGATCTTCCTCTTCTGCGATGTTCACCATGACCATTCTCTGGGGAGACAGAGCGTCTGGATGAATGGCCCTGTGCTGGAGATTCATGAGCCACTGAAGGACTCATCTACACACCACAACAAAATCCACCATCTAGTGAGAACCTCCACGTTGTTACTTGAAAACAGCATACATTGCACATACATTGTCCTTGATTTTGCAAATGTTCAGTACAATAAAAAAAATTGGACAACATAGACGAGACAACCACAGAAAATTTGAAATTTAATTGAGAGAGAAGATAACTCATATGGCTCCTATAGCTAAGAGACGTGCAAAAAAACACCATACTTCAAAATCAAACAAATTTCCTTAAGCCTGGGCGCAAAGGCAAATTCAATGACAACTCCCGTCCCTGAGCCAGGGTAGGAGGGGCGGCCGCCCTGGACCCAGTAAGAAAACCTCGATTTTCATAGTTTGTATAATAAACTAGCATAGCAGTGAAGAACAATAATAAGTCTAAAAGCAACGAGATTCGACTGGAAATTCTACTCTCCTTACTAATTATAACCTAAACCCTAGAAGAACCCTAAGTGACAATTAAATCGAAACTTTACTCGATTGTATAATTGATTTTCCATGAAAACAAAACCTTACCTCAGAAGCTGTGGTTCTACTTCAATGGAGGAAAGGCAGGCACGCTTCTTCGCCGGAGGGAGAGGGTGACGCCGTGGGGTAAGAGAAAAGAGAGAAGAAGCGCTGTAGAAGGAACTTCGAAGCCGTCGAAGAGAGATGGGATTCGGCGACGGCGGTGAGAAGATGGGCTGTGGAAGATGGTTGTGGCTGGGTGACAATTGAGGACCCGCACAAGAGCTATGAAAAGAAATGGCAAGTACACTCAATACAAACTTAATTTCCGAAGTTATATATATTAGGTAACTTAATCTGATGAATTCGGCTAAAGGTTCACTTAATTTGATGAAACCGTCTAAAAGGTTGATTTTATTTGATGAAATCGGATAAATGTTGACTTATTTTTTTACAATTTTTCCTATCTAATATGTATTGTCTAAATTAATTTGCATTCGACCTAGTCATTATTCAAGGATCAGGTAATCTGTATCGTATTGTTATCTAACTTGATGCTAAACCAACAATCAGTTTTATCCGATTATTTGGTATCTGAAATTGATGTGTGCCCTGAAATTAACTTGCATCTATATACAAACCTAATAATTTTCGTCTGAATTGAACGCACATCTGATCTGAATAAAATTGAACTTGATAGTAAGCTGCTTAAAAACCAAATATAAACCGATTTAAAATAAATTTATAACATGTTCAACATAGCTTATAGTCAATCTGGTCTATAGTAACTCCTAATTGTTAATACTTCAAACTCAATTTAGTAATCAGCAAAAGACAGGAAGTGTGATGATATAATTTAGTTCCAATAAAACAGTGCAATTTTCTCATTTAAAAAAATGCAATTTTGCCAAATTAATGCATTTGCATGAGGAGTTGAGGACCCTTCTCTCTAATCTCTTCTTTGTCCTTAGTTTTTTTTTTATGACTTTGGGTTTTATTTATATAATTTTGGGTTTCATTTAAATAGCACTTCTTTTTCAGTTAATAGAACTTTTATTTCAGTTAATAGAGTTTGTGTTTCTGTTAATAAAAAAAGTTATTTCGGTTAATAGACTTTGTTTTTCAGTTAATAGACCGAACTATATTTTTGTTAATAGAGTTTGTATTTCAGTTAATAATAAAATTTGTTTTAGTTAATTAATTAACTAAGTTTTTCAGTTGTATTAGCTAATTAATATATATTTTCAGCTAATGTATGTTGTGTTCCATCTCCTTAGTATATATTTTCAGCTAATGTATTTTGTGTTTCAACTAATAAAGTAATCATTAAAAATTAATGTATATTTTCAATTTGTTATACTTTGTGTTTTAGTTAATTAATATTTATATTTTCAGTTGATATAGTTTGTGTTTGGGCTAACTAATACTTCATATATTTTTTTAGTTAATGTATTTTGTGTTTTAAGTAATTAATTAATACGAGTATATATATACATATACTAAGCTAATATATTTTGTCAGACCACTGGTACAACACTACAACAAAATGGACAAACAAATCTTGTTAATTGATAAGATCTTTTCAGTGAATATGATATATATATAGTTTCAAGGATTTTAATTTTTATGTAATAAGGCCTCAGTTATTGAGGATTTCTATTCAGTTAATGTATATATTAATTCAATTACTGTCATTATAATAAGTGACAACTTCAAGGACTAATATTCCACTTATCATATTTTGGAGGAATTGATATCTTTAATTAAGGGTCCGTTTACTTAGGTGTAAAATATTTTCGATGTAAAATGATTTTCCATGAAAAATATTTTATGTTGGAAAACTCATTTTCATAGAAGCTTTCTATTGTTTACTTTCACGGAAAATAAGTTTTACTCTCAAATTTGAAGGAAAATGTTTCCGTGTGAAATGAGTTTTTCACCCAAAGTAAACGATGTAAAATAAGAAAACCGTTTTCAAGAGAAACATTTTTCGCTCTAGTAAACGGACCCTAAGTGATGAGGATTTTTGAAACTATGAGAGGTTGTTTGAAAAACAACATAAAACTCCCAATAAATCTTTATATTTATTAGTGAATTCAACAGCTTTAAAATTAAAGATTGTTTTACAATTTTTAACTTGCCAAAGGTTTTGTAACGGATGACTAATTTAAAACGAGGCAGATTAAAACCGATTATTTCTCTCAAAAACATATTATATTAAATGCACTAATTAAATTTGAAAAACTTTCGAATGTTTTTGTTAAAAATACACCATCTACTATAAGTCTATATATAGGTGCAATTTGCTAAAAAAAATTCTAACTCAAGAAGTCAAGAAAAGGTGTAATACCAAAATTCCTTCCTAGCTTGTAATTTAAAAAAAAAAAAACCTTAAGAGTATGGCTTCAAAGGTTGTTAGGGGGCTAGCTAAAGGCACCCTATTGGGGCTCTTATGTTTTCTATTTGTCTCAAGCCATGGTATAGAAACTTTAACTGTATTATTACCTTTGAAATTATCACCAACTTTGCATAGTTGTTTACTTTTCCAATCAACAAGTACTAATGTATTATGTAGCAAACATATGAGGAATCGCACCCTTTGTGGCTCATTTGCACCCAAAAAAATATATGAGGAATCGATGTGGCGTGTTGGTTTGTCATGCAATATATATATCTTTCTCAAAAAATTTATTATTCGCACTCGTTTTTTAAATTCTTAGATTAAATATATATTAAAGCTTGAGGTTTATGAGGTATTCTACCAAAAAAAATTAGGAAAATTGTTGAACAAAATTAGGCTGTTAGAATTATAAGAAAAGTTGAGCTAAATTAAAATTTATATTAAAGCAAACATTCAGACTAAGTGCACAAATGCTGATTTAGTATGTAGTTAGCATGTTATTATACTTGTATGATTCATGATTTTGACGCAAAAATAACCCTTTCCATATACATTCAATCATATATATATAATTTCTAAATGCCAGAATTAGATTGTAAATATTAATTTCACTTAAATCTTTTTTTTTTATTTATTTTGTGTAATAAAAGTAACTTGTGAAAAGTAATTAATGTAAAATATTGAAATAGTGATAGCTGAAGTTTAACTAATAAAAAAAAAATATTACTCTCCCCAAGCCCGTTTTTCTTCATTTGCTCACTTTTTTTTTTTTTTTTGCAACAAACATATATCGGGTATGTACACAGGAAAAGGAAAAACAATAAGAGATTTTGAAAGTGTGCCTTAGTGGGACAAAAGGATGCAAAGATGATATGGGATGTAGCAAAACATGCATGGAAAAATTAGGGTTGTATACCCCAGGTGAATGTGAACAATCAACAACTAATTGTTGTTGCTCAATATTCATCCATATCTAGCAAATTATGTACTCCATCCGTAACATAATTTTGACAACAATTGTCATATTTGGACGTAACAAAATTCTAGCAACAAACACTCAACTTGATGCATCATGTGCTTCTTGCAACAAAACTTTCTTAACACCTGCGACAGCAACAGGCAAATGCGAAGCTAATCAAGTTGGACTCTTTTGCATTTGTGATCTCACTAAGTCTAAGCTATCATATTAAACATTTTAGTCTAATGCAATAATATAAATCTTGTTTATGCTCATATACTTGAAAAAATTAATAATACTGTTGATTGATTGACCTTTTGTGCATCATTGAGATTCAAATATAATGAATTTTCTTTTTTTCAAATGTAATCTTGTTAGTTTGATAATGTGGGCCTTAAATCGATCCTACTGTAGCCTGCAAGTTACCTGACCCAATTTAGTTGTCTGAAAGTAAGAAATTAAGGAATATCAATGCGTCCAATTAGGTTCGAACATAAAAAAAAAAGGTTTATAGACTTATAGGGAGTATTTGATCCTTTAGTCTCAAATTATGTCCTCTGATTTGAGAATCAATGTTTGACTATCATTTATCGGCCACTAAAGGCGGTTAAACTATTGCTTTCTTTCACAAAAAAAACAATAATCAATTATCGTTCGAAATTTGCTCGAAAATAAATAGAAACAAATAATGTAATTCAATAAAGACGTTCACTTAAAACCTTCACCATTCAACAATAAATCGCCCAAAAGCCACAATAAAAGGAACCCTGTGCAGAGGATAAAAATTCAATGATATATTTATGGCCTACCCAATTTTACTATTTACTAGTTATTCACAAAGCCAAGATATGTTTCATGTCAATTTTGATTCACTGCCCTGCAGGATCTTCTGATCTCACCCTGAGAACCAGTTAGCACCTCAATAGAACCCATATGAACCATAGCCTCAGCAAATTTTCTAGCCCAAATTTCTCCTTTTCTACTGAAGATTTGCACCATCATTGCAGATTTGGGGCTAGGCATCAGGATTTGGTCTGACGTAAACAACATTTTTTGACTGAGAACATTCTTGTAGTAACAGTTGTCTAACTTGAACGGGTTTGAAAAATCTTCATAAACAGTTGGATCAGCACTAGAAGAATAATTATCAGAATGCTTAGGACACATGGATTTCAAAATGCGACTAAACTTAGGATCCATTGAAGGATCTCTTGGGTTGGAATCATTTGGATAAAGTCTTGGTTTAACTGAAGAACAATGAGAAACCCCTACGGAATGAGCTCCGGAAAGGGTAACCATTTCTTCCAAAGAAAGACCTTTTCTTTTAAAAGATTCATCTAGTGCTGGCAAATCAAAAAAAGGGGCAGGTAAGTTCTGGGGTGGTTCATCTATAAGTGAGACTAACCCGTCTCGTCGCCCTGATGGTACCGCATACTTTATCCCACCTAACTAGTAGGCACTATCACGAGCCGCAAAGGCTAGGATATATGCACAAGATACTGTTTGAGGGCACAGAGCTTCGAGCTCAGCTTTTGCATCATCGATCACTTCATACCCTCTCAAGCTCTGATTGTTGATTATGTGGTCTTTCTCTGCTAGATTGCCCAGAGTTGAATCAAGAAGGACAGAAGCATCACATCCCTGAAATTTTTGTGGAAAAGGTTAACAGGTATATATTAGTTCATGAACATGACTTGGTTTGCTAGATGGATGATACTTGGAAATGAATTCATGTGTAAAAAAAAATTGTAAGGAACTTGCTATAGATACATACATTATCATTACATACTAAAGATTGAACATACCCTGACGAAGCAATCATGAAAATGCAATCTTATCAGTCCCGCTCCTAATCCAGGAATCTTGATTATCATCTTGTTTACTACACTCCACACCGTAGCCTCTGCCGAAGGACAACTCTGGTTATAAGACCCAATTGTCAGAGAAGGGGATGCAGCAAAAATGGACATGGATTCCAAGGCAAGAAAGTGAAGAAAGAGTATGCAAAGCAATTGAGTCAACATTTTTTTTTAAAAAAAAATCACTCTTGTTTGAGGTTGAAATTGTTGAAAGTAAGGACACAGAGATATGAATAATTTTGTGGAGTTTATATATTATATAGACACAAATAAATAAGCGTGAGTGCATAGAAAAGGTTAAAAATGATGTATAACCTCCCCAAAAGCTTGGGATATGTATTACTTTACCATGATTTGACATGTAATTAAAAATAAACATGGGTATAGATAATGGGGTTTTACATTCGGATATAAGGTGAAAAATGATGTATAACCCCCCTAGGGATGACTTGTTGTATAAACCTTAACATACTTAAAAAGGTAATCCTACCTTAATACCAATCTGAATCACTATCAGCCCCACTAAAATTTTGCAAAAATATGATTCCCATAACATGTGATCCTAAACACACATATGAAGCATAGACATCTCAAATTATCAACAGACTGTATAAGAATTTCATCAGACTGTATCACTTGATTTAAATAAACATTTTGCAAAACTCCAGGTATGCTACTGCTTTAAAGGTAACTAAAACATGATTAATTTGGAAAAACTGTATTTTAATCACTGCTGGTGGTGGCAAATTAATGAAAAATAGACATAGTAAAATACACTTTTATCTCAACAATTTTGTTTCATTGTGGAATTCACATTCTCCATCATCGAATCAGTTTACTTATTCATCAAAATTTTAACTTGATTAACCATTTTATACAGCATACAACATTGTTATGCATTAATTTTGTCTGCAAACCTTGGCAGTGTCTCTTAAATAAATAAAAAGCGTAACAAATTATTTGCTAAAGAAATGTAAAGGGTATGTAAAGTTTAGATCTTCCTTCCACTGCTTGACTGGTTACATAGCAATGCTCTGATGAATGTTGAAAGCAGAAATCAATGCATCAAAAAGCTCGACTTATGTGCAACAATTTAGATCCAAACGTAGACTATTATTATACCCGAACATCAACAAGCAAAATGTCCTTTTCACTTGAAAAAGTCGGCAAAAATACAAATCAAGATGGAAATATAAATAAAAGATACCCGGAATTCGAGGTTTTAGAGGAAGATTATGTCTAGCAATAGTAAGAGTCACTAATCCACAAAATTCATTAGGTATCCATTGACCCATGAGCATTCAATTGCAAAATTAATTGCCCTACATCTTTATAAACCCTCCCCTTACAACTCTTTAAATGTCTCTTTTGGCTATGTAATATACCCATATTTCATGCATTTACATTGCATTTTCCCACTAGGATCTAGTTTATCAATAATCACACAATAATCCCAAACACAAGAAAACAGTTTTCATTGGCGTTCATTGGGATTACCAGTCAAATTAGGCTTGGTCTTTGGTGTTCCTTTGGGCTTAGATGGTGTTGGAGTGCTATCACTGTTAACTTCTGCTTCACCATCAGATTCCAAAAGCACAGCATCTGGGGGAGGACGGAGGAGATTCCATGGGTCACTCTAGAAGTGACTCCGTGTCCATGGCTGTTAAAAATCAGACCAGAAATTAATCATAACAAATCATTAACCACAACACACAACCAGAAATCCATTCCCAAACTTTTGTTTGGGGGGTGGGGAATCAAAACTAATATTTGGAACATACACTATATCGGGTATGTATGTACATATGTATGCAGGAAAAGGAGAAACAATAAGAGATCTGAAAGTGTGCCTTAATGGGACAAAAGGATGAAAAGATGATATGGGATGTAGCATAACATGCATGGAAAAATTAGGGTTCTATATCCCAGGTCAATGTTAACAATCAACAACTAATTGCTGTTGCTCAATTCATCCATATCTAGCAAATCATGTACCTAATTTTAAGCCTCATCCTTGCAATGACGATGCATCATGCGCTGTTTCTTGCAACAAAACTTTCTTAACACCTGCAACAGAAACCGGCAGATGCGAAGCTAACCAAGTTGAACTCTTCATTTGTGATCTCACTAAGCTATCACTTAATTAATTAAACATTTTATTGCAATAACCTTGTTTGTATTACATTACATGGATAATTAATAATACTGTTAATTGACCTTTAAAGGTGAAGATTAAAACTAAAATGATGTTCTCAATATCTGAACAGTTTATCCAAATGACCTCACAAAAACCTGCCTGCTAAAACTTTCCAGAGGTACATTTAGTTCAAAATTTCCATGTCATTACAAATTGGATCAGTATGAAGAGAAGACAGAAAAACTACTCCAGCATTTCCTTAGGTGTAGAGTATCTCCAGATTCCCGCCAAAGCACTGCCGATAATTGAGTGACAAACACTAGAAACGGCGCAAGGGACTGCAGTCAATGGATTCCCAAAATGCTGGTTTGCAAGCACCAGTCCAAGAACCGAGTTCTGCAAGAACAGACCGTGATTTAGCTGATGCTAGAGTTTGACAGATTTCATTAGTTTCTTACAGGTCCATTCCACAGTCATTCATAATAGGCTCATAAAGAAAAAAAAAAGGCCCAAATATATGCAGTAAACCACTATTAGGGCATTACCATCTGCCACCACCACCTTAACTTAAAATATGTTCGGATATCAATGGTGGAGGTAAAGGGAGGGGAAGGAGAAAATGAGGTTGCATTTTCCCTCCAAATCTCTCCAACATTGGAAAGATTTGGTTCATCAAAGAGGGAGAGAAAATCAATCCTCTCATTTCCCTCCCCTTCTCTCCCTCCATTTGATATCCAAACAAGGGAGCATGGATCCCTTCCTTTCTCTTCCTTCCCTTTCCCTCCATTTCCCTCTATACAAACATATTGTGACTCTGAGATCAGATGTTACTATATATGCTGAGCAACTATCAGGTCATGTCATGGATCATTTTACATCTTCATTAGGCCTTTATCCAACCCCTTATCTAGCCCAAGAAAGGAGTGTCCTTAACACATTGAGGAAATGTCAAAATTCATTTCTGTAATAAACAATTGGTTTAAATTTTACTGAGCAATGAGCAACCTCAAATGACAAATATACAAGAATAAATTTTTCTTACCTGCATTCCAACCTCTATTGATATGGTCCTAGCAGATGATATATCAATTCCAAGAGTCCTTGCAAGCACGTAACCAAAGAAAAAACCAGATGCATGAAGTAGACAACAGGCCAGCACAACTTGCTGACCAGACATCAGGATAGCAGAAGAACTCTGAGCAATTGCATTTCCACATAGAACAGCCACAGTTGCTACAGCAATGGGTGGCATCAAAGGTGAAACAAACCTGACCAGGCCCTGGAAATACTGATTTAGAAATGCACCAGCTAACACAGGAAGCAGCACAACCTGTAAACATAACAGAACTAGCGTTTTGAATGAAGCCAGGGCACTAAAATAACAGGCATTAAGCAGACATATAGCACTAACCTGAAGTGTTGACAACAGGAGTCCATTTGCATCAACTGCAACATATTGCCCAGCTAGTTTAGCAGTGAGGTATGGAGTCATAACCTGTGTTATGATGCGTCAGTAAGACTTCACCAAGATTTGACTTATGGGGAAGTATGCAAGGAGTGATGGGGAATGGCTAGCTTTAGAATGCATTTACAACAGACCATGGTAGTGGGGTAGGTTAATCTACTTTGCCTCACTAAGCTAACAAAGACATTAGCTTGAGCCAGCATTAAAAGTTAGTCCAACTCAGCTTAATAAGGTTTCAGTGACCATAAAAACTCCAAAAGATTGAAGGAAATCTATTGGTGAAGTCATTCTTTAATACTAGCCAGAAACAGAAATCACTAGGTTATACAAAATAGCATATTACCAAACACATATAGAGGAACATTTCAACACTCAAAACCTTATTATCAATACAATGCCTTTTGCAACAGTAACTTTGTTTCCTCGACATTCACGCTCTGTTTGTTTTGATGGAAAACCAATATCAAGCAAAATTATTTTCCAGAAAAACACGATTCTGACGATTGTAAAAAAAAAAAGTTTTCTTTTGTTTGTTTGTTTAGAGGAAAAATTAGGGGAAAGCAAGTAAAATGCAAGGAAAAGGGAGAGGAAAGATGTGAGGATAGAAAAAAAAAGGAGGAAAATGTGGCATACTTCCTTTACATAAGGAAAATGTATTTCCATCTCTAAAGAGCACTTTTCCGCCATTGGGGACAAAATCACCCCTTGAAAAAACAAAGGAAAATCAACGAAGTACAGAGCGGTGTAAATGCTAAAACAGCAACCAGATACACAAAATTATTTGGGGTAACTTCGTATCCATTTCATGGCTAAAATCAGGCCAGTTTAAGGAAGTTGCATGGTTCTGTCACTGAAGGGAATTGGAAAAAAAAGAGACTACTTGTATACAAAATCTTACATGAACGTCAAGGAATGATGGTATTAGTTTAAACAAAGACTAAGGTTTTATCAAAATTTTGTTCTTGCTCTACAGAAACAACCGTCACCAAAATATACCATCGACTAATGCAAGATTTACGAAATCCACTCAAGGGATGTACAAACATATAAAGAAGATAAAATGTAAAAGGAAAATATGTAAATTCTAAGTATAGATCAACATTGTACAAACCTCTAGCTTTATACTTGCTTCAGCTTTTTAGTTAGATGTCAATTATTCTCATAACCCAGGAAGGATTATCCATAACGTTTCATTATGGGAAATTTTGACATGGAAAAAATTTGCTGATACTATTTTCTCTACTGTGGATCACCATAGAATCAACAGGTATTGCAATAAGCTGTACTCTCTCTTCTCTTGGGATTAATTCATTGTTGAAGTAGTAAATCAAGACCAGCTCCTTAATATAAGTCAAGATTAAAAGTCATAATATTTAACAGATTTTTTTTTCTTTCCCACTGCCTCGGCAGAAACTCATTACTCTACTCTACACAAACCGGAGGTAGAAGACCAACGAATAAGTAGAACAATGTGCAAGGGTAAAAAGTACAAACCACAGCTGAAAATGTGCTTGCTGCTGTCATCAATACGGAAAGGGCAACATTTCCACTGCAAAAACAAATATGTTAGAAAACTACCAATTCTGCTCCAACAGCAAAAGAAGCAAAACAAAAATGTCTCAGAAATAACCTACCGGGCAATATAGGTGACAATATTACTTGCTGTCCCTGCAGTCACCATCATAGAATGTAAAAAAGGGGGCGAAATGGAACAGTATGAAGACTTTAACAAGCTAATAATATCACTCACCTCCAGGACAACAACCAACCAATATTAAGCCAGCTGCATAATGCGATGGCAAACCTAACAACCTGCTGATGAAAAAGGCAGTCAATGGCATCACCTGCAACAACAACTCCTCAATTAGGAAAATAATTAGATTTATGAATCACAAATGTGGAGAGTCTGGTAAGTAAATGCTGCAAATGTCCTTTTTCCAACAGATGTACTGAACTTGGAAGAGCAAGTAATAAGATCTAATGTAAGGCCTTCTAAAGCTTGTCTCCAAGAAAAAGAATCCCTGCCCAATGCTCTAAAGGAGCCTAAAAACCTCTTACTGTAGCAGGAATATGGTCAAGGACAGGATCCAACGATAGAAAAAATGGCAAAACTGAAATTTTACAACTTTTTTTGCATTGTAAATTTTGTACCTGTGTAACAGCTTTTATCATCCAGTGCTATGGCATGGTTAACAGTTTTACCTTCACATCGAAATGGAAAAAAACCCATCAACATTTGGTAATTGTTTTCTACTTTTCTGCTTAATACATAAAATTAATTTCTCTTTTTATGGTGTAGTTGTGACTTTTAAAAGATTTTTTAAAAAAATATATATATTTCTATTGTCATCCCCAAGCCGTACCCATTTTTTTAGAATTTTTTTTAATTTTGCGGTTTTCTGTCCCTTCTCTGGCATCCACGGAAAGTATTCCATGATCTTGTTCATTTTTTCTTTTCTTCCCCGACCAGCCTAACACAGTTGGGAAAATATGATCATTTCTCTAATGACAGATAAAAGTCATGGGAATTCATCGCACAAACCCTCAGTTCAGTTATCCATTAAAAAATGGGAACAACAGACTCGGTCATGAAGTCCACTAGTCCTTCAGCTAGATTATCCCAACATGGACAAGGACCCCAATTCCATTATGCTGAATCTTGGAATATCTCTCTACAAGACTAAAACAGACAGCAAAATTAAGTTATCCCACTATACTTGCTGACTGCTGCCCACAAACTAGATTATAACATTTGACAATGTCAGTTCACATGGAACACTCAACAAGATTGTCACATCTCAAATGAGTAAACCGGAGACATATCACACAGGATAGTTTTTCATTGGGGTTTGTTTCAGGTGGATTTGCCAGTTTCACATTCATTGTCAAAGAAGATCTTAATTTTTGACGGGTGTAATCGCAAATTATTTCCTGGTCTCGGGACCACGTACCTCTTTATGGTCCCAGGTGTATTGAAATGAATATTGTAGTTTATTGAAATGAATATTGTGGTGTATTGAAATGAATATTGTGGTATATTGAAATGAATATAGTGTTTCAAAATTTGTAGCCCAATTGTCCACCCGCTCACGCACGGGACCATATTGTAGGTGCATGGTCCCGGGACCATGATATACCAATTGGGTTGTAATCAACTAATCATGTATTCAAGTTGGACCGTTGGAATGATTTTAAATTACATAACCAAAAGAATTTTGGTCAGGGAAAGATATACTATCACATTTCACAATCAATACCAATTATTTGAAGCTTCAACAAGTCCAAAATAAACAAAGAAACTCATAGCTATGGGGGAATACACTTCATAACAGTACAAGGTAGTAGATGAAAAGAAACAAACCGAGTACTGAAGCAAAAAACCAGCAATCACTTGTTTAGGCATGGCAAAAGCTCCACTTAGATCATCCAGAGTGAGTGTCATACCCATACCCAACATAGTAATGGTTAAACCCAAAATGGTTAGCTGGGGTTTAACCCAATTGAAAGAGTTCGGCTTTAGAAGACCCATCAAACATCCTAGAGCAACCCATATCGGAAATGCCGACGATAAAGCTTCACTAAAGACTTCAATGAACCTTCTAACCTGTGACTTGTTCTCTGCACTCAAACTGTTTGGCGAATTGCCGCAAAGAAGCCGGGTACAGTGATTGGTCTCATTCGTTAATTTAGGAATACGAAAACGCTTCTGGGTGGTAGAAAACAACTTGGGATTATTCAATTGATGATCATAATGACATTTTAATATGAATTGTGATGGAGTTTGGGATTGTAACTGTAAGGGTTTGTAGGAAACAGAGAGATAATGGCGGGTACGATCAGTAATAGATGGCAAGCGTTTATGGCTGCTTGAAAAAAGCTGAACATTTGGTGTTCTATGAGATAAAGAAAGTGAGGAATGCATCATTCCTCAGTTGCTAATTGCAAATTACAGTAGGACTATCCCAATTTTCAGGCTCCTAAACTAAAATTGAAATTATTGAAAATGCAGATATTGAGAGCTAAATTGAATGTGCGAGGAAGATTAATTGAGAGTTGAGAGCTTTGGCAAACGACGGGGCAATCAATGGTTCAAAACTTCTTCAACATATCTGCCGTTCGAGAATAAGACACATTCCCATGGTGGGAAACTGGGAATGCAAGATGTTCGTAGTGAAGGTTAAAAAAACATAGTGGTGGTCGTCACTTTATTCACTTTGTTTTCGAGCTGCTGTTAACAGGGGATGATTATGAGCTCCGGCTGTTTTCGTGAACAATTCTGGCTCAGCTCGGTCAAGGCTCGGTTCGAGTTCGGCTCGAGATGTTAACGAGTCAAGCTTGAATTGTGCCAAGCTCGGCTCGAAAAGCTCGTGAACAGACTCGATTAACTTTTTATATATGTAAACTATATATATTATGTTTTATAAATAAATTTATTTATTATAGTTATTATATATATGAATAAACTAATGGCCTTATTGTTAAATATTAACAAAAAACCAAACATCTTCAAAAAAATTATAATAGAGAACACATATGAACTAAGATTAATATTAGGTGAAACTGTTCGTGAACAGTTCGATAAGGGCTCGGTCAACGATTGGTCAAAGCTGGACTCGATTATGGCTCGGCTCGAATTCGACTAAATTTAAACGAACACGAGCCGAGCTAAGCAGAGTTCGGGCTCGGCTCGCTCGATAATCACCCCTAGTTGTTAAAGTAATCTGAATTATTGTTGTGTTAGTTATAAGTTGGGGGTAATATTGTCATTTTATTTAAAATTTTCACTATTAATTTTTTGTCGTTGCTTAGCGTTCTACAAACTGTATTATGAAGTAAATCTAATTCAAACATTCAACCAATTTAGTGGAGAGCCTGAAAAGGTAGCCACAAACAACGACGACCTGAAGTGTGACAATCGCTATTGCTAATTTTTTATGTTAGGAAACAAACCAAAGTACATGGAAAATTCATCCTCTATCTAGGTATATGCACCACCTAGGTGCCTAGGAAACAGAGAATGCAGGATGTTCGTAGTGCTCTAGTGACGTTGTTTTCGAGGCGTTGCCTAAGTAATCGGAATTATTGTTGTGTTATTATAAGTCAAAGGCAATGTCGTCATTTTTTTTCAAAATTTTTTGCTGATAAATAGTACTTCGGAAATTTTGAACGATGCTTAGCATTCTACAAACTTTATTACATTTAATTCAAACATTAAACTAATTTACTAGACAGCCGGAAAGGTGGTCACAAACAACGACACCCTAACAATTATGCCAACCGCTATCGTTTATTTTTTTATGTCAGAAAACAAGCGAAGCACATGGAAAATTCATCCTCTACCTAGGTAGTGGTCCCTGGTATATGCACCATACCTAGGTGGCTAAGTAGGGAGCCTAATTTTTAGGCGTGCTTATTTAGATAATGAGTGGATTTTTCAAGTGCCTCATTTGTTTTCCAATAGGAAAAAAAATGTGTTTCCACGAGTTAGACCTTAGGCTTCAAGAGTTACCTTTTGTTTTAAAAATGCATAAAAATATACCAAATGTTTTAAACTTGTGTACCAAATGCCCTTTTTGACTAAAAAGTATGAAACTATTCGATGTTATTTTAATGTTTTCAAATATGATTAGACATTGAAATTGGATATAACTGTATAATAGACGAAGAGTGTACCAATTATATTTAGGTATAATGGAAACTTAAAAAAATAGAGGAGTTAATATAATAATCAGTCTGAAAACAATCATAATAATGAGCTTAATAAACATCACAATCAACTCATTAAAAGGACGTTACAAAAAAAATATTATCCCCAAAAAAAAACCCCAACGGTTAGTCAGTCACCATTTCGCGACTCGCGACCTACGTCGCGGTCCACAAGGAGTTTTTGGAACTAGACAACCTCTACAAGTCCATTTGTCATGGCTTACGACATGAGTTGCGGACGGTCCGCAATGAGCTACTGTCTCAACTAACTTAAAAATGTCATAACTTCTTCGTTAATCGTCGGAATCGAGCTTATAATGACATATCGTTGGAATGCTCTTCAAGTCTACTTTCCAAAATGCAATTGGAATTACATCAATCCGATTACTATGTCAAAATTATGATCAAATTAGTAAACAAGTGTCTTTTCTTATTTTTATACCAACAATCCCCCACTAAAACTCGTCAAATTTTAACCCGACACGGTTCAATCCGATGGATTAAGTACTTTTCTATTACTTCATCCGTTTTCAAATTCTTACAACAATTATACTTTTGACACTATTCACAATTTACACTTTGATTACAGTTTATCACTTGCAAAAAAAGAAAAAATATAGTCATGTAGGGTCTCTTTTTTGGATTCGTTTCAAGTTGTAATTTTTTTTATTATTTAGTGTTCGTAATTTTTTACTAATACATAGTTAAAGATATTAATCCTCAAAGTTTTGTCTCGGCGTGCGTGAAAATAGATTTGTTGCAAGAAATTAAAAACGGAGAAAGTATTATTTTTAAGTGGCTATATTATTTCTATAACGTTAAGTTATTTAACCATTACTTTTATATTTCTTATTTGATAATTTTTTTTCTTTCCATTGATGTTATCTTATACTCCCTCTGTTTTTTTGTTGATTTATGTCTAAAATTTTACCAAATTTAGAAAGATATGAATTGTTGCAGTTATTATGTTACAACTTTATTTAAAAATGTTACAGATAATCAATACATAGGGAGTATAAGTATGAAAATTAATGTACTTGTTTGTCTTATATAAAAATTCAGTATTTTTTAATTACATTAAAGACGAATGTCCGATCATATAGTTCAATAATTTTTTAAATTTGTTTTATGCTGCGTTCTCTTTAACTTATCTGAATTGAACTTATCTTAACTTATTGTAACTTACATGAATTTACCTTAACTTATTGGAACTTATGCTTCATCCGTTTAGAAAAAAAACCGCAACAAATTGGATGGCATAAACTCTTAGTTCATTTTTTATTGTGAGAATTAAAGGGATAGAGAGAGGAAGTGGGGTATGTGAGAGATAGGAAGAAAAAATTTTAAAAAATGAAAAGATTAAAATTGTTGCGTTTATTTCAAAATGTATAAAATAAGAACTTATTAAACCTGAAACTTATTTTTTAAGGTGTACTTAGACCTCATTAGAGTTAAACTTAACTGAATTGAACTTATTAAACGTAAAACTTTTTTTTTTAAGGTGAAGTGAATGCATCTTTAGTGTTTATTCTTTATTTGTCGAATATGGTTCTCAAGGACGCTACATATTAAGTCCTATCGTTTAAGATACAAATTTTGATTTTTTTTTTTATTACAAAGATGGCTATGTGCCTATGTATATTGTATTTAAAACAAAAAATATAGTAGCGATTTTAAATCACTTAACCCGTTGGGTTGATTGGACTCGAAGTTCCTAGGTCATAAACTTGTATATTAGAACTCGAACCTGATACTAAAACGAGCTGCCCAACTTTACCCGAAAGCATTTTACCTTAATCCGACAAAAACCAAACCCATTTGACAGATCTATCATATTTGCATATATAATGAATATTTATTTGCGTATATAATGAATATTTATTTATTTAACGTGCAGTTAAAAAAATTTAGTTTATAGAAGCTTAGAAAGTTAGAACGAATTATGTTATGGCCCCGCAAAATCAAAACCGTAGCAGCGCGCCTTTTATGAAAAAAACTGTAAACTTCAAACTGAAAAAAAACAACTACCAAAACTGGAATTTTTAAAATTTTACCAAATATTTAAAACTTCCCGCTATTTTCATCTCACAAACTCAAAAATAAAATTAACTCTTTTTTCGTTTCAATTTCATAATTTCATTCATTTTCCCGGCAATACCCAAATTTCCAATTCCATTTCATATTCACCATTATCATTCATTCATTATTAGTCTCCAAATTCACAAACTTTCACAAACCCTCTTCTCTAAATCCCTAATTTCCCAGATTTCTTCTCTAATCTCCCATATTTCTAATTTGTTCCAACAATAATGGATGCAAACTTTAATTCTTTACCTCCATTAAAACGCTTCAGATTGCTGCAACAAGAGTTCGAAAAACAGCAGCAAGAACTTCCTCTTTCTAAACCCGAACCTGAACCCAAACCCGATTTGAAGCCTTTACAAACATCACCATCTAATCTCCCTGCTAAGAAGAGAAAGCAATGTCGAGACCTCTTCATTGATTTGAATGAAAACAAAGAAAATATCCCTCCAATGAACCCTCCTACACCCTACTGTTTACCCGCTAAAAAACGGATTTGGGCTTTTAAGCCTGAATTCGGCCCAATCAAAAACACCCCTTCTCCTACTTTTGATCTCAATCTGGAGTACAACCCTTCTCTTGAATCTCACCAAGATTCAACTCGTCTTGAAATTGATTCAAAAGATGTCAAGATTGAAGAAGAAGGTAATGATCTTGAGGTTAATGTTGATGTTGATGATGATGTTAATGATGATGATGATGGAATTTTATGTGCTGTATGTGAGAGTACAGATGGTGATGAATCAGATCCAATTGTGTTCTGTGATGGGTGTGATCTTATGGTTCATTCTACTTGTTATGGGAATCCACTCATTAAGGGTATTCCAGAAGGGGAGTGGTTCTGTAACCAATGCTCGAACTCACAATCTTCTTTTTCTTTGGGAGAACACAAAGAGAGATGTTTTCTTTGTCCGGGCTTTGGTGGGGCAATGAAGCGCACTAAGGACGGGCTGTGGGCCCACATTGTGTGCTCGGTATTAGTACCGGAAGTGTTCTTTGAGGATCCGGAAGGCCGGGATGGGATCGATTGCTCGAAGATTCCGAAGAGGAGGTGGAAAGAAAAGTGTTATGTGTGTAAGGAAAAAACAGGGTGTGTGATTGAGTGTTCTGAGCCTAAGTGTGATTTGGCCTTTCATGTTACTTGTGGGTTGAAGCAAGATTTGAGTATTGAGCTGAAACAAGGGAGGAAGAATAATGGTGGGATTGTTGCTGGGTTTTGCAAAAAACATACTGAGTTGTGGAAAAAGGTGATTGTTTTAATCAAATTTAATGTTGTGTTTTTAGGTTTAATAAGTGGTCAAATTGGTTAATTATGTGGTTTTTGTTTGGTTGTTTATATGATGTTTTATGTTAGTAAGTGGTAAAATTTAATCCATGAATGGTGCATAATGAATATGCATGTACGTATAAATCAGAACATTTTTAATATTCATGCTTTATATGTAATTTGGTATGTAAAAATTTTCTGGTAAATTTGGTTAATTATGTGGTTTTTGTTTGGTTGTTTCTATGTATTTTTTTGCAGCAACAACAAACAGGGAAGTTCAAGATTGTGGCAAGAGATGAAGAGAGCTAAATCTGACTGTTATGGAAGTGGTAGAAAGATGCTGAGATTCTGGATTTAGCAAATGATTGAAGTTTTTGATTTCAAGTAGATTATGAAGATTAGGTTTTTTTTATTTATAATTATTTTAAAAGAATATAAAGATACTAACTTGGAAGAGATTGTGATCTCAAATCCAAATGCCTGATGGTATTTATTAAAGTTTTCTGTTTTGTTTTAGGTTTTTGTTTATAGTATGTTATTGTAGTTTGTATTCACAATTGCATCTGCCATGTTTAATTTAGGTTCAATTTTATTGAATATGAATTAATCTTTGGAAATTAAAGCAATGTTTATTGGCTAGCTCCTGTGGATTTGTTAGGGGTTTGATTGCAAATTTGCAATTGGCTTGTAATTGTTCAACAGTCTGACTAATATGCTGATTTTAAGATGGTAGCCTTGTAGGTGCAAATTCAATAATGTGCTTAATATTGTAATTCTCTGTTTTGATATGAAGTACTTAATCCGTTTCAAAAAAAACGCAACAATTTAGATGGCATGGACTCCTAGTCAAAATTTAGAGTTGGGTAATTAGAAAAAGTTAGGGGTAGTTGATTAAGATAAATGGAGAGAGAAAATGAGACTCAAAAAGTAAAAAGTAAGGTAGGAAAAGTTATGGATAGTTGATTAAGATAAATGGAGAGAGAAAGTGGGGTCTAAAATGTAAAAAGTAAATTGTTAAGGGTTTTAAGTAAGGGTAAAATAGTAAAATAACACAAAAAATCTTACCATAAAAGGAAAGAAAAAAATTGTTGCATTTATTTTGAAACATCCAAATTTAGAAACTGTTGCATTTTTTTTTTTAACAGAGGAAGTAATTGTTTCTTGATTTTGCCGAACACCTAGCTAGGTTGTGATATTATTGGTGTATAACTGAGATATAAATATATTAGCTACAGCACAAACAAAATTTGTCATTTTACTTTGAAAAAAGACATTTGTTTACAATATTAAGAAAGAGCTACACAGGAATCATAAATTAATTATGAAATTACATCACTAAAAGTGCATGTTTTCAGTGTACAAAGTAGTGCATGCAGACCATTATCCTAAAACTATGAATTAATAAAAAAAACTGATACATTATTCAACATTACAACAGCCCAGCTACAAAATTGAACACAGAAATATACATATTTGGCAGGAAAACATGGGAGTAAAACCAATCCTCACATGTTTAATTGCTTGAGAAGGCATGAGGATTAGCTAATAGGTAGGAGCAACTTGATTGCCTTGAGCTGATCAAAATCAATCTTTGAAACAAAGTATCGTCACTTTCCAAATGCACATGAAAACTTGTTGGGGAAAGGACGCCAAACAAGGTGCCAAGTTTGTGGGATATCACTCATAGCAGGATATAAGTAACCATGGCTAAAATACAGGTCAAGTTGGTGTCATTACCAGAAGCTGTAGTTGATTACTTGAATCGGTATAGAATGAACCCTAAGTCCAATTATGTGTGTTGATGTTACATCCTTTGCATGCTTGCAATGTCAGATATTGTATATACAATGCATGAATCATTTCCAGTTAGGCCATCTGATTGAGTTTGTTGACTTGTTCTTCACACCTGAGGAGCCTGCAGTTCCAGGGGAATTGTACCATATACGCTCTAACTGCAAGATGGATATACAAATTGTTGAAGATATAATAAAATCAATTCAGGTTAAAAATATTAAATATTTTCATAGCAATTCAGAGGACAAAAGAAAGTAGCATGATTATTCAGACTAATATGGATGCAAACATCCTAGGTCCAATTGAAATGTCACCAATTGTTTTAGATAGAATATGTAACACATCTAGAACACAGTTTTGAAGGAAAGATAAAATAAATGACAATATAGCGAGAGAAACTTTGGAACTTACCCCTCCTATGACAACAGTATCGCCTTCCTTCACACCACGATCAATAAGAGATTTGTTAACACCACAAGCCTCAAGAACATGCTGGAATCTTTTCTCTGAATCCATATACCTGTTATAAAAACACAGAAGTGATGAGCATTTTGCGGTCCCTTATGGAAACTCATAGGTAAAACAATGAAACTTTGTCCAGTGATTTAAGCAAAACCAAGAAACACAGGAAGAAAGAAACTCCTAACAAATTATATTGAATTGCCTAATGTTTTCAGCCTACTACTGGTATCTCAAGTCTCAACCCACTATATCACTGGCCCTGAAAAGGGGTTCGCTTTATTTTGAGGACCCGCAGGAGTGAGAGAATAGGTGGAAGGCAGGCCTCAAAGGATAACTAATAAGTTGCCACAGCACTCAAAATCGTTGACTGTACTTAAAACGCAAAACCAACTAATTGACATTCAGGTTTGTGGGTAATTTTTACCTAATTGAAACTATTATCATCAAAGGGATGGCAACTACAGCACCAGACAGCTATGAGTAAACTTAATTCACATAAACATTCAGCAGCATTGAGAAGTAATCATGGCTAGTTTAATGCTCTTATGCAACTTACACTCCCTTCTTATTCTTTTCACCAGATTCTTTATACAGATGGAAATAGATACTAAACTGATTGAAGTTTTTTTCACTGATTAAAGCTGAGTTTAGTTGATGGTAAATGCTTTTCTACAGAGTACAACAGTTTTTTTTCCACTGAAGTTACTTATTACAACAGATTTTTACTGATTCACTGTTGATTTAGTTGCGGATTTCAGTTTCATGACGAAAATTTACTTTTATAGTTTAAAAACGAGTTTCGTTGAAAATAAAAAGCTGAAGAGAACAGCAGTCTAACTGTCCAATTTCTAGCTTCAGTAAGGAATACTATTTGCCTGCTTTGATTTTGGACCAGTAGCAAGAAAATGATTACTACAAGATCCAAATGATTGTAGTTCCATGGAGCACCTTATTGGCAAGATCTATGTCCAGTGATCCTAAATCTCAAATCTGTAGGTTGAGAGGGAAGTAACTCATGACTTCCTTGCATATCTCAGATCAGCATATGAATGTGTTGATGTGTAGAAAGTCAGAAATTACATAGATTCCTCAACAAAATCATTCAAAAAGCAAACTATAGCTGAAAGACATTAATGTGAACTTGCCAAAATAACATACCGCCAATTTGTCATTTGCACAAACCGCTCTAATCCATCCCCTATGACAAGCCATGTGTTTGAGCTACTATCATGAATAATCTCATAATCATTGATAGGGACAGCTCGTTTCTTCTTTATTTGCTCAGCCACATGATCGAGATTGACAGGAGCAACAGAACCTGCAATTCCAAGCATTATTTGCAGAATTAATTATTATATATTATATATATGTAGATAATGTATGGATATATATGTAGATATATGTATGTATCTATATAGGGAGATGAAGTTTTTACACTCCCTCCGTTTGCAAATGAAAAACCATAATAGACACTTTGTGAACTATTAACCTTAAGCTTTCGTCACTAAAAGAGTAAAAATGATAAAATCATTGAAATTCAGAAACTAAATTCAATAAGGAACTTTCACATGATAGATCATTGCAATAGTATTTCAAATTAATAGTGCAACTAGACAAAAAAAGTTTAATCTAGCCCAAAAAACCCTGAGTTTGGAATAAATTTTGTTTCACCTATTTTATTTTATTTTTATTAAAAAAACAGACAAGATACATGTACTGTGTTTTGAGCACAAAAGCTTAAGGATCAAATAATTTCATTCTAAGCGATTTGAATTCTGGTTCCAGTATCATACATGGGTAGAAGAACAATAAGGACAAGGCCTACAGGTCAGGATGGTGTAATGAGCAAACAAAGATATCTCGAGTCTGCATTCAAATTCTTCCGACTTCTGTCATTAGCAGGCTTTTTACAATTAAATTTATAGGTCACTTACAAAAACCAATATGAACTAACTTGTCACTAAGGAAAAAGAACTAATGAAATATCTCTAGGTAGTTTTAGACAATTGCAATAACTAATAAATACGAAGTACTTAATATGCACGTGTAACCATTAAAGTCGTTAGGACGATAATTCAGGAAGGGAGGGAAAAGGGATTCTTTAACGTCATTAAATTTTACCCCGTATAACATATACAAGCCTCAGAATAACTATTTAAAAAATTCGAATCAACATAATAAGTGAGTATATCCAATTGGGAGCATGTCTAAAACAGAAGCAGAGTAACTAGTTTTAGTGCCTTCTATTTTCCTTGGTTGTTAGAAATAAGAACATAAGAGAATACCGCCAATGGAGCATATTGTATCATTCATTCAGTCTGGATGTAGCAAATGATTCTACACTCGCAGGCTTAAGTTTATTGAAAGCAGCAAACATAGAGAAATGACACAGTATCTACCTTCAACTTCTGCAGCTTCTTCCCTTACTTTTCTTACAAGCTCGTAGGCAGCAGAAATGACTTCATGGGTACCCTGTTTAGTAATAGCACTCATGCAGAAAGGTTCAATACCCTCAGCTTGAAGGTATTCCTTAAATATTTCCCATCTTTCAGATGCTTCTGGAAGATCCATTTTGTTAAACGCGACTAGATAAGGCTTGTCTGCAAGTTCTGGGTTAAACAACTCAATCTCCAGCCGTATTGCATCAAACTCATATTCTGGCTGTTGGGACGAACCATCGACAACGTGCACCTGATGTCATAAGCAGACAGGCACTTGTGTTAGCAAAACAAATAGAGCCCCAGCAAGTAGATTATGTAGAGGGCCAAGACAAATGCAATTATCAGCAAATTGAGAGCCAATACATGGACTCAAGGGGTAGCTACACTCAAGTCCCCTCCTCACCCTCTCTCTCTGCTCCACACACTTAAAAGTTAAAACCCAAATAAAATCATCTTGTTTGCTTTCTGCAACGGGAAATAATAGTCATACAAATACAATTATTTGAGAAAAGAGCCTCTTTTCTTTGTTAGAATTGGTTATGTTGGACACAGCCGCATATCTAAATTGATGCAATTCAACATTAAGAAGTAAAAGTTACCCTTGAAGAAAGCGAAATACTGATCAAACAAAGAAATAAAACTTCATCATTCAAAAGAAAGAAGAAAAATATCGGGATTCTACACTTATATCTTAAGAACGAACATAAAGGACATATAATAATTGAAGTATCACGTCTCATAAATAATATAAATGCATAGGATAGAGCCTGTCACATTGACAGGCTATGCTATCTTAGTAGTCAGAACTCAGAACATCACGAGTCAGCTCTTAGATCTATATCAGCACAAAATTCTTCTTCAAAGTAAGGAATTTCCAATTTTCTTTTTCCCTCTTTCATTTGTTAAATTTAGGAAATAGCATCAACTTTTCCATTCAAAATAAATCATTATTGAGAGGTTCAACAAAAATATTATACACCAACGAAAAATGCAGATATTAGTATTTCGAGTTTAACACAAATTTTAAGTTTTTAACATCTATATGAATTACTTAAAACTCTTCATTTCACCTCAAGTATTTGTGTCAAATCCTCACTATTCTACAATTAATATCAAACACCTAAATCTACCCTTGATATCACTAATTTCTTATAAAAATAGGTCATTAAGATAACTTGCGTTAAACACCTAATATATACTTAAATCTCTCTAATTCAGGATTTCAGGAACTAAGAAGCTAATTACTCGTATAGCAACAGGAATTTCTCAATTTTTTTATACCAGGACAGAACATCTTTCAGTATGTCGCAGAAACTCATGGCCTAAACCAAAACCTCGATGAGCACCTTCAAGCAAACCTGGCAAATCAGCTACAACCATTGTAGAATCATAGTCAAATGAAACTACACCAAGATTTGGAAGCAAAGTTGTAAAAGGGTAGTTTGCGATTTCTGGTCGAGCAGCACTTATCACACTAAGAAGTGTGCTTTTCCCAGCATTTGGAGCACCAACAATTCCAACATCAGCAACTAGCTTGAGCTCCAACTCCAACCACCTGATTACAGAAATGCACTAATCATGATATATACAACGCGTACAAAGTCCATAAATGAATTCAGGAAATTATACAGAATAGAAGAAAAGGAGAACGAGTACAAACAGCGTCTAATATTGAAAGCGATTTACTTCAAAAAAAAAAGTATTTACTACCCAACTCACAGTGTCCTGCCATCCCTAATGGTCGGTGTGATGGTTAGGCATCAGCCTGACACCTTCCTTAAAAGAGGAAGGGCTACCTCAGGATGTTTGAAGTAGTGCATTCTCTAGCATATGCAATCTGACCACTTTATTCATGTCGAAAATTCTTTTTGTTGCACTCAAAACAAATAGTATCAAGTCTCAACATATTTCATACACTCACCCGAGTCACCACTGTAACATACTCCAAGCCTTAAAAGCTTAAATAAAATGCAATTTCTATATCACGAAACATTATCCCACATCTCCATTTCAATCCATCCCAAAACAAACAATATTAAATATGAAGTAAATAAAATAATAGGCTATCAGATACTTTTGAGGGATTGAAGTTGCTAGATCTCAACAAGGGATTTGTTTTAAACAGAAAAAATATGCAGAAAAGTTAATAAATTGCACAAGAGCAGATGTCTCAAAAATCACCACCTACTATCCAAGCTAAAATTTTCCTCTTCATCCACCCCAGCTAGAGGTCAAGTGTTCAACAGTTCAAGAATGAGAATATTGCCTTGATGTTATTTTAAGTTCCTTGTGTGTGCATTATACTAATGGTAATGGCAATGTGTTGGCTCTTATCTCCAGTTTGTCCTTTTTGCTTTTATTTTCCTACAAATTATTTGGATGGGAAGACATGGAGAGAAGGGGAGAAAAAGGGAGAGATACATCATCCCTTGTTTGAATATGATATGGAGGGAAGGAACTGGAAGAATTCATTTGCCCTCCTTTAATTAATCAAACCCTTTGATTGTTAAAAATTTTGGAAGCAAAATGCAACTCATTCTTTCCATCCCATTCCTTTCCTCTCCTGTCTCTATTTTCCCTTTATAATTGCTAATACACCATCCTACCGCTAACAAATTAAACTTGAGGGTAATAAACCATCTTATTAGCCTAAAAGCTAGTTCATTGCCAATTAGTTTTGGGATGGACCTCCTACAAACCCGTAGCTTTGGTTCACAATTCACCCTCTTCTCTCCATTGATGGATTCGGTCCAAACTCATTCGACACATGATAAATTTAACAGTAGCCATGTTTGATAATGACTAATGTGATTAAGTGAAAGGTGCACATAACAATATCATGAGAGTATGCAATGTAACAATAATTACTCCGCATTACGCATTAATGAAATCACTATCTTTTCTCTCATTCTTTTGAGCTTTTTCTTGCAAAACTCAACACAACAAGCACTCAATATAAAACAGAAATACCCAAACTAACATGGTAACATAATATTCAAAATCAAGAAACCAAAGAGGGGGAAAAAACTCACATTTCAGGACCTTCCTCCCCATTCTCAGCAATCCTAGGTACCTTATTAACCCCAGACTTAAAGGCAGCATTCCCTCTACCTCCTCTCCCACCAGGCAAAACCAAACCCCTTTCTCCTGGCTTCAACAACTCCAACAACACCTCCCCTTCAACCCCATCCTCCCTCGCCTCTCGAATCACAGTCCCTGGTGCAACCTTCACCACCACATCCTCTCCTTTAGCCCCGTGCTGATTACTACCTTGCCCGTGTGCTCCTCTTCCTGCCCTATAATGCAAACAATTCCTAAATGGCAGTAATGAATTCATTGCCCCATCTACCCCCACATACACATTTCCTCCTTTCCCGCCATCTCCGCCTGATGGACCGCCATACGGAACATACTTCTCTCTCCTAAACGCCACCACCCCATTCCCTCCATTCCCAGCTTTCACATATATCTTTGCTCTGTCAAAACATCTCATCACTGCTGGTACCCCTTTCTCCTTCTCCTCATCTTTATCGTCTAATGAACCCTCGAACTCTTCACCTCTGAATGCCACAGTTTCACCTTCATCTTCCTCTTCTTCTTCATAATCAATATCTTCTTCGTATAAATCATCTTCATCTTCATCAAATTCATCTTCTTCAAATTCATCTAGAATTTCATATTTCTGATAATCAAACCCAGTCAGTTCTTCACCATTTCCTAATTGATCAAATTCCCTCAATTCAGTTGTTTGCTCCTCGAATTTCGCAGGCGTAGCAACGGTTGCATCAGAAAGCTTGATTTCTCGGTACGTGTCAATGAGTGAAGAAGCAAGAAAGTCGTCTCTAGGTGGAAGGCGAGTATAGGTGGTAGCTTCAATGGCGACTAATGATGATGGCTTTTCTTGTGAGCTACTAGAATTTCGTTTTGTTTTTGGTTTTGGTTTTGATTTCGATTTGGGTTTGGACTTGCAGATAATTTGGAGATTAGGGTTTTGAGAGAGATTCTTGCGACTGGGTTTAGTAGGACGAGATAAGGTGAGTGGTGAGAAGGGTATGGATACGGTAGCCATTGATGTTGTGGAAAACTTGAAGATAAAAGAGCAGAGCAGAGCTCAGGTTTGCACAACACTGTTTTGTTACTTATTTGGTAAAAACAAATCTATCTATAATCCAATCAACTTTTTAACAATTACTAATCCCTCAATATTTAATTGCTCCAAATTCACTTTGACATTGTTTACACTGTTATTTTAACCTTATTTAATTTGATATAGGTAATGAAAAATATAGTCATGTGTGATCTAGTTTGATTCGTCTCGGAGCGTACTTTTCAAATATATAACAAAGGGAGCAATTAAACGTGGACAAATGAAGTATATACTAAAACAGAATATGCCAACGTCATCAACGACAACATGCCAAATTTTAATATTCCTAAACAATTTCCCTCCAAAAATAACATCTTTTATCTTTAGGTGTGTTATGAACTTATTGAAATTTATTAAAATTGAAACTTTTCTATCCTAAAAAAACTACTCCAAATTATGTCCTAAAAAATTCTTCAATTTATCTTTTTCCTATTTTTTTAATAGCATGACTCATACACACTCTCTACATTTATACCATTATTTATCACTTACTCCGTAATATTTAATATCCACAACTTTTACCTACTTTTATTTTCAATTTTACATACACGTTTACCCTTGCCACAAAAATAAGTCCCAACTAAAATCTCACTCCAAAACCTAATAGGACACTTTTTTTTTTTTTTTGGGACAAAGGAAATGTTAGAGCATACAAGTTTGCAATTCTCTATTGTTGAGGAGTATTTTTTTTTTAAAAAAAAATACATCATTGTATAAAGTATAAACTATATCATGAGTCATGACTTCAAACAAATAAAGTTAATAGTATTGACAAAGGTTGTCATGCATGACGCATGCACAATATATCATCATTATCATCCACATGAAGTAGGGTTTAGAAAATGACACCTTGGCAAAATCACAGATAAGGCAACACTACTCAAATTCAATCACTTTATTTATTTACTTATTCTAAGTGTCTATAATTAAGCAAGGAAAACATTACCTAAAAATGATCTAGCATCTACTGAATTAAAAAAAAGGAGAAAAAAAAAACAACAAATCATATGAAGTTGACATACTACATAGCAATTCTTCTCAAATTAGCAAATCCAAGGGTAAGGGAGGACATGAAACCTCAACCTTACCCCAAATGACAACCCCAGCACACCAGACAGAGCGAACACCAAACGGAACAGAGCATATAACCAACATGTTAGTACAGCAATCCACTGTTTTATGACATTCCATATTGAACTGTCCCCACATTTCTGTGAGCTGCCATTGCAACTGCTGAAGCTCTAAACTGTGACTGAGCTTGCATGATCTTAGCGTCGAGGGCGACTCTGCTGCTGTACTGATCTGATTTGGGCTGAGGTTGGTGATACGGGTTAGTGTTTATGTCAATAGCAACTTCATTCGACTGTACAGGTTGTGGCTGCTGTTTCGGCCATGAAGCTCGGCCTTGTTCGTTTTCGGGCCCTTGCTTGGACTGGGCTGGTGGCGTTATGTTCGGCCTGAAGTAGTATTGTGGGGCGGCGGTTTGTGGCGGTAGAACTGCGTTCTGAATAGGTATCCTAGCATCGGAGCTATCCTTCATGCTTCTGCCAGCATCATACGATACAATGGGTCCCACAACTCTTCCTGGTCTTGCTGCCATGAGTTGTCAACATATTACCAAAAAAAAGTTTCAATAACATGAAATAAAACTTTTCCCAAACAAACAAAAAATGGGGGGATAAACATGTTCAACAGAGAAAAAGATGTATCAAAGACGAAAAAGGCGTGTAATTCCATGTCAAGAGAAAACTCGGAATTTGCTGGTTACGAGGTAAACAAAACATGAATAACGAATGCCTTTTTTGTAATTATGAAAATATAAGTTACCCAAAACACTCCCGTTTTCCTGATTTACATTACATGAAAATGCAATTTGATATACAGGTTATATTTATCTCATTGAGATCCACCATCCACCAAGGTCTCGTGTTTGACATAGGCAAAATTTATGAGAGCTCTTTCCTTTCCTTTTTTGGGGAAAATAAGTAAATAAGACAACGTACACAACACAGAAAGCATATCTAACATTAGACATGGACCCTATCTCTGATGCCTATCCTAGGCTAACCAGAGAAACAATGAAAGCATATCTAACATGAGAAGGCAATCAGGCCCATTAAGTCCAAATCCAAATCACTACTCAAGGAAAGAACAAATAAATATAGGGCAGGGGGGCACAACTAAGAAATTGTTGAAGCCATCTGAATATCTGATGGCAATTCGTAGATCACAAGAAGAATCACAACATACCAAATCTTAGGCCTCCATTTGATATTTCTTCTAATGCAATCAGAACTATGCTGCTTTATAGATTACGGGCAATAACAGCAAGTGAATGGAACTATGAAAGATACCTGATGGAGCTTTCGGCGGCTGCCTAGTTGCGCTTTGTAAGTTTCCATAACTTTCGGAGGAAGGAAGAGGCTTGGGAGGTACTGTACTAGAGTGGACCGTGGACCTGAAAGATGGCGAGGTTAGGAAACATGCCAAATGAATTAATTCATCAAAGCTTGCTAAGGGAAACAAGAAATGCAGCCAAACCTAGGAAGGGAAATATGCTTTCTCTCTAAAGGTATGACTGGTCCACTTCGACCACTGTTTTCCTCCAAATGTGCAAATTGCTTTTTAAACTGGCCAATAGCACTGCATATGAAAAAAAAATCATCGATAAGTAATAGCCAAATCAGTTTTGCCAAGCAAAATTGAAAGCAGAAGAGGAAAGAACAAATATTAGGATATTAATCAAACATCTCACCTAGGATAAATATAATTAGTCCCTTCATTTCCATTCATGTAGTCTTTGAGCAACAGAGGATGGTATTCAAGAATCTCCCGATATATCAATTCCCTAACATCTTCCTTAGTCACCCTTCGCCTCTCAAACTCAAACTCTAATTTTGAGATAGGCTGGCATGCAGGCTCTCTTTCAACTCTAGATAGGCCTTTAAAGTATGGATCAGCTAGTGCCTGATAGAAAGGAGGTTTCCCATACCAAAAAATATATTAATATCAAATTCAAAAGTTTACTTGAGAGCTGACATACCAATTTAAGCATTGAACGACTAATTTTTTTTCACACGAGTTTTTTTTTTTTACCTGTCAATTCAGTTGAAGTGTTGAAGGCATTAAATGATTGCAAATAGCAGGATATTCTTATCAAAATAAACATTCTCGACCGAAATTAATACTCTCATACTATTCCCTCCATTCCTAAATGTTGATTACACTTATTATGTTCAAAAACCAGTGCAAATGAAGTGATAAAGTACGGTTTATCTAATAAAAAAAGTAGTAAAGACAGCAAGGAAAGTAAGAAAGTGTCAAATGCGGGGTTTGTGCAAGTAAAAGTAGGAGTTTCTTTGTCAGGAAGAGAGGCGTAATTTAAGGGGGGGGGGGAAGTGCTGAAAATGTAACCAATAAAAATTAATGAAAAAATTAATGAACCAAAGGGGAAAGTGCAACTAACAAAAAGGGACTGTTTAGAATATCCTGAAAAGATGTGCATTTCCTTGAAGGTTAAGGGGCTTGTCATATAAGCAAGTCATTGACCATTATGAGAGATCAAGGCAGAGTGACATTAGATTCCAAAGAAAGGATTTATACATTTCCAGAGAGACATCAAAATAAGAGAGACAAAGCACTAACCTCTTCAGCAGTTGGTCTGTCCTTTGGATCAAAAGATAACAATCTCTGTAGCAAACGCAATGCTAAGGGATCTGCATTTGGAAATTTCTGAGTGAAAGGAATGGGCTGCTTTTTTCGCATATCAGTTAAGTACTTGCGTGCCTTGTCATTGCGAACCTGAAATTACAGAGATGTTTGAGATCGTGTCTAAAAAAAAGGCATAAAGTGCGCACATAAACAAGCACCATAGTAGATGCAGTAAAAAAATCATACCCCAGATATAACATCATGTGAAGGTGTACCCAGAAGATCGGTGATTAAATCTAACTGATGAACAACACTTTTTCCCGGAAATAATGGCTTTCCAGTCAGCACCTCAGCAAATATGCAGCCAATGCTCCAAATATCTATGGCAGGTGTATACTGCAGTTAAAAAAGACAAGAGTCAGACCAAGTATCAAAAGTAATGCATGCGACTCCAATGAAACCGCTTCAAGGAAACGGTCACAAAGACTGGACACTGTTACCTGAAGGACAAGAAATATCAACTTCCAGGAGAGTTCAATAATCCTCCTGAACAAGAATTGTTTTGATCTAGGTATTACTATTACTTTAAAAACTAAAACAAATCAATGCAATGAAATGCAATACAAAGACACAATACAATTCATAACTCAGGTGATATGAGTTTTGTACATCTGAAGACTAAGTAATCATAGATTATAGGAGACAAAAAAAAGTAGATAATGTTGGATTCATAATGAATGATAAACAAATGATTTTCCCTTTTTTCCTTTAGGATTGTCATTTACCGTATCACACTAGTTGGAGAAATAAAGACACTGGAAAATTTGAAAATAAAAGCAGCATTAAAACACACCTAAAACCTTCAACACTAACAAAATTATGAAATACAGTATAAAGAACAAATTAAGCACTAACATAGTAACATGTTGTACAGATAAATCTTCAGATTTTGTTGAAAAGTCCCAGCTACAATGAACATTTTCTAAAATGCAATTTTCACACCTAGACTATTATTAGTCACTAGTTGCTTACCAAACACAGATAAACCTAGCAAAATTCAGCTACCAAATCATTCTGCTCAACTCTACCCAACATCAACACTTGCCAACTCAAGACAAGCATAATGTCACAACTCACAAAACTAAGCGCAAAGAAGAATCTGTATAGGATTTGAATTCAGCAATGGGTACAAGTTTAAACTAGATTCCTTAAGAATAGATGAGCCAAGATCAACAGCCAAACATTGTGTCCTAAAAGCAACAAGGGAAAGTACATAATGAGGCAATATTATAAAGAGATTCAATTCAATTTAAAATAAACTGCAGATGGCAACAATGAAATATATATCAATATATGTACAGAATAGCACAACAATTACAATATAACGACATAAAAGGTAACTAGCCTAGGACAATTGCAAAGCGTGGTTGTGAATCTTTCCAGGCAAATCCTGTATGGTGCATGGCCATGCATACCTTAGAGAAGAACGATCCACAAAGTTCAGGTGCCCTATACCATCTTGTAGCAACATAATCCTGCATAAAAAAATACAAATTTCATGGTTAAAAAAAATACAAATTTCACAAAATAGATGCAATGCAGCATAAATGAGAAATCACTAAAAGAAAGTACAAAAGGTCAATAAATGAAAGACCTACCGTCCAAAATATGGTGGTAGGAGTGTCATTGAATGCTACTCTTGCCAAGCCAAAGTCACAAATCTTGAGTTTGCAATTGGCATTAGCTAGTATATTCTTGGGCTTGAGATCTCGGTGGTACACATTAGCTGCAACAATCATTTCAAAGAGAGTAGATTAAAAATCAAGCTCACAAATAGCCAAATTTGAAAGTAAAATAGAAAATCAACCAAGAAAAGAATATTGGTAGAAAGGCACGAGGGGTCAAACTAAGAATTCCATAATAGCTAGATTAAACGGTACCTGTGTGCATGTATTTCAGAGATCGCAACATTTGATAGAGGAAAAACTGATGGTGTTCACGGGTCAAGTCATCATTAGCTTTGATGACTTGATGAAGATCTGATTCCATAAGCTCAAAGACAACATAGATATCTCTGAAATCCCTCTTTGATGGAGGCAACATTATGCGTTTAATTTCAACTATATCAGGATGCCGCAAAAGCCTTAATAGCTTTACTTCACGCAGGATTCGGATGGCATCTGAGATATGCTCATATATATCATTGATTTTTTTGATTGCCACTTTTTCCCCTGTATGTGTATCAACTGCTGCACAAACAACTCCATAGCTCCCTTTCCCTATTACTTCAAGAATTTTGTACCTATTTGCTTCACCATAGTCAGTGAAGAATTCTGTGTCTTTTGGACCCTGAAAATGGTAACAAACATAAGATATGCTGGAAGAAAGCTCAATGTGACTGAGAAAAATGTCTTCCACAAGCCATGAAGCAACCAAGCATCAAACTTGACAGCAATCAAGCAACAAAATTGTGAATGTGGCACATCATTTTTGAAATTTTTCCCCTTATGGCATTCTACATTCTACCAATTGTAAGATATCACACGGATTTAATAATCAATATCACGCAGTAGTAGTCTCTTTAAAAGCATTGGATGTTACGTTGACATATTGATGTGAGATATCCAACAAATAGTTCTTCCTAGCCAATTTGTTATTTGACAAAAAAAAAAAAAAAAACTACAAATAATAACCATTAGATGTAGCAGCTATACATGAACAGCAAGCATACAACATAATAAGTCTTCAGAAAGAACCAAAAGAAGTAAAAATAAGTTGAGATATACATATTGTTTCTGTGATTTCATTGAATTCAATTATTCATAAATTTCCTTATCCGCGACATACAAATCTATAAGCGTTTTAGAAACATCATTTATTTTCAAAGAGATGAGATACATTTAATATAATCCAAACAAATGCTGTTGATCTTAAAGGCCAGCCTCGGAGAATCCGTTATCCCCTCAATATATCCACCTTGGGAATGAGAATCGGAATATAATAACTGAAGGAATCCCATGAGAATATGAGATTCGGAGTGAAATACGGTTAAACTCGAGTAACGACATGACAAGGGAAGTGCTTGCACTAGATTAAGTTATTCACTTATTTCTAGGAAATATAGGTAGATGAATTAACTTAAGACACTTTTCCAATTGCCTTGTTATGAAAGATCATTCTTACAAGAAATCCATACTAAACTATACAAGTTGTACAAAAGACATATCAAATGCCAAATGGCATAATTAGGCAAATGAAACTACCCACCCACAACAACATAAGATCTCCAATTCATAAAGTCACCCAAAAAGATACATAAATTGGAACAAAACCAAATTTTAGGTAAGATCAGTAAACTAACCATAGGGATCATTATTGCTCCCAAAAAGAAAACACAAAAACTATACGGAGTATTTGTTTGGCACTAAAGTCAAAATGATCTAATGGGTGAAACAAACATGTCTTAACAAGCAAAGTGAAACGTGCCATTGCTCTTGTAATACACTATTGACTTCGACACGCCAACTTCTTGCCAAACAAGCCCTAATTACACTACTCCACCGACAATGACAAACCAACCCAAAAAAAAATATTAAAAATAATTAAAATAAACCCTGATGACACAAACAGCTCAACAAAAAAAAAAAAAACTGTAAAAGATTAAATAATATAAAAAACTGCTCAAATTAGAACAATTTTCACTTTTCATGAACAAATAGATAAGAAATCAAATTCTTCTACCAAAGTTGTTTACAATACATAACTCAAAAAAAAAACTAACATAGGACGAAACATGCATGTTAAAACCCAAAAAATGAGCTCAATTATCTGTTTTTACGTCTTGAAATGATCTCCAAGAAAACCCCAAATCAAATTTAGGCAATAAATGTCATAAAATTTACTTGAACTACCTCGTATACACAGATCAATTCCCAATGCAAAGAGCTCACTTTAATCCGACCAACTTACCAATATTAATTAATTTCGGGGGGAAAAAACCCCTATCTTTAGATCTAAATTTGCTTCATAAACACTCAAATTTCAAGAGATCTACGAAGGAAAGAAAAAAAATAAAAAAAGGGAAAAGAGAGAAAACCTTCTTGCGTTGATCTTGCTGCATATCTTCTTGTAAAAATGACTAAAGTTCTCACAAAATAGACAAGAACCCTAAAATTAATTCCTCTTTTTAAAACCCTGGCAAAAAAATTGGGGACAAATGAATTGATTAAAATAATTTTACTATCTTTCTTTCTTCTTTTTGTAAATTTTTTTTGTATATTTTTTTTTTGGGATTGTTCTAGCTCCTTAATCTCTCAGAAATGAACCAGCACAGAAATTCAGCCGCATTTCCCTTCAAACGCAAAAAAAAATCTATACAACAAAAACCATTAAAAAAAAATTCCCCTCGACGAAACTCTCAAACACTTCCAAAACCCCCCTTTTCAATTCTTCAACAGATCTCCCCCTTTAAACCCTTAATTTCCGATAAATTCGCTTCAATTGAGAGCTTCAATTCGAAACCCCAAAAAACAAATTAAAGAAACAGATAAAAGACAAAATGGGTTGCAGATTAAAACGAAGAAGATTAACAGAGGAGAGAGAATCTGAGAGAAAAGATGAAATGAGAGGTCAGAGATTTGAAAAGAAGAGAGAGAAGCAAAATGAACGTAGAAAACATCTTTTTATATATATTTCAGTAGTTGTTTTTATTTTCTTTTATTTTTAAGGGAATTTGTTGCATTTTTTGGACTGATTTTTTAATTTAATTAAACCGGATAAACATTATATTAATCACATTACAGATTACACTATATTAATGAATTACTAGCAACAATTTCTATTTTTAGGTGTAACAAAATACTTGCAATAATTTTTTCCAATTTCATTTTATTCTAACACAATACTCCACTCACTTTTCTCTTTCTCACTTTTCTCTTTCTTACTTTTCTCTCTCTTACTTTTATCAAATTAACACACAATATCTTATTTACTTTTCTTTCTCTTACTTTTATCATTATATCACATAATACCACTATTACCTTATTTCAATAGTCATTATTAATTGGTAGAACAAAACTATCTGAAAATCCGAAACATTATTCGGATATTGAATTTGAAAATTTATTTGTGATCGGATATTTGATGCCAAAAATCGTATGTTGTATGGAAAATTAATATTGATTTTATAATTATCGGATATTGTGTATCTAAATTTTAAAAATTTTATAGCCAAGAATTCAATTATTATCTGAATATTTGTACGTTTTCAGGTATTCGGATATCCAAATATCCAACATACTTTGCACTAATATCGAATATCCAAATAACAAATTAAATTGTTGAACTAAAAAAATCGGATGTCGAAAATGCAGACGTATATGATCTGATTTTTTATACTTCCTCCGTTCCAAAAAAACGCAACAAACTTATTTGCACGCATTTTAAGGAAGAGATTTAAAGGTCTAAACGATCAAATTAATATATGTAATTTTAAGACAAGTAACCTATAATATCATTCTAACTTGTGTTAAAATTATTTTGATTAATTTGCTCATTTACACACTTAAATCACTAACTTAAAATGTGTGCAAAATGATTTGTTGCGTTTTTTTTGGAACGGATGTAGTATATAGAATATTCAAAATATCCGTATCGGACTCGAATTTCTGATTTGTTCTCGCGCCTAGTTATTACCGAGTACTTGATAATTTTATGTTGGCATATAGAAATTCAGTGTATGCTCAACATATTTTTTAAGGGAAGACTACATATTAGAAACTAAAAAAATATATAAATATAATTAAACACTACCTTGTATGAAGCTGCCATAAATTCCTAGATTCTTATTATTTTAAGAAATATATTTAATTTCTTTTCACATAAAACATAAGTTATGTTCGAACACAAAAATCATATCATTTAAAAGAAAAAAAAAACTAACTGGCATTGTCCATGGAAAAAGGGGTTGGTTGTTATTGAATTCTGTAGCTCTGTGCTTGAACTCAATCCTTATTTAACAATTTTCTAATTTAAAATGATAATGTTTGAACATAAAATCATACCATAATATTTATATAAACATTATCTAGTTATGTAAATCCATTTCTAGATGCAAAAATTTCTTCTTCTTTTTTTAAGTTACAAATAAATAAAAATGTTTTTTTTTTTTTGTAAATTGAGAAATCGTGATTTAAATTGTATATCTTTCTTATCAAAAAAGAAAAAAAAAAAAACTCTAAGCCTATATATGAATAGAGAGAGAGTCTTATGGCTCGTTTACATTAGCTGAATAGAGATGAACTTAATTGAACTGAACTGAATAGAGATGTATTAATTGAACTGAACTTAATAGAGTTGAAATGAACTGAACTGAACTAATAGACATGAACTAAACTAAACTGAACTGAACTGAACTTAATCTGAAGTAAACAAGCTCTTAGTCTATAATAATCAAATCATGGGATATTTGTGAATAGATCTTGGAAAATACAAATATAAAAAATAAAAAATACTCAAATTTATGTGAATAGAAATTGTCGGCTGAAGGATGGAGGTGGGTGGGTGGGTTTGCTTTGGATGTACGGTGGTTACCTGAGTACGGCATGTTACTTACCATATCTTCTTTTATTTCCCCTTTCGGTGCTCTTTAATTTGGTACTTTCACTTCATTTTTGTACCAACTATTACTAACGTTAACTCTTTTTAGGCTTTTATTATGTGTTTTACTGGTTCTAATAAGTTTTGATAAGTTTCGATATTATCATATGCCTATAATATGTATTGTAGTTAATACTTTTTACTTGTGGTTAAATTTTAACTTTGAATATTTTTACGTTTGAGCATTTTTTATTAATGGTCATGTTCTAATTGTGTTGTCGGTAAGGAGGATGTGAGGTGGATGATTGGATGTTGGTTCCCCCCCGCCCCTTCCCCCAACTGTCACGATTTATTAGATATAGACATACAATTGGGGGTATAGTTAGTGCGAGTGGAATCCAAATAGCATTTAGTTTTAAATTTTTAATAATGGATGTGTGAATTAAATTTGGATCACGTGTTGTATTTATAACGTGAACAAAATTCTTTAAATTAGATTGATAAACCACAACTTTTTAAATAAGAATTCTTTTTCCAACAAAAAAAAAAAGATTTTTTAAGGGTGAAAAACTGAAAACAGTTGATCGCTAACTTTACAGGATTAGTTAAGGGTATGATAAATTTTTTTAAGGGTATAATAAAAGTATTTCATTGCATATAATAAGTAGGAGTGTTTATTATCGAGTACTCGCATATATCTAGTATCTACATTGGATTTTTTTAATACTATTCATAATATTGTCTTTGATTGCATTTTATGTAATTTATATATAGGTAAAATTATAGTTACATAGGATATTGTTAGATATTTGACTCGAATAGTGTTTTGTTAAAATCCATTTTTTAAAAAAATAACATAAACAAAAGTACATATATTGATATTCAAAATTGTGAACTGACATACGTGAAACTCCTCGATGTTGTAAGACTGCAAGTAATAGGGAACGAGTGAAGCATACAAGTATTAATTAGGTGGTGATGACAGGCGGTGAGAATTATATAATGCACCCACCGGTGCATGATGATCACAAATTTAAGTTATGCACTTTGAACAATTGTGTTATATATTTTGAATATTTATGTTTAACGATTATGTATTTATTCCCTAAATTTAAGGCTTAGTTCTTTTGGAGGGATTAGAATATAATTACAATCTAATGATTCTAATCTATTCCAACCCAATCTAATCCATTGTCACATATTCAAATTCATCTTAATTCACTTCAATTCAATCTTATCAATTTAGTCCATCACTTCAGGCTCATTCTAATCTCACATTGTCACAAATACATTTTTATCAAATCAAATTCAATTCATTCTAAGTATGTGAAAAGAACAAAGCACGTGTGGTTTTAATATAAAAGACAAATATTCTAAATAATCAAATTAAATATTCTATATGCATATAATATGAATATTTTGTTTTAAATATAAATGAATAATGTTTATTGTACACCTGAATTTCACAATATATATACAACTTAAAAGTTAAAGTGCGTGTGGTAATGAGGGTGTTTGGGAGTTAGAAATTTGAGGAAAAAAAAAGGTTTGACTAACTTAAAAAGTTATTTTTAGTGTTTGGTAGTTAGATGCTTGAAAGACAATTTTGGAATTAAAAGACTCTTTTTTAATTAAAAAGCTTATATGAAGAGCTTATAACCTTTTTGGTTAATTTTTACTCTAAAACATCTAACAGCTAATCGTTATTTACCAAACAGTTTTATACAAACAACTAATATAATAATGGAATAATTAAATTAATAGGTACCAACTATTGCACTTTTTATTTTATAGATACCAACTTTTGATTATTCACCAGCAGCACGAACTATTACCTATCATTGCAACTTTATGTAATAGTTCGTACTGCTGGTGAATAATCAAAAGTTGGTACCTATAAAATTAAAAGTGCAATAGTTGGTACCTATTAATGTAATTATTCCTATAATAGTTTAGTCAAATCCGTTATCACAATTAGATGGTCAACGCAGTTAACTCAATAAGTTAATCTCTAACAGTTAATTTCTAACAGCTAACTTCCAAATCGGACCAATATGTTTATATCAATGGTAGTTCACCGCGTGGAGTGGGTGCATTCAAATGTACCGCTGGGCGCTGGTGGCAGCTGATTAATAGCAAGGACGAACGAACAAGTCATTTATTTTCTGGAATTCAGGGAACACTCAAAGAGTACTTTCGCTGCATTTTCTCTTTTTTTATTTTTTTCTTTTTTTTTTTTGGCATTTTTTAAAAGTTCTAATTTGGCATGTTTATCACGAGAGATTTTTACTATTAAAAAAAGTTAGGCAATGTTAATGGGCAGGCTAATGCCACGTTACATTTTTTTTTAATTATATTTTGTGAATATTTTCTACATTATATATACTTTAAGAGAAGGTATTGTGTCAGACCAGTCCGACACAAGGTTACTGTCAGACCATTTCAACTAAACCTGGACACATATTGTCGAACCTGGACAAATTTTGTTGAACCTGGACACATGTTGTTAAATCTGGACAATTGTTGTTAGCCCTGGACACATATTTGTAAACCTGAACATAAATTTGTAAACATGAAAATATATTTGTAAACCTGGACACATGTTGTTGAACCTGAACACATAGTATTAAATCTGGACACATAGTACTGAACCTGGACATAAATTTGTAAACTTGGTGAAACTTATTGAACCTGGAAACATATTGTTTACCCTGGACACATGGACCTGGACACATGGACCTGGACACATATTGTCGAACCTTGACAAATTTTGTTGAACTGGACACATGTTGTTAAACCTGGACAAGTGTTGTTAGCCCTGGACACATTTGTAAACCTGAACACAAATTTGTAAACCTGAAAATATATTTATAAACATGAACACATGTTGTTGAACCTCGACACATAGTATTAAATCTGGACACATAGTACTGAACCTGGACACATATTGTTGAACCTGGACATATATTTGTAAACCTGGTGAAACTTATTGAACCTGGAAACATATTATTTACCCTGAACACATGGACCTGGACACATATTGTTAAATCTGGATATATATTGTTAAACCTGGACACATATTATTGAACATGGACACGTTTTGTTGAGCCTGGGCATAAAAAAATACAAGTGTTGGACGGTCTGACGGTCGGACTGTGACGACCCGACTCGCTTAAACCGGCGCGGAACAAAACCGACGAGTCGAATAGTCAATTCTAACAAACTAAAATACTTAAAAATTAAAACAAAGCCTCAAATTGAATATATACTAAATCCGAAAGTACAACACCCACAAGATTGTATACATCTAAACCCAAATATCATATTACTACTACTAACAACATAAACTCCAATAGATGCCAGAGTTAGAAATTACATATAACACTACTATAGTCTAATACTAGCAATCGTAAAACAGCAACACAAAAGCTAAATAACATCGGCGCTCGCCCAACCCAAAGCTAAGCAAGAACCTCATCATTAGAATTACCTAAAAAGTAAACAACAGTCCAGTCAGTGGCGAGTAACATAACTGTCCCACCCTAACGGGGATACACATGGTCATAACATAAATCAAACAACCAAATCAAACATACCAACATGCGAATCATAACAAGTAATCGTGCTGACTCGACTAACTTTAACCAACAATTAAAATACTTTAAACTTTGGCGCAATCATTCAAATATTAGACCGGACTATGCACGTACGAACGCATCTTACGCGATCGAACTTTCTACTATGTCAGGATTGAGAATCTTACTCCCAACTCCATGAAACCAATCTTACTGGAAATCCATATGCGAAGACAACATAGTAAGACCTCCAACTATCCCAATACCGCGGATAGGATAGGGGCAACGTCTTAACCCAATTCTTAGAATCTTACTCTAAGATTAGGCGTCTAGTAGCAAAATCAAGCTAAACTTAACTCGAAATTTGCATTCTTAGTTAATTCTTAAGTTGCATCTTACGCCTTGACTCAAGAATAACATGTAAATCAACAATCTTGAAACCTCTTTATAACATTCTTTAACTTCCTTTAACCTTTCTTTAATTATTACTAACTTTCTTTAACTTTCAAGACTCGACCAAGAACTCATAAAGAACCAACAAGACTCATAAAGAACTCATCCAAGATTCAAGAACTTCAATCAAGAACTCAATCAAGATTCAAGAACTTCAACCAAAAACTCATTCAAGATTCAAGAACTCAATTCCAAAATCATCATCATCATACACACATACTAACAACAAGTTCCGCAATAAATTCATCAACTTCCAATCATCGAAACTTCACGAAACTTGAACATGAACAACATCAAATATGGAACTAACACAACCAATCATGAAATACATATAATCAAGTAGAAATCATCATAAAAACCATCACCCAAAATCAGCTATATTCCACGCAAAAAAAATGAGTACATAAACATCAAACGATCTAATCTAATCACTTAATCTATACTATGAATCATAGTATACCAACTAGGTTGAGATAGTATGTTACCTTATTAAGGATTAAGCAAACAATACACAAAAACTCGCTGCCCGGAAAAGGAACCACACGGCCCAACAGTCACGCACACGGCACGAACAACACGACACCACCGTGTACCACCACGAGTCACTTGGCAGCCCTCACGAGCACGACCCCTACTGCACGGGCACCACACGAACCACCACTAGCCACGGTCCTGCTGCACGGCTCCCACACGAACCACCACTTGCACACACGGCTTCCACACGAACCAAACCCAAACACGCAACAACCCGGAACCCAACCTAAACTAATGATCTTGATCACAAAAGATGAAGATAAATGGATGTTCAACCACTTAAAGACCAATGGGATATGAATCTTTAAGTTTTGGGTTTAAAAGGTTGATGAACAATTGATGGGAAAATTAAGCAAAAAATGGCGTGTGAAGGAGAGCAAATTGGAGGGTGTTTTGTGTTTAAACTTTTGATGAGCAAGTGTGCTTAAGATGACAAATGAGCAAATGAATCCTCAAGCCCCTTACTAACCTTCTATTTATAGAAGTTAGTTAAGGTGTGAATGCATGGCAAGTGGCAAAACTTGCCACATAACAAGGGGGTAACCGGCCAAGGCAAGGAGAAAATGGGCCTAATTGGGCTTTCGATAAATAATTGGGCTAATTGCATTCTTGCATGACCAATCATGCTTAAATCGATTTGGCCCAAAAAAAATATTAAATAACTAATTAGAAAATTAAATAATAAAAATTTCAATTAATTAAATAATAATAAAATAAATAATAATCGACCAAAAATAACATAATTCGATTTTAATCGAAATTATTCACATAAAATAAAATAAATAGTCCAAAATAAATTTTGAACCATACATAAAATCATATAAATAACAAATAAATCGGTGACAAAAATACCGATAAATCTGGGTCGTTACACAGACCGTCCGACACAATACTTTCACATACTTTAATCATTTAATGAGTAGTACTTTGAATAAAGCTTCGTCAAACTTACTTGGCATAGCACATGGAAATATCAAATATGGATGCCAAAATAAAAAAAAGCTTTGCAAATTCTGAGTGTCTCTCACTAACAAAAGAGCCAATTATGGTTTTACTTTTGGAGGAAATTAGTTCATAAAGCCACTTGGGATTTTTCTAGTTATCTACCTGAGTTCATAACTTGTTATTTTGGATTGATCTGAATTTATATGAAATGAACTGAATTGAATTATTAATAATAAGTATAGCTAAACAAATCTTAAATTTGATCCTATTATAAAATACTCTATCCGTCTTACGTTTGTTTTTTGCACAGTTTTCAATGCACAAGCACTACAAAAAATGTGTTCAAGAAGGACAATTAAAATTGCCCTATTTGATACAAAATTTATCTTCTTAGGTTATAATGACAATTTTAGTATTGCCCTCATGTCCAGCCTAAGTTGCACCGAGTCAAGGGATGAGACAAAAATGCATACAAATACAGGGTTGAAAATGAAAAATTGATAAATTAAATCACAATGTATAAGACATGGACACTAACAAAAGTATCGGTACTGTCCATGATGTAAGGACGAATTAGGTCAAAGGTTGATGGTCAAATAAAATACCCGTGCTACATAATAGTCGAACACTACTTCAACCGTAGAAAATAGGGGTGAGATTCAACCTCTATATCTCGTGTTGTACAAGAAGTATAGTGTTCTATAACTTTTTTTTGAAGGAAAGGTAAACATGAAATCAGGGTCTCTTCTTCTCAAAGAAAACGTCCGACTTGTCCATAGCAAGGAAGAAAGAAAACTTGGCGTCCAAAAAAGGGTCCATATCAACGTGCATAGGGGTCCAGTGTTCAAGAGACGTAACATGGTCGACGGACTAATTACCTTCACGAAAGACATTAACACTAGAGAAACTGCATAAACCATAAAGAGTAGTTCGAATATCATACATCAACAGATGGATCTTCCACTGAACTACCGGCTTGATGTCACATAAGTATATGGGATATGGTATACTTTTAGCCAAAGATTCTATTTCTATTACACAAAAACTTGAGGACTTGGACTTACATGAAGTGATGTTCCAACAAATTGAAAAGTCGTTCTCATTAGCAATTGTGGTCCTTGTTCGTTGATTAATTAGTCACAACATCATATAAGCTAGTGCTCCAATATAATTCCTATGAATGACACATATCATATTTTTTAAATATAAACAAAAAAACTTCATCTTTAAAAAAAGGCCATGAAGTAACAACTATTTAAATCATTTATGTGATACGTAATTATAAGCTTATTAGAATTATTGATTTATATATTTGAGATGTATCTTTCATACTTTTAAGGGGTCCACATCTCACTAATTCTTAAATACATCCAAAAAAAAAAATTTAAAAAAAGAAGAACCGACAAGAGAGTTTTACAAGTTGATTGCCTCATTAGTCATTACTACAAAAATACAATTGGAGATATGATCAATGAAGCAATTATGGCATTATGAATCATCTAATTTTTTTTTTTTTTTTAAAATAAAGGTAAACAGGATAAATTAGGGCATTATCATAGAAAGAAAATATAAAAACTTAGCATCTATAATGGGGTCAATCTTATTGTAAGTTTGCACGAGGTGGCTGATATAGAAAGAATATAGACATTAAGACAGTTGAAGTATTGTCTTCATGATGAATATGAGTTAAGTGAAGGAGGAGAATCATGAAGGATGAAACATATATCGTCCATTAGAATATGGATCTTCCACGATCCTGTAAAATACTATTAATTGCAGGATAATTATCACATTCAATAAAATCAGAAGAAAAACAAATGTGACAGGCATGAAGGAGGCCATTCCATCAAGCAATAACTTCTACTATCACAGGAGGCGATAAACTAAGATAAATATAATATAGGAAAAAACTTAGTTAACTGAATAGGTGAATCACCCATCTCTAGTACATAAATGAATTTGGTGGATATATAACCTAATAATACACTGTTCTTTCAGACTTAATTTCTGAAATTTCAGTTTAGTTTAGTTTAGGTAAATTTATTTCTGTTCGATTAAGATTAATTTAATATAAAAGAATAAACTAAGTAGGTATATTATTGTTCCCCTAATTAGTGGTGTGCACCGGTCCAGAACCGGACCGGACCGGGACCGGTTGGACCGGTGGACCGGAATCCACATTTTTTGTGGACCGGGACCGGACCGGTTCAATTCTGGTCCGGACCTGGACCGGACCGGTTTGGACCGGTTAGTTAGTTTTTTTATTTTAAAAAAAAACATTTTTTCTCTAACCGGTCCGGGTTTGGACCGGTGGACCGGAATCACAATTTTCATGGACCGGGGACCGGACCGGTCCGGTTCCGGTCTAAATTCCGGTCCGGACCGGTTTATGAACACCCCTACCCGTAATTATTATGGGGATGATTGGTGAGACTGAGTTAAATCTTTTAATATCCTAGGATGGCCGGATACTTTAATTAGGTAGTCGTACCCATGTCGGATATCGATACCATATTCAATACTTCACTCTTTTTTTATTATATTTTTAAAAAATATTTTAACACTATTAGCCATTATTTTATCAATCATTCCATTATTCTTTAAACATGGTTTTATCATTTTACTTGATTATTGTGTTTTTAAAAATATAAATTCTAAGTTACATTGAAGATTTTCATAAAATTTCATATTGTTATATATTTTATGTAATATTTTCTTATCCATACCCGTATTTATAATTTTAAAAGTGACGCATTACATAACCATTTTGCACTCGTTCTCGAACTCGTACCTGTTTTCATGCAACCTAATAAATATCCTCTTTTTATACTTAAAAAGTCACCATAAATTTACTAAATACATTTCGGTGCACAAAAAATATGAATGCAATAATGTAAGATATGAAATCCTTGAGTGGAGCACATATTTTTTTGGTGTCAATAAGAGAAGATATTTTAGAGACGGTGGCTAAGTACAAGACAAAATCTTGTCTATATTTTAGTTATACCTTTTTTTTTTTATTTAAATTTTCACACTATTTTTTCCTATATATATATTTTTTAAAATAAAATAAGCAAAAGATAAAATTTGTTTCTCTCACAAAATATGGCCCAATAAGATTGGCTAATTTCAAGAACATTACAATAATAATAATAATAATAATAATAATAATAGTAATAATAATAATAAGAAGTTGAAAAGAATGAAAGCTTCATAGGAAAATACCAAAGGAAGAATAAGACATACAATACAAAATTTGTAAAATTCTATCAATTAATTTTTCTACACATTTTATTAAGTAAGCAAATAAAGAAGAAAGAGCCTTAGAAAAAAAATAAAATAAAAAAAGGAGTAGAGTTCAAGCCCTTCAAGGTAATGCATCAACATTAATAGGAAACACAAAGTCTTGGTGCTGGTGAGTGGTCAATTGCCTTGTGGTTTTACCATTTCACCAAGTAATTAATTAACAATGAAAGCATGAGTCATGACAAGGAGGTCATGCTTCATAGGAAAACCAATTTCATAGTATACTTTTTCTGGATAATGTGTGTAGTAGTAGGTCTTGAACTTAGCTTTATTGTAGATTGTTAGACCCAATTTAGTCAATACATGTGAAATGTGAAAAATAAAGATTCATCGCAAATGCGTGTGTGGTGAAGTTCGAACCTATCTAAGACACCAACTTTGACGTTCACAAGACTTAACCACTAGGCTATGATGCGTATCTTACTCTCAGGGTGTCCTTACTCTTTAGCGTGTGACTATGTATATAAACTAATAAATGTGTGAAATTCTATGTCTGAGATTTTTTTTATGCGTAGTCAAGAGATAAATTATTAAGTATATCGCATATAGTCGAGATTTATGCACAACAAATTTAAAGTAACATTTGTCTTAATAGTTACTCCTTGACAAAGTTACACTTTACATTAAGAAGTAGCTATTAATTTTTTAGGACAACTTTATATCGTTGTACAATAACTTAGTTTACATCCATTGTAAACCAGATTTTTCCATATTAGTACTATTCACTTTCTAGAATACATCAAAATTCAAAAAACCAACTGTCCACAAGCCTCCGTATAACCACTATCTCTTTTCAGGTCTCTACTAAGTTTGGACTCTATATTTTCTTCAAAGGAAAATACTTCATTCGTATGAGTCCTGAACTCCCGATTGAGAGTGCTAGGAGATTAAAGTTAAACTTGTTAAACGTTTGGATCGGATTAGACTAATATTAAAAAAATAAAACTTAGTAAGCCTAGTTAGATTCTAGCTAAACTTATCAAACTTATTAGATCTAATTATCAAATTTCAACTTATTAGAAACTATCACATCTGAAAATTATTTTTAAGGTGAAAAAAATGAACCCTAATTTGAATTCGAGTCCAATTTATAGCTTTGTAAACTATAGTTGAATGGAGTCAACTCTTGCTATAGTTCGGCTCGGCCGGTGGCTAGCCCTACCCATACGAGCAGCCAAAGGCAAAGGTTCATTTTTTTCGCTAGTTCCCTTGTCAATAGCTTTGCTAGATGAAGTTCCATTGTCAAACTTTAGTTAGCTTTTGAAATTAGTGTCTCATCTTCTCCTGTGGCAATGCTATAGTGTAACTCACATGAGAAATAAATTGCATAATTGTGAGGGTGACAAAGTTATTGAATGATTGTTTAGTTATCTATCTATAGAAAGTTTTCTTGCACGTTACCATCGATGATCATATCGTAAGTTGATTTCAAAAACATGAGAGCACGACGATGACATTTGTGACATTGTATTGGCTATATTTGAATTTTAGTGGCGATTCTTTAGTGAACACACCAAATTTATGACAATTATGTTTGCTTCTTTATAATCCAGAGTGTATGAGTTAAAGAAATTCCTCGATTCGCCTCTTATAAAGGCTATCAAACCATATACCTGGTCACAATTTGAATCATGAAAATCATCATATTAGCCTTTCTAGTGTCACCATGGACTGTCTTTGATAAACCCTGATCATTTATTTTCGGTAAATAGAGAATGATGAAAAGGGGGGGAAACAATAAGAAGAGAAGAAAAAAAGAATGGAAAAAAAAAAACCTTGTTTTCCCCTATATGTGCAAGTTTTTTTTTGGTGCGAACGAGCCACAAAGAGCATGATGAGAATCGAATCAATCCCAGGATCATCTGGAACCGGTAGGAGAGCTCTAACCACCTGAGCCCCTGTATGTGCACGTTGGTGGGTATGAACGATGTAAACTAATGAGACCGGAGAAGATTCAAAACCGATTCACGGTTAGGCATGCTTGGAATAGCTCCCTTGACTTGAACACAAAGAGAAGCTGCCGCAGCTGAAGAAATAATAAATCAAAGAATATTTGTAACTTGTTCATGTTTTCTCTTTTATATGTAAAAATAAAAATGGAGCTTTGCATGGTTTCTCAACGTGAGATGTATAAGAAAAACTTACATGACATTGGAGTAAAATTAAGGGTATATATGTCGGATCACGTAAAAATAAAGGGTGTTTTAAGAATATATTTTCAACAAAATTAAAAAATGTCATTTGATTTTTTTCTTTATTGTTCCGTTTGGTAGGGTATAAAACATTTTCAATTGAAATCAGGGAAAACATTTACAATGGAAAAATAATTTTCATAGAAAATTTTCAATGTTTGGTTGCAAGGAAAATAATTTTTTATTTTACGCATTTATCAATGCTTGGTTAAACTGAAAATCAATTACTCCTATTAACTTTTCCCTTGATTGAATTTTGCCTGGAATGAGGAGGAATGAAGACGTGTTCCTTTAAATTTTGGGGGAAAATGTTCTCAACAAGGCGTAAAACAAATTTTCAGCCTATGTTTTCCATTTTATCTTCCTGCCCAAACCAAAGCAAACCAAACAATGTAAAATAGAGAAAACATTTTCCATCCTACCAAACACAACCTATACATCTCACATTGGAAACTGGGAATTTCCCATGCAAATGAAGAAGAATTATGACGGGAAACGAGGATTTGAAGCAGAAAATGCTTACCTGCAAATCTCAAACATTCTTGCTTTGATTTACCCTCCACAAAAGCTACAGCAAAAGCAGCTGTAAATGTATCACCTGCTCCAGTTGTATCAATGACTTTTGGTGCTGATATTATGCTCTGTTTGATGGGTTCTTCCCCTTCAATGAATAAGGCCGCACCATTAGCCCCGAGTTTGACAAGAACCTGCTTTACACTCTGCAAGAAATAGCAGCACATAGAAGCGACAGAACGTCTCAGATAACTCTATTAAATTGTTGGAAATTTGACATGAAGAATCTCAACTACAACCAGACCTATAAAAAACCAAACCCCATATGAAACCGATGCTAAATCAACCCAAAAACAGTAGGTTTTGACAAAATATTACGACTCGAACCCGTAAAGATAACCTGTGAATTCGAGGGGCAAGTCAACCGACCCGCTTTCAATCCGACCTGACCCGAAATTTAATATTATTTTAGAAAACCTATCATATTTTGGCAAATTTTAGACAAAAGGCATCCGACCATTATAATTTCGAATTCAAACATTATTTTTAAGATACAAGATCATTTATCTGTTGTAAATTGGCTATTAATGAGAATATTTCTTACGAAGTATAGTTTGTAATATTGAAAAAGTTTCTAGTACATTTTCGTATACATATTGCGTTAAAATATGGAAAATTAAAGGGCGGCGTAATACATCTTAACCCACACGATCAATCCAAACCGGAAGACTTTAGGTTATAAAAAATCCTGATCCCAACCTAAACCAATAGACAGACGACCCACTACAATCCGAATCTGAAACTATTACACCCAACCCGACCCGTTTGATAGTTAAGATAATCCCACATTTTGATTAGTTGCAATTAAACATAAGAAGCACAATGAAATTGACATGACAATTCTAAAGATGTCGAACTCACCATTTCATAGCACTTGGTCACAGCTTTACTAACTTGTTCAAAAGTTTCAGTTGGCATCCCTGTCAAACGGGAAAGCTCACTTTCATTAGGACTCAAAATATCAACAACAGTCAGTAGCTCTTGTGGAAGAGGTGCATCCATTCCTCCAGCATCCAAAATAACAGGAACACCTGCATTTCTTGCGGCCTGGAAATTCAGTTAACAGAAATTTTCAGAATTTAGCGCATTACAAAAATCTGTAGGCAGGCAGAGTTTTTTTTTTTTACGATACAAAATAAGGAACACATCCATTAGCATAATAGATGGTAACTGCTGTATTGTGGACCAATCGGAATTTAATATTACTTTTCTTTTGATGATTAGTTATACGTCCGATTAATGCAGCATAAGGAGACTTAAGGAATGGCAAACGGATGGGAAGGTGAGCTGTAGAGGAAGATCAAAGCAAACCGGGATGAGGGCTGTTGACTTGTCACTGGGGATATAAGGCTTTTGGGGCTGAATGAGGAGCTAGTGTTAGATAGTTAAATATGGAGGGAGAAAACTGGGCAAACGATTTTTGCAATTCTATACAATGATTCATATCTAGCCGATCCCAAATTGTTTCGGGACTAAGACTTTGTTGTTGTTGACTAGTTATACTATGTACAAGTAAGAATTATGAAAACACCTAGAATTTTTTTTCAATACCACCTTTATAATTCAGATTTCAAAAACAACATTTTGAAGTTCATATTTTGTAAACCACTTTTCAAATTATTATTATTTAGTTGTGACAAAAACCCTACTCGTTTTCTTCTCCCCCTTTATAAAAATAGACAAGAAGCCAAGTGAAGTCACTTAGGCCTTGTTCTTTTGGACTTATTTTCAGTTCAATTCAGTTTTACTCATTACAAAAGAACGGGGCCTTATTAGCCAAATTCCAAGCCCTAGAATACAAAATCTGTCCATAACACACATCTTAGCCGCTTTGATTTGAGCACAAAATCTTATCCCCTAATGGTTATTGATGAAGGCCATTGAAGGGAGGGCTCAATATAAGTTATTTTCCACCAATGTGAGACAACTTTGATAAAAGCACAACATTAAGGTTTTTGGCAATAAGACGAGACACATTCTTCCATAGGTTGCTGTTAGTTCTCAAAAGTTCATTTAGACCAAGGCTTTGTTTGTTTAGAAGGAAAATGTTTTTTTCCAAGGAAAAAGTTTTTCTGCTCATTTTCCTTTGTTTATTTTGGAAAGAAATGGAAAATAGTTTTCCCATAGGTGGAAAATGGTCCTTCTAAGGGAGAAACATAGAATGACCATTTTCCTCTCCTTAAAGAAGGTATTATGCTACATTTTCCACCATATTTCCCTACTTCCCTCCTTTTTCACCATATTTCCCTACATTTTACACCAAATTGAAGCCCTCGCCCTCTATCATTGTCATTCATTACACTTTTATAACTCACATCATCTGACTCCTCACTGCTGTTGGGGCAGTTGGGCCAAATATTGAAAATTCTGAATAAGTAGCATGATAACTTAGATTGTTGGTGTCAAATCTTAACAATTTTCTCAATGTAGCTTGACCTAAACACACAAATTTTAAACTATGAAATTAAACAAACAAAGCTTGTTATTGCTTACTACCTTTGGTTCATATTATGTACAACACTTGAATTTTTTATCTCTCACAAAATATACCCAAGTGTTGCCGATAATAAGAGCCAGAGGTGGTATATATTATGAGAAATTTGGAAGAAAGAAAAAAAAAATTAAGGGGAACTGGTTCAATAAAATAATTAAAAATGTTTTAGAGAATCCTAAAATTTCCTCACCTTGCCCCTCTCTCTCTCCCGTACACTGTCAAGTACTGAAGTGTAACAATTTTGGAAAAAAAAGGTATCCAAAATGATAAAGTGATAAACGGTGTTTCTCATTTGAGCTCTTTAGCCTTGTCTTTGGCTGAATTACCAAATTAGAATAAATACTGAGAGGATTTGCCAAATTGTCTAATATAAACAGCAAGATCATTTAGGATTAATTTGTTTGAGAGATTTTAGCAAATGGAGCATATCCTTTCACTTCCATATTTCCTTTTCTTTGTTCTCTATTTTTTGTTTCTATGGTTAGTGTTTTGTTTCAGCTTTTTCTATCTTAACTTTTCTGCTAAGATAGCAATGTTTTCTTAGAATTGAATTGAATTGAAGGAGCATGGCACCCCTAAATAACATCATCCCGGGAGAACCATTTGTCCTAAATTGAAAGTATTCAGTCCCAAAAGAAGGCCCTAGTAGCATGACATAATGTTTACTTCTTCAGGGCTCTGAAAGCCCCAATGACATAATGGAAAAACTAGAGCTTGCTCCTTGTATATTAGTTATAGTAATGAACTAATCAATCAATCAATCAAAACCTTCCAACGACTTAGGTCAACTGTATGAACTAAAATCCTATCTCACGTAGTCAGTCATCAACCAAGATTCTCCCGCTCTCCCCCCTCCCCCTAACCTGCATTCAAGTACCAACTAGTCACCTACTATAACAAATCCAGTTTTCTCATACTCGCATTGACTCCCTCCATCCACATTATCTTCGGTCTCCCTCAGCTTGTTCTAATCTTATAGTAATAATGAAAAAACTTCAGAAAACTGATGTATTAAGAAAAGCAGTAGTTTTTAACAGCAGATTCAACTGTACTGAGACTACTGAGTACTGACTACACTATACAAGTGAATGATGTTTCCTTTTCTTTCATTTCTGAAAGACAAAGATGGGTAATCCCTAGTTTCGCACTGTGATATGTTTTGAAAAAATAGCACAAAGGCATCATCGCAAATAAATTGAAAAGTTGTTTGACACATGACACACGGTCATTCGTGATTTTGGTATGCTCCATTCATAGTATTTACAAGTATACCATTGTACTTGTTTTTAAAAATAACCTTGTGGATAACTAGCCAAAAAGATACAGCAAAGATCAATGTAACCATAACCCAATCAATTCCCAATAACATTCTCAATTGTTTGCTTAGCACACAAACACATAATACAAAAAGCAGTGCACCACAGAAGAAACACACAAATATCAGTTAGTTTTATAAAAAATCAGACCTTTGCAACTTGAATGTTGATAGAATCAGGGATTTCTCTCTGAAGAAGAACAATCCCAGCATTAGTAACCACCTCCAAATCCTCATCAGAAATCAGGTGAGGCCAACAAGACATATTAGCACCCCCAACAATAATGATTGAATTCTGACCATCTGATTGAAGCATCACAACAGCATGACCAGTGGGGGCCCCACTTACATTCCTAAGGTGATCCAAACAAACCCCACCTCCTTCCAATGCTTCAGAAATCAACTTCCCATGAGCATCTTCACCCACTTGCCCAACAAAGTAAGTTGGGTATGAAAGCTTACTCCCACAAACTGCTTGATTTGCACCTTTCCCACCTGCTAGGGTTTGCCCAGATTTTGCTGATATGGTCTCTCCTTTTTCTGGGAGTCTATCAATTTCCACATATATGTCTGCATTTGCTGATCCTACTACTACTAATGGTGGGGTTATTGGTGAATTGGGATTATTTGATGAATTTAGTGATAATGAAGGGAGTTGAGTGGTTTTTTGGGGGATATTTGGGATGAATTGATTTGGGTTTTGATTGAAATTAAAGATGTCATTGTTTATGGGGTGATTATTGTTTGAATTGAAACACAAAATCTTGGACTGAGTGAATGAAAAAGCCTTCATCTTTCTATTTCTCACACTATAGATCACAGATTTGAGTTCTGAGCGTTTGATTACAATGTCTTGCGTTAATTAACCATTTTGTGTTCGATGATGCCCATGTTTCTTTTCTTGCTTGTATAACACATTTAACAAATCAAGATTGAAGATAAAGGTTAATTCTTGTTTAACTTTCCTCAAAAAAAAAAAAAAAATTCTTGTTTAACATCGAAAGATTAATTAACTAAACACTTTAGGCTTTTATCCATGGCATGGGCTAGTAGAATCCAGTCAGGCCCCGCTGGGATTCGGCCGGGTTTTGACCCAGCTCAGATTCGGCCCAGTTAAAGTGGGGTGTGCCGGGGGTTGGAGGCTTGTGAGTTGTGAGTCTTGTGACCCAGCTCATGACTATGCTCGTTTGCTTAATCCGTTTAACCAGGCCCAATTAGAGCTTGAAACAGAAAAGCCAACTCGAGGGCTAGCTTGACACGACGAGAATTGGTCATTACTCATCATGAGCCCGTTTTTGGCACGACGTATCAGGTTCCACAAATTTAGGTACAAAATTGTATCTCAAAGTGGCAATTTGAGGTAATTTTGACAAACATTAGGGGCAGAGATCCAAGCACCAACCAAATAGGGGAGTGTTTTGGCAATATATTTTTAACAAAATTACAAAAATGCCATTAGATATATTTTGAGATACTTATTTTTTTTAGAAACTGGGCATTTTCCTGACATAACACAAGCAACACTTTAACGGGCCTAGTCAAAAACATATCATAACTCATAAGCTAAGGTGAGATGTGTATAAGCTTTTTATATTTTAACAGTTTAACACTCAACAAGAGCCTCATCATAACACACTATTTTCTTGGTTCATTTGAAAAACGACTTACTATGATACCAAAAATGTGAGCTTAGTACCGCCTAATGATATTGACACTCCACTTTTTCCTTTTGACTGTCCACTATAGTCCATGCTCAACCAATATCCACCAATCATGCAAATATGCAATGCACACTTTATTAGACACTTAGACACCACCCAATAGAAGCTGAGACGTGGCATTGATTATAACCACCAACCAAAAAAAGACATTGATGGATATAAGTACCTACGTTCAATTTCATGATAAGAAATCAAACAACTCGAATCAAACATCATTACCCCATAGTAATTTTCTTGTTATCTCTTTAATCAATTGAAATCATTTAATTATAGTAATTTAAATTGACCAGTTTGTTATTGAGACTTTAGCATTGTCTATCAATTGTTCAGTGCAATGACTTCACATAGCTTGAGTAATTTAAGCTTTAATTCGTTGATACCTTCTTCAAAAACCCACTTCAATTTGCAGCGAAATTCAAGCCTTTTTTTAGGTTTTACTTTTGTACAAAAAATCATTCCAAAAACATTATCAGTTCGTGCAATGGGTTCTTCTACTTCTTCTCCTAAACCAGATCGTGTTCAAGGTTTGATTCCCCCCTAATTTAGTTCGTTGATGATTCATATGGGGTTTTATTTCTGAGATTCTTGTTTTTTTCCTGAGAATTTTGATGAATTGTTATAATTAGAAAATAACGTAGTAATTATGAATGAATAAAATTCTGTGGAATTTTGTGTTGGAAATTTTATTCTTTTTTCCCCTGTTTCTTTGATATGCCCTGATAAACCTTTGATGATGACATAAAAGAAAAGAATATTTCCTGAATTTTCCTCCATTTCACATGAATCACTTACAGTTGAAATTTCACATTTCTCAATGCATAATAATTAAACTATTATGCATTTATATAAAGTACTATATTTTACTTTAATATCACCATATTCTTTCTTATATTTAAATCACAAAGTATGAATGATTAATGTGAAAGGCTAAATGTAGTGATTAATATAGAGGGGAAGAAGTATGAATTAAGGAAGGAAAGTAGTGAGGAAACTACAGGTGCATTCTCTTTGCCTTACAAAACAAGTTTTAGATCCAATGTGTTCAGATGCATTCTGTTTGATTAAAGAATTATGAATTAAAGAAGGAAAGTAGTGAGGAAACTCAGATACACCGCATACTCGAAAGGAAAACATTTTAAAATCTAACGAAAAAAAATGCGAAATTATCTCTGGACTGTTCCTAGCAATTTGGAGGAGCTTGCAGGAGCTCCATACCATACCTTAATAGTTAATAGGGAGGAATAACATGACCTGGTGATTTTGGTGGACAATTATAAATGCCTCTGTTTGATTATTGTAATCTGCAGTTAGTTGTACAATAGGTTTTAATGAGTCGGGATCTGGCAAAAGCGAATAAGACTAAAGACTGAAAACGGCAAGTATGAAAATTTAATGCCTATGGGTTCTACACATATACTAAGAAAATTATTGGTGTCATCCTTGATAAGGGGGACGGCGGTCACATGAAATACACGTGCTATATAGGTTGTACTTATGAACATCGAGTTAGTTGGTGCTTTGGTGGAACTTGGATACATGCTTCAAGTTAATTCATGGAGGATATAATGATATAATAATTTATTATTGCTCGAGTTCATTGACCGATGCCTTGGTAGGACTTGTCATACTCGATCACATACACATTTAGACACTTGCACTTTTCTTTTATTGTTGTATAAGGAACCACAACTCCACAAGGGTATTTGATGTGGATCAGAATCATCCCAAGATTTGCGCACCAGCTCCTAAGACTTTAACCATCTAATTTAGTTGGCGTCCACTTTCTTGGTACTTTTTGTGTGATATAAAAAAAGGGGAATAGAAATTGCTAAGAAATGGAAGAATGTGTAGTTATTTGATTGCCAAATTCATAATTTGCCACTTAGAATGTTCTACTTCCCACATGACTAAGATACCCTAGGTAACTGGAACTAACCATGATCAACTAGCAAAGTTTTGCCTTTGAAATGCAACTATTTGGGAAAAACTTCCTAGGAAATCATGCTCCCTAATTTCAACGAAATGACCAGTTAGTGATTTAATTTTGCAACATTTGAAGGAAGAATTAGTTTTTCCAAGGTGAAGGAAAATGTATTCCGACAATTCCTGTACTTTCCCTTCCCTATCTTCTCCCTCTGGTCCTCTCATCCCGTTACAAAATTTTAAATACAAAAAGTTTATTTGTTGGATTTCTATTGTTGTCCAGGGGAAGGCCAGAAAGACTACTCTTCTCTCAGTGAACAAGACTGGAAAACGCGTCTAACCCCAGAGCAGTTCTATATATGTCGTCAAAAGGGCACTGAAAGAGCTTTTACAGGGTAAAATTTCATGTACTTTAAGGAATCTATAAATGAAACAAATCTTTGCTTCCCATGCTTAGGATTTAACTGAAGCATGATTGTGATATGGAATGCTAAAGTTTCTCTTTTAAATCACCAATAATAACTACTTTCTCTTTTAAATCAGGGAATACTGGAACACAAAAACTCCTGGAACTTATCATTGCATTTGTTGTGACACCCCTTTGTTTGAGTAAGTCCTTGCTATCTACTTGGTCTCAGTGAATTTTTTTTTACTGCACTACAAATTGGTTTCATATCACTCATAATGTTTCATTATTGTGGCTAGATCATCTACCAAGTTTGACAGCGGGACTGGTTGGCCATCCTACTATGAAACTGTAGGAAACAATGTCAAGACAAAGATGGATTTGTCAATCATCTTCATGCCCCGACAGGAAGTATTATGTTCAGTTTGTGATGCTCACCTCGGGCATGTGTTTGATGATGGTCCCCCACCAACAGGAAAGCGTTACTGCATCAATAGGTATTGTTAATTCATTTACTTTTATGGCCCGTTTTGCATCAATAGATATCTCAATTTCCCTCTCTATCTTTTACCCTCAACTAAATTTTGCATAGGACTCTCTGAAACATTGTTTCTTGCAAATAAATTGAAATAGAGGAAGTATATGCAATACATTGTTTGCTTGCTTAATTAGTTTTCCTTGTTAGGCTAAATTTTATCAGCTCAACTTTCTTTATTTATGTTCTGTAAGGATTTTGTGCTCATTCATTATTGTCATTGTGCAGTGTTGCACTGAAGCTTAAACCGAAGAACACTTCCGATGAGGTGATGAACTGATCTACTAAATTATGAAAGTGGTATACACAGTACACCTGACCTGAGCTTGTCACCTTTTGATTTTGTATAATACACTTTACTGTAATATATCTCAGAATTGAGTACATCTTTTGTATATATCAGAGAATTGAGTAGCATCATTTATAAAATAACAACTAGTTTAAACCCCGTGACATGCACGGATTTTTGTTTTTCACAAAAAACAATTAAAAAAATATTCGTATTTATATATTATCCCTCTTGCTAGTCATCCGTAAATTGAAGGACATGAATCGTGAAATTGAATTAAAAAAATAGATGATTGAAAAGTAAAAAAATAAAGCGTAAATAATGAGAGAAATTGTAACATTTATGGGGAAAATTGAGAATAGAGAAATAGAGCAATTAATTTTTTTCCAAAAAAGGTAAAATCAATTAAATAGAAAATAATAGGAAGGATGACACGCGGATGTTCAAGTTTTTTAAAAAATAGATGTTCAATTAAATAAAATTTGAAAGAGATTAATTAAGAAATGATTAAAGAATTCTAGAGATCTAATGATAAATGAAGGGGTAAGTATTAAAAATGACACATGGCAAGGAATGAAGCAAGGAGTAGCACAGAAATGACACGTGGCTATTAAATTTCCTGTTTTAAATATTTAAGTATAGATGTCTATTTTGGTAGTGTGTCCCGAAAATTTAGTCAAATTGTTGTTAGGCTCCGTTTACTAGGGTATAAAACATTTTTAGTTCCCTCTTATTTTACATCGTTTATTTTGGGTCGAAAAATTAAATGGAAAATTTGGGCTGAAAATTTGTTTTACATCATATTAAAAACGTTTTTCTGAAAGATATTTTCAATTCAAAATGTTTTACACCCTAATAAACGGAGTCTTGGTTTTGAATCAGGAAAGCTTTGATAATTTGCATGAAACTTGTGACTAAGGTCTTGCAACTCTGCAAGGCCACAACCTGCATTTTCATAGGGTTTTGTTACTCTCCTCCTTACAAGCTTAGGGTGAAAATGACCGTCCACTAAAATTGATATGAATAATCCCAACTTCTAACTAACTTTTCTAAAATAATTTCGTAATTTTGTAGTAATTCTTAGGGTGCGTTCTTTTCACCTTAAAAAACTAAAAAAATAGTTTTAGGTTTGATAAGATCTAAAAACACCTTAACAAAATAAGTTTCACGTTTAATAAATTAAGATAAATTCTAATAATTTCAGATAAATTCAAATCTAATAAGTTGAAGATAATGCACCCTAAATTTGAATGTGACCTTTTCAAAACAATCTAAAAGAGTTATTTATTTGTTGGTTGACTATTATCCATGTTAATACAAAAATTCTCTAAAGTGGTTTTAAGCTTGGTTTTATGGTAATGAGTTGGTGTTTGGTATTACAATTTACTTGTAAATGTTTGGCATTTCTAAATTTACATATCTTTATCTTCTTTTGTATTGTTATTAGAGCCATTTTCATCACAGGTAGCTAATTCCCTGTAGTTCTCTATCTCAATAAAGCATATAATTATTGAAATATTAATAATAATTGCTAAATTAAGATGAGACACTGCTACATTAAGTTGATTTTGCAAGCATATGTACTAATATTTCTATAAAGGGAGTAATAAGTTACTAATTTTGCAAAAACTATATAGTTGAATGAAATAAATGACATATTGGAATAATATTAATTCATGTCACCATGTCCCCTTAGTTTACCATTCTGAACCTCAAATCATATTTGAAATATTTCAAGTAATATTAAAGCAAAAACCTAACATGAGAACAAGGAGCTCTACAATGAAGTCATGGATCACTCTGAGTCTTTAATGCTCTGCTGTGTGCTTGATTGCTTTTCTAGAAAGGTAATTGCTTCACAAAAAAGCTCCATTTGTTTTTGCTAGTTGCATCTTTACCGGTTTACTGCAATCCGAATGATATCTGAAACTATGGAATCCGAAAGTCCCTCTTTGAGATGGGTGTACTGAAACAATTGGTAGCTACATGGATTCATTGTTCAAGAACAGTGGATTTGAAACCACAACAGAATTCCTCCAATACTTGAAACTTGTATCTGTAATGTAAGAGAAAGTATATCAGTCATGAGCTTATAGGATATCAAAACCTCCATCACAAGAAATAAAAAAGGGACTATCCTTGGATCATAAACATGTCAAATGTGCAAAAGGTTTCAACACAACGCTCATTGTCTTGTTCTCAATATATCATAGCTTAGATGTATGGCGATAAAACCCCAACTAAAGGGATTCTTGTAAAAAGAAGCTTTGAAATGAGATGGTCATTCAAGATTTCAAGGAGAGAAGTCAGAAAAATTTACTTGAAACTTGAGTAGTTGAGTAATCAGACATTAATAAAACAGGAAATAGTTTCCTAAAGAAGGAAAAGACTGTTATATGTGACTATTTGCAAGTGGAAGTGTGCAACAGTGGATGTAGATGCATTTGACATGCCAAAAATATTTAGGCCTTTTGGAGATTCCATATTATGGTGTGAAATGTCTAAGAATCCATCAACCAACTCTTTCACTGTCTTCCCCATTTCCTATGACATTCTAAGTAACACACACACACTCTTCTCCTTTCTAGAAATCCACCTAGCCACCTGCCCTACCACTGCTACCAAGAGAACAGCCCAGCAAAGTCACCTAACCTGAACTCACCCCGCCAAAGTCTCTTCTATCTCCTCCCTCACCAATCTGCTGGAATTTGACAATGCATCAGCTTTGTGATTTAGAACAAGGTAGAAGAGTCAGATATATTATATGATAGTCTTGCTTGATTTTGATCCAAGCAAAGTTTCATACTCAAGGCTGATTGTTAAGTAACTAACACTGGTAGTTAAGGTGTAATTTGGACTTTGGAGTTCAAAATAGAGGAGCACCACCAAAATGGAAATGAAGCTTTTACATGACAAATTAAAATGTTTCACATCTGTTAGTTTTAGGGGTACCTGAGTACCTGGTGAATGGGTAAAAACCCTCAAGAGTATATATTGGCCAACTGGCATTATATGATTGACTTGATGAAATTCAAGTTTGGGATATCTCAAATACAAAGTCTGGAATTCATTATGAGATGGAGAGGGTACCATATGGGAATATGGAACCAAAAGTCCAAAACATCTAATTTCACTAAATCACAATCAGCATCATACCAACTTTCAGATGAAGATCAGAGTTCACACCTCCAGCTTGTCACCAATGACTGCATTGAGAAACAAATACTACATGGTGTACATGCATTAGGTTTTACCGTGCAAAGTTTCAACCTTCATGTCAACATAACAATTCAAAAAGCTAAAGATAAATGAAGAAACTCTAAAGGAAGAAATCTCAAAAACAAACAACACTATGAAAAGAAGAAAGTGCATATGGTAAAGTCTGCAACTAAGGAAAAAAACTGTTAAAATGGAAACAAGAGTCTTACTCCAACGACCAAAATTTCTTCAAAGCTGGCAAATATATACATGCGAACAACAGCAATTTAAATGGTCAAACCACACCTCATTACCCTGGATTCAGAAATGCAAATTCAGGTCATTACCATACTCAAATGAAAACTTAATGCCTAAGAGAAAATGAATCGACCAAACTGTCAAAGGAGATGTATGATATACCTTCCTACTTGAGAAAGATCTGGCTCAGACAAAAGCAACTCCTGGAGTGGCTTATGATTTATGTCAAAAATGTCAGAACTGTAGAATGTGGAGAATTACAGGTCATTTTTAAGAGTATTAAAAAGAAAACAAGAAAAAAAAGAGGATCCAACCATATTAGAGAAGTCTTTTAGTAATGTCCATGATATTTGCAAAATAAAGCTGTACAGTGCAGACAGAATAGCTTACAAATTCAAACAGCATGTGCTGTGCCTTTGGTTTAGGTATAAACCGTATAACATTATATAATGGAGACCATTTAACTACTACTCTAACATTTTAACATAGTAAGATGAGGAATTGCTCTTCAATGACCCGTCAGCATTCAAGGACCAAATTGACCTACTCAATTCTTCTTTAGAATAGACATTTGGGGTCATCAATTTACCACATAGATATCTTTCAATCCAAAAATATAAAGATATTTTTCAATCCAAAAATATATACTACCTCCATTACATATTATTTGCAACACAAGTGTTAACGCATGGGCTCCTAAGCAAAATTTGATAGTGGAGAGAGAAAATTAGGGGTGCATGTGATGAGAAGAGAGATAGGAAGATATAACAACTTAAAAAGGAAAGAAAACATTTGTTGCAAATAATATGAAACGGAGATAGTGTGTATAATTATATATATACACCACAAAGATTTTCCTTGGTAATTTTAAAGTTCTGATCATATCCTGCTTAGCTACAATATGTAAATGGATATCAAGCCAGTAGTATGAAGCCTAGTGAACTATGTCAATACTAATGGACATATCAAACACGCTAAAGTCCATAGCCTCCACTTCTAGTTGTGCTGTTGTTATGCGGGTTAATATCAGTGACCTAAAGGTCATATAAGAGCCTCCTTATCAATTAACCCAAAAATAATACGTAATATTAGGAGTCCTAGGATGTAAAAGATAGATAATATTGAAACATATTAGATGATTTGCTGCACTTGGCAAGCTTTTTACTGATCAGAACAAGAGCTGCTCCTTAGTACTGGTTTAGCTGTTAGATGATTTGATACACTATGCAAGCGTTTTACACTTTTACTAATTGGAAATAAGGCGATCCTTAGTGCCGGATTAATATTGAACAAATAGCATAAACATATTGCTAGTTAAAAGCACGAGCTACTACTGAAGCCTGATTCCTGACTAGTGTTGTGAACAGTCAAGACGGCTGAATTTAGTTCGGGGATGGCTCGGATGAAAAATACAAGTACCCAAACCTGAATTAGATATCCCATTATCCCCAAGTCCAATTAGAAGTCTCTATGAGTCCAATAACCCTAAATTCGAAGTCGCCAAGCCCAATAGCTAACTGCATTGTTTAAGACTTTAAAGACATTTTCTTTTAATGTTGTATTAGGAACTTATCATTAACTAGGCAATTGTATATTTGTGTTGTTTCGAACTTAGAACTAATTTTAAAGGTTCTGACTTTGTATTAGTGACTTTAGTGTTTTTTTCTTTTTTTTTTTCACTTGCAGTACCCATGCCGTCCCCTTCTTAAAAAATTTGATTTTGCCGTTTTTTTGTAACCGTCCCCGTACCCATTTTTTTACCCTGAACCCATCTCAGTGTAGTCAGCGAGTAAGATAGTTATCATCACTGCGCGAAGTTGTACTGATGTGATATTTTAGTTTTGATGTTTTGTACTCTGCACCAAAGTGAGGAAATTATGAGGATTTTTTATGGGTAACTTTTACAATATAAGTGTCAAAAAAATTTATACTTCCTCCGTAAACGAAAAATTGCAACAAAGGGGGAGGTCACGGACTCCAAAAAAAATTTTATAAGTGTGTTTAAGTTAGTAGATTAGTAAAAGTAAGAGAGAGAAATAAAAATTAGTAGAGTAGAAAAAGTAGGAGAGAGAAATAAAAGTTAGTAGATTAATAAAAGTAAGAGAGAGAAATAAAAGTTACTCCGTAATATAGTAGAAAAAATAGGAGAGAGAAATAAAAGTTAGTAAATTAATAAAAGTAGGAGAGAGAAATATGTTAAATATTACCCAAAATAGAAAGTGACAAGTTTGTTGCAATTTTTTAAAAACATCCAAATATGGCAAATGTTGCAATTTTTCATTTGCGAAGGAAGTATTATAATTCCATCACCAATGTATTGTTTTGCTAGTTTAAATTTCATATTTTCATCTATTCCATATTAATCGCTGCATTTGGAATTTTGCGATTTTCTCTCTCCGGTATGACTATCTTTATTGATTTATATTTAAGAAAAATTATAGGCATGTGAGATCATGTTAGATGTCTCAATTAGTATTTAATTGAAATCTATTTTTTTAATATTCTTTACAAATGCAAGATTAAAGCTATTAATAGCTATTGTAAAGCATGAAACTTTAAATGCAGTGAGTCACTATTTACCTTTTCTCCAAAAAAAAATAAAAAATGCAGTGATTCACGAAGGAGGTATGAAATAAGAAAATTAGTTAACTAAAGGTTTAATACTTACTCTGTTCCACAATGTTTGTTATTTTGAAATCTTAGGGTCCGTTTACTTGGATGTAAAACATTTTCGATATAAAATGATTTTTCATGAAAAACATTTTACCCTGGAAAACTCATTTTCATATAAATTGTCCAATGTTTATTAGCACAGAAAATAGTTTTACTCCCAAATTTGGGGAAAAATGTTTCCAATATGGTGTAAAATGAGTTTTTACCTCAAGTTTTACATTTTATTTTTTCTCCCAAAGTAAACGATAAATTCGCTCTAGTAAATGGAGTCTTAGTGAAACTTTAATTAAGAAGGATCTTAATTCTATATAAGAAAAAACATATCCATTGTTAGATTTGTCTAGATGCATAATTTTTAAATATCAACTTTTACAAAAAAAATAAATTATAAAGCATAGTGGAAGATATTGATGTTCAAACAAGTGCATTAGAACATTGTGAAACAAATGGAGTATAGAAAATTAATAGGCAATAATCAAAATTATCTTTAAAGGTCTACGGTATGCAAGCAAGCAACTTATAAAAAATAGGAAATGATGGGCTATGAACACTGTGGCAGATGACAAACTACCAAAAAATACCTGTAGTCCAAAGACAATTGTCTATGGTGCAAAGAGAAATCTCTGCCCACATAGGATGCTACTAAACTGCCAGCATCTGGATGAGGCCAACTTCTGGATGTCGGAAATCGCAAGATGAATGTTCCAGGCTCCCGAATTCCCAGAGGACTCTGAAGAGCAAACTCTACTTCTTCCTTTGTAACAAAACCCTCAATCCACTTAGGTGAGACAGAAGCCCATAGTGGATTTATTCCCTGTTTAGATATGGTAAATGCCACTGGATACAACCAACGCCACATTTTATCAAAATCCTCCTTGGTGATATATTCATGACCTCCAGAAATATTCCTTAGAAAATCCAAGTCCTGCCATGTCAGAATATACTGGTGTTTCATGAACTATTTCATACAATGAAGCTGATTTATTCAAATTAACGAACTGTTGCTAATATTTTCAGAACCCAGAAGAAAGCAACCAATCTAAAGTTACAAAAATTAATTATAAAAACCAACCTGATTGTGGAAAGAGAAAGGGGGCAAAATGGACAAGAAAAATGAATCTAACAAAAAAGTTCAAACATGGAAATTAAATTTACAATCAACCGACTAATGCATAAGCTAGATTGACAGATTTTGTTTGGCAATATACTAATTCAAACATATTTATTGAACATACTAGTAAATTAGTAATTAAAACATTCAAAAGTTTCTAAGAGACTGTCATTCTGCCTTTTTCCAGGAAGGAGAAAACAACCAGAATGTTTTGGTGACCACTGGTCTCTGATCTCTATGAGTTAAGAATATGAACAGCCAATTGAGTGCATCTAATTGGAGAAAATTATTCAAGGAACTGACACATAACTCTTCTTAGATCCACTTATCTTCCTGTGAACCTTTCAGAACTAAAAGATGTGATGAAAAGAGTAGAGGTTAAAGAAACCATCATACACACGATCTCTGCAGCTTTTCCAAATACTTGTGAGATTCATTACCAAACATGATCTTTCAGTAAAATATTACAGATAAAAAATACACAAGTCCATCTTCATCCTATGGATATATTTGGAGCCTGGTTTGGACAACTTAAGAGACAGATAGCAAACAGTGAATGAATGCCAAGCATGTAAAATCATTTTTAGAAGTTACCATGAATTAGCAGTCTCTTTTCCTATGGCCAGACATATTGCTGGATGAGTATCTTAGTGTAGCAAACACATGTATGTGAAATACTGGAGTTACCTGTTGAGTGAGGGACCGTGTGCTGCAACTAGCTATCCTCATGAATTGCTCTTCTATCTCAAAAACAACATTATCCCAATGAACTTGATTGCTATTTTGCGAAATGAAACTCCAAGCTCTTTCTCCTTCCTCTAATAATTGTTTTGCAATTATTATCTGCTTCCTGAGAGAATAAACAAATATTTTTCGATGCTCAAAAGTGTACCAAAGTCAATGGTTGATTAAGAAGAAAGCTAATGCCTTTCAAAAAGAAGATAGTTTTCTATTCATCAAATGACTGGTCTAATAAGTACCTATGATGAGAGCATCCAGATACAAGTGAAACCTTTTCTGCCATCTCTGCTATCCCTTGCTCTGAGGCAAACAATGAGATGTCCTTAAGAATCAATGACCTATCTGATAATCCTCCAAGGCAGTATCTAAAAACTGTTAAATCTGATGTGGGTTCTGTGTTGCAAGGAATGTTCTTTAACCCTGAGCTTCTTGCACCAATGCTTTCAGAATCAGATGCAGAATTATCCGTTTCTCCATAGTTTTCTTGGATGCACTCTAAACTGGTTCCAACAGCATTCTGTACTTGGAATTTGTATCTAAGGAATAAGACTTGGGATTTGTATTTAAGGAATAAGATGTAGATACTACATTACAAAAGGTGCATAATGCATAAGAAAATAAGCAGACTCTCCTTCAACTCTTCAAGACATCAACAAAAGAGTAAGCTTGGTATTTAGTATTCCATTAAGCATTAAAAACCAACATGGATTTTTGTGAATAGCAACTATTATTCACTTATGAATTTTTTAAAAGGATCTGGTAGACATTTCAAAAAGAAACGCAGCAAATAAAGTAAAAAAGCAATCGAAGTGAGGCAAAATAATGAAATAATAATGGAAGGTAAAACCAAGGACCTTAGTTGCAGAAATGGTGTGTCCGTTGCAATCTTCATCAGATCTTTGCACATAAGACTCAGCCATAGTGACTGATAATGAAGTATCTTGTTCTAATTTCTTTCTCTTTGATGGAAGGCTTGGTATTGCTTCACATGCGGCCTTTTGTTGTAGGCTGGATTTCTCACCATCAGATTGAGGTAAGCTGGATCCATTAACTAAATGAACGCCTGATGATAACTTTTTCCATGTGATAGTAGACATCTTATTATCATATGTCTTCAACATGCAGCATATTAGTAAGTATGTGCCTACAAAAAAGAAAACAATTCCATTATTAAAAACTGCAAACTTAATACAGAACAGTTTCTTATCACATTCAGATGAAAGCTGGAAAAAAAAAAAAAAAACAAGCAAGTAAAATCAATTCAACTTCAGAAAATTAAAATCAGGATTATGCAAACAAATGATATGCTTGGTACATCATTCAATTAAATGCTCTTGAAATAAGTCAAATAACTCAACATGGGTACAGTGGTAGACCCACTTAAATTTTTCTCCTAGTGGCAGACCACAGGCCTTAGTTTTAAAAGGCACAACCCTAGAGCGCAGGCGTGAGACGAAAGGTGAAGGCGCACACTTTTAGTAGGTGAGGCGCATGTATTCATTTTTTTTCAAATTTTTATTGCTTTGGTTGTATACTTGTATATAATGTAATATTAGTTAGAACGATCCCTAATAATTTTAGCAATCATATCTAAAAGCTAAGGTAGTCTCAATTTGACAAAAAATAAAAAATAAAAATCAATCCTTTTTCAATTTATAACTTAAATCTAAGCTATTTTCCAAGGTGCAAAGGCTTCCTTACCAAAGCCGCTCTGAGGCACGTACCTTTCATAGGAGGCTGAGCCTTGCCTACCTAAAAGCCCATTTCCCAAAGCCTGAGAGTGAGGTGCGCTTTTAAAAACTAAGTGGCAGACCCATGAATTTTGAGGGGTACCGCCAACTTCACAACTTTTTTCAAAGAACAAGAAGTACAACTATTCGTAAATTCGAGAATCATTAAAATATCTGAATTCTTATATTTTGGAACCAGTATACATTACTTTGGCAATATGGCACTGACACTAACAATTGAAAACACATCTTTCTATTTTTTTTATAAACCATTCAACAATTGATCTCCATATAATGGCTCCTCAACTTAAAAAATGTTTGTGTTTCCTTAAGATAGATGAGCATTAATGGATGGAGTTTAATTTTGTTATCTTAGATGATTAGAGAGACTAAGGCTAGAATTTTCTCCACATTCTCTATCTGTCCCTTTCAGGTAGGACCTTCAAAAATCTCTCCCTTGTTTTCTCATACTCATTCGTAAAAAATAAGTCATATTTCGATTTTCACAGGATATACTAAGAGCTCGTTTACGTTAGCTGAATAGAGTTGAGCTGAACTGAAAAGAAGTGTATTAATTGAACTAAATAGAGATGAACTGAACTGAATATAATCTGAAATATTTAATGTCAAAATTCAGAAGATTTAATTTTCAAAACAAGGCTACATCTCACACTCGATGTTTCGATTCAGTGAAGTAAGCAATTAACAGCTATCAATCAATGAGTCATCACAAACAAACAAAGCAATCGTCATTGACGAATTAAATTGATTAAATGGAAGATAGTTCAGAATTAAAAACTAACCTCGACTAACTGAAGTGACAAATTTCGGCGGTGGCGATGGCGGTCAGTAAGGAATTTCCGGCGACTGCTTATTAGGCGGCGGTTCCGGCAAGGATTGTGGTGGTGGAGTTGATGACGGTTGCAATGAGGAGTGATTTTGATGTATGGGAATGTTAGAATTGCGTAGTTTGGGTAATGGGTTAATGAATTTTGAGGAGATAAAGGAGGGAAATTGAGATGATTTGGGAGGGAAATGGGGAAAAGCCAAAAGGGTTAATGAATTTTGGGGAAATTGAAGATTTTGAAGGTGGTTATGTTTGTTGTAGCCTTCGGAAGTTTTCTTTTGGAATTAAAACTAGTTTTATTTGTATTAGTATTTATAAGAAGATGAAACGTGTATGTTAGAGTTCCTGTTTTAAATATTTAAGTATAGATATAGATTGTAATTATAATTAAAAAAATCTTAAATAATATTTAATTGTAAAATTTTATTATTTAAATTCTTTTAACACTCAAAATTTATTCACAATTATATTATTCAAATTATTTACTTAAAGCGAAGGTATTGTGTCTTACTGGTCTGACAGTAAGGTTACTGTCAGACCAGTCCAACTTAATCTGGACACGTTTTGTTGAATATGGACACATATGTGTTTAAGCTTGACAAACATGGACAAAAATTCAAACTAACCTGGACAAGTATAAACTGACCTGGAAAAAAAATACAAACTGAACTGGACAAATAGAAACGAAGCTGGACAAGTATAAACGGATCTGGAGAAATAGAAACTAACCTGGAAAAAATAAAAACTGAGCTGTAAAAAAATACGAACTGACTTGGACAAATATAAACAAACCTGACAAAGAAAAACGAACCTGGACAAAAAAAAAAATTTAAAACTTTAAAACCTGGCCAAAAAACTTTAAAACCTGGCCAAAAAAATTTAAAACCTGGCCAAAAAGTTTAAAACCTGGAAAAAAAATTAATTAAAACCTGGCCAAAAGACTAGGTCCCTCCTCTTTCTTCGTCTTCTCCAAAAAGATGGTAGTGGTGGAGAATTGGAGATAGTTCAACTGGAGCTACTAGATGATGGTGGCAAGGTGGACCAATTTCATTTGAAAGGCGGCAACCAAAGCTAAGGACAAAGCTGATAAAGACGACCGGCTTCGAGGTCGGTGCCGATGCTAGAGAAGCTGCTGAGAGCGGGGATGAATGTCGCTCGATTTAACTTCTTACATGGAACACATGAGTATCATCAAGAGAGTAAGCCAAGTTCTTCAGACCTCCGATCTACGAGTTCAGACCTCCAATCTACGAGGGTGCAAGATGTACTTACATTCCTTTACCTAACCCAACCGGAAATCGAATTTCTCTACGAGGATGAAGATGAAAGAGAGAAGGAGAAAGGAGAAGATGAGGAGGAGGAGGTTGAGAAGGAAGGAGAAGTCAGTAAATCCCTCTATTGATGAATGAGAAATTAACATAATATTTGGTGGGGAAAGTGTAAATGGGTCAGTCGTTCGACCAAAACATTTGGTCAGACCGTCTGACCCAATACTTTCACTTACTTAAATTGTCATATAATTACTGTGTATAAGCGGAAAAAAAAACTATCTTAAATTACACATATATATATATATATAAGTTTTTAAAAATTATGTGGAACTTATTGATTTTATTATCAAGTAATTGTTGTTAATGAATATTTTAGGATTGTCGTACACATCGCGTGCACAAAAAACTAAATTTCTAAAATGAAGTTTTTTTTGCTTCAAAATATATGCAATAGCCGTAAAAAGTGTAATAATAGATTTTGCATGCATTTTAAGGTAGAGTAAAAAGTGTAATAATAGACGGACGAATTAATTAATACTTCATCCGTTCTAAAAAAAACGCAACAATTTTCATTTTTTGATGTTTCAAAATAAATTCAACAAATTTCTATTTTCCTTATATAGTAAATTGTTACTACTTAAAACACATAAATACTCTTACTAATTTTTTATTTGTCCCCACTTTTTCTCTCTCCAATTCTTTAATTGTCCCCACCCTCTCACACAACTCCTTTAATTGTCCCCACTTTTCTCTCCATTTATTTTAATCAACTACTCCCTCACTTTTTCTAATTACCCACAACAAAAAAAAAAATGCCTAGGAGTCTGTGCCATGACAATTGTTGCGTTTTTTTTTTAAACGGATGTAGTATAATTTTAACACCAATAAGTTACAAATTTTAAGGTTACACTTGTACCACTAGAATGGTACATATACTATGTACATAAATTAATTTGAATGAACATTAATACTTCCCTCGTTTCGAAAAAACGCAACAATTTCTATTTTTGGATGTTTCAAAACAAATGCAACAATTTTAATCTTCCATTTTTGTAAGTTTTTCTTTTTATCTCTCACATCATCACATACCCCACTTTCTCTCTCTATTACTTTTACCCTCACAATAAAAAATTGACTAGAAATCCGTGTCAACGCAATTGTTGCGTTTTTTTCAAAATGGAGGAAGTATAAAGTTTAATGAATACTACATTAAGTTTAAAAATTGGACAAAATGAGCATCGATCATCAACTAATTAAATACTTCATGAACATTAATTAATTGTGAGTTGTATTTGTACGGGTAGTACCTTCCTCAAGGTACCCATTATCTTCTTGTAGGTACACAATGGCGTACCTTCTCTTAATTACCAACTAGCACGCGATGCGTGCATGTAGACTTTTTTTTTAATCAGAAAGGAAAATCGATTACTCCCGATCAAAGGAGCTTTCTAGCGCATCCTTGCTCAAAATTAAGGAAAGACCATGGTCTAAAGGATAGAACCATTAAGCTAAATTAACTAGTGTGTTAGCCCAGCGATATGATGCACGGTTGGGTAAGAAGACATGCTTTTGACAGTGATTTTTATTGTAAAATACTATTTTTCATTAAAAATTATTTTACTCTAAAAGAGTCCAACAATATAGAGCCTCAAAGAAGGAAACCATCTTATGGTAGATTATTAAAATTTAGTAATGGTTATATAATCAAATGTGATCTAGATGATGACATTTTTTTTTAAATCCGTACAACAATTTTGATCTAAAAAACAACCATATCCCTTTATTCTAACATGTATATATTTAAATGTAACATGGACTTTTTTAATTTGGTGTTAAATAGTTTTCCGATAATTTAGTGGTTTTTAGTCAATCCTGACTACATATGCAACATATACCCTTTTTATATGGTGGTAACCAAGTAAAAAGTAGTGTATTAGAGGGTTTAAGGGACACCCGTATTTTATTAATGATATTTTAGTAAATATTGATAAATTTAATCTGAAAACTATTGTAACATTTATAATTGTAACATATACTCCTATAAACCTAATATGTACTATTCTTTTTAGTTTTCGTAGTTAGTTTTCAGCAAACTTGTGGTTTTTACCAAAACCTAACCTTATTTCCTCAATTGGGTGTATACAGACTTACATATATTTGAATATTTCCACAATTCGGATGTACAACTACAATCAGGGCCGTCCCATTGAATTTTGGGCCCTGTTCTTATACAAAAATATTGGGCCTTAAATATAAAAATGAAGAATTAATTCATGGAAATTTAAGATTTGCAATTAATGAATGATTTTTTTTAATGTGAAAATGGAATATGGAAAGTTTGAGCAATTAGTTGACATTCATTGTAGATTACGGTTAATTTGTTTCTTTCTTTCTTTGTTTTTTTTTTTATATTGGGCTAAATATGAAAATGGACCCTTACAATTGGGGGTCCTATGCTGTTGGTCACCTTGCACAGGTGCAAGTACGGCCCTGACTACAATACACCTCTTTTCGTCACCAAATTAATAAGTCAAAAGAAAAATAAAAAAATTCGGTCACAAGGTGAATTCATGCAAGTATTGTATCGATTTTGTTGGTATAATGAAGTAATTAAGATACAATGATAATATTTATTTCAAGCTGACTAATATATTGTATTAAAACATTTTGTCAAAGAGCTTATACTTAAGTAAATAAATTTATGGGGAATACAACATGGCTATTATCGTGGATTTTGCAACTTGACCAAAAAATAGTTAGAAGTTTTTTTTTTTTTTGGAATAATTAAATTAATAGGTACTGACTATTGCATTTTTTATTTTATAGGCACCAACTTTTGATTATTCACCAGCAGTATGAACTATTACATAAAGTTGTAATGATAGCTATATGATCTAAATATTGTTGCAACTTATAGGTCACCCATACCTATTTATAAGTCATCCATACTTATTGTTGCAACTTTATGTTATAGTTCGTGCTGCTGATTAATAATCAAAAGTTGGTACCTATAAAATTAAAAGTGCAATAGTTGGTACCTATTAATGTAATTATTCCTTTTTTTTTTTTACAAAAAAAATAGGTAGAAGTTGCACCTTACAAGTTTGCAACTATTGATTTAATCTGATCTTTTGGAAACTCCTAACAAAAATCAAAGTATAACTTTAATTAATTAAGTAGAAGCATGATCAAAATTATTTTGGTATGAGAAAATACAAGTTGGTCTGATCTGATCTAAATTTTTCTGATTTGAAACTTTCTGATGTGATCTAGAACTTTCTGATTTGATATGGTTGAACTTTTCTGATTTGAATTTTTTGATCTGATTTGAATTATTGTTATTTTTTCTAAAAGAATTTTTCTGACCTAATTTGATATCTAATCTGAATTTTTCTTGTCTGATTTGAATTTTTCTGATCTGATTTTTTTAATAAGTACCAGAGCACTTAAATAAATTGAACTGAAAAGAGCCTAAGTACTATTATTTCTTCTACCATTCTTTTTTTTTTCCTTGTTTTATTCTAGCTAGTTCATAAAAAAAAAAAAAAAACATTTACTTGTACAAGACATGTACAAGACACATTTTCCTCTCAAGTTGAAAGCCCAACACTCAATTTGTGTTACATGCCACTATTATCCAATAGGAATTAATTAATAAACACGAGTAGTAATTAGTTAATTACTAACACCTACGTAAATGTCTTCTAGTAATTACTTCCTTAATAAAGTAACAACGCACAAGCTAAGCATGTTTATATAGATCCAAATCAAGTTATTGGCAACCCTTAGGGTTGCTCAATCAATTTTCTTAAATTTGTCTACTGGGTTTCGTTTGTAATTTACTATAGGAAAATTAAGTATAAGGGAGCCATTTTTTTTCAACGAAATACACGATTGTAAAAAATGAACTTAAAATTACATTAATTTCAAGATGTTTAGTTTTCAATATTATTGTTTTCTACATGCTTAATTAGAATTTTTGAATAATGTACGTACAACCTCATTTTTAGGGTGTGTAGATTGTTACGTTAGAAATCGGGTACACGTGGCAAAATGAGGCAGTATGTAGATTTGCAGAGAATGGATTAGGAGAATGACATGTGGAAATTTTAGGGTGTGTTTTAATATAGATAGGTATAAACATGTGCATGTCCTTTGTGGGCTAGATAATACGTTGTTTGGTTATTTTCTCTAACGCGATGGATTATGTTGTAAGTATTGAAATTTTAGATGTCTAATTCAATATATTGGATTATGGAGTTAATTTCTCACGGCGTGTTCATTTATCGCCAAGTAAAAGCGTTAACTACACTGTTTTTTTTTTATTTCCTGTTTTTAGCCACCCCTTCAGAAAACCCGTGCCTTCAAAAATATCACAAGTCTTTACACTAACATTGCCAAGAATGTTATTGACAAATCCACTAAACATCCATATAGTTTCAAACTTATAGCTTCTAAACCAAAGTTCAATCGTTGAGATTCATTACCTTATTTCTCAAACACTGTACACTTCTCTAAATAACAACCTCTAGCCACAATTTTACCTTGAAAATCTAACTGACAACCTTTCTTAGGATTAAAATGTCAAAATTGTTATAAATATAATATTAAAATGTCAGAAAGTTTATAAATATAATATTAAAATGTCAGTAGTTTTAAAAATATAAATTTAAAAATGTCAGAAAGTGTCTTTCCAAAAAATGTCAATAGTGAGACAAATACTATTACACAAAAGTATTTGAAATATATAAAAAATCAAATTTATTGCCAAGAGTTGTGGAACTCTTTCCCTAAATAATGTTAGGAATAATCTTAATTCTCAAAATACTGTGACTTTTTCTTCAATTCCCAAATTACCGTCCACGTAGACGGTTGAATGAATTTTTTTTTTTTTTCAATTTTTGTGACAAAACCGCTACTGGGAATAGCGGTTTTACTGAAAAAACCGCTACTCCCAATAGTGGTTTGTCCTAGTTAAAAAAAAATACAAATTTCCAAAGTAACCTATTGGCTTTCAACCTTTATAAAAAAAATACTGCACATAAACCGCTACTGCCAGTAGCGGTTTCTTTATATGAGAAAACCGCTACTACCAGTAGCGGTTTTTAGACAAACCGCTACTGCCAGTAGCGGTTTCTCATTAAAAAAGTTGATTTTTTTTCCTATGCTGACGTGGATGGTAATTTGGGAATTGATATAAAAGTGAATGTATTTTGGGAATTAGGAAATTTCCATGCATTATTCATGGAAAGAGTTCAGAGTTGTGCTAGTATAACTTTCTTATACATGATTACAAAATATTATTATTAATATAACAAATATAATATTGATATGCTAAAATGTAGTAATACAAAAAATAATGAAAATAGTAAATTTCAAACATGAAGAACTCAAATATATTTTATAATTCTATTACCAACTCAATAATGATACTCACATTAAAAGTGATTGTAAACCAAACCAAAGAAAAGTCATATCATAGTCAAATATAAGTTCAAATAATCAAAAAATAAAAAAAAAATAAAGGTGAGCTAAACATACATCAGAGATTATTGTTATAGCATGAAGGTTGCTAAAAAGGGCCCAACTAACATTCCTAAAAACGGCCCATTTACTACTTTAAATAGGCCCAAATAACCTTCTTAAAAACGGCCTAGTCCAAAGCTATAGTGTTTATCATACTTGTTGCAACAATGTTGAGTGTAAAATATTGAAACATACTTTAATTTATGTAGCAAAGTTGTGTTTATTGGTAATAAAAGTTATTGTGCTAATAAAATTAAGACTCAGTATCATGTTTTCTATTGTAGTTATGGTCTTATGGAATTTATTCGGGAAAAAATTGTATGTAACATATTGTAGTAATTTATAGAGATTCAATAAAACACACACACACACAAAAATTTTCAAATATCTCGAATATCAAACATTAGATCCAAATCTTTTCGGATATGTAGCCCAAAATAATTAATCAGAACGGATATCCAAATATCCGAATCAAATGTGCCGGATCATCGAATTAATTTGAACACCCATCCACTGCTATAAGTATCAAGTTATTAACTCTATGTTCAACACTTGCACTACAATAGTGATGAAAATCAACCACAAAATAGAAATCATTTGAAAATTATTGAGTGCTTACTATAATTGTAATATATACAAAATTATATTACCTTATTTTAGTCATTTTTTTCATCTTTATATTATTCTTTGAAAAGGGATTTATTATTTTATTTAATTATTCTTGTTTTTACAAATATAATTCCAAATTATATTGAAGATTTTCATAAAATTTTATATTTTTATATGTTTTATGTATTATTTTCTAATTCATACCTGTATCTTAGATTTTAAAAATGACGTATTATATACCGTTTTCAAACCAGTACCTGTATCCATACAAGTATAAAAACCTTCTATCAAGTATCAAGTCTATGTTCAACATACTACAGTAGTAACAGTACTACAGTGGTGATGAGAATCAACCACAAAATTGAACTCATTTGAAAATTGTAATTGTAATATACAGAAACAATGATGTCAATTGCATGTTCTTCATCTTCAATTGCTTTCTCTCCATATCAATTTTTACCAAAAACATCTCTTTCACAAATTCATCAAAGCTCAATTTTGCCCCAAAAAACAAGGTTGCTCTCTCACTTATCCACTAAACCCCACCATTTTTCTCCTCAAAATGTCACAAAATTTGGCACCCAATTCTCTCTTAAGGCTTCTGCTTCATCATCTGGTAATTTTCATGCTCAATTCTTTACTCTTATGCTTCAAAATTACTTGAAAGTCTCCGTTAAAAACAATGCAATTGCATTGCAGTGATGCCTGTTGAATAATCTATGAAATGGTAATGGTTTCAATTTCAATGGGTCTTAAAATTACATGGTTGATCAAGTAATGCGAATCGTGTAAGACAATGCTTGTACAGTAATGTTGTTAAATGACTTGTGAAATGCTTTCAATTTATGAATCTGAATTATGTAGTTGAGGAAACAATGCTATTGCAGCAATGCAGCTATTTAGCTAATTGAGTTATGATATATTGATATGCTTCCAGTTTGAATTGGAGATTATTTATTATTTTTGTGAATTGGAGTTAATTACTAGGACATGGTTGATCAAGTTGATATAGATCAAAATACTAGAATTTGTGTTTTCCTGAGGAGGGAGATGTTAAAATGCTAAAGGGTGTAGTGTAAAATTGGTCTATTTAACTTCTTTTTTTTGGTTGTTGAGAATAATGTTGATTGTTTTGTACAGTATATGGATTTTCAGTATAGGTTAGCTGAGCATAGCAGGTTATGGAAATTCAAAAGATATTGTAGGGGCTCAGGATAAATTAGGGTAAGGCTGAGAAACCAAAGATTATTTTCGCATCCAAGTCCAGTGTTTGATAATGCCTGTTTATTGAGGAGAATTGTGAGTAAATGTGCATAACTATGAGTTTGTTTTGTTATTTTTTTTTTCAAATTTTTAATAACCCTTGTTTTGTGGTGAAAGAAGGAAAAACATGGAAAAGAAAAACTGAAAAACTAAGCATATCTTTGTAAATAATTACACTATGTTTGGACAGAAATATGTTGGGGGAAAAAAGAGAGGGTAAAATAAAGAGAGGAAGGAGCTTCATTTTTTCCCTCCAAATCTCTCCCAATTTCCTCCCTCTCCCTTTCCTTCCTTCCCCCAAGGCCCCAACCCATTTCCCTATCAAGGAAATTTGTTTTCCTTCCTTTACTTCCCATTCCTTTCTCTCCTATTGCTCCTGTCCAAACACTGCCTTAGGTGTGGCCCGAATCTTATGGCCCAAACTTCTTATGACTCCTTATCTTTCTTGATCTCCACATCTTTGCTTCCACTGTGCACTCACGACCCTAGCACTTAGTTATTTTTTGCTTATTTTTGTTTTTTGTAGTCTTCCCTTTTATTTTTGGATTGGATCATCGCCTAGTGGAGAGTAAGGGCTAAGGGAAGAATGGACCTTAATTTGTTCATGCTTCAATGAAATGAGTTGCCTAATGCCGGGGAGGCAGCTGTGCAGCAGTGTAGCAACTACCTTGAATTTTTCATAAAGTAGTTAAACTAGGGGCCCTCTGTTTCTGGTTTCAAGTCGAAAACTTGATTGCAAAAAGGAGACAAAAAAAAAGGAGTTTTTAATTTTTGCTTGTTGGTTTCCAAATTCAACATGATAATCATATTCATAGATGTGACTTGTGAGTAATTTTAATGTAAAATATCTTCTAATATTTGAAATCATAAAACAAAAAATAAACTGAAAAGGGAGCTTTTGGAAGTTTTAGTTACATATTATTTCTTAAATTAGGTGAAAATTTTATTATGTTCTCTCTGGTGCTTGATAGTTATTAGTTATATTAGGAATCTTGCATCTAAATTGTTTTCTTGGGGGTGAGGGTGATGTGATATAGTTCTTTGGATGGCTTTGCATTCTGAATCCTTAGCAAAGAAAAAAGGGACAGGGCAAACTCATGTTTCAATCTATTTTTTTATTTTTGGAGGAAAGAATTCGAGCATGATAGTTTGCATTCTAATTCATCAGCAAAGACAAGAAGAGCAACGCAAATTCAAGTTTCAATTTAAAATCTTAATTGGAGGAAAGAAGTAGAGCATGATAGTTGAAAATGGGGTTATAACTAGGTGTTACCGGTTTAGTAGTTTCTTGGTTGATCAAATTGATGCTTCCCACTAAATCCGCACCCTAGTGTTGTATATTTATTTATTTAGAGTATAATGGTTGTATGGTATGTTTATGTGGGAATGGTGTAATAAACATACGTACGATGGAATTCACGAGTATAAGACAGACAAAGTCGCGAGTCGTGACTTCAGGTCACGGCCCGCGAGTCATAGCCAACTCAGAAATCGAGCAAAAGATCAGTAGCAAAATCGCGGCCAGTGGGGAAGAATTCGCGGTCCGCGAAAAAGTGACAAAATGTCATAGGCGAAGTCGCGACTCGCGACCCTTGGTCGCGGCCCGCAAAAACTGGGTCTTTGCCAGTTTCGAGCGGTTCCGATTCTTTTGCTTGCAGTTCAATAATCCCGTTATGGGTTTGAACGTGTACATTATGGGCAGTTTTCTGATGCTATGTGATGGTCTATATAAGGCCAAGTGAGGAGAGAGAAAAAACAAGCAAAATATTCTCTTTCTGTGTCAAATTCACTGAGTGTTTCCTCTTCAATATTACGCTTTTACATATACTGAGAGTTTTGTGTGAGCATCAAAACTTGCTTTTCTTCGTTGTATCTCAAAGGCATTTTCGGGAAACCCTGCTCAAAGTCTATAGGGTCGAAATAAGTCTTTAGGAAAGCGTTCGCGTGCCTCGAAGGTTTCATTTTCTCTGTTTTTTGTGTCCATTGTTTATCTTACTAACCCTATTTTTCCCAACACCTAGACCCTAAAATTTGCAGTGACTCGTAATAATGGCAATGGTAAAAGTAAAAAACGCAAGCACAAAGTTCTTTTAGCATTGGATAATTTGTTGATTATGTGCTTGTTATGCTCATGTGGAAGCTTTCCCTTTGTTGCTGTACAGACTCTAGAGCATAGATGTTTTTACCCTCCTTTTCAAGAACAATAATGAAAGAGTACTATAACCTTCAACCTTTGACCTTAGAATAAGTTCAGAACTTTGTAAACAACCTAGAAATAAAGAAAAACATGCTTGCTAGTAAAAGACAATTTGTTTGGGAGACAAAAATAGGAGGTCGATCTTATATTGTGTTTATATTTCTTTGAATTACCTTCATAAAAGGGAATCCAACATCTTGAACTCATTTTTTAGAGTCAAATTATCGAGCAATGACAATTATTGATATGGAACAGTAGATACGCGGCTTAATTAGTCCTTTAGATTTACTATTAATAAAAATTTCCACCATGAAAACTTACGTTTAAGTTTGTTTTTAAGTTTGCACATTTTTGGTTACCTCTGTTTGAGATTTGAACAAAGTCCATAACACAAAAATCAATTGGTGTTTAGTTTTACAATTTTAATTGCATCACCTGATATTTGCTGATTTGATCTAATCTGATTTGAACTTATTGCCTTATTTGAAAAAACTTTGACCGTATATATATGCTAATCCATAAGTAAAAAAATATATCAATTGAGATATTATTTTATTTGTATTAATGAGTAGTTTTTTAATATGTAATAATGATAATATTGCCGTTTGGTACTAGACTTATACCATTCAAGATTACCGTTTGGCAGCAGTCTAGCAGCTACCTTTCTATCTTTAAGTACTAGAAAGGGGGCTTGTCAAAATTGAGAATATACGAGTGCTCTGCCATCAAACTTCAATCTGTTCTCTGCTCTTTCTCAAACTTTATCCAATCATATTCTTTTGATTATGGATGCTTTGTCAAGTGAAGATGTTTATGAAGGGAGCATATCTGAATCATGAAAACATACAGGAGAGGAAGGGAAAATATCCATTGCTCTGCTTGGCACTAAATTGACGTTCTGATGCTGACTTCTTATCTTTGAAACTTCCATGCAGAGTATTCTGAGGAACCTGCAACAAGTGTAAAATTTTCCAAATCTGTCGATCTTCCTGGTTGTTCAAGTTCGTTGTCCTTGCTTGGAACTGGTATGTTGTGTCGTCATTTTTTGCAATTTCTCCATCAAATGAATACATGATATAATGCATATATGTAGAACATCTATTTTTTTTTTTTTTTATATTTTTTTGTATGGTCTTCCATCTGGGGAGACACAAACATGAAATGGTGATGTTTGATGTTAGAGTCACACTATGTTAGTAATGTCATGAATTTGACAATCAACAGAAGTCACCTAGAATGGTATTTTATTGTCATTCTGATTTTGAAAGAGGATTGATAACAGAGCTAGCATCTGCGGTATTGCTTCCTGTCGTATGTTGAATATCTGATACTACTTTAACAATGTCTTTAGAAGGTAGTTGGCAATTGGCATTGAGAATTGCATTAATATGTTGATGATGAAATTTAGCTTGCTTTTGTCTTCTAAAATACAGATGCAGTACTCCCTCCGTCCCACAAGTAACCTCGCACTTGGGATGGGCACAGAATCCAAGGATATTGTTAATGTTGAATAAAAGAACAAGAGTTCATGAACAGAGAAAAGGAAATAAGGGAAAATGCTAGGATATAGAATTATAGAAAGAAATATTGATGGGATAGAGTAAGAAAGAAGGGTATACAAAATTTAGTGTCAAATAGAAGAGTTATTAAGTTCATTTCGGGACACCCTAAAATAGCAAGTGTGGAATTACTCATGGGATGGACGAAGTATGTTAAAAGGTGAGTAAAAATTGAGCGGCACAAAAACCTGAATCTATCGGACTCTGGAATCTGGATGCTCTAGAAACTACGTATAAAGGATTTGACCAGAAACTCGACATACTATTCTGTTTCAATTGTGAATAAAATTAACAGAATTGAAGAATACTGAATTATCCTGAAAAGTGAAAACTGCAAATGCAGAATGTAGTTTTAGCTGGAAAGAGCAATACCAACTGATTTCACGGAGATTCAGTTACAAGACCATGGCTAAATCAACCCATGTCAAAATTGAGGCAATCTGAATTTGAATAACAATCAACTGACTGACTAGTAATAGAGACTATCAGGTTATCAGCTAATGCTGTGCAGTTCTTTCTCAGTGCAAGTTGAGTACCAAGTATGCCTCAAGAAAAGGTTGTTGTTTATTGTCAAGATAATTAGACAGAATCAGTTATTAGCTTCTGCTAGTTTTGAGTTTTATAAAATCTGTTTATTTGCAAATGCCCTTTTAATAAATTCTGATTTCAATTTTTTGAGATGATTAACCTTGTCCATTTTTTTTTATTTACAATGATAAATCAGGCTTCAGGGAAAAAGTTTTTGCAATTATCGGCGTCAAGGTGTATGCAGCAGGACTATATGTGAATCCATCCTTGCTGAATGAATTGAGTCCTTGGAAAGGAAAGTCAAAACCAGAAGTTGAACAGGATTTGACCTTGTTCCAATCTATATACCAATGTAATGAATTTAATTTAAATGGCTTATCCTTATCTAATTAAAGGATCAGTTCTAATCTAAATTATCTCAAGTGCAGCACCTTTGGAGAAATCATTGCAAATTGCTTTAGTAAGAGATGTCGATGGCAAGACTTTTTGGGATGCGTTGGATGAAGCTGTTTCTCCGAGAATAAAAACACCAACTCCTGTCGATGAATCCGCTCTTTCAACTTTCCAGAATATCTTCCAAGGCCTGTCTCTTAAAAAAGGCACATTAATCCTTCTAACATGGCTTGAGCCATCCAAGATGCTAGTAAGTATACATCTTGAACTTAGGAATTTTTTTTTTCTCCTGCTGCTATTATTCGAGCTTGCTGAATAGTACTCCATCTGTCGTTTTCTAGTTGCTACATTTGACCAAAAACTCTGAGAGCTTTTTCTGTCAAATATAGCAACTAAATTAGACAGAGGGAGTAAATTTTTTCTTTTTTTGTTAAAATTCCGGTTTTCACTTGATTAACAGGTTTCTGTGTCACCAAATGGGGTGCCTAAGGAAGTAGATGCTAAAATCGAATCGATGAATGTCACAAAGGCTCTTTTTGATGTTTTTGTCGGAGAATCTCCCGTGTCTCCTACCTTAAAGTCTTCTGTCGCTAATGGTTTAGCAACCGTCTTGCAGTAATGGCAATAGGAGTTTTCTAGCAAGGATATCTCAGCTATAACAGTGTATGTTGTAATATGATTATCTCCACACCTACTTGTCCATCAAATAACTAGTCCAAACTTGTTCTCTTGAAACTTTGAAAGCCTTCATTGGGTGATAAAGAAATTGGGTATTGGTTATACTTTGATTTGTGAATTTTGGTTTAGTTTCCCAAGTGAATATATGGGTTCGTCTACATTTCCACTCGCCGTGGTTTCTTGATTATTGTTGCAATCCTAAGAAGCATGAATACTTTATTTGTGTAGACATTACACGTACATGTATCAGATACCCATGTTGTGCTCTTAGGATATTGAGCATTTTACTCTTTTTCTAATAATTTTGTAGAACATTTTATGTAAGTATTTCCTATTTTTCTCTTAAAAAAAATCAATAATCAATATATATACCATAAGAGAAGCAGTTAGAACCACATTTGCCACGTGTCGCTCTCTCATTAAAAAAATTCTCGCTTTTTTCCCTTAACCTAAAAAAACAAGTTTTTTAGTTGTATCTTAATATATTCTCTACCTTAATAAAAATTGATATATAATATAATAACATATCTTAGAAATATTATTTGATTTAATTCCTATAAATAATACTTGTAACTTAATTCTTTTATTATAAAAAAATTAGTTTTGATCATATATATTAATTTCTTATATATTCTTATGATCAAAATTTAATTTTCATTATACATTTATTACCTATACATATTCTCATAATAAAAAATTTGCTACTTTTTATGGAGAAATAAGTATCATTATTGATTTATTATTTTGACATGCATAACATGACTTTTTATATAATTCAAAGGATCTCCTTATTAACTTATCAATTTTCTTTAGGATTCTAATAATTAGAAAATCAACAAACAATATACTACTTTTTAGTTTTATTTTTCCCTAACAGTTGTGATAAAATAAGTTTTAGCTTAATGTAGTTATTTTGTATATTTCAATTTTGAGTGTATTATAATTTTTATATTTTTACGTATGACTATAATTTTCAGAGAAAATAAACGAGAAAATAGATTTCTAAAATTGAATCTATATTATTGCTATATGTTTATTTAGAACAATTGTATGACATTATTATTGATCTATATAAAAAATAAAAAAAAAAACTAAAAGAGAAACATTTAGCATAAAATTTATTATAGTCTAAAACTTCATGTTTTAGATTTTTTTAAGTCTTAAAATTTTCTTTTAATAAGAGATATATTTTATTAAAAAAAACACTCATAATGTATAAAATAATTTTATTTTCTTTTATCGAAACTATCCTTTCAAAAAATAAATAACTAGCATATAGTACCCGTGCGATGCACGGTTTGAAAATCTCAATATTAACTTTTGTAAATAGTAATGTAAAGATTTGCTTAATTCATTTTCTAATATAGTGACTTTAACATCATATTAAAATTTTATCTTAATAAATAGCAACCTATATTAATATAATTTTTTATAATAAAAAGGACACTATTCAAAAATTGAATAACCCATACAAAACATCAATGAGTAATCTTTATACAAAATCTTCACTAACCCCACACAGAACATTAAGTAACCATTACACTAAAGATTACTCATTGATGTTCTGTGTGGGGTTAGTGAAGATTTTGTATAAAGATTACTCATTGATGTTTTGTATGGGTTATTCAATTTTTGAATAGTGTCCTTTTTTATTATAAAAAATTATATTAATATAGGTTGCTATTTATTAAGATAAAATTTTAATATGTTGTTAAAGTCACTATATTAGAAAATGAATTAAGCAAATCTTTACATTATTACTATTTACAAAGTTAATATTGAGATTTTCAAGCCGTGTATCGCACGGGTGCTATGCTAGTAGTCTTTCCTATTTTTAATCTCTTTATATTATAAGCGGGGAATTTCAACTCACCAAGGGGCCTTGGTAAGTTATTTTCTCTATTTTGTAGTAGAAAATAGTTTTTTCTAGGAAATCCAAAGCTAATCTATTATATCCCCTCCTCCGTAACATATTAACTGCAACGATTTGACATTTTTTCCTCTCTAATTTATGTTAAATCGTTGCAGTTATTTTGTTATGGAGGGAGTATAATTTAGGATTCAATTTGGAGGAGAGATCTCCAAACCCTAATATAATTGAAGTCTCACATTAATCCTAAAAAATTAAATTAAAATAAAGTAGGATTAGTTTATGTTAGATGTGCATATAATCTATATAATAATGTAGGGAATAGTTTTGATGCGAGACCTCCAAATCCAAATGGAGGCTTCTCATGCAATCCATCCTAAATAACTCCATATGGTAATTATCCATAACTAATCAAATTTACTCTTATTTAAAAAAAAATTACTCAAATACCAAAAAAAAATAAAATTTACAATACACGTATTATAACCACTATTTGTCCACAAATAAATTAAATTTTACTACTTAGATGTACAAAAAATTATGATAAAAAATGTGGCAGTCAAACAATATCAACAAAGACTTTCTATTAACGTAGCATCGTGTTTTTGCCAAAAAAAATTGTAACATCGTGTTTTTGCCAAAAAAAAAATTGTAACATCGATTTAATGTTCTTTTTTTAGCATACAAGTAGAGATGGAAAAAGTAACCCCTACCCGAAAAATATTCAACTTCACATGATATGATTGACTCGAATTTAACATGACTCAAATCGACACGAATTATCCGACCATTAATGTGTGTATTCTTGATTATTATGCCCTTTAAATCTTTTTGGATAAACCTCGAATCTAGTTCGGTCCGCCTCGCCCCGAAACTAAAAGTTCTTGAACTCGAATGGATCCAACCCAAATCAACCTGACCCATTTGCACCTCTACATACAAATAAATAGATAATAGGAAGAATACATGCAATGAATATAAATAATTTTTTATTTACTGATCAGTATAAGATAAAATATATTATTTTTAAAAATAATGATGTAAACCTTTAAACATGTTATCATAACATTCTAAATAAGCTCGATGCATTTGTACCAGTTCCTATAATTATGTCAACAAACCAAACAACACATTGCATTTAAAAAGAAATAGAGGTAGTGTATATAATCTTAAATTTGTGTATTTAAGGATCACATATAGTAATGTCTCATTTGATACCCGATCATAAACGAAGGTATTAAGAATGATTTTGAGTCATTTTGTGTATAAATTTGGAAAGAAATTAAAAATACATTCCCGGCCATTGTGGTGCTACTTCACCCCTAATCCCTATTTTTATATTCACAAATTTTCATTTCCACCCAATTTCACCCTTTCGAGTGGCAATATATGATTATAAAAAAAATAAAGAAAAATACTAATTTAGAAATTAGTTTATATTTCCACAGAGATATGAATTAATTTTCCTTAATAATTTATCTTGAAATTTTCAATATGAAATTTATTACTTCCTCCAATCCAAATTAATCGCAATAATTCCTAAATTTAATAATTTCAAATTAGGATCCGTTTTGTAGGGCGTAATATTTTTTTATTGTAAAATGATTTTCCATGAAAATAATTTTGCAACAGAAAACACATTTTCAAAAGAGTTTTCCGTTATTTGGTTGAATGAAAAATGAGTTATGAGAATAGTGCGTGTATAGAGAGTGGAAAACAATTTTCCATTTTTCCTTTGATTTTGGGAGGAAAATGTTTTAAATTTGGTATAAAACCATTTTACACTCTAACTTTTCCAGTTCAATTTTTAGTCCAACCAAACAGTGTAAAATGAGGGAAAATAGTTTTCACGGAAATCATTTTACGCCCTACCAAACGGACCCCTTAATCACAACATTTCAACATTTTTTTTATAAGATGACCAAAATATCCATACTTATTAAAACATAGCCCCTATTAATTTTTTAAAGGTTCCCACTCTCTCTCTCTCCATAATATCCAGTTCCGTTTTTACCCAATTACTCCATCTGTTCTCTTTTGTTTGCAACATTTACTTTTTCACATTTTTCAATACACAATTTTAAATAAAATTATCTTTAGATATATATAATAAAAAATTATAAAAATTGCATATAAAAAAAGTATATATCGAGCCGAATCAAACAAGATCCCATTTAATTATATTTTTTCTTATATGTATAAAATTAGATAGAGTCAAAGTTGTCTGATGAACAGTAGTAAAAGTCATAATGTGGCAAAAAAGAGGGACGGATTGCCTGAAATTTTATACCATCAAATTTGATGCGATTAATTTGTATCGAGTTGAGATCCTCTAGAGTTGAGGACTGGTAGAGTTGGTAGAATTCTGAGAGTGTGATTTTTTTACTTCCTCCGTTCCAAAAAAAACGCAACAGTCAACATTTCACGCATGCCGAGATATTACTTTGACCCTTAATAACTATAATTATGAATAATTAAAAATTATAAAAAGATGATGTTAAGATAGTATTTTACAAGACGAATCTAACAAGATCTCACTTGACTATATTTTTTATTATTTATAAAGCTCAAAACTTGGTCAAAGTATATAATATGAATAGTACAAAATGTTAACTGTTATATTTTTTTTTGAAACGGATGAAGTATATTTTTTGTTACAAAAATTATCTTAACCATTCATTATTTTTGAAGATCCAAATTTCAAAAATCTACCAAGACTAAAATATAGAGCATCTAAACTCATTTGTATCCGACTAGAACAATTGCATGCGTTTTGTTGGCGCCCATTCTCATTCTTTGTTGTTCTGTGCAAGAAAGTGAGAAACCATCTTGTCATATCATCTATTCATCTTACTGAAAAAATTATCTTTATGCACTGCTACACACCAACATCACATCCTTCTTCTTCTGATTACTGTACATTAATTTTCCTACTTTTATTATTATAAATAATTCTGGTTGGTTTTCAAATGCGTTTCTTTTTTCTGTAACTCATCTTCTTTATTCCTTTCTCTGTTTATTTGGATTTGTGGGGTTTTAAGGAGAGAATAAAAATGGAGTTTTTACCTGTTGGAAAGAGAACAAGGGGTCAAAAAGCTAAGACTTTGAAGGAACAAAAAAAGAGGCTGTGTTTGGCTGCAAGGAAAAAGTGGATGGAGATAAAGGGGAAGTCTTTGGAGGTTCATAATAATAATGGTGGGAAAAAGGTTGAAGCTTTAGATGATGATGATGATGATGCTATGGTGATTGATGAAGATGAATATTTAAAAGCTGTAAATAAAGGGAGATCAGAAAAAACTTGGGGAAATGAGGGAATAATGGCTATGGGCATTGTTAAAAAAGAAATTTTTGATGGTGATGATGATGAAAATGAAAATGAAAATCCTCTGTTTAATGTTGTGAATAATGGTAATGAAAGTAGTGATGATTCTGTGCAAATAGTGGGTGAGAGATGGAACCCTCTTGAAGCTGCATTGTGTTTTGATTTAGATGATGAGGATGTTAGGGTTTCAGGAGAAAAGGTTGGACTAATAGATTTTGAGTTATCTTCAAGTGATGGTGATGGTGATGTTGATGATGGCGATGGTGATGTTGATGATGGTGATGGTGATGATGATGATGGTGTTGTACCATCTGAAAAAGATGGGGTTGAACTACCTAGAAAGTTTAGATTAGGAGGTGAAAAGGTTGAGCCTAAAAAATCAGAATATGAACAAGAGTCGGATTACTTCTTCAAGGAGCTGGATTTTGTGCTTAATGTTTGTGATATTGGTGGGAAACATTCTTCATTGGTAAGCTTTATGTGATTAATTAATTGATTGTTGGGAAATTGTCTTTTAAGTTTCTTATCTATAACCCTAAATTTTGTTTTTATTTCCACTCCCCAAATCCCAATATTATCCCATTCCCAAATGTGACCTAATTAGAAAAAGCTATTTGATAAAAATAAAATTAATGTTTGTTTTGTGTGCCCAAAAATTGGCTAGGTTTGTTTGCCGAAAAATCGTTCGGTTAATGTTTTGGGGTTTATTTGGTTCCTTAAGGGTTAAATTTGTGTCAAAATCTAGCCGAAAAATGCGTCGGTTGAATTGTATGTATGTTAAGAAGCATCTGGTTTTACTTGTCTTGATTTTTGTAATAAGGAAATTGACTGATCATGATTTAGGGCTCAATTTTAACCTTTAAGGATCAAATTTACCCTTAATTCTAATGAAATTTACAAAAATTAACAGATTTTGTTAATTTATTAGGTTAAATGTGAAAGTAGGACAGTTATTTAGGATAATCAATGAGAATGAACAAAATTGGGGCTAATATTTGAAAGTTTAGGGCTACAATGTGTTGAATCTTGATGTTGACTGAAAAGGACTATACTGATGTTCTTGGTTGAATAGTAAGGATTATGAACAACTTGAATTTGGATATGTTTGCTGTTAATGGACTATTAATCTGATTCATTTGAACTAATCCTTCCGTAATACAATAACTGCAACGATTTGACATAGAGTAGAGAGAAAATATCAAATCTTTGCAGTTAATATGATACAGAGAGAGTACAAAATCTATAATCTTACTATTGGATTATATTGGGTGATTTGCAGTATGAGAAAAAAGAAGAAGAAGCTGTTATTTGTGATAGTGTTGCTTCACAAGTAAAGCTTTGTCGTGAAGGAAAGCACTACTTAATTCTTGATGAAGAAATCGGCATCAAGTGCAAGTTCTGCTCAATTGTGATGCATGAGATACGAGATGTAACACCAGCTTTTGTAAGTCAATGATGATCCTACTTCGTTCTTAATTAATTTAGCCATTTATTATGATCATATTACTATGAATTATAACAATGCTTATCCAGTAATAATGTTGTTAAATGACTTGTGAAATGCTTTCAATTTATGAGTGTCTGAATTATACTGTTGAGGAAACAATGCTATTGCAGAAATAATGCTCTTGTTTAACTAAAAAGAGTTATCATATTCATAGATGTGACTTATGGGTAATTTTAATGTAATTTTAAAACCATTGTCTTCTAATTTTGAAATCATAAAACAAAAACCAGAAAAAAACAAAAAAAAACTGAAAAGAGATGGCTTTTGGAAGTTTATTTTAGCTACATATTATTTCTTACATTATGTGGCAGTTGTCAGACTTTATTATGTTCTCTTAGGTGATTGATAGTTACTAGTTACTTAGGAGTCTTGCATCTAAATTGCTTCTGTGGGTGGTCAAGGTGATGTGATATGGTTCTTTGGGTGACTTTGCATTCTCAACCCTTAGCAGGAAAAGAGGAGCAATGAAAACTCTAGTTTCAATCTAAATTTTAAGATAGGTTTGCTCATTTAATATAGTTTTGTTCATTTTAAATGAGAAAAAAAAAATCTATGAAATGAGCAAAATTACACATGGTTGCACCTTACACGCGGGTGTATATAAGTATTTGATTTCTAGTCAGTTGTGGACGATATTGTTATGGAACAGTAGATATGTAATTTAGTTTAATTAGTCTGGTGAAAGGATACTATTTTATCAGTTTATGGTATCCCCTCTGTAACAAAATAACTGCAACGATTTGACATAAAGTTGAGAGAAAAAATATCAAATCATTACAGTTGATATGTTACGGAGGGAGTAGAAGATAGATGACATTGAGAAATGCATTAATATGTTGATGATGGAATACTCCCTCCGTTCCACAAGTAACCTCGCACTTGCGATGGGCACTAAATTTATGGATATTGTTGATGTTGTATAAAAGAACGAGAGTTCATGAACATAGAAAAGGATGTAAGGGGAAAATATTAATGTGATAGAGCAAGAAAAGGGAAAAATAAAGTATGGAAGAATCAAGTTCATTTGGGACACCCTAAAATATTAACAGTTGGGTTGTGTAAAATTTGTTTATTTGCAAATGTCCTTTAATAAATTCTTATTCCAATTTAGTGAGATGATTAATCTTGTCAATTGTTTTGTTTGTAATGATAAATCAGGCTTCATGGTAAAGTTTTTTACAATATGTGAATCATCCTTTATGAATTACGGAGTAATACAAAATCTCCTGACTGTCTCACAAAACTTTTAGCTCAAAATTTGTAGTGTTTTTTTTGCATAAATCTATTACTTTTTGCATATTTTGCTAAGCTTTATGTTAAAAAGTTGGTGATTTTATGTTAAAAAGTTACAGTTTTTTGGCAAAAAGTTACTCAGACTGTCCTTTGAAAGAAAAGTCAAAACCAGAAGTTGAGCAGGATTTGAGGTTGTTCCAATATATATAGCAATGTAAATGAAATTAATTATAATGGCTTATTCTAATCTTACCTAGTAAAAAATCTAAAGTATCTCAAATGCAGAACCTTTGAAGAAATCATTGCAAATTGGTTTAGTAAGAGATGTTGATGGCAAGATTGCTTGGGATGAAGTTGTTGATGATTCCGCTCTTTCAGCTTTCTAGAGTATCTTACAAGGGCGCGATTATCTCTTAAAGAAGGCACATTAATCCTTCTAACATGGCTTGAGCCATCCAAGATGCTAGTAAGTATACATCTTGAACTTAGGAAACGAATTGAAACTCCATCTGTGTTTTTTTAGTTGCTACATTTCACCAAAACTGAACTCTGAGAGTTTTTTTTTGGGGGTTAAATATAGCAACTGTACAAAGACGGAGGGAGGATTTTGTGTGTGTGTTAAAACTTCGGTTTTCACTTGATTAACAGGTTTCTATGTCACCTAATGGGATACCTAAGAAAGTAGATGCTAAAATCGAATCAATGAATATCACAAAGGCTCTTTTTGATGTTTTTGTCGGAGAATCTCCCATGCCTCCTATACTAGGAGTTCACTCGTTGTTGTTATCGGGCCAAGAATATGCATATCGGGCCGAAGCAAAATTGGGATTGTTTATGCATTTGAACAGCTTGAATGTAGATATGTTTGTTGTTTATGGACTATTAATCTAATTCATTTGAACTGCAAAATGTATAATCTTACTATAGGATTATATTGGTATGATTTCCTCCAAAGTTTCCATTGCTTCTTTGGTGATTTGCATAATGACCAAAAAGATGAAGAAGTTGGTCTTTGTGATAGTGTTGCTTTACATTAAAAAACCAAATGAAGTATCTAATATTACATAAAAATTGCTCTATATTTTATTGACATAACTTAGCAATGTAGAAAATATGAATTATTGTCGAAGTCGAATTGATTTGTCGGATTTTTTCTAGCATCTGACTCGAAATCAAATTTCTTTTTACAATAGAGTTTGATACAAATTTTTATTTTTAATTTCACGGATTGGATCGAACTAGAGCAGAATTTAAACTCATTTGTCATATCTAATTATATTCACTTAGTACGATTTTCTCCTCTTAATTACTTTGAGCAACCAAACAACAAATCCATATCCCATGTACTGTACTATACTATACCTGTATTCAAAATTTGGTCTTTGGTCATGAGAAGTCAGTGGAGTAAACAAAGTACAAAAGAAATGATGATTTCTTAAGGATATTTTTTCTACTTGTATACGTCATGGGAAAAAAATAGATGTCTGCTCCCTATTACGACTACATTGGTTAAATTTTACGAACATCAAGGCTGAGATCTTGTCTTCAAATCTCACCGTAAGCGTTGATGAAGATTTCCTGTCTTTCCTTTTCGAATGCGTGTGTGGTCAAATTAGACCGGATGATCTATAGTAGGACTCGATCCAACGATTGGTACCACCCAGTCACCTACATTATCCAACTAAAAAACGTTATGCAAGAAAAAAAAAAAAACTAAAGGACAAAGCAAGTTCATGAAAAAAATAAAATAAATAATATTATCATTTAAAAAAAAAAAATCGATCATGTAGTTGGTATTTATGGGAGCAATTTCAAGTTCCTCACAATTAGATATCTAACAAGTACGTATATAACATGATATTTTAATGTAATTTTGAGCAATTTAGGGACAGAAATTCAAGGCACCATCTAAATAGAGAATATTTTGGGAATATATTTTTAATATAAAGTGTTTTGGTAATATATTTTTAACAAAATCACAAAAATACCACTGTGAAAACTTCTTAGATATAACATGTGAGAAATTGGAAATTTCTCTAAGTATAGTGCACATACGGAAAAAACTTGTCATACTCATCGGGCAGACTACCTACCACTAATAAAGTGATGTGGTTAATATTAATAGTGGATTTCAACTCATATGATTAATAATGTTTTCATGTCTTTATCAGTAGTGAATAATTTGTTATATGTGTAAATAGGGTTTTTTGACACAAAAATGTAACAAACAATAAACTCTTCGAGGCGTGTAATCACTTTCCTAAAAGCAGAACTTCGACCCTACGAAAGCCCGAGTATCACGAATGTCTACTTTTGAGATACAACGAAGAAAACAATGATATCCACGCTTTCAATGAATAACACCCAATGTAACTTAGGCCATGTTCTTTTGGACTTAAAAGCTACAGTAATCAGATCAGATCAGATAAGATCAGACTTAGTCAGATCAGATCAGATCAGGTTAGTTCAGATCAGATCAGACATTATTACTCTTTATTATTATTATTATTATTATTATTATTATTATTATTATTATTATTATTTCGAGCATTGTTTTTCCGCTCGACATTTTCCGACGACGGTTTTCGGACTGACTTTTTCAGCGTTGATTATTCGGCCGACTTTTCCGACGACGATTTTCGGGACGACATTTTCGACGACGGTTTTTGGAATGACTTTTCCGGCAATGATTATTCGGTCAACTTTTCCGGCGGTGATTATTCAACCGACTTTTCTGGCGACGATTTTCAGGCCGCGTTTTTCAACGACGGTTTTCGGAATGACTTTTTCGGCGGTGATTATTCGCTCGACTTTTTCGGTGACGGCTTTGGAGTCAGATTGAATGAAGGGTTTGAAAAGAATGAAAAGTAAAATACTGAAGAGGTGAAATGAAATGAGCTTGAGACTTTGGGCTCATTAAATTTTTGTCCCTAATAAAAATAAAAATAAAAATAGAAAAATGTAAATGTAAATGTAAATCAAATCAGAAAAACTTAGATCAGATCAGACAAACTCAAAACAGATCAGATCAGATTAGACAAACTCAAAACAGATCAGACCAGATCAGTTCTAAAGAACAGAGCCTTAGTATTATAGTGAAGATTGAAGATGACTACTTTGAGAGAAAAATCACTCTCACTTTTTGCAATGTGAAAAATAGAATGAAAGCTTATTGTTTCAATCTGATTTTGCACTCAACATATAGCCAATACTCGGCCACATACACGTACAACATAACCCACGAACACAGAGATCGTGCTTTGACTAAGAAACCGCAATTACGAATAACTGACGAATTATTGCGGGCGCGACACGAACACTCGTCGCGGGCGCGACCAAGGCCACGGCGCGGGCGCGACATGGGCGGAGCGTGCGCGACCTGTGTGCAGCGCGAGCGTGACTCTGGGACTCTGCCTTGGCTCGATCGCGTTGTCGCGGGTATGGGAAATTGGTCGTGGGCGCGCAAATGCTATTGTCCGCGACACCACAAATTGGCACCAATGTTGCCCCACTTAGTCATATTTTTGCCATATTCTATATCTTACAATATAATATAAGTCCGACAATCACACGTATAAACATTATTTAATTAATTCATTACACCGTTACACAAATTAATTAAATAATCTTGAGTATATTATACACTAAATAAATCCAAACATAGTTTACCCAACCAGAGTACATATAGTGATGTACTGCACTAATAATTTCTCTAGGCATTAAGCATTGCTGCTTTAAGTAGTACAAAAATTTCAGATATTCAAATTTCAAAACATCCAATTAACATCAATATCCTCCTTTTGATCATTCTCACCTACCAACATTAATTTCCCTCTTTCTTTCTTTCTTTCTTTCTTTCCTTTTTTTTTTTTTTAAATTTCCCAACTCTCATAATTTTCCTTAACTTATTCATCTTCTTTAATTTTTCTCCAGAGTTCTGGGGGTTAGAAGGTTTTGAAGCAGAAACAAAAATGGAGTATTTGCCAGTAGCAAAGAGAACAAGAAGTCAAAAGGCTAAGATGTTGAATGAACAACATAAGAGGATGTGTTTGGCTGCAAGGAAAAAGTGGATGAGGAGAAAAAAAAAAATAAGCATAATAATAATAATAATAATAATCAAAATAATAATGGTGATGATCCTCTGTTTAATGTTGTGAATAATGGTGATGATGAAAATGGGGATGATTTTGTGCAAATACTTGGTGAGAGATGGAACCCTTTGGTAGCTTAATTGTGTTTTGATTATCATGATGATGATGATCATGATGATGATGTTGGTGATGATGATGATGATGATGGTGGTGGTGGTGGTGGTGGTGTTAGGTCATCTAAGCATGATGAGAAGGGGGAAAAGCATGTGTTGGATGATGATGATGATCATGAGGATGGTGATGATGATGGTGTTAGGTCATCTAAGCATGATGAGGAGGGGAAAGGGCATGCGTTGGATGATGATGTTGTTGTTGTTGATGATGATGGTGGTGGTGGTGTTAGGTCATCTAAGCATGATGAGGAGGGGAAAAGGCATGTATTGGATGATGATGTTGTTGTTGATGATGATGATGGTGTTAGGTCATCTAAGCATGATGAGGAGGGGAAAAAGCAGGTGTTGGATGTTGATGATGATGATGATGATGGTGTTAGGTCATCTAAGCATGATGAGGAGGGGAAAAGGCATGTGTTGGATGATGATGATGATGATGTTAGGTCATCTAAGCATGATGAGGAGGGGGGAAAGCAGGTGTTGGATGTTGATGATGATGATCATGATGATGGTGTTAGGTCATCTAAGCATGATGAGGAGGGGAAAAGGCAAGTCTTGGATGATGATGTTGATGATGATGGTGATGGTGTTAAGTTTGGGAAATCAGTTCAAACATGTGATGTGAAAGATGATGAAGAAAGTAATGAGGGTGTATTTGAAGCACGATGTAGGGCATTCGAAGCTCGGATTAATAGGCTTGAAACATTCTTTGGTAGTAATGATATACTTCCTCCGTTCCAAAAAAAACTTAATAGTCAACATTTCACACATGTCGAGACGAAATTTTGACCATTAATATCTATAATTATGAATAATTAAAAAATATATAAAGTTAATATTAATATAGTATTTAACGAGACGAATCTAACAAGATCCCACTTGACTATGTTTTTTATTATGTGTAAAGCTCATCTATCTTAATGAGATACAATATCTAGTTTTACTTTTGTATTAGCAATAAAGTATTAAGTAATTTTTAATGTAATATTAGACATTTGTTTGATTTAGGGATGACAATTTAGTTTAGATCTGATCTGCAAGGAAAAAAATCCGATTCGAGTTCGAAAAATAAAAAACATGCGTCCAAATCCGTCTACAAAATTTCAACTCAACTACTGTTTGGTTAGCATAATCCGATAGGAATAAGCAAATGGGAGTGATACTTAATAGTTTCATAGCATTTGGCGTTAAATTAAGGAGTATCTTACCTTTTGGGGTTCTTTAAAACAAATTAAGTTTTCGGAGATTTTGACAAAACGAGCATAAGTTCTTGGGGTTGTTTTAAAAAAATCTTTATGATAGTGCATGCAGTACTTCTTAGATTTACAAAGTTTCAAACTAGAGATTTAATTGATAAGTTTTCTTACGATTAATACTTATTTATAAATACTCTTCTTCGGTTTATATGTTCGAAGCATTAATCATTAATCAACAGAAAATAATATATTAAGAAATTTTTTGTATATTTCGAACATTCAGAATCCAATGTGTAACCCTCAAAACAAAACAATTAGAGCAAATAAAAATGTCTCTTATGAGTAATAAAGACGAACGGAAAATTTGAATTGTCCATGTCGAGTGTCCGCTTCAAACTCTCGGTAAAAATTGGAAGTTAGTCAGAACTAATCGAGCGGCTGGAATGTATGCTCCAAACTCTAACCAGAACATCCATTTTTGAAATGCCATGGCTTTTTTTTTATACCAAAATTGAGCATATGACCTACTCTTTGAAAGCTATCGAAATCTATTTTCCAATGCAATTGGTACGAATCATATCATTCTTATCAGTATAACAAAAGTTATGGTCAAATTAGCGGACATTGATTGCTCTTTTTTAATTTCACATTTTAATGCCAATAATATTCAAGCTGATTGAACTATATTATTCTTCAATGTTGTTTGCTGAAGCTATGACTCTAAAAGAAATAAAGGACTAAAATGTACTTTAATGTCAAATATACAAAGTGGATTGCGATTCATCGTCACACTTTTACATAATATCGCCCCAATTTTTAAGAGAAATAACGACTTTGCCCTTGATGTAATACAACACCACAACAAGTCCAATTATTTGAACAACGACAGCTGAACACCAGACATCGGAACACGACCTTGACAGCCACAACCACCGCCATAATGGTGGTTGAATTTTTTTTTATTTTTTAATAAAGGGGGCGTCTGGGGTGGATGCCCCAACCATGGTTGGAGTATCCGATGTCCACCCTATTAGACACTCCCTTAAAAAAACCATTGTCATGGTGGTGGTGGTCCAATATAGCCGGTGTTCCGTTGTTGTCCAAATAATTGAGATTGTTGTAGTGTTATTTTAAGTCAAGGGCAAAGTCAAAAATATGAATCCTAATCGGAGTCGGATTAATTTGTTAGTTTTTTTCCAACATCTGATTCCAACCCGACTCGAATTCTTTTACACAGAGTCGGATGTGGATATTTTTTTTTTTTGAATTCGAATCATATTTATTTTTATGAATTGGATCGGAATCCAAACTCAATTTTCATCCTTAATTTAAAGATTCACATGAAGTACTTGTATATTCCTCTTACTTTTGAGCACACAAGTACAAAACCAAACAACAAATCCATATTAAGCCTTCAAGAAAACAAAAGCCTTGCTTTAAGCACTTGTACAGTATATGATTATGCAAGGTAAAAAAACAAGCACAAAGCAAGTTCAGGGTTGTACAATTGTTGTTGGCTGTGGTCAGTTGGAGACTCCACTAGCTAGTTGTTGCTTGTTGGTTGTAGACTATGTTACCTGTTTTATAGGGTTTTACTTTTTTACCATTTTCATCGTATTCTAAAACGGAACAACGGTTTCACCTAACTTTTAATATAGGTCATGTTTGGTAAAGAGCTTTTTTAGATAAAAAAAGAGTTTTTGAGTCCTATTAGAGTTTTGACTGAGTCAAAACTCTAACAAGGGTGTTTGGTGGAGAGAGATTTGAATAGAGGTTTTTGGTCTCAAACTCTCAATGTAAAAACGCTGCCAATTGCAGCTTTTTGGTTAGAGTTTTGCAAATTAATTATTGTAATGACTTTAATGCCCAAATGCTCATCACCATTATTATAAAACAAAGAATTAAAAATGGTATTAAAAATAAACAAATCATGACAAACACTAAGACAACTAAACTAAATCATTTTTTTTAGAAAACCAAATTGTAGAAAATTTTAGTGAGAAACACTTAATTAAATTAATAATCTTCGGGCAGATCTAGAGAAGACAAAGATGATTGTAGAGTAATAATACTCTATGTTTTAATGCAAACAATCATGCTTAAATGAATATGATGCTCAAGCAGAGAATTACAGAGAATATGGCAGCAGAATGATGTTGTGTATATTTTTTGTATATATCGCTGCACAGCACTGACAGGGCGTCGCCAACCTATCAAATTATAAACCTATCTCGGTCCTACTAACTAGTAGCAAGGGCAAGAAAGGGTCGAACCCATGAGAGGCTTTGAATCAACCACCAAATGCTAATGTTTAAATAAGCTAAGTCAAGACAAGTTTTCGGAGCTAATAAGTAACAAACCATAAAACTAGTAAAATTTAAGAGTAAAAATGGGAAAATCAAAGATAAAAGGGACTAGGAATTGGGATTCACCACTCAAATTCGTCATGGAACAACTACTACCACAAGGGGAACAATTCAATGGGGAAAACTAGTGGAGGTCATCTAAAACACCCAACTACTCTTTCAAGCTAGAGGGATTGCCTAAAAGTATGCATTACAACCTATTTTCATGGTTATAATCACAAATCCAAGCATTAAACACATGAACATGATGACAAGAGGTTTCCTTTGACTAGAAATTCCTATTTTTATGGCCTTTTAGTCAAATAAGAACAAGGGAACCTACAACTCAACTTCATCTTTAGATCCTTCATTGAGGAGATTAAGAATCAAGCTCTAATGGTGATCAATCACAAGAACTATGCATAAAAACCCCTTAATCTTAACTAATAATAGCCCTAAAGCAATTAAACCCCAACATGCAATTACTTCTCCATAACTACATTGAGGGATTCACCCAAAACCTAGAATTATACTACTCACAATCCATAGAAATTAAGATAAACATCACAAAAATATAATCCATGGGAAATACTAAGGTTAGCTTCAAGTAATAATCAATAACAATTAACTTCAAGAACAATAGGTGACATATACAAAAATCATAAAATAAATCAAGAACAAATTATAAAAATAATTATAAAAGTGTGATTCATGAGCAAAAACAAGGTTAATTGCAAGAAAGTATCAAGAATTATTGAAATCAACAACATCAACCAACATGCAAAGCATTATAATTCAAATCAAAGATAGATTGTAAAAAAAATGGAGAAGAGAGATAATTACTTGAAGCTTCAAATTAGATTGGAATTGATGAACTAAATCTTCTTGAATGAAGAGTTTGAGAAACTACAAATTAGATTACATGGAGAATTTAAAAGCATAAGTTTTTGAGTTTTTGAGGAAAGTAAGGAACTAGCACTAACTTAGGGCAATGAAAAAAATGCAGAAAAATAGACCTCCCTCCTTTTTAATCCCCAGAAGCCTTGGGGTATATATACAATCGCACAAAACTAACTAAAACGGCGTAGTTTAGAAACCCGGAGGTCAGACCAACACGGACGTGTTCAAAGTGACACGGACGTGTTGGCATGGAGCAGTGTACACAGAACCAAACCAGTAGCATCTGGAACGAAAGGTGGGCAAGTAACACGGACGTGTTCAAAGTGACACGGACGTGTTGCCTTCAGAAACAACAAGCAGAACCAAATCTGATCCTCTGGACACAGGTCAACACGGACGTGTTGAAATCAACACGGACGTGTTTCCTTCTTCCTCAGGCTGCTGGACAGCTCGACTTCAAAACGTCATAACTTCCTGCTTGTTCATCGGTTTGGGGCATGCGACCTATCGTTGCGAAGCTTACGGAACAAGCTTTCATCTCCAAGTGGAATCGTGCCAAAAAGTTTAGTAGAGGAAAAGTTATAGCTGTTCAAAGTCAGGCATTCTGCATGATGGCATTCCAAAAACTCTTCCAAAAGGCCTAAAACATCACCATATGAACAAAATACCCGTGAAGCACCCAATGTACCAAAAAGATTTAAAAACATGCAAAACTAAGCTATTATGCACTAACTAAGCTAGGAAAAGACTCCTAAAATGCACCTAAAATGCTATCAAATAACTACTTATCAAGCACTCATGTGCTATATATATATATATATATATATATATATATATATATATATATATATATATATATATTACAAGGCACCTGCCCTAATGATTACCCTAAAGGCTGCCCCTATCCTTAGATTACAGCTGTAAGAAGAATCAACCTTGGATCACCCACCACATATATGTTGGGCCCCTAGCATACTAAGAAACAAAATACAAACTAAGTATTTATTTGGGCTTTATCCCTTTACACTCCCCCTCAAACTGAGAGTGAGGTGATTGAACTCCCAGTTTGGACAGAATATGTTGATGCTTGGAAATGGGCAGGCTCTTAGTCAGAACATCAGCTAGCTGCTGTGTAGTGGAGACATAGGAAGGTGTGATGGCTCCTGCTTTAACTTTCTCCCTGATGAAATGGCAGTCGACTTCAACATGCTTTGTTTTTTCATGATGAACAGGATTGGCAGCTACATAGAGGGAAGCTTGGTTGTCACATTTAAGGAGAACTGGATGCAGAGCTTTCAGACCCAATTCTTTGAGAAGTTGAGTGAGCCAAGACACTTCACAGGTTGCCAAGGCCATAGCTCGATACTCAGCTTCAGCTGAGGAACGAGTAATCACTGGTTGCTTCTTGGTCTTCCAAGATATCAAGGAGTTGCCAAGCAGGATGCAGAACCCTGTGGTTGACCTTCTAGAGATGGGGCAGCTTGCCCAGTCACTATCTGAATAGGCTGTCAGGACAGCAGCTGATGATGAAGCAAGAAGTAGGCCTTGACTAAGTGTGCCCTTAAGATATCTGAGGACTCTTTTGCCAGCTTGAAGATGAGCACTGGTGGGTTGTTGCATGAATTGGCTTAGAGTATTGACAACAAATGCTATGTCAGGTCTTGTAATAGACAAATAGATCAGCTTACCTATCAAGTGCTGATAGTTAGACACATCTGTGAGTGGGGTGCCCTGATCATGGGTGAGTTTCATGTGAGAGTCAATAGGTAGCCTCAATGGTTTTGCATCCTGCATATTATACTCCTTCAATAGAGCTTGAGTATATTTTTTCTGAGAAATGAAAATTCCATCTTGGTTCCTTTGAACTTCTATCCCCAAGAAGTAGCTGATGTTCCCTAGGTCTTTCATGAGAAACTGAGTGTTGAGGAAAGTTTTTGTATCTTGAATGAGCTTATGATCATTTCCTGCCACAAGTAGATCATCCACATACACCAACACTATAACAAATCTGCCTTCTATTCTTCTAATAAACAGTGAGTGGTCTGCTCTTGATTGCACAAAACCATTGTTGATCAAGGCACTAGAAAGTTTAGTGAACCACTGCCTGGGAGCTTGCTTTAACCCATATAGAGATTTTTTTAGTTTGCACACAACATTAGGATGATCTTGTATGTATTCATTGTCCTTTTATCCCACCTTTATTAGATTCCCTGGACTAGGATATCCAGATGGAACCTTGAGATACACATCTTCCAATAAGTCTCCATGAAGAAATGCATTCTTCACATCCATTTGGTATACATACCAATTTTCCATAGATGCTATGGCCAATAAGGCCCTTACAGTTGTCATTTTGGAAACTGGGGCAAATGTTTGCTCATAGTCAATTCCTTCTCTTTGTCTACAGCCAAGTACAACCAATCTTGCCTTCTCTCTTTCCACAGTTCCATCTGAGTGATATTTGGTCTTGTAAATCCACTTGGTACCAATTGCTCGTTTCCCTGGTGGCAACTGAACCGGATCCCAGGTTTGATTTGCTTCTAATGCAACCAGTTCTGCATTCATGGCATCAACCCATTTTTGATGTTGTATTGCACCTTTGAAGTTTGTTGGATCTTGTGTTGCTTCAGTGCTTGCAAGAAGTGTTGTGAATTGTGGCTGAGCTTGCACCCATGCTGTGTCAACAACAAGATTTGCTTCATCATTTCTCTGTTTGCTTTTTCCAGTCAGAATGTAGTCCCCCATCCATTCTGGTTGTTTCCTTGCCCTATCAGATCTCCTGTGCTGAGTCTGTGTGGCAGTTTGCATCAGAGACTCAGGTTGGGTTTTAGCATCATGGCCCATATATGGTTCATGATCCTACTCAGCATTCTCCCCCTCAGTTTCATCCATCAGGTGTGTGGCTTGAACTTCTGCTGAACTTCTGAGATTTGAATCATCAGAGGTTTGATGAGTAATTAAGTTGAGCAATTTGTACCCCTTTTGATTTTGTGGATAACCTAAGAATATGCAAGGTATCCCTCTGGATTTGAACTTATCTGGTGTCTTATTTGGGTTGCTAGAAATCACTAGGCAACCAAAAGCCCTCATTTGATTGTAATCTGGTTTTCTCCCAAACAGTTTTCAAATGGTGACATATTGTTGATCATAGGAGATGGAAGTCTGTTAATTATGTATGTTGCAGTTAATACACAGTCACCCCAATACTTCAAAGACAGCCCTGCTTGCAGCCTTAAGGATCTTGCCATCTCAAGCAAGTGCCTGTGTTTTCTTTCCACTCTCCCATTTTGCTGAGGAGTGTCCACACATGAAGCCTGATGAATGATTCCTTTTTCAAGGAAGAATTTGTGGCATTGTCCTTTCACAAATTCCGGTGCCGGTGCATTGTCAGATCTAACTCCCTTTACTTTGATATTGAATTGATTTTCAACCATGGCAACAAATGCTTCAATAACTTTAGGTGAGTCAAATTTGTGTTTGAGCAAATAAATCCAAGTTGCTCTTGTATTATCATCTACAATGGTCAAGAAATACTTGAATCCATTGTCTGTGCTTACCTTATAAGGCCCCCAAGTATCCAAGTGAATCAATTCAAAGGGATATTTAGCAAGGGATTTACTGATTGGAAAAGGTCTTTTAGTGAATTTTGACATTGAACATACCAAAAACAATTCATTCATATCATTATTGCAATTTTTCATACATCCAGTTAAGGCTATTTTGTTCATAGGAGCATGCCCCATTCTATAATGCCACATCTGACACTCACTATGATATTTATTAACAAGACTAGATCTATGGACATTAACACCTAAATTTGACAGCAAGCAACTCTGAGCCTCCTTTCCTTCATTCTTCATTAATCCAGAATTCTTGATCAGTCCTTCAAGTTGGTTCAAGGGTAGGTCAACTAGATAGTACAACCCATTTTGTGACCTTCCAAGGCCTTTAAGCATCCTTGAATGTGAGTCCTGGATTACACAAAAATTAGGATAAAATATCACCTTGTTGTTTCCTCCCTTGACTAAGTTGTTTATAGATATCAAATTGTGTTTGAATTCTGGAACACACAATACCCCTTTCAAGATTAAAGAAATTTTCAGTTTTACATTTCCCACATGACTTATCTTGGTAGTTTTTCCAGTGGGGAGGTTTATTAAATTTTGAGTTTTAACTTCTTTAGGATTGATCAACAATCCTTTATCACCCACCATATGATTGGTAGCACCTGAGTCCAGCACCCATTTATCATTATTCACAGAAACATTGCAGCAAGTTAAAATACCTGCAAATGCAGTTTCAACCTCTTCATCAGGATCTGACTCTGGTTTATTGCTGTTGGGCAGTAGTTTGAGCAGTTGTTCAACCTGCTGAGGAGTGAGTGTTCCTGAGAATCCTCCTTTCTCCCCCTGAGCCCTCACATTTGCAGCCATCTTATACCCACCAGACTTTCCTTTGTTCCATTTCTGACTAGGTGTAGCTTCCCTCTTACTGCCTTTGGTATTTCCCTTTGCAAGTGGATGTCCCATTGGATAGCCTATCACCTCCCAACACTTCTCAGCAGCATGGTTCTTTCTTCCACAAACCTTGCATCCAGTGTCCTGATTTCCCTTGCTTCCAGTGTTGGAGCTTTCAGCTTTAAATCTTCCTCCTCTACTAGTGTTCATTGCTGCTCCTTCAACACTGACCTTCGAAGAGTTCAGTACATCTCTCTGAGCTTCTTCTTGCTGCAAGGTAGCACATGCTGATTCCACATTAGGCAGAGGTGTTTGAAGCAAAAGTTAGCTTCTTTCAGAGGAATAGTCATCATCCAAGCCATTCAGAAATTGGAAGAGGCGTTGGTCTTCTTTCTGCCTTTCCAAAGCTTGAAGCAGGGCTGTGACATCCGGTGCTATGGTGGTGACAACAGGCAGAGTGTTGAGATTTTCCAGTTCTTCCCAAATGACAGTCATCCTGGTGTAGTAATCATCAATGGTGTTGCCATTCTGCTTCACCTCAAATGCCTCTTTGTTGAGTTTATACTTGATGGAGCCATTGGTAACAAAAAACCTCTTCTCAAGATTGAGCCATATAGCCCTTGCAGAGCTATAATATAGTACAGACCTCTTAACAAAATCTGTCATTGAAGCCAACAGCCATGAGATCACTACACTGTTGCAAGTGTCTCACAGCTCTTGTTTCTTTTCATCTGTAGGGTCTCTTTTTGTGAGTCCAGTAATGAAACCAAGTTTCCTTTTTCCAGCAAGCCCTATCTCCACTGACCTTCTCCATGGCCTGTAGTTAGATACTCCTTGCAGTTTGTCTGAGATGTTCAGACCTCCATCATTTGGATGTAGGTAGAGAGGGTTTGTTGCCTCCATCACGTTTGAGTCCTTCTCTTTTCCTGGTTCATTCATTTTCTTGAACAGATGGCGTGTCTCTGCTTATGAACACAGCTCTGATACCATGTAGAGTAATAATACTCTATGTTTTAATGCAAACAATCATGCTTAAATGAATATGATGCTCAAGCAGAGAATTACAGAGAATATGGCAGCAGAATGATGTTGTGTATATTTTTTGTATATATCGCTGCACAGCACTCATGTGCTATATATATATATATATATATATATATTACAAGGCACCTGCCCTAATGATTACCCTAAAGGCTGCCCCTGTCCTTAGATTACAGCTGTAAGAAGAATCAACCTTGGATCACCCACCACATATATGTTGGGCCCCTAGCATACTAAGAAACAAAATACAAACTAAGTATTTTTTTGGGCTTTATCCCTTTACAATGATGAAGATTTAAAAATAATGACGATGAATTTGGAGTTGCTCATCGTTGAAGAACCACAGACGGTGATGTTGTCTGATGGTGATGAACTATTGATGTTGCCTTTTGTTTGATGATCATTGTTTATTAATTGATGATGATGATACTTGACAATATGCTTGATGATGATACTTGACAATGCTTGATGATGATCCTTTAAGGTGGATCTAGAGATGGTGCTTGCACATTTTAGTGTTAGGATTCTCTCTTTTTTTCCTTAAAAAAAGACTGAAATCAGTTGGTAAGAGGAGAGAGAAAGAGGGAGAGAATGGGGTTAGGGAGCTTGTGGTTGGTAATGATAAGGTAAAGCGGTGGTGGGGTGGGTTAGAAGGGAAAAATATATAAATTAATAATAATAAAAATAATAATAATAATAATAATAATAATAATGACCAATGGGCATAATTGTCATTTTATACCACATTACTTTTATCAAACAACTAAGTTTTACCAAACACATTTATATAAACAGCAGTCAAATCTACTGAATAAAAAAGTTAAAACTCTAACACCTAAACTCTAAACTCTGTTTGCCAAACAGGGCCATAGAGTAAATTTTAACTAGTTAAAAGTTGAATCATTTCCCCTAATAATGCTCTCAAATCATGCAATTCTCATTTTACGGTTACAATTTTATCAATTCCTAGATTACCGTCCACGTCATCTATTAATTTTTTTTACAGGAAAACCGCCACTGGGAGTGGCGGTTTTGTAACACCCCAATAATTCTCATCAAATTATAAATGCTATTTTCCAGAAATATTGAGAATTATTAAAGTGTTATCGCCACGTGTGGAAACGTATCGGCTTACTCAGAATTTTGCAGCAGAAATAAAATAGTACTAAATTTAAAATAAAACTAAATCTTATTACAACTTGGAACCATTAAGGCCCTGAAGTTATTGAATCAACTTAAGAGAAATAAATCCAACTCAATAAATGAAAATGTCTAAAATATCTCAAACTAAAACGTTAAATCGAATTTAGAAAATATTTCATAAAGTAAATAAATGTTTCAGAAATACCACTCGTCACTCAAGCCCATAATCGTCCCTGAATTCCTGCACAAACTTACCTTAACCCTGAACGACTGCTCACCAATAATTGGGTCATCACAGGGTCAAGATATTAACAAGACCAAATTTGTACAGCGTCAGCAAAGCTGAGTACGGCAATTAAATAAGCATACAGATCTATTGCATATAAAAATCATGTCAAAAACTTAAATGCTATGGTGAGTAATTAGTTATTATTCCTTGTTAAACACATTTATTATTAAGTGACCCTCTAGAGCCGAAGCCAGTGTAAGCACCAGGAGTTGTCTATGCCTAGAAGGTGACGATGGGAGCTACCCACGTCACAAATAAAGGAATGAGCTCAATTCGCTAATGGAACACGTGGATCCTACGGTTCCCTTAAATTCACGAGTCCTGCCGTGACCCCAACCCACATCTATGCCAATACTCACGACGTGCACTTGTCGAGAGTTTTAATGCTTACCCGAATCTTTCACTTTAAGTGATTAATGTCTTGAGAGTTGTTACACATAACAAGCACACACATACAATTATAACACTTGTTTTAATTATTGTTCAGATAAAACACACTGAACTCTTGTCTATTTAACGAGATTCCCATTAAGAACTTATGTCTTAAGTGGTATCCCAAAGCTATTAAAGGGCATGAAATATTCGGAGAATCTATTCATGCATTACTAATAAACTTGAAAAGGACAACCTGTCCATATGCAAAATAAATTGCAACTAATAAACTTGAAAGGGACAACATGTCCATATGCAAAATAAATTACTACTAATGATGCATGAAATATTCAAAGAACCTATTCATGCAATATTTCCTTTTATAATCGGGAACTTGAAATAATCCTTCATATTCTTTTCTTGATTGGTTTGCAAACACAGGTTATACAAACAATTAAATTCACCACAAACAGTCATGTTCCACAAATTCACATATTGACAATCATGATAGAAATACGCAAAGTCCTAACATGATACTACGTCTGAAAACTTATCAATCACGTGTACCTCGAATAAACTTGGCGGTACTCCACCCTTTCCTTTAGAATTCGCCTAAGTAATATTCCTCGCCTATAATATAAAAGTCAATAATATTAAACTCGAGTCCTAAAAATATTCAGCAGCTTTAACCTATCCTAAGACCTTTATACTTTACAGGTAAAGAATTTTAAGTATTGAAGGGTCTGAAATAATAAAATTCAACCTTTTGAACTCGACATTTGCGACTAAGTTATTATGGATCTAATATACTCTAAAGCCAGGAGTTTTAGACTAAAGGGACGATTTTTATTATTTTAAATCGAATACGAACCTAAATAACAAAGTTAAATCAAGGTTTAACATACTTTAATAAATCTGAATTCATATTAAATATCTTGGGGATAGAAGTTAGAACATGGTTAAACAATAACATTAAATCTAAGTATAACAATTTAAAATCTTTATTCAAGATATAAAGAAAATATATAAATAAATAATAAAAAGTTTTTTTTTTTTATATATAAATACATATACGCACGTGAAACACCTCACAGCAAGGCCGACCACCGGCGGCAGCTAGGCGGTGGCAGCCCGACGGTACCAGAAGGCTGGGCACGGCTCTGGTGATGGTGGTGGTGACCTCCGCGGTGGTTGCTGGCTGGTTGCACCTTCTTTCCTCCTCTTCTTTTCTCCCTTTTTTTTTTAAGGAAAACCGACTGCGGCAGGGCAGCCCAGTCGGCGGTGGTAGAGACCGGTGACAGTCGGCGGCTGACCTCGGTGGTGGTGGTAGCTTGGTGGAGATTGAAGGTAGTGGTTATGGAGGTTTAAGGTGGATGTTGAGGATGAATATGGAGGTTTGAAGTTATTTTTGATTTTTGATTTTTTTTTTTCCTTTCCTGGTTACGTGAGAGAGAGAGTGAGTGAATTTTTTATTATTTTTTTTTTTTTGCTTTTAGGCTTCTGACCTGTTTTGGCTCACTTAGGCTATATATAATGGTAAAAGCTGAAAAATTAGGGTTTGTCATTAGGTCGGGCCTGTGACAAAGGGCCTAAAACTTTTATACTTTTTCAAACTAAATACATATTTTTATATATACGAAGTATATAAGTATTTGTTTTGTACAACACCCAAAACAGATAATTACAACCTTTAAATACGTCCCAAAAATTTCTTATAAAAATAATTTAAGACATTTAAAACATTAATATTTCCACAAAATAAAATAATCAAATTATTTTATTAATTTCAATCCAGAAAACGCATAAGATATTTGTTTAAGGGTATAAAAATCGCGTATTTATGTATATATAATTCTATATTAGGGTATAAAAATACGGGGGATTACAGGTTTTCCCTTGGAAAGTGGCGGTTTTGCCTTTGACAAGTTACCACTTAAATTTTGTTCTGATCAGGCATAGTTAAAGGGACCAGTAGCGGTTTTGCACCAAAAATAAAAAGGCGTAATTTTTCACTCTTAATTGTTAAAGTAATAAAACCGCTACTCCTAGTGGAAAGAAAGAGCTATATAATAGGAGTTACACGATTTGGGAGTATTATTAGGGGAAAGGATTCTTAAAAGTTATGATTTTACACGTAAAAGTTTCACTTTTTAAACAAAAAGTTACCGTGTCAAACCGTCAGACATGATACTTATTGATGTTACTTTTTGGTCTTAGGGATAATTAAAGGAGCCAATTGGGCCGTGTACAGGTCGGTCAATTCGGGTTCAATGGCACGGCTTTTAGTTTTGGAATTGAATTTGGATCAGTTTGGGTTTTTTTTTTTTTGTCAAATAGATTTAAATTGTATAATAGTCGGATAATTTGGGTTGGATTGGGCCGGATCAAATTCTAATTAATAATACTTCCTCCGTTCCAAAAAAAACGCAACAATCAACATTTTGCACTGTTCACATTATATACTTTGACCAAGTTTTGAGCTTTATACATAATAAAAAATATAGTCAAGTGGGATCTTGTTAGATTCGTCTCGTAAAACATTATCTTAATATCAACTTTTTATAATTTTTAAATATTCATAATTACAGTTATTAAGGGTCAAAGTAGTGTCTCAGCATGCGTAAAATGTTGACTATTACATTTTTTTTGAAACGGGGAAGTATCATTTTGAATTCGGTTATGTTTCGGGTTTGATACTTCGGTCCAATAATATCATCTATGGTTTCATTCCATTAATAATATCAATACATGGACAACTACTTGAAATACTAGAATAGTAGAATGTTTGCCAAGCTGTTTGTTTGAAGGGAAAACATTATAATCCTCTTAATTTTGTCTTAACTTAAAAATTTAAATGTAACAAGATGTCATTAATGACCTTTGGGCTCTGATGATATTATAGGATAATACGGTTGCTTATTAATGACCTTTGGGCTCTGATGATATTATAGGATAATACGGTTGCTTTTGCTTGTGTTTTGTTTAATGCAACGTCAAAACGCAACAAATTGGATGACACGAACTCCTAGTCCATTTTTTAATGTGAGAGTAAAAGGGATAGAGAGAGAAAGTGGGGTATGTGATGATGTGAGAGATAGGAAGAAAACAATTACAAAAATGGAAAGATTAAAATTGTTGCATTTATTTCGAAACGGATGAAGTATATATATATATATATAGATTTTTTTTTCTTTTTTAATTTTTTTAAGGGGGTCCTTATCCGGTTTTCGAAATCCATTTTGGATCCGACTAATCCGGATTTGAGCAGGATCAGGCCCCAATTGGGGGGAAAGCTCTCCCAACACAAACTGTTGCGTTCTTAGGCTCGAACCCGAGACCTTCGTTAAGCTAGAACAGCTCCCTTACCAGCTGGTCTAAGTGTGTGTTGGTCACTAGGTTTAGTATATGTTCATTATGTAGGGGAATAGGGTTTTATGTTGATGGAAAAAGATGAACACTGATAAATTTTAGAGAATTTAAGACCTTTGAGTCACGAAAAACGCTTTCTTAAATACTAGATTTTGACCCTAATCAAAGAGCAAGGGATTAACGAAAAAGTTTTTGAGATACAACGAAAAATTGAAACAAGTTTTGTGATGCTCACTCAAAAAACTCTATTATACGTGAAAAACTTTTCGAGAAGAAGAAACTGCTTGCGTGAATAATTAGAGAAAGAAGTAGTCCCCCTTTTACTCTCCTCTTAAGGCCTATTTAAAGTGCTCAAACCCACGTTCAAAGCCATTCAAACAGCATAATGGATTCTTTGAACAAGTAAAACGAAAAACCGCAACAGGACATACATTATACCCAACAAGGGCGCGGGTGCGACCCGTGCTTCCCTGTTGCTTCATTTTTCATGCTCGCGGACGGGGACTAAAGCCACATGTCCGCGCCAAAATCCCTGTCCGCAACACATCACTGCATACCTACTTAGTTATATTTGGTACTTTTTCCGGGTCCTAGTTATGTCATAATCATCGGCTTAGCATTTATATCTCATACAATCGTTCGTTACACCTTTCCCACACAAATCGATCATATTATACATTATACTCTAAACTATTTCCTAAAGTATAGCCACATCAAATTCTTTTTTTTTTTTAATAATTTTTTAAACCAATTCGAATTGGTCCTAATATTAAATACGTAGTTTATGATATACTTGTTGTGAAAAGTCTCGATCATCCTCTTTTTATACATCTTATTCTTATCCTGCTTTAATTTCTTTTAAGGATAGTGTTATATATAGCTCTTATATATCAGAGTTATCGCTATGTACAAACATTAAATATATTTTCAAAAATGGAAATAATTTAAAAATTATGTTAAAATTACGCATCATTTGAGGCAATAATTTATTTTTTTAATTTGTACTTTTAGCTTCTTATATGTAACCCTAAAAGTTATGTGTATCATTTTCTTTCTTTTAATCATTGAGATTGAGACTTGGTTAATTGGGTTTTATTTTTGTGTATGTATGTGTAGGTTTGATGTGCTTTACAACATTAGCATAGTTAAGACCTGGAATTGAACCAGATTCATCACCTCAAAATGCAACGCTCAAGGCTCAACCATTGAGTTGATGTTTCATCCTCACGTATCACTTGTATTTAGAAGTCAAGACTGCCCATATTACTTCGTTCCTCCGTGCCGTAACAAAATAACTGCAACGATTTGACATAAAGTAGAGGGAAAACAAATATCAAATCGTTGCATTTATTATGTTAACGAAGAAGGAGTACATGTAAGATTACATTTCTTGTCAACCAAATTCAAATATTTCTGACAGCTTATGATCTATTCTATTTTACAGGAAAAAATAAAATAAAATTCTACATATATTCAATACACATAATACATCATTTGTGTTTAAAAAAAAAAAAACTTTGATCAAGTGCAGGCGTGCAACCTATGTAAAACTATACAATGTTGTTATTGACCCAATTATTACATTTTTTCGAAAAATAAACTTTATTATAGATTTAAACAAATATTGAAGTACATATTACACTTCCAACATAAAAAAATTATGTTGGAAAGGATGTGCCTTAAACTCTAAGAGCTTTTTTGGTTAAACAGAACAACTAAAAAAAGACAAGTAGAGTAATTTTTTTCCTTTTTGTTAAAATTCGATTTTCACCCTGATTAACAAGTTAGTAATGTTTATTTAGTGGTGCTAGTTTGGCATTGTGTTTATTAGGCTTTTATTTGGCGTAATTTATTGTTTACTACGGAGTATGAGGGTTTTATATACTGAGATTGTTTTGAATCTGAATGTTTGTATATCAGTATCACTAAATCAAGATAATTTTAACCTCAATTAGAAAAAGGAGTTGAATTCTATAATGTGTTATACGTACTCTTTATATCTGTCAATGATAAGGCGAATTATTTCTCAATTCATTATCTCATCATGTTATAAATCCTGGCTCCACCGCTGCCTAATAAATCTTTATTATTTACCTAGTAGTCCTAATCAATTCCCTCATTTATGAAAACTATTCCCTCTGTCCAATATTAATTGCTCCATTTTGACCAAAATTGTGAGAGTTTTTTGATCAAAATAGAACAATTAATATTTGGCGGAGGGAGTAATGATTTTAGAGTTTCAACCAATAAGAAAGAATCAGTCTAGAAGACTGAGACTGATTGTTTTTTTTTTGGGCAGAATATTAATTATTTTTGTGTACTAATGATTTTACCAGGATTTTGTGATGGTTTTGCAGAGTAGTACCTATTTAACTGAAACAGGTTCAGTTCAGTTGAGCAAACAGTTTTGGCAACAAACTCATATTTTTACCTTTGTTTATTTTCTGGACCAACAATATGTATATTGGGCTTTAACTTGCTTATAATTCCAAGTTTCCAACACTCCAATCCAGAAATTGTCAATTTCCCACTATGAATTATAATCACTTGACAAGTAATGTTCATTATTTGATAAAAATATTTTCACATTAGTTTCTAATATACCCTTTCCCGCCCCGAATTAAATGCTCCATTACGGTTTAGCGTGAGATTTAAGTTGGAACCCAGTTTTTGTGAAAAGTAAGGGCAAAAGTGTAAAAGTGTATGTAAAAGTAAGTAAAAAGTAGTGGGTATTAAGGGCTCGTTTACATTAGCTGAACTAAACTAAACTGAAATGAACTGAACTGAATAAAGATGTATTAATTGAATTTAATAGAGATTAACTGAACTAAACTGAATTTAATCTGAAATAAACAAGCCCTAAGTGATAAGTTACAAATAAATCCTTAAATTTTAGTAAATTGTATGTATGTCCTTAATATTGCACGGACAAGATAAGTTTTGATACACAAAACTGGAAATGATGATATATTAACATAGATTGGATTTTAGATAATAATAACACCTAAAAAAATAGTAGATTAAATTAATATTAGATGACAGGAGGAGACGAGGAGTACTTAATAATAAATGAGATTTTTTGTCAAATGAAACTTTTTAAAAAATACTTTTTGTAAGTTGAAACCTTTTCAAAAAAATTGGCAACTTAAAACCTTAAAATATTTTTTTTTGTTTTTTGTAAAATAAAACCTTGACCGTATTTTTCGTCATTAACTATTCCTTTTTTGCCTTGACTCGTCCTTTTAGGAGATCCTACACACACCATGATGCCTGATAGGTCTTCAAGAAGAAAAAGAGGAAGGAGCAGGGTGAAGATCATGAGAGAAAACATGTGCAGAGGGCATGCAATTCTTGGACATTACAAAAGACGAGTAAATGACAGAAAAAAAAGTAATCAATACCGAAAAATAAGGTCAAGGTTAATTTCATTTGACAATAAGATTAGTTTTAAGGCTTTAAGTTGCCAATTTTTCAAAAGGTTTTATCTGACAAAAAATCCTAATAAATAAAAAAAACCGATGCCGTGTCTAGTATGTCTATGGAGTAATTGCTACTCCTTGATAATTAGTCCCTTGTTTCGAATATTAGGTTGATTTTTCAAAAACAAACTTAGTAATTAAAAGATTCTTATACGGTTATACCTATAAAAAAAAAAAAAAAAATTATGCTTCTTGCAATCTTGCTGCATGCGTGAATTTTTATTTTTATCTATGACCATGAGTTTTTACCCATGGAGAGCATTAGAATTTTTGTCAGGATTATTTTTATAATGGAAAAAGTACAAATTAAAGCAATTAAGCAAATTAAGAAAGCCTTATGCTGATGAGTTTAATTCGTCTAATCTGATATGAAATTTTAAATTTTTTTATCTGGTCTGATATGATCTAAATGTTTGACTAAACTTTGATTTTATTTATACACTAATTTATAAGGAAAAGAATTGTCAACTACTCGTAAGATATTATTGTATTCGTATTGATCAATACTTTTCAATTACATAATTTTTATAATTTATTTTAGTATGAAAATAAAAAAAAAATAGTAATACATGAAAGCAAATAATTTGATTTTTTTCATTAATAAACAATTAATAGTTTATATAAGTTGAAGAAGCATAGATTTAATCAGTTAATCCCACAATTAGCAAAGTAAAAGAATTAAGATGGTATATAGTATATAGTATATAGTATATATATATATGTAGTATAATTTTCTTTTTATTTGCGGCATTTACTAAAAAATAAAGCTTCAAATTAGACGAAGCTAGCAAGTGATTTTTTGTTCCATTTTTAATACTATATATATCATTTCTCTCAATGTCTTTCCTTATCATTTGAATTTGAATTTCTCTATATTCATTTGATACTCACATATTTTTTGTACATAGGAGCCCATACAAGTAATTTTGTTGCACATAAAATAAAACATAGGTAATGTATGTATAAATGGAAACAGAAAAAATGAAAATGGAAGAACTTGTTAAATTTTTCAAATTGAAACACCGAAAGAAAATTTGTTCTACTTGGTATTCTATTGCCAGATCCGAAATGCCCAGATTGGATTAGAAAATAGTTCTAAATGGCCCGATATGAATTCGATTCGAATGATCAGATTGCTAGATCAAGTGGTTTATATGGTTTAATACATACAATATATTGTAGCATTTAATAACAAATGCATCAACGAGTGAAATCATATTAGCATAATAGCACCCACGTTGAAATTTTATCAAACTTGGAAAGAAAATCAACGACCCAGACTCGGTTTTAAATAACAAAAATTACCCAAAACAAAACAAGCTAAGAAAAATAATGACACTCCTACACATTCTCAAAATATTAGAAATAGAGATTGGACAACCCCTTCCTCCAAATTACTTTAAACTAAATTTTGATGGTTCAAAAATTAATTAACTCATCAATTGCCATTGGTTTTATTATTAGAAATAGCAAAGGAAAAAATAATAATCCTAGCCATGGCCATAAGGGAAGGACTAAAATGTGTTTTTAATGTCGAATATACAAAAAACTAATCATCGAAGTTGATAACATAATGGTTGTAAACTCACTCAAAGGTGTATGGAGAAAATTCATAACATTATAAAACTTATCTAGAGTAGGGGACTCAAAGAATAATCCACTGTTTTAGATGAACCAAGCAAGCATCATGTTACTTATCTCACACACTTAGGTCATAATTATAAAAATTTCACTTTTAGATTTCAACATATATACGAAAGACGCGTTTGGCTACCCCTTTGATAGGGGATAATTAAGTTTTTTCGACTAATAAAAAAAATAGTGAGTATAGTTAATTAAATTCGTGCATTTTACAAGAATTTCGCTTTCCTTCATTTTGCACGTTTTAAGAGCGTGTTTGGTTGCCAATAGAATTAACTTACCATAATAATTTACATTTTATGAAAATTAACTTCCCTTGTCCATTTTCTAAGAAATTAGACACTTATCATGTCTGGTTGTGATTAAAAATTATCATATTTCTTAAAAATTATGAATTGCCTAAGTAGAAGTAGATTCCTAAAAATTTCAAATTCCTACCCTTAACCATTTTTGTTAATCAAATAACAAGTCATAAATATGCATTTATTTTGATTTCCTATAAAAAATTGATGCAACAAATCAATCAATAAACCCAAGAAATTAAAACAATCAATAAACCCAACCAACCAAACATTAACAATCATATGATTTCCAATTTTCAAGTCAAATCTAATTTTGGAGTAAACATGCTGCCTTTGAGCTTGGAAAAAAGTTCAAAATTTGCCATTTTTGACAAGTATTCAAAATATAGTCTATGGTCTAAAGGTCATAACAAAGGAGTGAGTCTGTGAGTGGGGCAAAAAACAGTCATAACTCATGAATGATACTACTCTGTAGCAGAGGAGATATCTTGTTTTGTTTAGTTTAGTTTTGGGGATTATATTCTTTTGCATGCGTTATTTGTCTTGGCGCCCATTATCATTCATAATATTCATATATATCCTTCTTCAATTATTATCTCACCTAACAACATTAACTTAATTAATTAATCAATTAATTTCTCTTTCTTTTTCTTTTCTTGTTTATTTGGAGTTGTGGGGTTAGAACTTAGAAGGTTTTAATTAATCAGAAGAAGAAAAAAAAAATGGAGTTTTTACCTGTGGGAAAGAGAACAAGGTGTCAAAAGGCTAGAATGTTGAAGGAGCAAAAAAAGAAGTTGTGTTTGAATGCAAGAAACAAGTGGCTTGGGATGAAAGATAAGTCTTTGGATGTAAATAAAAATAGTAATGGTGGAAGAAGAAAAGTTGAAATTTTGAATGATGATTATGATGATGATGATGATGATGATGATGATCATGATGCTATGGTGATTGATGAAGATGAGTATATGAAAGGTGTTAATGGAGGTGGGTATGAAAAAGGTTTGGAAAATGAGGGAGTGAGTAGTATGGTTAAAAAACAGGTTTTTGATTATGATTATGATGATGGTGATGATGATGGGAATATGTTTAATGTTGTGAATAATGGTGATGGAAGTGGGGATGATTCAGTGCAAATAGTGGGTGAGAGATGGAACCCTTATTTAGCTGAAATGTATTTTGATTCTGATGATGATGATGAAGTTGGTGTTTCAGGAGTTAAGGTTGTTGCACCACCATTAGATTTTGGGTTGTCTTCAAGTGAGGAAGATGACAGTGATGGGAGTTTTTTGGCTGAAGGTTCTGTTTCTGAGAGCAGTAGTGATGGTGGTGGTGGTGGTGGTGGCGGCGGCGGTGGTGGTGGAGGTGGTGGTGGTGGTGGTGGAGGTGGTGGTGGTGGAGGTGGTGGTGTAAAGTCATATAAGCATGTTAGGAAAGAGAAGAAGAAGGTGGTGTTGGGAGATAAGAAGAGTTTGGTAGCAGAGAAAACTAGGAAAAAATCACAATTAGGGAGTATTATTAGACCTATAACTGTTGAGGTGGAGGAGGAGACATGTTCAACTTCATCATCATTGAATGATGATGGTAATGATGATGATGGTAATGGTGATGGTGATGATGATGGTGATGATGGTTTGAGGATGGGAGAGGGTAGTAGGAAGAGAAAGCAAGTGAAGCTTGCTTTGAAGAATGAGCAGAAGAATAAGAAGAGGGAGAAGAAGAAGAAGAAGGTAGATGTTAAAGATGTTGAAAATATCTTGCTTAACACAATTTTGGAGAATGGGAAGGTGGAAGGGGTAGAATGTTCTAAAAAAGATGAGGTTGAACTTCCAAGAAAGTTTACATTAGAGGACAAAAAGGTTGTGCCTCAAAAATCAGAATATGAACTAGAGTTGGAGCACCTCTTTAAGGAGTTGGATTTTGGGCTTGGTATTTGTGATATTGGCATGGAACATTCTTCATTGGTAAGTTTTTTCTAATTTTAATTTTTGGAAAATTCTCTTTTAAGTTTGCTAGCCCATTAGGCTATTGAAAATCTTGATTTTAATGTTAATGATATTAACATTAACATAATACTCCCTAATAGCAAGTTCCCACTGTTTCTAATGAGTATTATGTTAATGTTAATATACAGGACTATAATGTTAATGATAAATGACTATAATTTTAATGATAAAGGACTGTTAATGTTATTATGTTAATGTTAGTATTAATGTTAATGTTATTATGTTAATGTTTCTAATCAGTAAACATATTAAGATTCAAGCTATTAATAGTCATTATGTTATGTTATTGGTATGATCTGCAGCATAACAAGAAAGAGGAAGAAGCTGTTCTTTGTGATGATGCTGCTTCACAAGAAAAGCTTTGCCATGAAGGAAAGCACTACTGTATTCTTGATGAAGAAATTGGCATCAAATGCAAGTTTTGCTCAATTGTGGTGCAGGAGATTCGAGATGTAACACCGACTTTTGTAAGTCATTGATCCTAGTTAATTAGTTAAGCTTTTATGTTTATATTACTATGAAATATAACAATGAATATCATATAATTTTAATGTTAAGATATATGGAATCTTCTCTAAAAACATGTAAACAACTATGTCTATACTTGTCATTTCATCTTAGCCTCTCTTGTATGAAGGGAAACTAATCTTCTTCGTTTTCTTTACCTCTCTTGTATGCGCCTCCTAGTATTCCCTTGCTTGCTTTCATTTTCCTTATGAATAAATAACTTGTTTTCCATTGTAAATTGTTTTCCATGAAAAGTATTTATATTGAAAAAGTTTTACACCCAACCAAACGGAGCTATAATTGTAACATGTAGATTCATAAATTCAACTCTTTAAACATTTGCCTCTGCTTGCTAGAGTGTTGTTGTATCATATATTGCAATCACCTTGATCATATATTGTGCCTCCATGTTTGTGAAAAATCTAATCTTTCAATCACATATCTTGTATCATGTATTGCCATTAACTCGATCAGATATTGTAAGAGTTGTAACATATATTTTACCTCAATGTTTGTGAAAAATCTGATCTTTCAATTACATATCTTGTATCGTACATTGTATCGTATATTTCCATTACCTTGATCATATATTTTACCTCAATGTTTGTGAAAAATCTGATCTTTCAATTACATATCTTAAGCTGTCGGCAGTTATACTGATGATATTTACTTGGTTTTGCATGTAAAGAATGATAATCCATTTGGGAGGTCAAGACGATACAACGAAAGGTCTCCATATGACCAGAAAGACTCTGAGCAGTTCCAGTTTCCTGAGTCAAACAATGATTTCAGAGGAGGCCATGCACAACATGATGCTACTGGGACAGTGTGGGACCTGATTCCAGGGACAAAGGAGAAACTGTATGAGCACCAGCAGCAGGGGTTTGAATTCATTTGGAGAAACATTTCAGGAGGGATAGAACTTGAAGAGCTCGATAAGGCTTCTTCGAAGCATGGTGTAGGAGGGTGCATCATTTGCCATGCTCCCGGGACAGGAAAAACCCGTTTGGCGATTGTTTTCGTGCAATCGTACCTAAACAAGTACCCCATGTCAAAACCTGTGATCATAGCTCCGAGCAGCATGCTTCTTACATGGGAAGAGGAGTTTGCGAGATGGAATGTTGGTATCCCCTTGTTAAACCTCAATAGCAGTGAACTTTCAAACAAGGAGCTTGAGGTGTTGGGGGTTGTGGGAGTTGTGAAAGGAAGCAAGGCTGTTAGGAAGGCAAAGCTTTGTATTTGGACTATGGGGAAAGGGGTGTTGGGGATTAGCTATACTTTGTTTGAGAAACTTGCTGGGGGGAGGAAGGGAACGGAGGAGAGAGTCAAGAGAGCGCTTCTTGAGCAGACGGGCTTATTGTTTCTTGATGAAGGACATAAGCCTAGAAATGATGACAGTAACATTTGGAAGGTTTTATCAGAGGTTCATACAAAGAAGAGAGTCATACTATCTGGTACTCCTTTCCAAAATAACTTTGATGAGCTGAACAACACGCTTTCGCTGATTAGAGAAGAGTTCAGGGATCCATTTGTACGTCGAAGTTATGCAAAGCGTGGAAGGAAAAACAAGGCCGAGAGACAGGATTTGTATAGCAAAAAGTTGGCTGAAGAACGAAGGATTGAGGAATTGAGGAACAAGATGAAGTCCTTTGTACATGTTCACAAAGGGGAGATTTTGAGGAAGACTCTTCGTGGGTTGTTTCATTCTGTGCTTGTTTTGAAGCCCTCTGATGTGCAGAAGAGATGCTTTCGCAGTTTATCAGGGCATAAGAACGGGCTTTGTTTAGATTACTTGGTGTCTATTGCCTCAGTTCACCCTTTTCTTTTGTCCAAGTGTAATGATGTATCTGATTTTGTCGACAAAAATCTGTTGAGCATGTACAGAACAGACTTGGATGCTGGGGTGAAAATCAAGTTCCTTCTTGAGCTCATCAAGCTAAGTGAAGGGGAGAAAGTGTTGGTTTTTAGCCAATTTCTTGACCCCTTAGAGTACATTGGAGAATGGCTTCAACTCTACTTCAGCTGGACTGAGGGGACCGGGTATCTGATCATGGAAGGGAAGCAAAGCACAACACAAAGGCAGTCACTAATCAGGGTTTTTAACGACCCTAAAAGTCAAGCAAGAGTTCTTCTAGCCTCTACCAGGACATGTTCTGAAGGGATTCATCTTGTTGGTGCCTCGAGGGTGGTGTTGCTCGACGTTGTATGGAACCCTTCTGTTGAAAGGCAAGCGATAAGTCGGGCTTACAGGCTAGGTCAGATGAAGGATGTGTATGTTTATCATCTCATCATCGCTGACACTCAGGAAGGAGAGAAGTACTACAGACAAGTAGCAAAAGATCGCTTGTCTGAGCAAGTTTTTATTTCTTCTGACGGGGAAGGAGGACAGAAGACAAGCACAATGTCTAGGGTTTCAGAGGATAGGATTTTAGAAGAGATGGTGCAACACGATTATTTGAAGTACATGTTCGAGAAAATCATCTACCAGCCCAAAGTTGATAAGCTCATTGAAAGCTTTGCTCCTCTAAACCTCTAAAAGGTATATTCTGCTGTCAAAATTTTGCATTTAACAAAAGTTACTCAGAATTGTTCTGACTTGGAAGATTATTCACTGTCATATGCTAAAAATCTGAAAAAAGTTACTCAAAATTGTTCTGATTTACAAGATTTTGATGCCTTATGCTAGGTTGCCAAAAAAGAAAATCCGATAAAAGGGTATTTCTTTGTTAGTTTCTGTATGAGGTAGATGATGTTAAGCTTGCACAAGTTGTGTCAAATTCTGAAATCAATGCTCTTATCAATCTGATGAAACATCTGAGACTTTTCTGTCTAATTTTGCTTTCTCTAACATTTTGACAACTTCAGCCATTGTTGGTCTTTTTGATGGCTCTAACTCTAAGCAAGCTAATGCAATGCTAAAAACGGAATTTACTTCGTTAATCGAGTAGGATTCCAAGTTACTGTCTAACACATGCTCCTCTCTTTGGTCCTGCATAATTGCTTTCACCTGTTCATAATATAAGCATAATTTGCTTTAGATTGTACCTACTTTGAAATGAATTCAAAACAAATGAAAGTAGATTGACAAGTATATATAAGTCATACCCATGTAACTAGCTTTGTTCCTTCCTCGAGAAATCTTTCATCCATGGGCTTTCTCCCTGTCAAAAGCTCTAACAAGACAACACCAAAGCTATAAACATCGCCTTTTGCTGTTGCTTTCCCTGTATCAAAATATTCTGCAAAAAAAAAAAAAAAAAAACATATTTTTTTGATCAATATTTAACAGTCCATAATTCTGTTTTTTTCATATGAAAAGCCAATGCAAGGGTTTATTAATACCTGGAGCCAAGTAACCGAAAGTGCCAGCAACAATGGTGGATACATGAGACTTGTCAGGTTCCATGAAAGTAGCAAGCCCAAAGTCGGACACTTGAGCCTCAAGATTCTCGTCGAGTAAAATGTTGCTTGATTTGATATCTCTGTGGATGATATGAGGTATGCAGTCATGGTGAAGGTATGTTATTCCTCTTGCTGATCCTAGCGCGATTTTGTATCTTGAACACCAATCTAATTGCCTCTTGTTCTTTAACCTTCCTGTATAACCAACTTTACACATTAGTTTTTTTTTTGTCTCGAAAGTGTTCATTAACTATGTCATCCGGACTTTTCAATTCTTTTGTCCATGTACTCATGTTGGATCATCGAGATTTCATTTTTGACCAAAACTATGGAAATCTATATACTAAGTTCTTTTGTCCCTCAATGTTTGCTACATAAAGGTGTCAGTTTTTTATTGTTTTTTAATAGGCAAGATACATGAGGGGAGACACCTCTCCTATCTCAGGAAGCAAGAGTACTTTTTTTTCCATAAAATAGATGTTTCCAACACTTCACAACTACTCTTCTGAGTTCTGAACTTTTGATGCAAGTACCTGAGTCTGAGTTACTAGCTAACACAGATCAGATACATTTTTGGGGTGCGTTCTCTTCAACTTATTGGACCTGACCTGACCTGTTCAAACCTGATAAGTTTTGAGACCTGATAAAAAAAAAGTTGAAGAGAACGCACCCCTAGTCTACAAAATCACATTATGTTATAAAGTGGATTGTTTGGCATTAATCTAAAGTGCTTCAATAAAAAAAGAAAGGTTTTCTGAGCACTTGAAACAGATAAAAATGCATAAATCAGCTGTTTTATGAAGCATACCATGTATGTAATCATCTAGACTTCCATTGGGCATAAGCTCATATAAGAGAAGATTATAATGAGGAGAAGTATAATATCCATAAAGGGTAACAATATTTCTGTGCTTGATATCACCCATTGCCTGTAATTCCCTCTCGAAACCACGGTCTCTGTCTGCGCTTCCTCTGTTAAGCCTCTTAACAGCAAATGATGTTCCATCATCCATACATAGTTTATACACAATTCCATAGCCTCCAGAACCAATGATATCCTTGTTGCTTAACTTGAGTGCCTTTTTCAAAACTGCTTCTGGTTTTAGTGATTTTGTTGTTGATGGCCTGAAGATCACCATCTTCCCACCTGTAGTGTTTTTTACTTTCTTGTGAAGATTTCATCTAGGAGATCTCAAAAAAAAAAAAAAAACATTTTTTTTTTTACGGGTTGCTCCTGAGGTTTCATGAAATTCACAATGTACCACACTACCACTAATGTCTCAAAAATGAACTGGTTTTAAACAAAGGTAACATATGCCCTTTTATGACTAAAACCGTTGATTTTTCAATGTTTTCATTTAAGATTCGACATCGAAATGAAGATATAAGAGAGAAAGAGTACGGGCGTACGGCTTGATTATAAATAATTGGAAAAAAGTCGACGTTTGTTAAGTCGTAGAATTTCTTGAAACCTAATGGTATGTGAATTACTAAAACAACAGAGGTATCTCGTGTATTTCATGAAACTTCAAGGATGCCCGATTGCTCGTGACAACACTGAAGGGAAAAAAATTTGTTTTCAGACAAGAGTTTCATACCTGAGTAACTGTCTTGAACTGACATATTCTTTCTTTTCCATTTCTTGTACAGAAGGATTGATATTATGATTTTTGAAGTAACAAATGCAAGACAACTTATTGCAATGTACAAAGATGTGATTTTTGCATTGCTCATTTGGAACCTACAAGTAGAGCAAGCATGTAAGTGTAAAAACACAGTATATTTCTCATCACATTAACATACTATTCAGAATTTCCTCCACTTAGATCTGAAACAATATCATATTTTCCTGTTTTTCTAATATGATATTATTTGCAACATACCTCTTCGACAACAGTTTGATGAAGTAATTTGATGGTGTAAACGTAAAAAACGGATCCAAACGAAAAGTAAAAGTTGTCAGTATTAGAATTATTTTGATCGTTTTCATCCTCAAACTACTGCGTGTGGCAGGTGGGTATGTTGCGACTAATATGGAGCAGCGAAAGTATACATGTTGTTGATGAATCAAAATTAGAGATTAAAAAAGAATGAAAGCAGAGAAAGATTACCAGAAACAAAATTACTATGAAACTGGATGAACTGCAAATTTTTAGGCATGAGCTGGAAATTAAGTTTGTATAATTGTATTGGTGTTGAATTGTTGAGCATCAAAGATTAGAGAAGTTGAAATTGCTTCATTCAATCATATATATATAAAGTGTTTTTGAAAAGGTCATGTCATAAAACAAGAAATAGTGTTTGTTTTGATTTAGATTGCTGTAACTTCATAATTCTAGCATCACATGTGTGCAACTGTAGAGAACCTTACTAGGAGCAGTAGTTGTTGGTCTGTGTATTTTTTAATTTGCTTTTGTTGACATTTTAAAGTCAAATTCACTTTGGTGATTCATCAACTCACCTACATTACATGATCTATATAAATATATAATGGATGGTTAAGGTGGTAAAAGTGATCCATATATGATTACAGGACCCAAAACTGACTTGAATAGTTGAACCTATTTGATATTATTGACCTGAATTGGACCCGATATAAATTATTCGGTAATTAATGTGTGTAATATCGATTATTATACTCTTTAGATCTATTTGGCAAAAATTTGAATCTAATCCAGCATGAATCCAGCTTGACTTGTACCGAATTGACATGTCCCGAACCCGAATCGAAACAACTTTATGATGATATATAGTAATGATGATGTCAATTGACAACTATGTTCACATTTATTTATTTAAAAAAAAAAAGCAAAATTAGTTGGCATTATATATTAGACACGTGTTAGGAAAGACGAATGCTAAATTCACTCTTAAAAACCCTCACTCTCACTTTCCATTTGACATATGGCATGAGAAAATAAAATCCACATATTTTAAAACTTCTATGCCACATGTTAAATGGAGAGTGAGGGTGAGAATGAGTGTTTTGAGAGTGAATTTAGCATTTCTGACTCTCGTTACGAAAATGAAATTAATGAGTATTAGCTAGGTTGGTTTGATATTAGATGTGGAATTTTCGGTTCTCATCTGAAATTTTTATGTTTGATTCAATTAAAAAATTTCAAATATGATCTGATCTGATTTAAATTTTTTAGTCTAAGATGATTTGTATATTTGACTAAACTTTGTCTTTTGCACCACTCATAATGATCGATTACATTTTAATTATGTAACTTTCATAATTTATATTCGTACAAAATTAAAGGTATTTAGTCACATGTAAAAGCAAATAAGATCTAATATGTTTTTTTCCTGATCCGATTTGAATTTTGTTGATCTGATCCAATCTGATTTTCTCTAATCCAATCAGATATGTTCTTTTCTAATATGATTTTATGAATTATTGACAAAAACACAACAAGCACTTGTACCTTTGACCGTAAGGTCTTTTCTTATTAACATGTAAGAAAAAAGAATTATTATGCAATTATTGATTTGAAATCTCATAATGTTTAGTTTGAAATAGTATTATTCAAAAGCAAGCAAAGTGGAAGTAATCGGCCCATACAAATATTAATAATTTCTAGACATGTCATGTTTCCTAAGACTTGCATAGCATAATCATATCATATGGATGAAATTATAGCTTCGAATTTTATTGTACGTATTTGTGATGAATCATCCCAATGTAAGAATTAGACTTAAAGTGACTAAATCTTAGTTGAGGATCCCTGGCATAGTGGCACTACATATAAATAGCGAAGAGATACATATGAGCTAAATAATGAAATGACCATAATGTCCTTGCATAAGCACATTCACCCTTAGCTTATACAGTTATATCCCTTTCAATTCTCAAGTGTATGTGAGATTGTCAGTTGCGTCGGATAGGCTTGCAGTAAGATTCGACTCAAGCCTAATACCACCCAACAATACCAATTAAAAAAATTAAAACTGCAAATTAAATGATAATGGATTAGACAACTAGACATCAAGGGACCATTAATTCTTTCAATTCAAGGATGTTGTCGAGAAATATACATGTTACTACACATTATCCATCCAATTCAAGCCCTGTATTAAAGATTTCAGGGCCCAATTCTAACATAAAAATTAGTCATCGATTTTTTTTTTTATTAAAGGTGAAAAATAAGAGTGAGTTCCTTTAATATCAAATAAAACTATTATTTTAGGACCCTTGTAAATTTAATGTCATGTGCTATTGTGCTATTTACACACCTTCATCGACCCCTGCCAAAAGCGAATCCCTTTTATCATTAGTGGAAAAAAAAGAACAAAAATTTAGAATGTATAAGAAAAGTGAAAAGGAAGTTTTCGTTTTCAATTCACACAAGAAACAACCACACCATTGTCCTCATTGAAAAGATGCAACATCTCTTCCAACTTTAGTATTGGATAGGCTCACCATGTGAACATATCAACATTTATTTGACCTTAAATCTTCTAGGAGGTCTCCTAATGGTGTGACGCAAAAACTAACTTTTATCTAAAAATTTATAATCTTATATCATAAAATTATATACTTTCTCCGTTTTAAAAAGAACACAACAGTCAATATTTTGCACTATTCACATTATATACTTTGACCAAATTTTGAGCTTTATACATAATAAAAAATATAGTCAAGTGGGATCTTGTTAGATTTGTCTTGTAAAACACTATCTTAATATCAATTTTTTATAATTTTTAAATATTCATAATTATACCAACGTTGTCTTGGTCTAGTGGTGCCAGGGGGCTAGACTTAGTAGGGAGAACCACGGTTTGATCCCGCAAGCACGTTGGGAGGAGTTTAAAACCTTAACCCCGGGACGCGCTCCGAATCCGGATTAGCCCAAAAGGGTGAACCGGGTGGATACACCAAAAAAAAAATATATATATTCATAATTACAGTTATTAAGGGCTAAAATAGTGTCTCGACATACGTAAAATGTTGACTTTTGCATTTTTTTAAAACGGATGAAGTATATATTTTTTTAGTAAACATTCTATATAATAAACATAAATTTTTATGTTAAAAGTTAAGACTTTGTAATAAGCGGTTGCATTTTTTCCTAAGTTAAAATTCTTCTTAAATTATCTGATGGACTGATAGAACTTGTATAAATTTTTGTGCATCAGATCACCTTTTTAGTCGATATTGATCTCTATGCTACTCAACTAGCTAAATGTCCATTGAACATTATTACTTCCTTTTTGGGGGCCCAACGAGTCGATCAAGAGTAGAGAGTTGCTCGACTCGTGCTTGTTAAATTTCGAGTCGAGTTGAGTCGATTATAAGTTGGTCATTTAAAGATTTACATCTCTTGAATTTAAAATATTTGTTGATTATATTTTCTTTTCTTCATACACTACTAGAAAATAAGCTATTTGCGACGAGAATTCCCGTCATGAAAATGTGACCCGTCGTAGAAAATAAAGGTCGTAAATAATGTTTCCCGTCACGATCCTGTCGTAAATGAGTCAATTTTAATATTGTTTGGACTAGGTATTCAGTGAATTTTAATGACGGACTCAAAAACTGTCATAAAACGTCTACATTTACGACAAAAATTAGCTCCGTTATTAATGTGTGTACCCGTCGCTAATTGGCCATTGTAGTGATATACTCCGTATTAGTTTTCTTACTAAAATTTATTACATTATTTTTATCAAGTACCAAGGTAAATTCTATTTTGAAATATGGAAGAATGGAAAAATACTAAATTCCTTGTGTATTTATCAAGTTTCGAGCGGATTTGAGCAAGTTCGAGCCAACATTAGTCAATTTTTGACCAAGTCGAGCAGAAATGCTCGCGAATTGCATTGCTCAATAAGCACCCCTAGGTCCGTCCTATACTCCAATTCATACACGCCAATATACATCATCGACTGGGTGGTGATTTTGGCCAAAAATCAAATTGGGGAGTGCCAAAATTATTTTTCTCGTCGACTCTCTTTTTTAATAAGATTTGTTAACACTAAAATTAAATCATCCCTTTTTTTTGTGCATGGTGAAAAATTACATCGATCGGGTGATGCTATGACCAATTGATACGAACTTATCGCAAGTATAAAAATAACACGAACTATTAGGTGATGTGACAAAAAAAAAATAATACACATGTCATTAATTGATGTAATGAAGCACAATGATTCCTTGGAAATTCATGATGTTGCAATAATATATATTTGATTACATTATTGTTTGATGAACTATTTCAATTTAAAATTTAAGATACCATTTTTTTTTGGTATTTTCTAATCTAAAACTACATTTATTTATTGGTATTTTTGAAGTTTTTAAATTGAATTAAATCAATTAACTATTAAAAAGAATAAATTAAGCAAAGACTAAACATATCTTGAAACAAGGATTTAAGACGTTTCCATGCTGCCTCACCGGTGTCGTTACGCCGGAGAATAGCAAGGAGGAGTTTTTCGGAGATTGTGCTATAAATCCATTGAAGGATGACACCATCGAGACGACGCCAAAAAGTCGCCATGCCATTGATCTTGGCCATAGTGGCCAAGGTACTTTCCTCGGTAGGCAAGACCAAGTGATCATAATGGTCATAAACCCTAGCAAGATTAGTAAACACAGTGGCCCGAGAGTGATACAACCCTTGATTGTTATCTAACATGGTAGCGATGAGAGATATGACATTATTAACAGTGAGGGCGGGGTGAAACGGAGAGTCTTCCATAGTGAGGAGAGGAAAAAAAAAGGATGATGAAAAAAAAAATGGAGACGGCTAAGGTTTTGTATTGCATTTGTGGTTAGCAAAATAACTAACATTAGCTAAACCTAAGGATCTATACTTAAAGAAAACTAACAATAATAAGTACTCCAAAAGCTATTCTAAGGCTAAAAATAAGGAAATTATTATTTAAAAAATATATATTATATCAATCCTAGGTTGTACTCCCTCTGGTTTTTTTTTTTTTTTTTTCCACATCTCCAAATACAGTTTTAAATAAAAATATTTTTAAATACATATACTAAAAATCATAAAAGTTATATATTAAAAAAGTACATATCGAGCCGAATCAAAAAAATCCTATTTAACTATATTTTTTTATTATATCTATAAAATTAGAAAAAGTCAAAATTACATAATAAACAGTGACAAAAGTCATAATGTTGCAAAAAGGGGGCCGGGAGGGGGGTTTGACGGAGTAGCTTGTACAGATCAAAGGAGATTGATCCGAACAAACGAGCTTTTCTTTTAATTTTTTATTTTATTTTTTTAAAAGGACAAGAAAACGAGATTTTCAAAACAAATAGTTACATAGAGAAAAGCTTGGCATTACATATAAATTATCTTTCCTGATTATTTGAAAAGATTTTGACCACAACTTAATAGTTCATACTGATATGTGTGGTAATAAGTTTCCATCTACGATGGTTGCTTGGAATGATTTGTTTGTAAATATGTAAAATTTATTTTAAGCTATAAGTTTAACTATTTTGGGGCAAAATAGGTTGGAGTTGAAATTTTTTATAATTTTGTTGAGCTATAAGGTTTTGGGTCCACACGTTTACATAGAGTATTTAACTTTTTTCTCTTTCCTTTAATAAATAAAAATGTAAAAATAATGCGTAAGATCATTTTTTAAATATAAAGGTTCAAGGTTGTAACTTGTTATTATTGGTGGTTGTAGCTACACGGTTTATAACTTACCATTGTAAATGCTCTAACCGTGAATATAGTTTTACCATAATTCATGTTGAGTGAGTGCATTTTTTTTAGATAATTAGTTAATGTAAGTGTTTCTCTAGGACAAAATCGACCTACAAAAATAGAGTTACACCCAAAATGATCTTAAATGTATAGGAGGCAATAATTGATTAATAATAGTCTCATAGATGGGATTGAATTTGATTGAATCAAAGAAAGGAACCCCTTTCCGACTTGTATCGCTCTATGAGTTTGGTTTTTTTTTTTTTAAAAAAATATATAAGTAGCTTTAAACTTGTAATATTTTACAAAAAGCGATAAAAATATAAAAATGCATCTTAAAATTACGTGTTAAACCGAACTACATAACGCATGTCAGATTAAATTATGTAATTGGATTGTATCGATTTGGATTGATGGGTTGGGTGTCATAGGTTGGATTCACCGAATGAATTCTTGGATTGAATTGCGTGAGCCAAACTAAATAGGTGCACAGAATCGAGGTGCATATTCAGAAAAGTTAGGCATAATGGGCCTCAAACAATCTTACTCAAAACTGGTCACGTCCGAGTTTGTTTCAACCGAGCCAAATCCCTTTCGTCAAGAACCAAGTTGGATCCGAACTAAATCAACCCAACCCAACCCAACCCAACCCAACCCAAATGCCAACCCAACCCAACCTTCTACTCAAAAGTCAACTTTATGACATTATGATGATCAACTTTAAATTTTCTTTTATTTTAATAATAAGATGCACAACTTTAATGATGCTTTAATTATAATGGCTCAGCTGAGTAGCTAAGCACACACACACATGAGTACATGACTACACGAGCAAGTCCAGTCAATATAGCCGTTGCCGTACACGCTGTGTTTCTGCATTTATAAAAGCCCACTTTCTCTTCTTTGATCTTCACTTTCATCCAATCTCATCTCTTTTTCTCTTCTTTCAACCACACAAATTAAAAGAAATTTCTTCTTTTTTGCCCCTAAAAAAAAAAGATTTATTCTTTACTGCCTTCTACTACTGCTAGTTAGCAGCATTTCTAAGTACACTCAATCAAATGGCTACTTGTACTTTCTCTCTTTTCTTTCTTCTGCTTTTGTCCTTGAATTCAGGTACTGTAATTCATTTTTAACTTTGACTGTTTTTAATTTTTAATTTTACGCACATAATGAAAAATATACTTTGTATTATGTAGTTTCGACTTTGATTTGTCTCTAATTTGTATTTTTTAAATATACAATTTTTTGTAGCTAATATAAAGATATTTTGATTTAAAGTTCTTAAAAGATTGTGAAAAATAAAATATAGCAGGTAAAAAAAAGCGGAGGGAATATTTCATTCTAAATCTCATTGTTTAAACAACGCTCACTCTCACCCTTAGTCTCACCCTCCATATTTGACATGTGTCATGAGAAAAATAAAACCCATATTTTTCCTAAATTATATGCCATATATTAGATAGAGAGTGATATAAGAGTAAGGGTGAGTGTATTGAGAGTGAATTTAGCATTTTTCTTTATCAAATCACTACTTCCTTCGTCTCAAAAATATTGTTCCACTTTGACTAGAAAACTCTTACAATTTTAGTTAAATTGGTGCAACTTTTTGATCAAAGAGAAGCCTTTCTTTCAAACCAGTACCCTTTTTATTACTTCATCCGATCCGTTTTAATCGCAACATATATTAAAGTTCGGTTTTCGTTTCATTAAGTAAAAAAAAAGTCCAATTTGCACAAAGAGGAATGCTAGGATAGTCTCTCTTTCCTTTACGGCTTTACTCTCATCTCATTGTCACTCTCTATTTGACATGTGACATAAAAATTATATTTTAAAATTTTAAAAAATTAGGTTTTTGGTTTTTTTCATGCCACATGTTAAATAGAGGGTCAGAGTGATTTCCTTATCTGAAAAGAATTGACAATGCATTATATTCTTTGTAAACTCAGGTATTATTATTGCAGCGGCTAATGGACAGGTAAATTTGTTTCCTTTTCTAGGACTTTAATTTTTTATCATCAAAATAAGTAAAATAAATAAATAAATATGTAGCATGATTTTTAATTTCTAACATTGTGTATCTTTCTTTCACAAAAAAAATAAAAATAAATAATGTATTGAGATCTGAGGTTCTCAGGTTCCCAATGAAAGGGTGGTTTGGTTTCTTATGTTATAATTAAGGAAAGATGAGGCCACATTGTGCACCTTGCTGTAATTTTGAACAAAGTATAATGGCATACATGTAAATACGCCCCATTTAAATAGTTGCAACACTTTAATTAAATTTGTGAGTGTTTTTGGTCAAAGTGTTGCAGCTATATATATTCATATATTGGAACTGATTAAGTATTAAAAAAGGCATGTCAAAATCACGATGTCATGATGTGTGTCATGTTTTTAGCAACTTTTAATTTATGATTATGTCATTATGCGTTGTTCAGATCATAAAACGCAACACAGTGCAGAAGTAGGAATTAGCCAAAAACATTACTCCCTCCGTCCGTTTCAAAATAACTGCTCCACTTTGATCAAAATTGTTAGAGTTTTTTGGTCAAATTAAAGTGGGGACAGTTATTTTGAAACAGAGGGAGTAATATAATGAGGTTTGTGTAGATCTAAGGTACAAGGACATTTTTGTAAATTTTCATGCCAATATCACTATAGTCCACTATGTGTGTGAAATACTGACACGTGTTATGAATTCTGCTTTAATTTACAATAATATTGTCACTGGGTATGCCCACGGGGAATACCCAGTATATCAAAATGATTTTTTTAACTCATATATCAAATGGTATTTTTGTAATTTTGTTGAAAATATATTACCAAAACACCCCCCTATTTGGTTGGTGTTTGGAACTCTGCCCCTAAAATTTGTCAAAATTCCCTAAAAATGTCATTTGATATGTGAGAACCAAAAATCATTTTGATATACTGAGAACTCCTCGTATGCCCACCAAGCGGTGCATATATTATATATAGTTCATAGTTGGTTTCTAGCTAGGCATTAGCCTAATATATGTCCTAAGCTCCATGTTAATTGCAACATAAGAGTTTGTCACGGATGTTAAAGTACAAGATTTTAAGATGTAAACGAACAAATTAATCAAAAAATGCGTGCTAAAGTGTTATGCTACAATTAATTTTTTTATACACATATATACGTACTTTATTATTATATATATATTACTCCAAAAAAAGAGATCAAAACTTAATTAATTATTAAGATTGGTATGGTGTGTATATGTTTGATGAAATGGAGCAGAAAACATGGTGTGTAGCAAAGCCATCATCAGATGCAGCAACATTATTAGCAAACATAAACTATGCATGTTCAAAAGTGGATTGCAGAATTCTGCAAAAAGGATGTTCTTGTTATTCTCCAGATAATTTCATAAACCATGCTTCCATTGCCATGAATCTTTACTATCAAGCTAATGGTTGCCAGCAAAATAGCTGTGATTTCAGGGGTTCTGCTCTCATTGTTATCACTGATCCTAGTATGTTAATTCTCTTCTTTATTATATAGTATTTTCTTTCTACTTTGCTTCCTTCCTTATTAACTAAATTTATGTCTAACATTATTTGTGCTCAGATCATCAAAGTATAATGGGTACTGTTCTTTTAGACTTAATTTCTGAAATTTAATTTCATTTCAGTTCAGTTTACATCTTGCTTAGTCTAAAATTTAATTTAATTTATATCAAGAAAATTTAGTTCATTTCAATCTAAAAGAAGGTGGCCGGCCTGAGTAACTAACTAATTGCATGCAACTTCTATAACTTAGGTCATGTTTACTTCAGTTTAAATTCATTTCATTTCAGTTCAATTCAGTTTAGTTCAACTCTCAATTTTCTTCTCTTATAAAATATTACTTTCAATTGTATTCAGTTCAATTTTGTTCAATTTAGCTGTATTCAGCTAAAGTAAACAAGCGCTTAGTAACTAATTCTTTTTAGCAAAAATTGTTTATGGCATACGAGGATATGATAGTAGCTTGGTGGTAAGCTAGCTACTCCATCTTTCACCCTAGTGGTGACTGGTGAGAAATCATACCTCACCGCTTACATAAGGACTATTATCTCACCTTCCCCCTTATTGTAAGACTTTATTAGTTGTATAATAATTTTCTCACACATTAATTATTTTTTTGTTCTCTAGTGTGCTACTTTTAGTACTTCTTCATTAAAGTTGAGGTAATTTTATTGATTTTCTTTTACTAATTCTTTTTATTGATACAGTGAGTGTGATATTTTCCGGTTCATGTTAGTTGCAACAAATGTTGATGAATATTTTCTTAGGTTTTTTTTTTTTTTTTATTAGTGTAAAATTGATAGAGAAATATAAAATTAAAATACATGTATGGTGAGAAATAAGAGTAAATATCAAATGTGCGGAATAAAAGTGTTTTAACTAATTTGAACATTTTTTTTAGAAAATGTTGCAAAGAACATAGAATTATTTACTTTAATTTACTCAAATTTATTAAAAAAATATACTTAGGGCCTGTTTGTTTCAGCTTAATTGCAGTTCAGTTCAGTTCAGCTCCAATCAGTTCAGTTCAGTTGTTTAACTAATTTGATAATAAGACACTAATTAACTATTTGTTATCATTACTATTAGAATCTCTCTTGATTTGACAGTAAGACCCTAATAACTATTATTTGATAAATTAGAATCTCTTTCTTGATTTGGAATTTTTCATCGTTTTCTTTTTCTTCCTTTTTTTCACATGTATTTGAAAGTTGGGAACATAAATAGTATTACAAAAATATAGAATATAACTTTCCTTTATAATATTTTTTTGCAGGCTATGGTGATTGTATCTATGCGTAATCAACCCCTTTTTTAAAACTTTTGATACATTTTTTGTGGGAGATGGATCGAGCTGAAGAAGATCAGTTGGTGGAAAATAATTGCATAGTTTTTCTAAAGAAGAGTTTATCAATTGTATAATTGTACGAGTTTGTAACCCTTTATAAGCCATTGAGATTAGATAATTTAAACTATTATTAGGGTTTACTTTCATACTTATTGAGGAGCGCACACTCTAGAGCGGGTGGTGAAGTTGTTTAGTACTACGTATATGTAATTTAAAGACAATATGATAATTAATAAGATCTGTCTATCCATCTAAGTCCAATTTTTACCCACTTATCAAAGCGCAATTGAATTAAACTGTTACAGTTTCTTTTTACATATGTAAGCTAAACTTGACCTTACATCAATACACATGGGCGGCTCCTACCTTATGATAGCGTTATTTGGAGAATGGATTTGGTGTGACAATCGAATTATCGTCATGAGGATAGAAAATGGTATTTGGCCCTGTTATTGTGCTAACACTCGATCCTTAAACGGCTAGTTACTAGATATATCTCTATATTATATTTATACCACATACATACTATCCCATTTACTACCAATAAAAGAGTAGATCAGATCAAACTCATACATTTCTTCGATCAATGAGCATAATTATTTTTAATGACAAATAAACATGGTCTACAATTTATTTTGACTTTAGTTTTAACTTATTTCATGTGTGAATTGAAAGTTTTTATTTTTGAGTAGATATTTTAGCTTTAGAAGTGATATAAAACTATCCAAAACTTGCCTCATAACACCTAACACGTGTCCATATACAGTACATAGATGAAGTACCCATGCGAGTATGCATATGGTCATAGACTCATATGGACCATATCTCTTTCTATATTGTTCATATATATAGTATCTCGAGGACCAATTTTAAGTGCGATGACACTAAAGTACGCCTTGTGATCGAAAGGTTACAACTTCAATTCTCATCATCCCTCCACTTCCAGGAAATGCTACCTGGAGATTCTTGCGATACGAGTGTTATGCACCAGAGCCCAATTTACCTTAACGTGTAAAAAAAGTTCATAGTACCTCTATTAGAAGCATTATATTATATTATATTTTTCTGTTAGTAATTATAGTATCGTCTATTTAGGTTATGTTTGGTTCAATAGATTTTTGCTAACCTGAACTTTTTTCTTATGATCGGATATAACCTGAGCTTATTATTTGATTTGACGAAAATTTTACTCTTGAATACACACTAATCCATAATATATATATATATATATATATATTTTATTTGTAATATTATGTATTTTAAAATATATGATCTTTATATTTTTTGTTACGGAACTAAATATATTTAAATTTTGAAAAAAAATTAAATTACGGAGTAGTTAATAAGCCTAATATGAACTTATTTTTTTCGACAACCTGAACTAAAATACTACTCCCTCCGTAACATATCAACTGCAACGATTTGACATTTTTCCCTCCGTAAAATAATTTATGTCAAATCATTGCAATTAATATATGTTACGGAGGGATCGGAGAAGTAAGTAATAAGAGTTCATTTGGTTGGATTGTATTTCCCTTAGAAATGCAGATTCCTACTCGTAGAAAATAACCAAATGTCTTTGTGCTTGGTTAGCATAAAATAATACATGCATATGAAATTGAAATTGCAAGGCAAATAGAATTTCTAGGAAATTAATCACATATCTCCCCTTGATGAATAAAAATTCGTGTGTCAATTTCGGTCAACCAAATACAAATAGCAATTTCTCAGGAAATTAATAAGAAATTTATTTCCTGTAAAATAAGATTTCCAATGAGAATTAAATTACTATCAAACCAAACTAGCTCAAAGTATCTCATTATAAAACCCCAATTTATGTCTGAAAATCTATCTGATCTGATAAATAAAATTACACACCTCAAAATCTCAAATGCCCAATGGGACATGTGTGGGCTGCTTTGTGCCACTCAATCTCTTTCAAAATTTTCTATTAAGCTACTCTTGTTCCAACTCCCCTACTTCACGAACACTCGTTTCAATTCTCTGTTTCAACCATTCAATTTTTTATTCATTTATTTACAACCAATAACACTTCTTTAAGCACTTCAGCTAATCTGTCTTTCCTTCTCACTTGTATAATATTTGTTAAATTGACCCAATTTCTTGTTCATTTCGTTCAAACTTACTGTTCTTCACTTGGGTTTTTGCTAAATGATTGGTTGATTAAGTTTGTGAAGTGGGGTTTTGAAATTCAAATTCAAATTGATTTGAATTGCTAGAAATGATGTCCATGACTTACCAAAATGTAGATTTTAGTCGAATGAGGTTCGATTTGATTGCTTGTAGTTGTTCTTACAATGGTTCATCTGATCTTTTGTTTGCTAAGAGTAATGAAAAGGGTGTTAGAAGGAGCTTAAAGAAAAACTATGGAGTAAATAAGCTGTTTTGCTTTCGTTCTCCTGGACATAAGCGCAGAGTGTACTCTACCAAAACTCCTGAGAATTTGCTCAATGGTATGAATATTTTTTCATTTGATTTTTTTTAAAAAAAATTTATGTTGATTTAGTCAGTATTTATAAAATTCTTTTTTGGGGTTTGAATTATATACATATATGTAATTATATATTCCTATGAAATGGGTTTTTAATGAATATTGAATATTGGTTGAATAGGGATTAGTCAAGGTCCTCTTCCTGTTATAGATGTGAAAGAAGAGGCAAGGAACCCCATTTCACTTGGAAATCTTTTTGAAGTGGTTGCTGATGATCTTCTGACTTTGAACAAGAATCTGCAAACTGTAAGCATTCTTTTGTCTGTTCTCATGCTTGTTTCTAACTGTAAGAAGATTGTAAGAATTTGCAATATTTGGAAATTTAAGCAGTCAGTGAGAATTCAATACTGTCATTTAGAATTTGTATATTCTGAGCAGATTGTAAGAATTTGCTACTGTTGGCTAGCTGTAAGCCTGTAACAACCTTTGTGCAGACCAGTGTTACATAATTCATTTTTTAATTCGCGTCTATACATTGCTAGCTAGTTCGCCTTTTAGTTCACTTTTATAATATGCGGTTTGCTCAAAATAGCGCAAAACCGACCATAATTCACCTTTTTCGGTTCACAATTCAAAGGAGTTTAGGGAATTATGTAACACTGCTTCTATTATTCGTGCTTCGCCCAAAATGGCCCAAAACCAACCATAATTCGCTTTTTTCGAATCACAATTCTCATGGAGTTTAGGGAACTATGTAACTGTGGTGTAGAGTGTAGACCATAAGAACTAGCAAACTTTATGCAAACTATATTGTTTTTCTTGACTCAAATTAGAAGGATTTGGTTTTGGTGGATAATACTAAGAATTCCATGAGATTAGCTAATGGAGTACAAGCTAACCAATGCATACAATGCATGTAGAGAATTAGTAAGGATGAATCACACATTCACACTCAAGCAATTATATTCGTGGCCTAGAGAATTTGCGAGAGTGTAGATAGAGGAAATGGGAAGTTCCTGCAATGCTGTAAACGAATGGCAGTTGAACATTCTTTTTAAATTAGATAATGTTTAGCATGAAGCAATTTTAGAATTTAACTTCTTTTAACTGCAATTTCTGCATCTTCATTTTCAGTAGTCATTTGCATACCTCACATCCAGATTGAAAGTATTCCATTCTAGTCCTCCCCTTTTCGGAAGTGTTCCTTGCTTGTCATGGGTCTAGGGATCCTATTTGGTGATATGAGTCATTAGTTGCCAGTATGCCACTCATCTTTTAAAGTTACTACAACAGTACAACTTCAATCACTAAAGAGGCATTTTCTAGCTTTCTTTCTCTTCGGTGAAACCTAAGCATAGAGGATTCTGGTGAGTAGGAAATGTCACCTAGCTAATCCTTGTTAGGATTTAAAGAAGTAAAAAAAGTTTTAGTTTAGTGATGGTGCCTTTTGTTAGTTTATTGGTCACACTGTTTGGATGTAAAAAGGCATGTTTTCTACTTTTCTTGCTTAACTAAAAACTGTACTTGATGAGAAGAGTAGCAAATATAAGTGTTACCTTGTTGGATTTGGTGCATTCTTGAACTTTCAATTATTTCCTCTATTATAGAAGCACCTTATGTATCTCTGTTCGATGATTGGTATTTTTTGGAAACAAGGAGGCTTCATTGTTGTGACAGGTGAAGAAATTAATCATGGGATAGTTTCCCTTGTGGTTTGTGTAAAGGGGATGTACATTGATGAATAGAACATTGTGGCCCGGTTAGTTGGTCTGATCATCGATAACATGTTTTCCCGTTCCCTTGTTGTTTGGATGACTGGCACCTGACGATAATCATTTGTATATTGTTAGAGCAGTGTTTAAAAAGTAGTTTAGATGTTAACTCTTTATACGATCCTTGCAAGCTTTTTTTTGTTCCTACTCTGCATCGCACATAATTTTGAATTTTGCAACATTATGACCTACTGCACCTGTAATCTCGTAGTTCATTAGCCTAGTTGTGGTCGATGTCTCCTTTAAGCCTCTTCTCTAAAAGTTTTTGCCTTTTTAGATTAGGCGATTCTTTTTTCAATGACTACATTTGCATCTAATTACTTGTTCAGTTGTTCTACTGATTTTTGTCGTTTTTGTTTCTAGTTTCTGCAAATGCCTATAAGTTGTACATGGCGGAATATGTTGCTCTCTTTTCTGCTCTTTTGTATGCTCAGTTGTTAGCTTTGCTAGGTTTAAATTTGGGTTCTATATATTGTTATGGTACTCAGGCAATTTTTGGCATCTGATTTGGAACTGGACTTTAGCTGTGTAGCAGGTTCATGTTTCCTTTTAAGCGTAACGATGAGATGTTTAGCTGCTCTATGTGGTTCAGTTTTATCAATTCTTTTCACCCAAATTTGCAATTGAGTCAAATTTAAAATTTTGTTATTAAGGTTTATAAAACTTGATATGGTGGAAATTTCTAGGTATCTCCCTTTTCTTAAGTTGTGACTGTGAAGTAAGAATCCGTATCTTGCTGTTTTGCTTCTATTTTCTTTAGATCACCGCATGTGGCTCTATTTATTGGATGACAGTGAGATCATATCATATCATACCATATCATCTCATATGACCTATGTAATGAATCAATTAATTAGAAATTAGTTTTCTGATTTTTCATTTATTTCAGACTTTATTGCTTTTAGTTTGTTTTATTTGTCCTTTTAAATTGTCCTTTTTGGCATCTTGTCTTGTTAGCTTAATTTTGATTTTATCATCTTTTTGGGTGATTTTGTACTAGCATATGGACAAAACCAGTTAAGGTAGTAGCAGTATAAGTATGTAGGAAGGGGGAAGAGAGTGGATTTATCCAGAAATCATTTTGTAAAGGCTTGGCCATTAGAGACTTGTGACCTAAAGTCACTTTTGGAGATTTGAAACCTTAAGTTACTAGTTATCTTGTACTCCCTCCGTCCAATATTAATTGCTCCATTTGACCAAAAAAGCTCTCATATTTTTTGATCAAATGGAGCAATTAATATTGGACAGAGGGAGTATTACATTTTCTGAGTTATTTAATCAAGTTTCCCAGTTTTTATCTTTGAAATTACTGGTGCTTTACAACCTAAAGTAGAGAGTACCTCCATTCATATCCCTAGATTCCCTACCTCCACTTCACATTATTTGTAACCCTATATTTGTATATATATAGGATGGGTTCCAGTGAAAAGTTTATTATCGTGAGAAGGTGAAAATAAGCTAGATACGTCAACTACGACCTATAAGTACATTGACTAACAACTGTAGGTACATTCATTGCAAACTGTAAATACATTGAGTATACATTCACTTTATACTATTGCAAACTTTAACTAGAGCAAAAATCTAGTTTAATTTCGACCTTATGTTTGTTGATCCAAGGATCATTCTTCTTTCTCATTTAATCTCATCAAAACGTTTATAGTGTCCAAATTTCTACAATTAAATCTAACGTTGGTGTAGCCATAGATTGTTGGAGCAGAAAACCCACTTCTGATGTCGGCTGCAGAGCAGATTTTTAGTGCTGGTGGGAAGAGGATGAGACCAGCACTAGTATTTCTTGTCTCAAGAGCTACAGCACAGTTAGCAGGATTAAAGTATGTTAGTTTTATGTATCTTATATTTCTATTCTTTAAAAAAAAATTGCTTAGTGTCTTCACTAACCATCTAATAATGACTCTTTTCAGAGAGCTTAATATGAAGCACCGGCGTTTGGCAGAAATCATTGAAATGATACATACTGCAAGTCTGATACATGATGATGTGATCGATGAGAGTAACTTGAGGAGAGGTAGGCTTTGTACTGGTTGAATTGTTTTTTTTTTAAATGCTAGAAATACTGTTTGCAGATTCATCATCGTTGAGGAGAGGTAGGCTTTGTTTGTCCTTGTCTTAGGGTTCTTACATCACTGGATGTGATTAAGTACTTAAATGTATATCAGCAGCCATTATATTGTACTCAAGAAAGCGAAGAAACTACTTGGAACATCCCAAGTTCGCCTCTCCTGTTCCATATTGCGGAACATATAACATCTTAATCACTTGTTATTCTTAATGCATTTTTTCAAAATAGATGAGTGGCCTAGTACTTGTTGGTTAGATTATCAATCTAATACATTTGCATGGGTATTGTCTAATGTCTACCTTTTAGAATAGGGTTTTTTCCCTCTTTCCTTTCACTCACGACTACTATTTGCAGATTTAATGTTTTTGAGCAGTGGTATCTGTTTGGTCATAAATTGATGCTTCTGAACATAGTTTTTTGAATGCTAGGAGGGGGGAAACAATGGAGTGGATGAAGTAACAAAGGATAGACAAAAGAACATGAATTTGGGGAAAAAAAGAAAGAAAAAAGATGGTAATGGTTATAAATTTCAATCAAAATATATAGGCGGCCAAAAAAAATTGCCGGAGTGGACAAACGTGACGTGATTACTATCATTATAACATTTTTCATTGATTCCATATGTAATCATTACTTCTAGTCATTTTGACAATGCCGTTGCAGGTAAGGATACTGTTCATCAACTTTATGGCACTAGGGTGGCTGTACTGGCTGGGGACTTCATGTTTGCGCAGTCATCATGGTACCTTGCAAATCTTGAAAACATGGCAGTAATAAAGCTCATTAGCCAGGTATTTCTTCAATTAATCTCAGTGCATATTTTATTTTAGTTTGAAGTTTTTGGCGGTTCTGATAATGCCATGGTATATCTAACTTTACCTCTAACTAGATTGTCTGTGGAGAGGGTTGTACCGAGCATGTGTGGGAAAAGACTGTTTGTAGAGTAGTACTGCAGATATTGTTAGACCCTGTTCTTTTGGACTTGATGAATCTGAACTGAATTCTTGACTCAGCAGAAGCTGAACTGTACCAAGCTTGTGCTGCTTGTCTGAAATTAAGTCTAAAGCTATGTTCTCCTCAGCTTATTTAACCACTCTTTTGCTTTTATTTATTACTAAATATCTTTAAATTCGTACTAAAATAAATTAAGAAGATTGCACAGTTGAAAATTTCTCATCGATTCGAAATGATACTTCATGTGATAATTTTGTTTTCTTATAAATTAATGTATAAAGAAGGTCAAAGTTCAGTCAAAATTTTAGATCAGATCATAAAAATTCAGATTAGACCAAATGAAGATAACAGAAAAGAGCCTAGGCCTTGTTCTTTTGGCTTAATTTCAGAAATATCAGTTCAATTCAATTCAATTCAGCTGAGCTGAGCTTTGCTGAGTCTAGGATTTATTTTAATTTAGTCTGGTCCAGTTCAGTTTAACTTCTAATGTAAATAGGAACTCTTCATTTTGCTTGTACTTGAGGAGGTACAAGTACAACTACATGCATTTATTCTACTTAATCATTTCTTGATTATAATGTTTAATAGTACCTGTACAGGTTATCAAAGATTTTGCAAGTGGAGAAATAAAGCAGGCCTCTAGCCTATTTGACTGTGATGTACAGTTGGAGGATTACCTAATCAAGAGTTACTACAAAACAGCCTCATTGCTAGCTGCTAGTACAAAAGGAGCAGCCATATTCAGTGAGGTTGACTCTAGTGTTTGTGAAAATATGTACGAATACGGCAGGAATCTCGGTTTATCGTTCCAGATCGTGGACGACATATTGGATTTCACTCAGTCTGCTGAGCAGCTCGGAAAGCCAGCAGCTGCGGATTTAGCGAAAGGAAATTTGACTGCTCCAGTTATATTCGCCCTTGAAAAGGAGCCAAAATTGAGAGAGATTATCGAGTCTGAGTTCTCCGAGACTGATTCACTCGATGAAGCCATTAAGCTCGTTAAGAGTTGTGGTGGTATCGAGAAGGCTCGGGAATTAGCCCTAGAGAAAGCCGATATCGCGCTTCAGAGCCTCGAGTGCCTTCCCGTTAGTGAATTCCGATTAGCTCTCGAGAGAATGGTGTTGTATAACCTTCAAAGGATTGATTGATCAAGGGAGAAAAGGAATTGTGTTTTGTGTTTATATATAATCGGGTTTGAGAAAGCCGCAAAGAAACAGAATTAAAGGATCGGAGATGGAAGCTTGATGTATGTGTTAAGAATTACCACCAATGTGTAAGTTGATCATGGCTGTATGTATATTCATTTATAGAAGGATTTTGAAGCTTTTAGGTTAGCTTTACACTTATATTGGTTATATGATTCATAGATTATGATGTAAAAGACAACAATAAACTGATTGTTGTATATTAGCCTTTATTCCTTCCTCAGGGAGGAATCATACTTGGTTACTTGGCAATACAAGTGAGAACATTGGGTGCTCAATTTGTTTGTCCATGTAAACCCTACTTCCCAATTAAATTGCATTGACATATGTAAATGTCATAATCTTTGGTGGAGATTGCAAAACATCAATTAGAACTAGATTGTGGTTAGCAATGTGTAAATTAGTAGATCTTGTCACAATAGCAATTGGAGCCTTTGAGGGCAAGTAGGAATTACAATTTTCTAATTTCGTATGAGTGTGCTTAAAATGGGATTTCATGAGAATCTCGAATAAATATTCAACCTGTTACGGTAGAACATCCATAAGAAACATCTATGTTCGCTTTTTAATAGCACAATTGCACAACTAGTTATTGAAGTACTCAAATCATCTAATTAGGTCACGCTAAGAACCTTGATGGATTAAAAACTAATTTGTCAATCCTATAAATGATCCATTTACTTTATTGTTTGGGAATTTTCATTAAAAAGTTCAATTAAATTTTTCTAACAATACCATTTGTCCAATAAAAAAATTACTTTTTCTTTATTTATACCATTTATTTAACCTATTTTATGCCATGAGTTCAATTTTGTAAATGAATCATTTGTATTAAGTGGGCAACCAATAATTAGATGGTGCACCTCAAATGATGAAAATACAATATCATTTACATTATCCTTTCTAAAAAAATTCATGCTCTTTGCTGGAATAAGAATTTGGACCTTTTAACCATTAAAATCAACGAAAATTTTCATTGGTACCATTCAGTTTTTAAAAATCCCATTGGTACCATTACTTTTTCTAAAAATCCCAAATGTGACATTATGACTTAAAAGATTCCGTTAAATAAAGAATATTTCGTTAACTTTAAATAAAAAATAAATAAATAAAATAATAATAATAATCAACCACCAGAAAACCAATGTTGAACCCAGTCAAACCTCCAGCCACCCTCTACCACCTAACCACCATCCCTGCCCGGTAACGCAACCCAGCCTAATCACCGCCCCTACCCTTTCTGACTATCCCTATCCCACCGCCACCCACTTTTCGACAGAGAACCAAAACTGAGTCTAAAACCACCACCAACCGAACCCCTTCAATTCAATCGAACCCCTACCCCGCATTCCCCGCAAACTGAAGACGAGTTCCACCACCTTCAAACCCATTCCTTCAACTCCAATCGAATCCACCGCCCAACTAACCACCATTGAATTGTAGTTGATGGTGTTTTCAATTGGATTCGAAATCCCCAAGCCCATGTAATAGGAGGTCGATTTGGAGGTAGTGGTGGCTAGGCAGGGTCGAATGAGGGTAGAGATGGATGGGGAACCGTGGTTGGGTGGTGGGTCGACAAGGGTAAGCGAGCGGTGGTTTCGAATGGGGGTTCAAAAGGGGAGGAGAGTGGTGCTCGGTGGTGGTCGATCGAATTGAAGAATCGAGGTGGAATCAAGGGTTCAAGGGTGGTTGAATTGGGGGTGCAGTGGAGGCTGGGGCGGGGACATGGGGGTGGTCGAATTGGGGGGGGCGCCGGTAGTGAGGCGGGGAGGTGCGGCGGGTGGGTGGGGCAGGGGAGGTTGGGCTGGGCGGTGGAGGTGGAGGTGGATGGGTAGGGGAGGTTGATGAGTTTGTATTTTTTTCCTTTTTAATGTTTTTTTTGGTTTTTTTCTTTTTTTTTTTCCTTTTTTTATGCTACTTAACAGATTTTTTTTACAAAACATGTCACATTTGGGATTTTAAAAAAAAGCAATGGTACCAATGGAATTTTTAAAAACTAAATTGTACCAATGAAAATTTATGGGAATTTTCCTAAAATCAATTGAATCAGAGGTAGATGTGAAGCCACCGCATCATACATGACTCATCTCCATTCTCTCCTTTCTAACTCATATGTTTTATGTTCAAGATTGTGATTATTTTTATGGGAAAAAGTTTTGTAGCTTCTATTCTACCATCCTGTGCCTACACGAGTGAATCTCTTGCACCATTAAAACCTATGTAGGTGCTTTGGTATGCGTTTAATGCATTAGGCGGCACCATCATCTAATCTAATCTAATCTAATTTAATCTAATCCGGTTCAATTCAGTTCAGTCTAATTTAATTACAAAGTCTAAAAAAACTTGTTAGTTAATACTCCGTACAACACTAACAATCAAAAGCTACAGAGTAACAAGCACTCCAACCAGTTCGTCTGTTCGTGCAATGAGGGCATGGGCTGTTTGGAGGTTGGGGCAACAATGGAGGAGCAAAGCCAAGGAAGCCGCAGATCGCACTATGATTGTTGTCAAATTCCTCTGCCTTTTTCATGTCACTGAAACTTACCTCTTCTCTCCCACTCTTGTATCCTTCTTTCTCCTTTTCTTTTCCTCACTTATCAATCTCAAATTTCATACTAATTCTGAAACTTTTGTAGTTTTGATTTCGCAGGTTTATGGTCCAAGCATGCTACCAACCTTAAATATGAGAGGCGATGTGTTATTGATTGATAGATTGTCACATCGATTTGGGAAATTGGGGATGGGAGATGTTGTTCTTGTTAAATCCCCATTAAACCCTAAAAGGATTCTGACGAAGCGTGTTTTGGGCTTGGAGGGTGATGTTGTCTCCTTCAATGCTGACACTGGGGTTTTGAAGACTGTGGTGGTGAGTTGTTTGAATTTTTTATTTTTTTTTAAACTTTTAATTTTGATTCTCCATTTGTTTACTGTAAGATTTTTGCATTGAATTCTGCTTGCCTCATTTGGGATATTGATTTGATGAGTTGGACTTGTCGATGTCTGATATATGCTTTTATTGTTTCCTTTCTGGGGATATAGTTTTTTTTTTTTTATTTGGTTTTGAAATGTTGCTAGTTTATACTTTATGTAAATGATCATGCCACTCATATTTTATATTTAAATCTCCAATATTAAGCTTCCTTTTACTAGAGCGTAAAACGTTTTGCTGGAAAATTATTTTCTCTCATTGTTTACTTTGCAAAGTAGTGTAAAAAAAAATAATTCATATGACTAAAATAACTCTTACAATGACTGAAAATCATTGAAAACTACTTTCCTTCCTTTACCAGTTTACCTGCCTCCTTACTTCCCTTTCATTTTCCATCATTTTTCTTACATAATAGTAAACCGTGGAAAACTTATTTTGCACTTGTGTTTTTCATTGTAAATTGCTTTCCATGAAAACCATTTTGCATTGAAAATGTTTTACATCCAAGTAAACAGAACCTAAGCAGATGAACATATCTGTGTTAATAACTAACAATTAATTTGGTAAGTTGCTACTTGAAATTTAGATTTTACAGGCTCTATTTGAGAGATTGATGTGGTTTCAACTAAAATGATTCTCGACTTGTTTGGTTTCTTTTTTTTTAAGGAAAAGTGTATGTCAATTGAGGTTAGGGTATTGACTATTGAGTGTAGCAAAAAAATATTACTAGATTAAGGAATGAAGAAATAAACTAAAGTAAATTTAAGATGATTAGAAACGACACAAAGTATATAACTTGAAGAAAATCCTCAAACGGTGTCAAAAAAAATCCACAAACGCAAGCACTTGAAGCAACCAATTGACTAAATTGATAAAAAAAAAAGTGACCCCTTGCAACACATTTGTAGTAAAAAAAACTCAGGCAATATTTTAGTAATTAAAATAAGCTCCGGCGTCAAGCAAGTCAAAAAATTGATCAGAGTACATTTAAAGGGTCGCGAATGACTTATTATTCTTATATTTAACCTGTTTTAAACATTTTCTCCCTTTTCCCCCAAATTAATTCTTGAAATTAATTTCCCCCCTCTTATTTTTTGGAAGAAAGTCACTGTTTATACAATCAGATTAAGGTCCCTCAAATGGTTTAAATTAATGTTCAAATTAATCAGATTAAGGATAGTTTATACAATCAGGTTAAGGTTAGTTTGTACAATCAGATTATAGTTTTTATATTATCTGATTATAGCAGTTTTTACAATTTGATTATAGTTTATTTAGTTTGTAGCTATTTAAAAATATAATCTGATTATAGATGTTTTTATAATATGATTTATAGCTATAAAAACTGATTTATAGTATATTTAGTTTATACAATCAGTTTTATGTATAATCTGATTATTTTAGAATTGTTTATAAATACAATCAGTTAGTTAATTGTATAAAAACTGCTATAAAGTACTACCTCTGTCCCTTAATGTTTCTTCTTTCTTCTTTGAATCTGATCAATTGAGAGATCCATCAAAACACAACCTTCTTTCTTCTTCTATGTTCCTTTAAATTCTTTATATTTTTCATAGGATTTTGATAGCATTCCTCAATCCAATCGAGTGGTTCCATGAAAACTAATCTGCAAATGTATTTGGAAGAGTCTTATTCCTCACTCAACCAACATCAATATTTTAGGTCATTGGAGAAATCATGAGCTGAGGTATCATGTTCATGCTGAAAGGGCACATGATATTCTTATAATTGCCATCTCTACGGTAGCATTTGAGTGGGCATTTAGCATGAGCGGCCGAGTCCTAGATTGTTATAGAAGTTCCTTGAAGCCATCTCCTCTTGGAGCTGTCTTATGTCTTCGAGATTGGATGTTTGGTGAAAGTAACAATTTTTTTACTCTTTTCTTTTATATATGATAAAATCTGATTTTCAATTAGTTAAAATTCTGTAAAATAATTGTTTTGTAGCAAAAATGGACCCCAACTTGAGTCTCTTTGTGGGTCAGTATTGAATTTGAAGGTCGAAGATAAAATTGAGACTCCGCCAAGTCCACTTCCAAGTCATCGAGAATCTGCTCCATAGCTTTGAATTCTGATCATATGTTAATGTTAAATTTGAACTCATATATTTTCTGAAACTTTTTGAAAGTTAAATTATGTTAGGTTTGTATGCTTAAATAAGGTTGCTTCCTGCTGCTACTTTAATTTACGTTTTGGTCTTTTGGATTGTTGGGTTAGTTAACAACAGTGTTGTGTTTATGTAGACGTGCTTGTAGTTAATGCCTAAAAGTGGACTGCTAGTTGCTGTGGGTTCGTGATTTAATTGTATATTTATTACAATTATTAGGTTTGTTTACTGCTTTTTTTTTCATGTTAATATGGACAATTAGAAAACTAGGTTGAGCAGGTTGGGTTCAAGTTGACCCGAACCTGATCTGATCAGGTTTGGCTTAGACTTGTTGCCCGGTTTTCTTTTCAGGTTGGGGGGTCTCCAACCCGTTTTAGTTTGACCCGAACTCGACTTGATTGCCAACCTTAAATACAAAGTGCTAGGTTGTGATCAAGCGATTATACCAATCACAAGGTTTTAGAACTTGGGTTGCAATGTGGTTATCGAAGAAGGGCATGACACTAAGGGGGTGACAAAAGGAAAATAAATCTATATAAAGGTTGGGCTTTAGAAACATAATAGTAAATAAAAGCCTAAACATATCTCGGAGGGGGAACGGGTAATAAGTCGCAAAGGCAAGATCTAGATCTGAATAAATCCGAAAAGGGAAAATATGACTCAGGAATGTAATAACCAAAACGGTGGTTAAGCTATGCATGATGAAGGTTCAAAATCTCACTAAGGTTCAAAAATCACAGGTCTGAGTTATCAAATTGTCAAGGAGAGCATCCTCGTACCACTAACATGACATAAGCTTGTAAAGGCTTCTAAAACGTCCCCTTACCAGGGAAATTACTTTCCTAGAAGTCTAGTAAATAACATTGACGATTTGGGGAGTCAAGACTACGAAAGAAAAGGAAGTCCGTAAAAGAACTCTTCTATAATCATCATCGGGGGGTCTATCTAACCTAAAAGGGAAAAGAAAAGGTGGGAATGCATGCGAAAAGAAACTAAATGCTACTAGAATAAACTAAGGAAAAGGAAAAACTGCCCAGACTGCAAACTGCGGCTCAAAGAAGAGCACAACTCACTATACCCCCAATCTATCTATGCACATACCCAATGACCTAAGGAAACACCCCCTGAAACCAAGTTAGTTGTCCTGTTAGCGGCAGTTCGTCTTTGGAGGGACTTCCCGAATGACCGTACCAAGGAATATTATCTGCACTAAATTCTTTTCGTAAAAAATATGATGCAAGGACCCGATCTACCAACTATATGAAATGTTGGCAAACGGGGGAAAAGCAAGAAAAATGCGGAGTGCAATTTCCTACTCACTATGCTCAAGACACAGGATTTGTGCAATAAAGCAAAAGGACTGACTTGCCCAGCAGTTACCACTTTTGATGATTGCCATGAGCCCATGACCCTCGAGGACGTGTAAAACTCTTGTATATGACGATCCATCTCCTCACTGTCCCAGAAAGGCTTATTACTCTCCTTGGGTACAAGACCCCACATTAACTGGTGATTCTACTGATGATGTTAGCTGTTAGTGTTTGATTGACCATAAGACAGATGAAAAGTACTCCGTATGAGTGAATTGTTAAAAGTTTTTTCTGCTGTGTTTAGGGCCTTTTTTCCAATATGAGCAACTGTTTTCCTAGTGTATACAGAAAGAAGACATCTGACCTCTTTTGGACAATATTTTACTTTTATGAAACAGTAAGCTCCCCTGTTTCTTTCTAATCTTTTACTTTGATTTTTGCAATTAAATAGGTGCCAAAAGGTTGTGTTTGGGTTCAGGGTGACAATGTCTATAAATCAAGTGATTCCAGACAGTTTGGACCAGTTCCTTATGGTCTTATCCAAGGCAAAGCATTTTGTCGGGTATGTTTATTCATGCATCTGTTTTAGATTTTACTGTTTTGTGTAGTCTGATTACATGCTTGTTGTGTTACACATTATAGATATCAAATATCTTGACATAAAGTTGATTGCATGATTTATTTAAGCCTTTTCCCCCTCTTTTTTGTAAGATATGATCTTAGCTGTTGCTGTATGTCAGTATTGCTACTCTTTTTAATAGCACCTAAAAATTCTCTTGTGGAGTTGATTATCTAACAATAGTCGTTGCAGTAATGTGTTAATTGTTTTGTGCAAGGCTAATAGAATGAAAGATGATGCTCCGGTGCTCCCACACCAGGATTATGATGCATATTTTTAATCTATAAAGTTCTAAATTATAATCGCCTGTCTTGCCTTGGAATGAAATGAAGATATTAGTTTCGGGAATTCTGTTCCATTGTGTTACCATTATGTTTGTTAATGAAAAAAAATTAATGTTTTACATAAGAAGATATGTATTCATGGTGATGATCTTTCACCTGTTATCGCCTAGGTTTTCTCCTTGCATTCAACGCAACCATTAAGAATCCATTGCTAACTTGGTTGTTAATGTTAAACTACCACAGATTTGGCCGCTTTCTGAGTCAGGACCATTAGGGCCAGGATTATGGTGAGGCAAACGGCTCAATGTAAGGTATAATTTTCCACTCTTTATACAATCTGCTCTTTATATTTTATCATTTTCATTAAGGAATCAAGTCTTAGATAAGTGCTGCTGATTTGTTGACATAAATTTTTGCACTGGTCCTGGTTCATTTTTAATCCTTATCATCTCCCTGAATCCACCTCGTACATTCTTCTGTGGTGCAGTTCAGTTGCTCTAGATCTGAATCCGTGTCACAAATGAGGAGTTGATGTGACATGATTCACATTCATGTTTTTGGATTTATCTTCAAAACAAGTGAAACATCTTATCAAGAAGTAGTCTACAATCAACATACATACATACATGCGTGATACTGATACATGCATGACAAGAGAAGCAAATGGTTGTCTGTTTTTTTTTTTTTAAAAATCGGATGCAACCTCCTAAAGTAATAATTTTTGGTTGATTCATTTTGGTTGTCAACTCATAAACACTCTCAACTCGGCCCCTCGTGGAAAGCTAAGTAGAGAGGCTGCAAATTTTTTTATATATATTTCCCCAGATTTTGTAAGATATTGTTCAGTTTTTGCAAGCTATTTAGTTATAGAGATAGTGAATTTCTTTTTTTTGGGGGGGTGGGGGGACTAATTCTTTTATATATGCATTTTTTTTTTCCCAAAAAAAAAAAAGTTGTACTATTGTTAAATTTTTGCCCTAAGTTTTCAAATATATGGTGTTTATGCTTGCATGAAAGTGCTAGATTGATCTCAATGCCTGAAGGGAGGATCTTTTGACATCCGTTTATGTCTCGTTGAGTACTATAAGTTCCTGATCTTTTGGAATGGAACTGAACTAAACGCAAATTAAAATAATTGAAAGTAAGTCTAAAAGAACCGATACTTTCATGTATTTGTAATAATGAAACAATTCCTAAAATGTTGAATAAGGGAAATATTTTTGCATATAAAACAAAGAATCATATGTTTTAAATTCCTACATGAATGATGAAGTGCAAATTAGTGCAATAAATGAATAATTATTGCTTGTTCTTTCCATTGTGGCTCAATATGTTTGCTACTCAAATTAATATTTGGGCCATGAAAATTTTTTATTTAAAAAAAGCGAGTCATTGGGTAACCTGATAAGGCCGTTTTCTTGACCCATACCCAACACAAGAAAACCACATTAGCCATGGATTCTTAATGGGTAGTGGGCCTGCTAGGTCAGGTTTTGTGTACACCCCTACTAATTGCAAGAGATGGTCAAAAGTGTAAATTTTCAAATGCAATTAGTAATACAAACCATGGGTGCGTTCTTTTCAACTTTTTTTTAATCAAGTCCCGGAACTTATCAAAGTTTAATCAAGTCAGGTCGAATGATGTTATAATCAAGTCAGCTTTAATAGGTTTAATCAGGCCAGGTTAGGTCGAATAAGTTGAAGAAAACACACCCCATATAAGTATCATTCTATTATCATAGATGCTTCTACTTTATAACGTGTAAGAATAAATATTTAAACTTTTTTTTAGGATAAGGACATAATGTAGGTGGTACTAGACATCTAGGTCCTATTGGCTATTGCAGATCACTTGACCTAATTTTAACCAACACACATCTAAAAGAGGAAGGTTAGACATACTCACAAATGTGTGCAGTAAGAATAAAATCTAAGACCTCAAGCCTAGAATTTTGAGGTGACCTCCATAAATCTCATAAATACCTAAACTAGCTATCGGTCCGTTTGGTAATGGGATTGATTTTATAACCAAATTTGGAAGAGAAATTAAAATTGATTTCTATAATGGTACTAGTTTAACTACAATTTATCCAATTTGCCTCACAAATATTCATTCCCATATAATATCACCCTCTCACATAAGAATTGATGGTAATAATAAAAAAAAATATTCGCGCTTCGGAATGAAAACATGCTTTTAAGAGGGATTACTTCCTCTACTCTATATTAATTGCAACTCTTTAAACAAAAAGTTCTCACATATTTGATCAAAGTGTTGCAAATATTATAATGAAGTGGAGGAAGTATAACGTTTTCTTTAACAAAATTACAATTTAAATTCGTTAGCATTACCACAATTTGTTATCAAAGAAGCAAACGTGTCTGACCCAAAAACTTTGAGAACCGCGGCAATGAATATCAACAATATTATGGAGTATTATGCTGCTCTATAAAAAGCAGTTCATGTGATTAGGGTTTTGTCATTGCCTATGAGAGATCTCAGCGTATACTTTCTCTATTGCGCCTGAGTTCCGTTGCGGGCATATATCCATCTTCAACACCTTTCATTACCTCTTCTCTCCTCTTACACAGAGATTGAGGCTAAAGTTGTTTCGAGAAATCCCTAATTCCTTCATTTGCCTCTTTTTATTTATTTAATTTATTTCAAATTTGTTGATTTCAATTCTGTTTTCATTGCATTTTAATGGCCGATCCAATGATTCTTCATTTTTTTTTCAATGAGGATTCTATTTCACCCGGCCTATAAAGATTTATTTTTGGGCAGTCTTGAATTGTTCTTTTGCATTTTTGTTCTTTTCACAATCATGCTTTTAATTCGGTATAGACTGCCCTAAATTTTTCACTAATTCGATTTACCTTCTTTTTTTTCTTCTTAAACCTCGTTTGATTGATTTTTGTTGTTTTTCGTTTTTTCGATTGACCAATGACTTCATTCTATTCATCTGAAACATAGGTATTATCATTTTATCAACAATGGAGTTCTATACGCCGTAAACATTTCACTAATTCGATTTTTTTTTTCTTTTTTTAAAGCTTGTTTGATTGGTTTTTGTTGCATCTTTTCTCGATTTGGTCATTGGCTTCATTCTATTCATCTGAAGCATAGGTCATATTAACCGTCGAGTTTTGTATAATCTGATTTCAATTTTGTCCTCTGTTCACAAAATCTGCAGTAGTTTTGAGGTCGGAGTTTATTTCTGGATTAATTCGGCTCTATATTTTTCCTTCTAAAATCGAATGTTTCATTATTTAGGTTTGAAATTCTTTTTTGGATAATCTCGTCGAATTTGTTGTATTTCCGGAATCGAAGTTTCATGTGGTATTTTTGTTTTTAAACTTTTATCCCCTTGTTAAACTTAAATCTTAAACTGTGATTTTTAACCATTTGAATAAGGCATTTTTTTAGACTAAATTGAACTAAATTTTATAATGAAATAAATTGAATTCAAGTATTCAATTAATATTTTAAAAATTAAGCCCAAAAGAACCGACGGAAGAACATGAGAAGTGGACATTAACAATATAATAAATCTTAAAGTGATAAATTATGATTAAAGTGATAAACTATGATTAAAGTAAAAATTGTTAATAGTGTCAAAATTATCATTAAAGTATAAATTTATGCACTGAAGAAATGGGAAAATGCCTAATTCGTCACTGTTAGAGGTTTATAAACATCTAACAGTGACATTTTGGTAAATAAGTGAAAACTTTTTAATGGCATTATTGTAAATAACTCAAATAATATTTACAATAATGCCATTAAAAAGTTTCACTTATTTACCAAAATGTCACTGTTAGATGTTTATAAACATCTAACAGTGAGGAATTAGGCAGGCCTTGAAGAAAGGGACCTCTTCAAACTTCAGAAACATCTACTTGCAATTACAACCCTAAATCTCAAGTACAACCTTTCAATACAAAATAGTACTCTCTCTGTTCACAAATAAGTGTTCTATTTTAATCAAAATTTTGAGAGCTTTTTAGTTAAAAATTGATCACTTATTTGTGGACAGAAGGAGTATTGAAGAACTAAAATTGTGAGAGCTTTTCGGTTAAAATAGATCACTTATTTGTGGACAGAGGGAGTATTGGGGAATGACAAGGCGAGTGAGGTAACAGTTGTATAGTACTTCCTCTGTCCCTTTTTGTTTGCTTCATTCAATTTTTCTCATGTTTCGAAACACAACTTTAAAGGAAAATATCTTTAGATACATATAATAAAAAATTATATAAATTGAATATTAAAAAAAGTAAACATTGTGCTGAATCAAATGAGATCACATTTGATTATATTTTTTTTTATATGTATAAAATTATAGAGGGTCAAAGTTACCAGATGAACAGTGCCAAAAGTCAATATGTGACAAATAATAAGGGACAGAGGAAGTATGAGTGTATGACTATTTATAAAATAGGAAAAATTACTTATAAAAGGTACAAACTATAGGCACCCCAATTTAAAGTTACAAACTTTTGATGGTTTTTGGCATTACGATTAGATGACTACTTTGTCTTTGGCATATGTAGAGACCCTACTTCTAATTTATCCTCTCTCATTCTCCCGTTGACCAATCTGGAAGTTAAATGAAGTTATTTTCTACATGAACCCAATTAAAGCCCAACTGTAGATGATGTCGGCCCAAAATTCCTGTATTTCAGGATCATTGGGACCTATTTAAGAGTATTTTGTCCAAAATTACTTTACTTATACCACTTTTTGCAAAAAAATTACCTTACTTACAAAAGTTTATCCAAAACTACCTTTATTAGCCAATTTCTTGTTGACCACTATCTTGTTCGTTGTCCCGGGGTTGACTTTGCTTTATTTCCGAAAATAATTAGCCCAATCAATGTTTTGGGGTCATTTTTGCCCTAAAAGGGTTCAATATGAGGTCGGAATCTACAAAAAGTGGTCGCATAAGCTTTTATTTGCATTACAAAATTTGTCTCGATATGCGTTCATTGGTTTGCTTGCAAAAAAAACTATCCCTATCAAGGTTTTGTTGGGTCATTTTTGCCCTAAAGAGTCAAATTTGAGGCCGAAATTTGCAAAAAACGACCATATTGACCAGCAAAGGCAAAGTCAACGTCGAAATAGTGAATAAGGAAGTGGTCAACCAGAAATTTGTTAAGTAAGGTAGTTTTGGACAAACTTTTGTAAGTAAGGTAGGTTTTTACAAAAAGTGGTGTAACTAAGGTAGTTTTGGACAAAAAACCCCCTACTTAAAGCTCATATCACCGAGGCAATTAGTAGCTTCTATAATTATCACGAGTCGCTCTCAAATGAGCTTAACAATATGATCGATATGCTAATCCCTAACTCCTAAGCTCGATAACCCATATTTGTTAAAGTTTGAGAGAAGGTCGGAGTAAACAAAACAAGAAAAGAATTATTGTATTATTGAATTAAGAAAGGAAATACCCAAAAGGAGAGTATATATAGAGGAATACAACAAAGCAGACTAAAACGAAAATAAAAGGAAAAAGAACAAAATAACTAATTAGCTAATAAACCTAATAATATTAATTAATACATCAATACCCCCCTCAAGTTGGAGGTAGGGAAGAAGCAGAAAGCTCCAACTTGGACTTCAGCAAATTAAACTGTGGAGCAGGTAATGTCTTAGTGAGGATATCAGCTGGTTGCAAAGAACTAGGAATGTAGCTGAGTTGAATCAAACCTTCCATCACTTTTTCACGAGTAAAGTGACAATCAATCTCTATGTGTTTCGTTCGTTCATGGAAAACTGGATTACGAACGATGTGTAGTGCAGATTGATTATCACAATGTAGAGATATAGGAGTCAGATCTTTTATACCAAGATCACCAAGTAAACGTACCAACCATGTAATTTCTGAGGCAGCTGAAGCCATGGCTCTATATTCAGCTTCAGAGGAGGATCTTGATATGGTAGTTTGCTTCTTAGACTTCCATGAAATAGGGGTTCTTCCCAACAGAATGAGGTACCCAGTTATGGATCTCCTTGAATCTGGGCAGGATGCCCAATCTGAGTCGGAGTAGGCTTGTAAAGTGAGTTGTGTTGATCCCTTCAAGAGTATTCCCTGTCCAGCAGTGTCTCTAACAAAGGCCAGAGCATGTTGTAGAGCTTGAAAGTGTGGCATTCTGGGTTGCTGCATGTACTGAGACAAAGATTGAACTGTGAAAGCCAAATCTGGCCTAGTGTTGGTGAGGTAGTTGAGCTTTCCCACAAGAGACCTGTAAAGTTCAGGCTTTGGATACAAAGTACCTTATGTATTGTTGAGCTTAAGATGCAATGGCAAAGGTGTAGTAGCTTTAGAAGGTAAAGGAAAAGGACATGCTGCTAAAAGATCTTTTGTAAACTTATGTTGAGAAAGAATCATACCATCATTAGTATGCAGAACTTCCATGCCCAAGAAATAATTCACCACACCTAAGTCCTTTATATTGAACTTATGGTGTAGATGAGTTTTTAAAGAATCAATGGTATGTTGATTATTACCTGTGAGCAATATATCATCTACATAGACTGCAACAATAGTTAAATCAGATCCTGATCTATTAAGAAATAAGCTATGGTCATTTTTGGATTGATGAAAACCTTGAGTTTGAAGTTCAGTTTGTAATTTAGAGAACCATTGTCTAGATGCCTGTTTAAGGCCATATAGAGATTTATTTAGTTTACAAACTTTATTTTCAGGATTTGGTACCCCTTGAGGCACCCTCATATAAACTTCTTCATGTAAATCCCCATGAAGAAATGCATTATTAACATCTAATTGTATGAGAGGCCATGACTTGTGTGCAGCTACTGCCATAATACATCTAATTATGGTCATTTTGACCACAGGTGAAAAAGTTTCTTCAAAATCCACACCATATTGTTGTTTATAACCTTGAGCTACCAAACGTGCTTTGCACCTTTCTAAGGTTCCATCTGAGTTAAGTTTAACCTTATAGACCCATTTACATCCTATAGGTTTCTTTCCATTTGGGAGGTCAACTAGAGTCCATGTTTCTGTGTCTTCTAGTGCCTTAATTTCTTTATTCATTGCCTCAATCCATTCTGATTTCTGTGATGCTTCTGTGTAAGTGTGTGGTTCTTGAATAGTAGGTGAATATGTTTCTGTGCAGATAACAAGGTTACACCAATTTTTAGTAATGTTAGAAGGGCAATGGTAATCTTTAAGATAAGCAGGGGGAATTCTAGTTCTTTCTGGTCTAGTAGTTGGATCAGTAGAAGTAATAGCAGTGGTAGGTGTAGAAGAATTTGCCTCATCTATTGTTGGCTTTTCTGTTATAAGAGTGGAGGATGAGGGATGAGAATAAGAGTTGTTTTCATAAGATGGTATGACAGTAGGATTACTTATAGTAGGCAAGAAAATATTCTGAGATAGATTAATATGATAATTTGGTGCAAGATTATGAAAGGGAAAATTATATTCATGAAAAACTACATCTCTTGTGACAGTGATTTTGTAGGTCTCTAAATCCAGAATTTTATACCCCTTTTGTGTAGTTGAATATCCAATAAAAACTGAAGGCTTAGCTCTAGGGTCTAGTTTGGTTCTTCCTTGTTTTACAGTAGAAACATAGCAAAGACATCCAAAAATTTTTAGGTGAGTGAAATTAGGTGGTGCAGAATACAATTTTTCATAAGGTGTAATGTTTCCTAATACTGTCAAGGGAATCCTATTTATCAAATAAGTTGCACACAACACACTTTCCTCCCAGAATTGAATAGGTAAATTAGATTGAATACACAATGCCCTTGTTACCTCTAGTAAATGCCTATGTTTCCTTTCAACAACCCCATTTTGTTGTGGAGTTTCTCTACAAGAAGTTTGATGCAAGATTCCATGTTTTAGCAATAGTAATTTCATGTCCCCTTCTATTAAGTCTAAAGCATTATCTGATCTAACTGTTTTAATTTTGGCTTGAAATTGTGTAGCAACATATGAAATGAAATTCTCAAAGACTTTTACAGAATCTGTTTTATATTTTAGCAAATGTATCCAAGTGAATCTACTTTTGTCATCAACTATGGTTAAAAATTGAGTATAACCATTATGAGTTTTAGTATGGTAAGGTCCCCACACATCAATATGAACTAGCTGAAAAGGAATAGAACTCTTTATAGAACTTGAAGAAAAACTTAGCCTAGTTTGTTTAGCAGCAGGACAAACTTGACAAATGTTTTGTTTGACACACTCATTTACATCACACTGGAAAGGTAAAAATCTAAATTGGGAAAAAGATAAATGGCCTAATCTTAAGTGCCACAATTTAGCATTATTTTGGACAGAAATCAAACAATTCTTTGATTGAGCAGAAGCAACAGAAGCAAGCAAATCAAATTGATCAACAAAATAGAGACCATCCTTTGCCTTACCAAGAGGAATCAGAGGCTCTTTCAAAGTATGGCCCTGAAGAAAACACTCAGAATTATTAAAAATAACATCATATTTCATATCTTAACAAAGCTTACTTATTGAAATTAAATTGAATTGAAATTCAGGAATGTGTAAGACATTATTTAAGACAATATCAGGGGTTAATTCAACTTTTCCAATGTGAGAAACAGAAACTTGTTTTCCATCAGGTATAGTTATGGTCATTTTTGAATCAAGAATCTTATTATAAGTTGTGAATTGTTGTAAATTAGTGCATATATGGTCAGAAGCACCACTATCTAATACCCATTTATTTGAAGAATATGAAAGAAAGCAAGATTTACCTGCCAAATTAACCTGTGAGTCTGATTCAGCTTTGCTTTCTACAATCTGAGCTTTGTTGAGGTAGTTTACCAAAGAGGACAATTGTTCTTGAGTGAAGCCATAGACTGTAGCACTAGCAGCATCAGAAGCATCAGTATCTTCTGATTGAACTGCAGAGGCAGCTATCTTGGTGTTCTGAAACCCCTTAAACCCTGGTGGAAATCCATGTACCTTGAAGCATCTATCATAGCTGTGACCTGGGATCTTACAATGGGTGCAATAATAGTTTGATCCAGGTCTTCTAGGATTAGCAATTGGTCCAGCAGATTGGGTCTTTTGCCATGTATTTGGTCTAGGTTGAAAAGGAGTTGAAGGTCTAGGTGTAATGACCCTGATTTTATTGGTATTTTTGCCGATAATCTATGTGTATTTATGTGTATTTATGTATAGTTCAAATTTATTTTTTTGAACTATTTATTTTATTTTTATGTGAATAATTTCGATTTAATTCGAATTATTTTATTTGCAGTTTTTATTATTTATGTTAATTATTATTTAATTAATTAGAATTTTTATTATTTAATTTTCTAATTAATTATTTAATATTTTGGGCTAAATCGATTTATGCATGATTAATCATGTAGTTTATGCAAATTAGCCCAATTGATCACGAGAGCCCAATTTTAGGCCCATTTCCCTTTGATGGCCGGTTTTTCCCAAGCATGGCAAGGCTTGCCACTTGCTTTGCTTTCACACTTAACTAACTTCTATAAATAGAAGTAGTTAGTGAGCCATGAGACCATTTTGCTCATTTGCCATCTCTTGCCGTCAAAATTCAAACACAAACTCCCTCCCATTTGCTCTCTAGTTCCACGCCATTTTTGGCATTAATAACCGTCAAATTGTTCATCCATCTTTTTAATCCCAAACTTAAAGATTCAACCTCTATTGATCTTTAAGTACTAAAACACAATCTTAAACCCAATTATTTCATCCAAGATCATTAGTTCGGGTTGAGTTTGGGTGCGTGTTCGTGTGGTTGTTCTTGTTCGTGTGTGGGGGTTCGAGTGGTGCACGGTGGTGGTTCGTGCTCGTGTGTCGTGGCCGTGCAAGAGTGGTGGTTCGAGTGGTGGTTCGAGTGGTGGACTGTGCTGCAGGAGCCGTGTGAAGCCGTGCTGCCGTGGTGTTCGTGGTGGTGCCGTGTGTATACCGTGTTGAGTGTGGTTGTGGGTTCGTGTGGCTCGATTTTCCGGGCAACTTCTTGTGTTGAATTGGTGTGTATATCTTCAATAAGGTAACATACTTTCTCAACTTAGTTGGTATACTATGATTATAGTATAGATTAAATGCGTGTATGGGTTAATTGGTGAAGTTTGATCATGATTTTGTGTATGGTTTCTAATCTGATCTTTATGTTGTTTTAATGATATTTTGATGATGGATATGATAATTTTGTGATTGAATATGTTATTTTATGACCATGATAAATGTGTTAAAGTTTGGTGAATTTTGGATAAGTTTAAGTTGGAATTTTCGAATGGTTATTTGGTGATGTGCGTGTGATGCTAGTTTGTTGGATGAGTTCTTGATTGAAGTTCTTGAATCTTGATTGAGTTCTTGATTGAAGTTCTTGAATCTTGAATGAGTTCTTTATAAGTTCTTGTTGAGTTCTTTGAATTCTTGATGAGTTTTGATGAGTTCTTGGTTGAGTCTTGATAATTAAAGAAAGTGGTTTAATCGATAAAGAAAGTTAAAGATTGAGTTGAAATTGGTTAAAGAATGGATTTTTAAAGTAATGGGTTAATGTTGGTTAGACTCAAGATCAAGGCGCAAAGGCAATCTTGAGAATAACTTCGTGTTTAACTGATTATTTTCGAGAATCAAGGCGCAAAGGCAATTCTTGAATATAATTATGTTATGATTGAGTTGATTAAAATGATAAGATGTTTAATTAAAGATTAGCTTCATTTCATTGCTAGACGCCTGATACATTGAGTAAGATTCATTGTTTTTGGGTTAAGACGTTGCCCCTATTCCATCCGCGGTATTGGGATAGTTGGAGTCTTACTATGTTATCCTTTGAATTTCCAGTAAGATTGGTTTCACGGGACATGGATTTCCAGTAAGATTGGTTTCATGGGGTTGGGAGTAAGATTCTCAATCCTAGCATAGTAGAAAGTTCGATCGCGTAAGATGCGTTCGTACGAGCATAGTCCGGTCTAGTATATGAATGATTGCGCCAAAGATAGTTTGGTTAGGATGTTTGAGTCGAGTTCATGATTTGGATGTTTCTCGCTTATTTTGGATTATTGGTTGATTATTTGATTTGTGCTATGTTCATGTGTATTCCCATTAGGGTGAGTCAGTTATGTTACTCGCCACTGATGGTGGACTATTGTTTGTTTTACAGGTAATTCTGATGACGAAGTACTTGCTTAGCTTTGGGTTGGGCGAGCGGCGTTTGTTTATGTTTTGGTTATACTTTTATGTTGTTGTTGTTTTTAGATAGTTATGGATTATTGTATGGACTTTTATACGTTGTTTTTGGACTCTGACGTGTGGTTGGAGTTACTCGTATTTTAGTATTTCTAGTTGACTTTTGGATTAGTAATGTACAAACTTGTGGGTATTTGTACTTTTGAGGTTCAATAATATTAATTTGAGGAATTAGTTTTAATTCTTAAGTTTTTCGAGTTGTAGTTATAACTATCCGACTCGTCGGTTTCTTCCGCGCCGATTTAAGCGAGTCGGGTCGTTACACTAGGAGAAAATGAACTTCTCCTTTTATCAGCATAAAAGGCTATGGGTTCCATATTAGTAGAGTTTTGTACCAATTCCTTATGTGATTCTTCTTGGGTGAAATAACGATAAGCCTCAGAAATTTTGGGAAAAGGTTTCATCATCAATATATTTCCTCTAATATTAGCAAAAATATCACTCAATTTCATCATGAATTTAACTACAATTCTGGATTCTTCACGATCTTTAATTCTTTGAGTCAAATTGCAAGTACATTTGTTGCATGTGCAATATGGGAGAGGGTCAGCATCATCTAGATTGTCACAAATAGTTTTGAAATTTGTATAAAATTCAGCTATGGACAAAGATCCTTGAGCTAGGCTATTCAATTGTTTTTCAAGATTAAAAATGTGTGTCATTGAGGCATCACCAAATCGCTCAGTAAGGTTAATCCAAATATCTTTTGCAGATTTAAATGACAATACACTTTTAGCAACTTTTGGTTCAAGATTGTAAAGGATCCAAGCAATTACCAGATTGTTGCAGCGCTCCCAAGCATCGTGTTCGATTGTGGAATCCTCTGATGGTTCTGCAATGCTTCCATTAACAAACCCCAATTTGTTCTTGGCTGAGAGTGTAATCGCCATGGATTTCTTCCAATCGTGAAAATTATCCCCATTAAACTTGAATAAGACCAATTGTATGGCATTGGAATCTGAAGAGTGGATGTAATATTTGCTAGAGGGATCTTGATTTAATGGTAGTGCATTTGTATTAGTGAGTGCCATTTTAGGTTGAAGCGAAGTCGGAGAAAAACGAAGATTGAATTCAGAAAAATTGATTTTCAGAGAGATAGAAATACAGAGTAATTGAAGGTGATGATGCTAATGATTCAGAAAATTTGGTTTTCAGAGAGGGATCTTGATTTTCTGAGCAATGCTAATGATTCTGGAAAATTGAGCTTTTTAGAGAAGTTGATGATGAATCTAAGAAAAGAAAGGGAAAAAAAACGAATGAAATATTCTGTGAGGCAGTTGTGCTCTGATACCATAAAGTTTGAGAGAAGGTCAGAGTAAACAAAACAAGAAAAGAATTATTGTATTATTGAATTAAGAAAGGAAATACCCAAAAGGAGAGTATATATAGAGGAATACAACAAAGCAGACTTAAATGAAAATAAAAGGAAAAAGGGCAAAATAACTAATTATCTAATAAACCTAATAATATTAATTAATACATCAATATTTGTCGAGCCAATTCCGTCCTATTAACCTTTGTTTCACCCTTCGACAATGCTATTTCAAAAATATTAGGCTCCGTTTGTTTTGGAGAAAAACAATTTTCATGGAACATCATTTTCCAAAGAAAACAATTTTCAATGGAAAATATAGATGTAAACAAAGTTTTCCTTTGTTTGTTTGGTTAGAGGAAAACTTGTGAAAGAAAGAAAAAAAATGAAATAGAAATGAAGGAAAGATAAGGGAGAACAGAAGAAGTAAAGAGTAGGAAGGAAAATGTGGCATTCCTTCTATACAAAAGGAAAATGGTTTTCCTTTTCCAAAGTGACATTTTCCATCTCAAGGAAAATTATTTTCCATCCCTTTCCAAAACAAACAATGGAAAATGAAAAGAGGGAGGAAAATCATTTTCCGGAAAAATATTTTCCATCAAAACAAATGGAGTCTTAGTGTCATGCATGTTTCCGTTATTAAGCTCAATCATAAGACTATAAAAAGGTTATCTTGAATAGATCTCATTTGACGTGAAAATAACATGTGACTGTGTTGAATGAGATTTCCTTTAGGCTTATCTCACATACTTTGGTTTCCCTCTATCTTTTATCACCTGGATCAAAACTTGTGTCACAATCATGTCTCTCTCCCTCATTGGCAACGTTAATAGTAGAAAATATATTAAGCCTTCACTTGGCTTGTGTCAAGGAGATCCCCTCTCTCGTATATGTTTATTATGATACTTATTCATCATCTCTCCATTGCTTCAAATGACCCTAAATTAGGTATTGGGATAAAATTGTCATCGACATGTTTCACAATCCCTTGCCTACCTTTCGCCGATGATAGCCTCCTATTTGCCAAAGTCAACCTTAACATGGCTCATGAAATTCATTTTATGTTAAATAACTTCTGCTAACTTCTGCCAATTCTCATGGTCAATTAGTCAAATTTCACAAATCGGCTATTTTTTTTCTCTAAACATGTTCCAACCGCTTGTCATCACGTCTTACAATAGAATTTTTTATGATCCTTAAATCAATATTGGGACGGTTAGGGCTGTCAATTTGGTTAGGAACTGTTGGTTTAACTGTTAACCTAACGTGAACTGAACTGAATGGTTTGAACTGAAATGAACCAGTAACCAAATGATTGATAATTGAAATTCCAACTAAAACAAAATGAACTGCACTTAACTGAACTGAAACTGAACTGAATCATGAACTGAAATCAACTGAACTGAAAAGGTTGACTACATAAAACTGTTTTTAACTGACCATAACTGAATCATAACTGAACTGAGATTAACTGTAACCTATATGGTTTTGTTAGTTAATTGAACTGTTTTTAACTGTTTATCAACTGAACCGAAATGACTTATAAAATATTTGATTTTGTTAGTTAACAAAACTGCAATTAACTATTGATCAACTAAACCAAAATGACTTATAACTAGTTTTAAGTTGTTGCTTGATTGAACCAAATTGAGAAAAAACTGTTTTAAATCATTGGTTAACTGAAAATCGCTTTACACTAAACTGAAATTAGACAAAATCTATTTGTATCAAATTATACTATATTAAATCAAATTGTTCTTTTCACGAAACGATTATTTATAATATACTATTAAATAAAATTGTGTGTTCTTTTCATATATTGATTATTCAAATTAATTAAATTTAGCATATTAATAATTTAAAATTGATTGTTTTCAACCATACCCATTTCAAAAGAGTTGGTTGGATTTTAGATATCTTCTTCAAATAGATAATTAAATATATAAAACAATACATTTTCTAGCAAAATAAATAGACTTTATTACCAAAATCAAAGAGATACAAACTAACACTGAGCTACGAGCATCAACCCTAGTACCCACCTTCTAGGAAGGGTTGTACCCAGGGAAGAGCAAACTATAGTCAACAAGATAACAACTAACAGCTTAACAAGCACCTTAACAAGGTGGATTACACCCATCACTCATCAGTATCATTATCAATATCCATGACCATATAGAATAGTTATTAACATGTCACCATCATCCATGATCATCATCCATGTCAATATGTCATCATCATCCATGTCATCAACATCCATCACCATTCATATACATCATCACACATCACCAATATCATCACCCATGCATTATTATCCATCTCCATCCATCATCAATCTTATTACCATTACTCCATTGTTATTACCATGAAATGGGCAAAGTGGCAATGCAATGGCGCATCAATCAACAATCACCGTCAACATATTAAATTAAGACTTTCACACAAATAATAGAAGCATTTGCTCGAGCAGTCAATGATTATCTATATTTTATGGATAAGTCATTGTCTGAGTGATACATATAGTATGACTGCATTCTAAATAATACAATTGTATATATAATAGTATGATATTAAGTTATATTAGTATGATACTTTGTCTTAATATTATATGATTTCTTGTTTTTACAGTATGATTTAATGATATAACAATGTGATGTATTGTATATAGTGTATGATGATGGTGTTATATACTATCAAATTAAAGATATTATGCATTCTAGTATATGGCTACAATATTATATTATTTGTTGATTTTATAGTATGATTTATTTATAGAATAGTATATTAGTATGATGTATTGAGCATATTATGCATATATAGTATCATGATGGTTATTGTTATTAACTTTGTATTAGATTAAAAGTAGACTCAAATCTTGTTATTGTTATTGTTCTCGATATTGTTACTACTATTATTGTTATTATATTATTCATATCAATCACCATCATCGTTATCATCGTTCATCAGTTACATCATCAATTCATTATTGTTGTTGTTTTGGTAATTGCTATCATCATTATTGTTATGATCGTTGTTATCGCCAATATAGTATCACTCTTCATCACCTTAACCATCATATATACCCAATATTGATACTTGATACGCAGTTGCACATTTATACTTAATAATATTAGTACAAGAATAATTTGATTAAAATATGAATTGATAAATAATAAATAACTTTAACGTGCACCTCAACTTAACTAACCCATTGTGACGCAAACAATTCAATGGCTAAAACGAATACGATCGGCTCATATTATTTAGAGAAACAAACGTGAAAAAACTCGGTTAAAACCCATTAATACTTAATATCTAACTCGAACAAAACCGTTACAGATTTCCTTGTAAAACTGAAAAATAACCATAATGTAACTGAATATAATCATTTACAATAGACTGATAATAACCGAAATCGAATGGATATAAACGTATTTATTCATATCATAAATTGAATACATCTAGAACCGATATATCAACCGCTCACAATGAACTAACAACAATTGAAATAGCACGGGTAAAACCGAAGAACAACCATAATGTAAGCTAAAGACAATGGGAATTGTTATATCAACCGTTCACAATGAACTGATAACAACTGAAATCGTATGGGTAAAACCAAAGATCAACCATACCTTAAACTGAATACAATCGGAACTGTTATATCAATCGTTCACAATGAACTGACAATAACTGAAATCGTATGGGTAAAATCGAAGACCAATCATAACGGAACTGATTTGAACTGAAAATAAAATTAACTGCAATGGGTTAGAACTGAAACTGATAAAGTTAAAACCGAATTGGTTATTTTGGAAAAGATCAACTGAAGTCAACTGAACTGAAGTCAACTGAACCGTTTGGGTCCAACCATAACTGAACTTATTAACTGAACTGACACCCCTAGGGACGGTATCTCGGAACCTGCTTCGAAACGAACGGTCTTACCAAAATAGATATTGACCAAATTCTTAACTCAACTAATGGTCTGATGCTCGCCTTATGATTTGGGAAATTAAGTTGCATCATAGGGAGAATTATATTAAACAACAACATTGTTATAAAACTTTTACCCAAAGTATTATATTCATACTTTTCTTTTAATCATGTAGTTTGTGATTTTTCTCTAGAACCCAAACCCAATAACAACCTCCTTTTAGTAACCCAAAATTGGTATCAAGTTAACATAATCCTACCCGACCTATTTGACACATCTATTCCTTTGTCATGATCAAACCTCAAAAAAATAAACCCAAACCTATCTATTCATAATGCACTTAGTTTGCTTCCTTTACTTTTTCACGCTTTTCAAAACATAACGTTAAATGAATACATCTTTAGGTTTATATATAATAAAAAATTATATATTAAAAAAGTACGCATTGAGCCAAATCAACAAGATTCCACTTGACTATATTTTTCTTATATGTATAAAATTAGAAAGTGTCAAAATTACACAATGAATAGGGACAAAAGTTCTTATGCAACAAACATATAGGGACAAAGGTTATAATTACAAAATAGGGTAACAAACCAAAATCAATATATATATACAAAATATTTGTGCCTAAAATAAACATTCAATCAATATAAAATAAGTCAACAACAATTGTTTTACAAATCCATATATAATCCACTTATCTGTATTGTATTATCGTCATGCATAAAAAAGTTTATGTTCAAACCTAATAAATTTCAGTTTGGACCAAATTCAATTACTAAAAGAATAATGTGTATATTGCCAACAATAGTACCAAATTTTTAAAATTGTCGCAAGCATCGCGTACAAAGAAAGTTAGTAGATATTAATGTAGCGATGGCTAAGACAATTTTTTATTATACTCTCTCTGTAACATAATACTAGTTACAATTGGATTTGCACGTATTTTGAGGAAACGATTTAAGGTGTAAACGAAAGAATTAGTCAAAATGGTTTTAATACAAACAAAATATGATTAAAAGGTGCTAATATTAAATTTTTTTGACTAATTCCATTGTTTACCCCCTTAAATTATTTTCTCAAAATGTGTACAAGATCAATTATTACTTATATTATGTTGCGGATGAAGAATATTATTTTTCCCTTATTCGACGGCAATGTCGGCAACTCGGCAAGTAGGATGCGGATCCAACACGGATAATTTATTAAACATTAATTATTAATCCATGCTCTTCCAAGTGTTGCCACTAGCCCACTTGTGTAAAAAGATATTTTTAATTTCCATATATAATTGCCTAAAAAAAAAAAATCGATATATAATACTCCCTCCATCCATAATTAGGTGCTCTATTTTTCTTTTTTGGCCTTTCAATAAATTTATTTGCTCCATTTTCTATTTTAATAAGATGGCTCATGACTATATTTACTTTTCTACCCTTAACTTTCCATCATTTACTTACTTTTAGGGCTCGTTTACATTAGATGAATAGAGATGAATTGAACTGAACTTAACTTAATAGAGATGAACTGAATTGAACTGAATAGAAGTGGATTAATTGAACTAAATAGAGATGAGCTGAACTGAAATGAATATAATTTGAAGTAAACAAGCCCTTATTACCACTTTTACGGTGCGTTTGATTTATCTGAAACTTTCTGATACGATTTGATCTGAATTTTTTTGATCTGGTTAATATGATATGATTTTTTCTTATATGGTCTAATTCGATATGAACTTTTCTAATCCAATCTAAACTTTTCTGATCAAAACTGAATTTTCTAATTGTATTTATTAATTTATTATTATAGTTATAATTTTTCTAATCTAAATTTTTTTGATCTGATATAATTTGAATTTTTCTGAAATGGTATCTTCTGATCTGAATTTTCTGAAAATAAGCAGAGGGGTGCTTATTTAAGTTGAATCAAACACAAATTAATTTATTTTATCCATATAAGTTTGCATTCTAGGTCATGTTTGCACTACCTTCCAAATTTTGAAAGCTTCTAAAAAATGGGAACAAAATTAAATGGAGCACTTAGGGCTTGTTTACTTCAGATTATATTCAGTTCAGTAAATCTCTATTCAGTTCAGTTCAGTTAATCTCTATTCAGTTCAATTAATACACTTCTATTCAGTTCAGTTCAATTCATCTCTATTCAGCTAATGTAAACGAGCCTTAATAATGGACATAGGGAATATTTCTTTTTTACCTTTTTTTTGGGAGATGAACTTCAATAATGCATTATTCAATAATATAACTCATGACAAGAAATATCTCAACACGTACATGCACCCACAACCACAATGGCTATAAATACATAGCACCCTAAAGAAGCAATAGTTTCATATACCATCCATCATACATTACATACATAATATATATAATTCATTCATATTATACAAAAAGTAAAGAAAAAAAAAAAACAATGGCAGGAATAATTGAGAAGATTGGAGAGAAACTCCATATTGGTGGTGATCATGGAGAGAAAAAAGAGGATGAACATCACAAGAAAGATGAAGGTGATCACCATAAAGATGGTGGTGACCACAAAGAAGGTGGCATGATGTCAAAGATCCTTGGTCATGGTGATGGTGATGGTGAACATAAACATGATGATGATGATCATCATGATAAGGATCATAAACATGGTGGTGATGATCATGATAAGCATGATGATGGGGAGAAAAAGAAGAAGAAAAAGAAAGATAAGAAGAAGAAGAAAGAGGATGGCCATGATGATGATGATAAACATGATGGTGGTAGCAGCAGCAGCGGCAGCGACAGCGATTAGATCCCATTGTTACAATATATTATCTATGAAATGAGGTATAATTTTATGGATCCAACCAATATTAAATGTTATTCTACATTTTCATTTTCATTTTTTTTTTGTTGAAATTATATAATTTTTTTTAAGGAAAATTTGATAAAAATAAGTCAAACTTTGGCTGATCTTCCATAAATAAGTCAAATTTTTGAAATTCCAAAAATAAGCTAATCTTTGCATCATGTCAGTCAAATTTGGGTCAGAATATTTTGTTTACTCACACCAATGAACCGTGAAATAAAAAAAAATCCGTGAAGGATAAGGAAGACATGTGGTGGTAGAGGTCGATTTTGATAGGTCAATCGAGGTGGCGGTAAATAAAATTTTATAACCTAAATTTGTCTGATATGGTGTAAAGTTTAACTTATGTATGGAATTTCAAAAGTTTGACTTATTTATTGAAACCGACCAAAGTTTGGCTTATTTTTGCCAAATTTTCCTTTTTTAAATAAATAAATACGTATGAATAAATATGAATAAAAAGCATTGATCCTTGCATATGTGGAAAATCGGAAAATGAGCAATATAGAAAAGTAAATCATGAATCTGAAATAATTTCATAACAAAAACTATATATATATATATTTATTAAAAGAGAAAAAAATATGAATCTGGGTTATTTTTAAAAAAAGTTGATGTAATTTGTGTAATAATTTAGTAAAGTTATTCCTAAAATACCCCATATTTTCTTTATGATTCCATATATGTAAATTAAACCTGATTTTAGTCAAAATTACATCAAATGCTTTTTGATTTTCTTCATTCATTATTCGATATATATATATATATATATATATATATATATATATATATATATATATAAAAGGATGTTTATTTTGATAATAATAATGTTTAATTATAATTGCAGGATATTAGATCTGGAGGAGGTGACATGCGAGACACGTCTTGTTACGGTGTTAGTGACTCGTTGACTTTGTAGTAGGAAGACTTTTTTTTATTTTGGTTTTTCTACATAATTAATAACACTACTTGTTTGCATTTACACAAAAAAAAAAAAAAAAAAAAAAAAACCCTGTAAAAGGCTAAAAGCTCCCTTTTTTTATTTTTAATTCTAAAGTTTGTAATTGTTTTTCGTAATGAAATTATGTATGTTTGATTTGATTTTGTGGTTAACCGGACTACGTTAATTTTAAGGTGTTATTGTTAATCAAAATTTGGTGATCAAAATTCAATCGATGTCAATATTTTATCATGTCCGTGCAATTATCTTGTATAGTTTATGTACTAAATTGTTGTGATGGGTAATATTAGGGATGGCATATATATAATTTATTAAAATTTAAAGGACTTAGTATTGTTATTTTTGATTTGAAACGATAATATAAGGTATCATTGTTAATCAAAATCCTGTCTGGTCGGTTTCTTATCATATATGCGTGTGTATGTTATTATCTAATACAATATATGTACTAAATTGTATAATCTGTGTAATATTAAGGATGTTCTTATAATTGATTAAAGTTTAAAGGTTTTAAATGTAAAAAAAAGAATGAGTGTTTATTAATAATCATTTTATTTTTGAAAAATTTATTGATATTATTATTTTCTAAAGAAATACTATCATCATTACAAAATATGACTATACTAATTTGAAGGACTCTCTTTGTATGATTCAGTCCTGCTAATGGGCTTAGAAGTTTGGGCCCGTTAGTCCATTACATCACTTATATACTAATTTACTAATTCATTAACCCGGCCCTAATGGCTTATTAGTTACGAGTTGTCGAGTATCATCTATGGTATGTAGAATTAGCCTAATATGTACGTTATGTAAGCGGCAATATTCCACAGGGATTTGGTCCAAAAATATAGAATGCAGAGCCCTTAGCTTATAAGCGAGTGACCACAAAACGCCAAATAATAATGAATTTCCTATTTTTTGGGAATTTTGACACTAAAATGTCTGCCAGTGTATCTGCCGGTCAAGATTATAGGAACAATTTATCTAAATGATGAATTTATTCTCTATGATATATTGCTTGTTCAAGATTTTAAGCACAATTTGATGTCTATTGGGAAATTAGTGGATAAATCTGATGTAAGAGTGGATAATTCTCTATGATGAACTTTTGCTTTATTTTTATTTATTTTTTTATTTTTTAGAAAGGAAAGGTATACAAGGGAGTCAGGAACTCTTCCTCTCAAAGAGACAACCTGACTGGTCACGCTACAAGTAGTAAGAGAATTTAGTATCCATGAAAGGATCTATATCGATATGCGTAGGGGCCCAATGCCCGAGAGACGCCACATAATCTGCGGATTGGTTGGCTTCACGATAGACATGAGTCGCATGAAAGGAGGCGAAGTCCTGAAGGAGGCGGCGTATATCATCCATGAGGAGCTGGATCTTCCACGGACAACTGAAAGAACCCTGCAAAACACGAATGACAGTAAGATTATCTTCTTCAATAAAAATGGTAGAAAAATGCAGTTGCCAAGCTAGGAGGAGGCCGTTGCGAAGGGCTATAGCTTCAGCGACGAAAGCGGAAGTTGAACCTAGGAAATAGGAACGAGCTAGAAGTAGATCGCCCTTATGTTACTGTTCATAGCATAAATGGTTGGGTCGTACACTCGTTATTGAATTCTTGCATGTGTTACAATAATATATAAATATTTGTATAAGACACGGTGGCTAGGCACGAACCATTGGTTGGGTCGTACACTCTTGCATGAACCTTATACTGTATAAATTGACACGAGTTCGGCATGGCAAGGGCTTTTCTTGACTTGTTATAACCACGACACGTTGTGGCATGAGGTACGTGGGCTAGGCATGTATGCCATCTTGGCATGATCCTTTGCCCACTTTTATGCACTAATTTTAAAATACACTTTGCATCCAAAAAGTTACGAATTCAATTCTCTCCGGTTATCCCCTAAAAAGAAAATTGGGAAATTCCCATTGGTACTACCGTGTTTTGGCGAATTTCCAATGGTACTACCGTGTTTTGGCGAATTTTCAATGGTACTACCGAGTTATTTTTAATCCCAACGGTAATATATTCTTGAGAAGGTATTGTGTCAGACCGGTCTGACAGTAACATTTCTGTCAGACCAGTCTACTAGACCTGGACACATATTGTTGAATCTGGACACATATGTGTTTAACCTGGACACATGCTGTTAAACCTGGACATGTATTGGTAGACATGGATACATTTGTAAACCTGGAAACAGAACTGGACACATTTGAAATCTGGACACAATTTGTAAACCTAGACATGCAAACCTGAACAAATGTGGACAAACCTGGACAAATATGAACAAACCTGGACAAATCTAGACAAACATGGACAATCTAGACAAACATGGACAAATCTGGATAAATCTGGACACACCTGGACAAATGTGGACAAACCTAGACAAATATGAACAAACATGGACAAATCTAGACAAACATGGACAAATCTGGATAAATCTGGACACACCTGGACATGCAAACCTGGACTAATGTAGACAAACCTGGACAAATGTGGACAAACCCTGGACAAATATGAACACACCTGGACAAACCTGGATACATATTTTTAACCCTGGATACATATTTGTAAACCTGGACACATATTGTTTAAACATGGACACATTTTGTAACAAACTTGGACAAAAAACGTTCTTTGCATTTTGAGGCCTTTAGAGGTCTCGTTTGGCGATTTCCAGTGGCCAAATCCCCTTTGAGATTTGCAGCTGCGTTCATCTCGAAAAATTAATAAATTTCGACATATTATATGCCCCGATCCGACACCCGAGCGCAAATTTTTAGCCTCCCGAAGTTTTTCACTATTATAATTGGTTATATGGGTCAGCCGTCTGACCAGATTGTCTGGTCAGGCCATCTGACCCAATACTTTCACTATATTCTTTATGATTAAATTTCAAAATTTAATGTTATTAAACAAAAAAACCGTTAAAATTAACGAAAAGAAATACATTACTTAACTATAATTAACTAAAAAACTATATTAAAAAAATTAATTAATCATAATTAACAAAACAAACCCCCGTAAGTATTCAAATGATTTTGTAAAGCCTTGAGTAGACTATTTTTTATGCATAGATCAAGACGCGCAAATCAAGGCAAATTGGGAATGCAAATTAGGGCTAATCGAGTCATTTTTTGCAAATTTTGACCTCAAATTAGATCCCATAAGGCTAAAATGACCCGTAAAACCTTAAGCAGGTTATTTTTTCTTTACGTGTAGATCAATGCGTGAAAATCGAGGCGAATCGGGAATGCAAATTATGGCTAATCGGGTCATTTTTTGAAAATCTCAACCTCAAATCGGATCCCATAAGGGTTAAAATAACCCGTAAAACCTTGAGCAAACTATTTTTTTACACCTAAATTTATGTGTCCAAATTGAGACAAATCGGGAACTCAAATCAGAGCTAATCGGGTCGTTTTTTGCAACTTTCAATCTTAAATCGGGCCCTTAAAGACTAAAACAACCCGTAAAACCTTGAATAGGCTATTTTATATTATTATTAGTTATCATTTTTATATAATTAACGAAATATTCATCCACGATGCTACATTTGGGAATTTTAATCATAATGAGTATTACCGTTGGGATTAAAAAAAACTCGGTAATACTATTGGAAATTCACAAAAATGCGGTAGTACCAATGAGAATTTCCAAGAAAATTCTAGCTAGATTTTTGTGTACGTGAAAAAATAGTCTTGCTTGATTAATCGAACATAGAGATGTCAACGAGCCGAATCGAGCCGAGTAGTAACCTGTTCGAGCTAGGCTTAATTAATATTTATTGAGCTCCAGCCGAGCTCGAGCATAACCGAGCTTTCAAAAACATTGTTTGAGCTTGGCTCATTTAATGTTTTCATGTTCGAGCTCGGCTCGAGCTTGCTCATTTACGTATTCAAACTCGAGCTAAGATAACTCATTAATAAACAAGCTTTGTATATGTTTAAACGAGCTTTGTACATATTGTGATATTAATTTCTAATTTTAACTTTTTCCCAAGCATAAGTAATACAAGAAATAAAAATTATAGCCCAAAATTTAATTTGGTTAAGACTCAAGGAAATGAAAGTAAAAGCAGGGTAATGGACTAACAGATAATTATGGATATTGGATAGCATAATTTCAGAAGAGATAAACTATAGTCCAAAATTTAGCTCATATAAATGGAAAAACTTATATTTCTGAAATATAAATGATGCATACTATAAATAAATATATTTTAAAATTTGAATATATAAATGAGTTTTTAATGAGCTTTTAACAAGTATTAAACGATTACGAGCGAGCTTTTAAAGAACTTGAACGAGCTGTTCGTGAGCCTTAACGAGCCGAGTACTACCTTGTTCGAGTAAAATTCGTTTATTAATCGAGCTTGGAAATTTTGCTCGGACTTGTTTATTTATATTCGAACGAGCTTTGACTGAGCTTTGACCAAGCTTGTTCGCGAGCTGTTCACGAGTGTATCGGCTCGTTGACGTCCCTAATCGAACACCATACTACTACGCATAATAATTGATAATCATTGCTAAATTATACTCGTATATAACATTCTCTCCATATCAGTTTATCTGCAACATTTCTAAATAAGGTTGTAACACACAATTAATAAATGCAACAACTTGCATTTTTTTAAATTTGGCACTCGTAAAATTTTAGACCTAAAATGACAAGTACCCCTAACTTATACACATAAACAAACATATACTCTTATAAATCTTACACATTTTCCAAAAATACTTTACATATCATTTTCTCTCTCTTACTTTACCCTTTAATGCTGTCATAACTTTAATTTAAGAAAAAGTCCATAAAAATTGTGTTAGCCCATTTGTTACAATTAAACTAATACAATGGAGTACAATATTTGAAAAGTAACTTTAGCAAGGCTATGCCCATGCAGATTGATGGTGGCGTAAGGCATGACATATGTGTGTCTTAACTCTTGACACATGACACCTTAAAGTCAAACTCTTTGAATCTTTGTATAGGTGGGTTTACACAGATTTTCGTACTCCACAAAATGAATTTCCCACTCTTAACCTTACAAAATCATTTTAAGCTTTAGTCCTTTCGATAGAGAAATAATATATACATATCATCTATTGGATAGATTAGTCAATATGCGATATGATATCGGAAAAATCTGATATAATATTGATATTAACAGATATAATTATATATTTACATGATCATTATATTCAAAATTACAAATGATTTAACAAAGATTAATGGCCACTTATTTAAGTTTATTCGGACATGATGTTAGTAACATAATACGTATATAATATTAGACATATCCAATATGTGATATGTGATTATCAATAGGATGTGTTATTTTTTTGAAGGACAATAGGATATGATATTGTTAAAATAAGATATGTGATATTGGACACATTGTAACATATAGGTGATACTTGATACTGATAAAATTAATTAGGGCTTATTTAAATTAATGGGCATTGTTACACCTTCTTACTAGGTTAACAACCAGTTGTCCACTAGAGATTGAATAACTAATATGATTTTGGACAGAATGGACACGTTGTTTAGTAAAGATTGCAATTTAACGAATGAAATACACTAGAATATCGTTTGGTTGACATAAGAAATAGTTTACTATGAAAATTTTCAATTTATTGAAATTTATTTCCAAAGTGAAATATGAATGTGTCTCTGTTTGGTTGTGACATAAAATTTATAATTCACACAATAATTGTCAATATAAAAAAAATCAATTGTCTATATAAAAAAAATAATCAAGGGAAATTCCCAGTGGTATACCTGAACTTTTTGGAAATCCCATTGGTATACCCGAGTTTTTTTAAATCCCAGAGGTGTACCTAATTTTAAACATAATTCCCAAAAGTAACATTTTTGTTTAAAAATTGTTAAAAACACTAACGATGGTTAATAAATTGAAAAAAAAACAAAATAAAGGAACAACAACCACAAATTGGGGGCCATCGGATCATTTTTTGTAAAATCCGACCTCAAATCGGAACCCTTAAGGATAAAAATGACTCGTAAAACCTAGAGCGGACTATTTTTTTTCACATAAAACAATGCGCGCAAAACGAGGCGAATCGGGAACGCAAATTAGGGACAATCGGATCATTTTTTGCAAAATCCGACCTCGAATCGAATTCCATAAGGGGAAAAAAGACCCGTAAAAACTTCAGCAAAATATTTTTTCACGTAGATCAATGCGCACAAAACGAGACAAATTGGGAACGCAAAGTGGGGGCATTCAAATAATTTTTTGCAAAATCCGACCTCAAATCAGGACCCATAAGGATAAAAATGACCCGTAAAATCATGAGCGGACTATTTTTTCACGTAGATCATCAATGTGCGCAAATCGATACAAATCAAAAACGCAAATTGGGGGCAATCGAATCATTTTTTGCAAAAACTCATTAATTTAATACATTAGTAGTTTTAAATATTATTTTTTTTAAAGAAAATTAAAAAAATTATTAACCAAAATTAAATCTAACCTTAAAAATTGTTAACGGAATATACCAGATTAGTTGCATTTAAGATCGGAAAGAAGTAGCACCGCTTCATCCTCATTTCTCCAATTCGCGAAAAAAAAAAAAATTGTGATAAAATCAACAACAATGGCGGTTTTATTGTGCATATTAGTTGCAGTTAGCATAGTGATTGTAACTTGGATATGGAGAACGTTGAATTGGGTGTGGATTAAACCCAGAAAACTCGAGAAATCTCTCAGAAATCAGGGTTTGAAGGGAACTTCTTACAAGTTTTTGTTTGGTGATATCAAACAAACCTTTAAAATGCGAGATGAAGCTCGACAAACGCCTATTCCTTTTACTAATGATTATTTTTCTCGTGTTCTTCCTTTTGTTCATCAACAAATCAACAAATACGGTTAGTTAATTTGCTCTTTGGTCTCTTTCTTCTTCAATTTCTAGTTTAAAATGAAAAATCTGCACTATGAACAAATCTTATCAATTAATTTGATTATAGTTTGCCTGAGTACTGATACTTGTTTATGGGTTTTGATATCTTCTTATTTATTCATTTTTTTTCTCTATTTTTAGATGGTGAATTTTGGCATGTTTTGTTTCTACTTATCTGATAATTTGAATTGATTTCTGATAATTTGAATTACACACAAATAAGATGTAGTAAATGTTAGAACAGTAGCTGATAAAAAAATGGAATGAATTATCTGTGATCTGTGGCGCGATGTGATCACAGCCTTGAAGCTGAAATTGCACCGCAACGACACACAGACTCACGGCAATCAACCTCCAGGAAACACGAATACACGATCACTATTATGTTTTGTTTCTATTTTTTTTTATTTTTTTTACTGATGATGGAGGAATTGGCATAAGACCAGGAACCATAACTAATGCTACCTTTGAATGAGTCAATGGTTACTGAATGAATGACTCAGTAAATAAACTTACTAATTGGAATTAGTCAAATAATTAAGTTATTATTAACGGTAACATAAACAGAACAAATCAGCTCGGGTCCAAAACTTTAATCAAGTTATAAGACCCAAGGGGCAAGGGCCAGCCCAGTTTGGGTGTGGTGAACTCAAACTACCGCTAGCCCACTAAAACCTCCGAGCCACACTACCGCTAGCCCACTAAATCCTCCAAGCCACATAAGGTATATGAGAGAAATAAATCTATATAAACTATACCACTCTCACTCACACTATCAATATGGGATAAAAGACCTTTCATATTCTTTTGAAGCAACTTTAACTCGACCATTAAACTCTAACAGTAAATTCTACCATGAGTTCAAATAAATTGAATGCAGTGCCTATTGAAGTTGGAAGTTTTGAGACAACTGTAGTAGTAGTCGTTACTATGACTCTATGAGATGACCCCAAAGATGGAAAAGAAAGTATATGAACGAAAAAGTTGAGAATACTGAAAATGGATATGCTTTAAATTGTGTCGCCGAATATGGAAAATTTGGGGTAAATTGCTCCTTGTTCAAATCTTTGTTAGGTTTGTTTGAGTATGGGTCTTAATTAGAGTCGGCAGTCATGTCCTGTTCATGTCAAACCCGCATACAACGGGTTGTACCCCTTGACCCAAACAAGGCCCGGTAGGCCTAATTAATGAAAAGTGTCGTGTCTAGTCCGTTTAGTTAAACATGTCAGAATGCTTGACCTAAACCCATTAATTTTGTATCGTGTTCGGATTGTGTTAGCGTGTCATGTCAATTTTTGCACTGTAAATTAGTAGTTGGGTTTAATCTTGTTGTCTCAACCCGCCTAAATAAACGGGTTGAAACCCCTTGACCAAAACCCGATTCGTTTAATAAGTGTGTAATATCGTGTCAATCCGATTACTTAAATGTGTCAAAGTCTTTGAGCCAAATCCGCTAATTTCAAGTCGTATTATAGTGTCTTGTCAGTTTTTGCTTGCTTTAATATTTTAACGAGCTGAGAGAAAAAAAAAAAAAAAGCAAGAGGACTCTGTCACTACTTTAGGGAATGCAACTGTTTGGGACAATCAAAAGATCAAAACAACGACATTGAGTGTTGGTTTGGTTGCCATAGTAAATAAGTTCCTATAATCCTCTAGGAATTTGTATTTTATGGGAATTCATTTCCATAGGTAAAATCCTAGGAATTTCTAAAATTTGTTTGGTATACAATATGGGAAGTTGTAATTCCCATAAATTTTAATTGATCAAACGGGGACTTGATAATTTATTTCCTATGTTTTGTGGGAAGTTAGAATTCTCATGAATTTACAATTTCTACATATTTCAATCTTTGCATCAACCAAACAACTTGTCATGTTAGCATTTCCCATGAATTTTGATTTCCCACATATGTTGTTGTCATTAAACATTTACGGGGCTATTGCCAGGTGAGAATCGGAGTTTGGGAATTTTAGAATGAGAATGGGAATGTGAATTGATGACCGGACATTAAAATAAGGCTTGGAATAATTTGGGAATATTTTCAAGAAATTATACAAATATCCTTATACATGTGAGGGCTGCTAGCGGCCAAACTTTGCTTTGGTTATGAAATGATGCATAGAGAATTATTGTATAAACTTATCAAATCAATCAATCAAAGCCTTATTCCCATAACCGGGGGGGGGGGTTGACTACATGAACCAAATTGATTACGCTGGGTAGTTGTCCACTAAGATTTTCCTCTTGCTTTTCCAACAAGAATTTTTATTACTCCTTTTGCTAAATTTAGTTTTCTGTGTTATTAACTTATATGTTATGCAATGTCCATAAAAAAAGCTTACAGCCTTACAGGTTATGAGGCAGTTTCTCAGTGAACTCCTTTTGCTAACATAGTGAGGTCTTGAGGTCTTAGTTTTTGAGTAATACCTGTAGTCCTATACTATTCTACCTTGTGCTTCGAAATTCATGGTAAAACAAGTGCAATTGAGCAAATCAGAGGTGTTAGGTTTGCCTTGAATCATATTTTCAGCTTTCTTCTCATATAATCATGTTTTACGTAGTAGTATAAGATTATGTAATATTTGTTTTCAGACATTTGTCTATAGCCTTTTGCTTTCTTAGTCCGAGTGCTGCAGGGTTACGAGTTATCCCAAATTCCCAATTGCCAATATCCAATATGTTCTTCGTAGTAATAATTTTACTGTGATTTTTGAAAACTTTGATATATATGTATAATGAAAATCTATCACTTAATGCAGATGAAAATTGCTTGACATGGCTGGGGCCTGTTCCAGTTATACATATTACAGAGCCTGCGCTAATAAGGGATGCATACACTAGGATCAATGTGTTTCAAAAGGCTAAATTTAACCCACTCGTTGGGTTGCTTGTTCCTGGACTAGTAAGGTATGAAGGTGAAAAATGGGCGAAACACAGAAAGTTGATCAACCCAGCTTTCCATATGGAAAAGCTAAAGGTATCTGTTAGCTTAAACAGCTCATACAATTATACAAGTGTATTCTACATTATGATTTTTGTGAGCACCTAGTCCTAATTTTTTTAAAAAAAATCTTAAGAAGTACTACCTTCGTCCTAAATTACTTGCTACATTTCCTTAGCACAATTTTTTAAAAGAAACATGTGAGGTGCTAGAGACCATTAAAAAGTAGATGTATTTATGAAGAAGATGACAAAAATGGGGTTAAATAGGTTGAATAAAGAGGGTAAATAACAAAAATAAGGGTAGTGTGAGTAAAAATTAAGCGAGCCCCACGTATTAAAAAAAGAAATGTAGCAAGTAAATTAGAACACCTAAATAAGGAAAATGTAGCTAGTAAAGAAAGACGGAGGTATCAATAGTGATTTTGCCAATATCTTACTCCAAGCTACTTTAACTTATTTTATGTGTTTCTTTTTTATTTTTATTTTTTATGTAGCTTATGCTTCCAGCATTTGGGGTCAGTGCTATTGAAATGATCAACAAATGGGAGAAGATGGTTTCTGAAACAGGTGCCTCTGAGGTAGATGTGTGGCCGTATCTTACTACCCTCTCTGCAGACGTTATATCTCGTGCTGCTTTTGGCAGTAGCTATGAGGAAGGAAGGAGAATATTTGAACTTCTGAGGGAACAAACTCAAATCGCCTTACACCTTTTAAGATCAGTTTATATCCCCGGATGGAGGTAAGCTAAAAGATGTACATCACATACAATATTTACTCCACATTTTAGGCTGTTTTGCACTTCTACATTGCATTAATACTCATGTACACACTAGATTTTTACCAACAAAGACCAACATAAGGATGAAAGAATTGAACTCAGAAATACAAAATTTATTGACGGGGATAATCGATAAGAGAAAGAAGGCAATGGAGGCCGGAGAAGCTGCCAAGGATGACTTGTTGGGGATATTGATGGATTCCAACTTCAAAGCGTCTGGATGTACTGTCAGCCAGAAGCAGCAGCTGGCAATGACTTTCCGGGAAATGATTGATGAATGTAAGCTGTTCTACTTTGCGGGGCAAGAAACCACATCTGTATTGTTGGTATGGACAATGATTTTGTTGGGGAAGCATCAAGATTGGCAAACCCGCGCCCGAGAAGAAGTGATTTCTACATTTGGAAAGGATCAACCAGACTTTGAAGGGTTAAATCATTTAAAGACCGTAAGTGCTTATTATATCATCTATTCCGTATGTTGTATTTATTCATGGAGTACCGTTTTGGAAGCATAGTGATTATTTGAATTCAACCTGCACTCGCAATTTACATGATATAATTGACAAGATTAATTTGATTTTCAATTGTTATTTCTAATTTCGGAAGCATAGTGATGATTTGAATGTTTTCCTAAAAGGTTTAGCAAAAGCTAGGGATTAATTTTGTCAATTATCAATTATAATTAGTACAAAATCTCCTGTTAGATCATATTTTAGCTATAAAAAAAAATTCTCCTGTCAAACGTCTAGCTCAAAAACGGTAACTTTTTACTATGAATCTACAACTTTTTTGCTTAACTAGTTAACCTTTCAATAAAAAGATATGGTTCATTGCTAAAAGTTACATTTACTATTTCATGAAGATGTATTGATGCCTTGATGATAGTTATTATAATGTCGTAGCTAATTCCATGAGTGTGAGTTTGTTGTAGGTGACAATGATACTATATGAGGTGCTGAGATTGTACCCGCCTGTGGTTGCTAGCTCCCGTGTTATATACGATCACGAAACAAAACTCGGAGATCTCTCAATTCCGCCGGGTGCTATGGTCAGTCTGTCATTACTCCATACTCATCAGGATCCTAAACTTTGGGGTGTTGATGCAAAAGAATTTAAACCAGAAAGATTTTCAGAAGGGATTGCAAAGGCAACTAAGGGAGATACTTCATTCTTTCCTTTTGCGTGGGGCCCGCGAATCTGCATCGGGCAAAATTTCGCACTTGCTGAAGCTAAAATGGCATTGTCTATGATTTTGCAGCGTTTCTCTTTTGAGCTGTCCCCGTCCTACACCCATGCTCCTACAACCGTTTTAACTCTTCAACCCCAGCACGGTGCTCATCTGATTTTACATCGGCTTCCATCATAATGTGAGTAAAAGCCTCTTCAGGTTTCTAAAAAAGTATGCAAATACAGGTTTATGCTCATACATACAATACTTTTCTACTCTAGTCCTAATTTTGTTGTAATAAATCTAGTTGAAACTATACTCCACATTATATTATACTCCCTCCGTATCGTTTTATCTGCAACAATTGAGAATATATGAGAGAGATAAAATGTTCATTGTTGCAGATAAATCGATATGGAGAGAGTACAAAGTATTGATAATTGCATGTAATTTCACGTAGGGAAAAGTATACATATGTAAACTTGTAAAGTATGCAGAGTGTCTGCTGTTGTATCCATGTAAAGAGTTGTTGCAAGTTTCCATAAACAGAGTTTGTTGTGAGGGAAAAAAAAAATAGAGGAAGTATATTACTTTGAATGTTAACATATGTAGCTTGGAAGTGTATAGTTTTTTTTTTTTTTTGTTTTTTTTTTATACAATGGAAAAGGTTAAGGTGTGCTTTTTTCACCTTAAAAAGTACTCCATCCGTTCTATATTAGTTGAAATGTTATTTTTTTAACGCTTACCAATGTATAATATAAATTCATAATATCTTAAATTTTGTTTTACTAAAAATTATAAAAATTAGATTACAATAAAGTATATATTGAGACGATTTAAAAGAAATCTTACATGACTATATTTGTTTACATGTATAAAGCATAAAAGCAAATTATATGAGTGATTATAAATAGTGCCTAAATTGCCAATGTTGCGTTTAATATGATAAGAGGAAGTAAATTTCAGTTGATATAAGCTTAAATAAGCTTAGGTAAGAAATTTTTTTTTTTAAAAAAAAGGTTAGATAAATTAGGTCCAATCAAGTGTGATGAGATCTAATTTTTATTTTTTTTATAATTTAGGCTCATCAGGTCCAATTAGATTTTATAAGTTTCAATCAAATCTAGAGTCGGAGACAGCAACATTTTTTATGATAGTGGCGGTCTTTGACCAAATGACAGAATTTGTGTGGTGGTCCAAAATTTTTACTTGTCCAATCCAATCCGAATGAAATTTCTAAAGTTTGAATCTTAAATATTTTAGAGTAATTTTATTATTTCTATCTTTTTTAAAACAAAAAATATATGACACAAGATTAAAAGTTAAGAGCGGTCGTCAGATAAATTTAGCAGTGCGTTATAAATATATAATACATCTATATATTACACAAATAAATAATTAAGTTATACGGAGTTATAAATATATAATACATCTATATATTATACATTATATCTTTTCTATCTTTTTTTTTAAAAAAAAAATTCTATATATTACACTAATAAATAATTAAATAATACTCCGTAACGCAAGTCATAATCACTCAAGTTGCTAACAAATAATTGCTACATTTTGACTTGTAACACTGTTCATATGTGATATTTGAATGCTTCTAGTTTTATAAGCGTACGGAAAAACATAGTTATTATGGATCTAGCTAGTTTAATTCGTCTAACATGTACTTTTTAAATATATATTTTTTATAATTTTTTTTATTATATGTAGTTCAATATATTTTTATTTAAAGTTGTGTCTCTGTAAATGTGAATAAGTGAATGTAGGAACTAAATTGGGACGGGAGAGTATATCATTTGCATAAAAGACTAGTACTGTATTTAAGGTGCGTTTGGTTGGAGGTATTCATCAAAGGGAATGAGAATCATATGCTCCCATTTCCTTTAATTGTGTTTGTTAGGCTACTTTGTTCATTCACATTCCCTTCCCTGTTGCCCTATTCTAACATTTTCTCAAACCCACCCTCTCCCTATCTTTTCCATTCCCTTTCCCCATCTTCCAAAAGCCACCCAACCACCAACCCAGCCCCACCCCAACCTAAACCCAACCCCCACCCCAACCAGACCAGCCCAGCCCAGTCCCACCCTCAAACCCAACCCTACCCTCGAACCCAACCCACCCTCGAATCCAACCCTGATGGTGGTGGCATGCAGTCAATGATTGGGGTACGATGGTGGTTTGGGGTGTTTAATCAGATCGATTTGATCCGAAATGTCAGATATTCGAGAATTTCGCATTGGCCAAATCCTGATCCGAAAATTTTGAATGTGATTTTAAAATATCTGATATGAGATTTTTCAAAATTATATATATTTTTTGTATTTTAAACATATTTTCCGGGATATCTAGTCCGAAAAATCCGGTTATCGGCCCAAAATATCCGATAAAAATTCGGATAAAGCATAATCACTCGGTATAACGCAAGCCATAATCACTCATAAAGCATAAGTCGTAATTAGTCTTGGTCAAAAGATTGTCAAATGTCTCCGTGTAAGCTTCATGTGAGATGTGACCCTTGGGCCTTGGGAATTGAGAATTTTGTTTTATCTCATGTTCTAACTACACTATAAATTTTTAGCTGGTGATTTTGGTACTCCTCAATATTATTATTCATGTGAGAGAAAAAGGAGTGCTAAAATCAAATTGGGGAGTGTCAAAATTATTTCCTAAAATTTTGATATAAGTATTTTTTTTTTTAAAAATATTATTAAAATTTATTTTAAAAAAACAGTTGATATATTGACGTAATCCATTTTATAATGTTTGTTACGTATTTTATTTCTAGTGTTTAATTTTGTTTGTTACATTTAAAATATTTTTCTTTTATATTATTATTTTATTGGGTGCAATTACTATTTGATGTCAGTTTTAACGTGACTTTACCCACTTCCTAATGCAATTTTGATTTCCAATGCAATTAGATACATGGGAATGAATATTTGTGAAGGAAATTAGATAAATTAGTCTTAAACTAGCACCACCATGAAAATGAATTTTGATTTCCTTTCGAAATTTAATTATAAATTCATTCTTATTACCAATATTTATGATCGGCTATCAAACGGGCCGTAAGTCTCAATGTCTCATGGTGAAAAGTTGCCAATCTCATCATATTCTCTATTTAATTTAGTGATTTATTGTAATTATTTTTTTACTTTAGAGTTATGTATAAGATTTAGGAAAAAACTTTGTTGACCCACCGGGTAATATACCCACCACTAATAGAGAGTAATAATAGTGGGATGCAACTTGCATTATTAATAATTTTTTAATGCTTCTATTAGTGGTGGGTAGATTACCCACCGGGAAGATGTAGTCAGATTTACTTATACCTTCTAAAATGGTATCAATATGAAGATTTATGACAAAATCATACGTCAACTGTGTAATTAATGCTTAGTATATCAAGTTTTTCCAGTTTCCTTTATAAGCTTCGTAAATGTAGTTCTGACGGTTTTGTATACTATTTTTTTTTAATAACAAAAAATGGTGTAAAATAAGGCGATTTATTGCAATATAACATTTTAAAAAGAGGAAATTCCCACTAGTATATATGAGAATTTGATAATTTCCACTGGTATGCACGAGTTTTTGAAATTCCTAAAAAATATAGTTGCGTTTTTTACAATTATCAACCATGACATATATTAATTGTTAAATACTTGTCTCGATTTATGTGCAATTGATTTTTATATGATGAACAAATAACACGATTGATCAAAGATTTTGGGGTGTCATTTTAGCTCTTAATGAATCTTATTAAAATTTGCAAAATATGACCATATTAGTAATAAATTTTAACTTTTATCAAGTGTACCACTGGGAATAACACTTACAAAAATAGTTTGCCACAAGTTTTCCGTTGTATATTTTGATAGGTTATTAAGTTATATATGTTAAATTAATGTACACAAAATTTAAAATGCTCATAATCATATTAGTAATAAATTTTAACTTTTATTAAGTGATAACCATTAATATTTTTTAATGTGCACTATTCTATTGTACATCGATCTAACGAATTTTTTTCGGTTCGTTTTGTTACTCCATTGGCTTCACATTATTTGTTACATTTGACTATTTTTTCCCGGCAAAAACATTCCAAAAGTAACAACCGAGTGAAACGAGTTAATGAATATATATATATATATATATATATATATATATATATATATATTTAAAATACTACATTCGCCTTAATTTAGTTGCAATAAAGGAGTAAGAACATATTTCTTATAAAATTTGTCTGTGTGAAATAGATAGAGAAAAATAAAATGCATATGGTAATGATAGAAATAGGAGGAAATGATTACCAAAAAATATTCAAAACTGATATCCGCACTCTAAATATTTATATCAGCACTCTTTCTACCAATTCTATCTCGAACAATGACATCTACACATTGAGTAGACAACCCACTAGACATTAATATAAAGTGAAATCCAACTCAGACAATTTAATTATATTTTATCCCTCTATATCTATAGTGGGTAACTACCCACTAGGTCAATTAAGTTTTCTCCTTCTCTCTACTATTCATGTTTATTATGGGTAGATGTGGCAATTGGGTCATTTGGGTCGGGTCAATTAAGGTTAGAGGGCTGTTGGTTCCGGTTTGGCTTGGGACAACTTCGGGTTTCTGCCAAAATGGGTTTAAAGGGCTTAAGAATCAAGATTACAAAAAACTTTAGTGGTCGGGTAATTCGAGTTCAAGTCGAGTCAACTTCAGGTCAATAAAATCATGTAAATTTGAATAAATTCAGGTTGCATGTCAGATCACTTTTTCCATCTCTACTTATAAAAGTACGGAAATTAACATTTGAAGGGCTTGTTTACTTCAGATTATTCAGTTCAGTTCAGTTCAGTTCATCTCTATTTAGTTCAATTAATACACTTCTATTCAGTTCAGTTCAGTTCAGTTAATTAATCTCTATTCAGTTAATGTAAACGAGCCCGAAGTACATATATCATCACCGAAAATATTCATTACAACTAATATGTAATTTATTCCTTTTGAGGTAGATATTTTATTGCAACTAAATGAAGACTAGTGCATTAGATATGCTTGTCTTACTTGTCTATATAAAAAAGGCCAAATGTCCTTTCCATAGAACACACTTTGTATGCATGCACCGCCTCATCACCCTCTCTTCATCTTCAATTCTCCAATTCAATAGAAAAAAACAAAACAAAACAAACAAAAAAAAAAAAAAAAAATTTGCGGTAAAATTAATTATATAAAGCTAGCTTTATTTAACCAACAAATTAAACAAAAAAAAAATGGAGGTTCTATTGTGCATGTCATTAGTTGTATTTTTTGTAGTAATTGTAACGTGGATATGGAGAACGTTGAATTGGGTTTGGATTAAACCAAGAAAACTTGAGAAATTTCTAAGAAAACAAGGTTTAAAGGGAAATTCTTACAAGTTATTGTTTGGTGATATCAAACAAACATTCAAAATGCGAGATGAAGCTCGAGAAACGCCTATTTCTTTTACTAATAATGATTATTTTTCTCGTGTTCTTCCTTTTCTTCATCAACAAATCAACTTATATGGTTAGTTTTTTGTTTTTTTTTTGTTTATTACTTTGATATTTCATTTATTAATACTACCTTCATTTAAAAAAAAAATGCAACAATTTCTATTTTGAATGTTTCAAAATAAATGCAACAATTTTAATATTTCATTTTTGTCAGTTTTTTCTTTATATCTCTCACATCATCACATACTCCACTTCTACTCTCATAACAAAAAATTATCTAGGAGTTCGTGATACCTAATTGTTGCGTTTTTTTTGAAATGGAGGAAATATTAATTTCCTCTCTTTCTTCTTCATCAATTTCCATTTATTCATCTTTTTCTCTCTCTTTTTTTTTTATGGTGAATTTTGGCTTGTTTCTACTTGAGACAAGTTAATTGAATTGGTTTCTTCACATTACAATCTTCAACTTCTTTGAAACCTTAAACTTATTTTTTTAGACGGTGAAGATTGTACGATTTTTTATTTATTTTTAATTCCTAAATCTAATTAATTTTTTTTAAAATACTTTAATTGGATTTTTTTATCTTAGGAAAATAATTTCTGATTTTTTCTATAATTAGTTTTTATTCTTGAAAAAACAGAAATTATTTTGAAAATTTTGCCACTAACCACCTAATAAGTACCAAAAGTTGTGAACAACTACCATAATTTTTTTTAATTAAATTTAACTACAAATTAAGTGCCTAAAAGTTGCAAACCACCACCCATTTTTAACACCGTTAACTTAAATCACTTAAATCACAATTAAACCTTAATTAAACCATTTAAGTCTTAATTAAACCTTAATTAATCTTAATTTACACTTTTTATTTAAAAAAAAAAAACAAATCTGGAAAATTAGAAAAAACCCTGAACCACCCCTCTCCTAGATTTTCTTTTTATTTTTCTATTTTTTTAATAAAAAGTGTTAATTAAGATTAATTAAAGTTTAATTAAGATTTAAGTGGTTTAATTAAGGTTTAATTGTGATTTAAGTTAACGGTGTTAAAAATGGGTGGTGGTTTGCAACTTTTTGGCACTTAATTGGTAGTTAAATTTAATAAAAAAAAAATATGGTAGTTGTTCACAACTTTTGGTACTTATTAGGTGGTTCGTGGCAAATTTTTCAATTATTTTTTCCAAAATAAAAAAAATCTAATTAAAGTAATTAAAAATAATTTGCACTATTTTTTTATGGCTTGTTGTTTATTATTCGTCTTTTTTCTATATTTTTTGATGGTGAATTTTGGTTTGTTTTTACTTGAGATAAGTTAATTGGATTCTTCTGATTAACAAGCCTTATGATGCGTTTTCTTCGATTTATTTAAACTTATTAAGGCAAAATTGACACCACAAGTTCATACTATTTGCCATCTACCCATACCAATCCCTACAATTGATTATTCCAGAGTAGGCCCAAATATTACAAAAATTTGCCAAAAACAGTCCGGCTTACTTGTTGATCTATTGTTGCTAGTAATCCCCACTAAAAGTCATATGCTAGTCACGTGTTGTGTATTAATTATTTTCTAAAGACAATTTGATTAGCAATTAACCTCCACTAAAAGTCATGTGCTAGTCACGTGTTGTGGATTACCAGCTACAATAGGTCAACAGGTAAGCAAGACTGTTTTTGGCAAATTTGCGTAATAGTTGGGCCTACTCTGGGATAATCAATTGTTCGGACTGACATGAGAAGATGGCAATAATATGGTTTGGTGGTGTCAATTTTGCCACTTATTAAACCTGAATTTTTTTTAGATCTATTTAGATCTTATTAGACCTGAACTTATCTAAATTTATTAATTTTTTTTTTAAAAGGTGAAGAGAGAACGGTCCTTAATGAATAAAAATAAAAAAATAAATTCAGCGCCGTCTTGCATGTAGGCCTCTAAATAGGTCATTGAATAAATTTTTAGTAGTGATTTTATTAAACACCCGTAAGATACCAAAAAAAAAATGATTAATTGAAACATGCTCCGTATAGAAGAATATGTAAGTAAGAATGAATATGATAAACACATCAATATATATATATATATATATATATATATATATAGTCAGGATCTGCTAAAACCTATATTAAGTTGAAAACTAAAAACTTTTAGTTATGACCGTTAAATGTAGATCAAGGGTTGTGATTAATTTTGGGTAAAAAACACTAACCACCCAAAGTTACTATTTTTTTTAAAAAAAAATAGTTTCGCTCAGGTTTTTATAAAAAAAACTACTTGATTGAACCAGTTTATTCATGCTAATTTCACAGATTTCACGCTAATTTCAAGCAACAATTTAGGTTTTTGTGCATTTTTTAATAAAGTTTGATTTTTTTTAAAGTGCAGTTCTTCATATTTGATTTTGTATGTACCCTTGTATCTTTGCATGTATCCCTTTATTATTTACATGCACCCCCTTAATTTAATATTTTTTTGTGCATTTTTTTATAAAGTTCGAATTTTTTTTAGTGTAGTTTTTCGTGTTTGATTTTGTATGTAATCTTGTAACTTTGCATGTACCCCCTTAATTTAGTATTTTTTTGTGCATTTTTTTATAAAGTTCGAATTTTTTTTAAAGTGCAATTCTTCGTGTTTGATTTTGTATGTACCCTTGTATCTTTGCATGTACCCCTTTATTATTAACATGTACCCTCTTATTTTCGTATGTTTCTATGCATTTTTTTTAAAGTTCGAATTATTTTTAAGTGGATTTTTTCATGTTTGATTTTGTATGTACCCTTATATCTTTAATTTGCATGTACCCCTTTATTATTAACATGACCCCCCTTAATTTAGTATGTTTCTGTGCATTTTTTTGTAAAGTTCATTCCAATTTTTTTAAATGCAGTTCTTCGTGATTGATTTTGTATGTACCCTATCATTGCATGTACCCCTTTATTATTAACATGTACCCCCTTAATTTTTAGTATGTAAGATTTGAATTAATTTGGAAATTAATATGTATCTCCTTAAATTAACATGTACCCCTATAATATTAACATGTACCCCTTGATTGTACTACCTCCTTTTTTTTAAGTGTACTTTGTTTGACTTTGTCACTATTCACAAAGTCTACTTTGACTATCGTTTGTGATTTATACATAAGTTAAAACATAGTCATGTGGGGTCTCGTTGGATTCGTTTCAACATGTAGTTTTTTAATATCTAGTTTTTATAATTTTTACAAACACACAATTAAAGATATTAATCTTCAAAGTTTTGCCTCAGCAAGTGTGAAAAGTAAAAAGTGTAAATTAAAAAAAAAAGATTATTTTTCTCTGATTTTTTGTAAAATTAAATCGACAGTCAAGATGTGCTAAACAAAAATCAATGGCCAGGATATCTAGTTTTTAGGTTTTTAACTTTTTAGGAGGTTTTTACATAAAAATTTACGATGTTGGTTGAAATGTTTTAATTTTGGAGATAATGAATTGAGCGCTAAATAAGAATAAGAGGATAGTGATTTTGGCAATCCTAAATTTATTTTCGCACCCCACTTTATCAATAAAAAAATTTGAAAAGACTGGGATGCGGAAATATGGATGATCATGAAAATAGAAAGCTACACAAATAGGTAATTTAAATTGAGAAAAATATTTATACTCCCTCCGTTTATTAAAAAAAAAAACCCAACATGTTGAGGAGGCACACACTCCCCAACATGTTGGGTTTTTACAAAAATAAAAACTTAGAAAAATGAAAATATTAAAATTGTTTCATTTATTTTGAAAAATCAGAAAATGAAAAACTGTTGTATTTATTTTGAAATATAGGAAGTACAAATGTTTGTAACAAATAAAATATTATTCCCTTTTTCCCAAAAAATACTCCAAACACTTTTTACCTCATTTCTAAGGTTGTATATATATATATATATTTTTTTTTTTTTTCTTTTCTTTTAGGTGGTTAAAAAAATGCTTTTATGTATATAAAATGTTATTTTAAGGGTATAAAAAATAATTTTATAAATGGGTCATATAATAAAAAGTAGTAATGGAACATTTATTTTGAAGCGGACTAAAAAGAAAAATGGAAAATTTGTTTAGGGACGGAGGGAGTATCTCACAAATAACACCCTCTTACATTTGTTGCACACTTTTTTCGGAGGAGGTATTAATTTTAAAAAAATAAGTAAAAAAATACAAAAAAAAAAAAAATCAAAGAGGTGGGCCCCAAGGGGCCAGAGCCAGCAACGGTCCAAGATTTTTATAATGATAGATCACCATCACAAGTACATGTAATGAATAAATATTTTGAAATTTTGGCCTAAATTTGTTTGTTTTATGCCTTAAAAAAAGGAAAGAAAAAGAAATAATTGTACAATATCTTCATCATTCTCCATATGGATTTAATTTATTCATAATTGTATTATTTCGGATTGTATGTCGAAATTATGCGTCGATTAATGTGACTAAAGCTTATTTTAATGTACCATTTCTATTTTATTCTACCTTAACTGATGTCCTAAAGCATTCTTTAGCTGTTGATTCCCTATTAATAATACTCTTTCGATTTCACTTTGTTTCTTGCGTTTGGACTCTGGAATCTTTTGTTGAGAGAAAATATAATCAAAGTATAACAAACAAAATAAAACGGAGGGAGTATGCTTCGAAAAGTCGTGGTAATTTAAAACAAGTGCAATTGAGCAAATCAGAGGCGTTAGGTTTGCGTTGAATCATATTTTCAGTTTTTTTCTCGTGTTTTAGCATAAGATTATGTACGATTTGTTGTCGTACGCCTGTCTATATCGAATATGTGCTTCATAATAAGAATTTTACTCTAATTTTTGAAAACTTTGATAAATATGTAAAATGAAATTTTATGACTTAATGCAGGTGAAAATTGCTTGACATGGCTAGGACCTATTCCGGTTATAAATATTACCGAACCTGCGCTAATAAGGGATGTATACACTAGGTACAGTGTGTTTCAAAAGCCAAAATTTAATCCACTTACTGCTTTGCTTGTTCCTGGACTAATAAAGTACGAGGGCGAAAAATGGGCGAAACACAGAAAGTTGGTCAACCCAGCTTTTCATATGGAAAAGCTAAAGGTATCTATTGGCTTTGTACAATTCATACATTTATTCAAGTATATTCTACATTATGATTTTTGTGAGCACCTAGTCATACCTTTTTCTTAAAAAAATAATAATAAAAAAAAAATTTAACTATAGCTTCTCTCAGGGTCAGCCACAAGCATCATCCTTACAATTGATTAAAGAAAGATTATGTCGCAAGGGTAATACTAGATCGAAAGTCATGATTCAATTTGATGGTTGCATTGTAGCCTATATTAGCTAAATAGTCTGCTGGCTTGTTGGCTTCACGGAAGACATGATTAATAATATAATGATCAAACTTAATTAACTAGGGCTATACATACTCGTATCTTGAATGAGAGAGTGAATCTTACTTTCACTTATTTTTTATGTAGCTTATGCTTCCATCATTTGGGATTAGTGTTATCGAAATGATCAACAAATGGGAGAAGATAGTTTCTAAAACGAGTGCAACTGAGGTAGATGTGTGGCCGTATCTTAGTTACCTATCTGCAGATGTTATATCTCGCGCTGCTTTTGGGAGTAGCTATGAGGAAGGAAGAAGAATATTTGAACTTCTCAAGGATCAAGCACAACTCACTTTACGCCTTTCAAGATCAGTTTATATCCCCGGATCAAGGTAATCGCCTGATACTCATGTACATGTGTCACTTTACGCCTTTTGCATTTTAGGCTTTTTTTGCATTTCTACAACAGTGCATTAATACTCATGTACATATATAACTAGATATGTACCAACAAAGATCAATAGAAAGATGAATGAATTAAACTCGGAAATACAAAATTTATTGACGGGGATAATCAATAAGAGAAAGAAGGCAATGGAGGCCGGAGAAGTTACCAAGAACGACTTGTTAGGGATATTGATGGATTCCAACTTCAAAGCGTCCGGAAGTCGTGTGAGCCAAAAGCAGCAGCTCGCAATGACTTTCCGGGAAATGATTGATGAATGCAAGCTGTTTTACTTTGCGGGGCAAGAAACGACGTCTGTGTTGTTAGTTTGGACAATGATTTTGTTGGGCAAGCATCAAGATTGGCAAACACGAGCCCGAGAAGAAGTGCTTTCTACATTTGGACAGGGTCTACCGGACTTCAAAGGATTAAATCATTTAAAGACTGTAAGTGCTTATTATATATAATCATAATCATCTAACATAGTAATGATTTGAATTTTTATGGTGTCTTCACAAAATCATTGAATATCTATGAATGTTAGGGTAAATAAGACAGGGTTCTTAAAGGATTGATTTTGCCAATTTTACCAATTGTAAAAGTACAAAATCACCAATCAAATCGTTGAGCTAAAAAAAAGTCACCTTTTAGAGCTCGTTTGGTTCACCATAGGAATTTAATTCCTATAGGAAGTCTTACTTCGTGGGAAATAAAATCCTTTGGTTATTTCCTAGGATATTTGTATTTGACACACGAATTTGCATTCACCAAGGGGGTAGGTTAATACTTTCCTACACTTCATAGGAATTTCAATTTACCTTGGAATTTTAATTTCCTATGCCTTTTCTATTTAGTGCCAACCAAACACAAGGTGATTTAGTTATTTCCCAAGAATTTCAATTTCCGGGGAAAATATGTTTCAACCAAACGATCTCTTACTATGAATCTACAACTCTTTGCATAGCTGGTTAAGCTTTAGATAAAAAATTTTGGTTCATTGCTAAAAAGTTACGTTTTTGGATGAAAAGTTATCCCGTCAGACCATTTACAGTTTCATGAAGATGCATTTGTATTAGTTATATAATGTCTTTGGCTAATTAATTCCATGATTGTGAGTTTGTTATAGGTGACAATGATAGTATATGAGGTGCTGAGATTGTACCCGCCCGTGGTGGCTACCTCTCGTATGATATACGATCACGAAACAAAACTCGGAGATCTGTCAATTCCGCGTGGTGCTATGGTCAGTCTGTCAATACTCCATACTCATCATGATCCTAAACTTTGGGGTGACGATGCAAAAGAATTTAAACCGGAAAGATTTTCGGAAGGGATTGCAAAGGCAACTAAGGGAACTATTTCGTTCTTTCCGTTTGCTTGGGGCCCGCGAATCTGTGTAGGGCAAAATTTCGCACTTGCTGAAGTTAAAATGGCATTGTTGATGATTTTGCAGCGTTTCTCTTTCGAGTTGTCCCCGTCCTACACCCATGCTCCTACAACTGTTTTAACGCTTCGACCTCAGCACGGTGCTCACCTGATTTTACACCGGCTTTAATCGTACTGCGACTCTTCGAGTAATTGATGTTTTAGAGTTCTGAAAAATGTATGCAAAAACAGGTTTCTAGTTGAAGGTTTGAAACTATACACATTATATTATATGGATGGATGGTTGCATGTAATTTCAAATAGGGAAAAAAGTATACAGAGAATACTCTGTGTTATGCAGGTAGAGTTGAAACATATAGTAGATTGAATGCAACTTCTGTAGCTTTTGTTGACAATTATCTCAAAAAAAACACCAAATAATGACCAATCTTAATATATTTGTTCGGAAATTGTTGCTCTCAATTGTCATGTAGAACAACTTAAGCAAACCTAGCAGCTCGTTTGGTTGTTGGTAATAAATTGTGGTAATGGTAATGAATTTATAGTGTAATTTTGGTAAGAAAGAACCTTATAATCCCCATGGAAAGCAATTTATCATTCCCAAGCTTCAATTTTCTTCACAATTTTTATTACCATCAATTACCATTTTTATTTGATGACAATGGATATTTGTGAAGAAAAGTAGATAAATTGGAGCTAAGGTAGCATTACTATGGGAATTGATTTTGATTTCCCTTCAAAATTTAGTTATAAATTAATTTCCATTACCATCATTTATAATCGGCTACCAAACAGGTCGTAGAAGTTTTTGGCCAATTTTGTCTTGGGGTCTCGATATGGGCAGGAAAGTCCAAAAAGGTGAATTATAGACTTTGATTTCATAATTTTAAATGTCTTCCAAAGTGTCAGAAAATTATTTGACCCTTAAATGTCTCCCAAAGTGCTCGGAAACTTTTTTGGGCACGTAGCATGACCCGTGGAAAAACCCTAGAAGAGTTTCGGCCTCTTTTTTTGTTCTAGGGCCACAAAATAGGTTAGGAAGCTCAAAAATAGTGAATTAGAGGCTTTGATTTCGACATTTTTGGTGACCGGATAGAAAGCCCTCAAAATCTGTCTTAATTTTTCTACCACATGTCAAGGATTGTCCCTAAGGAGACCCCCAAAGGAATTTGAGCCATAAATACGGATTGTGAACCTTTTAAATGACTTACAATAAAACACCAAACAATGTCAAATTGCGTATTTTTTGGGAAATTTTGGCCTTCAAACGTCTTTCGATGTACTAATGTGGGTGCATTGGAGGATCCAAGAAAATATAGTGTGCGGATCCCATAATAGCAATTTTTACTAACTTTTATATTTTTAGTATTTTTAATTTTTTTATTAAATAAAAAAAAAGAATAAAAAATAGACAAGGACCAGTCAAAGGTAAGTTCAACATATGTTATGGTGCAAGCTAACTGGCGCTATAGCGCAAGCCCTTGCGCCATGGCGCAATAACTGCCGAGCTTATTGTACTTTGACCAGTCTAGTTTGTGCCATAAAGCAAACTACTTGCACTATAATGCAAGACCTTGCGCTATACCCCAAGTTAAGAATGTGGATAACCCACGTTTTTGCTTGTGCTATAGCACAATGTGTGTAGGGGGTCTAATTAGGACCCCCCATACAGAAGCGGGCTTTTACTGAAATTCTTCATTTTTTTTTGTTTAAGTTCATTTTAATACGAAAAAACAATATAAGTATGTCATGTGACAACATGTTTACTTAAGCGTGTCAACGTCCTTGACCCAGAATCGTTAATTTCGTGTCATGTTCAGATCGTGTTAACGTGTCGTGTCAGTTTTTACCGCACATACGTATATTAAGAATTTTATCAAAGGTTGCTTGAGAGTTCTAGAAATATCCCATATTTGTCTTGTACAGTAAAAATCAATGATTTCTTTTAGTTATTTGATGTCAATTTTTTTTTAAAAAAAAAAATCAATAATTTGTGGAGATCATTGCTTTCATCTCATCCTATGAAACACAAGGCCAATAGTAGTGGCAAACTCTAGCACGACTTTAATAAGTTTGTTGGATTAATACTATACATACATCACCATATATTTATATTCCATTTGGTATATATTTTCATGTCTATTTAATCACCCCATATATTTTATTTTTGAGCCCCAAATATACACACATAAAATAGTAAAAAAAACCAACCAAACAAAACACAATGAAATTCCAAGAAATTGGGATAGTTTGTATAGTGATTATAATTATTATTATATGGATATGGAAAACGTTGAATTGGGTTTGGATAAAACCCAAAAAATTGGAGAAATTTCTTAGAAAACAAGGTTTAAAGGGAAACTCATACAAGTTGTTGTTTGGTGACATGAAACAAACCTTCAAAATGCGTGATGAAGCTCGACTAACGCCTATTCCTTTTACTAATCACTACATTTCTCGTATTTTACCTTTCCTTGATCAACATTTCAACCATTATGGTTAGTTTATTTGCTTCTCTTTTTATTTTTTTTTTCTCCGAAATTTCATATTAGTACCTCCGTATCGCAATACTCGCTACATAAGTATGTGATACGGATTCTAGACAAAAAATGAATTTAAAGAGAGAAATTGTTGAGCCCCATATACTACACTAGTGAGTGTCCCACATCGGAAGATGAGGAGAGACTGAACTAGCTTATAAGTCTAGGAGTTACTCCTCCTATTACCAATTGGTTTTAGGAAGGAACCTCCTGTGGCTTGTAAGTGACATAACTCTCCTCATCCATATTGGGTTGCCCAGGCCCATTTCTAATATTCTAATAAAATTTAACAGAAATAGAGTGAAAAATGAATAATTAAGTGGGCCTCTAACAGAAGTAAAGTTAATGGGTAATTTTTTTACTAAATATAGTAAAAAAATATTTGGTGCAAGTATTGTAGGGAAATGCCCAGTAAATCAAATTGATTTTTTTTAACTCACATATCAAATGACATTTTTGTAATTTGGTTGAAAATATATTACCAAAACACCCCCTATAAAATTGGTACTCGGATTCCTGTCCTAAAGTTTGTCAAAATTACCTTAAAATGCCATTTGATATGTTTGCTAAAAAAATCAGTTGTGTTACAACCTAAAATAACAAAAGTTGCGAGGATTGTGATACGGAGGTAGTAGTTCAGTTCAGCTTAGCCCCTGATGAGTCGAACATTTAGCTTAATTCATTTCAGTTTAGATTAATTCAGTCAAAAAATGTTAAAAGGACCATCTCATATAGTATAATGGAAATTATGTGAATAAATGTAGGTGAAAAAAGTTGGACATGGTTGGGGCCTATACCAGCTATAAACATAACAGAACCAGAGCTAATAAGGGATGTCTTCAATAGGATGAATGAGTTTCAAAAGCCAAGATTGAGCCCAATTTTTGAATTGCTTGCCCCTGGACTTGTTAACTATGAAGGTGAAAAATGGTCCAAACACAGGAAGCTCATCAATCCTGCTTTCCATACCGAAAAGCTAAAGGTATGTATGTATAGCGAAATGATATACAAAATCTCGTGTCAGACATAGGATACCTAATACCTCAAATGACACTATCGTAAATACGTCGAACTTTCAAGCGGCATTATCTTAATTTTTAATAAATGTTAATTCAACACTTATTTACGATAATGTCACTTAAAAATTCAACTTATTTACGATAGTGCCATTAGAGGTGTTTTTATAAACACCTCAATTTAAGGTACATGCATTTCTCGCCAAAATATTGCAACTTTTTTTTTATTATACTTCTATAATTTGTTAACGGTTTGACGGGAGATTTGCTAGGCATAGTATGTAATCATTCTATATATCCAAACATAGTGCTAGGCTATAGCACTATGTTTGGATATATAGAATGATTTGAAGAGAGGATAGCGTTTCCATTCATGTGCTTCATCTCGTATTCAGTTTATACTTCCATCCTCGTGCTCTATTTCATCATTTCCTTATAACAAAACAATAAAAATATTGGAAAATTCATAGTTTCTCATTGTGAGATACCAAAGTGTATCTCACAATGGCAACATACTTTTTGCGATTTCTTTGCAAATATGTTGCGCCCAAATAGGGTAATTAGCTAGTGTATTTAGCTAATGGGCCAATGTTTAAGGCCTGATATATCTCTCTTTGGGATTGTATATATACTCTTTGATTGACAGTAATACGATTAAGAGAAATCAATTCCTAACAAAATATAATCCCAAAATATCCCTCAATTTGACTGGTGGCCAGAATCTCTGCCCTTCATTTTGCTCAAAATTACGTTAAAATGTCAATTGTGAGATACAATCTTGTATTTTATTATGTTTCATTTATATTTATGTAGCTTATGATTCCAGCATTTAAGGAGAGTGTTAGTGAAGTGATCAACAAATGGGAGAAGAAAATACTAAGTGAAAATAGAGGTTGTTCTTGTGAGATAGACGTTTGGCCGTACCTTATAAGCCTATCTGCAGATGCTATATCTCGTGCTGCGTTTGGCAGCAGCTATGAAGAGGGAAGAAGGATATTTGAACTTCTCAAGGAACAATCCCAACTCACAATTAGCATTTTCAAATCAGTTTTTATCCCTGGATTAAGGTTAGTTTTTATGGATATAAGTTCTCTATCTTCAATGAAAATGTTGGATTATAATAAATTAAACTTATATATCTTGGTGTTGTGTCGTAGTTTTGATTTATGTGAAATTTTCTGATTTGATCTGATCTGAATTTTTCTGATCTGATCTAGATTTTTTTTAAGTTGATATGAATTTTTCTAATTGTAGTTAATTTTTATGGTTATGATTTTTTTGATTTGATGTGAACTTTTATAATCTGATTTGAAATTTTCTATATAATATGATATGATTTTTTTTGTTCTGATCGAGACTTAGGTTTGATTGGTAGGACGAAAAATACTTTTCTTGAAATTTTTTTTCTTAATTTTGATCTGTTTGTTTTGAACTGGAAAATTAAATAAAAAGCTTAGTCTGAATATTTATTTATACCATGAATAAAATTTGAAGGAAATCCTTTTCATTTCTCATTCCATGGGAACATGGCTTCTGGGGTGTTTGTTTCAAACAAATAAGATATGAGGGGACATTTGTTTAATGTATGAGGTATGTGTTTAGAATAAGTTAAATCGATATTTTTTTTATAGTAAATACAAAAATAAAAATCATAAATCAAACACACAAGGTTACGGGGTTTAATTATCCTCCCTTACAGATGCGTGTGTTGGCTAAAATTGGGTTGGGTGACATGTAGTAGGGCCCGGTTCCAAGGCCTAGTATCTCACACATTATCCTATAAAAAAAAAAAAACCTAAAGGGAGGTGGGTTTGAGTCATACCCATACCTCTAGTTATCAAATAAAAGAAAATTATTCATTCTTAATAACAATCAAACAACTAGTTTCAAGTATTTCACATTTGATTTCATATTTCATTCCTAATTCCAATCTCATACTAGTTTGTGAACCAAACATGCCCTTAGGGCACATTATTATAATTGATTTTCAGTTCAACCAAACAATAAAAAATGCTTACAATTGAAAATCATTTCCCTTAGGACTAATCCATGAAAAAGGTTGAATAAAAATGGGTTTTCTGTTGTAAAATCTACACCCTAACCCAACCAAATGAATCCTTAATTGAACACTTCTTCTAAGGTTGAAATGTTTGCATTTATATCTTCAATTGCTCATAAAAACTTTCATACACTTAGCTTGTTTTACATTGCATTGCATTTGTACATACAAAATCTAGGTTTCTACCTACAAAGACAAACAAGAGGATGAAAGAAGTCAACTCAGAAATACAAAAGTTATTGACTAGACTAATAGAGAAAAGAAAGAAGGCAATGGAAGGTGGAGAAGATCCAAAGGATGATTTGTTGGGGATATTAATGGATTCAAACTTCAAAGCATCTCAAAGTAGTCTTGAGAATAACAAGAAACAACAACAAGTAGCCATGAGTTTTCAAGAAATAATTGATGAGTGCAAACTGTTTTACTTTGCTGGCCAAGAAACTACCTCAGTGCTTCTAGTTTGGACATTGATTTTGTTGAGCAAACACCAAGATTGGCAAGCTCGAGCAAGAGAAGAAGTTCTTGCTACATTTGGCAAGAATCAACCTCATTTTGATGGGTTGAATCATTTAAAGATTGTAAGTCATTATCTATATATTTATTTCTTCTGCTATATCCTATATGAGTGAGGTTCACTTAGGCCCGGTCCCGCTCAAATTCAGGTCAGTTTAGTTTCTGAGTCTAACTACTCAAATTCAAGTCACTTACCGCCAACCTTTTATTGTACTAATCTATGGACTACGACCACCACCACCATCAATGTTGCTGCTACCATCGGATTTTTTAAAAAATTTTAAGATCTAAAAAAAATAAAAATCTAAAAACCACGCAATTTTAGTGTTTAACCATGGCGGTACCGGTTTCTGGGTACGGTGCCACCATGGTGATACCGGTGTAAAAAAATCCAATGGCGGCTACAGGGACGATGGGGATGGCGGTGGAAATTTTTAATAGGGGTGTTTTAAAACTAAGGGCATTTTTGTTCTTGTAAGTCTTAAGGTGGATGAAGTTAGTAAAATGTAGGTGGTGAATAGCAATTAATTTTCTTTAGTTTAATTAAATTTAGTTCAATACAATTCAATTCAAATTTATTCGGTCCGGTCCAAAAGAATTGGGCTTAATTTGGTAGAGGTCAAATTAATCAAAATAAACTTAAACGCCAAAGAGAAAAGGGAAAAATTGATTTAAAAAATTCACAACTTTCAGAGATGTTTTATAAAATCGGTCTCAATTTTGATTATCTTCTACAAACAGTCCCATCATTGTCGCAAATGGGACTGTTTTCAGAAAACATGCCATATTTAGGAACTTTCCTATAAAAACACTCATAAAATTGAGACCCACAGATAATTAATAGTCGAGACTAATTTTTAAAAACCTACTATATTTGAGCTAAATATGTGCATTATTTGACCTTATTATTGTAGGTGACAATGATATTATACGAGGTGCTAAGATTATACCCTCCAGTAGTTACGATGTCCCGAAGTATAAATGACCGGGAAACGAAACTTGGAGACCTTTCAGTCCCTCGAAGTGCAATGGTTAATGTGTCGGTAATCCATACGCACCACGATCCTAGACTTTGGGGTGATGATGCCAAAGAATTTAAACCAGAGAGATTTTCAGAAGGAATTGCAAAGGCAACCAAGGGCAACATTTCATTCTTTCCTTTCGGGTGGGGCCCGCGAATCTGTATCGGGCAAAACTTTGCTGTTGCTGAAGCTAAAATGGCATTGTCTATGATCTTGCAACACTTTTCTTTTGAGTTATCACAATCTTATACACATGCTCCTACAACTGTTATAACTCTTCAACCTCAACATGGTGCTCATTTGATCTTGCATAAGCTTTAATAATGTAAGTTAATTGCTACTCGCGGTTCGTTTGGTTATTGTTGGTAATAAATTGTGTTACGTTAATGAGAATGAACTTAGAGTATAATTTAGCAAGGGAATTGAGGAACTTTATAATTTTCCTGGAAATATGTGTTTATCCGTCAGCTTGAATTTTCTTCATATTTTTCATTATTATTGTCTATTAATGTTGGGAATGATGATATTGGATGAGAATGGATTTTTGTGAAAAAAAATTAACACCTTTGTAATTTGTTTATATGCAACATTTACTAACAAAGAATGGAATACATTATTGCAATGTATGAATCTTTTCTTCTTTTTTTTGATGTTATTTTTGTTTTTCTTTTTCTTCATCACATGTCTCTTTTTATCTCTCTATTCTTTTAACGCACAATTATACTCGTAACTTGATTGTATCGCTTGTAACAATTAAGCATAGAATAAAGTAAAAAAGATTAAAAAATAGTAATTATTACTATAATTTTTTCTTCTCAAAAAAAAAATATATGATCATAATTAATTATAAATAAGCATATATAGAAGCTTATTTTTCACCATTACAAAAACCCAAAGGTAATTAGTTAATATAAGTTCAAATTAAATGTAAGTAGCTTTTTGGCCCGTTCGATAAACAGGTTGATTATATATAAAAAATTAAGAAAATTATAATGTATGTATAGTTCTAGAATCTTAATATTTAAATAGAATTTTTAATGTATAGAATTTGAAGAGTGGAAGGAACTATGAACGTAATAAATCATAAAATTAATATGATTAATACTTATAATTGACAAAGAAGAGTCCATAAAAGGTGCAAATAATAACATACGGAGTAGATTGTTTTAGGGATATGATTAAAAGATATAAAATATGATAACATACGGAGAAGGTGACATATGATAACCACCATAAATCAAAACATTGGGAATAAAAAATAAACTGAGAATGCAATTAGTGATTAACAAAGTATGTAAATCTAAATAAAGAGAGGTTAAAGAATAAATAAAAATAAAAATATATATTTTGCTCAAAATTATTCATTCAGATGTTAATTTGGAAGTGAAAAAAATCGCAAATTTTTAGAGCATTGATTAAGTTGTTGAGAATTAATTTGATTATTGGAATCCTAAGATCCCTCAAAGTGATAAAAATAAGTAGTAATTTGTATTAGTCATAAACCATAACTTTATTTATTGACACAATGTAAACTCATCGAAACTAAAAAAATTGTGCATAACAGTGTCCCCTATAAGTTGGGTATAGCACATTGCATTATGGTTAATTTTTAACCGTAATTTTTTTTTAATTATGGTTAAATAAATAACATGAAACCACCCTACAATTGATGGAATATTAGTTGAGCACCAAATTGAGGTCGAATAGTATTAACGGCAAAAGGAGCATGAACATAAGAGGGAGAAAGCTCGAACGAAAATCGCTGCAATATCAAGGCTAACGTGACTTTGGCCTCAGTCATTGCAAAATTTGATCCAATGCAGATTCTTGGTCCCCAACCAAAGGAGAAAAATGACATGTTGCCATTGCTTGCTTTAGAAATTCCTTCATTAAATCTTTCTGGGTTAAATTCCTTAGCATCTTCTCCCCAAAGATTCTCATCTTGATTGATTAGGAGTATTGGAAGATTAACTAACACTCCTGCTGGTAAGAAAACATCACCTACTTTCACGTCTTCACTTACTGACCTATTCAATTCTATTGCTGGGGGGTATAATCTAAGGACTTCTTGTAGTATCATGTTCACCTGTAAAGATAAAGATCCATTAAATACGTACTCTCTCCTTTTTCTTTAAAAAAATTCACACTTTAATTTTCATCAAAATCAAAAAATTATTAAAAGTATGCATGAGAAAAAATAAATGATCATTAAAAGTTATATAAAAAGTAAGAGAAAGATAAGATACAATAAAAAAAAAAAAAAAAAAAAGAGATAATTGTATTGAAGTTAGTCAAAAGTAAGAGAATGATTATGGAAAAAGCACTTGAGAATCATAAATTAATAAATGTAGGAGAATAAATGTAAGATGTGGATAAATTAAATAAAAAAAATAAAAAAATACAGAAGGAATATAACAAGAGACATATATAGTAAAATAGGAGGAAAAAAAACCTTGGAGGGAATAACATCCCTTATTATATATACTCATACTTTATAATTAACCTACACTAGCTATGTTAAAAGAATAGAAATCATGTAACAATTTTTAATCTCTTAAGTATCATTTATCAATGTTTTAATAAAGCGTAAATTTTGAAATTATCATTATATATTATGAAATGGAGGAAGTACAACTTACGATCTTGAGATGATTTAGTTCAGGAAAATCAGGATCGCCATTTCCAAATACGGTTAAGATCTCTTCCCGAGCTCGTGCTTGCCAATCTTGATGCTTCCCTAGTAGGATTAGTGTCCAAACAAGTAATGTTGTTGTGGTTTCTTGCCCTGCTAAGTAGAATAACTTGCATTCATTGATTACTTCTTCAAAACTCAACTCAATTTGTTGCTTTTTATCATTTTGAATGTTTTCAAAACTCGACTCCAACAATAGATTAAGCAAATCATCCTTGAGTTTTCCGCCTTCGCTCATTGCTTTCTTTCTCTTTTCAATAATTCCTAATAGTAGAGCTCGGATTTCGATATCAATCTTCGATATCATCCTATTATTCTTAGTCGGAAGAAATCTAAAAAGACGAAAGATATCAAGAATCAGTTGTTCGATATATATGAGGGAGCGTTTGATTCATCTAAAATTATCTGATTTGGTCTGATCTGAAATTTTCTGAACTGGTCTGATTCTGATCTGAATTTTTCTAATTGTAGTTATTATTATAGTTATAATTTTTCTAATCTGATCTGAACTTTTCTGAAAATAAGCACATAAGTGCTTGTTTAAGTTGAATCAAACGCACCCTAACTCTAAAGATCAGGAGTTTGAATTCCCATACCAGCAAATTAAAACGTTTTGGCTTTCATACAGATCATAAAAAAAAAAAAGATTGGAAACACTAAATACTATTATAATTTACCTCCATCCAGGGATATAAACTGAATTAACAAGAATAGGAATTGCCATTGTAATTTGTTGGCTTATGAGTTCAAAAACTCTTTTCCCTTCTTGATAACTACTTCCAAACGCAGCTCGAGAAATGAGATCTGCTGAAAGCTTTTGGAGATATGACCATACTTCTATTTCACTTGAACCTGTCTTTGACACCATTTCTTCCCATTCTTTGATCATACTATATGAGCCTTCACATATTGGTGGGACCATCAACTATTATACCCCAAAAAAAGTATGTGATTGTGTTTAGTATTTGATCAAGTATAGTTAATTAGTAATAAAGTGATGAACATCTTAAAAATTAATAAGGGTTTGCATTTTCGAATACCGAATCGGACTGGATCCGAATTTTCCATTTATCCAATTCTGATCCAAAAACTGGATTTCCGGATTTGTGAATATTCAAAAACATATGTTTGGCCTACGTATGTGGACAATCCTTTATGGTGCCTAGCTACATGGCACAATATGGTGCAAGTAACGCTTTTTTTTTAATACATTGTTAGTTTTGTTTGAAATCTTGCACATTTATTTAGGCAAATTGATAGAGGGGTTATATTTAGTACTTGAATTGAAAAGGAAAATGATATATGTAGCCAATTTTAGAAACTTAATCGATAGTTGTGATAATTTATTACAACTTTTTATTTAATTTGACTATGATATTACAATCATATACTAGATGCTATCATCAATTAAGGACCAATAAGATTGTAATATATAAATAGAGATATTCCAAACGCAACCAATAAAATGGAACACTCAAAATAGAATACATAACAAACAAATTGAAACGAATGAAATAATACACTGCACGTAAAAAAAATAGTGCCTTCGTCTCTTTCAAATTACTTCACACATGGTAGTAGCTCACACAAATAATACAAAAATTGATTTATGTGCATATTCAACATGGCCAAAAAAGGATTAGAAAGTAACTGGCGTCGATTAACGTTACGCACTCCAAATATATTTACAGGCACTTTACTTTTATTTTACTTTTTTTCTTTTTATTCTCAAGACCATCATAACACCCGTTTCATTTTCATATTACCTCACACAAAGTGGAGGGCGTACAAATAATATTTGGAGGGCGTAAATCGGCACCCTTACTCGATCCACCTCATATATATAAAATAAAATGATAATAAAACACAAACCTTTAACTTGGTCATATGAAAGGCAGGGTTGAGGAGCTTCCTTCGTTGGGCCCACAAGTGACCCTCTAACATCAACAAGCCAGAGGCAACTTTCTCTATAATTGGATTTGATTTGGTCTTTTGAAACACATTTATTTTCATAAATATTTCTCTCATTAATTCTGGTTCCGTAATGTTCACCAATGGCAATGGACCGTTCCATATAAAGCATCTTCTACCTATATATATAATATATGCATGCATGTTAGTATATTTCATGTGTGTTTTTTTAAGTTTCTATATTTGGTGTCTTTTTTGACGATATTTATTAAATTTAATTTGATTTGATGTAAAGTAGCGTAGTCATATGAGATCCAATTTGATTATTTTTTTAAATAAAGATGTAAAAAATATAGCACGCACGCAGTTTAAAAGCACAGAGTGAGCACAATATATAATTCATAATAATAATAATAATAAAAAGTTATTATTCATAATTGAAAAACTCAGATATATATTATTGACAATAAGTTAAAAAAAACTAAAACATAATCATATGAGATATTATTTAATTCTTCTCAATGATGACTAAATTACTAGAAATTAAAGAATTAAAATTTCTTATTAATTAATATCCGGTTAGTCAGTTACAGATGTTTATAGTCAAAGAAGTGTGTTTGACAAACTTGTACAATCAAAACCAGAAAAATACGATAATTATGGTTCCTTTGTCCCTTTTAAGTTTGTTACGTTTTTTTCCACATTTTTCAAAACACAACTTTAAATGAATATATATTTTGATACATACATATAATAAAAAAATTAAAATTGTATATTAAAAAACTACACATCAAGCTTAATCAAATAAGATTTCATTTGACTGTATTTTTTTGTCATATGTATAAAATTAGAGATAGTCAAAATTACATATGCGAAAAGTCCTTATGTAACAAACAATTACAGATGAAAAAAGTAATAGAGTAAAAAAAAAGAGTAGTTTAAGCATACCATATTTGTTAATAGTGTGATGAAAGAAAGGGAGGACTCGAGGAAGATAATCATTTGATAAATTAGGCATAGGCTTTGATGATGATGATGATGATGATGATGATGATGATGATGATGATGATGATGATGATGATGACATCTTAGCTCTTTCTTTGGTATCTCCATGCATAAGCCTATAAGAATTACCATTAAAGCCTTGTTTTCTAAGTATTCTCTCTAATTTCTTAGGCTTCAACCACACCCAATTCAATATACTCCATAACACACTCACTACTAACACACAACCTATAGATGTTGTTATGGACATGATTGTGGGTTCCATTATATGTATTATTAATTTCCTTAATTAGTTTGTATGGGAGTGGGACTATATATAATTTAAAGGATAAGGAAATGGGTGGTAGTAATTTGTTTGGTGTTATTTTCTAGAATTATGGGTTTGAAAAGTACAAAATTTTATTTTAGACTATTTTATTTTATTAACAAAAATTTATTTTTACTTTGCATGTATATATTATTTTTCTTTTTCGTCTCTTTATGTTTCCTTTAGTTTCTGTTTAAGGTATATTATTGTGTCGCTCTTTTTGTTGCCTAGAATTTATGTTTTAGGTTTGTTTTAATTTTATTTCATGTTTTTCATGCTAATTTTAATTGATTTTGGTTATTTATAGAGCCGTCAGTTTGGTTAGGAACTGTTGGTTCAACTGTTAACCTAACTGAACTGAACTGAACTTAACTGAAATAAAATGAACCAAGAATCAAATGACTGATAACTGAAATTCCAACTGAAACAAAATGAACTAACCTTAACTGAACTGAAACTGAACTGATTGATGAACTGAAATCAACTAAACTGAAAAGGTTGGTAAATATAACTGTTTTTAACTGATCATAACTGAACCATAACTTAAATTAACTGTAAATTGTTTGTTAGTTCATTATTTAATTTAACAATTTTTAACTGTTGATCAACTGAGCCGAGATGACTTATAAATTGTTTGGTTTTGTTAGTTAACTAAAGTGTTATTAATTGTTGATCAATTGAACCAAAATGACTTGATATTGTTACAATTTAAAGTTAATTGAATTATGAAAACAATCGGAACCGATATATCAACCGTTCACAATGAACTAACATCAATTGAAATTGTACGGGTAAAACCGAAGACCAACCATAACGTAAACCGAATACAATCGGAACTGTGATGTCAATCGTTCAAAATGAACTGACAACAACTGAAATCGTATGGGTAAAACCATAACTGAACTGATTTGAACTAAAAATAAAAATAACTGGACTGGTTTGGAACTGAAACTGAAAAGTTAAAACTGCATTGGTTAATTTGAAAAAAAATAACTGAAGTCAACTGAACTGAAGTCAACCAAACTATTTAGGTCCAACCATAACTGAACTGATTAACTGAATTGACACCTCTAGTTATTTATCAGTTTTTGTTCATTTTTTTTTTCCGCTTTCACTATCCTTCCACATTGTGGACATTTTATCTTGTCAAATTTAGTTTTTATGTATGTCCTTCATGCCTCTTGGTTTATTTCATGTTTATTTTTCATATCTTTTAGGGTGTGTTTCCTTCAACTTATATAAAGATCAGCTCAGCTCATATCAGATCAGATCTCGTCTCACCAATTAGGCAATTATCATAAGTTTTTATATCAGATCATAAAATTTCAGATCAACCTTTAGTCTTTATTCGATTTTCATGTTTAGTATTATAATTTTGCTCTTTCTCTTCTTTCTGGTTGCTTAGTTTGGGTTAGTTTTCATGTTCGTTTTTTATTTTAATCATGATACTAGTAATTTTTATTAGTGAATGTTCTAGCTAGAATAGTAGCATAATAAATTTGAACATAACCTAATTAAAGTCACAATTGCATGTATCAATACAACAGGTCAGAAATCATAGTTTTATTTAATGACACAATGTAATCTGCAACTATTTTTTATTTTTTATTTTTTTTTTTTTTGCATAACAATGTCCCCTATAAGTTGGGTATAACACATAGCATGATCTAATCCAATTATGAAGAGCAACACTATTTATAGGTATGTTTACAACACTTAGATCAGATGAAGGGTGCATTTGATTCAACTGAAATAAGCCACCCTACAATTGATGGAATATTAGTTGAGCACCAAATTGAGGTCGAAGAGTTCCAGGTGCGAAAGGAGAATGAACGTAAGAGGGAGAAAGCTCGAACGAAAATCGCTGCAAAATCAAGGCTAATGTGACTTTGGCCTCAGTTAAGGCAAAATTTGATCCAATGCACATTCTTGGTCCCCAACCAAAGGAGAAAAATGACATGTTGCCATTGCTTGCTTTAGAAATTCCTTCATTAAACCTTTCCGGGTTAAATTCCTTAGCATCTTCTCCCCAAAGATTCTCATCTTGATTGATTAGGAGTAGTGGAATATTAACTAACACTCCTGCTGGTAAGAAAATATCACCTACTTTCACATCTTCATTTACTGACCTATCGAGTTGTATTGCTGGGGAGTATAATCTAAGGACTTCTTGTAGTATCATGTTCACCTGCAAACATAAAGATCCATTAAATTCCTTTTTTTTTTTAAAAAAAAAAAATCCTTTTTAATTTATCCACAACATTAGTGTGATTGGTTTTTGGAAAATACACTAAGGCCCTGTTCTTTTGGACTTAAAAGTTACGGTAATCAGATCAGATCAGTTCAGCTTTGTTTTAATTTTATACTCTCACAAAATAATACCTCCACCTAATCAGTTCAGTTCAGATCAGATCAGATCAGTCCTAAAGAACAGGGCTTAATAATACACATTTGTATATAACAATGATGGATAAATGTAGTATATATTATTGAATAACGTGCAAATGTTAAAACACTGTATATATATTATGAAATGGAGGGAGTATAACTTACGATTTTGAGATGATTTAGTCCAGGAAAATCAGGATCACAATTTCCAAATACGGTTAAGATCTCTTCTCGAGCTCGTGCTTGCCAATCTTGATGCTTCCCTAGTAGGATTAGTGTCCAAACAAGTAATGTTGCAGTGGTGTCTTGCCCTGCCAAGTAGAATAACTTGCATTCATTGATCACTTCTTCAAAACTCAACTTAATTTGTTGATTTTTATCATTTTGAAGAATGTTTTCAAAACTTGACTCCAACATTAGACTTAGCAAATCATCCTTGACTTTTTGGCCTTTTTTCATTGCTTTCTTTCTCTTTTCAACAATTCCTGATAGTAGAGCTCGGATTTCAATATCAATCTCCGATATCCTCTTGTTATTCTTAGTCGGAAGGAATCTAAAAATGACAAATATATATATATATTCATATATATCAAGGGTTAGTTAATTACACGATATATAGGGAAATTCCCGGTTTATCAAATTGAGATACAATTTCTTACTCTTTCGGTATCATTCTGTATCAGTTTAATTTCAATAATTGGCCTGGGTTAACATGATTTCCTAAGAATTTTTTCTTAAAGCAAGGTTATGTTTGTTTATGTTTTAAAAGGGTATATATTTGTGTAAAATACTTTTGGAGAATGAGTAAGATTTAAAAGGGTATATGTTTGTTTATGTTTTAAGTTAGGGTTACCACCTATTATCATTTTATGTCTAAAATTTTACCAAATTTAAAAAGATATGAATCGTTGCAGTTATTGTGTTACAACCTTATTTAGAAATTTTGCTAGAAAAATAATACGGATGGAGTATCTCACAGTGGCATTTTTGTAATTTTGTTAAAAATATATTACCAAAACGCCCCTATTTAACTGGTGCTTGAATTCTTGCCACTAAAGTTAGTCAAAATTACATTAAAATGCCACTCTCAAATACAAAACTGTATCTGAATTTGATTAACCTGATATCTCACTGATATATATCAGAAGTGAGCTAGGCCATGAAATAGTATGTGGGTCGTTCACCTCCACCTCTGACTCTAAAGATCAGAAGTTTGAATTCTCATATCAGCAAAACGTCGTGACTTTCTTTTAAAATCATTAAAAAAAAAAAATTGAAAACAATATTAGTATATACTTTACCTCCATCCAGGGATATAAACTGATTCAAGAACTGGAATAACCATTGCAATTTGTTGGCTTATGAGTTCAAAAATTCTTCTCCCTTCTTGATAACTACTTCCAAACGCAGCTCGAGAAATGAGATCGGCTGAAAGCTTTTGGAGATATGACCATACTTCTATTTCACTTGAACTTGTCTTTGACACCATTTCTTCCCATTCTTTGATCATATTGTATGAGCCTTCACATATTGGTGGGACCATCAACTACAAAAAAAAAATATATATATAACTGTTAATGGATAGAGAGCGAAAAAGAGACATGTGATGAAAATAGAAATCGAATGACATAAAAAAAAAAAAAAAAAACAATATTGTTTTAACTAATGTGTTTCATTTTTTTGGCAAATGATGTAAATAACATATTATATATATTATATGGAGGTAGTATATATAACCTACCCCCTCTATTCCAAATGGAATTTTCACTTTCACTTTATATTTATGCCGATCACCATATCGTGACCGCAATGTAAAGGTCTTTGAGCATACCATGACAGAGATATTAAGCCGCAACGGCTGCGAACCATTCGCATTGTCCACAAATGTGATTCCGTGACTGTTATCGTGATCACGACCGAAACCGAAATTCCATGCTAATACACATTATATATCATTATTTTTTGGATTGAAATAAGGTATGTCATAGTTGTTTGCCTAATTTTTCAAAGTTCCATCCACCTCTCTCATAGTTGACATAGAATAGAGTAGCGGAAAGCTTAGCTAATACATTATATACATGTAAACAAATTAAATCTTGTTATATCCATCATAAACTACTTCATCCATCCCCGTTTCTTTATTACGTTTGGAATCTTTTGACGTTTATTTATAGATAGTTGGGTTGATACATAATATTTTATTTGAAAAAAAACTAATTTTAAAAAATTAATCAATGCATGTGGTAATTTTTATTGCAACTTCTATTTATTTATTTGATTCGATCACAATTAATTTAATCATGATATTACAATCATAAATTAAATGCTATCAATTGGGGTCCAATAAAATTGCTATATATAAATGGAAAGATTAAACACAACCAATAAAAAGGAACACCCAAAACATGATACGAAGTATATATGTAACTAACAAATTAAAATGGAGGGCAGACTAGGGAGTAATACCCATAAAATCAAAATTATTAATAATACCTTTTTCTCTAAATTTCTATCCCATTTTTTGTTTCAAATTCTTTACTTCATTATCATATAACAACTTTTTTCCTTCTAAAATACTTTTTTCACACATTGTAGGTGCTCACACCAATAAGGCAAAGATTGATTTATGTTCATAATCAATATGGCACAAAGATTTAAGGATCGAGCTTCAGCGTGATATGGCACAAAGATTGAGGGTCGAGTCTCAGCGTAGTGACACTGGAGCGCACCTTACAATCGAGAGACTGCGAGTTTGATTCTCACCAGCCCCCTCCCCAAATAAATATAACGACAATACCAGCTCAATTTTCATGAGTCTTACGCTGGAACCAGTAACCTTACATGTAAAAATATATATACAAGGGAGTAGTCAACATCATAAAACACTAACCTTTAACTTTGCCATATGAAATGCAGGGTTGAGGAGCTTCCTTCGTTGGGCCCACAAGTGACCCTCTAACATCAACAAGCCAGAAGCAACCTTCTCTATAATTGGATTAGTCTTGGTCTTTTGAAACTCATTTATTTTCATAAAGACTTCTCTCACCAACTCTGGTTCTGTGATGTTCACTAATGGCAATGGACCCTTCCATGTAAAACATCTTTTACCTATTTATGCATGTATTGTATCATATAAATAAATCAGTAAAATCACATCATTATATACAAATACAATACGAGAAGGAAGGCATAGACCAGTGGTTAGGGTTTCAGAATACCAGGCACGAGATCCTAGGTTCGATTCTCACCGCACGCATTTGTGAGGATTCCTTATTACCCCCTTACAGATGCGTGTGTTGGCGAAAAATTGGGTCGGGTAACCTGCAGTAAGGCCCAATTCTAAGGCCTAATATCCCACACATTATTCTATAAAAAAAATATATATATATACAAATACAATACATAGTATTTACTAGCTATTGTTCAACAAGGGTCATGCCCCAATAAATGCCAATTAATCATTGCCAAAAAAAATGCCAATTAATTATTTCCCACCGCCTTTTTTTTTTTTTTTTATAGTTTTTGCATTTTTTTTTTTTTTGAACTATTTTTACATATACACTTTAACCGTTTTATCAAATCAATATGTAGAAAGAAATAAAGAATAGTCATATGAGATATTATTTGATTAAACTCACTGACTAAACTAATAATTATTACTAGAAATTAAACTGTCAAAATTTATGAATAATTAATATGTATGCAGTTAGACATACAGTTAAAGATGTTTACTAAATTTCTCGCATGCGATGCATGATTTATTTTGACAAATGCGATTTGTTTAAATTAAAACCATGTTAAAAAACAATATAATTATGGTGTATGTACATGGTAGAAATCGGTTAATTTGATATATTGAGAGGATAGAGAGAAATAGGAATATATTATACGTTGATGAATTATTTAGCTCATTACCCGAATTTAATAATTAGGTATATGTACAATAGTAATTAATAACATATAGGAAAAGCAAATATATAGTTAATCAAAGTTTTTTCAAAAAAAATAAATTAAAAATGATGTCAAAAGTAATGTTGGAAGGAAATTTTAATTTTGTATGAGAATTTGAGACATGTACAGCTTAATAAGACGGTAATGTCATCATATATTTGCAAAATGAATTGCGTTTGAAAAGCATGTACAATCAAAACCAGAAATATATATACAATAAAAAGAACGAAGGGAGTATGTGCATAATAAAGACATTAAATCCAAAAACATACATAATAAATAACACAATACAAGGCCAAAAAAAAAAAAAAGGAGTAGGTTGAGCATATACCATATTTGTTAATAGTTTGATGAAAGAAAGGGAGGACTCGAGGAAGATAATCATTTGATAAATTAGGCATAGGCTTTGATGATGATGATGATGATGATGATGATGATGATGATGATGATGATGATGATGATGATGATGATGATGATGACATCTTAGCTCTTTCTTTGGTATCTCCATGCATAAGCCTATAAGAATTACCATTAAAGCCTTGTTTTCTAAGTATTCTCTCTAATTTCTTAGGCTTCAACCACACCCAATTCAATATACTCCATAACACACTCACTACTAACACACAACCTATAGATGTTGTTATGGACATGATTGTGGGTTTCATTATGTTGTTATGATTTGTATGGGAGTGGGACTATAATTTAGTATTCCCTAGCCTAGTAATTCATTATATATAATATTAATAATAATAATAATAATAATAATAATAAATCTTTTTTTTGGTTGATACTTGATAGTATATATAGCAATGTGGAGGTGAAATAAAGGATAAGGAGATGTATGTGTGGTAGTATTTTTTTTGGTGTTTATAGAATTTTGGGTTTGAAAAGTACTCTAGCTTGTTAAGAAAAGTTTGTAGACTTATGGGGTTCAATTGTAATTATATTAAGAAAAGTAGAAGACAATCAAACTCTAATGTTGACAAATGAGAATGGATAGATGTCATTATGGTAAGGTTACTAATGTATTGCTACTCATGTCCCTATCTTCATCAAGAATTTTCATCCTCATTCACATTCTCGCAACGGGTGTACTCTCTCAGTCTTTCAGTCTTTTTTTACTTGTTAATTTTTTTTTTTATTTAGATGTCTTAATACTTGCTACATTTTCATATTCTGCCCTTATTTTTATCATTTATGTATGTACCCTTTTTATTCAACCTATTTTACCCTATATTTTTCATCGTCTTAATAAATACTTTTACTTTTTAATGATATCTATCACTACTCATGTTTCTCCTGAAAAATTATATTATAGAGAATATATGTAGCAGCAACTAATTAAAGACGGAGGGAGTAAAAATCTATTTCCATCCTCATCCCACCCGATACACAATTAAACCTAATCCCACCCCATTATGCAAGTGGATATCCATATATGTGTCACGCTTCTTTCCCCACCCAATTACCCATAAAATCTGCATCTAACTATCTAAGACTTGCGTAAAATCCATATTTAAAAAAAAAAATCTTAATCAAAGAAAGCATGCAAATAACCTTCACATCCTTACAAAATGATCTCAATTGACAAATAACACGTACTTTATATAGTGTTGTCTCAATAACTTGTTCTTTCTTCTATTATAAATTTTGATAAGCGTATGATTCTAAGATCATAACACCTCATTTGAGAATAAATAAATCCAAAAAATCTACTTATTTCCACACTTGGTACATTCTCAACGATTGAGGAAATAGAAGACTGTCCATTTCTTACAAGAAATGGAGAGGATCTTGACTCAGATGAATCTCTTATCTGACCCACCCTATAGACATCTTTAAATCATAGTTGAAACATGATTGGTTCTTAGTTCTTACCTTAAATATATACTTTGTATATAGGTTTAGTGTTTGAATCTTCCTTAGGAGAGAATAGTTTCCGGAATGACTTACCATTCACTAGTGAAAAATGATATCATGGCTTAGGTAATCATTGACTATGTTGTGCCTTCCTTGGACACTAGACTCTTACTCATTAGAGGTAATCATGGCCGGGTAATCTTAGCCAAAGTTCGGAAATTTAGTGCAGGTTTGGCGGGCTTTTCGGGCCGGACCTAAAAAAGTAACCAGAAAGTCTAATTTTCAATCTCCAAGGCCCGCATGAAAAAATAAAAAAAATCAGGCTGGGCCGGACCCAAGTTCGGGCCTAATTTTCATATTCAAAGCCCGCAAAAAGTGGACCGAGTCGAGCCGGGCCACTTTTGATCGGCTCTATTACAATATTACTCATATAGAAATTGACTCTTTTATGGATATTATATGAATCTTCCTGTGAGATATATAATTTAGTATACACAACTTTGAGATTATCATCATTAACACATCCATCAGAAACATCATCGAATACATCAGCAATCTATGCATGTCGAAGATGTGTCGTCGGAAACGTGATGATTCAAACAAAATCCAAATCCACAATGATCTAATTCAATCCGAACAATCCAATCATCCTTAACAATAACAAAAAAAAAAAGTTCGATCCCATTTCTCACTCCTCCAACTTATCACTACTCATCCCTATAACCAACTTTCATTTTCACCTCTTAACAATAACCAAAAAAAAAAAGTTCATCACGATTCTCTCTCCTACTTTTTCATACCCCACCCCATCATTTTCTCTCTCCTACTTATTTTTCCATACATTTTCACTCCAACACATCTCAATACATAACTATGATTAATTTTATTAATATAAATTAATGCATAATTTTAATTTGATTCATTACTAACACACGTTGAACAAATTGTAGTACATGATACATCAAATTAAACGAAAAAATCTGAAAAGAGAATTTAATACAAGGTACAAAAGCAAACGTCAAGTAATACAAAACTTTTAATTTATGTTTGGCCCGAATTTAGCCCAAATATGTTCGATTAAATCGTTTTTTAAAGCTAGGTGGGTCTGTTGATCTTGTATACTTGCTCTGTTTTGCAAGTAAAGGTTAATATCTAAGACACGATTTCTATGATATTGAAAGGGCTCATCTTCTTGACTTCCTTCTACGTGAGAACGAGTACGTGAAGTCCCTTCGGCATTAAACTCATTAACATTGGTGTAGTTTTCATACGTATGTCGTTCATCCTCCACTATCATGTTATGCATTATGATGCATGCTGACATAATATTATAAAGCATGTTCGGATCCCATGCAAGTGAAGGCCTACAAATAATGGCAAAACGAGCCTGCAACACTCCGAAAGCTCGTTTCACATCTTTTCGAGCTGCCTCTTGGTGAGTAGCAAAGAGTGTATGTTTATGTGTCTGGGGACTGGTTATGGACTTCACAAAAGTAGACCATTTGGGATAAATCCCATCAGTGAGGTAATATGCTTTATGATATTGATGCCCGTTTACCTCAAAATTAACAGGAGGACTTCGGCCCTCAAGAACGTCATCAAACACGGGAGATCGATGAAGCACATTAATATCGTTGCAACTCCCTGGCATTCCAAAAAATGAATGCCAAATCCACAAGTCTTGATCGGCCACAACTTCTAACACTAGTGTGGCTACCCCTTCTCTTCCTTGGTATTGCCCTCTCCATGCTACCGGACAATTCTTCCACTCCCAGTGCATACAATCGATGTTGCTGATCATCCCTGGGAATCCACGTTCTTCCCCAATTCGAAGTAGCCTATCTAGATCATTCTCGTTAGGACATCGTAGATACTCTTCCCCGAAATGGTTGACAACACCTGCCACAAACCGATACAGTGCTTTCCTTGCCGTACTTTCAGAAATACGTAAGTACTCATCAGTTGCATCGGAAGCACACCCATAAGCTAATTGTCTTATAACTGTTGTGCATTTTTGGAGAGGTGATATGCCTAATTTTCCCGATGCATTTGGCCTCTGCTCGAACCAGTTGTCATTAGCCACAACCGTATTCATAATACACAAGAAAACATGTTTCTGCATGCGAAACCTCCTTCGAAACATTTTATCCGAGTACACTGCATTTTCAGCAAAGTAGTCGTTGTATAATTGTCGAAATCCAGCTTTTGTGTCCCTATTAGCACGAGGGACACTTTTCCTTTTTTTTTTGTTTGATCGCTTTCATTACGATCGGTATGTAACTATTTGCGGCTTTGTTTATCATGGAGCCAATTTCATGGCACTCCGCAACCATTCTTTCCTCATCTGAGTTTTCACTAGATTCAGTAGAACTCATTTTTAGTTACTGTTGGGATAGAATGATCAAATGATTAGAGGGTTGTGCTATTGTAAGCTTTGGAGTATGAATGTTTTGTTAAGGGTTGTGATTTTTGGTATTTTTGTTTGAGATATATGCAGACCGTAAGAGTTGTATTTATACACATTCAGACCATTTGTGAATTAGTCCTCTATATTCAAATCATAATAAGTAGCAATTTTTTGGTGACACAATTCAAAATGTTGTCAACTTCAACTCATAAATGGTTGGAAACAAATGTCCATTGTGTTGTCACTTCAACTAGTAATGCATTGTGTTGTCCACTTCAAATCAGAATCACATGGCAATTTATATAAAGTCATAATGACCAAGTACTGTATGAAAATGGGTGGATGAAAATGTCCATTGTGTTGTCACTTCAACTAGTAATTGCTTTGTCCAATTAAGTAATTATTGAGTAAAATTAACAGTATGCATTGTGTTGTCCACTTCAAATCAGAATCACATGGCAATTTCTATAAAATCATAATGACCAAGTACTGAATGAAAATGTGTGGATGAAAATGTCCATTGTGTTGTCACTTCAACTAGTAATTGCATTATTATTATTAATAATTAATGTTATTATTATTATTATTATTATTATTACTATTACTATTATTGTTATTACTAAAGAAATTGACATGGCAAATAATAATTAAACAAACCGAAGTTATCAATTACTTAAAGATAAAGAAGTGGACATGGAAAATCAAATATAACAATACAATAACAACAACTAAAACTTAAAGTTCTTCAAGAATTCAATGCCATCTGCCAGCAATTCCTGCTCCCATGGTGCGAGTGTTTCTTTTGCTTGTAGCCTGGAAACCATATCCCATTTCAGCTTGTAGGTGTCCAGCTCTACCTGCTTCCTCTTCCTCTCCTCCTTCTCCTTCAAAAACTGCATTTTTTCCTCGTTATGTGCATTTATCTTAGACCAATTATCATTAATGAGGCTCAATCTATTGCCAAATGAACTTAGAGAATCCACTGCTTCTTTGAATTCCACCTTCCCCTTCCCTTTCAACCTAGACTTGGCCTTCTTTACACCTTCTGGACGCGGCATTGATTCATCCCTAACATCTACACTTGTTGGGGTTTCTGGCGTGGAGGCTCCCCCATCGTCCCTACATCTTTTACCACTACTCCCGGTCGAATCAACCATCGTCAGTGAGCTCGACGGACGCCCCCGTTGCCCTCTTACAACCGAACTACCGACTACAGTTTGAAATTTGGGCCATTTTTTCATCAACTGCCATTCTTCGAAGTAGTGAAATCTTGAGTCCGAGCTCTCAAAGATGGCATGGGCTTCTCTAATGACATCATCCTCTGATTGACCGCTTCTCCTCCTACTTTCGGCTTTATCGTAACACCCACACCACTTCCCCACCGCCTCCGATATTCTGGTCCATTGCCCTTTCAAACCATCCATAGTTCGGGATGCAATCTGTTGGGGGTTAGACAACTGTGCAGCATCATAAAGCTGTTTCACCCTTTTCCAAAAGGCACCTTGCTTCTGTCCCGTTCCGACAATGTTGTCGAAGCTCGTATTCATGAATGATGAAATAAGAGCCACTTTTTCATCCTTCGTCCATAAAGTTTTGGTGGCAGGCCTGGAAGTTGTTGGTTGGAAAACAGGAGCATCGTCTTCTGACAATACCTGACTGTGGTATTGTTGAGTACAGGGAACATCGAACTCCTGTTCCCCACCACCGTGGTGGTTGTTCCTGACCTGAACCTCATCATCAAGATTTTTAACAAGATCGCATGGAGAGCTATGAACGCCACTTCCAGTATTTGAAGGTGACACAACTACATTTTGAGGATTTTGGAAAACGTGGGGTGGAAATATGTTTGGATTTTGATAAAAATAACCTTGATTCTGGTAATAATATGGTGGAAATTATTGTTGAAAATTACCTTGTGGGAAATTTGGATGCATTGGAAAACTTGGAGTATTTGCCATGTTGACTGGATAATTACCAACATTTCCTTGATTATTTTGCTGGTTGGAATTACCGGATTGCCTACCTTGTGGGAAATTCGGATTATTTTGTTCCATGATTAAGAAGATTTTTTGGTATAAATTTAATTAAGAGAATTTAAGATAGAGATGATTTTTTTAATAATAAAATTAGGCAAATGGATGAGAGAAAAGAGAGTAAAGAAGGTTGATTTTTTTTTGTGATACAAATATAGCAAAATGGGTGTCTATTTATAGAGAATTAAAAAATATGAATTTTGGTATTTTTGGTTTTTTTTTTAATTTTTAATTTTTGAGTTATATCCGTTGCAAAAATTGCAACGGATATATTAAACCAGCCAATCAGAGCTTGACAAGTGGCGCGCACTTATTGGGTCTGACGCGAGTGTCAGACCTGCCAGCAAATTTATTTATTTTTTTAAAAAAACACCTCGCCACCTCAGCATCACTCCTCTCCTTTTCTTTTGGTCGACAGACCAACCATTTTGTTTAATGGTTATTCATAACCATTTATTTGGTTATTGTTAAGGATCACCAAAAAATGGTTAATGGTCATAACCATTTTTTTTGGTGATTGTTAACAATGCTCTAAGACCATCTCCTACAATAACCCAAACAACTTGGGTTGGTCACCCTTTTCCCACCCCCCACCCCCCTCTCTCCTCCACCTCACATGACCCACCAATTTTTACTTTCCCTTCTTAACAATAACTCATTCATCACACTCTCTCTCCTACTTTAACTTACCCCACCCTATCTTTTTCTCTCTCCTTATCATATTTTCAATTATAAAAATGTTTTTTTTATAAAATATAATTAACAATAAATAATTATGATTAACTTATTCAATATAACTAAATTATTTTTTTTAATATTATTTTTTTTTGTTACTTTTAAAAAAATGTAATTAACAATAAATCCACAATGATTAACTTATTCAATATAAATGTTACTTACTTTAATCAGAACATATATGAAACAAAGATACAAATCACTTTATTCAGACCCATTTAAAAGAAGATACAAATTGCTTGGTTCAGAAATTGTGTGAAAGAAAGACACCGATCACTTTATTTAGAAGCCATGTGAAAGAAAGATGTGAATTTCAAATCAAGTTTAATAAAAACCCATGTAAATGCATTACAATTCATTTTAATCCAAACACATGTGAATTTATTTAATCAACAACATAAATAAATTAGTTCCGTAGAATTAATTTTGGTTTTGCCCAAATTTAACCCAAATATGCTCGGTCAAATCACGTTTTAGTGATAAATGAGCATGTTGTTCTTCTACACTTGCTCTTTTTTGCAAGTAAATGTTGATATCCACAATTCGATCTTTGTGGTATTGAAAAGTGTCATTTTCTACACTTCCATTGCTCTGACTGGGACGACGTGAAGTACTATAATTGAAATCACATGGATCAGTGTGATTTAGATACGTATGTCGTTCATCTTCAACTATCAAGTTATGCATAATAATGCATGCAGACATAATATTATGGAGTGCATTCACATCCCAAGCAAGCGACGGTTTTTTTATAATAGCAAACCTTGCCTGTAACACTCCGAATGCCCGTTCCACATCCTTTCTAGCCGCCTCTTGACGATGCGCAAAGAGCCTATCTTTTGGAGATTGTGGACTAGTTATGGACTTGACAAATGTAGCCCATTTAGGATAAATTCCATCAGTAAGGTAATAACCTAAATTATATTGATGGCCGTTTACCTCAAAATTCACAGGAGGAGCTCAGCCTTCAAGAACGTCTTCAAAGACAGGAGATCGATGAAGCACATTAATATCGTTGAGACTCCCTGGCATTCCGAAAAAAGAATGTCAAATCCACAAGTCCCGATCTGCTAAGGCATCAAGCACTAGCGTGGCAACCCCTTCTTTGCCCTGGTATTGACCTCTCCATCCCACCGGACAATTCTTCCACTCCCAATGCATGCAGTCGATGCTGCCAATCATGCCTGGAAAACCACGTTCTTCCCCAATTTGGAGTAACCTATTCAAGTCGTCCTCATTTGGACGTCTTAAATACTCCTCACCGAACACACGAACAACCGATTGAACAAACCTATACATAGCTTCGGTTGCAGTAGTTTCGCTAATGCGTAAGTACTTATCGGTGGCATCAGCAGCACACCCATAAGCTAACATTTGAATTGTTGCGGTGCATTTCTGAAGTGGTGATATGCCTAGACGTCCCGAGGCATTCGGCCTCTTATGGAACCAGTAGTCATTTTCCACAACTCCATTCATAATACGTTCAAAAACGTGTTTTTGCATACGAAACCTCCTTCGAAACAATGAACCAGAGTAAACTGCATTTTCTGCAAAATAGTCATTATATAACCTTAACTCACCAACTTCTCTTTCTCTATCACCACGAGGGCCATTCCTCTGACCTGGCCTGCGCTTCGGATGGAATAGTTTCTTCCAACAACACTGGTATGCACGTTTCGCCAACATGTGCAATCATGGCATCCAAATCTTCGTCTTCTTGTTGTCTTGCAGCTTGTCTCTCTTCATATGAATCATCACTAGAAGAAGATGAACTTGGAAAAGTGTACTGTGATTTACCTCGTGAGGAGTTCATTATATGGTAATTTAGTTTTTAAAATGATGTAAGTTTGTAAGTGTGTTTACACGAAAAGAATTGTAAAGTCGGAAATGTTATTTGTAGTTTGATATAGTTCAGAAATGTATAACTGTATTTATATGCATAGAGGACCCCAATGCAAGAGAGCATGCAATAATTCTGAAGTGTGTTCCTTTGACACTGACTACACAACTTTGTTATAATGCATGCAATACATTTATCTTTGACAACGACTACACATAAATGCATGCAACCCATTTATCTTTGACACTGACTACACAACTTTGTAGTAAAGTGTAAATGAGTGAAGGAAAATCAACCAGGGAAAATTTTTGGATGAGTGGTTCAAATGCATTCGAAATCACTTGGTCGAAATATTATTTATATTTCATTGTTATTGTTATAATTATGGATAAAACATAAGAATTCATTTTCACTTGAAATTTCATATGTAACCACTACAAAACATAACAATAAGTTTTATTACTTCACCATAAAAAATACATTCAAATTCATATTAATTAAAATACAACCTACAATTCATAATTATAAAAGTACATAAAAAATAAATAATTAAAACTTGAAATAATTAAAATACAAAATACAATTCATAATTATAACTACATAAAAAAAAAAAAAAAAATCAAAACTGAAATTTTTCAACAAATTCCCTAGCTTAATCCAAACGAGTTTGCTCCCATGGTGTGAGATTTTCTTTCATGGAAATAAATTGCACCATATCCCATTTAACCTTGAAAAGATCCATTTACATTTGTCTATTTGCCAATTCCAACTGCTGCTTCTTCGTAGCTTCCTTTTCCACCATAAGCTGAAGTCTTTTGTCCTCTAAAAATTGATTGGTGAGAAGATGGGAACGAAAACTACCAAAACGAGCAAAATTAGGTGATTGATGAGAAGATGGGAACGAAAACTACCAAAACGAGCCAAAAATTGCCTATTTGGTTTGTTTTATGTTCCAAAACCCTCTAATTTTTCCCAAAAACATGCAAATAAGTTATAGAATGTCTATATCAATGTTATGAGTTGCGAATTAACCTTAAAAACATGATCTACGTTGATCGGTGCCAAGTTGGGAATGAAAACACCAAAAACGAGCCAAAAATTACCTATTTAGTTTGGTTTTTGTTCCAAAACCCTCCAACTTTTACCAAAAACATGTAAATAAGTTATATAAAGTTTGCATGAATATTATAGGACATGAATGACACTTAAAAATATAAATTAGGTTGATTGGTGAGAAGATGGGAACGAAAACTACCAAAACGAGCCATAAATTGTCTATTTGGTTTGTTTTTTGTTCCAAAGTCGTTATAACCAACGTGATATCCCCTAGTAAGCATAATATTGTGTTATAGGACGTGTGTAAGGTTTGAAATCTAGTAATCGATAGACAAGTGACAAATTAGGAGCGAAAATGCCAAAAAAACCACCTAAAATGGCCTAAAATGACAAGTGTTCTTTTATTTATATTCCATGACTTTATAACCAGAATGCCTAAAAACCACCTATTAATCTCTTTTATTTTGAATTGTTTGAACTAACTCCGCCCATAATTTGCAGGAACAATATAACCAGAACCTTTCGGAGTATCAGGCTAGTGGCTCGGAGACGGATCCCAACCAGGTCTTCTTTGATACGGTTGGTGGCTTCCGGAAGGGCGAGGTTCTAGGGTTCGACAAAGACGGAGCTTCTCTCTATTATGAGAGAACCTCGCGGCGGCACGTTGGATCTGCCTACTCTCCATCAGTTTCCGCTCAACTGGAAAAAAGATGACCGAGCGTTTGGAGGAGTCCGAGCGTGCGAGGACGAAGTTAGAGAGCGAGACCGCCAACGGGAGGAGCATCAGCGCTGTTTGGAGGAGCGAGACCGCCAACAGGAGGAGCATCAGCGCCGTCTGGAGGAGGATCAGAAGAAGCAAGCGGAGTACCTCGAGCAGATGAAGGCGCAAATGGACGCTTTCATGAGGCAATTCGGCGATCAGTCTTCCATTCACCGACAACCTCTCGACGATCGCACAGACGGTTCTGGAGCCTTCGTAGTGTAGTTGTTTGTTATATTTCGGTTTATTATAGTTTACGTTTTTGGAAACTGTAATATATATTACAAACTTTTGTGTATTACGAATTATTTATATAAATAATATAAAATATTATTATAAAATATTATTTCGTATATTTAATCTGTTTTTCATTAATAAATAATTTAATTTCTTTTGTAAAGGTTTTTTGTTATTTAATGAAATGAAAAAAAAAAGACATAACAATTTAACGACAGAAAAACGGTCGGTATCCAGAAAGACAAAATCGCGAAAATGGCAAATATTAAAATTAAAAACCGCGAAAATTAATATACCAACCGACACACGGTCGGTAAATTATTAAGCGCCAAAAAAAAAAGGCTGGAAGGAGCTATTTTCCGACCGCCTGGCGGTCGGAAAATACTTCCCTAGTAATTTTTTTGAACTTTTTTATTTAGTCGGTAAACGGTCGGTAAATTGTTTCCGACGGAGAGTCGGTCGGTAAAAAACTTTTTCCGACTAATTATACACCGACCTCCTTTTGCCGACCTAAGACGGTCGGTAAGTTTAAATACCGACCGTTAACGGTCGGCAAATGGCAGTCGGCCGAGGCTTATTTTTTTGTTGTGCCAACAAAAAATGTTGTGTTTTATTTCACTATAAAACAATATATTTACTTGTGCAATTAACTGTATTTTGTTTAAAAAAAAAATTGACTTAATTTAAATCTATATTTTGTAGTATAAGTTTATTGTTTGTCCATGCCTTAAACATTCCTGAAATAACCGGAGGCATTTTTGAAACAAGTAGCAAACTACAACAACACATTTTCAAATGAAGAACATTTAATTAGACGTTGATTAAATAAACGAAACAATATGATACTTCCTTCTATTGAATTATATTCATCATAAACAAACCCGGGCAGCTCCGGGCAAGAAAACTAGTTATTATTATAGAGTACAATATTAAAATTTAAGTAAAATGAAACAAATGGGAAATAGAAATTCTTTAACAAGACGATCTAACCATAAGACCAATTATTCTTACTGAAAAAATAGAAAAACAAACTCGTAAATTTTTTAAAAAACACATAAAAAGTTACATGGTGAGACGGTTTTGCATGGTGAAATGATCTTACTAAAGACCTGCTGATTCCAAAAATTAAACGGTGTTATTGTGTGTTAAGAAATGAAAGCTTATCAAAATTAGTCTTCCAAACAAAAATTATGCTAGAAATTTCAATTTTTTTCACTATGAATTTTCAAAGGTGCGGTGGAATAGTACAAAAAAGAACATGAGAGAAATTGAGAAGGACACGAGAAAAAAGTTGTTCCAATAAATTTGGTGGACTTCACTTCACTTACTGTATAAAGTCAATGGACAGTTTTGCTTACTAATCTATCTTATCCTTTGCATTTAATTTTAAGAAATTCTTTCTTATCTTATCCACGTAATTAACAACGTAAAATTTCCATTCAATCCAATTAAACAATCCTTCAATATCTGAAATTAGATCATTTGATATGTTTCTTATAATAATTTTACTTTTGAAGTTTTGAGTGGTTAAACTTAGGGTGCATTTGATTCATCTGAAATTTTCTAACCTGATATGATCTGATTTGAAATTTTCTGACCTGATATAATCTGAGCTGAAAATTTCCAGATCTGAACTGATGTGATTTTTTCTGATTGTAGTTATTATTAAAGTTAATTACAATTTTTCTTATCTAATTATAATTTTTCTGATCTGCTCTAAATTTTCTGAAAATAAACACAGGAGTAGTGCTTAATTAAGTTGAATTAATGAAACACACGCCTAATTACTTCCTCCGCTCCTATATAGTTGTTGCAACGTTTGTCATTTGTACACTATTCATAATTAACTTATATAACTAGCTTTTGCCGTTCTTTATATACATGTAAGCAAATATAGTCATGTGATATCTCTCTGGAATCATTTCAATGTGTACTTTATTTTGATCAAAATTTTTTAATTTTTTTTGGTGAAACATAACTAAGGAATAAGGATATTACGAATATAAATTATACATTGACAAACGTGAAAATAGAAACATTGCAATTAATATGGAGAGAAGGATTTTTTTGACGGGTGTGTGTTAAATGGGCTTGTGCTAAGCCCACTACCAATAAATGCAGATCCACTTTACAAGACCAAAGAGATTCTATCTCAAAATCGTATGTCAATGAGGGAAATAATCGCAGGCCATTATTAGCCTTATAAAGTTAATACAACTTTATTATTTTTTAATATGGAATTTTATCACAAACCCACTTACTTTTTTTTCACTCTTTTCACACTCACACATAGGCTTTGCAAGAGCTCTAAACACTCAAAAGTGTGGTTGAGTTTAATCTTAATTATTGATTACATATTTACACAAGTCAAAGTAAAAACACTATACGTAACATTAGATATAGAAAGGCTTACCATAATTATTGGTTAATATTTTAAAGTTGATTTTGACCAGTAACGTATTCTTTTGATATGTTTTTTTTTTTAAAAACTAGTTTCTTTTGAGTAATCCTAGGCATTTTTTTGTTGTGGGTAATTAGAAAAAGTGAGGGGTAGTTAATTAAAATAAATGGAGAGAAAAGTGGGGACAAATAAAGGAGTTGTGAGAGAGAGCGGAGACAATTAAATAATTGGAGAGAGAAAAGGTGGGGACAAATAAAGAATTAGTAAGGGTATTTATGTCTTTTAAGTAGCAATAGTTTACTATATAAGGAAAATAAAAATTTGTTGCATTTATTTTGAAACATCCAAAAATGGAAACTGTTGCGTTTTTTTTGAACGGAGGAAGTAGATATTTTGAGACTATAGATGAAGAAATTTAGGCATATATAATTCTAAAATCAGATCAGTATCTTATTGTTTCATTTTTTGGCTTGTGTTTAAAATATTGTAACCTTTTTCAATAAATCTTTAACTTTTTACTTGGTTAACCATTATAATTTTTTGGCTTGTGTTTAAAAAATTTTAATTTTATACCCAAAAGTTATAATTTTAAAGTGAACTTCCAAGTATCCTGTGAAAATGTCGGACAATTTGTCATGAGACTTGCTGAATATTTATTATACCTAATTAGGAATGCCGATTTTAATTTTTAAGTTATTATTTTCCCTTTTAACCAATTATTATTATTAGAGTTTTTTGTCCAAAACTATCTTACTTACACCAATTTTTGTAAGAAACTACCTTACTTACAAAAGTTTGTCCAAAACTACCTTGTTGACCACTACCTTGTTCGTTGTTCTGGCATTGACTTCGCTTTATTCTCGAAAATAATTAGCTCAATCAATGTTTTGGGGTCATTTTTGCCCTAAAAGGGTTAAATATGAGGTCTTAATCTACAAAAAATGGTCGCATAAGCTTCTATTTGCATTACAAAATTTGTCTCGATATGCGTTCATTGGTTTGGGTGCCAAAAAAAATATCCATATCAAGGTTTTGGTGGGTCATTTTTGTCCTAAAGGGTCAAATTTAAGGTCGGAATTTGCAAAAAAAACGACCAAATTGGTCAGCAAAGGCAAAGTCAACGTCGAAATAGTGAAAAAGGAAGTGGTCAACTAGAAATTTGTTAAGTAAAGTAGTTTTGGATAACCTTTTGTAAGTAAGGTAGTAGTTTTTTTTACAAAAAATGGTGTAACTTAGGTAGTTTTGGACAAAAAACCTTATTATATATTTTCATCATCAATAACAATGTGAAGTATTTACATGAAATTAATGGACAAACGAGATACAATCTGAGCCAAACTCGCTTATCAACAGTAAAGCTAATCCTAGTGAAAATATAAGCAGTAGTACACACCCCAATATCCTGAGTTTCAGAGAACTTTTAAATTCGCTTACGCAACGAAATAACATCCACCCCAAATTTTCCAATTAAAGAAAATGAGAAATGAGAAACAAAATGATATTGTTATTATTAAATGATATAAATTTTTCCATAATAAAAGCAAAAATATAAGGAAAATTTGACAAAAATAAGCCAAACTTTTGCTGGTCTTCCATAAGTAAGTTAAACTTTTGAAATTCTAAAAATAAGTTAACATTTGCATCATGTCAGCCAAATTTAGGTCACAAAATTTTGTTTACCCACACCAATAAACTGTGAAATCCAAAAAAAAGGAGATCCATGAAGGATAAGGAAGACATTTGGCGTTAGACGTCGATTTCGGTGGGTCGAGGTGGCGGTAAATAAAATTCTCTAACCTAAATTTGATTGACATGGTGCAAAAGTTGATTTATCTATGAAATTTCAAAAGCTTGGCTTATATATGAAAAACCGACCAAAGTTTGATTTATTTTTGTCAAATTTTCCAAAATATTATACTAACTCCATTTCTTATTATTCACAACGATGTGACATAAAGTAGAGAGGAAAAGTGTCAAATCGTTGCAAATAATAAGAAAAAGAGGTAGTATATGAATATCCAAATATCCAATAATGAATACGTCATGATTAATAGGACCCCAAGTGGATAATGACAGATTATTAGGCAAAATCACAACTGTAAGTTTTAATATTTTTTTTTTTAATTCCAAACTGTAAGTTTTAATTTATCCCTAAATATCTCCAAAAAACTAACCCAATTCAAAGTGCATGTATATATGCATCACTATTACTATTATTATTTACTATTAATATATATATGCATCCTTACTATTATTACAGTTCATCCTTTGAATTGCAATTATCCTGGAAAAACTCTGTCAGTGATTTTATTATTGCTTCTAATCTAATACCCCCCCATATAATATATAAACCCCCACCCACTTTTGGCAATTTCAGATTTCATTTCTTTTAATTTTCCTTTCCTTAAAAGCAACCAAATCAAACACACATTACAAAAACCCACAAAAAAAAAAAAAAAAATCTGATCTTTAATTTTTTTGGGGTGTTAAAAAAAATATTAAAGTGAATTGGGATAATCAAAAGAAATGGCAGGAGGAGGATTTGGTGCAGAAACAGGAGGAAGGGCAGCCATGTATGAATACAAGATTACACCTTATTTTGTATTTGCTTGTATTGTTGCTGCTAGTGGTGGTTCCCTCTTTGGCTATGATCTTGGTGTTTCTGGTTTGTTTCTTCTTCTTTTTTCTTCTTCCCCTTTTTTGATTAGCATGAATTATGTAACATTTTCATATGGGTAGATGTCGCTGAACCCGATTGAATTGGGAACGAATCTGATTTTTCATGTTATTATATCAACAATATTTTAAAAAACAAATTCGTTCAATCCTCATATCTGTATTCGTTTTCAACAAACCCGTATTCGACTTGGTGCAGCCTAGGCAAGAAAGTCACTAGCTTTTTTATATGGGTAGATGTCGCTGAACTCGATTGGATTTTTCATGTTATTATATCAACAATATTTTAAAAAACAAATTCGTCGTTTTCAGTCATTATATCTGTATTTGTTTCCAAAAAACCTTTATTCAACTTGGTGTACCCTACGCAAGAAAGTCACTAGCTTTTTAGTGAATTCAAATCTCAAACCATTAGGGGTACGGTGGTAAATTAGTGGTAGAACCACTATTTTATACTGTGTACGTATAAAAAAGTTACAGTTTTATACTAAAAAATTACAATTTTAAAGCGAAAATTTATATGGTCTGATCGGAGACTTGTTCATTGCATATAACTCAATAATTGGGGTTTTTTTGTTCCAAAAAAAAAATATTAATAATTGGGGTTTTTTAATTGTTTTTATGCTTCAATGAGAGTTTAGTCTTTGCATATTGGCATATTGCATATACAAACATATAGTTGTACAATGCACAATTGCACATGAGAAATTAAACACTATTGTTAGTGCACTCATTTAGGGGACATTATAAGGAGAAAAATCAAATACTTCATCCGTTTTTTACGTGCTAACATTCAATTATTAATAACTATTTCTATTGATTACATATCTTTTTGTTCTTTCCATTTCTTTACCAGTCACGTCTAAAATTTGCTTTGAATCCACACTAGTAAATTTGTAGTACATAATAAGAAAAACGGAGAAAAAAGTAATTACATTAATATTACATTAACTTGTCATATGATTTTTTTCCCGCTTTAAAAAAAAACCTACGATCTTATTATTTATACGAGTAATCGAACTTCAAACCTCAAGTATGTGAGGAGGGCTATTAGAAGTTAGAACAGTGGTCAAACTTGGTGGGAGTGGTTGAATAATTGAATCTTGTGAGTTGTGAGTCAATTAGAGTGATTAGTTTTTTCATTGGTCCAAGTATCTTAATATAAATTTTCTATTAATTTATTATAATTATAATGATAAAGAAAGCATGAGGGGCAGCATTTTATATGTAGTACTACGTAGATAAAGAACGAAGTCTTAGTCTAGTGGTTAAGCCTTTATAATTCTAAGCATAAAGTTCTGGGTTCAATTCTCACCGTAAATATTTGTGAGAATTTTTTATCTTTTCTCTTTCTGATGTGTGTGTTGTCGGTTCAAGGCCTAGTATTCCATGAAGACTGATTTCCGCACCCCACAAAATGATTTCTACACCCCATGTCTTTAATATATAGTTCCCCACGGAAGCTGATTTTTGCACCCCATAAACTGATTTCCACACTCCATTTAATATAAACGCACGTTTATATCAAATGTGTGTATTGTCGGTTCAAGGCTTAGTATTCCACGAAGACTGGTTTCTGCATCCCACAAAATGATTCCTACATCCCATGTCTTTAATATATAGTATCCACTGAAACTGATTTCTGCACCCCACAAATTAATTTCCACACTACATTTAATATAAACGCACGTTTATATCAATTTATGGGGTGCGAAAATCACCACCTAATACTCCGTAGAATAATACAACGGACAAATTTTCTTGAAATTGGTGGTCCATACCAAACAAGTCTTCTGTGACTACCACAAAATCCGTCAAACCTCGCCAGAATTAAAATAAGTTTAAATTAAATTAAATTAAATTAAAAAATAATACGGAGTAAATATAAACTAATGGTCCACATGTACAAGTATACATCTTTTCTCCAATTTTTATGTTCTTTTATAGTCAGATATACTCAAAACAATCAAGAATAAAAGTTTGTATTATGTGAGCGCTATTTGTCATTTAATTTTATGCTAAGAACTTACTCTATTCATAATATATTAACCGCAACGATTTGACATTTTTTTCTTTACTTTGGCCCTGTTTGGAAACTGGTTTTTTGGCTGGCTTTTTACTTTCGGCTTTTCAATATAGTTAAACAGCCAAAAAAAATATTTAGTTATTGGCTTTTTGGTTGGCTGAAAAGCTGAAAAAGTTGTCTGGAGCAGTTTTTTGTTGGTTTTTGGCTTGTTGGCCCACAAACTCTCTAATAAACACAGTCCAACAAGCACAATTAATTTTACCAAACACTATTCCAAACAACAGGCTTAAACAACCAACTTAAAAAACCAATACATACGACCAATACTTTCAGCCAGTCAAACAAGCCAATTAAACTAGCCAAAAGCCAACAACTAATTGTCAAACAGAGCCTTTATGTCAAATCGTTGCAGTCAATACATTACGGAGAGAGTACTAATTTTATTTTAGTGAATATTTATCCTGACAGTCCGATAAGAGACTTGTTGTTTTGTTATGGGAAAAAAAATTAACAAAAGCAATAAAAATAATGGTGTAAAAACAGGTGGGGTGACATCAATGGATGATTTCTTGAAAGAATTCTTCCCAAAAGTGTACAGAAGGAAGCATGCACATTTGTTGGAGACAGACTACTGCAAATATGATGATCAAATACTCACTCTTTTCACATCATCTCTATATTATGCAGCACTTGTGTCTACTTTTGGGGCTTCTGTTATGACTAGAAGAAAGGGTAGAAGAGCTAGTATACTAGTTGGGGGTGCTAGTTTCTTTGTTGGTGGTTTGATTAATGCCTTTGCTCAAAATGTTGCTATGCTCATCATTGGCAGGATTTTCCTTGGTTTTGGCATTGGGTTTGGAAATCAAGTAAGCAATTTAACACCTTTATAATCTACGTTACTCTGATGTCTTTAGTTGTATATACAAAAAAAAATTATGTTTTTGGAAAGTAGACGATGAAAAGAATCAAACAAGATCTCACATGACTAGCTGGCTATGTTTTATTAATATGAAATGAAAGATATTAATGGTTAAACTTGTGCACTAGAGACCGTGTAAAATACAATACGTAACTTCTTGGTGAAATGGATAGAGTATATAAAATTATAGCATAAGGTCTCATACTTTCATGTCTTACGGTCTTACGAGATAACTTTTTAGTTATAAAAAAGTAAAACTTAATTACTCACCTAAAACGTTATAGGTTTATACTATAAAGGTCGCAATTTTGTGGTTATAAGTTCTATCATATGTTCTAACAATAGATTTCGTAATAAAATAAAACAGTGTCAAAAACAGCACTAAAAGTCAAAATAGAGCAATGAAAATAGAGGGATGATAAGCCACTAACTACTAGAGGAAGTAGATGAAATAATCCACTAACACATGCTGGTAAACACAAATCAGTCCATGATAAGTTTATATCCAATGCTTGGTAATGAAAATAGTTGCTTTGTAATAGCACAAATCCCCATATAGTGGGGACACTCCCTTTTTGAATTTGCTTTATGTGATAATGAATTGTTTGGTAAACATAAATCAGTCCATGATAAGTTTATAGCGAATGCTTGGTAATGAAAATAGTTGCTTTGCAATAGCACAAATCTGCAAGGACACTCCCTTTTTTAATTTGCCTTATGTGATAATGAACTGTTTGATAAAAGAGCTTGTGTATGTTACAGTTTTAGCCTCAAAACACGATTTTCAAAATAAGCTACATATTTTATGGAGTTTTTAGTTTGATTCAACCAAATTTTTCGGAAAACTCTAAACTCTAACAGCTAATTAAAGTGTCAAACTCTAAACTCTAATTGCCAAACAGGGCAATGGACTCGCTCGGTCACTAACAGACTTTTTTACTGAATGTAACAGGCAGTTCCACTATACCTATCAGAAATGGCACCAGCAAAGATCAGAGGAGCAATAAACCAACTATTTCAACTAACAACATGTTTAGGAATCCTAGTAGCCAACTTCATAAACTATGGTACATCAAAAATCCACCCTCATGGTTGGAGAATCTCAGTAGGGTTAGCTTGTCTTCCAGCAACCCTAATGTTTGTAGGAGGTCTTTTCCTCCCAGAAACACCCAACAGTTTAGTAGAACAAGGGAGGTTAGAAGAAGGTAGAAGAGTTCTTGAAAAAGTAAGAGGAACCCTAAATGTTGAAGCAGAGTTTGCTGATCTTGTTGATGCTAGTGAAGCTGCTAGAGCTATTAAACACCCTTTTAGGAATCTTCTTCAAAGAAAGAATAGACCTCAGCTTATTGTTGGAGCTATTGCACTTCCTGCTTTTCAACAACTTACTGGGATGAACTCTATTCTGTTCTATGCTCCTGTTTTCTTCCAGAGTTTGGGTTTCAATACTAATGCTTCTCTCTATTCTTCTACTATTACTAATGGTGCTCTTGTCATTGCTGCTTTGATTTCTATGGCTTTGGTTGATAAGTTTGGGAGAAGAGCCTTTTATATTGAAGCTGGTACTGAAATGCTCATTGAAATGGTAAGCACAAAAGCATATATATTGAATAAAAAAGAAAAAGGGGAAATCTGATACTTATGCCGACCTGTTCTTTTGGACTGAAATGAATTAAACCTAATCTTGACTCAGTGGTAGCTGAATTGAACTGAATTAAGTCCAAAAGAACAGGGCCTAAATTACTTACGACCATTTCAGGTGTTTTTTTATCGCAACTTACAGCCAATTAGATTTCATCTTTAATTAAATTGCAACCAAGCCATGTTTTTCAAATAAAAAAGAACTTTCAAGCAAGCCATTGATAGTGTCATATTATATCACATCATAATGATTTCAAGCAAAAAAAAAAACTTTTCAAGCCATTAAAGATGGACGCTAATTGGCCGATGGTAAGTTGGAAAAAAAAGAACTTAAATAGCTGTAAGTATTTAAGCCGAACTGAAAATAAGTCCAAAAGAACACTGCCTTTGATTACAGTACACTAGAATTTCACCTTTTTTTTTCTTCTTTTTTGCTGATTTCAGGTGGCTGTTGGCACTATTCTAGGAATATATTTTGGGGATGGTAAGACCATACCAACAGGAATAAACTACTTACTAGTGATCCTAATATGCTTATTTGTGCTAGCATACGGGCGGTCGTGGGGCCCACTAGGGTGGCTAGTACCTAGTGAGCTCTTCCCCTTGGAGACGCGGTCAGCTGGCCAGAGTATCGTCGTTGGGGTCAACATGATCTTCACTGCCTTGATCGCGCAGTGTTTTCTGGTGGCTCTGTGTCACCTAAAGTATGGTATTTTCCTGCTATTTGGAGGGCTCATCTTGGTCATGACTAGCTTTGTGTTCTTTTTTCTCCCTGAGACCAAACAAGTCCCTATTGAGGAAGTCATTTTTTTGTGGAGAAATCACTGGTTCTGGAAAAACTATGTCTCTGAGGATGAATTCAAGGCTCCTACTGGTGGCAAGTTACAACCATGAAAATCTTTTTTTTTAAAGCTAACATTCATATCATGTTAGAAGTAAAGGGTATATAGTAGTCTATATCTATTGGTGTTTTTCATATGATTTACTTGAAAGCAATCTATGACAATTCATGATACCTTGATTGATCTCAGAATATACATATTATGCTGATTTATGGTACTTTTGAATTTTTTTAAGGGCAAATTTACCTTATATTTTGTAAAATTTTCTTATGCATAGATTGATAGATCGATTTATAAGTGATATGAGTGGAACTGAATTAAGCTAAATTCTAGACCTATTAAGAGCCGATCAAACTGAACTTAAATTTTAGAAATTAAGTCCAATAGAACATGCCCTACTAGTGATTTTTATCGGAAATAAGGGCCACTTTCTTGCAAGACAAGAAGACTTTTTAATTTTCAATTCAATCTGTTGAAATAATTGATCATTCTTCAAATTACATGCAATGCATGATGAAGCTCAAGCTAGGTTGCAAGAAACTCTCTTTTCATTATTATCTAACAAATTTCATCACCAATTCTCAAGTGTAGACGTGTAGTGTATTAACAGGTGTATACATACAGTTATACACATATACCCTCTCAAAGTTAACACACACCAAGGGAAACAATCAAAAGGTTCATTATATTATTGTAGCCTTGTAGGGCATATATGAGTGTTACATGTATGAGTGTTACAGCGCGGTTACCTAATTTGCTTATATAATTAGCAAATTATTCAAAATGGATCAAAAATAGCCAAAACGTCTTATAAAATATCATTTTTCTTTTGAGACTGCGTGACGGTCTGACATAATTTTTTTAGGAATGCTAGCATCACTCTTACCTTTTGTTTTACATGTGGCATAGAAAAATTAATACCTATTTTTTTAATATAACTTCTATTCCACATGTCAAATAGAGAGCAGGAGTAAAATAAAAGTGAAAGTGATGTTAGCATTCCTATAAAAAGTTATGGTTTTATATGCAAAAATTACAAATTTTAATTGAAAAATTATCCTGTTAAACCTTCAAACAGATTGACAAAACACTTGTTTATAAAATACTTACCCACCTTCAATAGAGTAACATGGGTTGAAAACATTCAAATCAATTTAATCAAAGAGTGAAGATGAAGATCTTTGCACTATCGAATCGAATAAAACATTGCATGATCAAAGAGTCTAATAAAATGATACATACATTGATTCAATTTTTTATTTACAAGTTTAAAAAAACGTGAAATTGTGCACAATTAGGAGCATAAACCCTAATTTTATTTTGAATTAGCGTAAACCCTAATTATTTAAACATAACAATGTTGTATTATTCTTCTCCTATAGTGTGTTTGAAGCCGATAAGTTTTATATAGTAAAAGAGAAAAAGGTTCCAAACTTCATGAAAACCCTAATTAAGAAGATTATAGTAACTCAATTCAATAAATTAAATCATATTACTAGGCAAAAAAAAATGATGTTAAGTTTATTTCAAATTACCCTTAAAAGTTATCAAAATAAACATTAAAAAAAAATTGTTTAATTCAATGCCTTGCTATCCAAATACTAAAAGAAAAAATTGTTGATTCTCTATATAACTACTTAATACTTATAACGTCTTACTCCAACCCTAATTTTTCTTTTGACAAACTTCTAAGAATAAGCTACTATCATTTAGGAGCATACTAATAGGAGTACTACCAATTCCACGAGCTAGGGCCAACATAATCTCCTTCATCATAACTCGAAATTTGTTAAGATTTATCGAATTAGTTGCTACATCTTCGAATTTTCCAAAGATCGAGTCATACTCTTTCTTCACAACTTCGTCGTCGTCGTCATCCATTGCTAGTACCCAATGATCCTTTAGTCCACTCTTTGAAATATCTTTGCGAGATACAAATCCGTCTCCATCCACATCAAGCATTTTAAACCTTTCCTCGACAAATTTGTTGAAAACATCGGTATTTTCAACAAATTCATTAATCATTGGACCGTCCATCATTACCGACATCATCTTTGCTCTAAATCAAAGAACAAATTACACCTAAACAAAACAAAACAAAACATAAACATAGTCTACCCATGCATAATTAATTGTGTTTAATTGGTCTAACTTCTAACTATATATCATAGTATGAATAAATTAAGGTGATGATTTTGGCAAACCCAAAATTGATTTTGGCAATCCCAAAATTGATTTTGGCAATCCCAAAATTGATTTTGGCAATCCCAAAATTGATTTTGGCAATCCCAAAATTGATTTTGGCAATCCTTCCCCTTACTATTTATGTAATTTGTTTTTATTGTTATGATGTTTATTCTAAGTAAGATTTAAAATTCCTTTCAAAAAAAAGTAATTATATAATTAACTCAAAACTAGAATAATTACGAGTTTGTGAAAGTTCAACAAGCACTTTTTCTTTTTTTAGGGTTAAAGATACTTTTTTTTAAATAGCTAATTTGAGTATTTGACCATATATGAGTTTTCTTTTCTTAAAAAATAAAATAAAATTAAGCTTCTCCTTATATATTAATTAATCGGCGCTTTTGAAAGTAACCTTTAATTATATATTACAAAAAAAAATATTGAAAATTTGATATTCTTAAAACACGCATTGAGATGAATCAAACAATAATTTTTTTTTAATGGTTCATAACAGTTACAAAATTCCAAACAAGAACAATATAATAAGAGGAAAAAAAAACCTTTTTCATTCACAAAAATATCCCAAGAAAATTTACTCGAAAAAAAAATCAAGAACGTACAATAAATTAAGTGAAAGAAAATTCAAACTGAGATGCCATGAATGCAATTACAAACAAATTAAAGATTAACACTAATTAAATACAAGTAATTAAAAACTCTAAACCTAATTACCTAAATGACGAATGACTTTGTTTTGGTTGAGAGAGGTTATGACGAAAGCTTTTTTTTTTTTTTTTTTTTTGATGGCCTATGACGAAAGATTTAAACTCGATGATTTGTTTAATGAGACTGAAAAACTTAATAATATTCAATAATAGACCACCTAGGAGGGTATTTATAATAATAAATAAATAAATAAATAAAGTGTGATAACCGCCTCTACCAAAAATTCACGCACGATATTTTTTGAATTAAAAATTTAGAATTTTTTTTTTTTTGAGGGGGAAAATTTAGTAACTTTTTAACCGACTTAAATTTAACTAGTTTAGAAAAATCACAAACAAATATTTTTACTATTAGGTTTTTTTTTTTTTTTGATGGCCACTATTAGGTTTTTTTTTTAAAGTATAGTAATCCCTCCATTCTACTTTATTCTTTATGTTTCCATTACTATATATACTTCGTATAATCTTAACATGTACATTTGCTCTAGAGCTGATCAAAAGTGGCCCGGCCTGCAGGCTAGGCTCGACCCGGCCCGCTTTTTTGCGGGCTTTGGACATCAAAATTATGCCCAAACTTGGGCCCGACTCGATTTTTTTTCCACGCGGGCCTTGGACATTTAAAATTTGCTCATTTGCTTTGTTTCCTATTTTATACTTATTCTCAACCCTTCATTTTGTCACTTTTACTCTCTAAGGGTGTGTTTGATTCATCTGAATTTTTTTTATGTGATCTGGTCGAATCTGATCTGAATTTTTCTAATTGTAGTTATTTTTTATAGTTATAATTTTTCTGATTTGATATAAATTTTTCTGATTTGAACTGAATTTTCTGAAAAATAAGCACATGAATCAAACGCAACCTAATTCAATTCTTTCTCTTTCTTCAATTTCATGATTATTTAACATTCACAGTTCCAATGATAACTTTTCTATATTTTACATATTTCCCAACAAGTGCAATTAACATTCCCAATTCCAATAATAACTTTTCTATTTTTTATATATTTTTGAAAAACTGTAATTAACATATTTAATTTTCCTTAATTTAAATGCAAAAGTCAAAATGCATGTAAAGAATAAATTGGAACAGAAGGGGTGGTTGATGCCTTGGTGCAAGGGCGGAGCCAAGGGGCTGGTGGGGGCTATGACCTCCCCCGTGGTTCAAGTTAAAAATTAAATTTGTTTATAACTTCATGAATTTTGGAGTAGTAGAGATCGATGGTGACGTCATGTCATAGTGACCTAAAGGTCGTGAGTTTGATTTTTTCTACCAAAATTTTAATTTTTTTATATAATTAATATAATAAACTAAATAAAATTGTGAAATTATAAATGTAAGCATATTATTTTGGACCCTCATTTATAATTCATGTATCCACACATGTTTGTGTGAGTGTGTGACCAGGCTATAGTCAATTTTTTAAACAAAAATACGAATATAATAGAATATTATATTATCTTTATGGTTATAGTATTCATTGATTTAATTTACCCAATTGTAAATTTTGTAAGTTGCAAAAATACCTATTAAATCATAAAAAAATAGATTTATTCATAAAATTACCTAGTCATAATTTCATCAAATTAAATAGTGTACAATATTAATCCTTTTGTTATTATTGTTTTAAGATATTATTCATCTTATTATATGAGTTGGAAATTTAAATTTAAAAAAAAAAATCATGTTTATCCAAACATATTATTTTCAAGTATATGCACAGTATATAGATTTTTTTTAATCAAAACCATTTTGAGTTGGGTGCCTTATTTTGATTTATGTTCTTGGTCTTTCATTAGAAGAGAAGGGAACAAAGCTGCCCATTTAATGGCTAACTTAGTTCCTTTGGTGGAGGGGGGACGTATCTATCTAGAGGAATGATCGGAGCCTGTTCTGGATCAAGCCTCGACCGATATGTGTAATTTCTTATATTCTGAGCAATAAATTGCCCCCCCTTACCCGTTTGATCAAAAATATATATATGTACAGTATAGGGTCCGTTTACTTTGGGGTAAAACATTTTCGATGTAAAATGATTTTTCATGAAAACATTTTACATTGGAAAACTTCTTTCCAATGTTTACTTGCATGGAAAATACGTTTTACTCCCAAATTTGGGGGGAAATATTTCCACTATGGTGTAAAATGAGTTTTCACTCCAAGTTTTACATTTTATTCTTTCACCCAAATTAAACGATGTAAAATGGGAAAACTATTTTCAAGGAAAACATTTTACGCTCTAGTAAACGGAGCAGTACGGAGCCATATTGTTTTGTAACACCCTCGTTGCTTATCAGCCTATCATTAATACTTCAATGGTCCTATCCTAACATACATAAAAAGAAAGTTACCATTTTTAAAGAGATGGAGTTAAAGAGGGCCCAATTGCACATGTTAACAAAGAATTAGTATAATTTATTTTTGGCAGCAAAACCGTATAAAATAAGGAAAAAAATCTATGAATAAAAGCAATAAACATATAAATATGAAAAAACAAATGGTGAATCCTAAGGGTCTAAACTTTTTATCTGGTTTAAACTTTTCTAATTTGGTCCAAACAGGCCCTAACTTGAATTTTTTGATCTGATCTGAATTTTCTTATTTCAGTTTGAATCAAATGCAAAGAGGCAAGTATTTTTAAAATTTTAAGATTCTCAAGGTTCTTTTTAATTTAAAGTAATATTACATTTAATATCATTAAAAAAAAAATTCCATAATAGAAAGGACAGCGGTCAGTGTCACTAGTGTAGCGGTCTCTTGAACTTATTTGGCCTAAATTTACTTATCACAACTTATTAAACTTGATTAAACTTGTACTTGATTGAAAATTATTGAACTTATCACACCTTATCCCCAAATTATCAAATTAAAATAAATAAATTGAGATACAGTATATTCAATGGCTGATGTCGTAAGTGTTTAACGTTGATCCCATATATTGAAAGTCTGACCTCAAATATTGAATGTGTGATATTGGATAATCAGTGTTTAATATCATATGATATTGGATATGCTCATATGCAACATATTGTAAAGAACCAAGGACTATCCCGTCAAAAAAAAAAAAAAAAAACATGGTGTGTTTTTTCAACTTATTAAAGCTGATTTTATAAGACCTGATCCGATCAAAACTAATTAAAACCTAATTAACCTAATAATCCCTGATAAACTCATATTGGAACTTATTAAACCTTAACTGATTCACTTGATAAACTCTGATTAGAACTTATAAGAACTTATTAGCTCTGGCTTGATGAGCCCTGATTAAAGAGTTAATTGCCTCTACTTAAAGAGCTCTCATCTTTCTTTGGAAAATAAGATCTTATAGTATGTAATGAACCATAAACTTAAATTCTGCAAATAAAATCAACTGACATAAATACAGAAGACATACAAAATACAGTGAGAAATTTTAATTTTTTTACAAATAAATGCTTAGTTCCAGAGGGCATAATAACAAGAAAAACCTATACACAACACAATCCCAGCAAAACGAATATAGAACGTCAAGCAACTATGCCGACTAGCTAGTAATACAACAAAACTATAGGGATATCTCCAGAACTCGAAAGATTAGATAACGTGTTCCAAGCAAATGCACATACCGAAGTGTCTTTTCATGAAGCTGAGATGAATAAAGTACACTCAGTCATTAATTCTCGACACGCCAAAGACAGTGGCGATAATAGCTACGACAGCCTGCAAAATCAGGAGAATGATACATCATCATGCCGCACAAAAAGGATATAGAATGAAAATGAGTATGTGTTGGTTATTATGCATACATTTTGTTCCATAAATTTGTGTTTGTAAAGCAGGGAAATGTAATTATATATAAAATAGCCCTGAGGTTTCAAGTTTTCTATATTGTACACCTCAGTTTGAGGAGTTCCATATGGTGCCCCCGAAGTAGTGTCACGTAGTTCCCTAAAGTGCCCGCGAATCGCGATCCAGAAAAGGCGAACTATGGTCGGTTTTGGGCTATTTTTGTCCCATTTTAGGCGAACCACAAATTATAAAAGCGAACTAAAAGGCGAACTATGTAAAACTGTCCCGAAGTGCTGTAAAAGTTCCACTTGGTACCCCGAAGTGCGATTAGTATCTATATGGTGCTTTGGAGCCCCTTGTCATTATCTAGAAATCAAAAGCTATGTAAATTGAGCATGACTTACAGCAATTGAGCAGGCAACATATCCAGGCTTCTCTCTGTGATCCACACTACGTTTGCAGCACATTAGGAAAATAGCCCCAATATACCAAGGAATACCACCCAAGAAGAACCCGATTATGAACCTTCAAAAACAAAAGCATACAATTTATAGGCAATATTGAAACAGTGGAAGTCTAAAGAGGTTTATCGTCTTCCAGTTGGAAAAATTAGAAGAATAGATTTAAGTATAAGGTAGCTCACAAGAACCAGCCACAACCAATTCCACAGCAAGGAAGACGAGGCTCTCTCATTGGTCTTCCTTCAGCAACGACGTAACCTTGTAATAGTCAAAGATATATATCTAAATCAGCATACATAGTATATAAGTTGAAGCATTTCGAGCAAGAATATATCAAGTAGAATTTTAATATGATTCAATTAAAAACAACCTTGCGACCAAGCACAAAGGCACCAACAAAACAAACAAACAAACAAAAAAAGAAGCAAAGTGCATATAATTCCATTTAAAAATCCAATAGAACTCAGGGTCAACTAACAATCACAGTATCTTCCATACTTAATTCCTGGTGAAATATCATAATTTATATTGCTGCCGAGATAATTCAGCTCATCCCCTTACCTTTATAGATTATTGAAAACCAAATCAACCACCTAGAAATATACAACAACAATTGCAATAACGACACGCTCTAATTGGTAGATCTTCAATAATGAGCAAAAAAAACCAATAATAAAATGCAACAGATCAGCAGCGCTGGCTGTAACTTTCAATATGATGCTTTGATGAAGCTGCTATGGCCCCATGGACTATGGTCTTTATACATCAGATAACTCATTTTCGGGGGAAGGGGGGCACAATACATCGCTAAAGCTTAAGTTATAACTTATAAGGAAACCCAAATCTGCAATTACGGTAACCCTTATAAGCTCAGATAAATAATGGTGTGTGTTATCTCATTTTTTTTTTACAAGAGAAATAATAATTGCTTGGCAAAAAGAAGAGAGTGTTAACGGAAAGAAAAGTGATCTTTTAAGTGCTTTAGTACCCTCCAACATAACAGTTTTCTCATACTTCCCTCCCCTTCCTTTCCAATACAAACAAGGTGTAAATGCTGAAGTACACACCTCATCCTTGTCCTTTCAACAACGAGAATAAATAGTTCCTACTTAATCAACTTGTCCTTAACTAATCTCTGAAATGGACTTTTAAAACATACACAAAATATACAACTGCAACAATGATAGCTTCAGAATAATCTTAATTCTTACAAACTACAACAAAAAACAAAAAAATAAAAATTGTTACAGTATAAAAATTAAAAAGTAGAATTCTTAATTGTCATAATGCTTTTGTAACTCTTATACAGGTTCTTATAAGAATCGCACATTCGCACCATATAGCTTCTCAGTATAAGAATTATTATTCCAACAATAGTCTGAAGCTATAAGAATTATAACAAATAAACAATTAACAAGTATAATTAGTATAATCAATGCTTTAAGAAGTATAATTCATGGCTTCAGGCTATACGAATTTTTTAAAGAGCCTGTATAATCCTGTGTATTGTTGCAGTTTTTGTAAACTAATCATATTTATAGCTTCAGATTCAGACTAATCAGAATTCTTATAAGAATTGCACCTGAATAAGAATTCTTATAAGCAAATATATTTTTTTTTGCAACTCCTCTTATAGCTTCAGGGCCTCAGGCTATAAGAATTGTACTTCCTAGAATTCTTTTTTAATTCTTATAAACAAGCAGAATTCTTATAACAAGTAGACCAATCATAACTTTTATTAAAAGTAGAATTCTTCACCTCCAGAATCAACACAAACTCAAACCATAAAACAAAATAACCCCTTCCAAAAAACCTAGCCATGAATCATGACGATCATCATCATTAAATAATGGAAAATGGCACATTCCCCTTCCTTCCCTCTCCATAGTCTCCAACTCCTCTTATACCGAGATTCTCGACATCCACCTCTCATACATTTACCTTCCTACACTTTACACACCCTTCCCCTTCCCTATCCAAAAGAAGCTGAAAATCTGAAAGTTAACATCACATTCTTGCCCTTTCCAAACAAGAAGACTCAAATCATTGCTACTTGGTCAAAGTATGCCTGATAAAAAATCTTAAAAGAACAAAATAACACCAAAAACATAATGTTGCAACAAATGCAGCTTCAGAGCAACCTAATCACAGATCACATAGACCACAAAACATAACCCAGGCAAGCAAATCAACAGAATTCTCAAGTAAAATGAGTTGAATCACTCAACTCATAAGTCAACGCATCACAATTCCAGAACACAATAACCTATTTCACAAAACTATTTACAGAATTCCATGATCAGCATCAGAAACACAAAAAAACAACAACAATTCGTTATAAAAAGAAAAAGAAAGAGTACCCTTAATAAAATCCCTAAAATACAACTACCCTAGATACCCAAATCGCGAATTACCATGATCTCAACATCAACAACAACAATTGACCCAAAATTAGCAAAAGAGAATGTTAAAATTGCAGAGTAAAAGACCTGGAACAGCTTGATAACCACGAGAATAGTAAGCAGGAGCATCTATGGCACCAGGAGGAGGTGCAGGCTGAGGAAAACCCATGGCAGGAGAAGAAGGAACTCCTTGAAATGTTCCATATTGTGGAGGAGGTGGAGGTGAGAACTGTTGACCTGATTCAGGATCATGATGATGTTTCTCATGATGATGGTATACAATCTTACCTTCTTCACTCATTTTTGTTTGAAATTTGATGTCTAAGTTTGAATCTTGTGGAGTTTTGTTGATGATGTTTCGATATTTTTGGGGTTGGGTTTTGGTCAAGGTTTGATTTGATGGAGTGATAATGAACAAGAAAGAAAAGGGGGTAGAAGGTTTCGATGACGTAGTCACGTTGAAGAAGGGGCTTAAGATTAGAGAGAGTAGAGCATAAATGAGTGTGAGGTGCAGAAAATGATTGTTGATCAATGACCATCTAACCATCTAGACATTGTAGGCTGTTTGATATTCACATACCAAAATTGATATGGACGCATCATTTGTAACAGCAACATATGAAGATATGCTCTCACAATGAGGTGTGCTCACATTAATTTTAGACGTGTCTTTATCGTTTTCCCTGTTTGTGGACGTTCATCCCAGAGTCTCCAAGGTGGACTTTGACGTCCAATTTAGTAGTCAAACAATACTAATTTGTACTCATACGAAGTATGTATTTAGAGAGAAAGAGTTGTATTGGTTATCTAAATGTCAAAAAATGTGACAATCTTTTTTAAAATGAGTTTATAAGACTATATACTAAAATGAGTATGACGATTTTAATACCCAAACAAACTAGTCATCATATCCGATTCTTTTTAGAAAAAAATGGGTTGTGCGTTATTTTATTTTTTCGAGTAATTCAGATGATCTTGACCATTTTTAGATGCTCAATAAAATAGAGTTTTTAAAGCCTTGTCACCTTGTGTCAATGCTCTTATTTTATTAGCTGCTTCGGCACATTAGCTTCGGCCTCGACCATATTTTTCGAGGCTCAATTAAAAAGAGTTTTTATGGGGTTACACCGTGCTCTAAGCCTCTAACCCGACCGAACCCGACTAGGCAGTGTCAAGTGTGTCACGACTTCAATTCCCCAATGGACCCGAACCTCTCTTGGCTGTTCTTGCTCTTTTCTGAAGTCTAAACTCTTTAATCAGATATTTTTTTCCAACACCCATCTCAGGTCTCATCTTACATAGAAATCACAAATCAGCGAAGAACATTAAATCGCATCATTTCTTCATCTTGATTCTCACCCATTATCAGTTTGATCGTAAATGGCGAGTACAGCTTGTTTCATGATCGTTAGTCGCACTGATATCCCCATTTACGAAGCTGAATTGGGTTCTGCATTGAAAGTATGCCCTTTTTTTCCCCTTTTGGCTCTGCAATTTCATTAGATTGTAGTAGTAATTAATCAGTTCTGCAATCTGGCTATCGTTTCTCATTTTTAATTCTAAATTGTAGAACTTCATATTATGAATTGCTTTGTTGATGTGATGCTATTGTGTGAATAAGGTTACCTATCGCTTGTTATATGGGGTAAAACAAATTACTGATTCTTGCAACTTACAAGCAAGTTGAATCAGAGTATTCCTAACAATTGGTATTAAGAAATTTATCAATTTGATGTTTTGGTACATACAAGTTATGGTAGAAGATGAAATCCAATGTTGAAATAGTAACATGATTTGTTTCTCTTCTCTTGAGTAGCTGTGAAACAATGTTGATCTTTACAGCTTAACAAAGTTGGGTATACTCCGAGCCATGGAGTTGCTAGTGTTTCTCTTGATATGTTAGTGTTATAGCACATCCCTTTTCATGTTTTGGAAAATACTCAATTTTGTTCAAGCAATTGCTTATGGCCCTGTTTGACAATTAGAGTTTAGAGTTTGCTATTAGCGTTTTAAACTTCTTTTTTTTTTTTTTGAAAGAAGCGTTTTAACCCTTTGGTTTAGAAGATTTGACTAGCTTTCGTGAAATTGTGTTTGGTAAAACTTAGTTGATTGTTGAGAGTTTACATAGTTAAAATGTGTATTAATCAAACAAAAACTCTCCTCAAAAAACTCAAATTTCCAGCTTTTTGGAAAATAGAGTCTTGGGGCTAAAACTTTAACTCAAAAGCTCTTTTACCAAACATTTCATTTAGATTTTGACTTTGACTGATCAAAACTCTAAAACTTTAACTCAAAAGCTCTTTTACCAAACATTTCATTTAGATTTTGACTTTGACTGATCAAAACTCTAAAAGGTTCCAAAACTCACTTTTTGGCTCAAACCCCTCATTACCAAACAAGGTCTATAAGTTGTAACTACTGCTTTTTCCTTGGAAAAAACTATAAAAGGGTTACTGGGCTATATTTGGTTTGACTACAAACGTTTACAAGAAGAGGAAGACAATTTTCTTCTTAGTTTTCCTGTGTTTTGAGTTTATAAGAAATGATAGAGAAGAAAGGAAAATGGAAATGGATGAGGGAGGATGGCTAGGAGGAGTGAAAGAGCAAGGTAAAAGATAGGGAAGAAAATGTATGTATCCTTCCTTTCAAGAATGATTTTCACCCTAAAGAGGATTGTTTCTACTTTTTTGAAATTCTCTTTTGATTCTACAAATTAAGTAAAAGAAACTAGGAATTGGAAAATGTTTTCCTCCAAGCCAAACATGCTAAAGAAAAGAAATTTAGAGGAGGTAAAAGACTTTCCCCTGGACTCATTTATTACACTTTGGGAGCCCTTTATGTGATTATGATCCCAATGCTAGTACTAAAAATTGCTTATGGGAAGTTGTTTGCTTTGCCTGATCTTTGGGGAAGTATTGGATCTATCCCTATTCTAGTTTCGATTATTTAGAGGAATAATGATTTGGGCTGAGAAGTTTGGAACACATTTTTGTTTCACAAGGTAGGTAGGCTTTTGAATCACATTTTGTTTCACATGGTTGATTTGGAAGCCAATGACTAGCTGGTCTTCTGATGACATGGTAAGGATTACTCCTTTTTGTTTAAGAGCATTTGTTAGTTCCTTGGATGCTATTTATTCCTAGTCCCCCTTGCTTTTGATGTCTGGAAGACGAAAACTTCTCCTAAAGCTCCTTTTATTGAGCAGCTTTGAAAAAGAAGATCCTTTATGAGAGTGCTCTTAGGGAAAAACTGTGTGTGTTTCGAGCCATTGAAGTTGTAGCTAAAGGAGGAAGAATCTGTTTATCATCTTTACCCTTTTGTTGGTTGGGTTCCTTCCCTTTAGCATTTATCTTTAGCTTTATTTGAAGGACTGGGGTTCAACCTTTTTTGTGAAAGATGATGCAGTAGCTTGTAAACGAAGGACTTGGAAACGTTTGCTTGCTGTAGTGCGAATGATTGTTCCATTTGCAATCGATGGTGCACTTGGATAACAATGAATCTTTGAGTTTACAATCACCCTTTCTTCCGTCATAAGGATTGAAGTATCTTTTAAAGCTTTTTTATAACTAAAGTCAAATGGCTGTTTCTTTGAATCTTCCTCCATAATAGTTTGAGGACATGAGCTTTCATGTCAAATGGTTGTTTCTTTAAATTTCCTTTCATAATTGAGGAGAGACTCCCCCTTCGTCTTTTATAAATTATCACTTTTCAAGAAGAAGAAAGGTAAATACTTTTGGGGTGTGATAGAGTCAGAAAACGAGGTTATTATGGGTAATTGGATTTCTGTCCTTGGTACAAAATGCATGCATCTTCTTGAGGGTAACATTAGCATGCGATTTCTGTCGAATGGGGTAACTTATGCAGCTTTTTTCTGGTCCAAGGAATCTGAGGTATTCTGGAGTTACATGGCTTCACAGCGCAATAATTAATTATTATGTAGAGCAGAAGTTTTCAGTTTGAGGCAAACTTATCCTTTTATCAAGTGTGTTTGTACTCTCTGATTGTTAACATGTACAAGTGTTAATAATTTTTAACTTCTAGAAAATGAGCTCATCCTGTCATCTCTGAAGTCTATCCATAGAGTCTGTGCTCATCAAGCAACTACATAATCAATTACTGGCATTTTTTGTACTTAAAATTACTAATTAAATAATATGCGATCTGGTTGTAATTTCAGAAGGAAGATGCTGCACAGCAGCACCAATTTATATTACATGCAGCATTAGACATAGTCCAAGACCTTGCATGGACAACCAGTGCTATGTAAGCTACTTTTTGTCTTTTTTAAAAATATTCACTGTTCTTTTTTATGTAAAAGCTGGCAAGCTACATATTTTTTTGTTTGATACTCCCTACATCCCATAATCTTTGCACCATTTTCCCTTTCCTTTTGTCTCAAAATGTTTGCTCCATTTCCTTTCAAGGCAAGTTTTTTCTCTCAACATTTTATACGTGGTGGGGGCCACATCAACTCCCTTACAATTATTTTCTTTCCTTGGTTTGTGTGCAATCTCCCAATGGGGCAAAGAATATGGGACGGCAGGAGTATTTATTTTTCATTTTGCCTCTTAATGTTCTCATTTTGTGTTAATTATCCATTCTTTGTTACCTTTCAGGTTTTTAAAAGCAATAGACAGATTCAATGATTTGGTGGTGTCTGTCTATGTTACTGCAGGTCATATCCTTTAAAAATATTCACTTATCCCTTTGGTTTTCTTAGATTTATCTAATGCTAGGCTGTTCTATATTTTAGAGCTTTAAGCCTTTAAGTTAGTTGCCCTGTTGCTGTGAGCTCATCTGTACGATTTCCACTCTATATGAAGCTAGTGTTGCTTGTATGATTGCTAAGCAAATGAAAGTTAGTTCAGATGTTTCTCATGTTATACAATAGTCTCTATGATTATTAAATTTTCATTTATAATACTGAAGAATGGGTAGTGGTTTAAAGAATTTTTACTACATACTAATAATTTCAAAGTGAAGGAACTTTTATCTAAAATTGAGAGTTTTCATCAGGAAGTTGCAATTATAAAGTTTTTTTTCCACTTGTGACTGAGTGATAAAAGTTCCTCTTCTAGGCATTACCTCTACCATATACTTTAATATAAGAGGTAGAATGCCCTTATTTTCATTTCAAACTTATTAAGATTTTATTCGTTGTTTACCATGAAGGTGCTATTTTTAATGTTTAGAGTGGTTTTTGGTAGTTTCGGATTCATATAATTGCTTGACTTTGTTGTAAATCTTTAGACATTGTGCTGCCAAGTTTCGTGTCAGCTGGGGCATTCTGTTTATGTTTTCTAATCTGTTTTTTTTTTTAAAATTAATTTAATTACTTTTTAACGTTTGGGTTGCATCTCGCAAATCGTGAAGTTATTGATTTTCTTTAACCTTTTATCACATACACGATTCATGCTTCTTCATGATTCTCGTAATGAGGATGGAGTGAAAAGCTTTTTTCAGGAGGTGCACGAGTTGTATATCAAGGTGAGTTACAAGATATGCTGCTTGCTCATATTTTTTTTTAATTGTGTAATAGGCAGTTTTTATTTAATGAATGTGAATTCATGAAGTTGTAAGCATGTGAAACCCTTAAGCACTAGGTGGGGAAATAAACATATTCTTCCTACATGGCAAATCAGTTCTTAAAACTGTACCTTTTGTTACTCCATTATACCCTATTGCATATTTGTATGTATGTCAAAATACTGGACCTCTTTCTTCAATGTGTTTTCTTTTAGTTTCATGTCTTTGATTTCAGGAAAAAAAGTCCTGAACAAAGCTCTTAGTAGATACGGAGTACTTGATAGGATTCTAGACCTGAAACCAAGCTGCATCTTTCTTGAAAAGGTGTTATAGTGTCAAAAATGTTGATTAGAAGAAAAGCTCTATTATGATGTACTCTAGTGGCATGAGTTTTGCAATGCTGCTGTTGTATAGTATCTTTTAACTATGATATTTTACTGTTGAGGTATTCTCCATGGGGTCAAGAGACGTGAGATGATATGATCTTTGCATTCTTGTTGTAGAATGCTTGAGTTGAGAAACAGAGTTTTTCCTTACCCCTAGCTTATCTGAGGTTAAGTTAAGCTGTCGGTGCTTAACTACATTGTTATTAGCGGTTATTATGTTTTGCATCTGATCATTGAAGAACAGACAGATGATTGAGAAGAAAAGAGTGAAATTCCCTCCCTTTTTTCCCTAAAAATATTAGAGGATAATAGGATGACTTGGGTAAAGATATTTTCAGGAAGGCCGACGTTTTCAGATGACTTGGTTAGAGTGAAACTTTTCAAAAGGCTGAAGTGTTAGAATGACTTTAGTCATATGGTTTACCACTAGTTTCGCTGTAGAGTGATGGTGATTCTAGAATTCAATGAAAGTCAATCATATTAGATGTTCTATAGTTCCCATGAGTCTATGAAACGTGGTGAATGCTAAGATTTTCTTCATTATATTTTTAATGAGAGGGATTAATCCATTGAGGTGAAAGCTTTTAGAGCCTTGTAACCATGATGATGAGTAGGCATGATATTCTAGTTAAGATACTCCATAAGAGCCTAAGAGGTCAGGATTGCCTGTTTAATACCAATCGTAAAGTTTTGATTTATCTTTTTGGTCCTGGTAAAACAGAATGTCACTGTAAATTCTTGACATGATGAATCTATCATGGTGCAAAACGATCCTTTAATTAGTGATTGATGCATGGTTTGCTTAACTCGTGTTTTCAGATTTTGCTCAATCCTCTTTATCTACCTGGGTCTCGTATTGCATCCTCACATTTTGATACAAAAGTCCGAGCCCTAGCCAGAAAATATCTGTGAAGCAAATGCTGATGGCAAACAAAGCTGATGCTGATACTGATAATGATACTGAATCAAAATAGAACTGCGTTGTGTTCAAGCTTTTAATCGGCTGACATTTCAGTTCAGCGTGTAGGTTATAAAACATTCTAGTGTATCACATTGTCTTTGTTATGAAGGTGATGAGATGTATATCTTCTTTTTTTTTTTCCTGTGATACACTAGATAATGTGATGATCCTTGAAAAGTTTGGGGATAATTCAACTAATATCAAGTGTGATATTTGATTGTAGAATTTCATGGGATTGAGAGAGAGAGAGAGGCTCTGACCAGTAGGTTATTCCTCACTTCTCATACACTTTTTCTTCATTAACATTCATATATCATATTTACTTGCATTGCTTGAGTATAAGAAACAAATTTACCAATGTTGCTGGAATCATGATCCTGGTTGTAGGATCGTATCATTGAAATTTCACCAAATGATCCGGATTGTTAGCAGCAGATTTGCAATCAAGGTGGGTTTGTCGTAGGATCGGGTTGGATCGGTTGGAACACACGAGTGCACCAACCCTACAGGGTCCTACAAAACAACTAAATGGTGAAGAATTTAAGCCCTGATTGGTAAGATCAAGCAGAATCATATAGGATCACGTAGGATCAGATATTATTCAATACTCTAATTTAGTTTTTGGGTTTGAATTGCCTAAATATGGTTAATTGTATCAAAATTACTAATTTTAGCAATAATTTTAACAGAATCACATGTATTAATTATTATTATTGTTGTCTTTTAACACTCATTTTCAAGTTTTTGAAGGATCGTATGATCCTATGATCTGATTCTATCACCCATTTCCGATCTAAAGTATGAACATCTTGCAGAGTTACAAGGAATTGATTCACAAGTATAAAAAATTAATAAATAAATAAATAATAATTGAAGAAGGAAAGAGATTTGGGAAGAATCAGCTAGATTCAAACAACGATTTCCTCGTAAGTAGAGAGTTTGTTGGACTGGGCGAGAGTGAGAAATTCTTGCAAAAGATTTGTTTATCGCGGTGATAAACATAAGCTCATAATCATATATTAGCCATTGTTCACATTAATACATGAACTGACTTTATTGCAAACATATTTGCAATTTCAGTGCATTTTCTCCTACCCAAGAATACTACATACAACATTACTATAACAAAGAATGTACCCTTTATCCAACCCAGCTACATTTATTTAGAATTTTAGTAAGTAAATTGCCAAGAGATTCTGCTGCGTAGTTTAATCGCTTCGACGATGGGAACTCAACTCTTCCACGGAAATCAGGCCACTGGATCTTGCAACCCACAAACCAAATTTGCTGGTACTGCTGCATCTATCATCTTTGGGTATGGCAGCTTTAAGTCTGTTATAGCATATTAAGATCATCAAACATTCCACAATATGTTGTAGAAATTACAAACTATATAAGATATGTTATGAAATTAAATATCTACTTACTTTCCATAATGCTTTTGAATGTTTCCTGTCCATTAAATAAATAAAGTTTCAGAAACTAATTTGTTTGGTAAATTGACAATGACAACACAAGCGAAAAACAAAAATAAGGGAGATTATCACCTCGTCTTTTGACAACCGTGGATTGAACTGCTTTTCCTCTCCCACGGTGCTTACCTGAAAGTTAGATCAGCTAAGTAGCTTTTCGAAAACGCTATGGAAGCATGGAGGATTTCACAAGATTAAATATGAGATTTCATCAATGTTTCTTACAGTAAAACCCTTGTAATCATGACCGGGATAAACCAAGGTCTCCTCTGGCAAGGTGAATATCTGTACCATGAATTACCCAATAAGTGAAACTTAATGTCAAGAAATACAAATAAGGCAGCAAATTTCTCTTTAACTTTTATTGCCAGTTAAAGAGAATGGGTAAGGAGTGTTCTTACTTGTGAGTGCACTGACTTGTATAGTTCAGCTGAGCTTCCACCCTGTAAATCAAATTTGGTGTATGATGGATGAGTAGGTGTTCTTCGGACTTAAACCCATTTAGTGGAACTTAAGAAAGCAAGAGATTTATTTGAATCAGATTATATCGGTCAATTGTACGAAAGTTTCTCCCCCTACATCAGTATGATGATGAAACATAAGTGAAAACTCAAATGTAAATCATGATTGGAAACAAAAGGCATGAAATTCTACAGGTGAAAGAGATGAGATACTCCCATGTTCAGTTATCTTAAGCAGTATGATCCAAAAACATGTTTGGTTTTACAGTCACCATACAACCATTAAATAAAAAGCAAACAAACAAAACAAAAAAGTTCCCATCCGGTCTTACTACCATTAGTTGGGTGGAAAAACGTCAAATCATTGCAAGACTTGCAACTAATAAGATACGGAGGTAGTATTATACCACAAAACTTCAAGGCTGTCTTTTTTCGTCTTCCCCAAACTCACTACACTTTACACCCACCTATCAACTCAAGCAGGCAAAAGAAAATAACATGCACAAAGTTCCATGTACAAACACAGGGTACCTGGAAATCTGTCCGTCCACATCCACGTATAAGAAGAGCATCACCAGTGAATGCTATCCTTGGCTCCAGTTGATCAGGACCATCTCCCGTAACGTACGTAACACATCCTACTGTATGGCCTGGAGTGGGACGGACCTGAAACAAATATACCACATCCATAGAAAATTGATTATATATTTATATAATGAAAAAGGTGTCAACAATAACATTAGTATATACATATATTATGTTCCATTCTTATCTGTCATGACACAAGTCCTGGACAAGATGTATGGACTAGGATATTCAGTTCACAGATGTAAACAAAAAGGAAATGATCCCCCTGTTTTCTTACCCTTTTTGTGGAGCTTCCTGTAAGTTAAACAAAATATAGAAATAAGATAGATTCCTATTCAGATCAGGGGCAGATCTAGAAGAAATGTTTAAAGGAGCATGTTTGCAGGGCTGTTATATGTGATCTAGATGCAGAGGAACAGTGCAAAATGGGACCAGATGGTCTCAAAACCTCAATATGCTGTGAATTCAATGTTCAATGATGTTATCATTAGAATCCATTCTTGTTCGTCCAAAGAATAATTAGGAGGAAAAAAAAAGGTTCAGTTCAGCTCGATAAAAAATTCAGTTTATAAATAAGTTCAAATCTGCAAAAATAACTTCAACTTGGTAAAAAAAATCAGCTAATTAGATTAGGAAAACGAGGCCATGTTGTAAGCTGTGCATTAGAGATTATTTTCAAAAAAGACAAATTGGAGTTTGAATGATCAGCTGGAGCCTAGGTTAAGTTTGCAAGCTGTCTTCAATGAACAGCTTCATATATATGTTCCACTAAGAAGATGGACAGAGTACGCAATCTAAAAAAGGTCATTTAATAGAGGGAGATCTGTGACAAAGCTAATACAACAGTATGCTGATTGCTGAGCCTTACTGATAATCCCCTGCTTTTAGAAAAATAACTACACCTATTTCTCCTTTCTCGTTCTCCATCGTAGTTAACAATGCAATATATATTCCAAGACAGCCCAGTGTATAATCCCACTAATCACTCATTATCCAATTCAAACTGATAGCTATGACTGCTAGCATACTGTCTTGGCCCGTTATAATAGATAAACATCAGAGAAAATTGAGCATGGCCCATGACATTTACATATAAATAATATGCATGCTTACCTCAAGAGAAAGGCCACCAACAAAGATTTTTTCACCAGCGTCCAACAGAAGATCAGCTTTAGCATTACTTGCTTTGGAAATGACAGATTTAACCCCAGGGACCTTACTCTGCAAAAGAAACAGAAATGCTATCAAAACAAAAATTCGCTCCTCATAGTAGAACCACAAAAGGTGATTATATATGGTTATGTAAACATAATAATTATATATGGTTATGTAAACATAATAATTATATATGGTTATGTAAACATAATTCCTCAAAAAGTACAGAGTATTCAAGTCCCAGCTACATTACTGACTGCAGACCTCAATATTCCTATTAATTCCTCCATCCACTCTCTGCCTTTATGGCTTTACATGACAAAGTAGCCAGCTCATAAATTTAATCTAATTATTTAATGCCACGCAATCTGATAATTTAGCATGAAAATTGATTTTGATGAAATAACTACGCACGAAAATGCACAATGAAATTATGAACCAATGATCAAAGACTAGTGCCTATGAAGGATTAGGTAGAAAATTCATTCTTAATGATTTTCTTGAAAAACATTTTACGTTGGAAAACTCATTTTCATATAAATTTTCCAATGTTTACTTGCACGGAAAATAAGTTTTACTCCCAAATTTGGAGAAAAATATTTCCAATAGGGTGTAAAATGAGTTTTCACCCAAAGTTTTACATTTTATTTTTTCACCCAAAGTAAGCGATGTAAAATAAGAAAACTGTTTTCAGGGAAAATATTTTTTGCTCTAGTAAATGGACCCTTAATGCAATAAACACTCTGTAGAATGCGATTTTAGAAGCTAAGGGTGAAGAACATATACCTTGAGTAATCCAGTTCCAGTGATATGATCAGCATGTACATGAGTGTTCATAGCATATACAAGTTTCAGTCCAAGCTCATGAATGAGGGAAACATCCCTGTCTACAGTCCTGTCCACTGGATCAATTAACTGCAAGAACATAGCTTGTGTCAGCAATACAGTAAAAGAAATTATATAAATAAAAGTAGTAAAAATTAAGTACCGGGATTTTGGGAAGTTTCTAAAGAAAAGCAGAAAGATTAACTGGAGATGGAAACAAAACAGTTTCCAGTAAAGTTCCCCATTTTAAAAACCTTATGAATTTACAATACAAGAAATCCAAGATGAAGGAAGCAAGTTCTAGAGAAGTATTCACTATAAGTTATAACTTAGGCTTAGCTTAGACACAGTACAAAGGATAGTGATGAAGATTTATACAAAAAGTAAATTGCTATTAACTTCTGTAAAATAGCTAAAAGAAATCATTACAAACTTTCAATAGGCTTGTTCTCTCCTAAATGTAGGATAAAGGAAACTACTAATTCGGTTTTAAAACTACAATACAACATTTTTTTTAAATAACCATTCTTTATGTTCTCTAATCTGCTCTATATTCAGTTAGTATCTTCTTGTCCAGAATACTACTAACTGATTTATAATGCAACTTTCCAAAGCGCCACTCGTCTTTTAGTCAGTTCAATAGAAAATAATTGTATTGTCAACTTTTTTTTTTTTTTTTAAAGTACTGTCGATTGTTGACCTATAAGATTATTTACTCAACAGGCTTGAAGTTTGTAAAATTCCTGCCATGCTTTTTTTAGTTAAAGTTGAAAACATCATCAGATTTTTAATAAGAAAGCCTTAGACTCATATTTAAGATGAGAAACCCCACGCATGCATACATTAGAATAAAGCATGTAAAAGGTTTTTATCACTTTAAATTTTATTCTAGACAACATAAAAGTCTAGGGGATTACATATCTTATGAGAAACAAGCTCAAGGCATAAATTCTAAAGTTCACCATAGTAGTAACAACCATAATCATGAGCATAACAATTTTCAATCCAGATTATTCTACATCCCTCTATCACACAACATAATCAACAAGAACACCAACCAATATCCTAACAACTAAGAACCAAATCCCAACATTTGGCCAACAATGTCAGCTAATTAGTAATTATTACCATTACTAAGGGCTTGTTTAGTTCAACTTATTTTCAGCCAGTTTAATTCTCAATTTCCTTTCTCTCATAAACAATTATATTCAGCTCAATTCAGTTCAGTTTTGTTCAGCTCAATTCAGTCAAACGTAAACAAGCCCTAATCAATTTAGCACTCTAGTTGAGCCCCCACCAAAATAACAAACAAATAGATACGGAGTAATAAAAATAAAACGAATTTTTACAAAAATGCATGACCAAGGTCATATTCTTTTGGATTGAATGAATCTAAACTGAATTAAATTTGTGTGAACTCATAAATCCTATACTCAACATGAGCTGAGCTAAATTGGGTTGAATTTGTATGAACTTTTAATAATTAAGTCCAAAATATCCTAACAACTAGCAATCAGAATTTGAAAATTTGCTTAACAATGTCAGATGATGTGTTATCAATGATAGCACAAAATCACAAGAAACGAAATTGCATAATCTAATAATATACTAAAAGATTGCCAGAAACTGCAACATTTCAAACTAATTAGAAAGAAGAAAGATAAAAGAGAGAAGGAATCAAACCAAAGCAGGCTTTTCTGGGTGAGAAACATCAGCAAGAAGGTAAGTGTAAGTGGAAGATTCTTGCTCAAAAAGTTGCCGAAACAAGTACTTGGACCCATGAGATGGCGTTGAGTGGAAACCCATTTGAAATCTGAAGTTTCTGATGGGATTTTTAGATATGGTGATTGAAGAAGAAAAGTTTTTGGGAGGAAAATGGCAATATTTATTGAAGGTGAAAAGAGGAACAGGAACCCTTAATGGATGAAACTTGAACATTTCATCAGTTTTATAGTTTTGATTTATGTTCAAGAAATCAAAGTCAACTGACGGTTGAAGATCTTATCACTTTAGCAATTGTTTAAGCAATATGGGTAATCATCAACATCACAATAATGAGATTCTGTGAGAGAATAATTGAAGATTGAAGTTGCTGGTTTTGGTTTTTCCTGTGTTCGTTTCGTCATGGCACATGGAAGAACTTCTTAATATAGGTAAGTACAGAAATTTCCAGATATATATATGAATGATATGATATGAATATGTCCAATGCCCCTCGTGCCATTAATTGTTGTTACACACAATCATATTCATGAATCATGAAAATTGAGTGTGATAGTTGATAAGTTGATAAGCTTCTTAGTTCTTATCGTCAAAAGTCCAAGACCATCGAGCTCCAACGTAGTGGTGTTGAAGTACATCTTACAAATTCGATTCTCGTCAGCCTTTCTTGTTTGACAAGGGTGTGTTTTCTTACATCTTAAATCTTAGGTTTAATAAGTTCAGATGAGTTCATGTCTAATAAGTTGGAAATACACTCTTAAAAAATAAGTTTTAGGTTTAATAAATTTCAATAAGTTCATGCATGTCTAATAAATTGAAGAGAATACACTCAAAATATAAAGAGAATGCTAGCTCAGTATTCCTATGAAGTCGTGCCCTAGGCCCAATATAATTAAAAGTAAAACTTCTTGCCAAGTTGTTGATTATAAAGACAACAATATATTTCATGAAATAAAATCAGTAAAACAATGGACATTGTAAGTTTGTAACTCTTGGTTACATCTTGGATAATTTTTTGGCTAATTGGGTAGCAAATAGAGATGACAATGAGTCTTAGATCCAATAATGATTCGCTTGGACCTGACTCATTTATAAGGATTGGAGTCAAATATTTTTAGATCCGATTGGTCTGAGTCCATTAAGCATGAGTCAAGTTTGGGTTCAGACCCATATGTTTTATATCCAAACCCAATCAAGAGACCAGTTTATATACAAAGTAATTTTTAAAGTGAAAGTATTGTGTCGGACCGTCCAACACTTGTATTTTTTTAACAACTCATGGGGATCCAGGTTTAGCAATATGTGTCCAGGTCAAAGAAATATGTGTCCAGGTCCAACAACATTTGTCCAGGTTTAACAATATATATCCAGGTTAAACAAGTTTCACCAGGTATACAAATGTCATCAGGTTTATAAATAGATTTCCAGGTTTAACAATATATGTCCAAGTTAGACAGATATGTGTCCAGGTTTAACAATATGTGTCCAGGTCCAACAATATGTGTCCAGGTTTACAAATATGTTTCCAGGGTTACAAATTTGTACCCAGGTTTACAAACATGTGACCAGGTCTACCAATACATGTCCAAGTTTAACAATATGTGTCCAGGTTCAACACATACGAGTCCAGATTCAATCATATGTGTCCAGATCTAGGGGACTGGTCTGACAGAAACGTTAGTGTCAGACCAGTCTGACACAATACCTTCTGTCATAGATAATGATTGTGAGCACTACAAAACACTTTGTAATTTAGACAATTATTATTTTTTTGGTTGGGATAATGATTTATATACAGTGATTGCACATACCCATAAAATAGAGCGACAAAAAATCATAGATACAAAATGATGCATTGAGCCATTGACGATTAAAGGCTTGAAAGGTAAAGGGTCCATCTAATTACGCAGGCAGTATATGCGTTGATAATTTTGACATATATAGGAATATTTCAAAATTTATAACATATTAACAAATACTCCATAATATTTTCAAGGGTTAGCATATCAAATACAAGGAAGGCGTGTTTTTTCCTTGATTGGATCAATAATTGAAGCCTTGTTCAAATCCCTACTTTTGGCCCAACTTTCATATGGTGTAATAACATAGTCAGTGAGGAGAGAATTTACGAATAACATGATCATGCAATGGCCAACCCCACATGGATAATCATCATGAAGCCAACATTATCATTTGTTTGTTATGGTTGTAGGAAAATGAAACAAATTTTTAAGGGAAACAAATCTCATTATCTTGTTATCTTTTCAAATCTAGACGATACAATTACCGTTTCCGAATGGTTGTAACCGTATATGTTTCTCCCCTTCTTTTTTTCCAATCCGACCATTACCTTTACTAATCTCATATCAAACACTTCCCAAGTATATTAAAAAAAAAAAAAAAAGGTTGCATCTCGCTTCCAACTTTTTCAATGATGTCAAACCTACAAAATGAAATACCACCTCCTTACCTTTGGGAGCATGATCGTTCCTGACAAAATGAAGGTTCAGGGCAAACTAATAAATAAGGGCCCTATAAGTGTATTAAAAAAAAAGGATTTTTTGCTTTGAATAATACAACCTTTCAACGATTTGCAAAGAATAATACAACCTTTCGTTTATTCGTGAATAATACAACCTTGTCCTCAATTTTGCAACCAATGATACAGGTGACCTGTAACCTGCTATTCAGGTTAAAACTGTTAATTTTTTATTATTTTTTTTTTAAGTCAGAAAAATAAAAAAAAAAATAAAATCAAAATCAATTTTTTTTTTTAAAAAAATAATAATAAGGGGAGGGGGTAGGGGAGGGGTAGGGGAGCGGGCAGGGGTGGTGGCAGGGCGGCAGGGTGGGCAATGGGGTGGGGAAGGGGCGGGGGTAGGGTCATTGGTGTCGGAATTGACTGGAGATGATTGTGGGGGTGGTGGCCAAGACAGGCGGGGGGCGGAGGAATTGTGGGTTTTTGAAGGAGGGGTTTTGGGTGGGGGGAATCGGGGGTGGGGAGGGTGGGGCTAGGGGTTTCGGTGGGTTTGGAATGCAAGGGAGGGTTATCGGCGGCCGTCGGAGGTTGGGGAGGGGGTTTCGGCGAGTGGGGGAAGGGATTGGGGTTTCGATGGGTGGGGGGGAGGCGGGGCTAGGGTTTCGGGTGAGGGGGGCTGGGTGCGACGATGGCCTGGGGAATGTGCGGCGGTGGGGGGCTGGGTGTGGCAGTGGGGTGGGGGGCTGGGTGTGGGGTGGTTTTTTTTATTTTCTGATTTTTTAATTATTTTTTTTTATTTTATTTTTTATTTTTTTGATTTTTTTTTCTTTTTTTGTGTACAAGGGCCAATCATAACTTGACACGTCAAAAACCGGTTTTGTATCATTCTTTGCAAATTTGTGTACAAGGTTGTATTATTCACGAATAAACGAAAGGTTGTATTATTCTTTGCAAATCGTTGAGAGGTTATATTATTCAAAGCAAAAAATCCAAAAAAAAAAGGTTGCATCTCGCTTCCAACTTTTTCAATGATGTCAAACCTACAAAATGAAATACCACCTTAGAATTATATTACATGCTACTATGTCTTTTAAAAAAAAATAGAGTTCCACATATAAATGACTAGTGTTAGAGGGATTAATCCAATATATGTAGATGTGAAGAAAAATGTTAAGAAACGTTTTTTAAAGGAAAAATATAAAGGACTAATGATAGAGGGATCAATCTAATATTGTTGATATGTTGAAAAAAAATTATGAAACATTTTTTAAAAGAAAATAAAAAGAATGGGAGATTTTTTTTTCTTTAATAAAATAAAGAAAAAGGAAAGAGAAAAGGGGAGGAAAAAATGATCACATCCAAAGAAATCTAAGAAAAAAAAAAAAAAAGGTAAAAAAACTATACAAAGTATACTGAACTCCCACCCAAACACAAACATATCATCACCTTTCCTCTTAATAAGACAACATCTTCCATCATTATGCCTCATTTTTTTGCTTTATTTTATTTATAAATTGTATCATGTGTTCCCTTTACGTCTTATTTCTCTTCATTGATCAATGATCAGTATTGAAGTTACATAACTAAAAAAGAAGAATTATAAGAGATATTCTAACCAGATATATTAAATTTCAATTATTTATATTTGTTTCATTGATCTCCATCATATACAATTGTGAAACCATATTGTGTTTACTCCATCATACTCTCCAAACTTCTTTTAAAAGAGTTGATTAAATTAAAAGTTCAAAATAATTTTTTGGGTTGGCTTTAGGGTCTCATTAGAGCTTTAAGCTAAGAGTGATTGATATTGTTGATCAACTATTGACATTTATACTAACCATTATTATTGATTTTATATTAAGTATACAACAATTGTTGTATGTAATTCACACTAATGGTCAACCACGTCACAATAGAGAGTTAATAGTAAGGCTTGATTCTCCGTCAATACTTCATGGTGATTGTGGAAGGGTTTTTTTTTTTTTTTTTTTTTTTTTTTTTTTTTTTTTTACCATTTGTATACATACACTCATTGTTAAAATTTAATTAAATACACAATATAAAAGTTTGTACATATTTTGTACCTTTATTAATGTTGTTAGGATTATTATCGAGTTGTGAAGTGTTGGTGTTTTACAAACTCACTATTAGAGCTTAAATTAAAAATGGTTGTTTTGAACTATTGATTGTTTTCTTACATTCAATTTTATTGATCTTACGACTATAACGAAAATACAAAATACGGGTTAGGGACTAGTTAAAAAAAAAGGACTTGAAAGGGAAATCCGGAGAGTGTTGGCAGGTTCGATCCCGAAACCATGTGTACACCATACAAACCATTGGGATATTGATGTTCTTCTTGATACTAACTCAACTAATTTAATATTTTATATATTTGAGCAACTTAAAAAAGTTGGTCCTTTCGGCCTTGGGCGGTTGCCCCTGCTGCCCCAGACCAGGGCTAGCCTTATTTAGGAGGATGTCATGTAGAAACATAATAAGTTCCAAAACAAACTTGGACACAAAATTTCAGGGATAGAAGAGACTATGTTAAAAGAGAATAGTGTTCGAGATGCTCTAATCAAGCTTTTGTTTTGGAAACAACATGCAAAAAGTAAGTGGTTGGATCGGGGATTCTAACACAAAATCTATACCTAATATATTAAAACACACCCTAAAACATAATTTTGACACATAGGATATCTCATCTTTGAAATTATACCATGTGTCATCCTAAAAAAAAGTTTCATTTTCTTTTTCCTTTTTTTTGAAATAAAAAATTGCTTTTATTTTCTAATTATAATTAATATTAATAATTTATTTACATTTAATAAAACTTTTCAATTACTTTCAAATTATGAGATTTGCTTTCTTACATCACTTTCTTTTTAAGTTATTCATTTTAAATTTAACTAGTTTTTGGCCCGACGTTGCCTGGGTCGTTACTGTATCTTGATTTTCATATACGCAAATTTCATGATTGTAGGCGATTGCTTATTCGTCCAATAGGTAGTGTTGGGGGAAGGGATAGATAAATGTAGCTACAATGTAGTTAATTAAAATCAAGCATAAATATTTAGGAATTGTAATTGTAGCGTGTAAAATATTATTATTTGACACATGTAGTGGGAATGGATAGATAAGTGAAGCGACAATCTAGTGTTGTCTTGTTCGTGTAACATATTTCTGCTAGCTGATCTTGAAGTGACTATGGTAATATATGCTTGTTGGAGTTTAGCTGCTGCTTGGCGTCATTTTGCGACTGAATATGTTAGGAATTATTTAAAGTTACGTATTAAGTATTTGGTAGTGTTGTATATAATAACCTGAGAAGACGTTGTTTCTTTTCTCCGGCCTCGTTCTGGGGGGCTGTTATAGGCTTTTTTTGTTGTGCTTCTCTTAACTTGTGGGCATCCTATTCCTGTTAATAGGTAGTTTATGGTTAGTTTTGTGTTAGCGTGTTTTGGATTTGATAAGCAGTTAGTCTTATATGGGTTTTTCATTGTGTTGTAATTTCTACTAACCTAAGAGTACATTGGGTTCTTGAATTTTTTATTGTTCTTTTCGTTTTCCCTATGTTTTCTTCACCGTCCTTTCAATTGATTGTGCTTTATTGTTGTCTTTGTGATTTGTTTGTGCTCTACACATCTAACTGTTAGGAATTAGGCAGCTCTCTATGTACATACCCTGAGAATAATCCTTCAACTACAATATAGGCACTTAAATAGGTGTTGTATAGGGATTAAAATTATAATATGTATCAATTAAGATTAAATTATTTTGTTGTATGATAAAAATTAACACTACTTTTAGGAGGCATTACATAATAAAGTGAGCTACATGACATGTTATAACTTATAAGTAACACTTTTCCTATTCCAATTTTTAACGGACTTAAATAGCTTTATTGACAATTACACTGAATTTAATCACACTTTATTGAAATAAGACTTTCACTTTAAGGAAATGCACATGGTAGCAAATTAAAATAGGACGGGTAATGTATTTCCCCTATTCCGTTAATACAATTTACTCTAAGATTTTTCCATTTTCTAGCTTCTTAACATATTGCTTTAAATTTAAATTCTCGGTACAAACTTCAAAGTAGCTCCTTTTCAATAAGTCATTGAAACTAAGCTGTTCTGAGGCTAATTTTATCTCTAGAATTCGGCGTTTTTTTCCTTTTGTGCATGCAGTTGTCGAAGTTTATATCAGTCACATCAAAATTGTGTTTCTCTAGTAATTTTTGAATGTCTTTTTTTGCCGCATCTTGTGTTGCTTGGTGTATGGTTAAGTGTAATTTACTATAATTTTTTATAGGAGACGCTTCTATTTGTGGAGACAACTTAAGCACAACCTTGTACAATGATTTTTTTGATTTGTAGTATTGTTTATAAATGGCTCCGGCAAATCATACTATTCGACTATCTCCGCTAGCAAGTGTGCAAAATTAATGGGAAATAGTTTCCTGCCAAAGTTCATTTTCTTAACATAAAATAGTGTGTGTTAGTTTTGCATGAAATTTAACAAATGTTTTTCACATCATGATAGATAGGAATAAATAATTTGAAAGGCAAGTACACAATTCTATTAAGAACATACTTTGGAAAATTTAGGACATGCACTACATTGTTTTTTAGGGGAGAGAACTGTATTGCTTTCTTATAATTATTGCATAATGAAGATTGAACCTAACTTAATTAATTCATTACATTTTCTATATGAAAGAGTGATTATAATGAAACATTCCCTCTACTTTTAAGTTGCTAAACGGTTCTCAATTACATAGTTCAAATATGTGATCTTGTGCTCTATTGAGACCGTCCTTGTAATACATCATATTGGTAAAATTCACGTCCTCAATTTCAAACTTATATATAGTTCTTAAAAATTCTATTTCTCTAAAGCAACCCTTTTGCTGAGCTTCATAAGGTTCTCGAAAATGGAGCTCCGCATAATGCATGGATCCGATTACAGGGCTTCGAATCTCGACACCAAACTTGTAGGAATTTGTAATATGGTCTTTGCCTTTTAAATATGTTGGCTTTGGGAGGCGGAGCTTTCTAATGATCGTGTTCAAGATAATACGGAATGAAACTTTAATTTCCATAATTTGCATTTTTTACGATGAAAGAGTTAGTATTAGAAGAAGAGTTATATGTATTAATCCTTTTTTAAATCAATGATGCCTTCAAGTTAAGATCATATGGCTTGCTGCAACATACCAACTTTATAGTAATAAATAATTTTTACAAATTTCCTTCAATTTTTTTTTTTGGCCAATTACATTATTACATATTTAAGGGCTACTGCTTCATAGGAACTTCATAATTATTGGTCTTTGATTTGAATTACTTATTCATTAATAGAATAGTTTCAACATAATGGAAAATATTGTAATATAATCTTGCATTTCATTAATTTAGATCTTTGTAAAGGCAAAAAAGCATGAGTACTTGTGAAGGTTTTAAAGCCTCCAAATTTAGGTGATGATGTGTCAATATTATAGGAAAAGAGAGCTTAGAGGTTGAGGTCATTAGGACATGTCATGTGTGTAGGTAGAGTTTTAATTCGTAACCTTCCTCATTTAGTGTTTTATTATTATTATTATTTTCCACATTTTTGAGGTATGTCAAATAATCCATTAATCATGGTGGTATCTTTTCCCTTATTTTTTTTAATGTCTAATTAAACCCCACTCCAACCACCATATAACATAATATGTAACCCACTAATATAAATAGAATCACATTATTAATAGATTTGTTGCGGAAAGTTGTGGACCATTAATTAAGGTGTTGAACATATGTATGGCATAATATATACTCATACCAGTTGAAGAAGAAATCCAAAGAGACCTACAACAGACCTGTGAAAAAGTGGAACCCAAAAAATGGTAATTTAACATTAATCATGCAAATATAAACTCTTTGTTAATTTTCATGACCAGATCAGCAATTCAACATGACCAGTACCCGACTCAAACTGCCTAATTATCACTTCTAGACTTGTGAGAGTAAAATGGTAAGACCCTTAGTTAATTTTCATCATGGTGCAAACAAAAAGTGACAAAGAGAGTAATAAAATTTAATTACACCGACAAACACGTAATTTTGACATATATTCCTTTTAAAAGAGCTGGAACCAACAATTCATCTTGTTCAAATCCATATTTAACAGAATAGCAATGCAAAGCACTACCCATATACGAAAATCCTAAATGGGTGCAAACCGGAGCAATGCTCGCTAAAGTTATCACATTAGGCTTCAAACCCTTCAGCCCAAAATCATGTAAAACCTTAACTGCCTCATAATCAAGTCCATTAAAAGAAAAACCAGAAATCAAAGCATTCCAAGAAACCACATCCCATTCAGGCATTTTGTGGAACACCGAACGTGCAATATCCATACGCTTTATTTTTGCATAAAAAATCAATAAAAGCAGTCTGTACAAAAACATTTGTATCATACCCAGTTCTAATAACAACACCATGGATTTCTTTACCTAATTTTATAAATTCGAGATTATAAACAGGAAATTTCTTAATTTTTAAAAAATCAAGCGTCAATTAGGATGGCAAAAGTAACAAAAGAATATTGAAAAAATTGAATCAAAACGGCAAAAATTAATATAGAAAACTCAAAAATTGATTTGACATAGAAATCAACTAAATAGTAAATCAAGAGAGAAAAGACAACCGATAATCAGAGTTGATGAAACTTACCCGATTGCGTAAGAGGTGCCAGCCAGATCTAGAGCTATATAGCCATGGCAATGGAGTAATTGCGCCATTATTGAGTCGAAAATAATGACAGGTTTCATTGCTGAGAATAAATTCTTGAGAGGATTGTAATTTGTAAGGGATGAAATTAAGAAGGTAGACCAAGTGAGTGGAGTGAAAGGAGTGGTAATAACAAGGGCTCGTTTACATTAGCTGAATAGAGCTGAACTGAACTGAACTGGACTGAACTGAACTGAATAGAAGTGTATTAATTGAACTAAATAGAGATGAACTGAACTGAATAGAGATTAACTGAACTGAACTGAACTGAACTGAACTGAAATGAACTGAATATAATTTGAAGTAAACAAGCCCTAAGAGTTCATATGTCAAATTGTAACCGATGGTGATGGAAAAGGGGGGATATTATTGGATTTGTGATTATGGGAGATGAAAATTAATGCTAATGGAATTTGAATGGGGGTGAAATGTTGTATAGGGAAAATGATTAAGATAAACTAGGAAAATGAAGGAAAGGCTTCTGTTTGGTTTATGCCACGTGTTAGCTAAAATATGTAGGAGTTTTAGGGAGAGGTTATGAGAACATGCCATGTAGGATAGAAGGGTAGAGTTTTACTATAGTAGGATATATTTTATTCCATTTTGAATTCTTCTAAATGTGCTCACACTTCATATTTACAAAATTATTTTCCATTATTTTATAATTATGCAAATGAATATTCTTCAAAATATGTATATGTTTTTTTTTCCAAGGAAAATATATGTTATAATCTTAAAAATAATAATTTTTTTTGATATATTTTCATTTTTTGATGAATTATTATCAAGTCTTAGTTAGTTTCAATCTTATAAATCATTAGAATTACAAAAACTAAAACATATAACTATGAACCTAATAGGTACAAAGCTCGTGCATTATGCACGGGCCAAAAACCTAGTTCTTCTTTCATAAGGCAAAGGCAAGATGATGAAGAAGTGAAATTCTCATGATCCAAGATGCACATGAACGTCGGTTTTCACCAAGCTAAGCTTGAAATCCATGAAGTTTTTCTCGCCATATTAAAAGGATTTTTTTTCGCGTGACACTCAACAAGCGCCTTGGAATCTACCTACGGATCTCGAAGGTGCTCTCCCCACTTTGTCCCCTCATCATCTAAGCCATCTTGCCAAAGCCTTCACAAAAGAGGATATCACTGAGGCTCACAGAACCAAAACACCTTTGTTCCAGGATGCCTTATGTCTGATAAGTTCTTGTTGAGACATGAAATTCTCTCATATGTGAAAATGTGTCAAGAAGGACAAAAAATCCCTATATTGAAAGTAGACTTAGTAAAACCTATGATAGATTCATTTACTCATTTGACATTATCTTGATTGGATACTGCAACAAATGAGATTTCCTTCAATTCGCTCTGAGTTAATTGGATCATGCAATGTGTCACTACTGTGAACTACTACTCACCAAAAATAGCCTTTTCAATTATTCATACATTTCTTCTTTTTTTCCTCAAAATTCTGACTTCCAAACTCACAGAACAAAACAAGTACTCCCTCCATAATGTAAAATTTTCAACAAGTGTTTGTTCACGTATTTTGAGGAAACGATTTAAGGTTGTAAACGAAAAAATTAATCAGAATAGTTTTAATACAAGCAAAAATGTGATTAGAAGTTATTAATATCAAAATTATTTTGATTAATTTGATCTTTTACATTCTCAAATCATTTTTTTAAAATATTTGCAAAAACAATTGTTGAAATTTTTGTATTACAGAGAAAATATATTTATTTTGTTTGCATATTTATTTTGTTTGTTTGTCGTCACGACACAGAATTAGCAAGATTTTTCATCTTTTTCTAAATTTATGAAAATTTTCAACCTATTTATACATCAGCCGACAAACAGTCAGCAATTTTGCATCAAAACTTTCCGTCATCATTTCCCAATTGTCATTCAACATTTGCCAGAAAATAAATAAATTTGTCATTCAACACTCGTATCAATTTTTTCTTTTATTTAATCAATTTCATATTCTTCGTTACTTGTCGTGTACCACTGAATAATTAATACAGTTGTTCAGAAACACTAATTTAATGGAGTTTTGTTTCTTCATCTTCAATTATGTTTTTGTTTTTTGCTCTTAACTTGGTACATGCGAAGTGATATCTTACTAGGGTTTTAATTCCTTTGTGGGGTGGGAAAAAGAAAGAAGAAATTAGCGAAAATGGTGTTGACAGAGATTTCGATGATTCATCATGTGTGCATTGTGCTGGTTCTACTTTGGGTGCTCAATTTCTTCAATTTTTGCCACCCAATTGTTTATCTTCTCTCTTTAATCTACTTGTATCAGGTTTGATTCGTCTTAATTTCATGATTTTAATCTCTTCTTCTACGATTTTATTTTGATAATTGTAAATAGTAGTAGCTTTTTGCAATTTCGCCTTTTGATTTCGTCTTTATTGAGATTATGATTTAGCTTTTTAGTATATTCGTCTTTTCTTTTGGTAGATTAATGAGAGATATGTTATGAGATTAAGGAGAAAGTTGCATTTTGAAGAAAGAAAAGCAGCCTATCAAAGACGGGTATTTTTTTTTTTACCACTAATGACTTCCTTTTGTGCATTCGCCTTTTTCTATTGTGGTTGATATATATAGGGGTTGAAATCTGCCTTTAATTTTTTTAGATGTTCTTTGTTTTTCCAGATATTAAAAGATTCTGAAACAGTAAGGTGGCTGAATCATGCAGTTGAAAAAATGTGGTCAATATGTCTGGAGCCCATTATCTCCCAGAGGATTTTTCTTTCTATTATACCCTGGTTTCTGAAGAAGTACAAACCATGGACTGTAGTATGATTCCCTTTTTTTCCTTAATATTTTTGGTTGATTTTAGATTTTGAGTTTGGCAATGTTTTGATAGTACATGCAGCTTCCCTAGCTTATCTATGAACTTCGATAAATGGAAGTTCTTGCTAAATGGTGGGGTGTAGTCAATGGTTCACTGTTGTTGGATCGACAAGGGAAGAATCTGATTGATGGGGGTTAAAATGCATGCAATCCAATTAAGCTTTTTGGGACAGGCTTAGATTCTTAGGACTTTTGTGAATGATGTGTGTAGTAGTTTATCCTCCCATTTGCCTTTATGGTGGTAATTGAAGTAATAAAACTCAATCCATAATTGAATTTTTATTTTTATTTTTTATGTATACAACTGACAACAACAAAGCCTTAGTCCCAAAATAATTTGGGATTGGATAGACATGAATCATTATATGGACTCGCAAAAATTGTTTGTCCTGATTTTCTCCCTCCACATTTCCCATTTGGTATTTTATGTATAAAACAAAATATTATCACCTAGGATTTTGGTAGATTGGTATCTATGTATAACAGTATAAGTATCAACTTTTGAATATTTTACTATTTTCTAATTGAATATGCTGATGGTCAAAGTTGCATTGTCAATCATGCCCATTCCAAATGGGAAGGTATAAATTGTAAATAGGAAATTCTTTAAAAGATACTGGAGTTAGATTCTTTGCAATTCAATCGCTTGTATAAATATGTAAATTGAATTTGACAAGTTTAAGTCATGCATAAGTATTGAACCGGCTCCATACGTTATGATATTAATATCCAATATTACATATTTATGTATATTACCTCACATTATTGTATGAACTATGAAATACAGTGATGATGATTTTGTTGGATTTAGTGTATGATTTGATAAATTAGTAACAATTTCTTTTAGTTAATTTGAGATGTCTTGTATTCAAATTACAAGAGTTAGGCCACTTTTCTGATGGAAACCTCTTTCTTTGATGCAGTTAAATTGCTTTGCTTATGCCCAAAAAAATATGAGGCAATATTATGTTTTTCAAAGGAAATTAAGTTGGAAGAACTTTGTTTTCACTTCGGTGACATTCAAAAGATTGTTTCTGCCAAATTAAATGGATGAATGTTCATTACTATTTTTCTTATTACTAATGAATTCATCTTATTTTCTTAGGCAAGAGCTGATGTTCAACATCTTTACTTGGGAAGGACTCCACCGATATTCACTGATATTCGTGTTCTTCGTGACTCTACTGAGGATGACCATTTGGTAGGTATCCTAATTCACAAGTCTTGCACATGTTTCAGACTTTCAGAGTCAACTTTCTTTTTTAGTGAAATCTGTGTAGTTTTCTCTCCCTCTCTCTCTATCTCTCTCTCTCTTGATTTGATGGAAAGTTACATTATTCATTTTTCTGGTAACACAAAGAGCTCAGCTGCTATTTAAATTTAGGTCTTGGAGCTTGGCATGAATTTCTTGACAGGAGATGATATGAGTGCAATTCTTGCTGCAAAACTGCGGAAGAGACTTGGATTTGGAATTGTGGCGAAGATGCATTTGACTGGATTGCAGGTTGAAGGGAAGGTACGTATTCTACAATCATAATGTTCCTGTTTACATAGACCTTGTTAGAGATTTTCAGAATTTAGGGTTTCTAGTATGACAAACACTTGAGGCGTGTCGGGGACACTTCCCTGAAAACAATATTTCCACCCAATTCGTAGGCCGGGTTACAGGAAATTTGTTAACAAGATACAACAAGAAACCGTAGAAATTAAGCCTAGTATAATCTCTACAAATGAAGAAAGGATTTGTATGTGTAAACTTCTTTGTAAAGATGGAGAGAATTCACTTAGTGTATGCAAGAGAGGAAATGAGTATGAGAGTAACTTCATGTATTTCATTTCTGTTTTAGGCAAGTTATAACATAACTTACCCAAAATGCATAGTAGTTGCCTTGAACCCACACAACGCAACGGGAAAAAACCAAGTAGAAATGACGTCAACCGTCAGACTCGCGGTTCGCGATTTGCTTCTGCCTCGTTTTGGCACTTTTTGCACTTCAGTCTGTTTTTCGCGTGTCGCGACTTCTAGTCACGACTCGTGATTTTCCACTGTACTTGTTGTACTTACCTCAACGTTTAACGACTTACATCGCTAAATAACTTTGCATAATTACGAACTTAAAAACACATAATACTACGCTAGTATTATTAATATTCATAATTACATACATTTATATTCTAAATCAATAAATTTCAACATTTTCAGATTATTAGAGATTTTCAGAATTTAGGGTTTCTAGTATGACAAACACTTGAGGTGTGTCGGGGACACTTCCCTGAAAACAATATTTCCACCCAATTTGTAGGCCGGGTTACAGGAAATTTGTTAACGGACCTTAGTCACTGAACTTACCTACATGAGCTACATTGCCTCCCCACCCTGCCACAATAGATTTGTGTGATCAGATTATTATGGAAGACATTGGGAGAGTTTTGCAGAATGAGACATGCTTGTTAGAGATATCTTGAGAATTAACAGTGTTTTTGCATTAGGAAGGTGAGAAAACAGCTGAAGGAGGCCCTTATTTGCTGAAGATTAAACCTTGTTATTATTATAATCAATCATTTCCATTTACAGTTTTGCAAACAGCATGGGATGTAGAACTATAGAATTATTGTTAACCTAAAAGTTGCTTGGAGAATACAGGAAACCGTGGTTGAATACTGAAAAGTTATTGAAACTTTGTTTATAAAACCAATATTATGAGATCCACTATCCTGAAAGGGTTCTAAAATATCGGTGCTAGTGCTAGTACTTATTATGAAATTCCAGTACTATCTTTATTCTTATCTGATTAACCTGTTCTTCATTAACAACAATAGCAAAAACAACCAAAACTTTCAATAGATGTGGTTGGCTTCATGCCCACTCAATAAATTTTATGCACTATTCAGCTCCACTCCCTTCTATGTAGCTCTAAATGTTCCTCTAAACCTAAACTCTTCATATCCTTTTAGACTCTTCCATCGAAGTCATACTAGGACTCTCTTGTCTTGGCCTTTTCCTAGAATCCTTATAGCCCTAATTTTCCAACTTCCAATTATTTTCCTTTTGGATTCTGTCCCTTAAAGAACTAGCTGTAAAGTACAACTTGTTAATGCTATAATTGTTTTGTTAAAGTAATGAAACTTTCAATTTAATATTGTAATTTTGCTAGTCTTAGTTGTTCAGTTGCTACCCTTGTACATTCATAATCAATAGTGCAAGAATTAACAACCTGAAGTTCTACACTGAGTGCCTGTTCTTGCCCAAGATCTAACATTTCCACAGTGACGGTCTGCTATTTTTAATGACAGCTGTGTACTTGCAATCAGCTCGATCAAAAGTTAGTTGAAAGCTAATTTTTTGAATTCCTCTCTCATAGTTTCCACCTCTCAAGTTGATTTCATTCAACTGAGATGTTGGAGCAATGGATTAAAAACTTAGAAGCTTAAGGTATATAGGTTAAGGCAGACCAAAATGAATTACATGTATTGAGTGCCATTATAGTGCTTGTAGATTGCATATTAAGGATGTGGTGACTTTAGATGGTAAGAAGCTACATGGTTTATTGGTTTATAGTGCCATTATAGTGCTTGTAGATTGCATATTAAGGATGTGGTGATCTTAGATGATAAGAAGCTACATGGTTTATTGGTTTATGTGACTTGCATCAACTTTATAGAAAAAAGAGGTAATGACAGAGATGTAACGCAAAAGTATTCACGATTAAATTTGGGTGGCTCAAACTGTCCAATCATGTATATTGATGATATGAAAGAGAGAATGGCTACATTGGTTTGGACGTATGAAACAATAATGGGAGGATGAACTAGTAAGGAAGACGGAGGGTTGGGATGGTAAGAATCTCAAGAGGAGGGATAATTAATAATATTATTTTTTCATATTGCCGATCCTATCTTTTTTGGGACTAAGACTATGTTTTTATACTATATTTTGAGGGTATTATATTTTGGGGAATGCCGGTCGTGGTAGACTCGAAAGATCTTCACAAATTTGAGAAATAATTTTATACTCTGTATAGCTAACTTCATTGTTTCCTTTCAAACTGTTTACTGTCATTTCATTTCCTTTTTTGATTGATTTTTGTAAATGCATATCTTATTTTGAAATTGGACCTTCCCATGAAATCCATCACAACATTTTTACTCTATATAGCTTATGAGGTAGACAGAAAGTGTTAGAAGTTCCAACTTCGTAGATTGTATTAAGTCCAAGCTGTATTGGTTCCTTCGCTTCTAATCCATGATATAACTTTAGGCCAAGTACAAATCCTCTTACAAAACTCTATTTCACCTCATACAACAACAATATATCCTTAGTCCCAAAATAATTTGGGGTCGGCTAGCCTTTTGTCCAACCCATTTGGTCTCTTGGAGGTACACCATCTTTTCCCCCCTCCTCTTCTTAAACTTTACTAATTTTTCTGATCTCCCATGCAAAGAGTTCCATGTCCCAAAACATTGCTACTCTTACAATGACCATTGCCATGGACTAACTTCTTTACTTGGACCCATCCTTGATGCCGGAACCCTTGCATAGGCACCAAGATGGTACGCCGCTTCTGGCGTTCTGGGCGATGACCTAGCAACCCTAGCATACTTATCACTTCACCAGAGTTGATGAAGTGCAGCGCATCACTGAGTAGAAGATGCCCCTACAAAAATTATATTTTAATTCATGTCTATGGTATGTGACCAAAAGAAGCCTATTGCCAACCCTCCTTTTTCCTTGCTTGGTACCGGCCATGAATGTCACAAAATGACACTCACAGGCGGAGTTAAACCCAATTTCACCTCATGGTGATAATAATTTTCTAAGTGGCTGGATTCACTAGAGAATTAAACAAAGTGTGTTCCTTTTTTGAACAATTTCTTAAGCAGCAAGAAGACTTGATAAGCCTGATTATATAATTCTATAGAGAAATATTCTAGTTTCTTGTGACAGCCAAATTCGTTTCCGAGTACATGTATCTATGCAAGTACTTTATATCAGATGCATGCATGAAGGAGATTTCATTTGCTCTGCTTTACTATATAAGGAACTTAGTGTTGCTAGGCATGTGTCCTGTGCATTTTTTAATATTTGTGTTTTAAATGCTGGTGGACCTCTGTGGCTTGTATGGGAGAGTGAAAGCTAATGGAGGGAAATGCACGCTAAGGAATCAGAGGAGAGCTTCCGATAGATGGTCCAAAGCTGTGGTCATGAGATTTAAATGGACAAATTTTCAAAGGCTGCTTTAGTAGTAGGGTTATGTAAAATAATTGACTTGGTTTAGTTACCGCATGCGAGACTGTCATACTATGTGAAAGTTATCAGTATTACCATTGTACCTTTCAAGGGTTTCCTGTAGTCCAATACTGAATGCAATACGGGATCAAATTAAATATAAGCATGCATTCCTTATCATGACATAGTTTCATTTCCATTGGAATCTTGATGAGTTGATGTGAAACTACCAAAGTCAGCCATTTCTCAGTTGAATAAGATGCAAGGCCAGTTTCATAAGTAATTTAATTTGGCCAGTTATTTAATTGTGAAAAGTTTGATACATATAGGCATATAGCAGAGTTAAGTAATTAGGATTCCTTATTAGACATAGAATAAGTCCTATATAGCCTATAATTTGGGCTGTGTCTGGTTTGATCAAGTTCCCATAGTTTGAGAAAATAACAAGGATGCTAATTTTCACTAAATCTAGTTGAAATATATCTAATATCAACAAAGAACCAGTTCCAATGCTTTGAGTTTCTGTAAATTGATCTAATATCTACAAATAGAAATGCTAAAACACATATTCCAAATCTTTTTCTGTACTGTAAGGTACATTCAGCAAATTGAGAGTAGTTTGTGGCAGATAAACTAATAGAATGATGGAAATTTAGGCCAATGAAAATACTGTTTATACATACTGATTATTGTTTTTTGAATCTTATTCTTGTTCAATTACGGCCTGTTTGGTAACTGGTTATAAATGACTGTAATGAGAATGAATTTATATGTAAATTTGGTAGGAAAATCAATATTCATTCTCATGGTTATGCTAGCTTGCTTCCAATTTATCTAATTATCTTCACAAATATCAATTCCCATCCAATACCACCCTTTCCAATAGTAATGGATGTTAATGAAATATATGAAGAAAATTTGAACTTGGGAATGAGAATATGTTTTCATAGTGATTGTAACCTTGTTTTCCTTGCTAAATTATGCTTTAAATTCATTCTCATTACCAAAATTTACTACCAATAACCAAACGGGCCATAGGGTTAAAGGCTAAAAGCTATTATGTTCAACTTTGTGAGCAATTAACTATATTGGACAATTTTGGAGATAGAATCCAGAGTCGATGATTATATGATCCTTGTGTGTACTGTTTTTAGGTGTTGGTCGGAGTGAAGTTTTTACGTTCTTGGCCATTTATAGGCCGGTTGCGTGTATGCTTTGCTGAACCTCCTTACTTTCAAATGACTGTCAAACCCATATTCAACCATGGTCTTGATGTTACAGAATTCCCAGGAATTGCTGGCTGGCTGGTAAACCTCTTCAATACATGTTGTCTTTCTGTCTGTTTGCTCTTAAATATTATCAGTGTCATATAAACTCTGCTGTATGTCAATCCTTGGGTCTCAGGATAAGCTGTTGGCCGTCGCATTTGAAGAGACTCTTGTTGAGGTAGTCCTCACAATTTCTGTTGTTATTTATCCGTTTGAGTTATAGATATTGGCACTTAAAACTATATCTGTGTGTACATAATTTGGCAGCCCAATATGCTGGTTGTTGACATGGAGAAATTTGTATCCCCTGAGCCTGGTAAGCTGTTCAGCTCAGCATACGTTTTGCAATACCTAATATGGCTTCATTATATAATTGTTTTTATGTTTGGTAAAAAGAGAACCCTGTTGTGTTAACTCTTATATGAGTTGTGATAGCTGGTCTTCAGGGAAAGATTAGAATAATGTGGAAATTCCTGGATTTTATCAGATATCCAAGAGAGAGAGGGTATCATCTCATCTGTTGGTTTATGTTAGACTTACTGATTTAAAGGTTCTTTTTTGTTCCCCAAGTTATAGACTTATACGGGCTGGCATGCAAAAGGTACTCAGCAGGGCTCCATTCCACTTTTAAATACACAGGTCTAGGATTTGGGGTCAGGGGATTTGGTTCTTGTGGTAATGGCTGCGGTCATGTGCTTCGAAACCTGATTCTGGCACAGTGGCACAAAGTGGCGAAAGTTGGCATGGCCTTTTTTAAACAAATATACGGGCTGTCTGGCAAAACTCAATCTTCTTGCACAAGCCTTTGGAATATTTTTTCCCTAGACTTTTGTCCATTTCTGTAACTTGTTCATGTATAGTATTTGAGGAAAAATTTAAGGCAGGGGAACCTCACTTTATATCCTCTGTAGTGCTGGTTTTATTTTTGGAGAGGATGCCTCAATTCCTTAAGCTTCAATAGAAAGGACCCTTATGTTTGCTTATCCTGCGGCTGTCCAACCAGTATGAAACCCAATTGTCAGAAGCAACTCAATTTGCTTCGTCCTTACATAAGAGACCCTATTTCTGTAGATTTTGCATACAACTTCAAGTGAGTAATGAAAAAAAGGTCATTACGTTACCTTTCATAGGTTATTACGAGTAAACCAATAACCATTAAAAACAAAATTTTACCACTACCAAATTCAAATGTGAAAACCGTCCAGATTGTGGGTCAAAATTCTCGATTTGCAGTAATTTATACAATTGGGCATATATATATATCAAATTACATCTTGACTGTACCATGTGTTGATGCGAATTCTTTGAAAACTAATTGCTTTGGTTGTGACGCAGAAACTTGGTTTTCCGTGGACGTGAAGGAGCCTCTGGCTTATGCAAATGTGGAAATTCTTGAAGCAGTGGAGCTGAAGGCATCTGACCTTAATGGTCAGTGCTTTTTTTTTTTTCCCTACACAGGTTGTTTGAAGTGGTTATAATTTTTTTTTGTGATTTTTCAGGTTTTTCTGATCCATATGTGAAAGGGAACCTTGGTCAGTACAGATTCAAGACTCAAGTACAGAAGAAGACATTGACTCCAAAATGGCAAGAAGAATTCAAGCTTCCTATTTGTTCATGGGATGGGCCAAATGTACTAGCTATAGAAGTCCTAGACAAGGATCGTTTTTCTGTTGATGATGTTCTTGGGTGAGTCTTCAAGCTCTTATGTACCAAGTGCACTGATTATCAAATAATTGTTGATTGCACTCCACTTTTTTTTTAATTGATTATTTTGCTGATTGAATCGTCTTTTTTTTTCACACTTGTATTGGAGAAAGGAACATAAATGATAAATCTAGAAATCGGAAAAACCAAAAACTCGATGTTATGGTCAAGCTTAACCCCTCAGTATTTTTTTATTTTGTGGATATTAATGTCCCTTTATGAATCCAGATGTGTGAGCAAGTTTTCAAAGAAATATACTTTGTAATATATATAGATCCCACAGATACGCAAGCTGTAAGCATATTCCTTTTTTCCTGTCATTGAGCTGAAAAATATACACACCACTACATCTAGTAAAAGTAAATGCAGTCTTTCTTCTCATGAACGCATCTGCTAGTTGCAGGAACTCATCCTGTTTTTATAGGGTTATGCATCTTCAAAAAAAGTACTGACTTTTATTTGGCTTTTGGATTAAAATGAACTTGATAACATGGCTTGTGGAACTTTGTTACATGCTGGTTTATATATATATGAAAGAAGCTGTTAGTTACAGTTCCCTACTTTTTTGTCAAGGAAATAAGGTTTTGTATCTGCCCATGCCTGTGTTTTGAAAATGCTTGCTGAACTAACTACCAATGCTTATGCATTTCGGACTTGATACTGCTTTGTTGTGAGTATGCAAAATGGCATTGTCACTCCGTTTTATTTACCACAGAAATTGTTCAGTGAACATCAACGAGCTTAGGGATGGCCATAGGCATGACATTTGGCTTGCTCTTGAAAATGTCAAAATCGGAAGACTGCATCTTGCTGTAACTGTTGTTGAGGCAAATGGAAAGGTAGCTTCAGCATTTTCGTTGTGCTTTATTGGTTGTTTATTTAGTGTATCAATATTTATTCTATGCTTATTTTCTGAAGTATTTATTCTAAAGTTTTGGACAGATTATTAAATATACTAATCTGACAAGGATGCTGACAGGGGAAGGAACAGAGAGCTGGAGAAGCTAAGATTGTGTCAGAGAAACCAACATCACATCAGAGTGAGGTGCCTGAGGAAGGACAAGGACTTATCTCAACTGCAAAGCCACAGCCAACTGCAAATCCACAATCAACTTCTGATACATTTGAACCAATTGATATTGAGGGGCAGAAAGAGACTGGAATATGGGTACATCATCCTGGAAGTGAAGTTTCTCAGACATGGGAACCTCGGAAAGGAAAGAGCAGACATGTCGATACTGAGATCCTCAGAGGAGACACACCTAAATCATCTGTACCAGACTCTAGCAGTAGTGATGATGGTAAGGAAGAAGACAAAATAAAAAGAAATATATTTCAAAGGGGCTTCTCAAAGCTATTTCACAGAAATCATGAGAATGAAGATCAAATGGAAAGCCCTAGGGCTGCTGCTGATCCATCCTTTCATTCTAATGTCAAAGCTGCTCACATAAAAAAGGGTGGGGTTAATCTTGTGGTGGATGATGAAATTTCCAAACCTCTTTTAAATAATGAGGGGAGTGGCTTGGGGAAGCCTGATGTGAAAGGTCGGGCCAAGAGTATGTTTAAGGGTGCTAGAAATTCTGCGCGTCAATTGAAGCAGTCAATTTCAAGGAAAGGCTCCAACAAGTCAGCAGAAGGGAGTGTTTTGGAGTCTGATTCTTCAGATGAGGACTCATTATCATCCTCTCTTCATGATCAGTCGCTCGAAGGGATTCAAATTCCTTCAAGTTTTGTTCCAAAAAGCGGTGATGACGTGGCAGAACGTACGGAGCGTATTTCAGACAAATGACCCAACTAAGGCTGGTCGTGGTGTACCTGTTTCACTGTACACAGTTCAATTAAGTGCAGCAGGGTTGATACAAAAGGGTTCCTTTTTATGTTCATTAATTTTCTTTTATGTGTGTGTATACAAAGGTTTTTTAATCTTTAGCCTTTTGGATAGAGTATATACGGGTTGTATAAAGAGATCAATGTTCAATGCAAATCCATGTGGATGAACTTTACGGCTGAAATTGCAATGGTTGTAATTCTTGTAAGTTTTAAAAGCATTTAGTTTTTTCAAATTAGTTTGAGACTTTTTGTAATTTTAAATCATGATCAGCAGGAATATATTGCAGTTTAATTGATATCTGCTACTCCTGTTCTTCAATCTTTGATCCATTTTTCTTTGAGGTTGCTTTAATTCTTTGCTTCTTTTTTTGGATGGCAAATTATGATTTATTTTTTCCCTCTTCTTCCCAGAGGAAGTGATTTTGAGCAAGTGATGCCTAAACACATCTTAAAGTGTAGGGTTTGAACCTCACCCTCTGCTTAAGAGATTCTCCCTTATACCCTTCCCAAGTGCAAGGGTTTATTAGATTCATGGGTTAGTGCCTTTTACTAGCAAATTAGCGGGTAAATTTCTTATCATATTCATATATAACCTCCTCCCATCCACTCCCTGATGCAGTGGAGTTCATATCACTGTTTTAGAGTTAGGAAATACCCAATTTCCTGCAATTAGGTTGGTATATGTCATAAAATCAATAAAACTCCATTGTGTACAATACTTAAATAGCATGAGAGCCTAAATAGAAGGGTAAAAGGCTTACATCTTACAAGATCAATTTGCTAATCCCTTATAATTTCACTAATTAAAGAATCAATGTTCAAGAACATATTCCCAGATAAAATCTTTCCAACAACATTTTTCCACATCCTCCTCCTAGGAACAAACCCTACTGAAATCATACTATGCAAAACCCAATGCACTTCTTCAACCAGATCCTCTTCACAAAGTCCTAACACCAACAACTTATAAGACATAAAGCTTGGAATCAATGCCTTTGATCTCATTCTATGCACAAAAGTTTTAGCATCAACAAATCTCTTACACTTAAGTAATCCATACAATACCTCTTGATAAGTTCCTTTATTAGGATCACAACCCATGAGCCTCATTCTATCTAATAACTCCATTGATTCTTCAATTCTCCCTTGCTTTTGCAAGCCAGACACCAATACATTAAAAGTCACGGCATCCGGCGAAATCCCTTCCTTTTTCATCCTACCAATCAAACCATATGCCTCATCCACCCTACCTACTTCACACATACAATGCATTATGGTGGAAAATGTTTGCTTATTTGGTTTACATCTTTGTTTAGGAAATTCGTCGAACACTTGGAAGGCATCCTCTAAACGGCCACGTTTACACAATCCTTTGATCAAGATGTTAAGTGTACAAGCATCAATCTCAACCCCGAGTTTAGTAGCCCCCAGAAAAACATCATGAACCTCATCAAATTTCTTCGAACAAACAAGGAAATTCAGCACAAAATTGAAGGTTTTTGTAGAAGGCCAACAGTTATACTCAGGCATATTGAAAAGGGTCTCAATTACCCTGTTACTTAAACCACCCACATTTCCATAAATCTTTATCACATTATAAAAAAACCCATCAGAAATTTGGATGTTTTTCTGGGCTTTTATCAGCTTCAACATATCATCAATAGCATCAAAGTTCTTCAATTGTCCAAGCTTGGTGATGATAACAAAAAAAAGGGGTTCATTAGGTTTATAGTCTTTGCGCTTCGAAATATGATTTAACATAGGAAGAACTGAATTGGGTTCTAAAACGTTGAAGATTTTAACGACTTCATTTGGGGATAGCCAATCTTTGTGGTATAGTTTTTGTATGCTGCAAGTTTGATCAGATGCTAGGGTTGATGAAGCATATTTCTGGGGTAATCTATGGTTGAACGAGCTAAGCATTGTTGATCGAAGCATAATTTGGTAAGGAAAAGTGCTTTGAATTCTTTTCATCATCACCAAGCGAAAAACAAGCAATCGGTGCAAAATTCCTTAAATACGTTTGGGATATCAGGGAACTAGGGAAGTACCGAAATTATCACTTTATCCGTCAAGAAATAGGAAATTTTGTCAACTAATATAATAGTCACTCGTTGTAAACGAAGGAATCAGTCAAAATAGTTTGATAAATAAGAATGTGATTATAAGTTACTAACATTAAAATTATTTTGACGAATTTTCTCGTTTGCACTCTTAAATTGTTTTCTCAAAATACGTGCAAAATCAATTATTGTATGTATTATTATGTTACGGATGGAGTACTTCGCAGTATCTTTTGAAACACACTTATTGTAGGCAATAGGTAATTAATAGACCCGAGACCATCCAGCTCTATGGTCCCGCCCGTCCCCAACACTAAATAAAAAAATCCACGCACTTTCCTTCACTCTACAAATGTTCACACCTTAAAGTAACAATGTTTACATACTAAAAGAGAAATGTTTACACGACTATGCACAAATATTCACTACATATTATAAAGAGATATTATCGATCTGTTTAATCTTTTGTTGGTTACGTTTTAATCTTTCCATTTATATATCAGAATCTTATTGATTCTTAATTGATAGAATTTATAATTGTAATATCATGGTCAATTTTACATTGTGATCGACTTAGATAAATAAAAATTGCAATAATAAATTATCAAAAGCGTTGATAGAATTTTAGAATTAGCATTTTTCAATTAAAATGCTAATGTATCAACACCATCGCCTATTTGCCTATATAAACATGCAAGATTCAAAACGTAACTAACAAATGAAAACGACGGACTATAATTATTTAATTAGACTTTTTCAAACGTATATAATTGACATTGTTTGTTTTTATCTTGTACTCCCCATAAATACCTAGTTATTATTTTATAAGCGCAATTATTCACCTTGTACATGCTATATGCCAGCAATCAAGATTATGTAATCAACACTTAGAACCGTTTATAAATGTTTACAAATTACTCTATTATTGCAATAGCATTTTACAAAATTTCAAGCAAAAGAGAATTAAATGGATTTTGTTGAATGATCATGGATACACTAATGACGAATTGATGATGCATGGTGTATACTCGTATTTAGACTCGGATATTGTGTACCTCAAGTTAGGGTCGGTTCAGATCTTTGTCAGTTGCTTTAAAAATGAACAATAACAAGTTGGGTCAAAGCAAATTGCAGATCAATTGACAATCGTTATTCGTCAGTCATTAGCTAGTGGGCCAAGGAACAAGTAGGAAATAAAAGAGCAAGAGGGCAAAAATCACAAAAAGTGAGAACACGTGTATACAAATCTATAAATGCAACTATATTTGTCAAAAGATATTTTGTCAAAGTTATTAGACTATCATTTTTGGCCTTGTATTGACCCTGTGACCATGTCCAATAAATAACTTATTAACTTGACTCTAACCGCATTTCTATTGGATTACCCTGTCCTATAACCAATCTTATTAACTTATTAAATTCATAGAGTAGAAAATTCATGTATGCTTCCTTCACAAGGATGTAAACGGGTCTTATACGCTACTAGACTTTGAAAATTATAATGATGTGTTAGTTGGCTAGTCTTTTATAATATAATAAATAGACTCATTGCATATGCTGTATAACAAAACAAAGTCACTCAATTACTTCTTCATTCTTTTATTTTTATTTTTATATAGTAACCTCTTGACATGGAAACATTCAAGTGTTGGGCAAAGCAAAAGAAAAGTGAGGAATGTGAAAACAATTTTATAACAAGGAATAGAAGATTGTTACAAGAGGAATGCATTGCCTTCTGTAAGGGAACAATCTTCCTATTCATGAATTCTCAGCAAAAGAAGTCATGAAAATGAGCAACTTTGCTCAAGATCAGCTTCTCCAACAGCATGTGCATTTCAGAATATACCGAGGAACGAAACATGTAGAAAAGCGAGCAATTTGCATCAAGGAATTCAATAGTGTAAATGATTTTGTAGGAGTAGAAGGCATCATTCGAGAGATTGTAATCGCAACACAAATGAGCATGCATAATAATTCACTTAAACTGTTGGGTTGTTGCCTTGAAACAGAATTACCTGTAATAGTGTATGAGTTTCCTGAACTAGGATGCTTTGCAGATGACACTAATAGGCAAAAAAAGCCATTGCCTTGGAAGTTTAGGTTAAGAATTAGCTGTGACATTTCACATGCCATTGCTTACCTCCAAAATGGTTTTCGTAGGGCAATAGTCTTTAGAAACTTGAATTCTAGAGATGTATTTTTGGACAAAGAGTATGCAGCTAAGCTTACCGGGTATTATTTCTCAGTGGCGATCCCCGAAGGTGAAAATCATGTGAATGATGCTATAGTTGGTACCACAGGATCTGGTGCACCTGAGTATATCAGTTCAAGCAGGTTGACAGTAAAAACTGATGTATACTGTTTTGGAGTGCTTCTACTTGAGCTTTTAGTTGGTCCAAGTAGATGTCATGGATTGTACTATATTCAACGACTTCTCATGGAAATAAGGGATCATGGAAAAAGAGATGATCTTGGTAGGATAGTAGATCCTGCAATTTCAACAGAAATAGAAGAAAATGGAAAGCAACAGCAATTGCAGGATGTGTACGAGCTTGCTTTGAGATGTGTCAATAGGAATGAAAATGATAGACCAAATATAGATGATGTTTCAGCTGAACTAAATAAAATGTTAGACTAGTTAGTTTTGCACTTGATGTAATTTGTAATCTTAATTTTGGGGAATAAATTTTTGCAATTGCATAACTACAAGTTTGGCACAAAGAATCAAAATATCGGTTCAATGTTGTCTAGTTGCATACAAAATTCTAATTTATAGAAATATGTACTCCTATATTTATGATTTCTATGTTTTATATCATTCAAGAGTAGAAATATTCCCAATTCTATGCTATTTACAGCTAACCCTACGTTTTAGGCTGTATACATTATAGTATTATATTTATACATAGACAAGAATGAGAGACTGAGCAAACTAAATGCCCTTCTTTTTCCCTTGAAGAATAGGTTGAATTTGTAATCTCCTATTGAAGGCTTCGTTGAAAAGAAAACGAGTTTGAAAGGCTGATATAATTGGAAGCCAAGAGACGGAGGCAATGGGAGCAAAAAGTACCACCCCCATACCATAATCATAAGATCGAGCAAAAAGCTGAGTGAAGTCCCATATTCCAGTGTTTTCTATCAGAGGCCTCAGAGTTTGTGCAATCTGATAAAACAAAATTTCGGTAATAAAAAGTTAAGATTTGTTTTGGTATTATAATTCAAAGAAGCAAAGTAAGAAATTTCCACTTCAGTGTTGTGATTAGTGAAAAGGTTAAATAAGAGAAATAATGTCTTGAAAGTTGAAATAGCTTACCAAAATTAAACCCCATCCAGTTGGTATAAAGGCCAGGCAGCATACAGCCAAGTCCATGATAGTAAGATTACAAACAAGTGAAAGTGAGATGATTGTAGCTACAACAGCCAAAAAGAGACATGCTTTGAATAGTCTGTACAGAAACTGATGATTAGCACTTAGCCACTGCCTTCCCATGTTCACAATCTGTAAAACAAAAACACCATTTCAATGAGAATATATTGAATCTGACTTAGCTGCATTAGTTAAAACCCGAAATCATTGCAGGAAGTATAATCCAAAGACCGGATAGTTATAACAATGAATGAGCTATTAGATGAATAATTAGGATTAACCGTTTTCTTTCAATAGAAAAAGGATTGACTAAATTACACAGGTGAATGTCTTTATGTATCATGATCTCTGATCTGATTCAAATGATTGTACTGATTAATAGACATAACTAAAACAACAAAGTGCTTAATTCTACTCTCTATATTAGCTCTTAAGAGAAGTACATTAACAACTCAGTCACTTGGTGATATGCAGGATCCCTTACAGTATTATGATCTGCTGTACAAACCTGCTTAGTTCGTCTCTTTCCGATTCTATATTTTAAATGTGTGAGGTTATTCAGAATTTGTTATAGCTTTAGTAATGCTTGTGATCAGGATTTCCTGTACAGATCATGTAGCTGGTTCTTCCCCCAATAATTTGATTTTAGTTGTATTGTCAAAAATTGACTTTTTTTTTGTTTGATTTACCTATGTAAACAAGGCCTGTTAAGCAAGTTATTGAATAAAATTCCTTATCATGTGTGTTATTGGTTTGTAACTTTCATTAGTAATTGAATTTAATTTTCATGGTCTCGATGTATGTGTATATGAATCCATGGATGCTTTTTGGAACTATCAGTCTGTCATTTAGATATGATGAATTAAATACTGTCTGAAAATATCATCAGATTCACCATTGACCTTAGCATACTAGGAATATTTTGGATTAATAATACAAAGTATTTTGAACAGATAAAAAGTTTAAAATGTTATAAGAGGAAATATGGGTTGATTTTACCTTGACCAAGAGAAAAATTGCAGCTATGACAATCCATGAGAACACATAGACAATGAAGTTGCTGCTGTTTCTGGAAATGTCAAGCTGGTAGACCAAGCCATACTGATATATGAAAAACCTGAGAGAGAGCATGATCTCAGTGAGTCTAGAACTCCATCTCGACCGCTTTAAATGCTCCTGTTCATCATCCCACCAAGATTGCCAGCTTTTATCAGGTGGGATCCCTATACCACCCTGCTGCCTTATCCACTTGTTCCAATCTTTCCAGTCATCAACAATTCTTTGCCAGTTAAATCCAGAAGGGTTAAACAGAAAAGGAGCAAACAACCATGTTAGTGACAAGAACCATATAGCATATGTGATCAGCAAATATGCCATGTTACTCTGATAGGATTTCCTGTACAGATCATAAACAATCAACAAGAGCAACAGCTCAAATCCCTTCACAAAGTGGCTTCTTGAATACAATCTGTAATTCTCGGTGAAGCTGGCATGAAATATCACAACCTTGCGACCTGTCGGTATGTATTTGGCACCACCATGGAGAATTGTTCGGCCATAATAGTGAGACTTTGCTCCAAAAGAGAAGGTGAAGAATACAGAGGCAAGCTGCAGCTGCATAAGTACAAAATCTTTCAGGGCTGTATAGAATCCCTTCTCCAACGCAATCTCCATTACCATAGGTAGACCTGTCAAGAGTCCTAGTTGTATAAAGGACTGTGAAGCTAGAGCAGTTTCTAAGGATTGTATGTTATGGACTCTAGCTTCAAGTATGAGTGCTTTCTGCAACCCACTAAGTACAAGGTACAGCTGCCCATAGAGGAATACATATAACGATATAACTGATATCTGCAATGATTCAGGAATTGAATTCAAATAAGGAATAAGACATTATCAGGGTGGAAGAACGATGTAAAATAAAGTATAAAGACAAATGGATCACAATCAGTACAATCTTGTAACTCTAGCATTACAAGAAATTAGCAACACATGTAGGTAGCTGTTGCAAGAGATATTGGATAACAGAGTAGTTACAAGATTATTAGTCTAATAGATAGAAACTATCAAGGCACAAAAATAGATCAAGAGGGGGAATAAAACATGAGAATGGAACTGAAAAACATACCAGGTTACTGAAATAGAAGCCAATGGTTGTATAGTAACAGGATAACATCCGGAAAAAGTCAAATCGATGTCCAAGACGATAAATGTCTCGGGTCAGGGTCTGTTCACTGTTCCCATTGGCTACTTTGGCTTCAAATTTTGATATTTGGATCAATCCTACATCTCGACCTTTTCCTACTTGGATGTATTCGCGGTATGTAACATATCCACGCCGCAATACGGAGTTGAATCCTGCATGTAAACGGTGTCTCACCAATCACCATACAAATTATGGAGAAAATGCTAGTAATAAAAGGATTTCTGCACTATTTGGAGCCCTACCAGCAAAAACATCCTCGCTCAGATTTATTGTTTTTGATGCTTTGCTAACACCACCTCGTGTTATGTGAAATATCCTATCAAAAAAATCTGGGTGACCATAATGAAACCGTACCCTGTATCAGGTGAAAAAAATGGCATTAATGAATTACAATTGATCACCGAGCTGATTGCATTCTGGATAATATTATGGACAAAACATATTAATGACAGCAAGTATCTAATGAGCATGATATACATTCACTTGTCCAGAAAGGCAAATAAATAAATCCGTTGATGATGCATTCTATTCATCAATTCAACGTTTATCGCTTACAGAATTGTGGGAATTAACCAAAGATTACCTGAGAGGATTAGCCAGAATTCTCTGTCCAATTGTCACAAAGCTTGTCTCTTGGTATGACATGAACCATGCTAAAGTGGAGACACTGCAGCCACAAAAATATAACTAATTTTTGCTAATTCATGTTTAGAAATAAAAGTAACAACTTGGACCACTTGGTTAGAGCCTCCAAAAAGGCAAACTGCAACTATAAGTCTATAAGACTATAACCCACGAGAATCAAATAGCATAAGAATTTTTTTTTCTCAATATGCAAGGAAATTTATCTGGACTATGAAAGACTTCAATACATGGCAAGAAAAAAGAAGGTAATCATAGGTAAAAGCAAAATGTCAAACACTCAAACATGTTATTCTACTTTTTTTTAACTTTTCTTTTTTATTAAAAAATACTCCATAAAGAAAAGACGGTGGAAAAAAAAGGAAAAAAACAAAATGGATATATAGAACCCATTTATAATGGATCATCACCATACCCAAGTTCTAAGTTGAAAAAGGAAGAAGACAGTAGCTATTATTCCAGGAATCTTTAGTCCAGCTTAAGTATTTATATCAAGTATTTAGCAATTGGCACTCCAAAAGGGGAACACTATAATATTGTTCCAAAATGGGAATATCAATAGATTTTTTATAGTCTACCATCCAGATCACTTTAGACGCCTATAACTGTCTCTCCACTCTGTACATCTTTAAAACAGTGTTTTAACGTCCAACTACTAGACTCATGCCCGTGTTTGACAGTTGCATTCATATTTGAAACATCATAGATTCATAGGCCAATACCATGCACCTAAATTCAATGCGTTTAGAACTGACCTTCCAGTAAATACATGTTCTCTCAAACCAACTATAGTGGGAGCACGGTGTCCTCGATCTTCCAAAAATTCTTGCAAGATGTTTCGAAGTTTGTAAGCTTCTTCCAAATAGTTTTCCTGAAAGTATGATACATACAGTGTGAGGAACACAAGTATTTTTGGTAACTCATTTTCAGCTAATTGCACACATACTTGATTCATATCTATTGCCTGGAGTGCTTCACCACGTGTAAAAATTATGGCATGGTTTTGGTTTTCAGGCTTTCCTTCTCCTATATTAGGCCGACCAGGAAGCTTTATACGATACACTTCCTGAAAAATTGAATCAGCTAGCATTAATAATGTGAATAAGAATCAAGTTTATGCCTCACTATGACTAGCAAGTAGTATTTAAGTTTGACATTGCTGCTCAAATATTAGAAAAGCTGTCTTAATCTTTATCACAACTCTCGAGATATCTTTGCATCCCATCTGTATATTCATGCAACATATATGCCCTTGTACGTATATAATGAAGGACATCAGATGAAATACACAGTGTCACATAGTTTCCTAAATTGCCCACGAATCGCGATCCGAAAAAAGAAAATTATGGTCGGTTTTGGGTTATTTTTGTCTCATTTTAGGCAAAACGCAAATCATAGAAGCGAACTAAAAGGTGAACTATGTAACATTGGAAATACACTAAAATTTGTTGCTTAGGAGAGTTGATCAGTGATATAATTATTAAGTTTGCTTAACAGATTTAAAAATACATACTTTGAGATCTTGAAATCCAACATGGTAGCAGAAATCATGGTGGGTAATGATCAAGGTACGTCCGAAGCCAGTGAAAAAAGGGAGCAACATTGCAAATCAAAGTACTCTCTGTCTCGCACACACACACAATTAAAAGGTTCCATCAAAGTGCAGACAAAGACACAAATGGAGTAGGCAAACGATCCACTGGGATTAGGTGGTAAAGAAAATCAGGAAGTCACTTAAAAGTTCAAAGTGCATATCCTCATAAAAAGAAGCCCCAATGAGCAGGCAAAATCGCAAAAGATAGAGTGAAAGACAACAGTGCCCTACAAGAGGAACTGGGACATAAATATGAATATTAGGAAGCAGCAAGGATCTCGTATATGATTGAGGACCAAAGCAAGGAGAAGAATAAACCATTACTTCAAACACAAGGAAATTATTGGAAAACAGAATAAAAGTAACAGGAGAAGGAAATAAGAAGAAAAGAACACAAGGTGATATTATTCAAGAAGCAAATAGTTGATGGACTTGCATGTTTTGTACTGTTTGCATCAGGGAAGAAATGTTGGAAAATTGATGCCAGATATAAACTTAAAAAAAAAGTTCAAGAGTTTAGAGCTTTAGCTTAGTAAGAGCGATATAATCCAGCTTTACGCATTAACAGCAAGAAGAACAGATTAATTTATATTAGGACTCCGAAAATATCTTCATATGTAGCATACTTTATGCAAATTATTTGTCCTTATGAAAGCTGGGATTTGACAAATGCCAAAAAGCATACTTCCTCCGTTTTTTTTTGGAATATATGTGAGAGATAAAATAATAAAGTTTAACAACTAAAAAAAAATGAGGAAGTAGAACATATAAATTAAAATTGTTGCTCAATTCTCAAGAGGGTAATTTATCAGTTATTTTTCTTTCTCTTGGGGAAGCTAAAATAAATTGAAAATTTCAACATTAAAGTCTGCTTAAGCAATACTTGTTGGTTAAGGTTTTTTAATCTACTACCAAATTGCTGAATAAATTTGAACTCTTTCTAGTTTTTAGTATTTTACCATAACCCTTCAAACTCTAACAATAGCCAAATCTCCTGTACCTGGTCATGACCATTGGCTCCTCCTTTTACTAAGACAGATGAATAAACTTTTCGATTTTTATCACTGGCAGTGTGATCTTCTTTCTCCTCAACATAAGCAACACGCAAGGCTGGGTACCTTCATCATTGATCCATAAATAAATATTCTTTAAATACATCTGAACTACTGAAAAGTAAATATAAAATCAAAATTAATATATACCTATTCATTAAATCAAGCATGTCCTGTGCACGTGGATCTCCAACATATTTGCACGTCCCATACATTTGCCAAGTAACAACATATGTAAATTTCATATCTGCTAATGCTTCCAGCTGCGCAAATAAAGTTTCATTTCCCCTCTCTATGGCATCATAACCTTGAAGAATATCTGCATGACCAACCAATCTATTAATAAAAAGATTTAGCCTAAGGCTAGCTAACACACTTTCTATGTCTTGTGGTTAGCAGGTAGATCATTTGAAGACTTTTGAAAAACAAACCTTCATCCCCAGCCATGTCAAAGAATGCTTGCAGTTTCAATGCCTGTTTGTAGTACATCATTCCTCTTACTGCTAGCATCAACGAGAAAGAAAAGAGAATTTAAACAGGAGAATGGACACAAGTAAGACTGGTTGAAAGAGTTTCATGGAATAATATTATTTTGCTTTCTTTACCTGTTCTGCTCAAAGTCTGGCCCCGGAATGAAGCCCAATCCCTTAGCTCATCCTCTTTTTTTCCAGAAATAATGGCATCTAGATCTTCACAACCCACACGTTCTAAGAAATTTTTCCACTGATCTAAAAGTGTAAAATATGTGTGCCATCAGCCAACCCTTCAAAACAAACATTTTTTTTGTAGGGAAATAAACAGCAGAATTGGAGTATCAAATGACCTGGATATATTTTCTTCATGTAGAATATAATTGACACTTGATCTTGGCTCGATAGAAGTTCCTTCATAGAAAACTTGACTTCTTCCATGTAGTGTGGGGTCAGCACACTGAAACAAAAAAAAAAAAGCTGCTACATGAAAAAAAATCCTCGGCATTTGACAAAAAAATCTGTCTAGATTAAAAAGAGATCTTCAAGGTAAGTGGAGAAACAATAGCTCCTTTTTGCACTCCTTTTTTGAAGGAGATGTATACTATAATCACTTGATGAACACATACATGCTCTGTTTTGGAATGTGCATGACCCTTTTTTTTGGAATGGGCATGACCCTTTTTTTTGGAACCTTTATGTTTGTAATGTGTTTATTAACATGTTCTGAATAAATAAGAGATGGAATTACAGAAGCAAGGAACTGCAATTATGATGAATAAGCACTATGAGAGTATGAGATGCCCATCAAACAAACAAGATAATGGAGTTTCATATATATAGTGAAAGATAGATAGATATAGATATAGATAATTAAATAACATATGTTACAGATATGGGAATACAGGCTTCCGTTGTAACAGATGTCTAAAACAAAGAAGAAATAAAACTGACCTAAATGACAGCATATTCCGCACTTTAGGGGCAGCAGGCATATTCATAAAGAGAGAAGTCGCAAAGAAAGAGATGCGCCTCCGAGCATCCAAGTTCTTAGGTATATCCAAAGCTTTGTCTTTTACAGTAAGCAGCAAAAGGAAACGTTCAATCTGTTATGTTCAAAATGAGTGTTCTTAATATTAGCAGTTTTCTTGTGTTTTATGTATGTTGAATTGTTGATGATGTCTTTGGGAAAATCAATTGCATGAGCCACATGATGATAAACATATAGCCTTTTTAATAAAATTATCAAATGAAGATGATAGCAAAAAAATTGCTTTTTATTTATTGTTAGGCGGTTCAATTTGGAAGTTTGATGCTTTGATGACAGGGAGAGTTGTAGAGAATGATGTTCTCAGAAAATTTCCGGGCAATTTTTTTTTATGAAACGAATCATAATAAGTAAAGAGGCAATGAAAGCAAATTTCAATTACTTGGTCATGAAGTGCTGCATTGTTGGCTAGTGGGAAATGAACAGAATCCTTTGATGCAAATAGTTCTGGTTGAATCACCCTAAAGAAGTATGCTGAATCTTCAATATTTTCCTGGGAATAGTGTAGCATATCGAATATTCTGCACATATTTCACATTAATAATCGAAAAATAAGAGCAATAGCTATTTTTTTTTTTTTTTTGAGAGAGAATAGCTAATAAAATTGGTGTAACATTGAGACAAACCTGGAGCCATTTATCATCATGTCATTTGTCACAAGTTCAAACATGTCTTGGAGTACTTTTACTACTTCCTCATAATGATGCTCATTCCCTTCAACCTGAGGTAATGAATCAGTTATAGAGGAGGAAGGGATACTTTAGAATATGTAATTCTATTATGGCTTAGCTTGTGGGAAAGCAGAGTCGGAGAAGAGTTCACGGAAATATCAGTTATAAATGGAGATTAGCAGGAGAGAAATGTTGATGAATATATTTAGTATCTCTTTTAGTTTTACATTACATTTTGGGAGAGAACAAGCTATAGAATGTTTGGGAGAGAACAAGCTATAGAATTCTTGTATTGCAAGTCCATTGTTTTGGTATCCAGAATTATTAATCAAAATCTTGTACCAGTAGCTTGGCCAATTTTATGCATTAACAAACAAACGACAATTTAGATAGAAAATAGAAAATAAACATTAAATTGAAAAACATACCAGTAGCTCCACCAATTCTATGCATTTAGCATGGAGAGCTGGTAGTTTGCTCAATCGAATGTCTTCAAGCAGGGTTGATCTTTGAATGCTTTCTTCAATTTCAGCAATAATACCTGAAACAATCCTGAACAGTCGGAGTTTTTCATAAGAAACAGGTACCATAGCTTAAAAAAGAAACAATGGAAATTTTTTGTAGCATAAAAGATATAATACGCAGTCCAGAGGAAATATAAGTCTAATAAATGCTGTCTTCTACCTTTTCTCCAGCTCACCAACAGCAATGATCTCAAGTATATACTTCAGTGAGTTGTAGCACTCTTTCACGGAAAAATACATGAGGCTACCTGCCCCTATCTTTTTGATAAGATCTTCATCTTTTCCCACAAAATCTTTAGCAATGCTTAAAGCTGTTGAGAACTGAAAATTGATATTTGTTAAGACTCAAATAAATAATAGCAAAAGTTCTGGAAAAGATTATCAGAGATCTTACTTCATTTGTCAAGAGAAAGACCGGCCAACGAACGTGGCCAGATAATATTTCTGATGACAAAGGCATAATCATCAAATCCCTCTCTCTGTCACAAAGGAGAGAATCACATTAGAATTCCTCTGAAGACTGCTATATTCTTCTGAGTTATGACACTCTTAGCAATTATCTACCTGTTGTTGATCAAATCCTCTTGTCTGAAACTGTAAATTATTTGGTTCCACATTATAGCAAACTTTGCAACATCACTCTTTGTGTTTCCAAACTCCTATGACAGCATCAATAACAAATGGAAAGAGTTATTCATAAACCGTCCTCGTGATGAGTTCCATGTTTCTCGATTGCTAGTTTGTACCTTTTTCAGTCCACAAAAGAACCCTTTGTTTCTTTTGTCTCTACCCTTTCTTAAAATTGGCGGGATCAAGCGAGCATTGAATGCAGAAGGCAGCAACTGAAATCTACTACGTAGCATTCCAAGTGTGCGTATCTGTATAGGATAAGGCAGAATGAAACAACATAACAGGTTGAAGGAGAAAAGGACAAGGGGAGTGCAAAAGCACAAACTTACTTCACCAAGATGATGCAAAATTCCATAAATGCCACCAAAAATTGTACAAAAAACAGAATACCAGATCTGAGTGTCCATAAAATATACCTGAAAGTCAAAAGATGAGATTGTCACAGATATCAAATAAGCATATCACATTAATTTTATTAGCTATAATCTACCAAGAAAATCATTACTAATATTGTATTAAACTTATGATATTATGAGAAATTTTAGGCAAAGCAATTCTTTCCATTCAACTTTGAATTTAACATTATTTTTATTGGAGCACTACATCAATTATTTGTCATAAATTGGCTATTAATGAAGATGGAGTATTTCTTATACTTTGTACTTTTTAGAACGTGTAAAGTACATTTTAGTACATGTATGGTTTAAAACATGGAAAATTAAAGGGCGTTATAAAATTCCTCAACCCAAAACCGACAACTTTTGGTTACAAAAAACTAATACCGACACGAACCCGTTGACACCCGACCTGTTACAACCCGGGCGCGCAACTATTTTACACCAACCTCACCCGACCCGTTTGACTGGTCTAGACCCACCCATCTAAGAAAAGTGTTGAGTCACATATTTTCTAGATGGGCTAGATTAGTGTTTTAAATAGGTCACCGGCACATTGAACAAGTATATTTAACAACAAGAAGTGGTAAATTTTGTAGAAATTTTTATCAACTAAATACTATAGAGTTTAGTAAATATTTTTTTTCTTCTCAGAAGCTATTATGTCAGACTTGTCTGACCGTAGCATATTGTCATAACATTGTATTATTATGAATATGATTGGCCAACAATTCATCAAAACCATGCATGTTGATTGTACAATTAATCGGCAATGTATAATGATCATTCAATATTTTCTTGACCAAAGCCTTTTTCATGGTCCTTGTCTGTTATAGGCATTGCCGCATAGAGTAGTACCAACTTGACGAATGATCCCCTTAAAGGAGGTTCTTTTTCTCCCTTTCTTCCACCAAAACATATAAAGGCTAAACTTTGAGATTTTACTTCCGAATTTTCAAAGGATATAGTTTCCATAATACTTTATTTCCTTTTCACATTTTCCAGCTTACGCATTAAAGTGGCTTCTACCATCTTAAACAATTATCTCACCAAACAGCATGCATTCCAAGTGGAATTATATTAAGGAAATAGTACTGAAAGTTAAGTACTATGCTATGTTCTTATGCTGGAAAGTATAGTCTTGGCTCAGCAATATGAGTTGTGTTTACTTTATATCATAACTCTTAGCATTGCACAAACAATGAACTGGAAGAATGGTTCAGAACCGAAAAGAGATAAATTTAATTCTAAGAAAATGTTTCCTGGTTCAGCAATATGAGTTTTATTTCCTTAGTTACTCCCTAACATCTGGGAAACGTACCAGTAGAATAGGAGCCCAAACAGCAACAATTGCACCTGCATTACTTTTGACTGAGCCAGTACACAATCATGTTAGTAGGCCCAACGCAATCAGAATCAAAAAGGAAGTCCAGTCTAATGTCAAATCAGGGAAAAGGAAGGTTACCATGAGGAAATAACTCATGCCATTGATACCTATGTAAACCAATTCTCATCATTTGCCGTGTCGGTTCTATAAGTGGTTTTATCTGCACAGACATCAAGTATAAGCCGACTGTTTAAAACACTATTTGTGACTCGCAGCCTTAAAAGATTAGATGTTCAAGTGTTTTCTCACCTCAAAATAATAGCTGAATGACAGTTTACTCAGCAGTAGAAGTACCCAGAATAACATATACCTAACAAGTAAAACAAGGCATTCCTCAAATATATATGACTGTGAAGCAAGAAAATGAACCCAACAAGAAGTAAGATAAGCAATGACAATAAGTACTTGAATGATGATACTTGATCTTCTTGCATTCCACGTCCAACAAATAGTCTAGGCTACATCACAGAAAGAATGATCAGAATAAAGCTAATATAATTTCTGAGATGAAGAAACTAAACACAAGCATGCGTTATTCGTACTTGGTTATTTCCTTAATTTTATCAGAGTTTCCCTGTGCAAATGCACCTGTAGATATAATGGTAAGAAACTCCCATATACATCATTAAAATTTGCATTAAATAATAGAATTAAAGTTTGATTTTAAATAATTCAATCAACTATAAATGTACCATGTCCTTTTGTGAATTATTTTTTTGGATTTATTATTTTTAGTTTAATTATATAGCGGATTCTAGAAAAGTGTGAGTAGTTATTATAAGTTTAGGATATTATTTTAAGTATGTTAAGCATAGAATTTTAAGAAGGACCTCGGATGTTTTCAAATTGACTTTGAAGGGATTGAATGAGAAGCTAGGATTTGGAGTTCAAAAAAGAAACTGCGAAAAGTTACACTTAATATATATCGATATACTTCCTCCATTCCTATATAATCGCAACATTTCCAATTTGACACTATTCACAAACACTTGCATAACTAGCATTTGTTCTTTATACACATAAAAAATATAATCATGTGGGACCTCTTTGGAATCGTCTTAATATGTACATTATTATGATCAAATTTTAATAATTTTTTGCAAAATGCAATCAAAGATATTACGAATACAAATTATGCATTGGCAAGTGTTAAATTGCAAACGTTGCGATTAATATAGAGCAAAGGAAGTATTTCTTAAACAAATAACAAAATCAGGTTCACATAAATTACCGGAAACACAAAACTCATTAACTGAAAAAACCAGTCACATAATGGAATTGTTTTCAAACGGTTTCTCTAGACCAACATCATCTTTGGATTATATATATATATATAAATATTAAAAAAAAAGCCTCAAAATTTGAGAAATTTTGTTTTCTGTGTAACAATATCAGCAAAGACTAACTATATTATACCCATGTAGAACATACCACTAAATGGGGAATAAAATTACAGCCTACATAATCGAATCATCTCCTAGGGTCCTACTACCTATTGTAAAAGAACTAAATAACTTTTCACTAAATATTACCAGAACATTTCATTTTTCAGGCAGGACCACAGTAAGAAACTAATCTTTGACAAATCTTGATACTAAACATTTCATTTTTCACTTATACTTCTATAAAAAGTTATCATGTGGATATATGTGGATTCTTGTTGGAATTGAGTCAAAATATATCAGATAAACTTCACATAATTTTCATCAACACATAAGCAAAGATCTTAACTGTCAAACTATTGCCATGTAAATCATGAAAATGCAAGTGCTACAATAATAATAGAGATATTACGATTTAACATGAGATATATTATAATTCCTACATTCAGGGATACTTATTGCTCCCCTACCTGTTTCCACCAAGACACATAGGTGCAAATCCTGTTGTTTGAAGTCTCAATGTATCTACCAATTGCCGGAACAAAGAAAAGAATCATGTCAACTGCATTACCAATCAGATAAATAGCAACTGCCAACATGTATGATGAATAACACCAATCTCCAAGCAAGCTCCCTGATCGGATGGAGTGACAAGAATATTTTCTTCTCGTGTCCACATAGTACACAGGAAGTATAATTGTCCAAAACACAGCAACAATTAGCTTCAAAACATATTTCAAAATTTGACTGGAATTCATCGTCTTCCTAGCTTTCCATGTAAATGCAATGTCCAGAATAGCTGCAGCATAAGTAGCGATCTTTTAGATTATATATTAGCAGCAGTTCATACACTAGCAGACAATCAATATAAAAATGCTTGTATGTGCAGTTAATAGTATAGGAATATATGATGCAACTCTAAATGTTGACTGAAGTTGACATACCACATAATCATAAAAAAGAACACAGCCATAGACGCCTCAATAAGCAATGATAATTACTTTTTAAAAATGAGAGAACAATAAGGATTTTCTAAGAAACAACAAACTAATCAATATTGCAAGATATTGCAGTACCTCGTATAACTTTGAGTGCAGCAGATGTGATGAAGATGCTTATTACATCCTCAAGTGTTTTTGTCTCAATCAATTGAAGAGGGGAGCTAACATCATGGCTTGCAATAATAATCAGTGCCTGGTAAGAAACAGTTTAGTCACTAAAAATTTATCATAAAATGATATTTCTTTCAGTTGATGAGCTCATACCTGAAGAGCTAAGATCAAAAAGCACCACATTCTATCAAAACTTCTAAATATCTGCAAAAATGAGCGAATCTCCACAAAGTTTGTTTTCCCAAGCCATTTTTTATGATTATCCTTTTCTGTAATGAGCTGAAAAATATCATAATGAAAAAAGAAAATCTTGATACAATTAGAGGAAATTAAGATAGAATTATAGAAACATAATAATAAATTTCCTGATACCACTTGTTGAACCACCAAAACAAAGTTGCATTGCATATTTCTCCAACAAGACAAGTCAAACCACCCAGAAGCAAACTTTATTGTAATTGATAGGTTTGGTACAGAAGATGTTCTAGCAAGCTACTTATGAAAGCTTATACTCTACCCTACCAAAGATGAGGAAATGGAACACAGAAGAAAACAACCAGATTTAAAAATCTCAAGACTATGTGGATGAGACAAGCTTGCAGTTGTAGTTCAAGAAATTTGTCCTCCATAAACGATGGGTATAAATGAGAGCAAAATAATTACAGTGCCATTCCTCCTTTATACTCTGTGTCACAGAGCTTCCAGTTTGTGATATATCTAGATTATAGATTCCAAGATACGACTATAGTTCAAGCACCACTTTTTCAGTATGACTCAGACAGTGGTGAATTAGTATCCATAAGAAGCATTCCCCTTTGGTAAACCTTTCTTCTCCAAGTTGTAAGATTCAGTGACCAAGAATAATAATTGTTCATCAAACTATGCGATATAGGAAAAACAATGAGCATGAGCATCCAAGATCAATTAGCTACTATTTTTCTAGAATCATCTAGCTACTGCAAACACCCCAAATTCATCAGATTCTGCCTTTCCTTCCTCCCATGAGAACCAGCAAGTTATGAACAGAAAAATTGCAGACATGACCAGCATGTTATGAACAGAAAATTCTAAGACTCATTGTATGAATTCTATCCTCAGTACTTATAGATACAAAGCCATAAATGTGCTTTTTTTAATCAATCTTATTTGGAGGTGGCACCATCTTCTGACAATTGCTTGTCTCCACACCCTAAAATTCTCATCCAAACTTGTAAAAGATGCCAACCAAGCAACTGGAAGAAGCTGTCAGCATATGACTACAGAAAGAGGCAATCTTCTTCAATAAACTACCAGAAATTTTTGGATTGCCACTTTAGACATAAACATTCCCTTACGTCTCTATTAGCTTGACACAAGAAGTCAAGAAAGTAACAAGAGTCCAATTTTTTAGGCTAAAGATAACAAAGATCAGATTCCAGCATGCAATTACAGAAAATATGAGCTTAATAATTTTATCAATAAACAGATAAAAGAAAAAGGGCCATTGACTTGACCATATAAAACAGAATAAAATACATTGTATATTTGTATGTGGCCATCATTTTAAAACACCATTTGCACCGATGAATGAAGTGAAATACCAAATGCACAGCATATGACCTACCCCTGTTTCCTCATCCTTCACCTTCCTCTTTTCTTTAAATTTCTGTAGGCGAACAAAGATGTTTCCCTTACTTTGATCAACATGGGATTTCTTTTCCACAAGTTTTTTCACGTAGAAGAAATCATGATCATCAGTAAGCATAGGCCAACCTATTGAAAAACAGTCCGGAGACCTGCACACAATCACAATAATTGATCAAGGTCTATGATATATAGATTTTGAATCAACAATTATAAGTGGGTTTCTATCTAACCAGAAGTACTCATTGAGGTCATCATAGTTCCTCCACGTTGAATGATCAGCAGTTCCTTGGTTGCTTTTTTTAGCTTCCTTGAAATATGTAAACATGATTGGGTCAAGAGTAAAATTATGACAAGAACAAAGCTTTCGTCCCAAAATGATTTGGGGCTAGCTAAAAGCATGAACCGTCCAAGAAGTAAAACAAGAAAACCATAAGGATAAATTAAAAGAAAGTAAACCAGGAAAAATGAGAAAGTGTAGGAAGTGAGGCAAGAGAAAAACATAAGGAGAAAGAAAAAAAGGGTGATGTAAAGTGGATACCCAAAAAATTAAGTAATGAAAATTGTACAAAATAAATACTAAAAAAAAAAAAAAAAAAAAATCAACGCAGAGCACCTTTTTTATAACCTTGTAAATTGGGCGGACAACATTGTTGAGAAAAGCATCATTCCCTCCTCCATGTGCTGGCATGACCTTCTCCCATGTCATCAAGCTAACAGCATCAGTTAACATGCTATGCAACTCATATGCCATCTGAACAAGAACCAAAAATTCAAATTTGAGTCCCAATAGTTACAGGAAATTAAAACTAGATATGTTATGTCTTACATGCCCTATACATTTTTCTAATAGATACCCAAAGTATTGAACACAATTCTCACACTGTATTTTGGGATATTAACAAATGAATTTCATGAAGTATGAATTACACAATGACATATCTGATAGTCCCTTTTGATTGTGAGACCACCCTCTCATGCAAATTATTCTAAAGGCAAAGTAGCAAGTAAGAGGGGGCATTTTGTATGATTGTATGGACTCATGTATGCAATTCAGACATACTAGGATCCCTGAAAGAATAATTACTGCTGCTAGAGCCTAGAGTTCTTCCTCCCAGTTACTTTTCTTAGGGCAGATGCATCATATACCATCATGATTCATGACTGATAGAATTCAGTGGGTCCTTCTATTTCACACATGGATTTGACCAAACAAAAAAGAGAGAGGAGAGAGACTAGGGTCAAAAGGATTCTGCATGTAACTACAATAAGATGCACATGAAACTCGTTTAGGAAAGTAGTGTTTATTTCATCTTACATGGTGATATATATAACAAAGACATTCTGGCATCAATCGCAAGTTTGCAGCTTCTCCCCAGATTAGAAGATAAAGTGCTATATACAATAGTTTATACTGCTGGGATTCCTGTTTCACATACGGTAACCTGCACAAATAAGCTATTTCTTTCAGCATTTCTGCCAAGTGCCAAATTAAAACAGGCAGAACATGATATTATCATATCCAACATAAAGATAGATGTTTAATGCTGGGTAGGCTAGTTGGAGAGACCAAACCCAAGTGATGAGATTCGGAAGGAAAAAAGAGGGTGGCAATTGTGCAGCATGTAAATAATGGAACGATATTAACAATATAACAACACTGAGGACAATTATTTTGAAGGTTTCCTCATTTGAGTTATCCTGCATAGGAGAAAAGGGAGGATCACCAAATATAAGGCTAATGGGATACTGCAACGATAGCCAATTGGTTCTAGGATGGAAAATTAATAGTGCATGTATTAGTTAGCTTCTTGCCTTCTTCTGTAACACAAGCCAGTGTTAAGGCCAATTGAAAATTAACAACAAAAGTGAAGATCCCACCCCTAGTCAGATATGAGGATGTCAAAAAAAAAACTGAAGTATGCACCCTCAGTTCCAATCAAGACAAGCAGCAAATAAAGGTTCGAATATAAGCAAATATTGAAGTGAACAAATGTTACCAAGAGCTCAAGGAAAGCACAACTACTACTTAAGAGAAGGAATAATAAAACAAAAGTATACATTAGATTTTTAATTTCCAAAAAAAAAAACGTTTACAGCTTTGTTTAAGTGCACATGAAAAAGAAACTGATGTACCTACTTTTAATTCTGGTGTTTCCTCTATTCTACTCCCTCCGTTTTTTTTTTTTATTTACTCACTTTCCTATTTGGATTTTTTTTTTATAATTTACTCACTTCTCACATTCATTCTCCTACATTTATTATTTATGATTCCTAAGTGTTTTTTCCATACTCTCTCTCATACTTTTGACTAACTTCAATAAAATTACCTTCTTTTCTCTCTTTTCCATACACTCTCTATTTACTTTTTATACAATTATTAATCATCATATATTTAATTCTCTACTTCCAATAATTTCTTGGTTTTGATGAAAACAAAAGTGAGTAAACTAAAAAAAACGGAGGGAGTATTTGTTTATCAGAAACATTGATGTGTGAGCGAATAAAAATTAGGACATCATTTGTGTATTCCAAAGTCTCACTTAGCCTCCCAAAATCAAGACCAGCATTTGGCAAAGAGATCAATCACAAACATCTTCAAATTTCTTGTGGAAGCCAGGTTGGAAGAAATGTGTCCTGACCAGTGACCATCCAATACAAATTGAACCTTTTCTTGCCTGGTTCTTACTCATAATCTCCTGGTGTTTAGGGAAACTGAGGAGACGTGCAATCTTTCATTTCATACTTACCATATAACCTCAGGTCAAACTAATTGAACTGAAGAGTTTATGCATCTTGTTGACCTACCCAACAAGTGACCATGTATCGCTAAATTTGAACAGTTCCATAATATTAAAGCTTCAGCTTCAAACTCTCAATGGTTCCTTCAAACCAGTAGTCTGACCAGTGCCAAGAAACAGAAAAGGTACTACTGACCTCATAAGTTTAGTTTACACATAACAATTACTCCGTAATAAAGATGGGGGGAAAAATTAGGCTACAGATGCAGGCTTCCACATAGCTTCTGACTATGGCATATGCCACTGGCACTGAGAAACAGAAATTCAGTATTTTCCAATATGGGCACACAGACAGACAACATAGTAGAAACAAAAAGAGAAGCAACTTTAAATAAAAGCTCAGTGTTACTCACCGGATGTTGCTTTTTTTGCCTAAGTACTTGCACCACTTTGTATAATTTTTAAAGAATTTTCTCATCAGCCCATCCAATGCTCCATCTGCAAACTGCACAAAGATTCGCAACACTCATCACAAGGTTGAAAATTTGAAAATTGTTATAGCTCAGAAAAAAAAATAATAATAATCCAGGAATACCTGCAGTACTGATGGTTGCTTGTGACTCTGCCGGATGTGGGTGTTAGCAAGAAGTAGAATTAGATGCTCCCTCTGATTGGCAACATTTCCTATCTGACATTAGGCACAAATTAATTATACTGAGATATAATATAGCCGAAAGTCTTCAAAAAGGACATTAATGACCAGAATATTTGGACATTACTCTAGCTATACCTAATATAAAATGTAGTTTTTCAGTAAGAATAGTGTGTACAGGAAGTACCTGAAAGCCATAGACAAAACCAAGCCAGTCAAATATGTCAAAATAAGCCTTAGAAGATTTGCGTTTCTTGAATTCATCCAAGAACGGTAAGCCACGGATATTGCGTACGGCTGCTACTGCAACCTTGATCTACAGAAAAATTTCAGTTATCTTAACAAAGATTTTACAACAAATATATCTGGAAGAATCCCAAAGCACAGAATGCCAGTAAATACTCAGATAAAATCACCTAATAGAGAAAGGCTATAATTATGGAGGTACTATGAATTGCTATAGCCTTTTGTAGAGAATATGTAGGGAGTAACTCACCTCAGGGAGTTGCATGATAGGTTGATGGACACCATCATTACCCAGGGGCAAAATATTGTATGCTACAAAATGGATAGAGCCTCTATCACCAAGGAGCTGAAGAAATTGGAGAAGAAAAGTGCAACAACGAAGCCTGTCAGCAATATACTTTGAGAAGCACTGACCAATATAATGAATCAGAAAGACAAAATAAACCTGCTGACCAGTCGCAGTTGTAACTGCATCTAATACTTCATACAGAACGGAAGCAATTGCTCGTGCATTAGTCAACTTCTCTCTGCAAAATATTCAACTCTATGATTATACCAATCCAGGTACCTAGTGGTGATAAGCTGATATGACAAGGAATAGCATACATAGCGTTCAGCAAATTGTGAAGTGTAAATTACTTGCCTGTTGGCGAAGTCGTCAGTTCCAGTATGCCTGATGATATATTCTTTATATCCATTATAAACACGTCTTAGTTCACGTATATCACTCTTTTCTTTCCGTCTAGCAATATTATCATCCATATCCTATTTGTCGAAGAATGCAGTAAGTATCATGAGCATTAATACAACTTAAGTCTCTTCAAAATGATAAAAGTATGCTCACTACTATCCAACAGAAGGATTACCAATTAACATCCAAACCAATATAGGACAAAATAAAGGCTTCTGAAGCTATATACATGTGCTGTCTCCTAACTCAGGAGAAGTGGAAAAGGAGCAGTAATGGCTGGCTGCACATAACCGATATAAGCCAGAACTACAGGAAGAAATTTATGACCTAGGAGGGGGGGGGGGGGATGGCATCAACTAAAATTTCTCACAAAAAAAAAACTGAATGAACATAACAAATACACCAATACCAACTTTACACACAACATGAGAAATAAATCCATTATGGCCTTTAAGTAAAAAAAAAAACTGCTTACCATAGTGGATATTTAATTTCTTCTTTCCATATATGACAATCAAAACAATAGTACATTTCTATTTTAACAAGCTTGAAGTTTCGGTTCTTCTTTGAAGGTTTTCTTAACACAAACTATGCTATTTACAAATCAGCCAATTATTGGAACAAAGGTGTGATAATACAAAAACAGTAGAAAAATAATAAACTATATAGCGTTATAGCCCTCTCACAAATTATTGGAACATAGGAAAGGACCAATACTCCGATAGGTTCTTTACTACTTAGAACCCATAAGCCTGATTTACACTTTGATGATAGCCCTCTAACAAACTCTCCACAAATTGTTAACCCTTAATGCATCAAAGAAGTTGGGATTGCATTACAGCAACTCAGATCTCACATGCAATACCAAGCCCTAAATGCATGAAAAAAAGAACTTCTAGTCACTTAGGGGATGACCATTAGTTAATCCAGCAGATGCACACAGCTATTTTGTTGATGATGCACATGTGAATTTTACAGCCAGCTACTAGACCATCTTTGTTTATGATGTACACGTGACTACAAACTGCTGCTTGACAAAAGGCTATACACAGGCTTAGGGTGCCAAATGAATAGCTTTGACAAAGTGAAGAAAGCATTATATGTAGCCACATTATATGGACATTTTATTGTACTTGTGATCTCCAAACTTCATAGAATTGGTCTACTGAAAACACATTGTACAAAACAATTTTCAGAGTTTATAAAACCTGCTCAAGGCGCTGAAGTAGTGAGGTTTTAAACTGTCGAACACCACGCCCTTTTGACCTTTTGTCCATATTGTGTGCCCTCTCAAAAGCATGGAATCGACCTGCCAAGAGAACCAGCATCATATCCAGCACTGTTAAAAAAACAAAAAAACAAAAAAAAAAATAAAAATAGAAAAACAGACCTACTCAGCTACTCTTACGGTCTTACAAACATTCCATAATTTATTTCACAAATAAATCTAATAAAGCTAGAAAAGTCCCATCATGTTAATAAAATAATCTACTTTTCTAGTTTTGGAAAGGACATAGTTTCATCCATATACAAGACTTTCATGGTAAACGTGCCTATAAGGTTCACTGCATAGTGCATACATAATCGTGTTTATTTTTTAATTGTGGAGGAGATGGAATTCATGGCATACACTTGCATAATTGCAGGAATTCTGTAATATGCAAGATATCATGAGAAAGCTTTTATTCTTAAATACTCCGTAATTTTTAGCAGAGATGTAGATAGTATCCTATGATTTTTTTTTGGAAAATACAAAGGTATCGCATGGAATTTGTTTTTCCATAGCATTTATATGCAAGATTCAAAAAATATGTAGTTTGTGTGAGACAAGAAATAGAAGTCAATCTATCTTTTATTCCTTTTGTTGAAATTCTAATGATACTCCTAATGCTTGATTATTTGCTTTTGGGACTGGCATGAAAGCCATGAACTTTAACGGTATGTACTAAAAAATCATAAACCCAAAAAAAAAAAAATCACGTTGGCATGGGTCACACCAATGTTACATAGTTCCCTAAACTCACCATGAATTGCAAAGCATAAAAGGCGAATTATAGTCGGTTTTGGGCTATTTTGGCCCATTTTGGACGAATTGAGAATTATAGAAGAGAGCTATGTAACATTGGGCCACACATTTGGGCGTATTGTAAAATAAAACGTATTGAAGGAATTATTTGTTTCAACTAGTAATGAGTTCTTTTTCTTCAGAAGCTCTTATACTCCCTCTTGTTTGTTTAGATGCTCCATTTGCTTGTTCAGAATCAAATTTTGAAAATTTGACCAAAAAATTCTCACTAAGGTATAATTGAAAACATAACGATTTGAAATCTTATTACATTTGTCTCAATGTGAATTTTTTTGCAAAGTAATATATTACTCCACTTTTTATAAATTTAATCAGTGTGTACTTAGTTAAAGATATTAATGGTCAATGTATATCTTTAAATAGCAGTGATGATTATTATCTTTTACTCCAACAATACAATATGCAACATTTTTTGTTAGGTTGCAAGTATGCGCAACATTTGCCAGGATTAAGGAGACTCCCATGCCAAAAGCTATGTTAATATTTGTCAACCTCCAATTGATCATTTACTTCATACTATTGAAAAGCTATAAATGAAGATAGTTTACTTCATAAGAGAGGATATACTAGAATCAAAACATACTTGCAGATATTGATTTTGCATTCTATGTAATGGACAGATGGTATTACTGTGAATCTTTTTTAATTACTTTAACGACTCGTTTGGTTGTTGGTAATAAATTGTGGTAATGGTAATGAATTTATAGTGTAACTAGTTAATTCGGCTTAAATTTTTTATAACATGTGAGGCAAATATGATGATAGTTAATTAATTAAATATTGAATTTGCATGAATACAAAGTATATTAAGTAGTCTTTTTTTAAAAAAAAAAGGCATTTTATAAAAACCCACATTGTTTTTATTGAAATTTTTTAAAAAGAATATTCACCACAATGCAAATTAAAATAGTTTGGTGTGAAATTAAAATAACATTGTCTATCAGTCTCAATATAGCATAGTAAAATTCAATTGTTTTACATTCTGTAAATAACTAAATATTCTAATAATAGTTTGAACTCTAAAACCTTAGATCCATATTTAATTAGTAAAATTCCGTAAAAAATAGAATGTATAATATAAGTGGATTATATCGATCAAAATTAGTCCTTTGGTCTGTATTTAAACATTTGATTTTTATGAAAATCACTATTATGAATAAATAGTTAGTGCGTGTTTAGATTTTTTCCCCTTCAAATTAAGATTGCTTTATACCATCCTTAATGCTATAACATCAATTTTTACTTTTTTTAAAAAAATGCACTCCATTTTATCAACAAAAAAAAAATGAGTTTTACTCTTTTTTTTTTTAATGATATACCTACTCCTTTTTCACTTCATGGGGAATACAAAAGTGCATTTATTAATGTCCTTTTTGTTTTTTTTTGTTTTGTTTTTTTTTTTTGTTAGGAGGGAAAATTGGTAGTTTGGGAGGGAAAGGGGATATATTTTAGTGGTAAGAGTTTTAGTAAGGAACTAGTGTAATGCCCGAGCAATTGCTCGGTTTTTTTTTTTTCTATTTAATCAATATATAGCAAAGAATCAATCTGTAAAAAATTAATTATTGAATAAAATTATGCGTCATTAAGAAACTAATTAATTGAGTTTTTGGTCATTTATACAATGTAAATTATATCATTAAATGATCATGTACATAAGTGAAAATGATCATTTTTCTTGTACAACTGTTTTATTAAGAGGTCAAGAAAATAAATAAAATCTATTGAATGAAAAAAGAGTAAAAACTACTTGTTTAAAGGAAAAAAAAAAAGTGAAAATCTGAGTAACACATAATAGTATAATACAACTAAGAAAGTGGGTAAGGAAAAAAAAAGATGAAAAGATACATTTTACAAATGATATTAATTATTAGTTGGAGATTTCTAGGGTAATAAATGCAAATTTTAATTTAAAAAATGTTTACTTTTATTTAAAGAAAAAAGCTTAAGTGGTAAGTGTTGGGTTTGGGAGGGAAAATGGTAAAATCAGGAGGGATTTTAAGGGCTTGTGCTTTAGTTCCTTTCTCTTTTTCTACTTTTGGCGAATTCGAGGAGGATGCTGTTGCACTGTTGAAGCGGATTCAGAGATTTTCCAGAGCACATGATATTGGTGCGCGGGCTGCTGCTCACATCTTCACTCGTATCGGCTTTGCAATAGCTAGGGGAGTGGGGGCCCAGATTGTATCTAGGCTTCCCACTAACTTTTTGTAAACATTTTGAGTTTTAGTTTATAATAATAAATTTTTGATAATAATAAAAAAAAAAAAATAATAATAATAATAATAATAATAATAATAATAATAGTAATAGTAATAATAATAATAATAATAATAATAATAATAGATAATAAATTTTGTTAAGGAGAAACCTTATAATCTTTATGGAAAACAAATTTTCATTCCCAAACTTCAAATTTCTTCTCAATTTTTATTTCCATCTATTACTATTGGGGAGGGTGGTATTTGATGGGAATTAATATTTGTGAAGAAAATTAGATAAATTGGAGCTAAGGTTGCACCACCATGGGAATGAATTTTGGTTTCCCTTTCAAATTTAGTTATAAATTCATTCCCATTACCTGATTTATGACCGGCTACCAAACGAGCTGTAAGTTCTTTTGGATCAATCATGATACTCACATCCTAATTATTTTAAATTACATTAAAAAAAAAGTTAGAATATTCCTAATCATATTAATACCACTAAAAAAATAAACCTAGAAAGCCACTTCTACAAAAACAGAATATATTCATCCATAAATAGTAATAATTTTCCCTCAAAAAAATAGTAATAATTTATTGACAAAAAAAGAAGTAATAATTCATTTTAACTAACAAACATTTTATGTCACTTGGACTCTTGTTTTACTTCAGGTACCTCCTCGACACTCGGACATGGGTACCACACTTCAGACACTCCATTTTGGGTCAAAAACATTGAAAATTATCACAAAATAGCCGAGTCTTGTGCTTGGACACGGTTATGGGTACCCGAGACCGAGTAACATATTTATCACTTGTCACATATTAAACACCAACTAATAGAAAACAATATTTTCCATCAAAAAAAAAATAGAAAACAAGAGTTACATTAAAAAGGTAAAAAAAATTATTAAAAAAAAAAAAAAAAACCTCATTTCTCAATTATCAAACCACCTAGCATGAATTTTTAATTAAGAAATTCTAACTTTAACCATAAAATCATAAACTTTTAACGTGAAAAAACTCTATTTATTAAATTATTAAGTAAAAAAATTATGATTATATATTTAAATGGTAAGTTATTTTATTATTTTTTTGGCATATGCCAAGTTGCCAACCCATCAAAATTGAGACCAACTAAAAAAAAAAAGACAATTAATTCGTATGCAATTAGCAACGACATGAAGAAGAAGAAGGCATCATACAGAGATAAGCAACACGAGGCTCTTGAATTTCAATCTGGTTAGCAACCCGAAGAAATCGACGAATTCCAGAACCCAAAGTAAGAGGCAATCTCTCACTTTCAAAGGGTTGAGGCACATACTCATCATGATCTCCATAAGTAATGGATCTCGTTAAACTGTTTCTTCTAGTCACATCATTACTAGCACTTGTACTCGGGACATCCCTTTCATCAATTTCATTGTCGATTTCATTTACAGGTTCAGCAACAACAATCTCAGACGACATATTTCGAAAAACCCAGATGATAAAATGTAAAATTAGGGTTAAAACACAACATGGGTGTTGAAATTAGAGCTATAAGTAGACGATGTTGAGTGAAAGAAGACATTATATGAGTGAATTTTGTAAGGGGGGGTTTGCTTAACGTGGTTATCTTTAGCTTTTTGGGATTGAGGGTGAGTGTGATCGCTTTTGGGAGGGTGCTTTTGCTTTAGGAGCAGGAGATAGTAGCTTTTTGATTAGTTATTGATTTAGGTTTGGGAAATGAACTGAAGTGGGAAAGAAAAGGAGGAAGAAGATGAAGGTAACTTTTTTGAATGTGTCAAAATAGGCGGGTTTGTTTAATTGCTTAAGGAATTTGGAGTAGTTGAATGAAGTAGGAAAGAGAGGAAAAGGTTCAAAAAAAAAGTTGAGATGATGAATGATGAATGATTCTCTGCACTTTTTTGAGGGGGAAAAAAGCAGGGAAATGAATGATTCCGGATTTAGTTTTGCGCCAATCTTTATAATTAAATTAATAATTTTAATCATACACCAAGTTGAGTTAGCTAACATGATTAATCATATATGAGGATATGGTAGTAGTTTCGCTGTAAGATAATTAATTTCTCATTCAAGTGGTGACGATCAAACCTCACTGCTTATACAAGTGCAGAGTACTATTTATCTCCCTTTCCCCTTAAGAGATTCAATTGTATAATTTTACGGATTAGTAACTCTTTACCACCTATTTTTTAACTTATAAATAAACCAGTTTTCCTATAGCTCGTGAACAAATCCGATCAAAGCTCAGTCAAAAATCGTTTGTATATAAATAAACGAGTCTGAGAAAAATTTGCAAGCTCGATTAATAAACAAGCTTTACTCGAACAAGGTAGTACTCAATTCGTTAAGGTTCGCGAATAGCTCGTGCAAATTCGTTAATAATCATTTAGTACTCGTTAAAAACTTATGCTAGGCCAAAAGGTAAAATTAGAAATAATTAATAAAACAGTAGATACAAAGCTCATTTAAATATATGCTCGAAAATAACTCAGTTCGAGCTTGAATATGCAAATAAGCAGCTCGAGCTGAGCTTGAAATGAAAAAATTAAACGAGCTAAGCTCGAACAAGGTTTTTGCAAGCTCGGCTCCAGCTCGATTAATATTAGTCAAGCCTAGCTCGAACAACTTACTACTCGGCCCGGCTCGTTGACATCTCTAACAATAAATAAACATGAAAAATCGATCATACAATAAAAAAATAATTCTTAAATATTAAATGACAATCGATAGTTTCCAAATGAATAATATACATAACTGATGTTTTCCTACTAAACAAAAAGTAAACATGAACAAACAATCAAACAATTAACAATTGACACGTGAATATTGAAAAAGCAATAATTTACAAATGAACAATCATTAGTATACAAAAAAGCAATGGACATATAAATATTAAATAGACAATCAGTAGTTTACAGATAAATAATTCACAATATAAAACATCCACATTAAATGAACAACCAATATTTTTTACTCCAGTGTAAAAAGGGTTAATTTCCTTGTAAAAAAACACTTTATTACTAATTCATGGATTGCACACCCGGTTGCACAATAAATATCATATAATTAACATACACCAACTTTCAAAATAGAACATTCATATTAAACATTTGGAACATCTATACCGAACATTTAAAATATTCATGCTTTATATTTAGAATTTTAGGCCACTTAATTTAATAAAATGAGTGGGTCTAAAAGTAAACATCAATGTTTCAAATATATAACATAAATGTTCTTTTTAATTATAGAGTGGATGCATAGTAATTAACATACACTCGGGGTGTAAGAAGAAAACTTCACATTATTGTGTAGAAAGCACAAACATGGACACAAACACCCAACGTGTCGTATCCCGTACCTGATACCAACATGGCACCAACACATGCCAGACACACGTACTCAAGCCAACATAATGTGTTATCTTTGTTATTACATCAAATATTCTACGTATAAATTTTTTTAACTTTTATTTGCCCATATTTTAATGTTTTGAATATCAATAAATGGGTGAAGGTTGTATAATTCTATTCTATCCTAACAATCATAAAGAGTCCATATATTAAATTTACATGCAAAAATATAAAATGATAATGCGATCAGTAGAATCTTTCTAGCAAGAAAAAAAATTAATTCAATAACCATTTTCAAACTACACACTGTAGTGATTATAAGGAGTTGGGGTATAGCTTGTTGGTAAGCCACGTCCCATGACCAAGGTCATAGGTTTGATCATTACTCCCATCATTATGCTGGGATATTTCCCTCTTCCCCCTTTGGGCTAGTTAATTTGATTTGGAATATGAGGAAGATACAACATTTGTGTTTAAGGTTTTAACTTGCTAGAATTTTTAAAAAAGATTTATTCCCGCAAAAAAAAAGAGTTTTACAAGTTTCTTTTAACAAAATCAGGGGGAGACAGACTTGACTAAGGAAATAGTGATGAAAGGCGTGGAGAATAAGAAAGAACATGTTAAAGGAGATAGTCTAGGAGAACCCAAGGTGCACTTTCACAATCGAAGAAAAGTGGGTTCTAGTTTAATAATCTCTAAGGGGGAGTATCATAAGCTGGTTTAAGAAAAATCAATTCAACATTATAATGTCATATCAGGAGTGGTCATGAGTATCACTTTGCAGAACCCATCAAAAAAAGGCCCAACCAAGGGAATCGAGCACCAAACCTCTCATATTCTGCCATCTACATGCAGGCAGAGAGGTGAGAGTGTGAGACTCGAAAAGACGATAACTACAGTGTCATGGATGTTGAGGTGCTAGGAGTGAAGAACAAGGTTAACCTCACCTTCAACGCAGCACAAGGACGACACCACCCCCATGCTTCAACAGAAATCCCCACTTCCCAGCCCCCTGAAGAACTAGATGAAAGAAGTATCTCAACAAAAACCTCTGTTCTTGATAAACAACCCCCTTACATTCTATCAACGAATCTTGCCCCCATAGCCCCTCTTCCCCCAATCCATGCCATCCTTGTTTCATGAATTTCGCTGCAAGCAAGTGTATTATTTCTTTGCAACCTACTACGGGCAACCGTAGTCTCACAAGAAGCACAAGAGGTCGTCGACCAGGGAAGGGTGCCTTAAAGGAGCGTAGAAGCTTACATAGGAACTCAACATGTGTCTCAATTAACCATATGTTTGAATGCAGGTCTAGAATTGGAGTACGTTCACCACATAGTGATTCTCTCCCAGAAGGTTGCTCAATTACTTCAACACATCACATTGGAATGAAACGAAGCTCAAGTACTCTCGATAATCCTAATCAGCAACAACGACAACCAAGGAAATTAGTTATTATTAATATTGTTTCTTGTAATTTTCGTTTAAACTGTTGTTTTGTTTCCGTTGACTTGGCTGCTAACCTGAGTAACTAGATAGTCTAAAAAAGCAAATAAGTAAAAGTTCTTCAACAAGCTCTAGAAGGAATTCCCAGGGTCCCTATGAAAATTTAGAAATCCAACGCATTAATAGGATAAAATATCTTGAATGGAATGATTTTGAATATCGATTCATTAGTAAAAAGCCAATCTCCCGCTTTTGAATTGTCGAAGTAAGAACTTTATACAAGAGAGGAAGCCCCAAAGCACATGGCGAAACAGTTTGATCTAACAATGTACAAATTCAATCCCAAACTCTAAATCATCACCAACTTTTTTTTTGGCAACGGTACAACAAGCAAACAAAGAAAGGGGTTACTCTCTCCTTGCCATGGTGGCAAGTCGGTGAGCATTGTCCGCCATAGTTGCTCAAAACCACACCACCAACTTAAACATCATAATAAAAGGGGTCTTATTTTTATGATAAAAGCCTTTTTTGTTTTCACAACAATATACAACATTATGCATTTCAACTATCTAAAATTCAGAAGAAAAAAATATATTACACAAGATTCCTGTATTCCAATCATGTTTTTCCTCCATTACCCAAGTGAAAATTATCTGATAATTTTTTTTGAAAAAGAACTTATAAACAATATTTCTATTAGGCATGTGATGAAGAGGAGAGAACATTATCAATCACAAGCTTAAATTTGACCAGTTCCAAGTGGTTGCCTTGAGGTATCCCCTGAAGCCCATGATTGATAGTCCTTCACAAGCTGTACAAAATATTAATATAGAAATAATTAGTCTTAATGGATACAAGAATATCAAGCCATTAAGGCCACGTTCATTTGGACTGAATTAATCTAAACTGAATTAAGCAAAATTCTAGACTCATCAGCTGAAATTTCAGAAATTAAGTCCAGAAAACAAGGCTAACGTTTTTTTATGGACTTTTAATTTTTAAGCTAGAATAATGCCGGAAGCATACTCGGCATTAAATTTCACAAACCTGTGCCATGAAGCGAGGAAGCATAATCGCGAGTATCTGTTCAAGTACTCGTGCTCCACTTGATTCTATCATTTGCACAGGAATTGCCCGAAATGGAAAAGGCACATCAATGCTTACCTAAAATCCAGACGAAAAAATGAATTTGCAAAACAGGATGTTTGTGTAAGAATTATCAAAAACCGCAAATAACATTTTACCTCAATTACAGCATCAGAAGTGAGCTGCTGTACTCCGGAATTGCTTTGCTTGCTATCACAAGATATATGATTCACCATAGAAGCTGCATTCCCATACCAAATCAATGTCAACGCACTCCTGAAATAGCATGATACAAGGACTCAAAACCAGAAGAACGGCCATAGCACGCCAAAGATGCAGTTGCAGAAGTTTTTGATTTGATAGAATATATAACATATTCCTGGACTTCAACTATTAGCTTAAGCTTTTGATTGAGATGGTCCTCTAACAGTTTTCACTACTAAGCATAACCTGTTTTGTCAGCTTTATATTTAAAGGCTTTCCTATTCCCATATGCAGTTTTGAGGTGCAAAATTTCAAAATCGACTTTCATATAAAAGCTAATTTTATAGAAGATAATGAAAATCAACTTTCATAAACGATTGATAGTCTGACATAATCACCATCACCATTTAACTCTTATTAGCTGTAGCGAATTGCGTCCTTGTTACCATTTTGAGAGGGAAAATTAGGTGGCACTGCTTTGGTTTCAACATTGTCTTGCTCAATGCCATCTAAAATGTGGTAATTTTTATTTTTAGAACTAAGCCCCCCTAACATTTTCGTGACGGTCCCGCGGGGGGGGGGGGGGGTTCAACACTCAGCAGGTAGTGGCATCGAATACATATCAGAAGAAAAGTATAGTAACAAGCTTAGTGGAGCAAAAACCAATTCAGTTCAGCAAAATCTCATTTCTGTTCAGCAATATTTAACTGAGTTAAGCAAAAATCTAATTCAATCAATCAATCAAAGCCTTAGTCAATAAGTGGGGTCGGCTACATAAACCAAAGTGAGTACTCCGGGTAGTCATCCACAAAAATCTAATTACACCAATAAAATAATTTCGGTTCAACAAAAATCAGCCAATAGGATAAAATTTCCCCAGAGGTTATATAACAATTAAGCACGGATTCACCCACTGTTTCATGATAATAGCAGCCATCAAATGAATCATTCAGAATTGAATTCACCAATGTAACTCTACAAATGAAAGTTAATGGTCAGAGAAACAAGGATTTAAGAACCGTCACATAGCTTCATTTGATACTTCAAGCAATTCATATACCAACAAGAAGGTGCTGCATAAGTCACAACTATATAAATGCAAGCAAATGCTTGAGAAAAGTTGTACCAAAATTTCCTTACCCTCAAACTTGTCATTTTGTGCAACCACAGTTGGTGACCCCTCCAACTGCCAAGAAGAATATATAATAGTAAACATAAAGAAAACCTTTGAGTCCGTACATATCCAAAAGCAAAACATTATACACAAACTTTCTTAAAGTAACTCGGAACAAACTCAGATTTCATTAACAAATAATTCTCAAAACTAACATCCGCCACTATAATAATAAATTCCAATCATCGAGTTAAATATAGGTATTAAATGATAGCATATCAGCATCTTCAAGGGGAAAAAAGGGATGGTAAATTTATGCGCAATTTCCTCTAGGTTCTTTCAAAAGGATATATTTAGAGGTGTGCAACTTCACAAGAAAGTTACAAATTTGATAAAGGTTAAGTAGTACAAAGTCAACTGGTGTCCTATCCAAGTAAACACAATCATTTCAAAGGAAATTGAAAATTCTTTTGCAAATGCAAGGAATAACAAGCAAAGATATAGCAAATAGTCCTTATAGATTCTGATTAACTCGGGCAATGCTTGTAGAGATTGCAAATCAAAGTGTTAAAGGCAAAGAAGAAGGCAAACCTTGCAGGATAAAAGCTTTATACAACACCCATCACGCTGTTCTTCGACACGAACAAGCAAAACAGGACACACCTCGAAACTGAAGAATTTAAACCTATAGACGTAGCACCTAAATGTATTGTCATCTACTCTCTCTATCCTCTCCGCATCCAACACGGAATATTGACTTGCTGGCAAGCTCATATACTCCACTGTACACAAAATTTAAACAAAAATAAAAGTGAATCAAACCATTCAGATATTCAGAAATGTGACAACTCAAGTGAAGATATTTCAAGAAAACAATGAATAAAAATAGCAAAATTAATCAGATGGAAAAGTTAAAGCAAACATTAGCATATTCACATACTTTCTGCCACCTTTCATAATCCATTCCACCCTTACCCGGTCCGAACTTTGGCTAGTCTTATAAAAACAATCCCAACTATTGATAATCTCTAATGGCCCAAGTTTCAGCGCACGAACGGTATTTTCTAAAAACAATCTCAACTATGATCAAAAGTCGAGTGAAACTATTTTCGAAAGATACCCTTTAAAGTTGGGATCACTATAAAAATTTCCCAAAAAAGAATCAAACAATTGTAAATAGAGAAGATTGCTTGAGCATTCTATGATCATTGACACACATTCAACATTATAAAGTACCAATATTTCTATACCCAACAAAGGCTTACTGATAGTGAATTAGAGCGTGTACAATGGTTGTAGCTAGGGACTTGCTTGCAATTTCCAAAACACAATCCAAGTAAACACAAGCATAATCCTGCCATTGAAAGTAGTTTTTTTTTATAAAAAAAAAAACACTTCATCATGTTTTTGCAAGAGTAGCATGTTGTTGTTAATAGTAATTCCGTTTCTTTTTTATTGCAATGATTTAACATAAGAGAGAGAAAAAAAAAGTCAAATCGTTGCAATTAAAAAAGAAACCGAGGTAGTAGTTCTATAAGACCCAAAGTTCATCATTGAAGGCAGTTCACAAATCACATACACAAATCAAGCAAACAATCAACAAAGGTACGAGAATCAATCTAACTGGGCAACTCAAAGCAAAGATTGAACCCCCAAGAGAATAAACACAATATGAAAACCCCAAATAATAAAATCGAAAATCAAAGCTAACAAAACAATGAAACAAACAAAAATTGAATACATAATCAATATGAAAATTAGTTAAAGCTAGCAGTATATTACAAAGAGGGCGCTGAAGCTGCTGAACAGGAACAGCTTCCTTGCGACGAGCAATAAGTCGAGCTTTAGGGGCTAATTCAGAAGAAATTTGAAATGGGGCTTTTTTGAATTGAATAGGAGATGAGTGAATGAAGAGGGTTGTTTTTAGAGTAGGAGTTTTCGACAGTAATGGAGAAGGTTGGTGATGCTTTATGGTAGTAGTAGAATGGTAGGCCAAACTTGCCATAGTTTTTTTTTTTCTGTGTTTTTGGTCGATTAAACAAGAAGAAAAGAAAGAAAGGAATCAAATGATAGGTGGTTGTGCTTTGGAGTTGAGATACTCTGTTGGAATCAGATGATAGGTTATTCTCTTTTCCTAGGATAGAAGAGACTCAACAGAGGGAAATGGATGGTAAATCAAATTGATTTTTTCAGTAAACATATCAAATGGTATTTTTGTAATTTTGTTGAAAATAAATTATCAAAACATCCCCTATAGAGTTGGTGCTCGGATCCCTACCCCTAAAATTTGTCAAAATTACCTTAAAATGCTATTTGAGATACAAACTTTGTATCTCAAATTGATTTACTGGTCATCCCTCAGATAGAGAGTGTACTTGCTAAGCTAAAGTGATGCAATATTGCAATTGAATGAATTGACCTAACAGATGGGCTAATTGTGGCGTATTCGTAAATAAATTGAAAGTTATGGAGTACTAGGCATTTCTCCAAGTCTCCCACGAATGAAACACTCCAAAAGTACATAATGGGTTGTGATGGCTTGACCCTAAAATGGCTAACTTGGCAATTAGTTTGACATGGGTTAGGTTACTTGGGCTTGACATATTAGGGTTTATTATTGGCACGACACAATATGAAAAGTATATAATGGGTTATGGGTCCTACATAGCATAGTAGCAAATTTAGAAAATTTGTATCGGGTTACACTTTTTTATATATTAATTACATATTATAAGAAAGAAGGGGAGGAGAGTCATTGATGATTTAATTGGGTCTCACGAGTCACGACCCTTGGAAAATGAGGGTATGTCACTCATCCACCCGTCCACCATATAGTCATGTTTACAGCATAACTTAACTTTTTTTAGTGATAATATGTGGGATACTAGGCTTGAACTGGGCTCTACTGTAGATCACACTACCCAATATATTCACAAATGCGTGCGATAAGAATCGAACTCAAGAGCTTGTACCTAGAATTCTTTTTTTTTTTTTGGTATATCCACCCGGTTCACCCTTTTGGGTTAATCCGGATTCGGAGCGCGTCCCGAGGTTAAGGTTTTAAACTCCTCCCAACGTGCTTGTGGGGGATCGAACCTAGAATTCATAAGCCTTATATAATTAACCATTAAGCTAAGACCCTATCCTCTTTTAACTCGTTAACTTACTAATTCAATCCCTTATGTATATTGATTATTTTTAAGAACTATATTATGTTATTTCTTACTTAGATTGATTTTTTTTTTATTGTTAATTTTACAACTTAAAACTAGAATTGGCCATTCTTATAGTATTATTATTTTTCTTAAAATATAATGTTATTATATGTTAAATAGACTACAACTTAGCATTCATTTGGGATCAGTAAAGAAAGGCTAGTATAAGCCTAAACACATACTCCGTAATTTATTATTAAAATAACTAAGTTGAAATTCATAAGACAAGATTCGACAAAATTGAATTCTATAGAGTCAATAACAATATATATATATATAACCACTTCCTTATACTAAAAGATTACAAACAAGAGATCATATCAAATCGACGTACAGTTGATATACACCTTTTGGTGTTTTGTACATACATTAACATTGTTGCATGCTAAGGCATTGCGGTGTCACGAGTTCAACTCTCACTTGCTACTATTGCATGCTAAGGAACTATATATATGTTGTACTTGTAATAATATCTCCCAATTTTTAAGTGCTCAAGCTATAAAAATGAATCAGGTAACCTACACGCAGTATGCCCCAGTTCAAGATAGACCTAATTAATAACACCATAGTTACCATTACAAAGTAATAACACAACATACATTACCTAATAATACTAATGCTTATTTTCTCCAAACTTGTTACATACATAATATTAGGTAAACAATTGATGATTATTTGAGCTAGCATGATGATGATGATGATGATGATGACCTAATTTCTCATCCATTTGTTGTTGCTCCAAAGTTTCAAAAAGAGGAAGATCCTTGGTTTCAGGAAGCCAAAAGCTAAGCAAGCCACTCAAAATAGAAGCACAACCAATGATCAAGAATGAAAATGCAGGGCTTAAACGTCCAAGAACCACCAAAAGAGGTGTTAAGGCACCCCCTAAAACCAATGCTTGGCGCATCATTGAAACACCAAAGTTCCTCACATTTGTAGGAAACAACTCCACAGAGTATATAAACATCATATCGAACGCCATTGATGATGCCATGAATCCAATTCCTTCCATCCCTACTTGGATCCAACCTCCTGCACTAACACCTTTACCTAAAAAAAAAAAACCATAATATTAATAAAATTGTCTAATTTTCATTGAAAATTCTTTTTGGAAACTGGTTTTTTGACTGGCTTCTGGCTTTCGGCTTTTTAATATGGTCAAACAGCCAAAAAATATGTTTGGTTATTGGTTTTTTGGCTGGTTGAAAAGCTGGATTTTAAACAGCCAACCAAACCCTCTAATAAACAGCCAACCACAATAATTAATTTTACCAAACACTATTCCAAACAGTTGGTTTAAACAACCAACTTAAAAAGCTAATACATACAACCAATACTTCCAGCCAGTTAAACAAGCCAATTAAACCAGCCAAAAGTCGATTGCCAAACAGGGCCGTAGTTTATAGGTATATTTAGTATCGTATGTATTAAAAATTTATCGGAAACTATCTAATAAAATTCAAAGAACGAACTTATACCTTAAAAATATAGGATACTTTTTGTATTTTGATAGAAGGAAATTTTAAAATGAATCAGACACATAATAATTTACAAGCGTTTAGCAGCCTAGCAGGTGATTCTAAGGCCTAATCCTTTTAAAATGAATTAATCTTAATTAAACTGAACTAAATTTGTCTAAATAAAATGAACTAAATTTAATCTAAATCCTTGACTACTTAGTAAGAACTCAACTAAACTGGGCTTAACTGACATTGTCTGAATTGATCTGAATTGAACTGAATTGAAATTTAACCGTTAATTCCAAAAGATTAGGTACAAATTTTCAAGTAGTTATCAAATCCAATTTTTAATGATCAAATCCAATATAAATGTATAAGTCATGCATTGCCAAATTAAACATACCTTTGGTGAAAATGATGCAAAGGAAGCAAGAACTCCCAGCAAGAAAGCAAGAGAGTGAAAGCAACACTCGACGCCTCATAAACCCCAGTAAGAAACTCCCTACAAACACTGCTGGAAATTCCAACAAAGCATTGATGGCAACACTCATGTACTTGTTAAAATTCAAGTTCTCAACATTCAATTGAACTGCATAATACACAAATCCAACCCCGAAACCCACAATCATCGCCTTAATCATCCGTATCCTTGCCCATTTGCATTGCCATAAACTCAATTTCGCGTCATTCTGGTCATTATTAATCGATAAACTTGGATCTGTCAGTAAAATATTTTCGGGAATTTTCTTCCCATTTTGACTAGCTAACTTGGTTAAATTCGCGACAGCTTCTAATTTTCTCCCTTGTATCAAAAGCCAACGTGGTGATTCCATAATAAAAGGGAGAATAAGAATGGTGTATACGAGGACCATAAGAGAAATGGTTCTATAAAGTAATCTCCAAGAAGATTTGGTGTAGAATGATATTAGAGGGAGTGAAAGAAACCCTAGCGTGAAGAAGAAGAAACCATATTGACCTACTTGGGCTCGATGATTTCGACCTACAACTTCGGTTGCTAGGACTAAACAACAGATTCCAATCCCTGATCTTGTCAAACCGTTGAAGAAGCGAAAAATGGCATAAATCCATATGTTTGGAGAAATTGAGGTTAGGAATGTTGTTATGGCAGTTAGTAGGCATGCTAGGGTTAATGTTCTTTTTCTTCCCAATGATGTATCGGCTAAACGACCATAAATTGTTGATCCTGCATTGAAAAATTAAATTTAAAAATACATAAGGTTAGCTATTGATCATTATAACGTTAATATGAATATGTGTTATATTCTTCTTGAACCAATAATGGGCATCGTAATCGAACACCAAGATGCAATGCATGACAAAAATGTAGCATAAAAATGTTAAATATAATCAAGTAAAAATAATGTAACTTTATACGACGTACTATATATGTGTGTGTGTAAGCTCAGCAACATAATTTGTGTTATATGCATGTGTAACACTATGCTTTAATTTCATATAGCTATAGATATAATATTTTAAATTTTGAATATGTATATATAAAAAAAGTATGTATTGGGTCATTATTAATTAATAATAAAATGAAACAAAGAAATTTTGGATGTAAATGAAAAAATCTAAGAGTACATTGTAATTACTCAAAATTAAATTTGAAAAATTAATTGTAACATTAAAATTAATTGTTGAAAAGTGTACATACTCATATTTGTAAGAAAAAATAATGTAAATTCGAAGTCATAAATTTAATATTGAGGAGCTTTTAGCTAATATTTTGCCTAGAAAGTGTAAAATATTAGGAACGGCCCTGCTTTTCTTTACTTACCAAATCAAAAGCTAAAAATTAAGTTAATTTTATTTTTGATAAAATTAAAAAAATAAATAAATTACTTTATCCTTTTGTATTGGCTTTTATAAATTATTTTCTCTTTTAGATTACTTATTATTAATTATTCAAGTTGTCTTTAAATTAATATTTTTTTACCCAAATGGTCTCCCTTTAATTTGCAAAATAAAGTAACATTACCCACTTGCATTACATACACCTTTTTACTTTGTTCTCTTGGGTTTTTGTGTGTGTAGAGTAACTGTGAAGAAGGAATTAAGGAACATAGAAAAAGCAAAAAACCAAAAGAATATGACTAATACTAATTAAAGAAAAGAATCTTTAATTAGAAAAGATTATACTCTTTAACACCATAGAATAATAGATGTACGTAGTTCCCTATGGCTAGGGAATTATTATTATTATTTTTTTTTTATGCTTGCATCTATTCCTAAATGTTAGGCCCCAGTCCACATTTAGGCCGGGGTTGTTTGGTATAACAAATATTAACATATATAAAACGTAATCACAAAACAATATCGTTACCATTTGTTTGCTATTGGTTGTGAGAAACGGAAATAAATTTGTAAGAGAAGTAAATTCTCTTATCTTGTTATCTTCTTAAATCTATAACAATTACCGTTTCCAAATGGTAATCATATATGTTTCCTTAGTGATATCAAACAACTAATAAAGGAAATATGTACTACGAATTCGATAATCCCCGACCTTGGTAATTCCTAAGACTAGACCAAAGCACATACAGTACAACTCGAGTCCAAGTGTCTCCTTGTAAGTTGTAACCATATATGTCATGTTTGCGTGACCAAATTAAATAATAAAAAAAAATTATATGCTTTAATTTGTCGTGTCACGTATGTAATGCTAGTAGTATATATTATTAACAGCAACAGATCCACACTATGCTAGTATAACAAGTGTTTTACAGTACAAATTCTCTTATTTCATTCTTAGCCCTAAATAATTCAGGATATGTTTTTGAGAGGAAGAGATCCTGAGTTTTTCACTTGTTTACCTTTTCTCAAAAAAAAAAATAAATAAATTATAATCACCTTATGTTGAGTTTATTGGAGATTGGTATTAATTAATTGATGATAGTTTAACATTCAATTCAGTTCTAAATACATATAAATTGGGTAGCTAAAATGCAACTATCACTTAGTTGAATGCAAAGTTTAATTTGCGTGTGACCTACTAGCTAGTTAAATGTATGTTTTGGGTAAATTATCATTACTAAAAAGGAGTGGTCATCAGCTATCTAATTCAACTTTGAAAACAAGGCAAAAATGGTTATTAGTTAGAACAATACCAATTGTGTGAGAGGCAGCGTGATAGAGTATATAACATATTTCTGGGTTTGAACTATCAGTTTAAGCTTTTAGTTGAGACAATTCTCTAACAAGGCGTATAAAATAACACTAACTTTTCGAGCTGCGAAGCATAACACAAACTATATATATATATATATATATATATATAACTAAGTGTAGAAATAACTTATACTTTAATTTTACAAGTTCATAATATCATGTTTTTATGTTGTTAGTTGATGGAACTTAAAATTAAGTTTAGGTTATCTTCATCAATTTACTCTAAAATTTGTGCTATGCTTCACACCTCAATAAGTGTGTTACTCTAGCCAATTTTGCCTAAAAGACAATAATATATGAGAAATTAAAAGAGTATGTAAACGGTTTAATATATATTATAACAACAAAAAAGAAAGAAAAGGAAAAAGAGTGAACAATTATACAAAATTTGTGAAAAACTACCTTTCCTTTAAATAGTAAAAAACTATCTAATAAGCTCACTTGCCAGAAGTGGGATGGCTTTCGTAAAAACTACCTAATAAATATCGAGCTTTTAAAAAAAAAGAAAACTACCAAACAAAAAGTTTTTTTTTTTTTTTTTGCAATACTACCAATTCTGTCAATTGACCTCTCTAAAAAAAAAAAAAAAAAATCTGTCAATTGACCAAAACTGCTAACAATTTCAATTCCTTAACTGAAGTTGAAATTTAAGTTTTTTTTTGGATAAAATAAAATGCCTAATAATATCAAGTTTTTTTTTTTTTGGTAGAACTAATCTATTATCAAGTTAATTTAATTGACAAAATATTCCGTCAACCGACAGTACTACCAAAATAAATTCTAGGTATTAGGTAGATTTTTCAAAAATAAATAGATTATAAGATAGTTTCTGACGTATTTTTCAAATATATATTCTTTTGCAATTAATTTCTAAAATATAAGCACACTATTGCTGATTCTAGGATTTGGTTTAATTCATTTTAGTTCAATTCAAATTAATTCAGTCCAAAAGAACACGACCTTATTGACCTTATCCATGTAACAATGATGTATAAAAAAGGAGTACGTACTCCCTACGTACGTAACATAAAAATTTGTACTCACTTTTATTTTTTTTCCACGCATTTTGAGAAAACGATTTAAGGGTGTAAAAGACCAGATTAATCAAAATAAAGTTAGTTAATTAGGTTTTTACATACAACATACCTAGGAGAGAGCCAAGGAAGAAAGAAGAAGCAGGAAGAGCAGCAAGAAAATTAAGGTGACAAATAAGTCCCCATTCACTAACAATGGAGCTTTTTTGTCCACCAACCCATTCCCAACTCCCTGGTTTAAGTCCACAAACTGAACCACTCATCATCATCATCTTTCCATGGCACATTATATCATCATCCTTGTTCCCTCCTCCTTTAATACACCTCCATTTTTCGGGTTCCGCGTCGCTAAATATGGTGATCAATGTACTTTGAGCATCAAATATCCATGCCATTGATACTAGTATTGCTTGTATTATTTGACTAAACCCTAATGAACCCACATATTTTTCTATCACTTCATCTACTGTTAACTCTATGTTTTCTTCTTCCATATATTAATATATATATATATATATATATGTTCTAGTTTAATTTATTGAATTGGTCTTAAATTTAGAGTTTAATTAGCTAGGTTACTACTTTACTTTACTTGGTGTTTATGTATATATGTATGAGTAATGAGTTGAATTGATTTATTATTGCTTGGTTAGTTGATTGCATATATATAGTGGCATTATTGGTGCATTGCCTTAATAATCAATAGATTCATTCTGATATACTGCTTCCATATATAACAAAATAACTGCAACGAATGATTTGACATAAAGTAGAGAGAAAAATGTCAAATCGTTGTAGTTAATACGTTATGAATGGAGGGAGTACTTCATTATTTGTAACGATTTAACATAAAATAGAGAGAAAAAATGTCAAATCGTTGCAGTTAATATGTTATAGAGAGAGTACTTCTTTATTCCCTACTTTTTGTTGTTTAATTTCTATTTTTATTGTGCATATTTGTGGATACACCTTAATTATTATATTAATCGTTGTAACTAATAATGTTTACTTTAACTTAATATTTTCATTTTTTGCTATGAACATTATTAACTAATTATAACAAATCAACTCCATAGGTCATGCACTCATTAGCTTTTGCCTTTAGCAAATTTTCTATTGCGTATAATATATACTAACTATTTTCTATAATGTTGGGGTAAGGATCGATCCTGTGAACTCGATGACGGGATGTGCATGGCTTAACAACCAAACCAACTCCAACTCATTTAATACTAACTAATTACTATCTAATTGTAAAAAATTAAAAAAATAAAATAAAAGGGGTATTCCTTAAAGAAGTAATATATATATAATGGTGATTGGTGGTGCCAATTAAAGTTGTATTTACCAATATGTGGGATATGCTGTTGCCATATTAGTATAGTATATTGAGCATTGACTATGCATATTGGCATTATTATATGTTTAAATTAGGCCAAATTATGCTCACGGATGGTGCAATGCACTAATAATCACTAATCACTTCTCCATTATATATTAGCCATTAGGTTAATTTAATAATTGTGTGCTATTTACTTTTACTCAACTTGCCATTTTTATCTCTTAATATATATTTATATCTTAGCTTTGCCTTTTCTTTAAAAAATGTTAAATATATAATTATATATTTTTTCTTATATGTTAGAAATCATTTTTAATCTTAGATACTTGTAAGATTTCAAACCAAAATGATAAAAAGAAACGAGATAGCCTTTAAAAAAAGGAAAATGCTATGCATATAAGCATTAATTACATTACCTAATATGGAAATAAGTTGTGAATTTATGTGAAAATTACACATTGATCAATGTAATAAATGCAGAATTAATGTTCTTTATTTCATTTTTTAGCATTTTATATGCAGACCTTAGGGCTAGCTGCATATAGCATAACCCTTAATTAGTAGTTATTGATACAATACATATATTAACAAACTAGCCTAATGTCTATGTTATGCGGGAAATGATAAAGGCACAACTAAAATTGATATAGGCACAACCCATTGTGAGAGCACTCTTCTTATGTTTCTCTCACAAAAGTTGTGCCTTTATCAAATTTAGTTGTGCCAATATCAATTCCCATGTTATGCTTGCTAGAATATTTTAGTAATGATATTGTTATTCATCAGGGGTACAAAATAAATTGATTTAATGCAACATATATTTAATATTGTGATTTATTTTAAAATTGATGTATTATTTACAATTATTATTTAAACATATATTAATTAAATAAGTAAGATATTAGACATCAAAAAATTGTGTTTCTAGGGTTAAATAAAAGAGGAGTTAAATAAGCTAAGATAAAAATGTGTAGGAATTATTTAAACCTGAGTTCTGATTATACCATTGTTGAATATTATAAAACTCCTTGAATTGGAGACTTTCATTGATCAAATATAAATAGGGGTACAAAGAAATTTTCTAGAGACAATTATTGTAACCAACAAATATATCATCAATTCATGGAATATGAATGTGGGCCATTTTTTGATATTAGGTTAAGGACTTTAATTTGTGGCTCATACATACAAATTAAAGAACATGACATCCATCTTTGCTCTTAAAGGTTAACAACTCAAATTGAATCTACAAAACAACAAAAGTTAGCTTAGCTATCGCTAATTGCATACCAAACCAAAAGAAAAGATCGAATTTTTGAAGGAGTTTCTCTCTATTTTTTAAAAAATAATCGATTCATTTATAAAAGAGTCATACGACATCTACAATCGAAATTAAAACAAGCAAATACAAAACAAATTGAATCAAATAATATTACGATTGTTATGGATGTCCGACATTTATAAATACTCTCTTTCATATTGTTTTTCTTTTACATCCTTTTATGGGGGGTGTTATGATCTGAAGTAGTATTTTTAAATTGAAAAACCTAACCAAATTAATTGTAAAGGTAGAATTAACATTCGATTTAAAATCATATAAGTTTCAATAAAAAAAAAGTTAATTATTTTGGTAGCAAAGAAATTAAAACCAAAACCAAAAATTTGAATCTCACAAGGAGAATCTAAATTAAGTATAAAAACTATAACTTAATAAAAAATAAATAAAATTGAAGGAGAATCTAAATTGGAATGCAATAATTTAAGAGCATGTTGTAGTAAACTATTACTAGCCTTGTGTGCACGCTTTGCGTGCGACGATATTTTTAATGTATCTTCAAAAGGCAAAGGTTTTTGTTCGAGAAATTAAATTTTTTATTTTAAATTCACACTCATTCACATAATCGTAAACAAACATTCTCTTTTCATACAGTCATTCCACAACAATGAACAAAATTGGTTATCAAATTTCTATAATAATAAAAAGATAAATTTTTTATGTAATAAACTATATTAAAATGGGTGTCTATTTATAAAGATTCAAAAATATGAATTTTTATTATTTTATTTTATTTTTCCGAATTGTATATTTTGTAATATTTTAATTTAAAAAAATTCAAAAAATGTAATAACTTTCCTTAATAAATAAGAGTGATATTATTTGATTTTTAATAAATTTTTAAGGGGCATTTTGGACTTTTCGAGGAGCACATCATGGCTCCCCCTTGGCTTATATAATAGAGATTACTTTTATTTTCAAATAAAGATCAATTTATTGAAAACTATTATTACCTTGCACTAGGGTTATACAATGCTTGATTTATATAGTACTCCGTACCTCTTTATAGTAAATTAGTAATTAGTGGACGAATCATGCCTTAATTTTACGCAATTATTGCATTTGTGGGTGGATAACTTTTTATTTTTGGTGAGGTCAAAATAAAAATTATGAGTATATCTGTATATGTAATAGTGCACTACAAGAAAAGGCCAAATTAGTGAAATTACCTACCGCCAAAAGCGTAGGTAATTTTCTACTGAAAAATACAAAATTTGGTAGGTGATTTGCTACCGCAGTTCTCAACATTTCCGATCGTCATATTTGCGGTAGGTAATTACCTACTGAAAATATGGGTAGGAGATTTGCAACCGATTTTACATACACATTTACGACCGTTTAGCGGTAGAAAATTTCATACTGACTGGCTATCTTAGCGGTAGGAATTTCTGAAAGAATTTGTAGTACACTAGTACCGGAGTATAATTTTTTTTTTTGACAAATTAAAGGGCAAAAAGTGGGCCTAGTTAAAGGCATTCACCAAGCTACAATGTAGCTAGAAGGGGAGAAAAATGGATACTTCAACCACTAAGTTATCACTTTCTCCTTTCAATTTGGCGATTTGTGTTTTACAATAAACAACATAACAATCCAAAGTTAAAGAATAAAAAACTTCTCCCAACAAACTAAAGTTGTGTTCTTGGTTTTCATTTTGTACCTAGAGAAGCAGGCTTTAGTAATTGTTTTACTTCTTGTGAGTTCAAGAAGATTTATGTGTTTCAGAGAATCTCTTGTTTCTTTCTTTCTTGTTAATTTTTTTTAATAATTCCACAAAAATCTACACTAGTTTCTCAACCTACAATTCACCCCCCTCTTGTAGTGTTTATCTTCTCAACAATTGGTATTAGAACTAACTCGGAGAAACCAGGAAACCCTGACGAGTGAAGAGCCTGGAACTGAAGATAAATAACCACGAGAAACTCGAAGAAGGATACTCTACGCAAAGGCCGCCTATGTTTAATGGTAAGTTTTATTCTTACTGGAAGAATAGGATGTAAATCTTCATCAAAGTTGAGAATTATCAAGTATGGCGTGTTATAGAAGTTGATGATTATGAAATTACTAAAACTAATGATAACAATGAGATAACACCAAAACCTATAACCGAATATGAAAAAGAAGATTTTAATGAAATGGAAATTAATGCTCTTGTTGTTAAACTGTTCCATATATTGTGGTCTTGGTCCACATGAACACAACCGTGTCATGGGATGTAAGAATGCAAAGGAAATTTGGGATTTGCTTCAAATCAATCATGAAGGTACTAACGAGGTAAAAAGGTCTAAAATAGATCTACTGATTTCTAAGTATGAAATATTTGAGATGCAACCAAAAGAGACAATTCAAGAAATGTTAACAAGATTTACTAATATTATTATTAATGAATTAGTCTCTCTTGGAAAACATATCCCAACTGATGAGCAGGTACGAAAGGTTCTACGAAGCTTGCCCCAAGATGAAAGATGGAGGGCTAAAGTTACTGCCTTACAAGAGACAAAAGATTTCACTAAGTTCAATATAGAGCAACTTGCTAGATCATTTATAACTCACGGGTTACATTTGGGATCTAGCAATAGTGAAGGTCTCAAGGCAAGGAACTTGGCTCTCAAGGCTGAGGAACAAGACGAATCCGAAGATGATGAAGACGAGGCTATTATGATGGTTAGACGATTCAGAAAGATGTTCAACAGGAACAAAAAGTTCATAAGAGGAACTTCAAAAGGGCTAGTTCCTCCAAGACTGATTATGGATCTCACAAGTGCGGTTCCTCTGACCATTTCATAAGAGAATGTCCTCAATGAGACACGGAAAAAGGCAAAGGCAAGGCGAAGGAACAAGGCAAGGGAACTAGAGCTCCATTCACCAAACCTGACATAAGGAAGGCCATGATTACTGCATGGGGAGATTCTGAAAGTAATGAGGAACTCGAGCAACCAGAAGAGGATAGTGCCAATATATGCTTGATGGCAAACTCTGATGGAGAAACTCGACATAATGAGGTAACTTTAGATCCTAAACAGTTAAAAGATCTTCGATCTTAAAGAAACTTTAGTTGACTTATTAAAAGAAATGGAAGATGATTGGAAAATTGTAAGTAATCACTTAGGAGAATGTGAAAAAGCTCTTGAAATAAGCAAGGAACACATTGCTTGGATTAAGAACCAACGCATTCATGTTCAAGGAAAAATTTTTGATCTCTTTGATAAGAATCTCCACCTAAAGGAATTCGTTGAAAAATTAAAATATGAAAACATTTTGGCAAATGTCGAGTTGACTCAATATAAACTAGAAACTGACCTAATTGGATCAAGTTCCTCCTCTAGCAAATTTAATAAAGATTTCGAAAAACTCAAGAGAGATCTTGAGGAAATGAGGTTTGAAAAGGCAAAATTAGAGAAGGAACTCGGGACCAGAAAAAATAAAGGAACTGGTCAATACATTATTCCAAAGTGGATTGAGAATGCCCAAACTAAAAGAACAGAAGGTTTAGGTTATGTTCACACTAAGAATAAAGGGAAACAAAAAAAGTATGTTGATTTACCCAGAAACAAGATATGTTCCTTCTGTGGAAAAACTGGTCATTATGAAAAATCATGCGACAAGAAGGAACTTGCGCAAGAGAAAAATGTTGTGAGTTCATGAATGTTTCTGTGTTTCAGAGAATCTCTTGTTTCTTTCTTTTTTTGTTAAGTTTATTTAATAATTCCGCAAAAATCTATACTAGTTTCTCAACCTACAATTCACCCCCCTCTTATGTGTTTATCTTCTCAACACTTACTTTTGGCTAACTTCAATTAAATTAGTACCTTGTTTTTTCTTTTTTTCATACTCTCTCTGTTACTTTTTATACAACTTTTAATCATCATAAAACTTCAGAACAAAGAAAGGAAAAGAAATCTTCATTGAATTAGAGAGAATGGAAATCAGTACATGCAAAGGAGATAAACCTCCTTATTTATACTACCTAAACACAACTAAAATAAAATAGAAAAGGAAACTAAAAGAAAATAAAATACAAGGACAACTAACTAACTAACTAACAAAATACTTAACACACTAACAAACTCTAATACCCCCCCCCTCAAGTTGGAGATGGGTGAGCTTCAACCAGGTCCAACTTTGACTTCAAAAGATTGAACTGGGGAGAAGGAAGAGACTTAGTTAGGAGATCAGCAAGCCGTTGATCAGTAGGCAAATATGTTAACTGAATGAGCCCTTCTAAGACTTTGTCTCTAGTGAAGTGACAGTCAATCTCGATGTGCTTTGTACGTTCATGAAACACAAGATTACGTGCTATATGAAGTGCAGATTGATTATCACAGTGCAATGTGACAGGCTTTAGATTATCAATACCAAGCTCTTCAAGAAGTCTAAGAATCCATGTCACCTCAGAAGCAACTGAAGCCATTGCCCTATATTCAACTTTTGAGGATGATCTGGAGATTGTTGTTTGCTTCTTGGACTTCCATGATATAGGAGATTTCCCTAGAAGAACAATGTAGGCTATGACTGACCTCCTAGTGTCAGGACATGAAGCCCGATCAGAATCTGAATAAGCCTGTAGTGTGATGTGATCTGTAGCCCTCAGGAAAATACCCTGTCCTGTTGTACCCTGTAAAAAGGCTAATGTATGCTACAATGCATGAACATGTGGCATTCTAGGACTATGCATGTATTGAGATAAAGTTTGAATAGCAAAAGCTAAATCAGGCCTAGTATTAGTAAGAAAATTAAGCTTCCCTACATATGATCTGTACAGTTCAGGGTGAGAGTACAACTCTCCATCAGTAGCATTAAGTTTCAGATGCAAAGGAAGAGGAGTAGTAGCTTTGAGAGGCAAGAATAGAGGACAATTAAGCAACAAGTCTTTTGTATATTTATGTTGTGAAAGAATCATACCTGATGAAGTATGTGTGATTTCCATGCCCAAAAAATAGTGTAAAATGCCCAAGTCCTTGATACTGAATTTTTTATGCAAATGAGCTTTGATGGATTCAATAACCTTCAAATTTGTTCCAATTAACAGTATATCATCTACATAAATTGCTGCAATAGTAAAATCTATGCCAGATCTATTTATGAACAAATTATGATCATTTTTTATTGTTGAAAACCTTGTGTTTGTAACTCATTTTGTAATTTGAAAAACCATTGCCTTGAGGCTTGTTTTAAACCATAAATTGATTTATTAAGTTTGCAAACTTTATTGAAAGGGTTAGGTATACCTTGGGGAACTTTCATGTAAACCTCTTCATATAAATCTCCATGATGGAAGACATTATTCACATCTAATTGGAATAATGGCCATGATTTATAAGCTGCCACTGCCATAATAGTTCTTATTGTGGTCATTTTAATTACAGGAGAAAAGGTTTCTTGAAAATCAATGCCATATTTTTTATTGTAACCTTGGGCAACTAATCTTGCTTTATATCTCTCAATTTTACCATCTGAATTAAGTTTGACTTTATAAACCCATTTGAAACCAATAGGTTTCTTTCCTTTAGGCATATCCACTAAAGTCCAGGTATTAGTATCTTGTAAGGCTTTGATTTCTTTAGCCATAGCTTCCTGCCATTCTGTTTTGGTAGAAGCTTCATCATAGGAACTAGGTTCTGTGATTTGATGATGTTGAGAAAGTTTATCAGTTAGGGAATTACAAGCAACTACATTGCACCAATGTTCAGTAGGAATAGAATCACAATAATAATCTTTTAAATAAGCAGGTGGTCTTTTAGTTCTTTCAGGCCTGGCATATTGAGGAGATGGATCAGGATGAGAGGATTCTGTATATTCTGGATTAATATGATCACAAGATGCAAGGGGAACAGGTTCATTATGAGCTGTTGAATGAGGAAAAGTATCATCCCAGCAAGTAGAGTTGTTAGTGGTGACAGTTGGTAGAAAAATCTGCTGTGAAAGAGATATATTGTAATGAGGTTTTTTAATATGGAAAGGGAAGTGGAATTCATGAAAAATCACATCTCTAGTGACAAAAGTTTTGTAGGTTGACAGATCCAAAATTTTATATCCCTTTTGAGTAGTGGAGTAGCCTATAAAAACAGAGGGTTTAGCCCTAGGATCAAGTTTAGTTCTCCCTTGTTTTAGGGTAGAAGCAAAACATAAACATCCAAAAGCCCTTAGATGAGACAATGAAGGACTGACAGAATATAATTTTTCATAAGGTGTTATATTATTTAGGACTGTAAGAGGCATTCTATTGATCAAGTAGGCAACACATAATACACTTTCTCCCCAAAAGTGAACAGGAATGTTGGATTGAATGCATAAGGCTCTAGTACCTTCTAGTAAATGCCTATGTTTTCTTTCCACAACACCATTTTTTTGTGGTTTTTCTCTACAACTTGTTTGATTCAAAATACCATGTTTTTGAAATAATAATTTCATATCACCTTCTGTTAGGTCAGGGGCATTATCTGATCTTACAGGCTTTATCTTAGCACCAAATTGTGTTGCAACATAAGAAATAAAATTAGTAAAAACTAATACAGAATCAGATTTGCACTTAAGGAGATGGATCCAAGTAAACCTTGTGTAATCATCAACTATAGTGAGAAAAAGAGTACAACCAGTTTGAGTCTTAGTTTTATATGGTCCCCATACATCTATAAGCAACAATTGAAAAGCATTATTACTCTTAATAGAACTAGAAGGAAAGCTAAGTCTAGTTTGTCCAGATGCTAGGACAGACTTGACAAATATTTTGTTTTATGCAATTGTTTACATCAGTAGTAAAAGGCAAATGCTTAAATTGTGAAAAAGATAAATGTCCTAATCTCATATGCCATAATTTGGCATTTTCCGTAGTAGCAGTAAGACATACACTGTCAGCAGTATGGGCAAGAAAGGAAAATTCATTATCAGCAACATATAGACCATTTTTTTGTTTACCAAGTTGAATAGGAGGCCCTTTCTGCATATGGCCCTGAATCACACACTGAGAATTGTCAAAAGAAATGACACAATTTAAATCTTGACACAACTTACTTATGGAAATTAAATTGAATTGAAATTCTGGAATCTGCAGGACACCCTGAAGAATTATATTTGAATTAAGTTGTATTGTCCCAATATGTGAAACTAAAACATGTCTGCCATCGGGAATAATTATGGTGGATTTTGAATCAAGTATTGGATGATAATTGGTAAAAAGATCAAGATTAGGGCATATGTGATTAGAAGCACCACTATCTAATATCCATTGTGATGATAAGCAATTAAACAAACAAATGTTACCTGCCAAATGTGCTTGTGGTTCTGAGTCTGAGTGCATACCAGTGCTTTGCTGCTGTGAAGTGGATTGATTCTTGTTTATATATTGCATCAGTGAGTTGAGTTGCTCAGTTGTAAATCCTGCCACTTGCTGTTCTTCTTGCTTCACAGTTGAATCCTCAGCTGAGTCATGTTGCACCGAGGCTGCTGCAAATCTGTTCATCTGTGCATTCTTGAATCCAGGAGGGAACCCATGTATTTTGAAGCATCTTTCATAACTATGGCCTGGTATTTTACAATGTGTGCAGTAATAATTGGATCCCGGTCTCTTGAATCCAGCTGAATTAACAGGGGGTGGGTTCCTATGCCAAGTATTCTGCCTTTGTGGTGGAGTATAATTCCCAGATCTTAAGTATTTAGAAGTTTCATTCCTATTCCAAGTATTCTCATTCCTATTCCAAGTATTTTGCCTTAGTGGTTCTACATTGGTTCTTTTATCTGCTATGGAGGCCATGGATTCAACTATTGTTGAATCTTGTGTTGTTTCCTTATATGTTTCTTCTTTAGAAAAAAATCTATAGGCTTCTGAACATTATGGAAATGGTTTCATCATTAAGACATTACCTCGAACAGTTGCAAAGTGTGCATTTAGTTTCATCATAAACTTCACTACCCTATGTGCTTGTTCTTTTTCTATAATTCTTTTTGTAAGATTACAAGTGCATTTTCCACAAGTACAATAGGGAAGGGGGTCTGCATCATCTAAACTATCCCATATAGTTTTAATAGCAGTGTAAAACTCAGCTACAGTCATAGAACCTTGTGAAAGTTCATTCAATTTTTTTTCAAGATTAAACACTTGTGTCATAGATGTAGAACCAAATCTATCTGATAAGTCATTCCAAATCTCACTAGCAGTTCTAAAAGATAGTACACCCTTTGCAATTTTTGGATCAAGATTATAAAGAAGCCAAGATTTTACCAAATTTGTGCATCTCTCCTAAGCTTCGTGCTCTGCTGTATTTTCTGCAGGTTCCTCAATTGTTCCAGTAACAAACCCAGACGTACTTGTTCTTGGCTGATAATGTGATAATCATCGACTTTTTCCAGTCACCAAAAATTTCTCCACTGAATTTGAAAGATACCAGCTGCATTGCATTAGAATCAGAAGGGTGTATATAATATTTGCTATTAGGATCTTGATTTAACCCTAGAATTATTTTGTGATCATCATTGCGGATGATTCTTTGTTCACTATCTTGTGTTGCTGCCATTGTTAGCTAAGAATTAGGAAAAATACTGAAATACCAAAGTATAATTTGGGAAGAATTTTGAAGAAGAAGAAGAAAAATAATCGAACAAAATTCGAATTTTAAGGGAAAAAAAAATGGAGAAGTTTGAGAAATTGATTGAGATTGGTTTCTTGAATTAGTTGGCTCTGATACCATAAAACTTTAGAACAAAGAAAGGAAAAAAAAAAAATCTTCATTGAATTAGAGAGAATGGAAATCAGTACATGCAAAGGAGATAAACCTCCTTATTTATACTACCTAAACACAACTAAAATAAAACAGAAAAGGAGGGTTGGGTTCCGGTGAGAAATTTCTTATCGTGAGAAAGGTGAGAAGAGATAAATACATCAACTATGACCTAGAGATACATTGATTAACAACTATAGGTACATTCAAAATATACCATAAATACATTGAGTAAAAATACATTGATTTTATGCCATAGATACATTGATTTCAAACGATCAGAAGGACTAAAGAGGGAAAATCAAATTTCATCTTTGCCTTTCATTTGTTGATCAAAGGGTTGAGATTGCTTCTCACCCATCTCACCAAAACTACATTTCTCACCTGAGTCTACTCCTAGAAAAGGAAACTAAAAGAAAATAAAATAGAAGGACAACTAACTAACTAACTAACAAAATACTTAACACACTAACAAACTCTAATACATCAATAATTTTTTTATAATACTCCCAGTAATTTCTGAAAATTTTAAAAAAAATTAGGAAAAAAAAAAAAAACCAAGAGCAAAATCATCGGTTGAAATTTGTAGAACATATTGTTAGTTAATCTCCGTCTTTCTTGTTCTTGTGATGCTAATAAAACAGACCCCAGTCTTTCTTCACAGAGGAGGCTACATTCTCTCATGTTTTCACAACAAGATCCTTTCCTATACAACTCTTACTTCTCACACTATCTCAAACACCCATTTCAGAAACGTCTTCTCCGAAATACAGAACAATAATGACCAATCAATTGTATCTGGCAATTCTCAAATCACCAAATTTGGAAGATGTGGTTCTATTCAAGAAGCAGAGATGGTTTTCAATCATATGCCCTTTAAAAATACCATTACTTGGACAGCTTTGCTTACTGCTTATGTCCAAAATGGGCAGCTCGGGAATGCGCGGAAGATGTTTGATGAAATGCCTCAACGAAATATTGCTTCTTGGAATGCCATGATTACTGGGTATGTGCACAATGGTGTGAAAATACATGAAGCTCATGAGTTGTTTAGTGTAATGCCGGAGAGAAATGCGGTTTCTTATGCAGCCATGATCACGGGTTTCACTCGTGCTTTCATGTTTGAGGAGGCAGAGGGATTGTACAATGATATGCCAAGAACTTGGCGTGACCCAGTTTGTTCTAATGCTTTAATTTGTGGGTATTTGAAAGCAGGAGATTTGAATGAAGCATTTCGAATTTTTACTAGAATGGTGGAAAAGGATGTTGTTTCATGGACTTCAATGGTAGATGGGTATTGTAGAAATGGATACATTGAGGAGGCTAGAGAATTGTTCAATATGATGCCAAGTAAGAATATTGTTTCTTGGACAGCAATGATTAGTGGGTATATGAGGGGTGGAAATTTCGAAGATGGGTTTCTTCTGTTTTTGTCAATGAGAAGAGAAGCTGTGGTGAGGCTTAATTCTACAACTTTCACCACAATTATTGAAGCTTGTGCTAACAGTGGCAGGTATGAAGAAGCTTGTCAATCCCATGGATTAGTTTTGTGCTTGGGATTTGAGTATGATGTTATATTATGTAACTCTCTGATCAATATGTATGGTAAATTTGGTTGCCTAGATGCTGCCATTAAGCTGTTTAATTGTATGATTAGGAAAGATATAATTTCTTGGAATTCCATTATTGCATCATATGTTGAAGCTAATCAAGTTGAAGAAGCTTATGGTCTTTTCCAAATTATGCCAAAAAGAGATGTTGTTTCTTGGACAACAATGATTGGAGGGTTTTGTGGAAAAGGTAATATGGCAAAATCAATCCAATTGTTTAAATTGATGCCCCATAAAGATGATGTTGCTTGGACTGCTATTATATCTGGATTAGTTAACAATGAGAGACTCACTAAAGCTATTTATTGGTACATTGAGATGAATCGAGGATCCTGCATACCAAATGTTCTTACTTTGAGTAGTGTGATCAGTGCTGCTGCTGGCTTAGCCAATTTAAACATTGGTGTGCAACTTCACACTCATGTTGTGAAGATGTATAAGGAGTTTGACCTGTCAGTCCAAAATTCATTGGTGACAATGTACTCAAAATGTGGAAACATTTCCGATGCATATTCCATCTTCTTGAAAATTGCTTCACCAAATATCATTTCTTTCAACTCAATGATCACCGGCTATGCCTACAATGGTTTTGGACAAGAATCGTTCCACTTATTCAAACAAATGGAAATTGAAGGGTTAAAACCTAATGAAATCACTTTCCTCGGTGTTCTTTCAGCCTGCACACACATGGGTTTAGTGGAGCAAGGACAAGCATATTTCAATTTGATGAAATCAACCTACCATATACAGCCAGGGCCTGATCATTATTCATGCATGATTAATCTTCTTGGTCGAGCAGGAATGCTTGACCAAGCTGTTGGTATGATACATTCAATGCCATTTGATCCTCATGCTGGGGTTTTGGGAGCACTCCTGGGTGCGGCGCAGTCCCACATGCGTCTTGATATTGCTAAGTTTGCAGCTGAAAATCTTTCGAGACTAGAACCTAATAATGCAACCTCACTTGTGGTCTTATCGAACGTACATTCCACTTTTGGAGAAAAGGAGGCTGAAATGGTTAGACAAACACAAAAATCAAAGGGCATTCGAAAATCTCCAGGCTGTAGTTGGTTTTTGGTGACAAAAAACAATAGTTAGATTTCCTCAGAGATTAAATGTTGCATGGTTGTGATAGATTGGGGACAAGAATATTTGACCAGCTGGTATGATCACGTGTGACTAATGACTATTAAGTGTTAAATATGTATGCCAGGAATACTTTTAAGTCGTCAATCTAGTTCCCTCCCTGAGTTTCCAAGTTCAGAGGTATTGCAGGACTGCTTACTTCATAATTAAGAAATACGTAGTAATACTAATACTAGATGCTTTTAGATATTTACAGAGATCACATGGACTGATAATTGGTAATTATATCATCCCAATACTTGTTTACCAAAAATGGCTCAATGCTAATAGCCGAATAGGAGGGAACTCACAAACTACAAAGTAGTCACTGATTCCTGGAGAATGGCAGGTTTTCTATTTCAGCAGCCCTCAACTAAAGTGTATAATCTTCTAACGTTGGAATCAAAAGAGGAGAAAGGTTAGAGATATTATTTTTTTTTCCCTATGAATTTTAACTTGAGATCCTTGCTCTTACAGTTTTATGTGCAGCGCATATTTTGCACAGTTTGTAACTTGGAATTTTTATTTTGTTTCAGAAAAGCATGTCAACGATTAAAAACTTGCAAATTTAAACCCCTTTCTCTTGGGAGATGTTTAGGCACAAGCTTTCTGTGTCTCGGTGCTATTGATTTCGGGATTGTGGTCGTATTCAGCGTATTTTGTCCAACTTTTGCTAGCAAGTGAGGTGCTCTTACCTTCTTTTTCCTCTATTTTTGCTCTACTAGCCTACTGCTTGTTTGATTATTTAATCTTCTTTTAAGGCAAGTGCATAGTGTATATTAAAATAATTTTTAAGTATTTAGAATTGAAAAAGCGTATACTTTCAAGTTTCAAGTTGAGATACTCAGTTTGAACTGACAATTTCTAATGTGACAATGATTGTTTGTATCCAATGATTGTGCGTAAATTATTATCTATGGAATTGGCTTTGAATTTAAGTATTTATAACCCTTGGATGGCCTTCATAACCTACCTCCAGTTATCGTGGTTAATATCTTCGATACATCAAGCTAGTTTATCCGTCTAGATATCCTGCAGCTTAATTAAATCAGCACGTTCTATAATCAAGTTACGAATTATAGGCTATCCTTTTGATCGGGGGATATTCGGTTATTATTTCCTAATGAAAACACACACACACCCACAAAAAAATGATCTATCTATGTGAGACAACATGTGTAAATACTCATGACTTTAGAATCATGTTTCAAAATTCTTATTGAAAGGTTTTGCATCACGCTCCCCCACAACTTATTGTAATAATATAAAGAGAAAAACATGCATCATCATTCTCATGATCATGCGTCAAACTTAGCATGTTCATTTTGTTCTCAGATATGCCTGAAGTTAGGTGTACCCAAACGACAAAGCTATTTTTGCTGCTTACGTGGGGCTATGTTTTGCTCATTTGGAGCCATCCAAATGAGCGAATGAGTTTAAAATAAAAAACAAAGTCTTGGGTACGACTAGCTCTTGGTGGACCGGGGAACAATCAGGAATCTACACATCAAACCAAACCAAATCAAACCCACACGAGCATTGTTGTATTCTTCATCAAGCCAAATGATAATCAACTGAACTTTGTTCATTACCATGAACGTGGGAAGTCTTCATGGTGTCCAGTACCTTCTGCTCTTTTTCTGAGGATGCGACCAGCACGGTTCCTCGGGATTGTGACACCACCATTAACACAAGCAGAGCGATGGGTTTCATTAGCATCATCATCATCAGTTAGGATTGTCTGATAATGTTTGAAACTCTTTTCTCTTGTAGTCTTTTGTCATCCTTCTCTTTCTTGCCGTAGATGCAGTTGTTGCAGAGAACCATCAATGCCACAATTGCTGCCCCACACCCTATAAGATCCATAAGACAATTCATCCTTCCTTGATAATCTTAATTTTGGTCAGAATATGGAATTTTTTATTCCTTTAGTTTTTGGGAGGGGGATGGGGGCCAATTGTTGCTTAATGCATAATTTCATGAAACAACTTTATTGTAAACTTGAAAGAAAAAGGAGCTTCAGGCAATTTAATGTCTTAGACAATCTAGTTCTGTGGATTTTCTTGAATCATATCATGAGATTAGATTAGCAGTTTGATTTGGTTAAATCTAGCTCATGAAAACGAGGGAACTTGTTAATTTGACTAATCAAATTAGTGATGTGGAACAGTTTTTAGAGCTAAGTTTGGACTTGTTCATGATTGTGTTAAGAAGATAAGTAGATAACCATCAATTGTAAAAGATGACTAACCTCTTCCCAAGAGGTATTTTGCCTTTGCATGCATTTTCTGAGCTAAATTGGTCAATACACTTTTTTCTTTTAATTACTGGAATGCAATCCCTTCTGTGGGCCCTATTATTCACAATTATTGTGTTATTTTATGTTTTTTAGTTTAAAACTCAGTTTCATTATATAGGTTGGATAATGATATTGAAAATAGTCCCACTCATATTTGTAGAAGACATCTTACTGTTTAATACTTAATGCTGACAACAAAGGAAACTGTAAACTTAACAATTCTTTTTTTTTTTTGTTGAGAAAATTGTATTCACAATACTAACTATCAATCCGTAAGAAATTCAAATGTTATACCCTTTTTCTTTTCCCTCGTATGTCCTTCATGTTCTCCCTTCTAACCTCATTCCACGTAAAATCCTACCCTGTTTTTTCTTTCACGACATACCTTTTTGTTTATTTGAGGCTGAATTCAAAAGGTGTGTAACTATGTATGATGAATTTGGAAATGAGGAGTATGGTTTCATTTGGTAAGTAGAGATTACCTTAGCAAAGATGAGTCGATAAAGACAAGAAGAAGGTATGACCAGCATGGTCCAATTACTAGTAGTTTTTTTTAGTTTTATTTTATTTTATTTTGAATGTTTTCGTTGTAGTTTTGACTTTTGACTATCCTAACTATTTCAGCCCTATTCCTCTTCCTTTTGAACTTGTAACTATAAGGAAGTTCCTGTCCTATTTTTCTATCCTGTAGGAACAAGTTTATGCTCTGTTTATCTTAATTTTACTAGAACTTATCTTTATTGATCTAATGTACATAAATTTAGTTTTTCACTTTTTCACAACTTACTACTATTTGAAACTGATTGTACTTATTGAAGTTGTTTTTTAATATAGGGAGTGGAAGGACATGAATGGGTTGTTGGGTTTTTTTCTTTGGTTTTATTAATGGTTAACAAACAAGCACAAAAATAGATAAAACAATTGTACCTAAAATAAAATTATCAGCAGTAAATAAGTATCAACTGTCAAATAGCGTTATTATCTCTAAACTAAGGTTTCAAATCCAATTGTTTTTTTAAACTGATATTTATCACTTAAAGTACCAAAACCAATATAAAAAGTATATTAGAACGGAGAGAATATGCTTTACTTGTCTATACATCTGTTATTCATGAGTATATAACTTAAAAATTTTGACTCCTGCAAATGGTTTTCACTGAAGTTAATAGTGAAGTTATTTTTTTTTACTTTTAAATAGTGCTGTTAATTTTTCCTGAACTTTAGTCCATGGGCTTTTATGAGTTGCTATTTGGGTTGCAAAACATATTCATTCTACTTTTTGTTTAAGCAGATCCCAAGCTGTAAGAACGAATTAATTGGAACAAGCTGAACACATTGTGTTAAGTTTAGGAATTGCTCTTCCTTGACACACTTAGACTTAGCTGAACCTGCTAAAGATGCAACCTGACTTGTGTAGTTGCAGTAACTGATGATTTTCTACTGTACAGAATAATCAGTTAACTCCTTTTTGAAGTTATCCTTTAACCGTTCAGAGATGATTTGAGTATGTAATTTTGTATTGGGCATCATGTTGAATCTGTTAGGATGCCGTACAAACCTTGGTATTGCAAGGGAATGCACCATGTTTGAGACTTCACAAAAATATTAATGGGTTTTGATTATATTGTAACTGATAAATAAATGTAGATACCTACTAACTAGTTGGTTAGTCATTGGGGATACCCTAAGCATGGGATTAAATCTCGTTTACAGTCATTCCCTTTAAGGGTTTCTGGCCCTTTAAACACCATAAAAAATAATCAACTCGAAATTAAACTACAATGATGAAGAAATTCATGACAAACAAATACATCTTTTATGTCATACAAGTAATGGCAATAGTGGCCTCTCAATAATATAGTAGTAGTCTTATCTGATCGTAATGGGATTGGACTTTGGAGCATTATTGTGTGTTTGTGTACGTGTGTGTAAATATATTTTGTCATTGTTTAGATGGTTACAGTTCGCTAACAACATAGGGTGAACTCTGCCTTTAAATAGGATATCAGGATATTTAGCTGTTGACCATCTTATCACTTTTGAGTATTGTTGCACACATGATTTTCCTGAGATACAAATGTAGACAACCATGGACAACAACATAGAATGAACTTTTCCATAACAGAAACTTTGTAGGAGATCTAGATGTAGACAACCTTATAACTGCCAACACTGGCAGCAAGAATGCTTCTCCTGAGATCCAAATGTAGCAGCCTTATCGCCAAAAACATAGAATAAATTGCTCCATAAACAAGATTGTAAGAGACCCAAATCTAGATGACCATATCACTTGCTGATTGTAGAATGCCTTTTGAGATATCAAGTCTAAACCATTTATTAAAACTTTAAGGAATAATGAAGGGAGAAGTTTAATGCGGCTCACCATGTCTCAGAACGTTGATGCTTGGCATTTCCAAACACACCTCCTTTGCGTATAGGAATATGGCCTCTTTGTTGAGCTGCAGAGCTTGTGCTTGGTCTACCATCATGACTTATAGAAATATCATCATCGTCGTCGTCGTCATCATCATCCGAATCACTGTCAGTATCCCAGCCATCGCTTCCAAAGTTTGGATTGCTGTAAACTCTGAGCTTCAGATAATTATAACCTGCTGCTCTGGCTATTGCAGCTGCAGTTGTTTTTAAGCAGTCGCAGACCTTATCGTCTCTCCGTCTTCTGCCATCTATCATGCGGCTACTACATAAAGTCGCCACACCTGATATTGCTGCAGCTAACATTGCTGATCCGCAGCATATTATGTTGGCAAGGCAGTTCATCATTACCCCTCTTTTCCAAATATTCTGCCTTGATCCAACTTTTAGTTATGCAGAACAATGTGTATATATATATTCACTTGAAATTTATGAGTCACAATCATTTTCTTGTATTTTATTGACTCCTTGGTACGGAAACAGTCCGCACTTCGTACATTAGGGGTGGAAGCAAAACCAAGTGCAAGATTACTTCTACAATACATATAAAAGATTAAGTAAGCTTTTTTTTATTTCTTTTTTTTTTTTAATGTTTTGATTCTGCTATATGTTCTTTCAGAAACAGGGTATCTTTCAGTTTTTTTAACTGAAAATTCGAGATTATCAGGAACTCAAAGCTAGACTTCCCTGGTTATGAAAATGATTGGAGTTATAAATATATTAGTTAATCATGTCTAAGGATGTATATAAATGTATGATGCTAGTAGCATAGGATGATTTCTGCATAGTTTCATTACTTTCATATGTTCATGTCAAGCATGTTTTATTGGTTGAATATGGAATTCATTATAGTAGTTGTGTGTGTAGTTATGAAGTAGTAGAAGTTGAATAAGAGTATATGTATTAAATTGCAGCAGTTGTTTGGCTTTTTCAAGATTTTATTAGTTTATTTATATTCTGATGGAATGTTCGAGCATAATTACGTGAAAGCTGGATGGATGAAGTCGTCATTTGAAAAACATTTATCCCTTATTCTTTGTTTATGATTTGATACTGTTGTACCATTCTAAAATACTGTCTTGACAATCATTTGATGCTAAGTTTATTTGGGAAATTCTCAATGGTAACCCTAAGTTTTTTTTTGTTTTTTTCCTATCCTCCTTAATTGTAAATCTTAGTGGTAGCTCTGAGTTTATGACTATAGTTAATAATATGGTATTAATAACTAGGAAAAATTGCCCCAAATAAGCCCACCTTTGCGTGGTCTTCCACAATTAAGCCAACCTTTGAATAATCCAGATTTAAGCTAAGCTTTTCATTATTAAAGCTAAATCTAGGTCAGATAACCTGTGACCTGTTTTACAGGTAAAATTTTTTTTTTTTTTTTAAACTCTTCTTCTCTCTCCTCCCCTTTTCTCACTCCCCACCTCTCTGACTCTCTCACTCCCCACACTTCTCACTCCTCCAATCTCACCACCTACAGCCACCACCACCACCTGCCGTCGAGCTACCGCCACTTACTGATGATCTGCCGCCACTTGTTGCCGCCGTGGATCTGCCGCTACTTGTTGTCGCCGTAGATTTGCCGCCACTCGATGTTGTCGGCACGTTTCTCTCTCCTCACCTCTCTTATTTTTTCTTCTTTTTGGTGACCTTTGGGTTTTTAGGTTTAGGGTTAACAGTGTTTGGTTCGATTGGGGGAGGGGGGCGGCGGTGTTTGGTTCGATTGGGGGGAGGGGGCGGCGGTGTTTGGTTCGATTGGGGGGATTGGGAGTCACGTTGTGGTCCTGGGTTTAGGGTATGGTGGTTCAGTGGTTTTAGGTGGGAGTGGGTTTAGGGTGGTGGGTTGTGTTCGATGGTCAGTGGTGGTGGTGGTAGGGTTGGGTTAGGTGGTGGGGGGTTGGGTTAGTGGTTGTTAATGGTGTGAGTTGTTGTGTTTTGTGATGGTGGTGGTTTGGTTAGTGGTAGGGGTGCGTTGTGTTTCGTTTGGTGGTGGTGATGGTGGTTTAAATTGTGGTGGGGCTGGGTTTGGTGGTTTCAGTGGTGATGGGATTGGCCTGGGTTTGGTGGTCTCAGGGTGGTGGGGCTGGATTTGGTGGTTTCAGTGGTGGTGAAGCTGGGTTTGGGGTTAGTGTCAGTTGGTGGCTGGTGGGTTTGGCTAGCTGGTGGTGATAGTGGGTTTGGTGGATGAGTTATTAATCATATTTTTTTTGTTAATTCATCATATTTTTTTTTGTTAATTAATCATTATAGTCTTAATTTAGTATAATTAATTAAAATTAACCTGTTGTAACCTATAATAATAGGTAAACTAAAACAGTGGCCTAAATTTGGCTTTAATGATGAAAAGCTTAGCTTAAATCTGGATTATTCAAAGATTGGCTTAATTATGGAAGACCACTAAAAGGTTGGCTTATTTCAGACAATTTTTCCTAATAACTATTTTTCGTTACGAAAAGATGATAAAAATATTATTTTCAGACTAAGTAAGGTCTCTAAATATAAAGTAATATAAATTTGCTTCAAAAGACTTTTTTTTCTTTGATTTATTTGTAAATTGAAATGACACAAGTTTCTTAAAAAAAATGAAGGGAAAACTTGTGTCATTCCAATTCATGGAACCTTGATTAGTCATAAAATATTCTTTTTACTAAGTATTTATGATGAAAAATAGTTATTAATACCACTTTATTAATTATAGCCATAAATTTAGGGCTATCTTGAGATTTGCAATTAAGAAGGGATACTAAAGAGAAAACTCAAAAACTTAGGCCTATCATTGAGAATTTCCCAATTTATTTTGCTTTTGATTGCAAGTATTCTTTCATATCTTGGTCATGTACAAGTGTACAACAGAGAGTATAATGCATCGATAAGGATACTTGAAGAATGACAAAGTGAGGGGTAGAGGAGGACCAAAACAAACATGAATGAGGGTGGTTGAGAATTACTTGAGGTTGTTAGGATTGGAGGAAAATTTAGTGGCAGATAGGGAAGATTAGAGGAGGATTTATGTGGATGATTTCCTTGATACACATATTTGATTCATGTCTAGCCGACTCCAAAACTTATGTTGATCCTGTTAAGTTTGGGATCCTACATTAGAAAGGGGTGATAGAATTGGATAGTAGGATCGTAAGGTCGTACAAAAATCGTATGAGTATTACAACACAATAATAATACATAATACATATAATCCAAGTAAAATTGATGATAAAATCAATAATTTTGAAACAATTAATCAGTTTTAAAACAATTCAATTCTAAAAAATAAATTAGAGTACTGAGTAATCTAAAAACCTTGTAACATTATGTTGGATCGTATGATCTCACACTATCCCTGCTACGGTTTGGGATGAAACTCTTCCCCAAATAGATGATTTGTTGGATCCGGTGGGAGATCCCATCGTAATTGCGATTATGCTAATAATCAAGATGGTTTGGTGAAATTTGGATCATAGGATCTCACAATTTGGATCACTATTCTAATAATAGTGACTGATGTTGTTGAAAATGGAATCTCGGACATGCATTCTGCTAATAATCAAGATGATTTGTAGAAAAATGTTGCTAAATTATATCTAGTCCTTGATATTGTTCTTGGTTGTATTCATGTTCGTCACCCTCTATTATATAATACGTTGTTGTGTTAAGGTTGAAATCTAGATATTAAATTTGGATTTTGTCAAAGAAATAATTTATCTTGTCTATATAATATCGTATGATGTACCCGTTAGATAGGAAATATCAAAATTGTCAATAAAACCTTTTACCTTGTTTTTGAAATATTGTATTAATGTCTATGGAATTTGAAAATGGTAGGGAATGAATTTGATAGGAAATACAATGTAATGATGTGATTATAATAGAATTAAAATAAAATTTGTGCTGGTTATATTTGTGTAAACTGAAATATTTTTTGTAATTTTAAAGTGTAAAAGTAATAGAACTTGAATTGAATTGTCACAATTACAAGTATTTAAATCGGAGTATCTAACACAAATCATGACTTGATATGGGTTCCTTGGGCTAATTAAGACATAAATCAAGACATATTACTTTCGTTTCAATTATTATTATTTTTTTTTTTTAAAAAGCAGTAGGATTATTCTTCAAGAAGCAATTTAGTACAACTATTGAATTTACAATTTCGAATAACACATAATATAAATATGATCCAGCAAAAGCCATTCACAAGCACAAAGTAATCAGATGCAATTTTCTTTTCCTTTTATAAATTGCTAAGAACTATTTCTGACATGCTAAAACCCTGTTACTAAGGTTCTGTAAATTTACAGGATGGGAAAAAAAAGGTGCATTCTGGTAATTACATTTCAAAATCAGTATGAAGTTATGAGCCTTAAATGGGATGTCACCGATTCGAGCAAGTATGCTGGATCCGGTAAGATTGAGAGAAATTTCTTGGCTTGCTTCTCGATGAAAAATAATGAATGATTTACAAATCTCATGATCCAACGAGACCTTTATAACGTGCATATGACATTACAGCAACAAATACTACAGCGCAAAGAGCTCCTGTAAGAATGATTACCTGCAAAAGGAAATTGCAATAACAGTTAATATACTTGGATTGGGACAACATTTACTAGTTCAACTTAATTGCTACATATTATTATTAGTAGTATAGTATGTACCCATTTAAAGAGGTGACTATGGTTTTCCATCCATGTATAAGGTATATTCATGCCAAAAATTCCAGCCACCAACGAGTAAAGAGTTAAGCAAACAGTTCCCGAACTCAGGAAGAGCTCCAGCTGCATTACAAGCACCGACAGCCAAACAAATCACAACATATACAAAATAATAATAGATTATCAAGGTTCTTCTAAAAGGCATCAAAAGACAAATTATTAGTAAAGACAAGGAAAAAAAAGGGCAATAGCCCCTGTCCTCTCTACTTTTCAAAGCTCTAGACCTCTAGATACCAAAGAAACACACTTTCTCTTTGAAGGAAGTTTTAAGAAACAGTGTCACAATTTCGAATACATTCCATGTGGCCATTGATAACATACTTTCCTCATGTAAGATACCTTTGTTTACATCATTTTTTCAGATGTTCCACCCTCAAGCAATGAAAGGATTATTAATGGATTGGAGTACATGAGGCTACCAAACTATATTGATCTCAACCAATATTATCAGAGATTAGTTGCTCACAAGTTACCAGTTATCACTATACATGAGAGAAAAGATTCTCAGCTTGTCAACAGAATAGGTGATGTCATCCACATCCAGGGTTAAGTCAATCATCAAAGTAGTCCCAGCTAAAATTGCAAAAATCAACAGCGACTACCAACACTTTCTCTTTGACAATATGATAAAACTGAGCGCATAGAATGAAAACTTGTTTAAATACAGAAATCAGACCTAAAGTCCAAAGCTTTGTGCTATTAAATTGTTTCTGTTGACAAGCTGAATGTTACATAGTTCGTCTTTTAGTTCACTTATATAATTCGCGGTTCACCTAAAATGGGACAAAATAGCCTAAAATTGACCATAGTTCATGTTCCAAATTTGAAGGTTTGTTAGTCACATCTATGTTCTTTTACATTTTAGGCTCGTACATTAATACAATCTCATCACATCTATGTTCTTTTATATTTTAGGCTCTTACATTAATACAATCTCATATATGGAGCCCCTAAGGACAAAATGTAAAGATCAAGTCAGACAGAGTTAGAACCAGGAATATAGCCCCGATGCCAGAATGCAAAGGAAAAGCAAATTTCAACAATCAACATGACTCGGGTTTTTTTTTTTTTTTTTTGGGGGGGGGGGGGTGCTTACCTGAATTAGCTGATTTCGATGATTGTCAAGCTGAAAAAAGAAGATTAGTTTTTTCAGTACCAAAAGACATTCATATTTCCAGACAAAGTTCATTGTCAATATTGCAGCTGTAAAAAAACATTAATTTACCTGAATGTTAATGTAATCCTCAGTGTCATCTATGTATTCACGAAGCTGCAAATTTCATTGGAAAAATATCAACCGTATGTTAAAAAAAAAAAAATAAACAATAAACAGAGTGCAATTTAAACAAACATCATGACCAAAAGGATTCCATTATTAACCAACAATTAATACAGCTAGTTCAAGAAACACAGATCGTTTCCTTCCCTGGCTAAATGAGAAGAAAAGCACCACAGGCCAAAGCGCCGAACTCCTATATGCAATAGACTGACCTAAAGAGTAACGGTAGCATTGCTACTGCCTAATTAGTTTATTAGGACTAGCTTAATGAGGGAGCAAGAGGGAGAGAGACTATTTCTATAATTCTATATTAGAGAGGGGGAGACAGAGAGAAGATACGTTGACTATTGATAGACATATTAGTTCTTTAGTTCTATTTTACAATAGGGAGAGAGCAAGCCTCTTGAAAGCTTGTACCTATCTTAAATAATTGTTGTTTTCCAAAACTATTTGCAATTACCTTCTACTTCTAGCATTACGGCATTAAATGTCAAATTCTTACATCTAAATTCTGTCCAGCTATGTTGATTCATAGCAACCTAGTGCCTATGCTACTCAAAAAAATGGAATAGCAATCCATTTCTAAAATCTGACAATTAGTTACTACATATCAGCTAAGATTTGGATTTGGGACATCAGCTGATAGACATTGGTTTGTGATTTCGCACCTGCTCATTTATCCTTTAAGAATAAAAAGAAAACTGGTAATCAGCTCAAAGCAAAAAGGCAAGGATGGTACTTTAGTACTGTTCCATCTTCCATTTTCTCAAAGTATCTTGTTCTAAACTGTGACTATTCCTTATCCCTTTCCCACAATCTCTAGCAGAAACAAACATCATGTTAACATGTTTAATTAGACTGCAAAATAAAAAGTTACCAATGAAAAATATGTGATCAATCTTCCCATCTTTAGACAATATGCAGGTTCATCCATATTCCAGACAAACATATTTTAACACTAAAACATCCTGAATAATAAGGAATCATAAATTTAGATCTAACAGAAAAACTAATTCTTTGTAGAGCATACCGTTGTTAATTTATTTAATGTCCCGTCAATTTGCATGAAATACGCCTGCAAAATAAATCAGAAAAAATAAAGATTTTAGTTCCTCACACCAACCCACCTCAGACATTCTTCAGAAAATTTGCATATTGGGATGCAAGGAATTTCAAAAAGAGAAGATGAAATTAATAGAACGATGCAGCACTTGAAAGTAAGCCATTCATTCATTCCTTTATAAGCAAACTAAGAAAAAGGACATCGTTGTGACCTCTAGCAACATTTCAAGTTCCTCTACATCATTCTCATCACCACGAACAGTGATCATACTTGCTCTACTGGCTCTTGATATTTTAGAGCCAACAGTAGGTGAACTGGGGAACCAGGCTGCTGCAGATCCACTGACAGGGGAAGCAGGAGTAGCCATCTTTCTGGACAAGTAAAGGTCGGACATATCATCATCATCATCTAAAAGTTGTTCAAGCTCATCCCTCACCTACCATAAATCAAATAATTTATAAGCACAAACACAAGCAATTTGATAGAACAAGAAATCTAGATCTAAAAGCTCAACGATAAAAATAATAATAATAATAAGACCACTGAGAAGAAACTTCTTTTGTGCAAGAACGCCACTCTAACCATAAACTAGCAAGATTGCCATGTGAAAGAAATTATTGAATAACATTTACAGATATATTTCAATACCAGATACTTCTTGCAAAAAATCTGCAAATTGCAAAGAAATTTCTGGTTCTACACAGAAAGAAGTTTTGTGTACACAGGTCCCCTTACAATTTGAACTTTGAAGGAAAAAACTATAGAAAAAGTGCATAACAATTTCCAAAAATGGGGGTAACAATGCTAAATTAGCTCATGTTCTTTAAATCCACAATAACTAATTAATTTAGGCAAAGGATAAAAAAGTCATTCCCAAGATTGCATCGTATATTTGCACCATATATGGACATTGAAATTTGACCCACCTGTGAATTGTAGTTTAGATATGGTAGGCTAAACGGTTTCTTATTATCTTGAAGAACGTTGCTTGTTAAGGTTGAGAATATGATTGTGGAACAGTATCTTTCCAAAAAAAAGAAAAGCAAAATTGGCAAGTTGTCTTTCTAAAGCACAATTCATGGCTCCAATGTCAACAAAAGAATTTTCTTTATAGACAAGAAAACTTGCAAGACCAATGACTTTACAATTTAGTATGCCAATAACCAACAGTGCAACACAAGCAATGACACCTAGTAAACAATCCGATCAGCCCTCCCCCTCCCTCTAAAGCAATAAAAACTATAAAAGATTTAAGGAATATGTGATAACTGATAAAACAGTCGACAACCACATGAAAACAGTACCTTCTGAACACGAGCAGTCAATCTAGTCATTGCACTTTTCAACTTTCTAACTCTGTCCAAGTTTCGGCTGCTTATCTGCAAATAAAACAACTGTGATTCTAGGGTGGAAAAGGAAAAAGGCATGCATAAAAAGAGGTATCAAGCGCTGAACAATACGAGTACAACACACATTGGAATATATAAGACTAACACTCAGCAGAATAATTTATACCCACTACCAAAACATCGCACTGAAGATATAAAAGCTTTCAAGGAAACAGATGCAGTTTCATCATCATTGTTTAACAGGTGGAATGATATAACAGACCAATATCACACAAAGCATGACAATCAAAGATGCAATGAGATATACTGCAAATTTCTTACAACAATCTGAACAAACCCGTTGCATCAAACAGTATCCGCTAAAGATTACGGAAGACCTTTCCAGAATTTACAAAAGATATGGCTTCTTGATGTTTAAAGCTGCCTATACATAAGAATGGTTTTCAATTTACCGACTTGAGAAGAAAATGTAAAAATAGTTTTTATAAGATCTACCATGTCCAAAAACAATAACGGTACCCCAAATTACATCCATTTTATCCACATGAAGCTTATGATTCATTGGCTTCAATATGATATCAAACTATGTACGAAATTGAATAGTAAAAACCCCGCAAATCCAATCAAAACAATTGTCAATCTCAATGATAAAAATTTTGGTTTCCATATAATTGATTCCATTTTTACTGACCCTAAAGCCAGAGAAGAAGGAAAGTTTATTTACAAATACGCCCAACATAGAATGCAAAACAAAAAAATCAATGTCATATCCCAATATTTCTAAAAATCCTGATTTAGGAGCAGACATCGATATTAAGTCCACCTTAGTCACGAGTTCTCATTGAAGCAATTCTTAGAAAGCATATCACACTCACCTTGGATGTCAACTCATCCAATGCTGGATAAGCAGCTGTTTCCAGTTCAGTAGTGCGTGCAGCAAGAAAATTGCAAATGGAGTCCAAAGCCACCTCAAGAGCACGAAATTCAAATGGAAATTCTACAAGATTGATAGGAATGATAAGCTAAAAAAGAACAGAGATAGAGACTCAAAGAGGAGAAGTGGAACTTAAGAAACATCAATTGAGTATATAAAATATCGCATAAGACAGAACTCCAGCCCTCATAGATAATTCTCAGTTTAAACTTTTTGCCCTTCAAATTTTGGAGATTGTAGCTTACCATCTTCTTCAGTAGCTTCAATGTCAGGTCCTCCTGACACTTTCCCATCTCCTTGAACTTTATGACCAGCATTACCAGGACATAACCGCCTCTGAAGCTCTTGAACAACAGGAATTACATGTTCTTCAGAAGGGTCTCGAAGTAAGACCTATTAATACCAAAACAAGCTACTCAGGAAAATAAGTCTCAGTCTTACTAAATTAACAGAGAGCAGAGCACACCATTAAAAATGAGAAACAATAAGAGGCACCAGTATGAGATTATAATCGGAAATTCCACACTATCACATAGAATATTTGCAAATAGGCTAAAAAATCAAGTCCATCATCAAAATAGATTGAATCTAAATCTCAAACTTCCTCCATTCTGATTTACTCACAAGTCTCAACATTGGATTTTTTACACTATTCAAAATCTTATGTTTGATTACAATTTGTGAGTTATACATTTAAAAAAATATGGTCATGTAGAATCATGTTAGATTCATCTCAATGAGTACTTTATTAAAATCCACTTTTAATAAAATAAAATAAAAATTAAAAAAAAAAAGAAAAGATATTTGTAGTTTAGATTATGCATTGGCAAACGTGAAACTCCTCAATGTTACAAGTAATACAGAACAACGTAAGTATATGTGCGAGTTTTCACTATAAGTGAGTGATCTACCACAAACGCAACAGTACATTTATTAAACAACAGAATTGCAATAAGGTGACACCTCCCTTGCTTCAAAATTTATAGCCATCTGATTGACTAATACAACGTATTATACTAAAGAAAGCAATTAAAACAAGGAATAATAAAAGTAGTCGAGCACAGTTTTGGTAATACCTCATCAGCAGTTATAATTGCCTTGATATGCTGAGCACCAAAAAAACACAGAATTACCAATCGGCTAGAAGAACAATTACAGAATTTGGAAAAAGGAAAAAAAATGGAATAAATTTCTGAACAAGTAAGAGAGAAGAGAAAACCTCCAAATTCAAAACAATAGCTTTCTCACGGCCCAGAATAGTAGAAGGGTAAGACAGAAGAGGATCTAAAATACGAAGATCTCGAGCATGAATATGAACTCGGTGCATAATAGCATACTTGTCAAGATCAAGAACAGTACCCTGACCAAAAGAATCAAGCAAAATCCAGCTGCGTGACCCAGCAGTTTTCTTCTTCAGACCTACACCCAAGGCCATCTGAGGGTCCACTGGAACTATGTACCCTTCTCTTCCCATAACTAATTTTTATCTCTTAGTTCATTCCTAGAAGAAATTTACTAGCAGTACTCAGTGGAAAAAACAGAACCAAAAAAAAATTTATTACAGTCAAAGTGTCATAAAAAATTCAAATAAAAACATAGTAGCACTTTAAAAGCATTACGTTCTTGTCAACATCTCATCTTTACGATACCACCAATGCTAAAATTGTTTGATGGAGTAGAATATCATTTACTTAGATGGAAGATGATATAAAGTGAAGTTATCCTTTATGGGGGAAAAAATATTAAATATCCCTCTGATTTGTTATCTTCATTCTTAAATGGACTTCATATGTTTAATTAAAGTGTACAGAGTAAGGGCTCGTTTACATTAGCTGAATAGAGCTGAGATGAACTGAATTGAATAGAAGTGTATTAATTGAACTAAATAGAGATGAACTGAACTGAATATAATCTGAAGTAAACAAGCCCTAAGAGTATTCATTATCACGGACTCAATGTTCTTGATCAAATCAGTAATCATTTTTTTATAAAGTAAATAAAAAATTACGAGCAAATATTCCAATCTTTAATGAGTTGTTAGTTCTAACTTCTAAATTAACAATTTTTTGAAAACAATTTTTTGTAAAATTAGTTTTACAACCCAAATAATGTAAATTTTCTACTAAGTCAAGCCAAATGTACATCAACCCAACAAAACTCTCCAAAACATAAACTTTGCTTTCCCTTTATTCATTTTTTTCTTACATATTTTAATAAAAATATATAATATATAAATAAATAAAATAAAGGGTTCACAAGTTAAGCCAAATGTATCTTAGTTATTTTCTCAGTTTGTTTCTAAAAGGAAAATCTTTTACTTTTTTTCCCATGCGATATTTTGAAATCTAAAACTAAAAGTATGAAGTTATTTTTATAAAAAAACATGTTTATCCAAATACTAAGAAAGTACAATTTTCTACATACTCTCTAGTGTGTAATCTTTTCATTTGTGCTTTTGTAATGCAATTATGGAGGTTTCATTAACTTCCAAGAATGGCAATGGAGATATGCAAAACCAAGAACGGCAAGATGATAATTTTTTTATTAACAAAGACGAAAATTTGGAATCTGTAAATGAAGAAATTTTCAAGTCTGTATTAACAACCGATAAGTTCGAAGCTCTAATGGCACCGACAAATATATTTATATCAGTACGAAAACTATGAATATCAGTATTGTTTCAAATGATTTAGGCCCTCTTTTTTTTTTACCTAATTTTTGAAATTTCAATTCAGTGCAATTTCAGCTCAATTTAGTTAAGCACATATAGTGTATAGGATTTAGCTTAATTCAATCGGTTCAATTCAGACAAATCCAATATTAATTCAATCCCATCAATTATATACTTATTATGATAATTAATTTTTCAATAGTAGAACAACAGATTATACAGAGTACTTGGGTAATATTTAGCTTTTTGCCAATATTGTCTATGAATATTTAAATTTAATTATGAGCATTAGTTACTTTAATACGATAAATATTTTCTACTAATGATGTTTAATGTAGTTTAAAAAGGTTAGTAATACATCATTAGTACAATAATGTGTTTTCATGAGATGAACACTTCTTTTGATGAAGTTTAAAATGAATATTGTATTAGTTTTGCATCATATACCATAGATAGAATTCTGTGAACATTAGCTCGTTTTTTAAAATTTTATATAATAATTTGGAGTTTGTGAGATAGGTATTAGTATAACATTAACTCGCTACTTTTTTTTTTTTGCTAATATTCAATTTTCTCATATAAAAGAGTATCAACTTTTCATCATTTGTATAATCAAATTTCTCGGTTTTTATTACCATTGAGTTTTCATCTGTTGATCAATTAGCAGTAATTGATGATGTTCATATGCCAGTTTATATTACTCCATTATACTTCGGGAAACACGAGAGAGATTCGGGATTGGGGATAAATTGAAAACCTAGCTGTAAAATCCCTAACTGATTCGAAGGAAAGAGGTAAAAAAAATTAAAATTAAAGGGTAATTACTAATTACTTAATTAGATTACATCTGAATTCTGAAACCACAAGATCAGCAAAACCAATGAAACAAATGCAGTATTTAAAACATTTAGAATTCCAATTTGCGAGAAAGAAATTCAAATGCAATAATCAAAGAGTTAAAAAAAAATTAATTAAAACCTTAAACTGACCTTGTTACTCTCGCAATTGCCGTAAACCTTCAAAAATCTTCAACAACTAATAGAAAATTCCCATCAAAATGAAAAGGGAAGAGAGAGATATAAGATTTTAGCAGTTGGGGTTTTGCAAAAATTGATGTTTCGCGTGAAAATTCAAAACCCCAAAATGTGAAATTTTTGAAAAAAAGGAAAAAATTGGTAGCAAAACTACAAAATTACATATCAGTGATTATCAGAAATTCAGAAGAAGCCAGAAGACTACATGTTGAAGGAGTTGAAGGGAATAAAGTTAAGAAGGTGCTTTTTGGTAAGAAAAAAGACAAAAGGAAACAACTACCCTATTTGTATTATTCGATCAACAATTTATAGGTCATTATAATTATATACCCGACAAATATATAATATGATATTTTAATGTAATTTTAAGTAATTTAAAGGCAGAAATTCAACACATTAATTAAATTAGGTGTATTTTGAAAATATATTTTTAATAAAATTATAAAAAATGTCACCGTAACGAACTTGTTAGATATAAAACGTGAAAAACTGGAAATCTTCGGTATTTGCTTTTTATATCCTTTGTTGCTTTTTGGCATTTTAATTGCTAGTTTGCAACTAACCTCCTTCACTTCCTCTTTCTTTTTATTTATTTTATTTATTTTTGGCAAAGTTCTTTCTTTTTATGATAGGGACTAACTCACTAACCTAACCTCCCTTTTTTTTAATGTCTTTTTTTGTGTTTGAGAAAGACTAACCAACTTCCCTTCTTGGCTCTTTCTTTTTGCAACTTTGGTATCTTTTTGCACTCAATTTTTACCGTTGTCAAGACATGATTTTATGCTAAATAATATGCTTCCTTTGTACTGATTTAATGGCAACAAATATTTTTTTAATTACATTTTTTAAAATATGGTCATGCTTGAATGTGTGCTTTTATTAGAATCATCTTAATGAATAGTTTATTAAAATCTGAACTACTTTTTATAACTCTTTCAAAAACACTATTTAAAACATTAAGGCAAAAGCTAATGAGCGCTCTGGGGCACTAGATAAGGAAATTAAAAATGGAAATAATAAATTATAATAAACATTATTTACATAGATCAACATGTGATTTTAGCATGCATTCAAGAATTATTATCACTATAAGAAATTTATAAATGCTTATTTGACACTCGTGATGTTTGTTAACAACAACGACATATTAATGTTGAACGCATCAGCAAGCATGAAACTTAGGGTTGTTCAAAGCGATCCGATCCGCGATCCGACTTATCCGATTCGAAAAAATCGGATATTTTTTATAAAAATAATTTCGGATATCCGATCTAAACTATCCGAAAAATTTTCAGATCGGATACGGATCACGAAATTTGGATTTTCGGATATCCGATCCAAAAAAATTTGGGCTTTTTTTTGGGCTTTTCCCTTTGTGAATTAAAAATGAAAAGAGGAAGAAAAAAAGAAAGAAAAAGGAATGAAGTAATTGTTAATTTGTCATATACAATCGACCAATTGCATTGCTAAAAGCAATATAATCAAATTGATCAATCTTCCTGACGAATTCAACAGCTCCATATGCAGTCAAAGGAAACAACCTTAATAAAAAATTGAAACAGAAAATTATACGGTAGCTAGCAATTTAACGATAATTCTTTGTAAGAACTAGAAGCTCCAACCAAATTTTATTACAACGTGATCTTCAATTTTCAAAGGTAGAGAGAGAAAGCGCGAGGTGTTAGTGAGATTGGTGAGGTTGAAGGAGAAGAAATGAATTCGAAACAGAGGATTTGTGTGATAGAACCACGGTTGAAGGAAGCTGTTAAATGTTTTGGATGGAGAAGAAATTAAATTAAGGTGTTAAAATCTTAATCGTACAAATACATTAGATTGTTTCTCACATTTCTTACCCTTATAAGTTATAACGTTTCTCACATGACCCTAAATCTCTCTCTCTATATATACATATATGTATATGAAATTGAAAAAAAGTATTTAAAAAAAAATTGCGGATCGTCGGATCGATCTGAAAATTTCAGATCTTTCGGATGGGATATCCGATTATTTTCAGATCATGATTTGGCCGATTTGAAATTTTCGGATATCCGAACTTTCGGATCGGATCAATCCGAATGAGCAGCCCTAAATTGAACCTTGCCAATATTGCAAGTAATATTGAATGGAAGAAGTGCACTTTTTTGTAAAAAGTTATCATGTTATATTATAAGATGATGGGACCAAGAACTTGCTATTTTTTTATCGGTATAAAAAGAAATATATTGCACCCAATATATTGTAAATTGAGTGAGGCCGAAATTGAGTCAGCATCGGATGTTGAAAATTGAAGTCGGGATCATAGTCGGTAAATCAAAGTTGGATGTGGGAGTCGGAGTTTGATCAGACATCCAACTAGTTATCGAGTCAGATTATTCCATTGCCAGCCTCACTATTTTAGAACAGATGAGTATTTACATCATAATAAATTAATAATGCATAACTTATTATTGCGTGCTTTGATGATTACATACATTGTTCTCAAACAGTCACAAACACCAAGTAACCACTATACATGAATAAAGTACCTACATTGAAGCCATTCTATTACAAACATCATCAAATTTGACAGTGTATTTCACAAAACATCATCACAAAACAAACACCATCAAAGTGTTGAACCATATTTCACACATTATACAACACAAACATCATCAAAGTGCTGAACCATGTTTCGCACATTATACAAAATGATCTCTACAAAAACTGTGCGAATTTGACAGTGTATACACAGCGATCAAATAGAATATCAGTCATCTGTGACCGCTTAGCCATCCACTACACAAAGTTGAGATTGATGCGCAGAATAGCATATGTTGATAATCAACAAGTTAAAGGAAGAACAATGATAAAAACATAATGAAAGCAAAAAAGAAAATACTTGCAAACTCCACAACATTTGCAGCTGGTCCGCTGGTCCATGCACGTTGACTACGTCTTTGTCATTGACAACCAATAGGTGATAATAAAGAATAAAGATGGTACCACCACAAGTAATCATCTAAAGAACGAGGGGAGGATAGTATCAAATTGTGAAGTAATAGTGCTAAATCCACTCAAAAAAAATATGCGATGCCATGTCAACAACAGTCGTCATCCAACCATTTATGCCTTCGGATTCTTTGGTCGAAATGCCTTTTTCGATTTTTGGGATCAAATGTGGCACACTATGGACGATACCAACTTTACCTACATAGTACATATAAATCAGGCAAGTACAGCTCAATAATGCTATAATGATGAATGAATCCAACCTAAATTGTCCTAAGTTTAGGATTGAGACAATAAGGCATCCACATCACCTGCATGAAACTGCAATATATTGTAAAGCACTGAAATTTTCAAAGATAAAATCTGGAAAAATTGATTAATAAACTCAGAAAACGTAATACAAAATTACAAAGATAGTGAGCAACTTGAGGTTGCAAGTCTCCAAAAGAGTAATTTTAGGTCACAAAAGCCTTTTCAACATTTTTCTCAAAAATTCTAACTCCCAACTCCCTACCTATATATATTGCTACTACCTTAATTGATTTTGTCTCATTCTAGTACATAAAATCACCAAAAAGCTAACAAGACAAAATACAAGTAAAAAGGACAAGAGTAAAAGTAAATAAAACAATAATAAAATCCTAAAAAACTAATTTAATCACTTGGTTTATTGAATTACACCTCCCTAAAAACCACCTTGTCCTCAAGATGGTGCCGTGGAAGCTTGCGTGGCCTCAAGGGCAGCGAGTTCTTGGCGCTCGTACTCTCTTCATCTTCCATGAGCATGACACTCAACTCACGGACCTTGCATTTGTGTCCGACTCGCCAGCGCTCGTCGCACTTGAAACACAATCCCTTGGACTTGCGATCTTGGAGCTCCTTCTCCGACAATCGCCGTCCATTACCTGAGAAGTTGTCAGTGGATTGGGCTGAATGGGCAGGGGCTGGGTTGCTCCGGTTCTGAACATTGGGGTGAGAGAATGAGTTACTCGACATTTGGTTTGAAGCTTTAGTTGGCACATGAGGTGAGAGAGGGGTCGATTGGGAATGTGGGAAATAATTTGGGTGGGGTGGGTAATTAATCTGTGAGGGTTTTTGGGTAGGAAATTGGGTTAGGCCTTGATAAGGGAGTGTGACTGGGTTATCATTAAAAAAAGAAAAAATGGAATCTGTAGAGCCTACATCTTGGGCCTTGGTGATTCTATGCTTCTCCTCAATTCTCATAGCAAGGTCCATGGCTTGCCCCAAGGTCCTAGGGTTTAGCACCCTCACTTCAGATCTGATTTTATCCTCCAACCCTTTGATGAATTGCTCCTTCATAATGGTCTCAGGTACGTCGTCGAGGGGAGAAGCCCGATCTATGAAAGCCTTCCTATACTCTGCCACCGTCGTCTTCTGAGTCACGACGAGCCCCTGTTCATGGAAGTTTCCGGAATCCATGGGTTGATATTGTGCCAGAGCCCGCACCTTCAAATCCTCCCAAGAAAGGAAGGGCCTTCTCCAGTTCTCCCATCGGTACCATCGAAGAGCGCCGCCTTCCATAGCTACCGCTGCTGCTTGGAACTTCTCAAACTCAGACATGTGGTGAAACTCGAAATATTGCTCACTCCTTATGATCCACTCATCTGGGTTGTCACCATTGAAGATGGGCATTTCGAGCTTTCTATATTTAGGGTTCCCCCTCCCTTCGTATCCGCCGCCGCCGCCATTGAGGGTTCGAAACCCTAGACCTGAGTGGGTGTCGTCCTTGCCGCCCTTAGCTTGCTCCAACAGGGCCCTCATTTCAGCAAAGAATCTTTCTTGCCCCTTTTTTAGGGTTTCGAAATGGTGTTCCTGATTTTCTTGGAGTCGGTTCAAGCGAAGCTCCATGTTCTCCACTCGAGTGCTCACATCATTCAGTCTCTCCTCCACCTGATAGATCCTCTGCGACTTGCCCACTGGCGCCATTGATGGTGCGCGTGCTTTGATACCAAGTGTAAAGCACTGAAAATTTCAAAGATAAAATTTGGAAAATTTGATTAATAAACTCATAAAACGTAATAGAAATATAGTGAGCAACTTGAGGTTGCAAGTCTCCAAAAGAGTGATTTTAGATCACAAATCTCTCAAGCCAAAGCCTTTTCAATATTTTTCTCTGAACAATCACCAAAAGCTGATAAAATCACCAAAAAAACTAACAAGACAAAATACAAGTAAAAAGGACGCGAGTAAAAGTAAATAAAACAAAAATAAAAATAATAAAATCCTAAAAACTAATTTAATCACTTGGTTCATTGCATATATATAAGTTAAATGTCTTGAACATATTCCTTCAAAAAAAAAAATTGTTTTGAATAGAAAGTTTTAAATTAATACTCAATTATTTCATCTTCTTAGAGGTTACATATCAAACCTGTTGCGAAAAGAGATTGGATAAGGGAAGTTCTTCAGCTCCCTATGAGCCTAAGAGTACCTCATCAACATGCACGAGGCATGCCATCATGGATGCGCGCATAGAGAATACTCATCAACTCTAGCCAGGCCTTGCAACTCAATAATATTAGTCGACCTAAGTGGACTACTGTTCTTATGGACAAAGAGTATGGATCCCAAAGGTTGATAGCAATTAAGAAGTAATGACCAAGAGCCCACATCTATGAAACCTGGTCCTTACACCTCTAAACATCATGAATATAGACTAAATGGTCACACCTCCATGCACATAGCACATAGAGTTGGTCACTGATGAGAGTTGGCTTGCCTCTCTTTCAAAAGCTTGCAGAACTCTAGTATTACATCCTTGCTACTACTTCAAACACTGGCAAGGCGACCTTCACTACATTAGCCGAGAATAGTAAAGTCATCATGTACAATAATCGTCATCTTCTCAAAGGACAAATGAAAATATTCGGTATCACCATCTCCCAATAAACACAGGTAGTAGAGCAACTTTGACAAGAGGGTACATAATCAAAGGTGAGCAAGGCCAAAAGATGATATGATTGATGAAGCAATCCTTTGGAATTTGAATTTCCTATGCTTTTCCTATTTCCCTCTAACCAAACACAATCCCATTATAGTCTTTCCTAGGAATTTGTACATCCAACCAAAGATGACCAATATGCTAAAATCAATTACTACATCTGAAACTTTTTATTTGCAACGATTTGACATAAAGTAGACAGTAAAATATCTAATCATTGCAAATAAAAAGTTATAGAGGTAGTACTAGGCATTACTTGGTTGACATTAAGTAATTCAACTACTTTGATTCCCAATTGTAAAAAAATTTTGAAATTATCACTATCATAAATTCATAATTGTAACACACACATTGTAAACTATGCAAAAGAACTAACTATTCTACTCCATATTAAAACAACAGATCCCTGTTACGTTCACACATGACTAAAAGGGCAGTCTTCCAAAGATATGACACAAAATTGCAAAGAGAGATTGCAAATATAAGGTTTAAGTATACAGGGACTCAGATGAGTAAGGAAGACATCATTTCTGTCCAGCAATACATAAAGCCTACAGATTTAAGCTGGGCAATATGTGTGCCTTGGATCTGCTAATAGTTTCCTCATTGTCCCCATTGCTCAAAATAAAAAAAATGATCGTCAGCCTTTATTTCTAAATTGCCCCCATTGCTAATAGGAATTCTTCTTATTATTATCCAACAAAATCATAGTTAAAGATTGAAAGTTGTAATTGGTTCAAACAAGTTTTTAACTCTCAAAGCCTCAATACATATAAGCAGAAAACAGCAGTTTCTCGTCTATAAGGGAAAATAAACACCGTGATTTTTCTCTTTTGTATAACACACAGTTTTCGAAACGAAATTGCTCATAAAACATATAGCTTCGAAACGAAATTGCTCATAAACCATATAGCTTCGAAACGAAATTGCTCATAAACCAGATAGCTTCGAAGCTAAATTGCTCATAAACAATAGTTTCGAAAAACGAAATTGCTTTAACTTAGGATCAACAAAACACCAAACAGAAGTCACTAACCAAGAATAAAGTATGGAGTATAAAAAAATCCAGCAAAACCCTAGATTTTGGGGATAATATGATGAGAAAAAGGTACCTTAATACTAGAAGGAAGAGCAAATTGATAAATGATAAGAGTACTGCAGCAATATTGATTACCTCAATTGATTTGCTTTCTCTCTCCTTGATAAGTTCAACTCAAGAGTAGCTCGTGGTCGTGGACATTGTTCCGAATTGCCAAATTGGTAGTGGTACCCGGTGATTTGTTTGTTTGTTCATTATTGCTAGGGACGTCACGACCCGATACACTCGTGAACAGCTCGCGAACAAGCTGGGTCAAAGTTTGGTCAAAGCTCGTTCGAATATAAATAAACGAGTCCGAGCAAAATTTTCAAGCTCGATTAATAAACGAGCTTTACTCGAACAAGGTAGTACTCGACTCGTTAAGGCTCGTGAACAGCTCGTTCAAGTTTGTTAAAAGCTCGTTCGTAATCGTTTAATACTCGTTAAAAACTCGTTTATATAATTCAAATTTTAAAATATATTTATTTATAGTATGCATCGTTTATATTTCAGAAATGTATGTTTTTCTATTTATATGAGCTAAATTTTGGACTAAAGTTTATCTCTTCTAAAATTATGCTATTCAATATCCATAATTAACTATTACTCCATTACCCTGTTTTTACTTTCATTTTCTTGAGTCTTAACCAAATCAAATTTTGGGCTATAAATTTTTATTTCTTTTATTACTTATGCTTGGGAAAAGGTTAAAATTAGAAATTAATATCACAATATGTACAAAGCTCGTTTAAACATATAAAAAGCTCGTTTATTAATGAGTTATCTTAGCTCGAGCTCAAGCTCGAATACGTTAACGAGCAAGCTCGAGCCGAGCTCGAACATGAAAAAATTAAACGAGCCAAGCTTGAACAATGTTTTTTAAAGCTCGGTTATGCTTGAGCTCGGCTCGAGCTCGATAAATATTAATCAAGCCTAGCTCGAACATGTTACTAATCGGTTCGGCTCGGCTCGTTGACATCTCTAATTATTGCATTAAAAAAGAAACTCATAAGTATTAGTGACTCTGCTAATTATTATGGGTAAGGATTAAACACTTTTTCTCTTTATTTTAAGAGCTGGTCTTTTAGTTAAAAAAAAATTCACCCGTGATGTACTATTGTTGAAGTCAGAACAACTCAACAAGCATAAACTTTTTTCCACATTTTTCAAACCTTATTAGGAGAGAGAAAAAAAAAGGTAGTTTGTTATTTTTTTTTCAAATTCATATATTATAAAAAATACAACTCCAAAAAATAAAATAAAAATACCAAAATTTATATTTTTTAATTCTCTACAAATAGAGACTGATATTGATATATTTTTATAACAGTAATTTTTTTGCCTTTTTAAAACACTTAGTAACCCCCATAAAATATTTAGTAACTCCATATAAATAATTGGTAACCCCTTATAAACATATACTTAGTAACTTAATATAAATATCTGATAGCTAAGTATAATTAATTTAGTAACACTAAAAAAAATTAACTGATAACCCATAATAAGTAATCCCACTGACTTATATAATCCCATTAAATATCTAACTTAGTCCTAGTAATCGCGCTGAATCATGGGAAAAAATATATGAGGCATACAGGACATATGCTCATGCAGAAGGCTTTGGAGTAAGAGAATCAACAACAAGATGGACACAAGGTGTTAATAGAACAATAAAATCAAAAGAGTGGGAGTGTTCGAAAGAGAGCTTTCGATGCACTAGTAAAACCAAGACAAGTACACCAAAATCATCGAAAAACACATCAAAAATTATGAATCAACTACCAAAAAAAGAAGCAACTACCGGTAACTAGAACATGTGGTGGTGCTTCTCTAAGGGCCAAAGTTAAAGATAGTACTTGGGAGGTTGATGTGCATATCACGAAACATAATCATGAATTGACAAGAAAATATTTGCAATATTTTCAAAGGTCGAAACCAAAGATGATAACATAAAAAGCTGATGCAATAGACCTTATGTTGGATAGTGGTTTAAGATCAGCACAATCATTCAACTTGATGGCTCATGAAGCAGGTGATATACAATCAATAAGACACACTGCAACATTTTCAAAGGTCGAAACGAAAGATGACAATATAAAAAGGTGATGCAATTGACCTTATGTTGGATAGTGGTTTAAGACCAGCACAATCATTCAACTTGATGGCTCATGAAGCAGGTGATATACAATCAATAAGACACACTTTAAAAGATCATTATAACTACATTTCAAGGAGGAAAATGAAAGAAATTGAGGGAAGAGATACACAAAATGTCATTGAAGACATGTATCAAAAGCAATATCAGGATTCAGATTATTTTTTTAGATTTAAAAATAAATGTTTGAGGGGTTACTGATTCATGTTTGAGGGGTTACTGATTCATGTCTGAGGGGTTAATGATTCATATTTGAGGGGTTACTGATTCATGTTTGACGGGTTACTAATCATGTCTGAGGGGTTACTTATCATGTCTGAGGGGTTACTGATTCATGTTTGAAGGGTTACTGATTCATGTCTGAGGGGTTACTGATTCATGTCTGAGGGGTTACTGATTCATGTTTGAGGGGTTATTAATTCATATTTAAGGAGATATTTATCATGTTTGAGGGGTTACTAATTGATGTTTGAGGGGTTATAGATATATGTTTAAGGGGTTACAGATTCATGTTTGAGGGGTTACTGATTCATGTTTGAGGGATTACTGATTGATGTTTAAGGGGTTACAGATTCATGTTTGAGGGGTTACCTATCATGTCTGAGGGGTTATTTATCATGTCTGAGGGGTTACAAATACATGTTTGAGGGGTTACTGATTCATGTTTCAGGGGTTACTGATTTATGTTTGAGGGGTTACTGATTCATGTTTGAGGGCTTATCATGTTTGAGGGGTTACTTATCATGTTTGAGGGGTTATTGATTCATGTTTGAGGAGATACTTATCATGTGTGAGGGGTTACTAATTGATGTTTGAGGGTTTACAGATATATGTTTAAGGGGTTACAGATTCATGTTTGAGGAGTTACAAATTCATGTTTGAGTGGTTACTTATCATGTGTGAGGGGTTACAAATTCATGTTTGAGGGGTTACAGATATATGTTTAAGGTTTTACAGATATATGTTTAAGGGGTTACAGATTCATGTTTGAGGGGTTACCTATTATGTCTCAGGGGTTACTTATCATGTCTCAGGGGTTACAAATACATGTTTAAGGGGTTACTGATTCATGTTTCAGGGGTTACTGATTTATGTTTGAGGGGTTACTGATTCATGTTTGAGGGGTTACTTATCATGTTTGAGGGGTTACTGATTCATGTCTTAGGGGTTACTTATAATGTTTAAGTGGTTACTTGGTAATCCCTTATAAACATACTCAGTAACCCATGTATCTACCAAATATTTATATCGGGCTACCACTAAGTATTTTATTGGGTTACTAAGTGTAACACCCCGCATTTTAGCAACGATGTTATTAGTGATAACGTCGTAAACAGGCAGTTACCAATTGATTTAATAAAAAAAATATAACTAAACTCGTGGAAGTAATACTTTTATTAATAATAATAATGGAATCCCAAATTACAAAAGGTTAAACTAAACCATAAATCTAGTCCTAAAACTAGAAATAAAATCTATTGCAAACAGAGGAATTGAAAACAGGGGCCTAGACACTCAATAACCGATCCCGCTTCTAGCCTCTATCCTGCTTACGTGCAAAATAGATTTAGGAGTCCACCATCAGTGGCGAGTAACTAGACTGTCCTACTTAGAAGTATGACCACATTACATACAATAATAGGGTTTGAAACACAGGATACAAGTACTACAACAGAGTTAGTAGCGGAAACATAACAACCAATAAACATCATACTCAAAGATTACCATGCTTACTTATCAATACAATTAATCTACATTATTAGACATTAAGAATATTTCCGACACGACTGAAGTCAATACAACAAACAAGTCCCTGACACGATTCATCACAGATGAACCGATAACAACAAACAAGTCCCCGACACGATTCATCACAGATGAACCGATACGACACGGCGCACGGCCGATACAACAAACAAGTCTCCGACACGATTCATCACAGATGAACTGATACGACACGGCGCAAAGCCGATACAACAAACAAGTCCCCGACACAATTCATCACAGATGAACCGATACGACACGGCGAAGGCCAATACAACAAACAAGTCCCCGACACGATTCATCACAGATGAACCGATACGACACGGCGCAAGGCCGATACAAGAAACAAGTCCCCGACACGATTCATCACAGATGAACCGATACGACACGACGCAAGGCCGATAACAACATTGAGACGACCGACTCAAAGCGATAAATGACACGACTCAAAATAAGCATCCAATAACACGACTCAAACCAGACGAGCATCAACAATCACGTATGACTCTTACAATAATGACACATCAAACTCAACAATCCAAATAAGCAATTATGCAAACCAACCAGACAACGCATGAATAACATGAAATAAACATAAAGGTTCAATTTTTATAATTAACAAACAAGATTTCAAGAATTAATCATCAAATAAGATAAAAATCCAAGCTTAACAACATGCTATCACACGCATAACATAATCGAAAATACCAAGCAAAAACAATGTCAAATTATCAAGATTAAATACAAGAACATCAAGAATTAATCATAGAACGAAATAGCTTAGAAGATCACACAAGAACATAAATTGATCAAACAAGAAAACAAATCTAACAACCTAGACAACATGTTTTATACGAAAATCATAACAACAATAACAACGTGATTCTAAGCCTAGTATTCTATGCAACCTAATCCTATTCCTAAGTAGAATAGCTAGTTACCTTAGAAGAACAACAAAACACACGCATAAACCACGCCCAAACACGCCACCTTCGACCACCAACGCACGACCATGAGCAAGGCAAGCTTTGATCTTCAAAGGCTAAAGGTTGAACTTTCTTTGATGAAGGTGTTTGAATTGATGAAGTGAAGTAGGAATATTTGGTAGGGTTTTGATGTATGTTGTAACGACCCGTATTTTAGCAGCGTTGCTTTCGGAGAAAACAACAATACAGATCATTATTATTTAAAAACCTTTATTATCAGATTTGTTAATTACAGCGGAAGCTCTAAACTTAGTTCATATTATTCAAATTAAACCATTAAATAATCCAAATTAATAAGGTTCCAAAGTCCATTATTACTACAAAATAAGGAAAAGCCCACTAATACTAATAATACAAAGGCTAGAAATGGTCAACAGGATAAACTACTACTAAGCTATCTTGCACACAATCCCAGCCCTTGCGTAACTCAATCAATTATCACCTGTACCTGTTAAAAGGATTTTGGGGTCCACAGTCAGTGGTGAGTAATTAGATTGTTCTACTTAATCAGTAGAACACAATTAGAAACATAATAATCATAACGGATCAACCAAACAGTCCAACAAAACATCAAGGGATCATATATAGACATTATCATTCAAGTACACAGCGGAAACAATCGTAATAACATAATAAACCGAGACCTTCCGAACTAACTTATTCAGTTCTAAACTTCTTGACACCACTAATGACCTTTCAGTTCCATTCAGTTCAGGTGCTAATCCGTGACCAGTCATATGCTCGTAGGGGAAACCTTAATTCTTCCCCAACTTTCCTTGCTCATGCCGGGTCAACCACGAAGATCTACTTCCCGGCACTGGGATCAAGAACTGTCCCAAATCCGAAGATGGGACAGTGGCTTCAACTATACCTATGTTCATGGCAACTTAAGGCACTAGATAGGCGGTCACTTCATAGTTAATCATCTTTTACATTTCAATTCTGTTCTCAATTCCAATTCATAACTCAATCCTTTAATGACACATCTTGACTTCTAACCAATTCTAGTCCAACTTAACTTGACTCATAACTCTAATCTAGGACTTGTACCACTCGACATACTCAATAAAACAATAATTAATTCAATTCTTAAATAATCATATAAACAATTCAATCAATCAATTAAATAAATAAATAATCATATAAACTAACAATCATCAACAAATATTACTTAAAACATGATAAAAATCCTCTTTTTATTATTGTAAACCACTCGACATTTTGAATGAAGCAACCAAAAATTGACACTTTAAATTATTCAAATACAATTATCAACAATTAATCCTATAAACTTAATAATAAATCATAAAATTATACTTTAAACATTAAATTATCAAATATGGACTAAAACAAGATCAAAATCAACCCTTCATCATATATGAATCACACGGCTTTGATGGTTCAAACAAACATCAAGAATAATTTCAAGAATTAATATTATCATAATTAAATTTAAAGATTTAATTCAAGATTATTAATAATAACTCAAGAATTATCAAGATTCAACAAGAAAAGTCAGATTTTTATTTCCCTTTTAATCATACAACCATTCGGCTTTTATACAATCAAGAACCAAGATAGTAATTTTAGTTTAAGACTTTAATTTAACAATTAAATAATCAAGATCATCAATATAATTCAAGAAAATATCATAAAATCATCAAAATCACATTTATTCTACCCGACCATCACACGATAATTACTAATATCCATCAACATTTAATTCAAAATTTAAACAACACAATTCTAAACAATTCTAGACATGATTAAACCTATTCTCAAAATTATATAACTAATCTATCCTACAGATTAAATAAAGCAATCTAATTACCTTTGATTTGGAGAGAAAGGCTTCGAACAAACCAAAATATCACGGCTTCTTTGGGGTTCTTTAAGCTTTTTTGGAAGGAAAAGGTAATATGTTAAATTGTGATTGTTGTTCCTTTTATTCTTCTTGATGCCGTGTGAAAAGAGGGGTAATAGGGGGTTTTAGTTTCCTATAATTTAGTAGGGAGAATAGGTAAGCAAAGGTTCAATTTTTAGATTGGTCAAAATAGATATAGATTAGTAATATTGGTGGAGATAAGTTAAATAAATCAATTAAAGGGAAAGAAATAAGGAGGGGGTCGTGAGGTAGGGTAAAGAAGAGGGATCAGTTGGGCTTGGGTTTTGGAAAGATGAGATTACAGTTCGGGCCAAGATTAAATTGCTACACAAATTTAATAATTAATTAAATAATAATCAATTAAATGATTAATTAATTAACTATTTAATTAATTAAGAAAAATTTAAAATATCCCGAAATTTCGGGGTATTACATATGTGCCATGAGGGCCTAGTAGAAGAGAGGAAGGAGTTGTTTTGTTTTAGTTTGATCATATGATTAGTAATGAATAAAGGGTGGGTTTTTATGTAATATAAATAGGATAAAAGGATTTTACTGAATGATAGGAATTAGATTAGGAAAAGAAATTAAAGGGGAAAAGGAAGAGTTTTTATTTGTAGTTTAGGATTGAAAAAAAAAAGGAAAAAAAAAACCAAAGGGGCCGGCTAGGGAGATGCAAAGTAAGATTTTTTTTTTATGTTCCTAAAATGTAGTAAGGTAGTTAGGAGAATAAAAATGGGATTTTTAGGATTAAAATAGATATGAATTGTTGATTAGGGCTAATAAAACAAATTAATAATAAAAAGGAAACTAGTAATATGGGGCCGGCTAGATGGGGAATTGAGGCAAGTTTGGGCTTGTTTTAACACACATAATCAAGTCCGTTGGCCCAAATTAGAATATTGGATTTTACGGCTTAATTCCAAACGAAATTTTACGGCCCAAAAATCCGGGTCGTTACACTAAGTGTTTTAAAAGAGCTAAAAATTTAATGTTATAAAACTATATCAATATGGGTCTCTATTTGTAGAGAGTTAAAAAATATAAATTTTGGTATTTTTATTTTATTTTTTGGAGTTGTATTTTTTGTAATATATACATTTGAAAAAAATAACAAAATATGTACTTTCTCTCTCCTAGTAGGATTTGGAATAGGGAAAAAATGTCTATATTTGTTGTACAGTGCAAATTTGCAAGTGCATATGCGTTTTTTTTTTTTTTTTTTGCAGAGTATTACCATGAGGCCACATCATTAATTAACAATGTGGCTGGCCACACCATTAATTAACGGTACGGCTGGCCACATATAAGAATTTGCCTTATTTTAATATTACATCGTTACACATAACAATTAACGGATATAATATATTGTAACTTTGACTTCTTTAATTTTATATAGACAACGGAAAAAAAAAAAGTCATGCAAAATCTCGTTTAATTACAATGATTGTAACTTTGACTTCTTTTTAAATACAATAATTTGAAATAAAGTTTTAGATAGGCAAAAATGTGTAATCATTGCATTTAAAAAAACCGATGTAGTATATTATTTTTATATTTTTTATTATATAAAATTAAAAAATTTAGTGTTTAAGTTATATCATAGGAGTTTAGGAGATGTAAAAAATAAATTGAGCACTTATTTTGAAAAATGATTTTGGCACCCCAAAATTAATTTTGGCATCCCTCCGCCTCTCACATGAATAGTAACCATAATTAAACCCCCATTTTGAGACAGGGAAATAACATAGTTACACACACGAGAAAAATCAAGATACGTTAAGAAAATTTAAATAATCATTTGTAGACTACACACCAACCTATCAACCAAGGCATTTTTTGGTGAAGTTCAACAAATGATGGTAACTTGAACAACAATTATAGAAGGCATGTTATTGATAAACTGAAGATAAGATTAACCAAAGCTAATAAACAACAAACTCCTTTGAAAAACAAGTGATATAAAAGAAAAACCAAACAAAGAAGTGCTATAATATATTAAGTACAAAATCATATCCTCATAGGTAAGAAGTTTAGGAGTAATGACATTTATGAGAGATTTTTCCTCTCATGGGACAACATGCTCATGACCTAATATCACAAATTCACATGAACTCCATGGCCCCCAATTTTTATTTTTTTTAGGAAAAATACACAAAGACCCGCACAAAGCTTCCTACTTCAAAAAATAACCTTAGCAGGTGGGACGGGCATGGTATAAGAACAAACTTTACAGCTAAAACTCACTTCAAAACTATACACTAGCATAAGTGCATAACTGTAATCTGTAAAACCCTCCTATGATAGACAAAATTACAACTTTTAGTCCCTTAATACCTTCAAGAGCATAACAAATGAAAATTCCAAAAACAAAAAGTGTTAATAGCATCTATACTTCATAGACTAACCCATGCAGGTCATCAAGTTGCTGATCTGCTTTGTAGAAAATGCCATACTTATTACTTACATCAATTCAGTCCTCATCCATGTCAAGAATACAAAGCTGTTCGTCCGTCCACTCCTGGACTGCACTTTTAGAAATCAAACCCAGCCTTTGCTTCTTCACTCCATTATTTGTAGGCTCAAGAGCATCTTCTTCCACAACCTCACTTGTAGTATTCCCTGTTTCTGTTCGCTGTTGGCTCAAGAGCATCTTCTTCGCTGTTTCTGTTCGTTGTATTGAATTTGGACCGCCATTTATTTCATTTATGTCTCTCTTGGCCAAACTCTTGGCCATACATGGAGCAGAACTACTGACTCTCAGCCTCTTAATATCAAAATCACTAACATTCTCAGTTGTGCTTCTGTTACAGTTATTCCCTTGCAGCAGCTTTTCAACTTGAGTACCATTTGCCTGCCAATTTCGGTTTCTTTGGTTCTCCATTATACCTGGGGCAGTATTAGAATCTCTACCTGGTTGGCTTGTTGTACCTGAATTGTCTCCTTTCCTTTTACTGTAACAATCAAATGTACTATCGTCTGAACAATCCAGATCGATGTGAAGAGGCTCATCTGAAATTTTATCAGCTACAGTTTCTATCTGTCTGCTACTGTTCTGACTTCTAGGCTGCATATGGTGTTCTTTTCCCGAAATTTCTGCATTTACGGTTTTTCCTTTTGTACTAAAACTCTGATTCACATTTCCAACGATCAGTTCAGATCTTCCACATACCAGAGATGAAGTCTTCACTACTTCTAGAGAGTCTGCACTCAATACTAATAACAGAAGATTGGTGTCAAAATCAATAGAGCGCATTTTGCAACACATTGAATGGCAACTCAGTATTGGCACTAGTTTTTACTCCGTATATGATTGGTATGAAACAACACGAATGACAACAGAACGAGATGTGTGTGTGTGTGTGAGAGAGAGAGAGAGAGAGAAGGGGGGGGGGGGGGGGTGCAAATTCTAACATTCATAGAAACTAAAAGAAAGTTAATGATGATTGATTTTAATGATACATCTCTGTTCACAATTTCACACAGTACACATCCATTGGTAAAAAGTGAATCAATAAGTATAAAACAAGATATCATTTTTGCTTCTATTACCACAAATCAGCATAAACATTAATACCTAAAATATAAGCCCACCCCATAAGTAGTCCCTGACACTATGATCACATTCAGAAAGAAACACTTCCCACAAAAATATGAAAAAAAAAGAGAGTATTTTTTTTTTGGTAAATGAAAAGACATATTGCACCAAACTCCTTTTACAACCTAAAGCCTAGCCTCAAGTGTGACAATCCTACAAGGTAGGCTCCCCACAACAAGAAGCACTGGCAACTATGGTAACAGGCTACCAGCATACATATCATGTCCAATTCAGATTGGCAATCCAAGTTCTATCCATGCTACTTTGTTTACAATCATTAAGCATTCTACATCTTATTTTATCAAAAAAGAGGATTTTATCGAAACTAAAAACAATGTAATACAGGGTATGTAGTGTAGTTATGTAGACTTACTGAAATTAAGTCTTTCAAGGAAAGATAGTGAAACAGCTTATTAATGTGAAATATGCTTTTCTACAAGATGTTCCATTGCACATAAAACAGCCAGTTATGAATATTTTAGTTGCCATAGTACTGCCTTGATTAGCTTCAGAAGAGGAACCACTGAAAAATGCTACCTGGAGTACTGCCTTGATTAGCTTCTGGAAAACTTTGGACTCCACCATCTACTGAAATTACCTGCATCAGAAATTGGGTATGGCTTGAGTTATTTTCTGGTATAGAAAGCAACAGATCCCAGTCCATACAACATAGCAGTTCAAATTAACAGATCATAAATATTTCATCAGAATTCAGAATTAGCAGCTTCAGACAGAAGCATATACGAAGTAAACAATTAAAAACACTCACTAAAGTTCCAGCTTTCAAATGGGTTATGCCATAAAAATAATGCCAAGAAATAAATTGATACAATGGATGGTTTAATAAGTAACATTCAATTACCAATTGGGTTCTCTTCATCAAACTCTATGCTCTCATTGGAGCCATTAACATCATTGCCCAATCTATCATCAGATTCATCACATCAAGGCTTCTTGAATATGTTGCTTTAAATTACATACAGAACAATGCAAACAATATATCAACAGATCATTGTAATATAAACAGCATTGTCTCAGTCCAGCAACAAATTATGGTTTCAGACAACAGTACCCTGTTGCAACTTAAATGTGAAACTTAACTGACCGGAACCTTCTTCAAAACAAAATGGTTAACAATCTATTAAGCACATTCTCTAAAATTTGAACTTATCTGAAAAAGACAAACAAAATATCTAACTTGGGTTGTCATTGAGCTCATCCATTATCCCATTCCAAATTGTTTTCCATGTTGAGCCTCTTCATTTTTCTAGCAACCCTTTCCAAAAGGAACTAGCTGTACCATGTACTATAACTAGTTTATTTTTCTTTTTATAACAATAAAATAATGCAGTACTCACAAAAAAAAATACAGCTCATATCAGAACATACGTAAATGAGATCAATCAAATTTCATATCAAACACTTCTAATCGTTCCAAGAGTCCACTAACTTGAAATCTATTACATGAGCATACCTTAGCAATATTGCCTCTTGTTATGTTTAGATAACAAGACGTGTACGAAGAAGAAAAGGCGACAACCTGGAGACATAATTCTTCATGTCAGTCCCAAATTACAGCAAGTATTGCAAAAAGTTCAGTTTCAAGTTAGGATATAAGAAAGCAATAATTAATTAGCTGCCAACACCTTAAAACCTAACCTTCTGTAGTATCAAAACTGAGCCAACAGTAATCAATTTTCCAAACTCCCCTATAGCGAGGACTTTCCCGTGAACAGTAGCATCAATAGTATCAGTTGGATCCTGCATGTCAAGTTCCAAGTGACAATTCACAGACAAGAAAAATTCAGCAACAAGTCCTCAAAAGTACACCCAAAACATGAGTCAGCGAAATACAAGATTGAGTGTATACCTTAAGGGTAATCTTCATATCACCAAGACCGTTTTGGGTACAAGATTTCACCACACCAACAACCTATATTAATCAAAGCAAATTGTAGGGCAGATTAACTCAAGGCAATAGAATAAACAACTATCTTAAGCATCTCTTCTTTGTGCACATTTACTTGTTTTTCAAGAGTCTCCATTACATAATCCATTTCAAGCATGGAAAAAAAAGTAGAAATTTAGTAAAGCATTAAGCATGTAACTGTTTAACAAGTTGCTACATAAAAAAAGCATATCCTTAGATTTTTGCCTCACAATTAGCAAACAGATAAGTAGTAACTACCATACACAAGTGACTAATATCATCAAACTCAAACCCCTGATCCAGAAATTTTAGGGTTTTACCAAACAAAAATTGCCTGTTTTCTAAGATATCTAAAGGCAGGACCTATTAGGCAGTTTGATTTAGAGTACATTTCTCTATTAGTTAGCGACTTAGTGTGCTTTCTCTTTGTGCCAATTGTCCTCCCTCAAAATACCTTATTCTTGCAACATGTGTTATAAAAACCAATAACTTCATACATGAGTAGATTCAAGTATAAAGAGAATATAACACTCAACTTCACCATGAGCAAATTGCTAATAGCCCCCCACATCAGATACAATTCTTCCCTTGTAAAAATTTCATTTTATGTTCCTGGATTACACCCAAGGAATCAAAAACATTCATATTTATTTTCTATACATTTGAAACATTAACAATGCTCTACTTCCAATCCAATGGACTGCCATCCATTTGACCAAATTAATAAATAAAGTACATAAATCAAACAGAAAAATAGTCTTACAATCTCAAATTATAGTCTTACTTATGTTGAGAGTAAAAATTCAGAATGGTAATTGAGATTGAGCTTAGCATTCTTAAAATTAGTTCTTTTGACCAAAAAACCAACGTATTTCACAACAAATCAATTATCACCAAATTCAAAATTTTCACAAATTATATTTAAAAAACACATAATCAGACAGGAAATAACCTTGTTAATTCTTTCAGCATTGACACACTTCTTGATATCCTTTAGAGGAGTCGTGTCAGCCACACCTATGTTCCCAAAAAATTTAAACCCACAAATTAGAATCATAATTAGGTTGAAATTGAAACCCATTAAAAGCGTAAGAACAATCGAATTAATACTACAACAACAGAATTTCACATTTTAAAAAAAAAAAAAATCGAAACCCATCAAAAGGGTATTGGAAGTACCATGATTCCGAAGATAATCAAGAGCAGAAACCCAAGGATTGCGCAGAAACTCTTGATCAGAATCCTCCTGAAATCTGCGAATGTATTCCTGAGTAGAAACGGAAGTGTTAAGAGGTTGTTTAGAATGAGAATCAAAACGAGTGTTTCGATGCATAGCGGCTTGAACGGCGGCGGCAGGGCCAGGGATGATGCGGCGAGGAGAGAAGGTGGTTGATAGCGGAGGTGGGTGGTGATGGTTGTTGCAGCGGCGGAGAGGAGAGAGTGAGGACGAAAGGTCAGTTTCGTCAATGTCAAGCGACTCCCATGGCTCCTCTGCTTCCATATTTGTACCCAAGTGTTTGTGTGTGAAGGACGTTTTGGTTGGGACTTGGAAGTGAAGACTGAAGAGTATAAACTGCAGTATTTTCAAAGCAGATTTGAGTTTCGCGCCTTTACAATTTTATTTTACTGTAACTTTTTTTTTAGTTGTGCAAATAACAATCATAATCTCTAATTCTCTATTATAGATTTAGAGTATATTATACGAGTACAGAAGGAGGAAAGCCTACTACCTCAATTTGAGGTGTTTACAAATTTCTCAAATGAACATTTCGTACAAAAGTGAGCAGTGCGATGGTGTCCTTGTGAAAAGTCCAGTTTACCCTCAATATATAGGATGCGTTCTCTTTAATTTATTTATCAAGTCTCAAAATTTATTAGGTTTAATTAGGTCAAGTCATATCAGATCAGGTGTAATAAATTATAATTATGTCAGTTTTAATAGATTTAATCATGTCAAATCAGGTGGAATTGAATAATGTGCAGATAAGGCACCCATAATAGAGATTATAATTATTAGGAAAAGCTATAGTTGCTTTTTGTGTATGTTACGTACTTACGTGTGCGTGACACTTGAGATTGAAATATTAAATGATAATGTTACGTGCGCGCGGCACATAGTGGATAATTTTTTAAAAACAAAATTAATAGTTGCTGTTATTTAAAAGATTTTTTTTCTTATTATAATCAAGTGTATAATTAAACTTCTATTAATTTTGTTCATTTCAAAAACTAACATTATTTTTCCATACTTTTTAAATAAAAACTTAAAATTATATTGTAGTGTTTATGGTAAACTTTTACAAAATATTCATCAGAGATGTTCATTACCCAAAAAGCGGACATTTTTGCAGCCCATAACTCAATTTGCTAAATGTGAGTACTCGTTGGCCAGACACTTCTTTAAGTGTACTCAGTCAACGGATGCCCATTATAGGCATGGATAAAATACCCGGTTTGAAAATACACAAATTTTATAAATTCTTTGCAAAACAAATTGTGGGTCTCCCGGTAAATGATGACATATTTTTTAGTCATCCCCGACGCGCAAAAATTTACGTAATTGGTGTTAGTCAGATATGTCATCCGCAAAATTCAAATTTTCCTTTAAAATTATTCGTCACAAAAGAGGCCGGCAGATGGATCATGGTGTTGAGTCCCCTCCTCCATATTGATTCAATCACATATTTAAGAAAAAGAAATTTATAGTTATATTATGAAATATATACAGAGTATACGAAATTTTATTTAATATTTTATGCAAAATAATTTTCTAGGGCGTTAAATTAAGATTTTTAAAAAATAAAATTCATTATTTTATGTAATTTTTAAAATATTTCATGAAAAATAAATTTCACTATAATTTTAAGCCGTGCATTGCATGGGTGCTAAACTAGTATTTGCATATATAATGAATATTAATCTATTTATATCTATAATTCATATCAATATATAACATTATCTAAATTCAATAGTATATGTCTATTATTATTATGTATATGCTTATTTAATGAATATTTATTTATTTAACGCATGCATCATCAAATGATAGTATTAATTAAAAAAGAGGTCAGGAGGGAACCACATTGCCCCCGGAAAAGTGTTCTACCCTAAAGTTTTTAAAAATTCAATTAGTATCACTCCTAACTACGGAATATTAAAAAAGTTATTACAATGTTTGAACTTGTTAAAATGAAAATATTACAAAATATAAATTCCATACAAATAAAATAAATAAATAAATAGACACTCATATTGATTTAATTTTCTATAAATAAACACTCATATTGATATAGTTTGTCACATAAAAAACATTTACCAAATAAATGATTTTTTTTAATGATTATGTGAATGAGTGCGAATTTAACAAATATTTTAATTTTTTAAACAAACAACATTGCTTTTTTTTTTTTGTTTAGATAAATTAAAAGATACATTTAAAATATCATCGCGCGCAAAACGTGCAAACAAGACTAGTTGTTAATTATATTTTCAAAGGTTCATAGATCGAAGTGGTTTGTATTTGCCCTTTCAAAAAATGATTTGTATTTGCTAATGCAACATTATATTTTATGTAAGTTAAATGATTAAAATAAAGTGAAAATCAAACAAAATGAATTATCTAATAAAATAGCAACATGGGAATAAAACAATTTTTTAAAATTAAAAAAAAAAAAACAAAAAACTGAGCAACATGGAGAAAATTCAACAATCTACAAAACAACTATTTTTATTATTTGAAATAAAATAAATCTCTAGGTACCCTTGTAGTCATATTCTCATATTCCTTCCACACCACCTAATTCTACCAACTTTCAATTTACACGTTTGTCAATGCACGCACATTATTATTAATTCAATATTCCCCTGTACATATATGCATGCATGTCATGTTCTAATATCATGTATATGTAGAGGATAAGTGAATGGTTCAGTGGGCCACATCCCACCTTGCAATTTTTTTTATCGCGAGGTCGATTTCTTGCCGTACATGTATTTTTAGCTCAGTTAACACTGGGATAAGAGCCGCGCGTGTTGGTTCCATTTATTTTACCTTGAACCTATTTTTTTTGTCAGATGAAACCTTGACCTTAGATTTTTAACTTTAATTTCCTCATAATTGAAAAAAAATCGTAGTGTTTTTTCTATTTAAGAAAAAAAACTTACATAATTTATTAAATTACTTGAACATTTATTTGTATGTAATGACAGGGATGAGTGCAATGAGCTCTCGCGTTAATGACATGTATTCTATTAATCGTGATGTTGGAGTGCAACAAATACATGGATGCATGCACGAACAAGCGGAATAACCATGAGGGTGTTGGAGATTAATCTAGAAAAATCTAGATGTCTTATAGAGAAATTTGGATAGATATATAATCTACAAAATTCTTGTGTAGAGATTATGTGATGAAGTTTCTAGAGAAATATTAAGTATTAGACAAGTGTAGAAAATTCTAGAATATAGGCTGCAACAAGTATAAATATGTGATTGATGCATGAGATGTAAGAGAGCTAATAAAGGAGAGCTCCACCAAAATTTTAGGAGAGGTAGAAACAAAGGGTTATACCAAGTTGGAGTGAAAAATGAAAGACACGAGCTCTCAAGAAAAACAATATGTTGTAATCAATCAATTACAATAAATGAAAATACAAGTGTAATACCTCGAAATTTAGGGCCAGAAAATTTCGCGGTTATTAATTTTATTTATGCATTCTAAGTCCAAATAGGCCATTTAATTTGGACTGTTTTTTTTTATTGTCCAATCTTTTCTACTCAAATTGGGCCAAAGACCCAATCTTTTTTTTTTTTTCTTTTTTCTTCTTTCTCTTTGGCCGGTTTCCCTTCCTCATTTGGGCCAATGAGTATTTTGTTTTAATTTAATTAATAATTATGTTAATTAATCAATTAAATTAGTTAGCCCTAAACTCTTTCAAACCTACCCCATTTACCAAGTCTAGGTTTCCCTATTTTTAGTACCCTACACGGCTCCCCTTGGGTCTTTTTAGGGTTACTTCTTTTTTTTTTTATCTTTTTCTATAAATAAGGCTTATGCCTTATACTTGTTCCCTAATTGCAATTTCTCTTAACACTAAAAATTATTTTTCCTTACCTTTCTCTCTATTAGCCGTGCATATTGATCACCAAAGGGGTGATTTTTGCCTTGGAATTTTAGCGATTAAAGGTAACTTCGCTATCTCGTTTAATTTTGGAACAAGTTAATCATATAGTTGAATAGGATTAAAAACATGAAAATTGCTAGGATTTAGTATAATGTTCATCTAAGAAAAGTCGAACACCATGATGATGTTATTATGTAATTATTCTTGATGATAGTATGTAATATTTATGAGTTATTATGAAATTTTCTTGATTATTTTATGTAGTTTCTTGAAATCTGAAATTGTTGAATAATTACTTGTATGAATTTATTTCTTAATCAAATCGTATTATTTCTTGATGAAATTTTTATGGAAGTTTCTCTATTGTTTTATTATGAATCATGAATTGTTTCGTGACAAAATTCGTCCGTTTATTTCTTGAAATAATTTAATCTATCAAACCGGTAAAACTGTCCAGAATTGGTTTACGAATTTATTAGGATACTTAATCAACTCGGAATGCTACGAAATTTTAGGTGGAAGTCCGTAATAGTGTTTTACAGCTTTTTTATAATTTTCGTAATTTTTAAAGTTTGTTTGATATGGCAGAAAAATCTGAAACTGAATTCAGCCTAATCTGATTTGTTTGTTATAAAATTCCTTAAAAATAGTAAAAGATGTTATTTTTGAACGAAAATTATGGACGTGCAACCTTGAACCTATATTTAACTTTCATTAAAATTTCGAGAGTAATCGAGACCTTTAAAAGGTCGTTCGTAATTTAATTCTTTAAAAATCAGATTGTGTAAAATATTGTAATTAAATTATTAAAACATGTTATTTTGAATTCTTGAATTCAATCTTGATCTTGTTTGAACCCTATGATAGCCGTGTGGTGTGATGTAAATAAAGGAATAATTTTGATCTTGTTTTAATCCATGTTTTATGATTTAATGTTTAAAGTAAATTAAATTGTTTATTATTAAGTTTATTTGATTAATTGTTGTTAATTGTATCTAATTGATCAAAAGTATAATTTTTGGTATTTTGATGGGAAAATGTCGAGTAGGTCCAATTATGAAAAATAGGATCTTTATCATGTTTTTAGGTAATTATTGTTGTTTGTTGCTATTATAGATGATTATTTAATCTAATTAATTTAATATTTAGTAATTGTATTTATTTAATTTAAAGTATAAATTTTGGGTAATATTTTTATGAATGTCGAATGGCTCATTTATAGGTTGATAATTTTTAGTTTATTTTAGACCTATAATTATATTTGGATAATTATTAAGAGTTTATAGAATAAGATATAACTTTAAGGATAGGTTATAATATAAGATTTGAGGACATAAAATATTAATAGGGAAAGAAAGGAAACAGAGTAAAAGGAATACGAATCGTTTCGATCTCTGGCTAGGAAAGACTTGGTATTTAAGGTGGCCAATATACGTGCCGCACCTCTCTTTCCTGGGACTTCGAACGGTTCATTTCCGAATACGGTCACCTAGTATTTCCCGATATAAGATAAGATATGATAATGAAGATATAAGATAAAATAAGGACGCCTACCTGATGACTCGAGTAGTCAGACTAGGTTAAGTCGAGGCCGCTGCTCAATGGGACGAGTACACGAGCTCCCCCGAGTAGTTCTGGGTCTTAGGATATGTAGTCGTCTAGTAGTAGTACACGAGCTGCTATTAGGAGTTATGGCCATAGCTTAGGCTTAGTGGTGAAACACGAGATCCGCTACGGGTTGAGTACACGAGCTCACCCCGGCATGTTCTAGGAAAGTTGTGGTGAAACACGAGATCCACAACGAGTTATAGTGACCGGTCCAATGAAAGATGATATGATATAAATTATAAGATATGATATGATGAAATGAAAGAATAAGATATGATATGTTAAGATATGATATGAATACGAGAGTATGAAAACCATATAGTATAAGCTAAGGATTAAATGTATAAGTCTTCCGCTGTGTATGATTCAAAGTATATATATTATGAGCAGGTACATTGTATGTATATATGTACTCGTATGATGTGATGATGTATGTATATGTATTCGTATGATTATATGTATCTGTATTCGTATGTATTGTGTACATGTATATCTGTGTTGTATTCGTATTTGTATGTATTCCTAACCGTATTTTGCAGGTATTATTATACGTATGGCATACGTACTTTTATATGTATTTTATACGTATTTCTAACTGTATTTCTGCAGGTATATTTATACGTATTTTACACGTATTTTATACATATTCGTATACGTATTTTTGTACGTATTTTTATACGTATCTCGTATAATTTTGTATACATTGTATCATGTTGTATGTGTGTTTTCATGTGTATATTCTATGATATTATGTGTTTAGCGGTCCCTCAATTAAGCGGGACATCCTAGTTACTCGCCACTGACGGTGGACCCCCCCTCAGTTTCAGGTGACGATGCGGCAGCATAGAGCGAGCTTCCGTTGGATGGGCTTGAGTAGTTTAGATTTATTTTAGTTATTCCAGGACTTTTGAGACAATAATATGGTTATATTTATAATCCCAGTCTGTTGGGAAAACATCTATTTTGATCATGTAACACTTAGGCCCATATGCCTTATTTGACTTTTGGATTTTAGTTCAGTATTTTAGTATAAGTTGCTTAATTTTAATTAATTAATTTCATTTATAGTTTAAATTGTTTAAGTAATGATCCGAATGTCGATTCCCTTTGTAAATCGACAAGTCAAAAAGTCTGGTTGTTACAACAAGTCCATCACACAAAATTACAGGTCCATCAAAACTTCCGCGTTCGCCCAAATTTCCATCAGAGGGTGCAACAAACCGGAAGATTGCAAAAGTTATTGTGACAATTACAAGCCAGTATGCCGTCTGGGCTTGTTTACTTCAGATTATATTGTTGAGATTTATTGATTTAGAATATAAATGTATATAGTTATGAATATTTATAATACTAGACATGGGTTTTGAAGTTCATAATTATGCAAAGTTTATTTGCGATTTATGTCATTAAACATTGAGGAAAGTATAGCGAAAACAATGGCAAATCGCGAGTCGTGACGCATGCTCGCTACCACGTGAAAACAAATCAACTTGCCAAAATAGACAGAAGGTTCTCGCGAATCACGAGTCGCGACTCGCGAGCCTGTTGGTTCATGTTAGTTTCTGTTCGGTTTTTTCCCGTTGTGTTGTGTCGCTTGGGGTTAATTGCTATACGTATGATGTGTTGATATATAACTTATCATCAGAAGTGAGAGAGAAAAGAAGTTACATTCATTTTTTTCATCTCTCTCAAATTGCTCTTGCAAAACCTAAGTATTATCTCCATTGTTACATAAGATAGACATCAAATTTGTTGTCACTTGGTGATAGTTGAAACTAGGCTCGATTATCACTGTTTCTTGTTGTATCTCGTCAACAAATTCCTTGCAAACCGGCCTAAAAAATTGGGTAGAAATATTGTTTTCGGGAAAGTGTTCCCGTACACGCCTCGAGAGTTTGTTCCTACTATTACCTATAATTCACTAATTTCTCCAACATATATTCAGTTCAGTTCAGTTAAGTTAAGTTCAGTTCATCTCTATTCAGTTTAGTTCAGTTCATCAATTAATTAATACACTTCTATTCAGTTCAGTTCAGTTCAGTTCATCTCTATTCAGCTAATATAAATGAGTCCTTAATGGCCAATGTTGTTGTGCGTAATTTTTAAATATTTTTGTTTCATTAATTAAATAAATTTTGGATAAGAATTGGGTTAAAAAAGTTGCTCGTATTATTTATTACCATAAAAGGGATTGAATCCTTTTTATTTGTATGTCCTTTTTTCTTTTCTATTTTCAACATGTTTTCATTTATCTGCATTAAAAAAAAAAAATCATCCAAGTTCTCCTTTATCATTTCTTTCCTTATCAACTAGACAATTGGAGTATCAAACATATTTTATGGCTAATAACATATTGTTTTTCTAAAATAAAGCTGAGAAAATTATCACCAGCATCAAATTTGATGTTAAAACCAAACAATACATTACATACATATAAATATATAATAATAATATGCATCAAATGATTTTGTAGGTTTAATTTTTTTTTTGTTGATAGTAAATTAGCTATATATGAGAATCTGATCAATAGTTTTTTGGATATATGTAATCCTATATATATATATATATATATCAAAATATTTCTCGTAATATATACAAATGCTCAGTTGTAAGAAAAAAAATTACTTGCTAAATTAATAAATAAAAACTACAATGTACAATTGTCCCGTTATCAAAACATAATAATTTTACGTACATTCGTAAAATTTCCGTTTGATATATTTTTCTTGATAAAAATAGTCCAACTCTTTCTAAATGAAACATCAATAAAAATAATGAAAAATTGTCTAAAACTACCAAATAAATGTCGACTTTTAAAAAATACTACCAACTAATTTTTTTTTGTTATAAAACTACCTATCATTTTCAACATGGTAGCACTACCACTTCCAGTGTTTTTTTCTCATTTTCTTGATGTTATGAGACTTATGACTCATCACTATCGATTTTCCTCGATCTATTTCTTTTTCCAAAAATGCTCGATTACCCTCTATCTCTAACTTCCTCTTTTCTTTTAATATATATCAGACTTTTAACCTATGAAATGAATCAAAATTACCCCCCTTTTCTTCAATCCAACTTTCTTTAATCCAACTTTTTTCCATTGAAGCTTGAGTATGATTAGCAATGGAGGGAAATCAAGTAGTTTTAGGGAAAAACATAGAGAGAAATCAAAATTGGTGGGACATAACATCAGAAAATGAAAAAAATACAGAAAGTGGTAGTGCTACCAGGTCGAAAATGATGCACTAAGTAGTTTTATAACAAGTTTTTTTAGTTGTATTATTTTTCAAAAGTCGACATTTATTTGGTAGTTTTGAACAATTTTTCCTAAAAATAATAAAGGAGAAGAACCATTGAATTGAAAGGAAACCTCTGCACTAGGCTGTAGGTTGCTAGCACAATTCTTATGAAACTCATATTCAAACTGCTATAATGATACTTACTATATTTGTTCATGGTTTTAGAAGAATTCAGGTTCCGTTTACTAGAGCGTAAAATGTTTTCCGTTGAAAATAGTTTTGCGTTTACTATTGCAAATAACGATTTAGTAGAAGAAGTTGAAGCGCTATTAACAATAGTGATTTATTCTATAAATTAACTAATCACCATTAGCAATTTCACTTAAGTGCCAAAATAAAGTCCATTCCCTCACTTTTATTCTATAAATTGCAAATAAAAGACATTGCTTACTTTAAATGCATATTTTTCTACATAGGTCAATGTGTGTAGGGATGTCAGTTTGGGTTAGAACCCGTTGGGTTAACTGAACTGAACTGACCGTGACCTGAACTGAAATAAATTGAACTGAAAGTAACCTGTAACCTGAAATTGACTTGAACTGAAGTGACTTGAACTGTTATTGGCCCGTGAATTAATGACCTGAACTGAAAGTAACTTGAACTGAGGATAACATGTCCCAAACCCGAAGATTTATTAAATTGGACTGAACTGGACTGATGAACTTAAATCAACCCGTTACATTATTTGATCTGAACTGAACTGAACTGAAATCTTATTCAACTTGAAAGTAACTTCATATCACAATTAACATAGGGAGTTGTTAAACGTCGCCCACAAATTACTTAAAATCGCCCACGATAAAAAGTAAAAAGACAAAATTGCCCTTGATTTAAAATTACACCGCAACAACTTAGATTAAATATACAACGACGTCGGACGCCACACCATGACCTCGACCACCACCACCACCACCACCATGGCGGTGGTGGTTAAATTTTTTTTTTTTAATAAGGGGAGGGGCGTCCAGATCAGACGCCCCGACCATGGTAGGGGCGTCTGATCTGGACGCCCCTACCATGGTCGGGGCGTCTGATCTGGACGCCCCTCCCCTTATTAAAAAAAAAAATTTAACCACCACCGCCATGGTGGTGGTGGTGGTGGTGGTCGAGGTCATGGCGTGGTGTCCGACGTTGTTGTATATTGTTGGCTCAATCATGGTTGGGGCGTTTGATCTGGATGCCTCCTTATTAAAAAAAATTTAACCACCACCATGGTGGTGGTGGCGGCGGTGGTGGCGGCAGTGGTGGTCAATGTGATGACCCAGATTTTATCGGTATTTTTGTCGGTATTTATGTGCATTTATGTTTGTTATGTGCTAGTTCAAAATAATTTTTGAACTATTTATTTTAATTTTATATGAATAATTTCGATTTAATCGAAATGTTTATTTCTTAGTTTTTATTATTTACGTTATTTATTATTTAATTAATTAGAATTTTATTTATTTAATTTTCTGGTTAATTATTTAATATTTTGGGTTAAATCGATTTAGGCATGATCTATCATGCGGTTTTCGTAAATTAGCCCGATGGATCACGAGAGCCCAATTTAGGCCCAAGTGACCCTCTTGGCCGGTTTTTCTAAGGCATGGCAAGGCTTGCCACTTGCCTTGTGTTCACACCTTAACTAACTCTATAAATAGGAGAGTTAGTAAGGCTTTGGCTCATTTTTGTCATCCTTGCTTTTAAACACAATTAGCCATCAAAGTTCAATCACCAAAACTCCCTCCCATTTGCTCTAACTACACGCCATTTTTGAATGATTGAACCCATCAATTGTTCATCATCTTTCTTAACCCAAAACTTAAAGATTCATACCCTATTGATCTTTGAGTAACCTAAACACAATTCAAACACAATTATTTTATCCAAGATCGTTGGTTCGGGTTGGGTTTTGATCGTGCTCGTGTAGAGGGCCGTGTGTGGGTGCAGCCGTGTGTGCGAGTGGAGCAGTGGGCCGTGCAAGGTGCAGCAGAGGGCCGTGCTCGGGTGCCGTGCAGGTGGGTGTTCGTGGTGGTGCCGTGGTGGTGCGGTGTGTGCTGCCGTGTTGTGCGTGGTTGTGGTCCGTGTGGGACGTGTTTCCGGGCAGCAACTTTTGTGTTGTTTTAGTGTGTAATCTTCAATAAGGTAACATACTAACTCAACTTAATTGGAATACCTTGTTTATAGTATAGATTAAATGCATGTTTAGGATGTTTGTTGATGGTTTTTCATGATTTTATGTATGATTATACAATCTGATTTTTATGTGTTTACATGATGTTTTAGTGATGATTTTCATGATTTTATGATTAGTTATACATTGTTATATGATCATGATTTATGTATCAAAGTTTGATGAATTTTGGATAAGTTTAGGTTGATTTTTCATGGTGATTTGCGTGTGATAATTATGTTGGATGAGTTCTTGATTGAAGATCTTGAATCTTGATTGAGTTATTGATTGAAGATCTTGAATCTTGAATGAGTTCTTTATGAGTTCTTTATGAGTTCTTTGAGTTCTTTATGAGTTCTTGATGAGTCTTTAGGAGTTCTTGATTGAATCTTGAAAGTTAAAGAAAACGGTTTAAAGAATAAAGAAAGTTAAAGAAAGTGTTTAATATGGTTAAAGAATGATTAAAGATTGATGAATAATGATTGGTTAGACTCAAGAATAAGGCTAGAGGCAGTTCTTGAGAATAACTTCGATGTTTTAGCTAGATTAATTTCGAGAACCGAGGCTTTAGGCAGTTCTTGAACTTGGTTTAGTTAAGTGGAGGTAATAATGAATAATATGATTAAAATGAGTAAATGAATTAATTAATTACTTAGCTTGATTTCATTTTTAGACGCCTGATACTTTGAGTAAGATTCATTGTATTCGGGTTAAGACGTTGCCCCTAATCCATCCGCGGTATTGGGTTAGTTGGAGTCATACTATGTGATCTTTGTGAATTCCAGTAAGATTGGTTTCACGGGACATGGATTTACAGTAAGATTGGTTTCATGGGGTTTGAGAGTAAGATTCTCAAATCCGAACATAGTAGAAAGTTCGAGCGCGTAAGATGCGTTCGTACGAGCACAGTCCGGTCTAGAATATGAATGATTGCGCCAAAGATAGTTGATTAGGTTGGTTTGAGTCGAGTTCACATTTTGGGTTGTTCTCGGACTTTGTTTAATGATGTTGATCGTTTGATTTATGCTATGTACATGTGTGTTCCCATTAGGGTGAGTCAGTTATGTTACTCGCCACTGATGGTGGACTGTTGTTGTATTTTTCAGGTACTTCAGATGATGATGTTCTTGCCTAGTTTTGGGTTGGGGGAGCGACGTTTCTTTCTTTTGTTACCTGTTGTATTTACTGATTTTGTAGTATTGGTAGTGATAGTTTGTTTAGATGCTACTCTTTAGATTTTTGGACTTTTATATGTTGTTTAAGACTCTGACATGTAGTTGGAGTTATCTCGTATTTTAGTATTTCTAGTTGGATTTTTGGATTAGTTTGTGTACAAACTTGAGGGTATTTGTACTTTTGTGGTTTGGTAATAATATTTGAGGAATTAGTATTATTTCTTAGGTATTTTGAGTTGTAGTTTCTAACAACTCGACTCGTCGGTTTCTTCCGCGCCGGTTTAAGCGAGTCGGGTCGTTACAGTCAAGGTCATGGCTTGGTGTCTGACGTCGTTGTATATTTAAGCTAAGTTGTTGTGGTGTAATTTTAAATCAAGGGCAATTTTGTCTTTTTACTTTAGCTGTGGGCGATTTTAAGTAATTTGTGGGCGACGTTTAGCAATCCACTTAACATATTAAGATTTTTTTTGTGTTTTATGATCAATTTTTATCGTAATGGACGCTCCAAAATAACCCGATGTAAACTGATGCCAACCTGAAACATATCGTTTCTTATTGTTGAACTGTATTAACCTGAACCGTTTTGGATTGAACTGATACTAGCCTGACCGTTAATGACTTGAACCTGAACTGAACTGTCACCGAGAAAAAGATAACCCGTTATGACCTGTTACCGAAATGACATGAACTGAACCATTGGATTAATAACCTGATTTAACCTGAACCGAAATTGAACTGAACCTGTTTGGGTCAACCCTAACATGTACCGTTAACCCGTTTTTACATCCTAAACTTGCGTACGTAGTAGCCCCATTGCTTATTTTTAGCTTAATAAATTACAAATAAAATGCAAGTGGCCAATGGGCACATCATTTTCAGGAATCATTATTTAGAGGGTCACATCATATAGTCCCCACATTCAATTCCCTATGATGAAGTGAAAGCAAAACGATGCTGCATGAAAATGTTGGGTATCCACTCAATATAGGACACGTTTGCAACCATTTTAAGTTCATTGACGATGTTCTCGTACTACAAGGAAATGATGCAGCATCAAAATGATGTGTATCCACCTTAGTGACCTGATTTTTTTTTTTTTAAATTTCTTATGCTTATAAAATTAGATTATTCTTAGTACATATTGAGACAGGTAAAACTAGATTCATTATGACTATGTTTTTTCTTACGCCTATAAAAATTAGAACCAGTTAAATACCACATGTGAACAGTGTAACAAGTCAAAATGAAGCATCTAAATCGGCACAGAGGGAGTATGTTATATATTGTATTATATTTATTTTTTTATTACTTATGATTTTTGGATAAGGTCGCCAAAAAGTCATCGGAAAATATAAAAAAGGTTAGCAAAGAATATGATCCGAAAAGATCGTCAAAAAAGATCGCTCAAAATATCATCGAAAAAGGTTGACGGGAAATATTGCCGTAAAAGTTGCCGGAAAGATATTACCGAAAAGGCCACCAAAAAGGATTGCTAAAAATTATTGCTGAAAAAAAGTCATCAGAAAAAATAACCAGAAAAGGTCATCAAATAATATCGTCAAGAATAATGGCCGAGATTATAAATTTATAATAGTAATAGTAACAGTAATAGTAATAGTAATAATAATAGTAAATTGAAATGAACCAAACCGGATCGAACCAAATTGAACTTAAGATATGTCCAATGAAACAAGGCAAATGCCCCATTAAGAGCACTATCCTAAATTGTATGCATATTTTTCATTTACTCCCAAGCCCAAAGTGTTAAGAACTGTTGAGGTGATTTTTGGGTCACAACAATGTAAATGTGTTATGGGCTGAGAGCTAATCCAAATTTCACGTAGTGTGCTCGCAGATCTGCACAAAGAACAAGCGTGAGCTACCCCCGGAGGTGTTCCGGGGAAAGACTCTCCGACGCTCAAGTCAGTAAAATGTAAGAATGTAGAGAGAGAAAGTGAGGGAGAAGTTTGAGGTGTGTTTGATATTTTTTGGATACCTTTGCATGTGCGTGGTTAGGGAGTATTTATAGTACCTTGAGAATATAGGAGGAAAATTGCCCCTGGTAGGTTGAACTGACCTGGTAGGCTAGGCTGGACCTGGTCAGTAACCCTGAACCTAGTAGGCGTTCCTCTGACCTGGTAGGTTGGACCTGGACCAGGCTGCTGTTCTCAGGACCTGGTAGATGTGATCTTGACCATGTAGGTGCCTGAGCGTGGATTTAGGTGATCAGGTCCCCTGTACAGACTTTAGCTTGTTTTGGGCCTGATCCTTTTTGTGGGCTTTCCTTGTAGTGCGCCTCTTTCATTCGTTGGTGGCTAGATTGGGCCTTAGCTTTTTATGTGGCTGGCCCAATATCTAATGGGTGCATTTTGCCCCATCAATTTGCCCCCCAAGTCCATAAAAATTAAGTAGGAATTTTTGTGGATTTTGCCGAGTGGGCCCTGGTCCTGGTAGCAGGATCTTATGAACAGTCTTCTTCTTCTTTTGAATTTGAAGAGTTTTTTTTTTTTTTTTTTTTTTTTTTTTTTTTTTTTGCAGTTGGGGAACGTGGAGCAGCAGTTATGGCAACTTTAATTGCTCCATTTACCATCGTGTTTAGTGGGCTGACAGGGCGAGAGGGGTGTATTTAAGGGAGGAGTTGAGGGGTTTTTAGAATTCATTCAAAAAAATTCTCACTCTCCCAATTTCTTCACTCTCTCTCTCACCCTTCAATTCTCTGAACTTGTTTCTCTCTTCTACTCATTTCCTTCGAAAAATTCAATTCCTCTTTCAAAAATGGCAGAACAGCCCTCCAATTCTGAGTTCTCCTTGACTCTTAACGAGCCTGGGGACGAAATTTTTTATGATGGCCCAGATGTAAGTTGCGATGCCATCATCGCAGAACAGCTCCAGGAGATGGCACTAGTAAAAAAAGTAGCTATTGTAACGGGCAAAAATGGTATATTGTAACGGCCATCTGCCGTTACAATTGGCCCCGTTACAATATCTAATATTTGTTGTAACGGGCCCATGTTAGTTACAATAAAGTAATTATTGTAACGGGGGGGCCTATCAGGTGCCCGTTATAATAAGTCTGTTTATTGTAACGGGCCTATTAGTTGCCCGTTACAATAAACAAACTTATTGCAACGGGCACTTAATAGGCCCGTTACAATAAGTACTTTATTGTAACTAACACATGATTTGCCCGTTACAAATTATTCAGTTTTACTCTAAAAAAAAACCTGCTGTCAACAGTAAAATTACTGTCAACAGCAGGTCTGAGTAGCCAGCTATCAAACTAATAAAATAAACAAAATTTTATTAATTTATTTGTACAGTATATACAGCTATACACAATACATCATAATAGAAGTGATTAGAGTTCACCAACTGTGAATAATTTTATATACTTCTAACAATAAATAATAACCTAGAAAATGGAAAACTCTCTGCAAACTCTATCCATTTGATCATCCGCAAAATCCATTCTGGTTCCTTTACTTATATGAAGAATAGTAACACAATGTCGTAGGCCTGCACCTATTGTAAAAAATAAGACAAAAATCCATCAATATATTCAATTCAGGCACTCTAGTGAAAATACATAAGAATTAAATTAGCTTTTCTAATTACTGGGCACAAATTCTTTCTACAACCTTGGAATAAATAACAGTTCCTAAGAATTAAATTCAAAGGGAAGAGGGGAACAAACAAAAAAGGGTTCCTTTAAAATGTAAAAATTTAAACTTGTAAGGCTACACCTGAAGCCCGCTATTCACGTAGCAGAACTGTTGTCCTTAGTCCTTGTCAATGAAGGTGCCTTAATTTTAGGAGCAGTAGATCTTGTGAAAAAAGAATAAATTGTCCACCTTTTCCTTATTCAGGGAAATTCACCTTCTTGTCTACTCTTTAGTATCACTGGAGCCACCAGCATCCATACTGCACCACACCAACATTTTCATTTTTATATTTCCTCCTTTGTCAGCCTTATTTTAAACCCAAAAAAAGACTACAGACAAAAAAAAATGACATTTTCAAAGGTTCTTGGTACTTACTGTATACACAAGCTGCCAACCATTCATTAATTACTCTGACCCAAGTGCTTGTCCAACCCACACAAGTTGTCAATGCAACCATTGCATTTGGTTCCTGGAGGTTCACTTTAGAACACAATAATGTGATTGAATGTAAGAAATAATGAGTTAAGATAGCATTATCAATTAAAAGCATTAAAAAAATTAATAGATCACAATTGCAATAGAACACCTACAGTTGAAAATGTCATAGAAATAAGAATCTTGCAATCACCAAAATTAATTCAAAGGCATACAGATATACAATACTAAAACTAATAATTAAAAAAAATTAAGCATGTTTGAGATGAAACAAAAGATTTTACTTTTTAAGTGGGAGATACGGTATGATGACTATGTTAGGGAATGAAGATGCCCTAGTGTTAATACTGAGACCACCAAATTGCACAATCTAATGGCTTAACATTGGATAAGTATACATTGGTGAATAACAACCAACAAAACAAACCTAAAATGAAATTTGCAGCCCTAAAAAACTAGTCACTTATGAAAACAACTCTAAAAAGAAAATTATAATTTAAAAAATTTAAAAAGTATAATTAAGGATGTGTAAGATAAAATGCTACAAACATTCAAATATATGAAGAATGAGAAGATAAAATCAATATACTAGGAGAATATGCGTAAAAGTAGTCTGGAAGAATACATCCATAGTACCATAGTACTATGGTCAGTTGGTGTCTTGGTGATGCTAAAAAAAACACAAAAAGATCCTCCTACACATTTATGAAAACAACTTGATATGCTCTATTGTTGTCCAAACAAACCAAAAAAGTAAACTAGATACTTTATTACTCAACTACCAGTCTACCACCTATCTCAAAGGAACTATATGAAACCCCAACCATAGAGAAATAAAATTTACATTTACTTCAATTCAATGCGTGCTATGCTCTGTAATTTAATCCAAATAAAAAAGTTAAGGGAGAGATTAAACAAGCCGGCTTGATAATAATATAACCCAAATGAGAAAGTTAAGGGAGAGATTAGTGTAATTGTGTAAATGTGCAAAGGAAGAGGTGCGACAAAAGACCAATGCAACTAATTAACACCAGAATTTAATTAATCATAAGTCAATCATTCTTCTAACAACAATCGTTTACTACATTCATTTTAAGAAGAATAAAGCAAGTGCATAAATATCAATTGTTGTGCATCAAAACTTCAAAAAACTTGTATTTAAATTAGATAAGCTCGTTCATTTGTTTTAAAACAAAAGGCAATAACACAAACAGCCCCTGCATTCATTTTATCAATGAGGTTTAATGTATGTTCTGCAATTTTGTATCAACTTTTCGATTGAAGATTCACAAACACACGCTTTGAGAAAAAATAATGCAAAGCCAAAGACAATAACACCATTACACCAGCATACAATCCCAAACTTCAGCTTTGCACCCACAACCCTAAAAGGTTAAAAACCAAATTTCAACGACAAAAATTTATCAGGCCAAGAAACTGAAATTTATCCCAAAATACTGAAATTTAAAGCAATTAAAACAAAAAAAAGAACCAAAAATAAGATTAAGAGGAAAGAAAGAAAAAATGTTTAAACCTTCAAAAGTCTTATACAACGTAAAGGAAGAGGACTAGAGGAGTGTCCGTTGCTACTGCTTTCACGCGGTTGGTCGTCGGTGGTGACTACGATGTAAGGTGGTGGTGACGCCGTTGTAAGGTGGTGGTGACATAGCTGCAGTTGTGACAGAGACGAACAGTTCCAGGGCAAGTAGAAGAGAGAGACGAAGACCGCTACAGCGACGAGAGGAATCGACATGAATTGAGAAGGAGACGAACGTCGATGGTGGTGAATTAACCGGTGGTAGTGATGGTGGTGGTGAATTTACCGGCGAGAGTGTTGGTGGTGAACTTAGTGGTGGAAGTCGAGGACTCAAGGGTTTTGGTGAGTGGGGGTGTGGAGTGTTTTGGGACTTAGGGTTTTGGTTTTTGTGAATTGCAATAAAAAAATAGAGTTGAATGAATGTAAAATAAGGCATTGAATCAGTTTTTGGGTTGTTGTAACGGGCAAATGTTAAGAGCTATGACAGTTACAAACTCACACTAGTTGAGTAGTTTATATTAGGTTTGGTTGGTAAAAAAAAAAATAAGTATCTATTGTAACGGGCAAAAGTCAGCCCGTTACAAAAAGTAACAATTAGTAACGGGCTTGAAACAAGCCCGTTACTAATTGTTACTTTTTGTAATGGGCTTACTTATGCCTGTTACAATAAATGTTTTGCCATGTACAATTTGTGACTTATAGTAACGGACATTTATAATGCCCGTTACAAAAACATTAATTGTAACTAACAATTTTAAGGCAAGTTACAATAAGGGCATTACAATAGGTGATTTTTTTACTAGTGTGGAGAGGGAACTTCCTAGGGAACCGGAGCAGGAGCAGGGCAGGGCCCTGGTTTTTAGGAATGAGGACCGGAGGGTCCAAATTAGAATTGGTGGTCCTGTGGGCAGGGACCACTACTTAGATGCTGAGGGGCAGTGGACCTCAGTGAGATGGGAGGACTCTAAAGCTCTTTATGGGGTCATGCACATCAGGCCTTCTACGACCTTTTTGGGGAAGATTCATCAGCTCAGCTTGGTGTCAAGAGCAAACATCCTTGCCTTGGCCCCTGGCCTGGATGGATACCAATTTTTTCCTCCCTCCTCCGATTCTTGCGCCTGGGACCCTGAGCCAGGTCACATTGCTGTCTTCCTTGCCCACTTGAACTCTGGGGTGAGGTTCCCTCTACATCCCTTCATAGTGGAGATGTTAGAGGTTTGGAACGTGTGTCTAACACAACTGGTACCCAACGTCATTCAAAGGCTGGTTGGGTTCATCTGGGTGTGTGAATTTAGGGGTTTACCTCTGAGTTCAAGGGCTTTCCGGACCATGTATAGGTTCAAACCGTACCGGGGGTCCAACGTGCCAAAGGGGTGGTGGATGGTGGAAGTCTTGAGGCAGGACAATGAGACCTACGCTACCACCTATCCCAAGCCCAGGGAGATGGGGCATTGGTACTATGAATTTCTGTGGTTGGGGGTCCCACTGGAGAGTAGTGACCCCAATGTGTATCTGCCCAGGACCGAGTGGGCCAGGCCTAGGAATACGGAGTGGGTAGGGTTCGAGACACTGATTGCTGCTGATCAGGCGGTGGTTAGAGAGTTTGCTGCTAACCCCCCTACCAGCAGCACAGGGAGTGCCACGGCCGTGGTTTGGCTTCCTCATCTGGACCTGATTAGGAACGAGGCTTATCTGGCCTTGTCCAATCTCAGCTGCAAAATGACTAGAGGTACTTTCTTTTTTCACTCTTTTTTTTGCATGGTTTTCCTTTCTTGTTTATTTTGCTGTGCTTCTTTGCTTTTTGAGTTCTGGTTGTCTTGGGTGTAGCTTTGGTCTCACCATCTTTTGACCTGTTTTTGACAGCTGAGGCCCAGGTGAGGGTGGACTTTGAGAAGTTGGGAGTGGACGACCAGGGGAGGCCTTCCAGGGTCATTCCTATGGAGCCTCCAGACAGGATGAAGTTTGTCCTGTTGGAGAATGATAAGAGTCTCCCTCTTCGTCCTGCTCCCAGGTTCGTACCCTTCAACCCTGATGCTGTCAGGGGTGCTCCAAGCAGGTTTCCCCCCAGGCCCAAGGTTGATGTTGAGGCTCCTTCTTCCATTGCTTCAAGACTGGTGACTGGACCAGGTAGGAGGTCCAGGAGGAGTGCTGGGTTGACTCCTCCTGTGGCCGGGAGTGCTAGGGCAGCGACAGCTAGACATCAGGGGTCTTCCATGGTCATCAATGAAGGTAGGGCCCTAGCAGGTAAAAGGTCCAGGTCTCCAGGTGGTGAGGAGGCGAGCCGGAAAGGAAAAGAGGCCGTGACCGTTGACGACGACGATGATGATGAAGATGATGAGGAGCCTTTGAGGCTGAGGAGGAGGAGGAGGAGGGTCCAGGAAGAGGTTGGACTTCACACTGCCATGGCCATCCATGAGGATGACCTGGCTCGAGAGGACCTGGGCTCTCCCATTGGAGGAGATGAGTTCCTCCTGGGGAGCTATCCTTCTGACAGGGCAGGGCTTTCTAGCATGCCCTCTTACTCCTAACTTTCCAATTGGAGTGGGAGGTCTGCTGAGATGGATGGCCCAGTCAATTCTGTTACCCCTGCCCCCCATGTGGGGGTAAAGAAGTTAATTTCAGAGGCACACCTGGTGCCTCCACAGCTAATGAGCAAGCAACAACAACAACAATAACAACAACAATCCCAGGCCAACATCAACAACAGCAGCAACAACAGCAACAGCAGCAGCAGCAGCAACAACAACAACAACAACAACAACAACAAAACCAACAACAGCAACAACAAAAATAGCAGCAACAATAACAAAACCAACAGCAGCAGCAACAACAACAGCAGCAGAAGCAGCAACAGCAACAGAGCAAACAGCAGCACCACCAGCACAAAATACACTTCCCTCATACAATCTGCCCTCAGAGCTGGCAGCCCTATTCAGCTCAGAGTTCCTTGTTCCTAAGGAGGGGAGCTTTGATGCTGCCCCTGGTGTATCCTCTGATAGGTACATCAGGGGGATGTTACACCGTGCCCTGCATCCCCAGGACAGGCCCTCCAGCTCCGTGGCAGACCCTGGGATTACCCTGAGATGGGTGATTGGCCTGGTGTGAAGTTTTCTTGCTTTCTTTTTGCTTTAATCAATCTGTTGTGTCCTTCATCTGAGACTTGTAATTTGTGGTCTTCTTGTAGGTGGTGAAGTATGGGTTAGTAGCCAGCGAGTTCCTGACCTTTGGCCTACCTTATCTGACCTATGCTGGGGACAAGATAAATGGCCTGCAGGAGGAGGTGGTCTCCGTCAAGCAGAAGTATCTGACCCTCCTCAGTGAACAGACCCAGGCCTTTGAGGCCTTTCATGAGAAGATTGTTGACGCTGAGAGGGCCAGGGATGAGGCTTTGGGCCAGCTGAGAGAGACTCAGGAGCAGCTTGCAGGGACCAAGGAGCAGGTGGAGCAGGCCAAAGCTGAGGCTGCTGAGGAGAAGACCCAAGCTAACCAGATCAGGGAAGGCCTTCAATCCAGGGTTGAGAACCTGGAGAAGGTTGGAAGGAGCAAAGACGAGAAGCTGATGGAGCTTGAGGAGAGAAACCATGCTCAGGCTGAGGAGATCCAGGCCCTTAGGGCAAGCACAAGAAAGATGAAGAACCAGCTGGAGTCTAGGGCTCACCTGACCAGGACAGACCAGGACTTCACCCGTCACTCTTCCTCCCTTTACTTAAATCTTAACTTTAGGGGTTTATCACTCGGGAATAGTAAAGCTCTCAACTCCCGGGTTTAACTCAAATCCTAAAACTTCACTTAAAACCTATTCGGCTTTGATACCAACTGTAACGACCCGACTCGCTTAAATCGGCGCGGAAGAAACCGACGAGTCGAATAGTTATAAACTACAACTCAAACACTTAAGAAATTAAACTAATTCCTCAAATATTATTATTAAACCACAAAAGTACAAATACCCACAAGTTTGTACATAACTAGTCCAAAAGTCAAACTAAAAAGTACTAAAATACAAGTAACTCTAACCACATGTCAGAGTTCAAAAAAACGTATGAAAGTCCATACAATAACGTATAAAGTCTATACAATGCGTCAGTACTACCTATAAACAATTGAAATGGAAAATACATCAGGCAACAAAAACAATAAACGTCGCTCGCCCAACCCAAAGTTAAGCAAGAGTATCGTCATCAGAAATACCTGAAAAATATACAACAGTCCACCATCAGTGGCGAGTAACATAACTGACTCACCCTAATGGGAATACACATGCACATAGCATAAATCAAACAGACAACATCAAATCAATAATCTAGAGTACAAGATCAACCCAAACGTGAACTCGACTCAAACCAACCTAATCAACTATCTTTGGCGCAATCATTCATATTCTAGACCGGACTGTGCTCGTACGAACGCATCTTACGCATTCGAACTTTCTACTATGCTCGGATTTGAGAATCTTACTCCCAAACCCCATGAAACCAATCTTACTGGAAATCCATGTCCCGTGAAACCAATCTTACTGGAAATTCACAAAGATCACATAGTATGACTCCAACTATCCCAATACCGCGGATGGAATAGGGGCAACGTCTTAACCCGAATACAATGAATCTTACTCAAAGTATCAGGCGTCTAAAAATGAAATCAAGCTAATCATTAATTAATTCTTTAGTCATTTTAATCATGTTATTCATTTAATTATCTCAACTTAACTAAATCAAGTTTCAAGAATTCGCCTCTAGCCTTGATTCTTGAAGATAACTAGTTAAAACATCGAAGTTATTCTCAAGAACTGCCTCTAGCCTTAATCTTGAGTCTAACCAATCATAATCCAACATTCTTTAATTATTCTTTAATCATATTAGACACTTTCTTTAACTTTCTTTATCATTTAAACCATTTTCTTTAATTTTCAAGATTCACCCAAGAACTCATAAAGACTCATCAAGAACTCATAAAGAACTCAAAGAACTCATAAAGAACTCATAAAGAACTCATTCAAGATTCAAGATCTTCAATCAAGAACTCAATCAAGATTCAAGAACTCAATCAAGAACTCATCCAACATAATCATCACACGCATATCATTATGATTCATTCGAAAACTTCAACTTAAACTCATCCAAAATTCATCAAACTTTGACATAATAATCATGATCATAAAACAACATATATTCAATCATAAAATCATCAAAACCATCATCAAAATATCATGAAAACCATATCAAAATCAGATTAGAAACAACACATAAAAATCATGGATAATCATCACCAAACAACCCATACATGCATTTAATCTATACTATAAACATAGTATACCAACAAGGTTGAGTAAGTATGTTACCTTAATCACGAATAACCCCAAAACGTACCAAGAACTTGCTGCCCGGAACGAGTCTTGCACGGCCATCAACACCCGGCTACACTTGTACACGAACACGGCAACTAACACGCCACCACGAGCCAGCCAAGCACCAGCCAGCACGGCTGCCTACTGCTCACACACGGCTGTCCGTGCTGCACACACGGTTGTCCACGCTGCACGGACACCCCACACGGACTCTTGCATGAGCCCCTTCACGCCCATACTTGTACCACGAACCGAAACCCGAAATACCAACCCAACTAGTGATCTTGAATGAACCCAATGAAGTCTAGGTTGTGTTTGAATACTTAAAGATCAATGGATGTTGAATCTTTAAGTTTGGATTTTGGAAATGAAGATGAACAATTGGTGGGTTTGAGACACCAAAAATGGCGTGGGAAATGATGGGCAAAGAGAGAGTTTGTGTTTTGATTTGATGAGCAAAGTATGGCAAATGACTAAATGGTCTTAAGGCCTTACTAACTCCTCTATTTATAGAGGTTAGTTAAGGTGTGAACATGAAGCAAGTGGCAAAATAAGCCACCAAAGAGAAGGATAGCCGGTTGGGCTTAGGCTCAAATGGGCTTTTTAAGTTCATTTGGGCCATTTGCACTAATTCATGACTAATCATGATTATTTTCGCACTTGGCCCAAAACTAATTAATTAATTAGAAAATTAAAAAATAAAATTCTAATTAATTAAAATAAAATAAAATAAGGAAATAATAAACCATTAATTCAAATGGTTATACTCAAGAATAAAAATAGTCTAAAATAAATCTAGACCATGCACCGAAACAAAAACAATTACAAGCAAACCAACACGAAAATAGCCCAAAATCTGGGGCGTTACATGAAGTACCAGCTGCTGATCCTGCTGTTACCCAATCTGCACAAGGAGATGCCCACCACAGTGCAGCCCATAGTTCGAATGTCCCCACTGCTGAGGTGGAGGTTAGTGGTGGAGCTGGCGACCAGGACAGGTTGGCTCCTGAGGGTGATCAGAGTGCTCCTGGTCAACAGGATAGCAGGGGGTCTCCCCCTGCCTAGGAAGTTTGGCGATCACCTAGTAACCAGGGGAGTGCCTCTTCCTATTCTAGCACATTTGGTCATGCTTTTAGCTGACCTGTTCTGGAGCATGCTGGTGGTGTCCTCTTGTGCCCTCTAAGCTCTTTTTTGTTTTTATATTTAAATTGTCTTCATCTGCTGTAAGAACAATTTCTTTTGGCCTCTGCTTGGGCATATTTGAGCCAGGTGGTCGTCGACCTTATTTGTACCAAACTTGTATAATGTTTCTTATACTTTTTACCATTCACCATGGGGTGGATGTGTTTTATTTTGCTTTCAAGCATTTAATTGATATTCTGACTGCTAAAATACGGGTCGTTACAGTATATGCATCTGTTGTTGCTATGATTCATCCATAATCTCCACTACAGATTTTTAGGTTTGTGAAATTAATCACTTGGGAATTATGCTTGAAATTTGAGAAAATAAGAAATTGGGGATTAATGAATTATGTTGTGAAATTGATTTAGGAAATATGCTTCCAATGAGCTCAAAATTTGTGAAGTGTGAATGAGATTTGTGTTTTTCTGCTACTATCATGGATTTGCAAATACAACTCCAATTCAGATTTATTTATTTATTTTAATACAATTTCAGGTTTTTTTTTTTTTTTTTTTATGAATTAGAGTTGGATTATCATGTGTAATTTTAGTTGTAAGAGGCACTTAAAAATCCAAAGGAACCTAATTTTTGTTGTAATTTCAGTTTATCATTTTTTTATGAATTGGAGTTAGAATTATCATTTGTAATTGGAGTTGAATTATCATTTTATATATATATATATATATATCTAATGTTGTGATAGTTGTAATGCCAATGATAGTGTTCCTGTTCTAGAACTTCTCGTGAATAGTCAACGATCTTTTGGTGTATGACGTGTACTCTGGACGATCCTCAATTAAGCTGTGACCTGCAAAACAGTCAGAGATTGCTAACCCGGGGGGTGGAACCCGGGAACGCCCCTCCGATGCTTAAGTCAGATATCGGAAATAAGGAGTCAGAGTATTTGGTGAGTTTGTGGACTGTGAATTGCGTAACTTTGGAATGATTGGACTGATCCTTATATAGGCATTAGGTTCCCCGGTTAGGGTTTTACTAAACTAGCAGGGCCTGCGTGTGGGCCTGAACCATGGCACACAGTGATAACCTGGTCAAGGTTTTACCAAGTCAGATGACACGTGGCATTGTTTGGTTCGTTGTATAGTATCTGGTGTAGACCTAGCCCTATCAGAATTGGGCCTAGGTTTTGGGGCCCACTAATACGGGTTTGACCACCTGGGTGGGCCCAGAACAATTAGCCCCACGCTCGGCGTGGAACGGGAATCCTTGGATGTTGGATGCCGAGCGGAATTCTCCGGGAAAAATGAATCTCGAAACCCCATGTGACCTCGAGGGGGTGTGTAACGCCCCAGATTTTGGGCTATTTTCGTGTTTACTTTCTTGTAATTAGTTTGTTCCGGTGCATGGTCTAAAATTTATTTAGGCTATTTTAATTGCTTATGTGCAACCATTTTATTTAATGGTTTAATATTTCTTAATTTATTTTATTTTAATTAATTAGAATTTTATTATTTAATTTTCTAATTAATTAATTAGTTTTGGGCCAAGTGCAAAATTAATCAGGATTAGTCATGAATTGGTGCAAATGGCCCAAGTGATCATTTTAGCCTTTTTCTTCTAAGCCCAACCGGCCCTCCTTGGTTGTATGGCAAGTTTTGCCACTTGCCTTATGTTCACACCTAACTAACTTCTATAAATAGAAGTAGTTAGTAAGGCTTTAAGATCCTTTTGTTCATTTGCTCACTTAATCAACCTTTGCCATCACTTTTAAAAGGCAAACTCTCCCTCCACTTTGCTCCTTCATTCACGCCATTTTTGGCTGGTAAACCCCCCAATGTGTTCATCCATCTTTCTAATCCCAAACTTAAAGATTCAACCTCTATTGATCTTTAAGTATTAAAACATAATTTAAACCCCAACAATTTCATTCAAGATCACTAGTTCGGGTTGAGTTTGGGTGCGTGTTCGTGGGGTTGATCGTGTTCGTGGTCCAAGTGTTGGTTCGTGTGGGCCAGCCGTGCAGTGCAGTAGGGGCCGTGCAAAATCAGGCAGTGGGCAGCGTGGTGGTTGTGTTCGTGGTGTCTCGTGGTGGTACACGGTGGTGCCGTGTTGTTCATGTGGTGTACGTGGTTATTGGGCCGTGTGGTTCCATTTCCGGGCAGCGCGTTTTAGTGGGTTTAACGTTCAAGTTTTGACTAAGGTAACATATTTTCTCAACCTTGTTGGTATACTATGTTTATAGTATAGATGAAATGCATGTATGGGTTGTTTGATGATGATTATTCATGTTTTTATGGATTGTTTATATTCTGATTTTTATATGGTTTATATGACGTTTTGATGATGGTTTTCATGATTTCATGATTGATTATATGTTGTTTTATGATCATGATAATTGTGTTAAAATTTGATGAATTTTGGATGAGTTTAAGTGGGATTTTCGTGTGATTCATTGAGGTTATACGTGTGATGTAAATTGGTTTGGATGAGTTCTTGATTGAGTTCTTGAATCTTGATTAAGTTCTTGATTGAAGATCTTGAATCTTGAATGAGTTCTTTATGATTTCTTTATGAGTTCTTTGAATTCTTGATGAGTCTTTATGAGTTCTTGGTTGAATTTTGAAAGTTAAAGAAAATGGTTTAAAAGATAAAGAAAGTTAAAGATTGAGTCTAAATTGATTAAAGAATGGTTAATAAATGATGGATTTTTGTTGGTTAGACTCAAGATCAAGGCGCAAAGGCAATCTTGAGTGTAACTTCGATGTTTTAACTAGTTATTTTCAAGAATCAAGGCATAGAGGCAATTCTTGAATTTAATTTAGTTATGTTGAGATAATAAGATGATTAAATGATTAATTAATAAAGTTAGCTTGATTTCATTTCTAGACGCCTAAAACTTAGAGTAAGATTCTTTGTTTTTGGGTTAAGACGTTGCCCCTATTCCATCCGCGGTATTGGGATAGTTGGAGTCATACTATGTGATCCTTTGAATTTCCAGTAAGATTGGTTTCACGGGACATGGATTTCCAGTAAGATTGGTTTCATGGGGTTTGGGAGTAAGATTCTCAAATCCGAACATAGTAGAAAGTTCGATCGCGTAAGATGCGTTCGTACGAGCACAGTCCGGTTTAGAATATGAATGATTGCGCCAAAGATAATTGGTTAAGTTGGTTTGAGTCGAGTTCACGTTTTGGGTTGTTCTCGTACTTTGTTTAATGATGTTGTTTATTTGATTTATGCTATGTGCATGTGTATTCCCATTAGGGTGAGTCAGTTATGTTACTCGCCACTGATGGTGGACTGTTGTTTGTTTTTCAGGTATTTATGATGTCGATACTCTTGCTTAGCTTTGGGTTGGGCGAGTGACGTTATTGTTTCTGTTATTTGATGTATTTTCTATTTCTGTCGTTTATAGATAGTAATGGTATTGTATAGACTTTATACGTTATTGTTGGACTCTTTATACGTTGTTTTAGACTCTGACGTGTGGTTGGAGTTACTCGTATTCTAGTATTTCTAATTTGATTTTTGGACTAGTATGTACAAACTTGTGGGTATTTGTACGTTTTTGGATTGATTAATAATATTTTCGAGGAATTAGTTTAATTTCTTAAGTATTTTGAGTTGTAGTTTATAACTATTCGACTCGTTGGTTTCTTCCGCGCCGATTTAAGCGAGTCGGGTCGTTACAGGGTGACTCTAAAGAGGACACCTCGATCGAGGTAACCTCGACCGTGAGGAGGAGACCCTCGATTGAGGCGACCTCGACCGTGAGGCAAAGCTTTTCCCTCAAGCTCGACCGTGTAAGCCCCATGGAGGCCCTGAGGAAACCTCGATGGAGTATCCAAGGAGGACACCTCGATCGAGGTAACCTCGACCATGAGGAGGGGACCCTCGATCGAGGTGACCTCGACCGTGATGTTTGCAGAGCTTCTCCCTCTGGCTCGACCGTGTGTGCTCTCATGGAGGCCCTGAGATTACCTCGAGGGAGTTGATAGGTCGTTGCAAAACCAAAATTTATTCCTAATTTACCTGACTAGTATAGTTGGGCAAGTAGGGTCGAACCACTGAGGAAAGACAAATATATCACAAATCGAACCAAGTTCACTATTACTAACGATCAAAGGTTGGAGTTTTGTTTATCTAATTGGAACACAAAAGAAAGAAGCGAAGATAATTCAATAATTTATAAACCTAGGGTTAAAAGGATTCACTATGCATCGATCATGATTCAAGAACAGCAATTGGGATAGGAATGAATTTAGGCAAAGGAAGGAGTTACTCTCGCAATCAAATTCCACAACTAAACAATAAAAAAGCTATCGTGATTAAGGTTTAATTGTTCAAAGATAGATTTCCTTCACTCAAACTCGCAGCTCTCGCTTATAGAATTGAGCGAATAATACTTGCAAATTGGCCAAACATGCAATTGATCCAAAACCTATCAATTGAATTGCCAAGACAAACCGAATTAAACCCTAAAAACTAACAAGAATCATGACCGTAGCATAGCTTCACCAAGCCCTAGAAGAAAACTACTCACTAAGCATATTGAAACTAAAAAGAAGTTCAACAATGTAAACCATGGAAAAACTCAAATTCAAGTGCAATGGAGAAACAAACATTCAAAGATAACAACCATAAAATAAGGAAAAAGAAAATGGAGATGAAACTAATACCTTTAATTTGATTGAAATTGCAAAGATAAAGTGTTGATTAGCAAAACCCCAAAGTATGGAATACAAGAACCCTAATGCTCTCTACCAAATCTTGAAGATAAGATAAAAAAAAACATCCTAATACAATCTCAAAGTCTCTTAAAACCTCCCACAAAATCACATGGGAAAATGAAGAGACGAGCTAAAAGAAATGAAAAAAAGGACCGGACCCGGGCGGGTATGTGGAAACCCGGGCGGGTACGCAGCTTAATTTCTTGATCTTCATGGAGACCCGACCGGGTATGTGGAAACCCACCCGGGTGCGCATAACAACTTTTTATCTTCAAAACACACCTTCAAAAACTTCTAAGTACCAAGTGGTCACCCGGCCGGGTATGTGGAAACCCACCCGGGTTTGAGACCCGGTCAGCCCAAAAATGACCTCTTGAGTAGCTTTTGACCTCCCAACTTGCAAATCTCGCTCCAAGGGACGATTCCTAGCATAATTAGAGCTTTGTACCTACAAAATAGATAGGAAACAAACACTCCAACCAAGCATAAAAACCAATAGAAAAATGAGCAAAACAAGCGAGAAAATGCAATGAAAATGCGATGGGGATACTCTAAAAATACTATATAAAATACACACATCAGGAGTCTCCCTCGATCGTTGCGCCCTCAGCCTGTCCACTTGGCCAACTCGATCGGGGTGCTACCTCGATCATGAGGGCACCTCGACCGTGTTGCAGGTCTGGATGGGCTGAGTGTCACCCATCTCTACCACAACACGCACCTCGACCGTGTCTGAACCTCGACCGTGTGGGCACTTCATATGCATCTAGACCCCCAGAGTTACCTCGAGAGTGTATCCCTCGACCAACATGGGAGGCCTCCTCGATCCTATAGCTGGCCATTGCTTTGCTGGTTTTAGCCCCAAACTTTTGAGTACCTCGATGGTCAGCACCTCGATAGGGAGGTGCCTACCTTGTCCTTGTGATGCTTTGGCCACCTCGTCTATGGCCCTCGACCCTGTGGAGTCCGCGACCAGTGGGCTGTACATTTTGATGATGCTTCAACATAACCCTAGGCCAACAAGCTTGGCACTTCCCTTTGATTATGGGATGCCTACCTCGATCGAGGGATGTTTGCCTCGATCGAGGTGTGTTAGCCTCGATTGTGGGGCGTTTGCCAAGTGAGGCTATGGCCACCGGCTGAGTATTTGGGGGTGTATACCTCGACCTGAGGGTGTTTACCGCGACCAGGGAGCAACACCTTGACTGTGATGAACCCTACCTCGTACCATAAACCTCATCCTCGAGTTTGGATCAAAAAACAATTGAACCATGACCCTTTGGTCGAGGTAGGTTGAGTCTTGTTTGGAGGACCTGATGCCTATCTCGAGGGGGACTACCTCGCTTGTGTGGGCATCTACCTCGATCATGGGATAGTTGCCTCGACCGTGGGGTATTTTACCTCAACCGTTGAGGACTCCTCGAGGTAGGATGATCACCTCTCACTATTTTGGACATAACTCGAGATATGAATATCGGATTCAAGCGATTCTAGAGGCATTGGAAACTAGATTCAAAGAGCTTTCCAACGGTGGGTCATAAGATCAATTCCGACTTGAAACTAAGGAGTTATGGGCGTTCAAAGTCGGTGCATCAAATCAAACCCCGGTACAGCCTCGACCCTATGGACCTTTCCTCGATCAACATGCTCGACCCATATGCTACCTCGACCAACATGCCTCGGGACCCATGGCTATGCCTCGAGGTTGTTCACCTCGACCATGGTGGATGACCCTCGATGGTGAGGGAGTCCCCTCGACCATGAATGTGTTACCTCGACCGTTGAGGACTCCTCGAGGTAGGATGACCACCTCTCACTGTTTTGGACATAACTCAAGCTATGAATATCGGATTCAAGAGATTCCAGTGGAGTTGGAAACTAGATTCAAAGAGCTTTCCAAAGGTGGGTCATAAGCTCAATTCCGACTTGAAACAAAGGAGTTATGGGCGTTCTAAATCGGTCGCGGTTCCTCGAACATGAAGCTTCTACCTCGACCGTGGTGGGGAGTCCCTCGACCGTGAGGGTGCTCTTTATTCACCTCGAGGGTGCCTACCTCGATCATGTGGGCCCCCTCCTCGACCGAGGTGAGTTCTTCATGAACTTTTGAGAAAATTTCTAAGCGTTGATGTCTTGCCCTCACTCCGCGACCGTTGAGAACCTTTGGCATGAGTTTCCAAAATTTGTCCATGTGTTGGCATCAGTCTTGTCTTCCGCGACCGTAGTTTCCCTTGGTCGCGGTGGGGGTGAAGTGCAGTGAGACTCCTTAGAAAACTCGAGGGTCTCTCTATCTCCACTATGATAGTGCATTCCGCGACCGTTGAAGAGCTTCCTTCATTTGAGCTTTGTTGTTGAAGTTTTTCTAAGTGTAGGCCTTACCAAGGCCTCCTTTAACCTCGAGGGTCTCCCTCTACCTCGACTGGGAGGGGTGCTTCATGAAATTTCAACTTTCCTGAAATTTTTTTCTAAGTATTGGCCTTACAAGGGCCTCCATTAACCTCGAGGGTCTCCCTTTACCTCGACTGTGAGGGATATACCCTGAGGAATTAATGTCTTCATTTTAGCATAGAGTGCTCTTTAAAATGCCCAACGAGGTAATTTTGGGGATGTATTCCGCGACCACGATCGTGTTCCGCGAAGGACCTCCTTCCTTTGATCCTTATTGTTGCTTTTGTTGAAAATTTCCTAAGTATGATACCCTGCTAGTCTTCCGCGATCGTGGTGACCTTGTTCGTAGCATGAAAAAGCTTGGGGGCCTTATTTGAACTCGAGGGTACCATCAAGGACCTCAAAATTTTGTGAAATTTTTCTAAGTGTTCACCCCATCCAGCTCTCCTTTCACTTCGAGGGTCTTCCCTTACCTCGACTATGATGGATGCTTCCATGATATTTTAACCTCCATGAAATTTGTCTAAGTGTTGATGTTTTCAAGGCCTCTTTCTACCTCGAGGGTCCCCACTTATCTCGACCGTGAAGGGTTCACCTTGAGAAGCAAATGCAAGTCATTCCTTCCCCAGTAGTTGGTGCCTGTGTTGCAATGAGATGATCAGCCTGGACTTAGGGGCTAATGAGCCCCATGGGTTTCTCTTTTTACCTCGAGGGTCTCCCTTACCTAGAGGGTTAGATATGATATACTTTGGGACATAGCCTTCCCAATGACTTCGAGGGTCCTACCTTCCTCGAGCGTGATGGAGGTTCAAAGAGAGGATTGCCCTGGTAAACTCGAGGGTCCTCTTACCTCGAGTGTGGGGGAAGTAACTTTGCAAGAGACATTTTGATTGCCCACCTGCCTTGATTGGTGCCCACATTGAGCGGGGCTTTGGCCTAAGGTGTTCAACTACCCCTCAGGGGCTAATGAGCCCCAAGATATGGTTGACACCTATCCAGCCTCCCATCTCCCTTGATGGGTGCCTACCTCGACCGTGTAGTCGAATCATGAGCCTTGCCCCAACCTTGTCCATGGGAGTTAGCCTTGTTGGCATTGCCCTTACCTCGAGAGTGTGTGACTCATTCATATAGTATTTCACTATTGATGATTATTCAGCTTTGATCATAATTTCTTACTCACGATATCCCTGAGGGTGACCAACGAGGTGTTTTGGTTGTGTTTCTCCGCGATCATAATTTTCATGATGAAAAATCCCTTGCACTTGATTTTTATAACGAAATTTTTCTAAGTGTTGGGTTCTTTTCAAGGTCTTCCTTTTCCTCGATTGTGATAGAGTTAGGAGGGCAAGGCTTCCCTGATGACCTCGATGATCTTTCCTCTACCTCGAGTGTGACGTTCCCTCCACGATTGTTGATCTATTAGCCCCACGCTTGGTGTGGAACGGGAAACTTTGGATGTTGGACATCAAGCGGAACGTGGTAACCTTCCGCGACCATGGTCACCTGGGCCACAATAAGTGTAAATGTTAGGGAACTCCTTTATAAGCTCGAGTGTCTTCTTACCTCGACTGTGATCATACTCTTCCGCGACCGTTTAGGAATTTCTTTACATGAACTTCCACGAAATTTTCTAAGTGTTGATCTTTTCAAGGCTTCCTTGTACCTCGAGGGTCTTCCCTTACCTCGAGTGTGATGGAAGTAATTAGGAGAAATCTGTTTTGATTGCCCATCTCCTTTGATGGATGCCCACATTGAGTGGGGCTTTGGCCTAAGATGATCAACAGAGTCTTGGGGGATAATGAGCCCCATGACATGGTTGATACCTGTCCAACCCCCCATCTTCCTTTATGGATGCCTATGTTGAATAGGGCTTATGCCTAAGATGATCAACTGACTCTCAGGGGCTAATGAGCCCCATGACATGGTTGATACCTGTCCAGCCCCCCATCTGCCTTGACGGGCGCCTACTCTGGGTAGGGCTTATTCATTGGCCTAAAGAGCTATTCTAAAGCCAAGGGGCTAATGAGCCCCTAGGACTTTGAATGCCTGTCCAGCCACTCCATCTCCTTTAATGGATGCCTATGTTGAATAGGGCTTGTTAGCCTAAGGTGACGCTATCAAGGACCCTGGGGCTAATGAGCCCCAACTACTTGATGAGGTACCTGTCTGGCCTTCCCCATACTCCTCGATGGGTGCCTACATTGAGTAGGGCTTATTATCCCGGTTAGGGTTTTATTTTGTTAAGAATCCAAGTAATAACACTGAACTCGACCCCGTTAGGGCTTTATAAATTAATGAACAAAACTCGACCTTGTAAGAGTTTTATTATTGCGAATGTTATTTCCATGATAACAAGAAGAAACTCGACCATGCTTTGGTCTTATTACAAACGAAAAAATAACTCCACTGAGGATAATCAAAGAAACTCAACCCTGTTAGGGTCCATATTGCAAACGCTAACTTCGGTAGGGAGCTAAGATATGGCATTGATAATTCCATCAGACTCTACACTATGACTACGCTTTTGCCTTTTTTCCCCTCCATCATTCGAGAGATAAGAGTTTAGTTTTCCTTGGTCTGCTAGCTTGTCGAGAGCTTTCTTTAATTCTCTACAGTCCTTTGTGGTGTGACCACATTCATGATGATATTCGCACCAAAGCTTGAGATTCCTCCTGCCGACGGGTGTGCGAACAGGCAATGGCTTGGGGAGAATATCTTGGTTTTTAATGTCCAAGAAGATTTCTCGCCTATTGGTGTTGTATCTAGGATCCATACCACCATCATGAACATCTTTCCTCGAGTCGGACGTCCGGTTAGGACCTTCACCTCGATGGGGCGCTTTCCTTTTTCCATCCTTTTTCTCAGACTTCTCAACAGGGTTGTTGATGTTTGATGCTTGCACATACTTCCTTGCTTTGTCCATCGCGTCAGTATACGAGGACACTTCATTTTCCAATAAGGAAAACTTAAACTTACCGCGCTTTAATCCAGACATGAACGCTGCATAGGCCACTGAATCTTCAACGTTGGGTATTTGGAGTAGTTCAGCGTTGAAGCGCTTGAGGTAGTCTCCCAAAAGTTCATGTTCCCCTTGTTGGCAAGCCATGAGGTGGATGCTTGTCTTTCTTTGTTTCTTTCCAGCCACGAAGTGACTAAGGAACATGGCTTCTAGTGTGGCAAAGCTAATGATCGAACCCGATGGGAGATCAGTGAACCATGTTAGGGCCAGGCCCTTGAGAGTAGTAGGGAAGTACCGACACCAGCTAGCCTCACAACTCGTTTGCACTGCCATTTGAGCCTTGTAGGCGGCCATATGGTCAGCAAGATCAGTTGCCCCAGAGAAAGGTTCGATGGTGTATATCCCCTCAATTATTCGTTTTATATCGATCCTCAACACTTGGACTCGCATATATGAACTTTAGGGATATGTACACATTGTTTTGGGCTAAAATTATAAAAAATATTTATTTACAAATTGTCAAAATCGACACTTGTAAATGTATACGTCTTATATTCAAATTATACACTGAACTTTCACCCCTAGGCCCTAGCTAACATGTCCAATACAAACATCAATTGTTTTCAGTTCATCTTAACGAATAGTGTTTTAATAACTTAATTTTATATCTTTTTATGTACATAATTGCACATATTAATCTTTCAAGTATCTTTTCATTACAATGGTCGTTGAATTCTTTTGATTACCAAGGAAATACATTTTGGGGGGAAGGAACCTTAAATGTAGCCAAACATATTTCATAGATAAAACATATTGAGGGAAGTTATTGTATTAATTTATTGCTATGTTTTCATTGATCAAAATTGTATTAATTTAAAATACTAATTTCACTTGCTATATTAATTTAATGTTTCTAACAAGGTTGCTCGAGAATTTTTGTGAAAATACTATGATTTGTTCAATTAATGTTTGAGCAAAATAGAACTAATATAAGATGATAAAAGGTTTAGATTTGAGAATGCAGGGAAAAAAAAAAGGAAATTTAATTTATCCATGTGAAGCTTTATGCATGGAAATTTTTGATTCTTTCACTTTTTTTTTTAGGCAAAGATGCTTTCACTTTGCAAGAGGGTGCTTTTTTTTATATATAGTATAAAGTATGAGATATTAGGCCTTGGAACCGGCCCTACTGCAGGTCACCCGGCCCAATTTTAGCCAACACACGCATCTGTAAGGGGGGTAATAAGGAATCCTCGCAAATGCGTGCGGTGAGAATCAAACCCAGGACCTCGTGCCTAAAATTCTGAAGCACTAACCACTGGACTATGCCTTGATTCTCTGCAAGAGGGTACTTGAGTCTTGAGGGGCTTTAAGACTTTAAGATGATGACACGTAGTTTATTGTACTGCCTAATAATTTGGAGTATTGTCCTGAATTGTCCAAGGAAAGGAAAGGAAAGGAAAAGTAAAAGAGTATACTTCATCCGTTTCAAAATAAACGCAACAATTTCTATTTTAGCAAGTTTCAAAATAAATACAACAATTTTAGTCTTTCCATTTTTATAAGTCTTTTCTTCCTATCTCTCACATCATCATCTATCCCACTTTCTCTCTCTATCCCTTTTACTCTAACAACAAAAAATGGACTAGGAGTCCGTGCCATCCAATTTGTTGCGTTTTTTGGAAACAGATGTAGTATAACATATTCATGGGCTCCAACCATTAGAACGGTGCGCTAGTGATTCTATGCACCCGACACCCGTGACTCTTAATCATGTATTCAAATAAATGTCCATCCTCAGTGCTATCGTTGTTCAAAGAACTGATTTTTCTTGTTCAAAGAACTTATGTTGAATTGTATTATTCTCTAAGATTAATAACTTTAACTTTTATGATAACCAAAAAAAAAACTTTAACTTTTATGTTACTAGTTTAATGGTTTCATTAATTTGTAGCATCGATTTTATGGAGAGACAATACCTTTTGGAGATGTTTACATTGCCTTCGGAAATCGGACTTCCGTTCAAGCCCTAGTTGATTTTGCGGAAATAATTCAACAAATAAAGAAGCAATTTCTGTATCAAAATACACCTATTATTGTGATTGGTTACTCGTACACTAAAAGTAAGTTCTCGTGACATTTAATTCTTAATTATATTTTAATAATTAATTATTTTAGAGTTTTCTATATCATGTCGAATTCTTAATTTATAAATGAAAGAAACTAATACAATTTTTTACTATGACATGGACCAAGCGTGGGAGAATCATTTTTGTGAAGTGGTTAGCAAGGATTACAAGGTATAATATGTTTATATTCATATATAAATATTAATAATTAATCACATAATGATGGCTAATAGTTTTGCTTATTAACATTATATTTTAAAAATATATTAATTTGATGGTATTCTTGGGCTTGTTTTGCTAATTAACATACATATTTACTTTTTAATTATTTTGATCACATAAGTTATTAGCACAAAAGTGTTAATTCCTTATAGATATAAGTAATTAGGTGTATATTTTTACAGGTTTGTTGTTAATGTAAATGTTATGAAAGCATTTAAAAAAATCGTGGGAGTTTATCGATAATCTTGGTACACAACAAGCTCCGGGATATAAAAAAATGGCCACTTAATCATGATTCATGAAGAATACAACATCATCATCATCATCATCATCATCATCATCATAATAATAATAATAATAATAATAATAATAATAATAATAATAATAATAATAATAAAAATAAATAATAAATTTCACTAAAATCGTGAATTATACAAGTAACAATCTATTTTAATACAATAATATATATAGAAATAAGGATAAACACATAATGTAGAAATAATGTTGGGAAACTATTACAAGATTTGATATTTTTGATCCATTTTAAAAATATTTCAAGCCTTCAACTCTTTTGCTCGTTGATTTTTTAACCATTTTGGATCATCGTGGAGTGATGGTATGAGATCTAAGCAATGTGACCCTTATAGAACAAAACAACGAAGCAATTACATATATTATTATTGTAGGAAAATAATTGATTTAATAATTTATAGCAAAATATTCAATTCACTTAAAAAACTTTGTATTAAGCTTAGACTTTTTTAACATTCATATAATCAAAATCAAATTGGTAAAAAAAGTACTCTTTTTTGTTGTTGTCAAAGATACCATAGTTTTTGAGATATCTTCTAACACCCTGTTAACTACTATTTATGAGGTTAATACAACGATATGCGGGTCTATTTCGTTGAAAACCTAAACTTAAATAAATTGAAATTACCTGAAAGGGCACTATGAATCAATAAGCCTATTTGAAAATATTATGATAGTTTCCAAATGTTTGAGAGTTGATTGCATATCCTATTATTATTGCTAAATGAAAAGAGAAAGTAATGATCAAAACATAATTATAATCGCATGTTAATTAAAAAGTATTAAAGATATATGTACTTACATATCCAAAGTAATAGATCGTCACCCAATTAAGACGGGGAGGAATAATGCCATACGTGGAGGTGCAAGAATCAAATTTTTTTGTTAAGTTGAAAGGCTGGTGTTGGAACTGATCGATAGAGTATATAACATATTCCTAGGCCTAACCATTAGCTTAAGTTTTTGGTTAGGGCCTAGGAATATGATATATACTCTATCATGGTATCAAAAGCCAACGTGACGCAGAGGTCACGAGTTCGAATCTCTCCTCCCTCTCCCTTCTAACTGGAATTAATTAGGATCACATTTTAAGCCCAAAGAGCATTTCATATGAGGGGGAGTGATAGCGTATATAACATATTCCTAGGCCCTAACCATTAGCTTAAGCTTTTGGTTGAGACGGTCTTCTAACAGAAACATTGTGTTAGTTTCACAACCGTAGTGAATTGTCAATTCACTGCAACATATAATTCAAAGGTACACCTACTCCATTTATAAATAATTTTAATTTAAATAAATGAAAAAAGTTAGTTTTAAATGGATAGTAATGGATTGCACAAATTTTTTATTTTTATTTTTAAAAAAATTATTAAAATAAAATCAAACTTAGTAAATTATTCTCCGTACGACGCACAATATAATGGATGATATAAGGGTCAAATCAATGCTATTTGTGACGAGGTAATTCAAGCCACAGATGATGACATACATTTGAGGATGAATTGTTCATTAAGTTCTTATTGAAAAATCACGTGTTTATGTAGAAGCCTATGTGATTAGTAAAATTAGCTCATTAAACATTAATATTTTAAAGCCTATGTGAGTGAGCTTATAGATGATGGAAGATGGAATCTTCAGAGGGCAAATTTGATAATGATGGAGTGGGAAGTGGAAAAGCTTAGCAATATTGTCCTTCCTCAATACCCCCAGGAAGATGTGTGGGCTTGGGGTTATGATAAAAAGGGTGTTTTCACAGTTAAGAGTGCTTACTATGGAGCGGTTGAATGGTTTTGGGGTGGTGGAGCGTCTGCTTCAAGGGAGATTGAGAGTGGGGTTTGGAATTTGCTTTGGAATTCGAAGGTACACCCAAAGATTAAAAATTTTGGATGGAGAGCAATGAACAACGCTCTACCGGTGGGAATGAATCTGGCGCATAGAGGGGTTATGGATGACAAGCGTTGCCAACGATGTGGGGAGTATGATGAAAGTGTAATGCACATGATCTTTGAATGTATGGAAGCTAGAATTGTTTGGTATTTATCTCCACTTAGACTTGATGTGAAGGATATAACTAATGTTGGCTTCCGTGGTTGGGTGGAGCAAATGGCTCAGAAAATTAAAGAGAAAGATTGGTGGGAGTTGTTTTGGGATCTATGTTGGGTGGTGTGGTTAGGAAGAAATGAATGGGTATGGTCAAAGAAGAGGAGGCCCGAATTTTGGTGGGTAGACAAGGCCGCTAGCCTAAATGGTGAATATAAAAAAGCCTTAGAGGCCATGGAGTTTAAAGGAAGAGGAAGATGTGAGGAGATGGATACGACCGCCGATGGGGAAGAGGAAGTTGAATACTGATGCTGCTTTGGTGGAACATGGTAAAGTGGGAATGGGGGCAATGGTGCGAGATGCTGATGGAGAGGTGTTATTGACAATGTGTGATGTCTGGGATGGTGGTGCAGTCACAGTGGAGGTAGCTGAAGCGATGGCTCTACGACAAGCTCTGAGGGTTATTATAGATGCTGGTTTCTCTTCTTTTATGGTGGAGACGGATAATATGCAGCTGTGGAGTACTCTTCATCACGGCAATAAGGAGAATACTACGTTTGGTGTGATTTTAAAGGACATCTTTTATTTGTTAAATTTTTGTACTGTTTTTTCCTTTTGTCATGTTAGAAGAGAGGGTAATCAAGTTGCTCATCTTCTTGCAAAACATAGTTATGAGTTTGGGGAGTTGTGTGTTTGGTTAGAGAATTATCCTCCCTGTGTTTTAACCACTGTTCTTTTGGATGCTAATTAATAAATTTTTGTTTTCTTGTCAAAAAAAAAAAAAAATCATGGAATTCATAGGTAAAATTTATTTCTTTTATCCGTTTTAAATGACTAGTTTATTTATTTATATTGAATCCTTGATAAGAGGGGTAGTTGTATCTTTGAATTATAGGTTTGTAGTGAATTTATAGCTCGCCATGGTTGTGAAGTTAATAATATGTAAAAGAGTAAAAGAGTTGAAGGCTTGGAAATATTTTCAAAATGGATCAAGAATAGTCAATCTTGTAATAGTTCCTTCATGTTACTTTTATATTTTGTTTTTATGCTTATTTTATATTATTAAATTAAAATAGATTGGTACTTGTATATATAATTCACTACTTTAATGAAAATGTTTGATTTTTGTTTTAGTGTGGTATTTTGGTATTCTTCATGATTAAGTGATAAATTTTTTTAGGGTTTTTTCTTAAAACTATCTATTAGATTTTACAAATTCTCAAATGTACCTACTTTTTTTAGGGTTTCTTATGTGTACTCATAAGATTTTCAAAAACTCTCAATTGTAGCCAATTTTTTTATGATAGCAAACGGACGTTAACTACACTGTTAATTTATTGGAAAAAAATAAAAACCAAAATAAATAAACATATATACGTCACGTAGCAACCCAATAGTACTAACCATGACACATACCAGCCCCATCAACCGCCAAACAACCACCAAACTAACTTATTTATTTAGGTTTTTGTTTTTTTACAACTAACTTAAGGGTGCTATCATAAAAAAATTGGTTACAATTGAGAATTTTTAATAATAAGAAACCCTAGAAAAAGTTGTTACATTTGAGAATTTGAAAAACCTAATGGGTATTTTTAAGAAAACCCCATTTTAAAAAAAACCCGAAACAACCATGACCGTAACAAAAATAATAATCTAATAAGTAATAAAAGGTAAATTGAGAAAAAAAAAAACTAGAATAATCCTCATACTTTTAATTCAAATTTAAATAAGATAGGGACTTGATTATCACGTACATTTATTCTTTAGGTTTCACAAATTAAACAAAATGCATTTATGCAAGAAAAAATAAATATAAAATTCAAATGCATTTATGCCCAATAGTTTAATATCCCCTTTTTCATAACCTTCTCATATAATTTATTCCCTCCGTTACGAATTACTAGCAACAATTTCCATTTTTAGGTGTAACAAAAAACTTGCAACAATTTTTTCCAATTTTATTTTATTCTTTTTTTGGCAAAAAGAAAATAACACAATACCCCACTTACGTTTCTCTTTCTTACTTTTCTCTCTCTTACTTTTATCATCATACTACATAATACCTCATTTACTTTTCCTTCTCCTACTTTTTTCTTTCTTACTTTTATCATTATACCACATAATATCACAATTAACCTATTTCATCTAGGAGTCCGTGTTAGTCCAAATATTGCTACTAATTCGTTACAGAGGGAGTACATATTTACATATTCTTTTATATGTATGTTGTGTATATATATCTTCTATATGATTATTTGTCAAATTCTTTCACTTACAAAAAAAAAAGTGTCAGATGCAAAATTTTAAGACTGCTTTGATTTCATTCATACATTATTATTTACATATTGCATTTTTTTCATTAAAATAAACTTTACTACATTGCATGGTAGTCATTTATAGTACATCAAAGAATAACAAATTTGCGGGTGTTTTCATGTGATGCTGGTTTGATAAGTTGAAATGTTGGTTAAAAAAAATTTCGCTTCATTTAATTTTGCTTTCTTTGATGTTATATTTTATTTATTTTTTCTAGGACTAATCTCTGTTGTGAGTTACAATAAAGCCACATTAGCTTGCCCAAGGAAAAGGGAAATGATTTTGGCACTCCTCCCCCTCTCACATGAATAGTAATATTGAGGAGTGTCAAAATCAAATTGGGAAGTGCCAAAATCACAACCGAATTGTGGTGGACCCCAGTGGAATCTTTCCAACACGTACTTCTCCTCTTTCCAATGTAGGCGTCATGAGAGGTTGAAATCGCTGAAGCAAAGGCTATCCATTATGCTATGAAGGTAGCCTTGAGAGTGACTGTTTGAATGTTATTGAGCGTGACTGTTTGAATGTTATTACGAAAATTCATAATAAGAGTTTAGATTTGTCTTGTCTTTCTATTGTAATTAGAGATATTATTGAGTGTGCTAGTTTTTTTTTTTTTTTTCATTAGTATTAAGTGGAGTCATGTTAAGAGGGAAGGTAATGTCGTGCAAAAAAAAAAAGAAAAAAAAGAGGGAAGGTGATGTAGTTGCTCTAATAATATTGGCCAAGTTTACTCCTATTGAGTTAGGCAGTAGAATCTGGGTAGGTAGTGCTCTTGAGGCAATCTTAAATGCGATTGCAACTGATGTTTGTGACTTATTTATGAATGAATAAACTCCCTGTATTCCTTTGAAAAAAAGTTATCATTTTTCATCGTGTTTGTTTAGATTAGGTTAAAACTAGGTTAAACATGTTACTAGAGTTAGTTAGTAATTTAAATAAGGAGTTCTTTCTGTGTGTAATTTGTAATGACCTTTTTTGTATTCTCTATTAGCTTAATAAAATTCAATTCACGATTCTCTTGCTTGTACCCCATTTTTTTCTCATGACAAATTGCTTTGTAAAAGTAAAAGACACTCATGCCGTGTTGCCATGACTTATACAAATTTTATATAGGTTATGAAATTTTAACCCTAAATTTTGACCAAAATAATTGCATATCGTCCCTACGTGATCGTGTAGAACTTTTACGTTGTTGTTCATGCGTGACATATGGCTCATCATTCATGCCTTCGAGTTGTGCCAGACCCAAATAGTGTTGTATCAAATTGACCCTCGTGCCGACCCCACCCATGCCCAGGATTAGGAACAACTTTTCCCGGCCCGGCCCATGGTCTCCCTCACCTTAAACGACCTCCATGTGAAGTTGCAGAAATTAGGAGGCCCATTAATGCTCCAGACAGTCCATAACTCATTACTCTAGCTACCCTTGTTTCTTGTTGTATCTTACTTGGGCTTGAGGGCTTGGACACCCAAGTTTGGGCCTGCTTTTGCTTGATTTAACTACCAAATCCATCTTGAATCTATTCTCCTAACACAATAAAAACACATAGCTTATTATTAAGTACAATTTATTCAAGAATTGCTATAAGATAAAATAATGAATTAAAATAAACTCAAAAGTGAATAAATTCATAAAATAACTTAATTATAAAAGACCGTCAAAAAAAAAACTTAATTATAAAAGACAAATACAACTCTAATGTTCGAGACTAAAAATTTAGTATATTGTATATACATTTATCAAATTATCATCTTTTAAAATAGATAAATTAATAAAATGTATAAATCAAATATATTTGGCTGAACTGGGGGTTGGGGGGGGGGGGGGGGGGGTTCTAATTTTTGTTCATTGTTACTATTAAATGTTTGTCCTTTGTTCGTTGAATCTTGCAACTTTTCTATGAGAAGTTCTATTTTTCTGACATAATTTTTAGAAGAAATAATTAATGTTATTAGATGATTTTCGGCAGGGTTGAGGCTTATAGAGAGGTTTGAAGTAATTTTAGAGTTTTGCCTAGTCAAAACTCTAAATGGGATGTTTGGTGAAATAGAGTTTTGGGACCAAAACTCTCAAAATGAAAAAGCTAGTATATGGAGCTTTTTCATTAGAGGATTGAGTCATCTTACATTATTTAGAAGTAAAACTCTAATTAATCAGCTAAGTTTACCAAACAAGTTAACACATTATAGCTTTTCTAATCAGCAGTCAAATCTTCTGACCAAAAAGTGAAAACTCTATTAGCAAACTCTAAACTTTAATAGATAAACTCTAAACTCTATTTGCCAAACAGGGCATAGCTACCAAACAACAAATAATTTAGCTACCTTTACTAACGTGATTAAGTCCATAAAATTATCCCAAAGCAATATGAATTCTTAATAAGCATTAGATAAACAAATCCAAATGTTGATAATCTAACTATTATTCTTGGATTAATCTGAATTCTTGCATTATATATATTTCCCGAATTATTCAAAAGTCTTAAATTTTAAGGCTAGATCGTCCAATGTTTGTTATTGTTATTTTTTTAGTGTTTGAAATGAAATCAAATAACCATCCCCATTACCTTTTACTTGATATGAGAGGTTGGTAACACTTTTCATTTCCCAATGTTAACTACGACAACTATTGTGTTACAATTTTCAACCTTCTGGAAACAAAATAATTTCTCCTCTAATATGTTTCTATTCCTAAATTTATACCAAACACACCCCTAATAAATTAAAATTACACATATATTAATCTTGTTAACAGATGTATGCCCTAGGGTGTTAGTTAAGAAATAAATACAGAGTATATTATTAACAATAGTATAAATTACAACAAAAAAAGAAAAACAATAGTATAAATTTATGAATCCATGACAAAATTATGCGTCGATCATTTCACTAAATATTTTTACTTTTAGTCTTCTTATCCAGCGACCCGATAGTGATCGGTGGTGTAATTAACTACTCATGCTTTATTTCACAAGTACAAGGAAAAATGTTGTTTAAGGTAGATGGCTAGCACATATCTTTAACTACTCATGGAATTAGATACCTTATCTCTCTAATCAACTTTTCACATAATAAATTATGTTTATGTTGCGCCTATAATTTATATTAACAATTGTATTTAGTGGCGTGCATCGGTCCAGAACCGGATTGGAACCGGTTGGACTAGTGGACCAGAATCCACAATTTTTGTGGATCGGGACCGGACCGGTTTGGACTGGTTTCTAACTTTTTTTAATTTTTTTTTCCTCTAACAGGTTCGGGTTTGGACCGGACTAGACTGGAATTTCAATACACTTTTTATAAAAAAAATATATATAATTTTTTTAGATTTCGGTCCAAACTGGTCCGGACCGAAATTTATCGGGTTTGGACCGGACCAGTAGACCGGAATCACTATTTTTATAGACGGGGACCGAACCGATCCGATTCCTGTCTAAATTCTGGTCCGGACAGGTTTATAAACACCCCTAATTGTATTATTATTTTTTGGAACCCTAATCCTCTCCAAGCTCCTACCAATATAATATATGGGTGAACGAATCTTAACCAATACCAAAACATAGGCAATGCTATATGGTTTTAAAAAAATTATATCTCTATGATGTGTTAATTAGATTTTGGTCAACTAAATTTCATCAAATCATTTTTTAGTTAGCAGCTTACCATACCTCAACGCAAGATCGCTTTGATGACCCCAAATATTAAATTAGATAATTAAATAAATAGAAGGTCGCCATTGGTATGAGTCTTTTTCTCAACTTGAGAATTTCTTTTAACTATATATATATATATGCTAACAACGACCGTTAAGTTTTTTTTTTTTTTTCTCCTTTGATTGGATAATCCAATCTATCATGCAGTCAAACTTAGGATGTATTTGATTTAACTTGAATAAGTAATTATGGGCTTGTTTTTAGAAAATTCAAATCAGATCAGAAAAATTCAGACCAAATCAGATCAGAAAAGTTATAACTATAAAAATAACTACAATCAGAAAATTTCAGATCAGATTAGAAAAGTTAATATCAGATCAGAAAAGTTCAGATCAGATTGGAAAATTCAAACGAATCAAACGCATCCTTAATGTAGTTGATTTGATGCTCCTAATTCATTACTCCGTCCATCTTTTTTTACTTGCTAAATCATCTTTTTCACATGTTTCAGAACACGGCTTTAAATAAAAATAGTTTTTAACTACATAATAAAAAAAAAATCAAATTATATATCTGAAAAAGTACATGTTGAGAGTTTGGGACGAATCAAACCAACTTCAACTTGACCATATTTTTCATTGTTTACATAATACTATAAACAATTTAAGTTTCAAAATAAATCGTACTAATTTATGAAAAGTAGCAAGTAAAAAAAAAAAGATTGAGATAATATTTTTTTTTTCAAAATGCTAACAAGGGTACAATAAGAAATTCTTTCGGATGTTTGTGGTAAGATTCGAATCCACAAACTCATCTTTGGCGCTCGAAATGCTTGACCCCTAGCCAATGCACTAGGCCCTATTCTGTTGAAGTTAAATTCTGAAATTTCAATTTATTTTAATTTTTGATGAATTTATAATTTAGTTTAATTTAATTCATTTCATTTATGACAAATTTAATTCATTATAAAAGAACATATTATCCTAGTTGATTCTATAAATTTAAAGGTGAGCCGAACAACTGGTTGTTTTTGGTTTCAAACTTTCTAAGGTAGTGTTTGGAAACTTAGATTTCATTTCAATTATTGAATTTTAATTCTAGAAATTGAAATCAAGCATTTGAATTCCAATTCCAAATTCTTAAACACGTTTGGATATCGAGGAATTGAATTCCAATATTTCAATTCTGTGTATGTGTTTGGAAAACATTGGAATTGGATTCTCAAATTTAAATTCTATGCTATTGTTTGGATAAAATTGCAAATTGCAATTGCATTAATTATTAAAAAGCTAATTTGACATAAGAGCAACATTTAAGAGTAAAGTTTTTATATCATCCATAACTTGACATAAGATTTTCAAGTTGGCCCATATTAAAAAATATTCCAAGTACTACTAAAACATTTAGCGAAACATCAATATTACATGGCCATAATTGATGAACTACAAATGATAATCATCAGAAAGTTAAGGCAACAATACATCACAATACAACAGTACCCAATCAATCAGAAAGGCATAAAAGTACCCAATCAAGTTTCTCCTCATCCGGAAGTTCTTTCAGCATTATAAACTCATCACGACCATTCATAAACCTTTTTACTGCCCTCATAACCTGATTCCTAGATATGCCATGCACTTGGGAAACAACGGTATGAATCTCTTGACATGTAGGTTTTGGAGTGCTGTCCATCTTGCTTTGCACATACTGTTTAAAAGACTCAGCAAAGCTATTAACAGCATCGGCTACACTTTCTTTTTTGTGTTTGCGAGAAACCGATTTAGTTTGATCAGTACATGAGCTTCTTCGTTCACTAACCACTTCATCTTCCATCATATCTGCAGCTTCATCATGTTGCTCTGAACCATCTCCAATAGCTCTATCTGCACCAAATAAAGTGCATATATCTTCCCAATTCTCTATGCACTTGTTGCGATATGGGGCAGCATTTTTGTTGTTCTGGAAAAAAAATAGAACAATCATATCAGTTAAGAAACCCACAACTATTCAATTCTTGACCCCCTGCAGCCCCACTATAACCAATGTTAATTCTTCAGTTAACAACATGTCAGGCAGTTAATTGCTTCTAAATAGTCAAATTCTATTATTCAAGTCATAGTTGAATAGTTCATCCCAATAAAGAACCACAAAATTAAAGAAGTAGAATGAAGTTGATCTGAAGAATTAGCTACTATATTAAGGTATATAAACTAGCTATAAAGCATATCATCATAAATGTACTACTATACTATCTCATTTACCATGTTTGTAATCTACTACCTCATATCATCATAAATTAACCCTAAACCCACCAAGCACCACTCACCATCAGCAACAACACTAACCACCTACTGCACCACCACCATCACCGCTGCACCATCACTGCTGCACCACCACCGCAGCGAACCAAATCAGACCCCTCCTTCGCCCAAATCAGACTAAACTAAACTATGCCCGCAGTTAGTATAAGATTCATGAACTGCCAGTCTCATAACATTCTGAAAATAATCTCAAAATAATCTATCAGAGCCTACTGCATATGCAGTACTGAAATGCAATGTCATGAATGCCGAAATGCTGAGAGCTAGGCTCTGGAAATACGAAGTAAGAAAAACAATCAAATCAATTCTTGTTCACTCTTCCTCCATATAAGATAAATACTCAAAATTCTGGTGAAGAACCTTAACAAACTAACAACCATTTCTACTACATATTCAACAAATTCAGAATATTTAAATACTCAAAACAAAGTAACAAATAGGTTCAAAAGTAACAATTATCTAGTTAAAAATTCTGTCAAACCGTCATGCTTTAACTCGTCAAAGTCAATGAAAATACACCAATTTGGAAAACATTTGTGCTGATGCAGAGCATTAAAGCGTTTCAAAAGATAACCAAACTGAAACAGAAGGGCATAAGCCGTAGATGTCAAACCAATATATTAATAACTACACTATAGCCAAGGGATCAAATATTCTATACCTTAATATATTCAGTCCATTGCGGCAGATCTTCTAGTGTGATTACGATCATTTTTCTTTCATCATCCCACTTGAACTTTGTATAAGTCCTAATGTCCGTGATGCAACCATAATGCTTCTTCCAAGATTTGGTTCGGTTTCTCACATGATCCACAGTGATTGCAATGCCTAACTCTTTCTTGAGTTCGTCCACCACAGCTTGGTAGGCTTGGGGTTTAAAATCTCCATCTCCTTTTTCATTGTTGTTGATTTCTTCTAACAAAACTCGAGTAAGAGTATCGTCCATTTGTCTGTTCCAAGACACATAACCTCTTTTCATAGCTTGCGTAGAAGTCATTGGTTCCTTGCGTTTGTTGTTCATATCCTGCTAAAGAAAATCAAACAAAAACGGATAACCAGATAAACAAAATTCTATATATATTTTTTTTTTCGAAACCTTTAAACATTTGATAACCAAACAAAAAAATATCCAATTTGATTATAAAAGTTTAGTCTCAATTTATACAAACTAAAAGTTAACAAAATAGGGATCACAAAAACATCAAACATAAACTATTAAAAGGGAAAATCACATTGTAACAAACAATTAGAAATCTAAAATAATAGTGGTTTCAAAGCCTATTCATATCCTCCTTCGAGATCGGTATTCTCGAAACATCTTTTGCGCCATTTCATCTCTAAAATTGTTCCATAGAGGTGAAGATTGTGCCGTTGATATGAAATCCTCCCCTTCATTCTCCACATGGTCTACACCTTCAACATTTGCCAAATCATTGTCCACCTCATTTAACAAATCCCCCTCATCCAAATTCTCTTCTCTAACAAAATTATGGAGAATAAAACATGCATTGATGATTCTTACTTGTGTTTGCTTATCATAAAAGCTACTTTTTCTCAATATAGCCCACCTTTTTTTCAATAACCCAAATGCCCTTTCAATAGTGTTACGTGCGGATGAATGACGCAAGTTGAACAATTCTCTGTAGTTTGTAGGAGTAGTTCCTCTCCACAAATTCAAATGGTAACGAGTACCTTTATATGGAGCCAAGAACCCTTGCGCATTAGAATACCCCAAATCAACAAGAAAATATTTATCTGTGACATTAAAAAAATTATAAGAAACTAAAATTATATGAAACTAAAATTGTAAAGAAATAAATTTGTGAGGAACTTCAGGTCTTGCTTACCCCTTGGAACTTTGAGACCATTAGGTCTTCGAAGAGCGTCCCCTAAAATGCGAGGGTCAGAAGCTGAACCCTCCCAACCCGGCAAAACATAGGTGAATCGAAGACTTGGATCACATGTAGCTAGTACATTGGTAGTAATATCTCCTTTCCTATCTCTATATCTAGGCCGATCTTCAACTCCAACGGTCATCTTAATAAGTGTCCCATCAAGTGCCCCAATTGACCCCTCAAACCATTTCCACTTGTTGTCTCCATCATAAGTCACATTAGTGTTTGCTTGATTTATATAAATCTTGCCTATTTTCATAACAGCTTTGAGTACGGTATGGAACTGGCGGCTTACCGTTTCACCCGAACGAGTGAACACGGCACCAATAGTTCTATTTTTAAGATCATGTGCAAGAGTATGTAGAAAGAAAGAAACAATCTCTACAATTTTCACATTTCTAGTGGTAACTAAGCCACCTCTAGTCACTAAAACATGGCACAACTTATCAAAACATCTTCGATCCATACGCAATTGCTCCTTACAAATCCTATCATTCATGAGGGAATCTAACCAATACGCTCTTTTAATTGCACGTTCATGCTCATTCCAAGGTATTTCTTTATGCTTAAACCTATTAAACCATGCCCCCACTACTACCAAAATAAAACCACTAACTATAGCAATAAGTTCCATCTCATCTTCAATATCATTATCACTATTGTCATCTTCCATACTACACTGCAAGTTCATCAAGAAAGTAATGAATAAAAGCAATCTGGTCTAATAAATGCTGCTACTAATAATATTAGTTCTGTTTTGAATTGTCTTGTGAATAGTGGTAACATTGATGAAACAGATCATAGTATTAACAAATTTTCTGAGCATATAATAATGCTTGATATCACAGAAAATATGAGGCTTCAACAACCTGAAAATATATCTTCTGAGTATGATCAGAACATAATGTTTGATCAGAATATGAACAGAAATTTTGAGGCTCAGATTTCTAATTCTGTTCAGAACAGAATGACTGAAAATTTTATTAACAAACCCTCCATATTTGACAAAACATTCCTACTAGTAAACTAGTAACCACCTATACAAGAGACAGGAATCAGCAAAATCTTCTTATTAACTGAGTTAGCTGCAAATGATTCAAAAGAACAATAAACACAAAAGGATACAATTCAAACATACAGCTAGGCAAATTTTATTTATTTATTTTTAACTTTCCAACAACCCAACATCATCATATGCTTGTAAAGTTTTGAAGAAAGAAGCACACTGATACTAATATGCACTTCCTAAAATTCATGAAAACAAACTTAAATGACTGTATTTGGCTTTCTGTTTAAACATAGTCTATATACAACTTTTTATAACTCTATAATATATGAATTGCTGTTAATTTCAGAGTTCCTAGCATTTTACTAGCTTCTAAGTAAGTGAGAATGGCGGTTAACAGATTTTCATACAACATTGCTATCAGTTACCTTCTTACTACAAAAATCACACTTACGCAATTCATCAATCAAACCAAAACAATCTGAAAATATATCAAACTAAACTTCACAAAAATCGAACAAAAAAATTAAACAATTGAACAACAAAAAATCGAACAACAACCCAAAAAAATCGAACAAAATACTTCAAAAAAATCGAAAAACTATAAGATCGAACAACAAAAAAGCGAACAAAAATCATGAGAGAGGAAGAGAACCACGAACGAAGATGAACAGAGAACCTAAAAAAATGGGACAAAAATCAAAGGAAAACCTAAAAAACAAACAACAAGCCACAAAAATCGCAAAAGAAGATGAACAGAGATGATGAAAGCCAAACAAACCTTATGAGAGAGGAAGAGAACCACGAACGAGAGGGAGAGAGAGAGAGATCCACGAAAGAGATGGAGGAAGAGAGAGATGGAGGAAGATGCACTGATGCACTGATGGAGGAAGATGCACTGATCGATTTTTTTTTAGGTTAGATATAGAGGATTTCAAATGACAGGCCCATATGTGGGAAATGAATGGGCTATTTTTAAGTAAGCATGGAATTAGTTTGGAATTGGTCCAATTACAATTCCAATTTCATTAAGCATCCAAACATTGGAATTGGGCCAATTCCAACATTTCAAATGAAATCCACTTTCCCAAACAGGCCCTAACATTCAATTTAATTGAAATCGGGATCGGATTCAACCCCTACCAAGCCACTTGGCCCACTAGTTCCATTTGTTTGTTTTTATACACAAAAGTGTTTCGAAAATGTTTTGTTAATTAAACCAAAAAGGTACCTTAAAAATGATTTTCAAATAAAATAAATTAAAAATATTCCAAAAATATTTAATCAAAGCCAACCTTTTCCGTCAAAAAAATATATATTCTAAAAATAATAATGTTTTAATGGTACTTGTCAATATTTTATAGCAAGTATAGGGTCCTGAATTCGATTTTGTCTGGTTTTAAATTTTAACACTCAAAACTCAAAGGCATTTGGTCCAAAAACACTAGACCTACGTACATTTATTAGAACCTAATTAAATCAGATCGATCCTTACTTTTGAAGCAAATCTATACTTCTATACTTAAATACTTAAAACAAGAACTCTAACATTCATGTGTCATTTTCCTATCATTTCCTCTATTTGGTTTTGCTTTATTAGAAAAAAGAAAAGAAAAAATTAATTACTTTATTATTTCTCTATTGCTTGGTATTCATAATTTTCCCATAAATGTTTCAATTCCTCATCATTATTTATGTTTCATGTCTTTTGTTTTTCTATCATTTTTTTAAAATTTAATTTCATGATTCACGTCCTTCAATTTAATGATGTCTTACAAGAGGAAAAATATATAAATACTAATATTTTTAATTATTTTTTGTGAAAAATAAAAATCCGTGCATGACACGGGGTTAAAACTAGTTCTCCGTTAATCTTCACAATTATCTTTGCCACATGGCTATCACTCAGTGACGGATGGAGGTTCATATAAGTGGGGTCATGTGACCCTACCTGGGCTAAAAAATATTATTATTAAAACATTATTATATGTTTATTTATTTTGATGAAATTTGATAAAAAAAAATAGATATTTTGTGTGGAATAAGGGACCCTGATTAATAATAAAAAAAAATTGACCTTATAATGTAAAATTATAAGTATAATTATGTCAATATTGAGAAAGGAGTGCATTTTTTTTTTCATAAAATGACCACGTTACATAATTTTTCTAGAACCGTCACTGCTATCACGTACGGATCATATTTTAAAAAATTACTCTGTATAATCTTAAATTTTCAATGAATGCTGATGCAGGCATAAAATTAAAGTGTACAAGGTACTACTTGTAAGTTGTATAATTGCAATATGTAGTGTATTATTATAATTACAATAGTAAGTTTATAGGATGATTTAGGAGGAAATTTATGTTTACAAGAATTGGACATCGTGATTGCGACGTTTTAAGATCGATATTGAGTTTAGAAGCATTATCAAATTGAAAATGATTCATCTATAACATTGTTAAAAGACTTTTTTTTATTAGTTTTTTAATTGTTTTTATTTATAAGTGTATAAAAACATTGTATTCAACAAGTACAATATTGTATCTAAGTGCATAAAATATATTAAATGTTACGGATCTATAAAGGGTATGTGTCAATCACTCCTCTTAACAAAATGACACATATATACTTGGAACTTTTAAATTTTTTTTTTTTGGTAAGAAGATTCTCAATTATTTATTTGTTGGCATGAGAATTCAACCTCTGACATTTAGGATTGAGGGAAGAGGACTCGAGCATGGATGGCACGAGCCATGAACCCCTACGAGGCTGGGAGTGATGATCCGGGATCGAGACTTCACCCCTCCCCCCTCCCCTAATTGACTCTACGAATAATGTGTAGTCCTATAATAAAAGATGTGCGTTGAGATACCATTAAGTTTCATAATCTTATTCCAAAAAAAAAATTAAGACAACTAAAGGTTTGTTTACTTTAGCTTAAATACAATTCAGTTTAGTTTAGTTCAGTTCGGTTCAATTCAGCTCTCAATTTTCTTCTCTTATAAAATATTACTTTCAGTTCAGTTTATTTCAGTTTAGTTCAGTTCATCTCAGTTCAGTTATTCAGCTAAAGTAAACAAACCCTAAATAAAAAGGTCAATTCTTGAATGGTACCATATAGAAAACGAAAAAAAAAAAACTAAATAATAACTAAAAAAAACTAAAAAATAATAACTAAAGAAAACGAAATCTTGTATTTTAGTGTTGAGTTCATATAAAACTTATGTTTTCCCTACTTGATTAGAAGTTGTTTTTCCGTTGTTTGTCTTTTATTATTCTTGCTCAGGTTTGTTTCCTTACTAATCTTCTTTATAGGTGCTCTATATGACAATATTATTAAGTTGTTATATTACCTTTTTTTTTAATAATATGTGTAGTATTAATTAGGCCTTGAACTGGCTCTAAAGCAGGTCACTCGGCCCAATTTGACCGACAAACGCATCTGCAAGGGTGAAAAATAAGGATTCATCGCAAATGTGTGCGCTGAGATTCGTACTCGAGACCTCAAACTCAATGTTTGCAAAACTTAACCACTAAGCTAAGACTCACATCTCAATTTATTATGTGATTCGTACTCAAGACCTTAGGCTCAACATTTGCAAAACTTAACCACTAAGCTAAGTCTCACACCTCAATTTATTATGTTATTCGTACTCGAGACGACCTCAGGCTTAACATTTACAAAACTTAACCACTAAACTAATACTCACACCTCAATTTATTATGTTACCTAGAGTGAGGTATCAAGTACTCCTTACGATCTAAAGAAGTTTTTTTTTTTTTTCAAAAAAAAGTTTAGTTGAAACAATGAAATTTTGACCAATGCAATTAGTCTATGAAATGTTTTGTGTAAATTAATTTCGAACTGTGTTGTACTTTCATTCGACTCAATTTAAAAATTTCAATCTTCATTCACTATATACAGAAAAAATTGAGGCGGAGCTCCAATGCAGTGGTACTAGAGCCACTCTCGCATTTTGAAGTGCAAGTTTTGATTTTTACCAATAAGAAATTCGCTCTCCTAATCTGCCCTGAGTTGAGCAATGCTAGCGCGACATTTCTATGAGATCAGAGTAGTTACAAACTAAGGCTTAATCTACCTTATTGTATAATACAAAATCAAAATTTTCTGATTTCATCATATTTCATGAATTAGCTTCATTCTAACATGGAGTATGTAATGTTTTTCCATCCTAAGCTTTTGTTAATTTTTTTGTTAGCTCCTAATGCATGTAGTCCATTTAATTTAATTTAATACAAAATGTCTTCATATTAGTAAACCTTTTTTTTTTAAATAAAAATTTAACCACATTTGTTACATTCCCTTTTCCTGTTTTAAAACAATTTGAAGTATAAATTTTATCATATAAATACTTAATTTCAATTTTTAAAAAATTGGTACCTTATTACGGAGTATTTATTATAAATAAATTATACAAAACATGCATACAACTATACAAGTTAAAAAGAAAACATAAATTAGAAACTATGTCACTAAAAATAGCACTAAGCTTTTTGTTAAAATTGTACAACACACGAAATATTAACCTAGCTGATTTCTAGATAAGTATATTATCTTTGTTCAGTTCAGTTAATCTCTATCCTGCTTATTATTAACATCCTTTCCTTGTTGATTGCTGCGGCGGAAAACCTTGATCTCCTAGTTGCTGCCAGTGGGATGGCCCACGAGTTCGGAGCAGTGGGTGGCATCTTTATCACGCACCTTGATTTCTGCCGGTCGTGATTGCTGCCGGTATTAGTACAGAAAAGACCGACATTGGAGCACCAAGAAGCATTGTTAGAGTAATTCATCTTTTTGCAATTTTTATCACGCAATTCACCATTGATGATGATAGATCTGGCGTTATACTGAAAGAATGAGGACAAACATCCATCGTCATCTTTATCGATTGTGGTGAATTTGTTCACCATTGATGAGGGAGAAAAGTAGCTTTTGAAAGGCTCGGGTTTTGGTGGAGGCGGTGGCGAAGGCGGTGAACCACCGTATATCATTGTGAATTGAATATGACTGGAAACTCTAGCCTGATACCATAATAATTTTGTGGAAAATTGACTTGGGTTCTTATTAACCCTTGATCTCATATATATAATGCCTAATAAAATAAATTCTAGTCAATAAACCTATTTTGTCTCAAAAATATATTCTAAAAAATATTCTCCTAAATATATGCTCATAAACCCAATATTATCTCTATATAAGATGAATGAAACAAAATTCCACTTCACTATGTTTTCTCTTATAAAATTTATAGTAAATTATTACTAAATTTTATGCTTATCCATGTCACATATTCCTTTTAATAATAGGAGTATAGATTTAATTATACTCCCTCTATCCCAAATTAAATGATACATTTTGACTTTTGGCACTGTTCACTTTGTAACTTTGTCTCCCTTTAATTTTATATATATAAGAAAAAACATAGTCATATGCGATCTCGTTGGATTCCTCTCGATACGTACTTTCTAAATATATAATTTTTATAATTTTTTATCGTATACAACTAAAGATATTTATATTTAAAGATGTGTCTCGGGTGAAGTGAAAAAGTAAATGGAGCATTTATTTTGGGACATATGGAGTATATTATTAGTGAGTTCGATCCAAATATCAAAGTACGTGTAAAGAGTATTTTGGGACGGAGGAATGAAAAAGAAAAATGTAAAAAGTAATTGGAACGGAGCAATGAAGCATAATTATATCACATAAATAAATTGTTAAAACTTTAATAATGTGAAAGTCTAAACAAAACAAAAAATAGTATTACCTTCATTATTCTACCTATTGGATTATATTGGTGGATTGTGGATATGTTGAAGGTGAGTAGGATATGAAATTATGAAAATGTAATTGATATTTCCAAACTTCATTATGGACAAATCAATCCTAAAATAGGAGTGCACTCAACTCCACAATGTGGTAATGGACAATTGGACATGATCTCATCATCTTAATTAAAATAATGCATGACAATCAATAATGTTGTATGCAAGGGCCAAAACGACCATCTCAACAAATTAAACGCACAATTATTTATTTTAAAAGTGCACTAATAAACATAAGATTATTAGTTCTATTGAATATTGATCACCACTAAAAAAAAGTTATCAAACTTACTAAATGTTCATATTAGAGTTAGAAAAAAATACAAAGACAATGTCATGTGCATGCTAATTCGATTCAACATATTAAAAAAATGTCGAAACCAGAAAGTAAAAAAAAAAAATACAGGTTCTAAGAGACTATCCAAGAGCAGCAAAAATAATGAAATAATAAAACTTGTTTTTTTAAACAAGCGGCAGACAAGATTTTGAAAATTATAGGAATAATATATGGGTGACTTATTTTTCCCCTACCATTTTTTAGTGAAAATATTCACAAGTCCCCAAGATGACCACAATTAACTCGAGTTCGATCGTTGCAAATTCAAACTATAATATTAAGCCCTAACCCAATCTCTTTAATAATCACAAATCAAAGGTTTCAACATTCAACTAAGTAGATCAGATGTCGCCAGCTATGCTCGTATAGGCATGACATGAGTTGAAACCCTCACCCCCAATCCTGAGCTAGGAGGCACCATCGACAACAGTAACTAATCCGCTCACCTAGAATAAAAGGTTGGTATTCAATCCCAGTGACGTCTTGATTAAGAAATTAAGTCAGCAACCACCACACTAAGATCGACTTAATTCGATACGATACAATCTACTTTACCATAGTTAGCCAGTTCATCCTTCCTTTTTTTTAACCTATGATATGATTTTTTTTATACAAGTATATATATTTATAATTTACTTATTAATAAAAAAAAGAAAGAAAATGCTTTGATGATGTGGTAAGAGAAGATGATTCCTTCCTTGGTCTGCAACTCTATCGTTGGTGTCGAGGCTTTTTTTCCTTTACTTCCTCTCTCTTCTCTTCTCTTCCAATTGCCGTCGTATTATACCCCAAAATATTAACGCACTTCCGAAAGCAAACAAACCATATCTCACACAAAAAGAATTTCTTCTCTCCTTCTCTCTCTTCTTCTTCTTCTGCATAATCTCTCTGATCATTTTTATCAGATATCTATAAACCTCTAAAACAGAAACTTCTATAATCTGATCTTCTTCCACCGCTTCACTTCCTTCAATTCATTCTTTCCAGGTTTGCATTTCACCCTCCTTTTTTATTTCAAGACTAATTTCATTTTTTTAGTGATTTCCAATTGTGGGTTTTGCCTTTTTTTGTCAAATTTATTTCTGGGGTTTTCTTTTTTTCATTGAATTTTGTCATGGGTTTTTCTTTTTCTGCTAAAAAAGTTAGTGGGTTTTTGTTTTTATATCAAAATCAGTTGTGGGTTTTGTTTATAATTTTCCCAGAATTCGAATTAACTAAAGAGTTGTTTTCTTTGAAGGAAAGCAAGAATATCCTCTATTTTTTATAATGCTTGATTGTTTCTTCATTTTTTATTTTGCTTGCAGGGATGCCATCTGAGTCGATGTTTACAAGTAAATTTAGCTTCTGGAGAGTTTTAAACCAAAAAAGACATGTTGGTTTCAGCTGTTGTTGGGTTGTAAAGCATAAGAATTAGGTTTTTTTTTTTGGGTGTATAAAGATGTTCTGTATGTCTGTTGAATTAGTCCAAATGAAATATTGTTTGCTTTGATTTTTTTTTGTTTTTGCTTGGATTGGAAATTTTCTTTCTTCAGTGACAAATTAAGGAAGATTGTAGTTGTTTTTCTTTTTTTGGAGTGATGGGGAATAAGCTAGGACGAAGGAAACAGTTGGTGGATGAGAAGTATACAAGGCCACAAGGGTTATATTATGAGATCAAAGATGTTGATTATAAGAAGCTTAGGAAGCTTATTCTCGAATCGAAACTTGCCCCATGCTTTCCAGGAGGAGATGATTGCGACACTGGCATTCTTGAAGAATGTCCCATATGTTTCTTGGTTTGTATTGTCTTTTGGTTTGATCACTAATGTGTTTTTTGGTTTCATGTAGTTGTTGCTTTTTATTTGTGTTTTTGGTATCATAAGATATGTTCCTTCAAATTAGGTTTGTTGATTGGCATATTCCTTTCTAGGTGTGAGGGGATTCATGAAACTCACCCCTTTGTTTTGGTAGAGCACTGGACTGTTAAAACACGGGTTTTGAAAATTCGAAATGTTTAGATGTTCTTGTCAGATGTTTTTACACTTTTGAACAATGTCTAGGATCATTAGTCATAAATTCATATGTATTATCATGCCATGATTTTTCCTTTTGCTAGATTTCAATCAAAGGATTAGAGTAGTGTGGTCTCAGACTTAGTGTTTCTGAATTCAAGAAAGATTAAGCTTAGGCCTGGAGAAGCTGTCCCCTTCATAGAAGATTTTTAGCTTGATTGAAAGTATCTAGTACTTGTGGTGTTCAGAGTATGCTGATAAACTTTGCAATTCTGGCATTTCTAAGTAAGCTGTGTTGATTTTGTAGTATTATCCAACTCTCAACCGATCCAGATGTTGTATGAAAAGCATATGTACAGGTAGCTACCGAATGCATTTATATAATATATATATATATATATATTGATTTTTGTACGATCAATTAAAGTTGATGATGTATTAAGTGGATTTGGTTTATCTGTTTCTCTTGCTGGCAGAGTGTTTTCTACAGATGAAGAAGCCAGACTCAGCGAAACCTACACAGTATCCTTCAAGTTGTTCGTATTCCGTGATGTTGAATTGTTGATTTCCCCTCATTGGATTCTGTTTTTTTTTTTAAAATATTTTTTCAGTCATAGGGATTTGAATTCGCTTAACTTGTATAGATGCCCATTCTGTAAAACCTCAAATTACGCTGTGGAGTACAGGGGAGGGAAGTCAAAGGAGGAAAAGGGACTAGAACAAATAGTAAGAGATACTTAAAATTTTCTCAGTTTACCACTTTACAGTAGGTGCTCATGTTTCTGTTGGACACTATAACAGGAAGAACAAAAGGTAATTGAAGCTAAGATTCGAATGCGGCAGCAAGAGCTCCAAGTGGAAGAGGTGAATCCACATAGAACAGAAGAAACATATAGAACTGAAGAAACATATAGAACAGAAGAAACATACTCTTCAAATATAGAACCTCGGACAGATAATAATGATTGTAGTATGTCTGAAGGTATAGAGTTTGAAGAAACTGCTCCTTCTCTAGATTCAAGTGGTACACAAATGCTCAGACAATCCCAAAATACCAGACATGGCAGGTGAGTCAGGGTTGATGTCTTGGTTTTGGTTTATTTATGCATATCTGGGCCTTTGTTTTTCATTTTGTATATAATGTACATAGGAAATAATGAAATGCCTGTTTGTCTCCACTCTTCAGCCAAGGCTTGGGTTGGAAAACATTATCTTGCTATCTTTTTGTTTATTTTCAGCATCATCTACTCCCAATACTTCTTTTATGATGCATATTTTGAAGCAGTTGAAATTATTGTGACGGATATGCCAAGGAGTCCCTATAACGTAGCATCTCTAGACTTTACTGAAATAGCAAAATTTCTGAGCGCTTTGTTAGTTTATTTGAAGAGGTTTTCCTGGTTTAATTGGACTATATAGTGGCTGTATGTATTGTTAGGAGTTCAGCTGAAGGCTATATGACTGCATGTGGGCAAAAGGATCAGTAGATCAGTATTCAGTGGGAGGCCATGTCTCTGTATAGAGCAGGGTTTCTGTGATAAAAGCTGAGGTGATGTGATTATTTGTGGGAACATCTAGTGATTGGATTAGAATTTCGAACTATTGGAAACATGGGTTATTTTTCTATCTTTTTTTTAAGGGATTGCTTGCTTGATGCCTTCCTCCTATTGAATTTTATTTCTAAAAAAATACGGCTGCAATTTGGGTAGCACGACTGCATGAGGAAAGTGAGCATAAAATGCATAGGGACGAATATTTAGGAAATGCTCCCAAATTAGTCAAACATATTTCAGTTGAAGGAAAAGTTGGATAGTCCTATGTCATTGAGATGATTCCCTCTGTTATATTTCTTTTGGAACTTTAGGTACTTTAGAGCCTTTGGCATGTTCTACTATCACCATTATTCATAACAGCCTAACAGGGTATCAAAGCTGTCAGGGAATCATCTACACACATGCATTTCATTCTACTACACAAGTAAATCCTTGTAGATGCATTAATCACTATGTATTTTATTTGTCACAATACATGATGTTTTGGGATGGCTGGTACTTGTAAAATTGGCTTTTGTTACTGACTTATGGTTGCCAGAGAAACTGACATGGTGTCTCTTGGAAAATGGGTTATTATAGGAGGTAGGCGTATTCTATGGAAGCTTGATTTGCATTAGATGCCTATGGAGAGTGGAAGTTTTCTTAAGTTGCTTTAGGTATCTAGGTGCATATGGAAGTTGGATTTCTTTGTTTAAATTGCATTAAATGTACCTGGAGGGGGAATTCTTGCAGAAGTATCTATAATATATAACTAGTGGGAAGTAAGGAAACATATGTTTGGCAAGTTACTTTCACCAGCAGAATAACATGATGATGTAATTGATTTATATAGTGCCCACAATTTGTGCCAGAGCATTCATTCTTGCGAGCAACAGTGCACTGAAATTCCTCATAAGAAACCAGCAAACTGATCGGATTTAGGCATCAATTTTGTGTATTGATTATTTAGGGACTTTTTAGCTTTTATTTATTCATCAATCAAAGTTGGTTTTGTCTTATATGGTATATGGAAAACTGTTGTGTGTTCTTCATGCGTATTCAAGGGCCGGATAATGGTTTATAATACATTATGGGAGTTTTGGAGTGGCGTCATGCCATGTAGCATGAAAATCGGGAAATTTTCATTTCAGAACTGGAGAAAAGACCATCTCAAGAAACATGGAACTGGAGGAACGTTTATTATAAATTAGAAATGGATATACGTTTTTAGTCCTTTTTTATTAGATTTATTATATTTTATCCTTTAGTTTTATAAGGCACAAGGATGTTTGCGAGTTTGGGTGTCTAGGGAATTGAATATTCTACTATGCAGCAGCAGGAGCAAGCTCATGAGAAATGCAAAGCTTTCAAAATGTTTCCTTAAGGATTTCCTTGGAGTTTCTGCATTTTCGAAATCCCAACACTCGGATCCTAGAGGTTTCTATGCTTCAAAGCCTTCCATTTATATATACCATTCAAATCATCAAATTGTAAGCAACATTTCTAGTTTCTTTTAGACGCTCTTCACTACCAATTTTTGAGAGCTCTTTTTCTTATTTGAGTTTTTCCCCCTCCCTGGAAATAAATGGTAAGCTATGTTTCTAGCTACTTTTTCAAAATATAGTAAAGTAAATAATTTACAATCGTCTAGCATACCTCCAATAGTTGAATTGCTTATTGGTATGGCTGCATGGAAATGAGTCAGTGAACAGCATTGGTCTTTGACTTTCTACATCATGTTTGATAAATTTGCAAATTCTTCCTTTTTAATTTTTTTTTAATTAAAAAATACATCATGTTGGCTTTACAATGGGTTCAATGAAGAGCAATTCAATTACTCTACCACTAATCGGACTAGTGTTACATAGTTCGCCTTTTAGTTCGCTTCTATAATTCGCTGTTTGCTTAAAATAGGACAAAACAGTCCAAAACCGTCCATAGTTTGCTTTTTTCGAATTGCTATTCGCGGGCACTTTATGGAACTATATGACACTGAACCAGACAAACATTGTGGACTTTGGATTTTTTTTTTTTTGTCCCATGTTGCAGTAGTCTGCCATTTTTAAGGTGAAGTTTATGCCTTTTTTATTAATTAAAGTAGTGCTATGAATCCAGTATTGGGTTAGAATTTTGAAATGGAAAATGCAAGAGACAAAACACAAGATTAGAAGACAATGATTTGATTGTATTTGCTAGATTAAGGGGAGCGAAAAAAATACATCCTTCGCAAATTCAAGAGGTGGGTTAACTCTCCTAATACTACCAAGTGTTTACAAAATAATCTAAGCGATCCTTTCTGTTTAACAAATTTCTTAATCATCAGTCTTTAACTCCCTGCATTTCTTCTTTACACTAAGGCCCCACACCTAATTAACTTTACTATGAAATGTATACACTTCTCTTTCTGGAATTGTCTCCTTTAATTAACTCAGCTCAACCTCACTTGTAGCATGTTTAAATATGAGAGAGGTGGGTAATTGTCTATGAAGATCCATGCACATTAATGAAGATTCACTATGTAGCATTTCATGTTTTTGTGAAATTGACCGTAGAGCATCTCATGATGTTAATTTTGAATTGATATGGTGTATTTTTGTTATCTTTCTTGACTCTTATATAGTCTATTTGGTAACCAATATGGGGCTTGTCGGTCTAGGTTTGGATTTGTTTGTTTAAAAACATCGGATCTTGAGGTGAAAGTTGAAAAGAAATGGGGAATAATGATATGGGAAGTGGGACTTGCGAAAGCGTTAAAAATGAATCACTAATTAGGTCCTTTTGGCTGCATAACTTGTTGCAGAGGGCTGTTTAACGGACTCCTGAAAAAGGTTATAAAATTGAGTTGATTAAGTTAAGGATAAGATTAGAACTATATGTTATATTCCTTCCGTCCCTAAATGTTTGCTAATTATTCAGCTTTAGGATTGCCCCAAATGTTTGCTAATTATTCAGCTTTAGGATTGCCCCAAATGTTTGCTACTTATTACTCTTTAGGATGTCCCCAAAGTTTTGCTACTTATTACTCTTTAGAATGTCCCCAAATGTTTGCTACATGTCCTTTTAAAGCAAATGTTTTCACACATGCTTTTTCTACATTTTACTCCTACCCCACATACTTCCTAGTTCCTACCCATCCAATACAACTTTTAAAAAAGTAAAACCAGTCAACTGTTGCAAACATTTAGGGATAGAGGTAGTATAGCCTGGTTTGTTTAGGCAGGATGATCTGATGAAGGGAATCTGTATTAGGATTGACTTGACACCTAACATGTTTCCTAATTATTTTTCATATTGATGCGTAGATCCTTGAAGGTAAGGGCCTAACTGTTGAAATATTGTACGGACCCTCTATCCCTGAATAAATGCCCCACTTTCCTTTTTAGTCCGTTCCAAAATAAATGCTCCATTACTACTTTTGGTTATATGGCCTATTTATAAACTTACTTTTTGTACCCTTAAAATAACATTTTATACCCTTAAAAGCACTTATAGCCACTAGAAGACAAAAATCTGTACAACTTTAAAAATGAGGCAAAAGTGTTTGGAGCATTTTTTTGGGGACAGAGGGAGTATGATTTTCATTGTCAATATTGAATAGAAGTTTATTCTAGGGATTTCTTTGTAAAATATTACCTGGGCAAGACCTTTTTTCTGTAGGCACAACTCATCTGGATCTTAGTATGGAACATGGGATGGTTTAGTAATTTGCACTCAAAGATAATTGTCCAATACGATCCAGAAATTTAAGGAGCGATAGATCTGGGTGAGAATTGGTTTTCAAAACCAATAAGAAAACATTAAAATTGATGGTTTTTAAGATGTGTTTTTTAGGGTGAGTTCCTGGATTTTTCAATCGAAGATGAAACCTACTAGAACAAGGAAGTAGACATGAGTGGTTTTGTTAGAGAGGGAAATACAAGTGGATTGTGTAAAATCTGGTTATCTTCTCTGGTGCAATTACTTTAGATTTTTCTGTAGGCTGTCCATTTGTTTTTTATTTTGTGAACCCCCCCCCCCCTCCCTCCCTCCTTGAGTCCTTGGTATGGCTCCCTCCCTCTTTGTTATTGTATATCCAGTGTGTAAATGAACTTTTGTCTGCGTTTATGTGTATGTGTATGTGAACACCTGCATGTTGCCATAGTCATGTACTTCCTTTCAGACTTTATCGGACAATTAGATCTGATAAGTTCTGTCATTCTGTCTATTTTCAACATTTATCTGAGATCTAATTTCCTTCCGGCCTTCCCTCAGATGAAATTATTTCTTATTCTTAATAAATTAAGTTCCTCTTTAGTAGGTTATTGTGTTTTATGAGCATTAATTCTTGTTTTACTGCTTGTATAGTTGTGTCATAAGTAGCGAAATTTTAAATCCACTCAGAATTTTAGTGTGCAAGGGACACAAACAAATGATAAAGAATCTTTTATTGTATATATATAAATATTAAAATTCCCGAGTTCTGGCCAACTTTTTCTGGAGTATCTGAAGTCTGGAACTTGCATTTTTGAGAGGATTTCCTTTGTAATGTACTTCGTATGAATTGCCACTTACCAGTTTTGGTTAGCTTTTTTCTTTTCTGCTTTCTGGTCTTTTTGTGGAACCTGTGAGGCACTTTATATCAGTTCATCGTACTGCAAATAGTCAATAACATTTGCCCTTTATTGCCATCTTTATGTGTGTGTGTTTTTTTTCAAATATCTGGATTTGAAAGTTCTATTTGTTGCATTGTTTACACAGTTTTACTCTGTTAGCCTTGTGATTGTATTATGTAAATCTTGATGTAGGGATGATGAATTTGACCTGGATCTTGAAGATATCATGGTTATGGAAGCTATCTGGCTTTCTATTCAGGTGATAATCTTACCTTTTCTCACACATTAAACCCCAGCTATTTAAAATTGTACCAGAATATTTTTTCCTATAGAATTCTGCAGTTAATATCTCGACACGAGAAAGAAAAAGGGAAACATTTCTGTCATTTGTCTCGGCTGTTACAACCCTATATAAAGACTTTTGACAGTAACACATGACCTTTTGACGCTGTCATTATACCTTGATGGGGATAGATTTATGTTTCTACTCTGAAAGTCACATGCTCCTTGTCATGACACTATTTGATACTCAAGCATGGGTATGGAGTCCGAGTAGCACTTTAGGAGAAAGCTTAGGGAAACCAGTCTTTACTTTTTTTATAAAAAAAAAAAAGAAGCTAAAACAGGAGTGTCTACAACAAGACATGGCCTCACTTCACATCCCCACTCTACAAGCGCAGGTGGCTAAATGATGTGCCTGTGAGATGAGGTCCCACTTAACATACATAATTTTACAATAATAAACAATATTAATGCTTAGCATTAAACCCTAACATCTAAGATATCATGTGGTTGTTCCTGTCAAGTTGCTCAGTGCTGATCTTTTTGTCTGCTTTTCCTCTGTGATATCTAGGAGAATGAAAGAGGAGGACATTCACCCTCTGATGATGCACTGCCCGAGCCATATACAGTCGAAGATCACTACATGTCACCCGTGACAGCCCCAGCAACCGGATCGTCATCATCCCCTTCTGGTGGGCTTGCTTGTGCAATCGCAGCCCTTGCTGAGCGTCAACAATTGAACGGTGAATCTTCTTCCACCAACTACAGCGGACCTGTATCGCCTTTAGATATGCTTCCTAGCAGTAGTAGCAGGAGTTCAAAGAGGATGAAGAAGAGTCAACGAAGACCACCAGATAGCTCCTCTACAAAAGAAATTTGCAGTTCGAGGATATTAGCCGGTGCATGTGAGGTAGGTCCCGCATCAGAGATTTCCGAAGTGGGACCCAGCTATGTTAACTCGGATGATTCTGAAAGTGAGGCTGTTATACTGCCCCCACCTCCGCCACCACCGGTGCATCTTGGTAGGCGGAACTCTAAGAGAGGAAAAAACATTCAAAGAAGACAACACTCTTCCAAGAATATGCACGGTCGAAGGATGGTAGCAGAAGAGTGGGAGTTTGACCGTGTTGCCGAGCATGCTACCTCTGACGAGTCAGATGAGGATCTTCAGCATCAGGCCACCATACTACCGCCACCACCACCACCACCACCTCCTGTGCTGCCATATGAAGTGGTTGGTAGTAGCAGTGGCTCATGTGGGGCCCATGATCATGGCGAATACCTACTCCCTCCACCACCACCACCGCCGCCATACGGTGCAGATTATAGCTTCCAGCATTCCATGTCCGGTCCTATAGTTCCTGAGAACTTTGAAGAACAGATGATGTTGGCTATGGCAGTTTCTCTAGCTGAGGCTCGAACTAGGACTACCACTGCTCAGGGGGTCGCGTGGCACTAGATAAGCACCCGGAAAAATTTATCTCATTATCTTTGTTTTTTTTTCCTCCTCCACTGTCGATCTCACACACATGTAATAGGAAAATGAAGAGGCAGGCGATATGAGCTAGAGTAATAGGTTTGATGGGTTTTATGGTTATTTGAAAAAAATGATTAGTTTGCCCTGTTGCTTCATATTTTTACCCCCCTTTTGTTATTTATTTTAAGTGGCAGTCCAGTATAATAAATGATGATGATTGTTACTAAGTGATTTTTTTTTTTGTGATGTATGGCAATGTGGCCTTGAAATGTAATAATTGTTGTGGCCTGAGGCAAGTTTTTGAGGGCAAGAACTCTGACTCTGAGCTGTAATGGCATTTCTTGTAACATGAAATCATGAGATTCATGGCATTTTCTTGCAAGCAGATTAATGGCAGTCTCCATGTATGGAGTTGGAGATTAAGAAAAAGGGATGAATGGAAATACTATTATTCTTTTTGTTTTGTTGGTTCGTCCACCACCGCTTCCGACCATAATCAGCACTACATTTAACAGCGCTGGCTGGCTATAGGGTGGTGGTGGTGGTTGTGGTCGTCATAATAGTGGCTGAGTGAGTAAAAAGGTTACAAGTTTTGCATATCCTTCACTTGTTTATTCCCTTTTCCATTTCTTTTATAGTTTTTCATGTTTAGTTTTTTTTTTCATTTTCCTTGACATTATTTCCTTTTTTTATTTATTATTGCAGTGGTAGCTTGTATTATTGTGTACTGTTTCTGTATCGCAATACTCGTAACTTTTTTTATTTTAGGATGTGACACAATACTTGCAGCAAATATTTTTTTTTACTATATATAGTAAAAAAATTTATCAATGTATAGTTTTTTTTTTTTTTTGAACTTTACTTTTGTTGTGGGCTTAACTAATTATTTATTTTTTACCCCATATTTCTCTTTAAATTCTTTTTTTTACCTAAGAGTCTTTATTGCATATTATGTAGCGAATATTTCAATACGGAGATAGTATTAGTTTTTTCCTTCTATTTTCCTTTTTCCACTCTTTTTAACGTAGTATTAGATTAGAAATTTTGGTTACTCTCTTTCAAAGAACCAACCTAATTACATAGGTCATTTTTCTCTATTTGACTTTCTAATTTAAGATATATAATTAATATTTGGGATCGAGATGAGAATTGTATCAATAAGGGCCCGTTTACATTAACTGAATAGAGCTGAACTGAACTGAATAGAAGTGTATTAATTGAACTAAATAGAGATGAACTGAACTGAATATAATCTGAAGTAAACAAGCCCCAAGACTAACAACGAATATTGTTTAATGTAATTTCACATTATTTTCAAAATATGGTTATTTGCACCCCATTTATTTGCTGCAATTTGTATTTTAAAGTTTCCAAGTTTTTAAATTAAAGTATTACTCAAAATTCCCTAAAAATAGGCTCATGCATGTGGGCCATGTGACCCTACTTACGAGTTGAACCTTGTCTATGAGTCTATGACCCATTGTCCATTGACCCCTGAATAATTTTGATTTATATATTACGAAGTAGTAGATAATCTCCAAGCAAATGTTCGGATTTTTAATACAGTATTAAAAAGATTAAACATTACAATTAAGAAATATGAGATATTAAGAAAAACTATAAATCTGAAGCCACAATTTATTTCATTTGGAAGAGTATGAATGAATCCATATGGTATAATAAAGACAATAGACTTGATAAAATGGTGAATGATGTAAATTTCATTGTTAAACACAGAGTTACTTGTATAGGAGGGAAAACTATAAAAACTGGAGATAGGGAGTGGCTTCAAAGTCATAACTTTGGAAAATAAAACCTAATAAATACTAGAAAAGACTTTATTGTATGGGGAAAGACTTTTAAAACATAAAAATAAAAATTGGGTAGTATTGGACGGGAGATTGATAGTGAATTGAGACAGATAATTTTTGACATGATTGTTGCTTTAATAGTAGTATATATATAGATGTCAACTTGTCGTGCTCGTGCCCATTTATATAAACAATATCTATGGATTTCTATTAACAAAAGAGGTTAATATATAACCACTTTCTGACCATGCTTACTTGTTTAGCCTTAAAACTGAGTTAGGTCTATTCTTGTAAACTCAATTCAATTCATTAAGTTTAATTCACTAATTAAGTAAAAAAATTACTTCGTAAATAAATTTAGTAATGATAATAATTTTGAAAGATAAATTCTAAATATATCGGGTGCACAGTTATTGTACAACAAATTATAGGTCAACTAAATTGTATTTCCTCCGCTTCGTAATAGTTGCAACACTTTGACCAAATATGTGAGAGTTTTTTGATCAAAGTGTTGTAATCAATATGGGGTGGAGAAATCATTACTTTAGTGTACACTTGATATACACAAAATTTTAGTAAATAAATAACTTTTATATGTTTTAGTATAAGTTTTAATCCGTTCATTAGTTTAGTAAACAGTCGATGTACACAAGATTTTACATGATAAAACAAAGTATTTACTACATTTACTATAAGTAATTAGGTACCGGTAATAATTTTAAAATACATGCTAGAATTACACGCTAATTAGTTTAATTACTACAGTACTTGATTTAAATTAATATTATCAATTTTGACACTTTATATATACTTCCTCCGTCCCATATTAGTTGCTACATTCTGAAAATGAGCACTGTTCATTTGTAAACTTTGACTGCTTATAGTTTCGTGTACATAAAGAAAAATATAGTCATGATAGATCTAGTTTGATTCGTCTCACTATGTACTTTTCAAACATATAATTTTTATAATTTTTTATTATGTATAGTTCAAGATATTTTAATTTAAAGTTGTATATTGAGAGATGTGAAAAAGAGAATGTAGCAAATAATTTGGGACAGATAGACTATCATTTTTTTTTAAAAAAAAAAAACATATCCTCAATCATTGTTAAGTTTGTTAACGTTGGGTCAAAAATCAAAGGGTTAGAATTCAAATTGACATTTTAAAAAAAAACCCTAAACAAACAATAGGACAAAAATAGTAGAACTAGAAAAGTGATATATATATATATATATATATATATATATATATATATATATATATACACTATTGTATTAAATTAAATTATTAATTATTAATATATTAATATATAGTCTTCTACTATAACTGTAACAGTAAAAGGCTAGTTTCCCAAGATTTTTGCTCATTTAAATTTAATTACCTACTTGTCCCCCCCAACCCCTTTCTCTTCTCATTCTCCTCCAATTTGCTTCTTCTCCTTCTTTCTAACCACTGCTTTAATTCAAACAGCAAGAATCACTCCTCTCTCTCTCTCTCTCTCTTTCAATTAAAGCAATTTAACTTTCAAGTTATTCACATTTTCTGCCCCATCTTTTATTTCTTCATTTTTTTTTCCTCTTCTTTTACCTTCCCTTTTTTTTTATAAAAAAAAAAATCATTTTTTTTGGGCAGTTAATTAAGGTACATTTTCATGTTTCACTACTACACTACAGAAGTTATCTTTTTTCCCAGGTTTGTTTTACTTTTTTTTTTTTTTTTTTATGTAATGTAAAAATCCTATCTTTCTTGTATGTTCTTGTACCAATTTCCTTGCATTTTTTGAATCAAATTTTGTAGAATGAAATTATATGTTGGTTGCATTTAATTTGTATGTTAAAGGGTTCTTGTTGGTTTATATGGAGTATATATAATATAATAATGTCCGTAACATATTAACTGCAATGATTTTTACATTTTTTTTCTTTCTATTTTATTTCAAATCGTTACCGTTATTTTGTTACGGGGAGTATAATCTTGGCCCCCTCAACCATCACTTTAAGCTTTTGCTTCTATGTACCATGTTAGCCTAAAGCTTAAGTTGATTTTTCAGCTGTGACAAAAAAAAAAAAAACAGAATTTAACAGCATTTGTAAATGCAGAATTTTTAGCTATTAATCAGTTGAATTTTATATATATGTTTTTTTTGGAGATTAGATCTTTGGGTTCAACATAATTTTCTTAATGGGTTTTTTAAAAAAAAATAAAAATAAATCACTGATATATTGATGACCATTTTTCTGTAACTCTGCTCTGAGAATTTTTTCTGGTATACAAATGAATGTTCATGTGCATTAATGGACCACTGTTATACATACAGTAATTGAATGATAATTTATTTTTTTTGGGGAAAAATGTTCTCTGTTTTGAAAAACTATATATATTTGGGAAATATTAAATATTTCAGGGAAGACCTTAAGAAAAATTATTTTTAATAAACAAATCCTTTTAATCTAGACTTTATTCACAAATATTTTTATTGTCAAAAAAGAATTATTAACTTGAAAGATTATAACACTTGGTCAATAAAAAATATTTGGGCATAAAGGTTGAGGTAACATAGAATGATCCAAAAAGTTTTGGTTATTAAAAAAAAAAAAACCAAAAGTTTTGTTTATTAAGAGTAATTTTTTCAAAACTTTATTAACTTTAATTAAATTTTGCAAGTCTTGACATGGGTAAAAAAAGGAAAAAAGTTTTTTTTATCCCCCTTAATGATGCATGACATATTGACATGTAGTCATACAAAAAAATGGCTAATGTTTATCCCTCTTATATTACTCATTATTATGACTTTATGAGTTATAGATTAATTATAAAGTGGACAATAATTATTTTGTCATTCTTGTTTGACTTTTTTATAGCTAAAGTTTGAAAATTTTGAGCACTAATATATCAATGATTAGATTGGCTTTTAGTGCTGAAAGTTTGTAGAATTCATAGAATTGAAAATATGTCCTATAAATACCAATTAACAAAGATAGAGGAGAGAAAATTAAAGCAAATGGATCCATAAGACCTTAAGGCATTGTTGTTTAGAACTTATTTAGTCCAACTTAGTTCATTAATTCAGTCCAAAATAATAGGTTGTAAAGCCCTGTTTATTCAGACTTAATTTCTGAAATTTCGGTTCAATTTAGCTAATCCTTGGCCTATGATCTAGTTTCAGTTCAGGTGAGATTATTTTAGTCCAAAAGAACAGGCTTAAGTCATCGAAGGAATAAGCTATTGGCAATATTCTATTTGTTTAATTGATTATCTAACATGCCAATTAAGAGATTAGTGTGTTTTAATGGAATTTATTCAACTTTTGGAAATAGGGAGTAATTAATTTTGAGTTTGTAATTTGGAAAAACAATAATTAATAACCTTTGGTATCCTATAAATCAGATTTAAGCCTTATATACCATAAATTAATCGATCAATCTTCCATAAAATTGTCTTTTAGGTTATAGCTATAAATGAAAAGATTCTAAATATAACTAGTGACAACAAACACCCAAAATAGAATATACGTAACTAACTTATAGGAACAGAGAGCACGACGTGCTAATCATTTACAATTACTCTTTAGGTATATTCATGATATGCTAATTCCAAAATGTGGAATCTTTTAATAGTGAAATAAAAAAAAAAATTGGTCATTGTTGCTTGAGAAAGTGAGTACTAAGTATTGCTTTTTCAGGCATTTTTGTTGCTTTGAATGAATGAAAAAAACTTGGCCATCTTTTGAGGAGTAGAACTGTTGATTATAAAAAAAGCCTCGTTTAACCAATAATTTGGCTTTTGCACTTTCCAAAAAAGTGTCATTCCATTATCTAAACAAATAAAAGGCACTTCTTTTTATTCAATTCTAATCAACATGTTTAAGATTGAATATAAGTTTCAATTGCATCACATAAAAGAAAAAAAGTATTTTTCACTTCCTCCCTTAGGAGACCGTTTTCAGCATCTGACAGTTTGACATAACTTTTAAATACAAAACTTTAACTTTTTACGTAACTAGTTAAGCTTCCTTACATGGTTTAATGTGCCCTGAATTTAGTGGATAAATCAATGCTGTAAGTACTCAGAAACATATTTAACAAGCTCTACCATTGTTGATCATACAGTTTATAACCAAATTCTGAACCATTTGCTGTTCTACTCCAACTTTGCTAAGCAGAAGACATGCCAAGATTGAAGTAAGCTCATCTCATCAATTATGTAATACAGATTTTGTTGGTTCATTCTCATTTCATCATTTTGGTTTCATGTCATAAGATGTGACAAAAAAAAGATGTGACAAAGTTTTACGCTGGTTGTCACTGGGCTACCGCAACCCTCCTTTATCCAGGCTTGGGACTGGCGGAGTTAATCACTTTGGTTCATGTAGCGGACCCCACTTATGCGAATAAGACTTTGATTGATTGATTCTCATTTCAATTTCTTGTGCAGGGGAAGTACAGAGGGGCCTCAGAAGCCATCACCAACAGCAAGAGTTGGACGGCATATTCGAACCTCAAGCTCAGATTCTGATCCACTCCATCGTCGTCCTGTAACAGAAAGAAGCCCTAGGGTGGTTGGGGCCCACCAATCTCCGAGGAGCACACAGTCTGATCCACTCAAGCCAAAGAAGCTTGGCACTCGAATCACTGACCTAGAAACTCAGCTGGTTCAAGCTCAGCGCGAGCTTAAGAGTCTGAAAACTCAGCTGTCTTCTGCTGAAGCTGCAAAGAAACAAGCTCAAGAACAACTAAACAAGAAAGGTGCCAAGAAACAACATACTTCAACTAGGAAAGTTGTTGGACCAAGAAAGCCCGACACTGCTACTACTACTACTGATACTGCTACTGCTACTGTTGTTAGAAAGAACATTTCCTCTAGGGATAAACCAGGAGATGATGATTATGTCGAAGAAGTTGATCAAGAAACCGATGTTTTTGAGGTGCCTGTTGAGAAGATGTTGGTTGAGCCCGACCCTGAGCCCGAGCTTAGGCCTGAACCTAAGCCTGAGGTTGAGGTTGAGGTTGAGGTTGAGCTGAGTAGCAAGTTGGTAGATTCTTGTATTTCAAAGCAAGAAAAGCAGTCATTGTGTGATGAAGTTGATTCGATGAATGATTCGAGGAATGAGGAGATGGATCGAATGAAGGCTCTGATGGAAGATAAGGAGAGGGAGTTACAAAGGGTGGTTGAAGAAAACATGATGTTAAAGAAGCAACTCGAAGAAGCAAGCTCTGAGATAGAGTCGCGTTGTAAGAGAGGAGAAGAGATGGGATTAAAAGTGAAACAGCTAGAGCAAGATTTAGCTGTTAATAGAGTGAAAGAAGATCAGTTGAAGGAGAATTTGGTGGAAGCCGAAGCAGCGAAAGAGATGTTGGAGATTGAGATGAAGAAGATGAAAGTGCAAACCGAGCAATGGAGAAAGGCGGCTGATGCAGCTGCTTCTGTGCTTGCTGGTGGGTTGGACACCAAAGGGAGGATTTCAGAAAGGTGTGTTTCTATGGATAATCACTTCAATAGTGTATTTGAAGACCCGCCCATGACGGGCTTTGGTGGGTATTTTGGGTCACCCGGGGCAGGGGATGACCCGGATGACGGGTTTGGGGGAGGAAAGAAGAAGGGTTCAGGGATCAGAATGTTGGGAGACTTGTGGAAGAAAAAGGGTCATAAGTGATGTTTTGTTAGGGAGTTTGCTGTGTTTTGTGGGGAAAAAGAAATGGTTGCTTACCATTTTGAACTTTGAAGCATATTTGTTGTTGTTGTTGTTAAGTCATGTTTAATCAGAGTTAAGACTGATTTCAACATCATTATCTCTTGCAATTATTATTGTATCATGCATTATGATTTACCAAGTATGTGAAATGCCCAAGTCTTGTTCAACTTTTGTAATATCAATTGGATTGGATGATCAGATATGCTTTGACAATGATTGTAGAGCATTGCAAGTATCTTTAGATAATAGATGATCAAGGAGAGTGATATTGACACTCCCAAGAGTCTCAATATTGATATTAACACACCCTTTTGTGAGAGGAATATAGAAAATTATGCTTTGATAGAGAGATGTATGTACCCATATCAATATTAAATGTGTCTTTATCATTTTCCATCTCCAAATTATGATTTACAAAGTATGTGACTCCCTCCGTCTTTTTTTTAGTTGTTAGATTCTCTTTTTTTATATCTTTTAAATTAAATAAAAATATTTTTAACTACATGTAATATATATATGTGTGTGTGAAAAGTATATGTTTAGACAAATCAAACTAAAACCATTATGGCTATATTTTCAATTATTTACATAAAACAAATATCAGTCAAAATTCCAAGATGAACCATACAAATTTATAGATCAGTACTCCCTGAGTCCCATTATAATTGCTACATCCACTTTTGGCATGGTTTTTTTGGCAAACTGATTTATGTGGGGGCTTATAGAAATGAAAAAGAATTGTGGCTTTCTTCTAGAAAACGTCCGATAAACCTAGCTAAAAAAACATATTTCACTAGAACAAGTCTACCAGCTTGTTGAATCTTGTGAAATAGACAAAAAAAGGTACTTTCGCATAATGGGTACTTAAAATGTAAAATGACAAAAAGAGGTTAAAATATAAAAAGGATTTAGGGCCCATAGATTTTAAAATGAAATGTAGCAAATATGTTGGGACATTCAAATAAGAAAATCATAGCAAGTATATTAAGACAGATAGAGTAATCCGTAACTAGTAAGTACTCTCTCCTTGAAGTAACTACTCCATTTTCCTTTTTCATTTGTCTCGATTTATTTACTCAATTCCTATTTTTAGTAATATGGCCTACACTCCCTACACTAAAAAATAAATGGTAGATTCACATTTCACAATAGTAACCATGTACTGTAGTTTTTAAGTTTTTCATTGCTAACCTCAATTTTATTTTCTTATTAGAATTATAGCCCTTAGTTATTGTCCTACTTTTAAAAGCAACCTAATAATTTTTTTTTAAAAAATCCATTAGAATTACGAGCAAATTTATACCTTTACAAATCCATTAATTATCCACCAACTTTACCCACAATTTTTTTTTTCTTTACTCGTCAAACTTCACTGCATGACAAAAATTTCACCCTAAATGTGAATGGAGTCGTTTTTTTAGGACACATGGAGTAATAAAAGATTTAGGGAGTGCTTTATCTTATTTTTATAATATTAAAGGCGCAACTTATTTGCAAATTGCTCATACGGGCCTAAGGGGTTACACTTTACTCTCCTATAGATTTCAATCTACTACCTCTGTGTTATATTAGTTGTAACGATTTGACATTTTTCCTCTATACTTTATATCAAATAATATGATATGGAGGTAGTACCAAATATTAGACTTTATTCACTAACCCATGTACAGTTATAAAACCTCATTGCTAAAAAAACATTTCAAAGCATCCAAAATCATCAATGAAATACCAAGAACATTTACATGACTAGTAATCCATTATAATCCCTCTTGATTACCCTCCTCTTTACCTTCTTCAACCTTCCTTTCCTTCACTTCATGATGAGCAACATCATATGTTGCATGCACACCCACAAACACATAGTAAAGCAACATCACTGCAGTGCAAATAAAGAACCTCAGAAATGCCTGATAACCCAATGAACCTATTAAGAACACATTAATAGCAATTGACAATGATGGTAGCCATGGAACTAATGGAACCTCCCAAATCTTCGGCGTTCGCCATTTTCGCAGCAATTGCATCCCCAAAGTAGCACAAAACCAAATCAAACCACATACAAAGTAACCAACCCAACTGTATTTCATCTCCAAGTTCCACAACACAGCTAACCCTATTGAAGATCCACTTATAACCATCAAACAAGCAAGAAACTTATGCAATCCCTTTTTCGGCGTGACGTCAGAAACATAGTATCTCCTAACTAGCAATGCCACTGCCATTAGCATAAAGATGAAGAGTGTACTGAATGAAAACACACTAGAAAGTACATCTAAGCTTGAAAAGAATGCAATCCCACAACTCAGTATAGTAACAAGAAGAGTAGCATTTACAGGAGTTTGTGTTTTGGGATGAACTAAAGCAAACCATGGAGGAATCATATGAGCCCTAGCAATCTGTGTTGTGTACCTAGCTTGCCCTAAAGAACCCACAAGCAAACTTGTGGTCATACCCTTTAAAGCAATCACAGAAACAAGATACTTTGCCCATTTCATTCCAATTTGTTCAAATACAACAGTATAAGGTGCATTAACATCAATTTGAGTGTAGTTTTGCATCATTGTTAATGTCAATGACATCAAACAATAAATCAAACTTATAATACACATTGATCCAACTAACCCAATTGGGATATCCCTTGAAGGGTGTTTGGTTTCTTCTGCCATGGTAGCAACCATGTCAAAACCAGTGTATGACCAGTACACAACAGCAGCAGCCTGAAACACCCCTTGAGCACCAAATGGGAAAAATGGGACTAAATTTTCGGATTTCGAATGAATAAATCCAACAATGATTATAAACACAATCACTAATGAACTCAATACTGAACTCAACCAATTCAAACAAGAAGTTTGTTTAGTCCCTGAAATGGCTACACCATTTGCAATCAATAGAATCAGAACAGCAATTGGGTCAAGAAGATTGAACCCATTTGGGAAAGATTGAACCGTAATTCTTAAAAAATCAGAGTTATTGCTAATCATACTAGCAAAATAAGAAGACCAAGATCTCCCTAAACCAGCAGCACCCACAATTGCTTCAAGAAGGATGTTACTAGCAGCAATAAAAGCAATGAAATCACCCAATTCAATCCTAAGAAAAGAGAAAGAACCCCCAGCAACAGGAACTTCAACTGTAAATTCAGTGTAACAGAACACAGATAATAAAGCAGAAAACCCAGAAATTGCATAAGAAAGTAAAATTGATGGACCAGCATGATTATGAGCTTCTTGACCTGTAATGCTGAAAATACCAGACCCGACAACAGACCCGAAACTAAGCCATATAAGGTCCCACCATGTGAGGCATTTGTTCAAGGGGTTTAAGCTTTCTTTTCTTGATTCAATTAGTTCGTATGAATCAGAGGAGCGGCTCAGGAATCGATCTTTGAGACGTGGGTAAATGTTGGAAAGTGCTAGTTTGTAATCTGGGAAAGAATTGAAGGATTTTTCTGGGAAAAAATCTTGTTTCTTCCATGTCCAATAACTGGGATTGAGGGGTTCTTGAGGTTGGTGATGGTGGGTGTCAATGGAGTCAGGGGTTGAAGAAGAAGCCATGAGAAGTGGGGTTTTGTGATTTCGAGGGAGGATTTTCTGGGATTTTTTGGGGACATGTTTCATTTTTTTTATAGAGATTTTTCAGATAAAATTATTCAGCAAGTCAGCAACTCTTACTAATTTGGGAGGCACAGCTGCATAGTCCTTCAACTAAACATTCAACACTTGCATTTTTTAACCACGTGTGGTTTTTTTTTTTTTTTTTTTTTTTGTCATCTCATTTTTCAACCACGTGTGGTTTTCTTTAAGCATTATTATAGTCTGTATTTGGGGAGAATTTTGGTACTCCTCAATTTGATTTTAATACTCCTCAATGTTACTATTCATGTGAGGAGTGCCAAAATCATTTCCCTCTGTACTTGGTAGAGATTGGCAAAATCATGTATCCGACTTTTCAGGTTGTAATTTTTTTGACCTGAATCTGATTCGTAAATTAGATATTTGGATCCGGTTTTTTTGTCCCTTATACTATTTTTTTATTAAAAAAGTTTTATTTTATTTAAAAAAAAACATTTTTTTAATGTTTTTTAGATTATAAAACTACATTTTTTTTAATAAAATAAAACTGTTTTTTAAAAATTTTAAAAAGAATTTTTTTTTAATAAAAGATATTTTTTTTAATAATTTTTTTACTAAATAAAACTATTTTTAAAATGTAAACCGGGTATCGGGTAACCCGGTTTTAAAATCGTAACCCCGGATCCGACCCGGTATCCATTTTTGCAGCATGTCTTGTTCTGAGTTGGTTTTATCATGTCCAAGACGAATGAATGAGGCAAAATTAAAGATTGCATGTGGTACCACCATGTCATATAAGTTTTGTGTGTGTGACAAGTCTTGTCTCAAGTGCACGGTGTTTTGTCTCGAGTTACTGAGCTAGTTATATATTGTGTTCCGAATGAGTAAATGGGCCAACGCATGTAGTACCACCAGGTCATATAAGTTTTGTCGTGTGTGGCTAAGTTTTGTCTCAAGTATAGGGTATTTTGTCCCGACTCCCGAGTTGGTTTTATTGTGTCTAGAATAATCAAGAAATTGTATGTAGTCCTAAAAAAAATTATTATAAAAAAATTTTGTTCCATTCTTATTTACGAAAATGTCATGGTATATCTATACCGGGTATAGATCTATCATAACTCTTTTTTTAAGGCCCTTTCTTGTTACAAATTAGAAGGTACACATGTGTATATGTACAAATGCTATATACTCCCTTCGTAGCATAAAAATTTAGACTTTTTTGTCTAAAATTACCTCAGTTACACAACTTTTTGCGAGAAACTTTCTTATTTACAAAATTTTGTTAAAAATTACCTTTTTATTCATTTTGTTGTTGACCACTACCACTCATTACTTTCAGGTGTTCACTTCAATTTTATAGTGAAAAAAAAATATCATGTGCAGGGCTCACGCTTAGGTTTTTTTTTTTATTAAATCACACCTATCACTAATTTTTTTGCTAAATATGCCAATAAAAATTGGTAAAAAGTGAAAATAGGAAGAAAAAAAATTTAAAATAGTTGTGATTTAGTAAAAAAAAAAAAAAACTAAGCATGTGAAGGGCACATGACATTTTGTTGATTGAAAAGTTGAAGTCAACGCTGAGTGGTAGTGGTCAGCAACGAAATGGATAAAAAAAGATAGTTTTTCACAAAATTTTGTTAAATAAGGTAGTTTCATGCAAAATGTGGTGTAAGTAATGTAGTTTTTCACAAAATTTTGTAAATAAGGTAATTTCTTGCAAAATGTGGTGTAACTAAGATAGTTTGAACAAAAAATCCTAAAAATTTCAACAATTATCTTTTTCACGCATTTTGAGAAATCGGTTTAAGAGTATAAAAGAAATAATTATTATTCAAAATGGTTTTAATACAAACAATAATATGATTATAAATTACTAAAATCAAAATTATTTTGATTAATTTGGTCGTTTATTACACTCTCAAATCACTTCCTTAAAATGTGTGAAAAACAATTGTTGAATTTTTTGCGTTACGGATGGAGTACATTAGTATAAGGTTTAATGAATAATATTTAAATTAAAACTTAAAATTAGACTGAATGAACATTCACCAGCAATAATAAACATCTATTAATTATGAGTTACATTTATATGAGGTATCTTCCTCTAGGTACACACATGTATGTAGCTTCCCTGAATTCTCTGTACATGGTGGTCCATGCAAAACTTTTCAATCCGAAGATTTATAATCCGATTAGAAAAAATTAGATTTTTGATCTGTTTTTTTTTTTTTTTATAATTCGGAAACTCATATCGATTATTAAAAACAGATATTTGGCATATTATCATAATTAAAAATCCGTATTAACAACTAAGGATACGAATTATTCAAATTTTTGGATAATCGATATTTAAAAAAAGGAATAATTAAATTAATAGGTACCAACTATTGCACTTTTTATTTTATAGGTACCAATTGTTGATTATTTATCAGCAGCACGAACTATTACATAAAGTTACAAGGATAAGTATATGACCTAAATATTGTTGCAACTTATAGGTCATTCACACCTATCATTGCAACTTTATGTAATAGTTCGTGCTGCTGGTGAATAATTAAAAGTTGGTAATTATAAAATAAAAAGTGCAATAATTGATGCCTATTAATGTAATTATTCCTTAAAAAAATCATTTTCCAATAAAAATGGTTATAAAATTCAGATTCGAAAATCAGATTTTTCTATCTAGATTTTCGGATATCCGATTTTTTACGAGCCAAATCTGCAAAAAAATATTCATGCTCCAAATTCGGATCGGATATTTGATCCGATATTCGAAAATGTACAACATACCCTATAAATAAATTGGAAATTACATTAAAAAAAAAAAATCAACATTCAATAGTTATAAAAGAGCAAGTTGTACATTTTCTTAAAACCTAAGCTAAAGGGACCTAATTAATTTTTATAACAATAGTGATGTATCATCAATCGTGCTTTGGTGAAATCTCAGGTACCCCATAAAATAATCGTAATATATTGTGCATTTGTCTTGATAAAATAAACACTAAAACAAATTGAATTGGTTCATTATTTTATGATGGGTCACTACTGTAAAACCCTGAAAATTTCACCACTTACATATGAATACGTTACTTATATAACATACAGGGGAATTATCGATGTATTACCATCACGTGTGATAACGTTTCGTTTTTTTTAAAATATTGCGGCGGAAGAAAACCAAAAGTATTAAGTCTTTAAGAAAATTTACAGACAAAATTAAAACTTCACATCTTGGAAGCATTGTTGGCCCTTTATTCAAGACTGAAAATAAATGAAGAAAAACTAACAAGTCTTAAGAAACAATTAACTAATTTCTAAATTAACAGTTTTAGAATAAAACAATAAATAATAATTTAGGAATAGGACACTCGATCACACACATAAACCTCGCTCTGCATGGTCCATCATCTTAACTTTTAACTTATACCTATATATATAATCTGCTCCCTAAAATTTTAGAGTGAAATAATGGATTGTCATATAACTACGAAGAAGAAAGGTGAATAATACACACACACTAATCAGCAAAGCTGAGTACATATATACAAATCAAAACAATAACATCACAAGATATAAAGCTAACATGACTAACACCTATCAATATCCACAACTGACTCATTAGACCATTATTAATCCTTTATTTAATTTTAGAACTAGTGTTTTGGCCTAGGTGATGCCTCGGGTCCAATAGTATCCTTTTAATTCCTTTTTCTCGTACCCAGTTTACTTGTCTCCCTAGTGTTAGAGGAATAGAGCATTACCAAATTCGTTTCAAATTGATATAGCAAACCATACAAATTGAAATAGCAAACCATACGGTCCTCAAGTACCTTGAGATTTAAAGTAATACAATATGCAAATATGAAATCATCTGTAAGGTTTTTGGTAATTTTATTACGTAATTATAAATGGAAGTAGTAGTTGTGATTATTAGTAGAGCTGTAGTATGTCGTTGTACTTGCTTCATTGCTGCCTGTTTATTTTGGCAGTTCGGCTCTCTTTTGTGCTTTCATCCCTACAATATTGTGGGTGTTATTAATAGATTTGTAATGCGAATTATTATTTATTTCATATAGCTGTAAATCGGTGACTTACAATTCACTTCCGTTCCGTTTCTTGCTGTTCTTTTCTCCTCCAACTTTGTCTCTTATGTTTGCAACAGTGGTATTGTCATCGGTTTCATTGGTTATCTGACTTGTTTGGCTTCCTGTGTCTAGCAGTGTTGGAGTGTCTGGATCGTTGTGGCCTTTTCCTTTTCTTCCTGTGTCTAGCAGTGTTGGAGTGTCTGGATCGTTGTGGCCTTTTCCTTTCTCTTTGTCCTGCATTACCATATTATTATGCTATTGTATTTTTGTTGCTTCTGTTTTACCCTTTCATATTTTAAAGTGAACAATATGACTTGCCATTTCTTTTGATTGTTTGGCTTTGTAAGAGTTCTCCAGTTTGAAATTTATGGCATATGACATGTTAAAGATACTAATGTTTTAAAATATGCATTGTAAATATCAGCATTTGAGTATTAAAAATTATCATGTGGGCAGAGCTTGCAGGTGGAGTCAAACATAACAAAGGCAAATTTCAAAAATAAGTAGGAATAGATAATTAGTAATTAAGGTTACCTGCTTGGAGTTCGCGAGGGAGGTGATGAGGGGTTGAAATAGTGTGGTCAACCTGATGCTTATTAGCGAAGTTACTGACAGAAACATAAATGTAACGTATATCAGTTAGAATCAAAATTCAAAAAAAGATAACGATGAGTCGTGCTCATGCAGGGATTTATTGATTGGCCTGCATTTCCATTTTCTTAATTTGTATCTATGTGTGTTGGGTGGTAATTAACAGAAATCATCAAACCCACTAACATGAGGAATTGCACAGGTGACTATGGCTATAAGTCTCCTTAAAAGGTCACGCAAAAAGGGAAAGAGCAATAAGAAGTCTGGAATCTAAGTAGCAATATGCAATTCGGGTTAAAAAAAAAAAAGCTCAAGCAAGGTAATATAATGATAATGAAATACATGCTACACTTTCATATTATTTATTAAAGTGTAATATGTATTTTGTTACCAAAAAATGACTTCATACGTAGACCATGAGTCATACATTACACTTTCATATTATTTATGTATATAACTATAAGGAGTTAAGGATTGGCCAAAGGGGCTGAAGGAGTCCAATTTCTTACTCCTTTAATTCTACCAATTCCATTGAAAATCCAAAGGTAGGAAATCTGTATTTTCTCCCTTCGCATTTTCTGCTATATAATAAACACTTTATTTACATTTTTTTTATATATTGAAGTTCCCAAAAAACCTGAATTGCTAGCTCTCAATTAGCTATGAAAACACTAATGCAATGCATAATTTTTATCATATTCAGAAGGACAATAAACTCCCAATTAATCTTTTTCCCTTTCTTGTCAACTTCAGGCCCTGTTTACTTCTACAAATATGTACAAGTACGGAGTACATGATTATCATTAGAGGACCTATAATCAGCAAGTAGATATTCAATTTATGGGAAAATTCTATGAAATAAATAAGGTCTTGATAAACAAAGTGGAATTACTTACAACACAACATACACAAGAAAACTTCTTTCATTGACTTTTATTGATCTGATCTGATAAGCTGAATTAGCATGATAAACCCATTTAATCACACAGTTTCAATTTGAAAACAGCATAATCCAGATAATATAATGACAATTGAAGCTAAAAGCTTAATCAAGATAACAATGAGTGAATATAATTAAGCATATCCAAAGGAATTTCAATTTTTTTTTTAATATAATAACAATGGAAATTACGGGGCTAATTAAGATAATGAATAAGCTGAAGTACCTTTGTAGAGTGGAACATCAAATTGTGGAAGATGATACAATCTCAATCCAATAATGAATTTATATAAGAAGTGGGAAACAATCAGCAACAGAAGAAGGCCGTAAGACTGCGATTAATCAAATAGGTGGTAATTGAGCTTTAATGCAATGGGAAAGCAAAGAAGGAGAATTTATTAGCAAAATTGAATGACGCTATAATAAGCAAACCTTTGGCAAGAATTGTAACCGCCAACCATTGAAATTCCAAGAGCAATCGAAAAGGGCATGATTCGTCAGGACGGCCGCCATTGGGCACCGTTGTACGTTGAGGAATTGAAAAATGGCAGCTTTCATATCCTATTAATAATAGCAGCTTTCTTGCCATTAGAGGAGTTCATTTGCTTTGGTATTGATAATGCTTCGTAGAAGTCGCCGAAATGCCATTTTTGTTTTTAATTTTTTCTACTTGTTCCTCCTGAAGTGTAAAACAATATCATAATAAAAGATAGTGTTTTATGCAACAAACAAATATAGATGGGTTGGCTAGCATCTTTTCTTAAGCTATAACCCTCCTGGGTTCGAATCCCACTGTCTATTGTTTTCTTTTTGGATTTTTTTTATTAACTACATACGAGAACAATATCATAATGAAGGATCATGTTTAATCAACAAATGAATATAGATGGGTTGGTTAGTATTCTTCCTTAAGTTGTAACCCACCTGGGATCGAATCCCATTGTTGATTTTTTTTTTTGGATAACAACAAAAATGACCGATGCTGAAATGGCAATGAGCACGATGATGACTTGGCAGTGCTGCACATGTGTCGCAACTTTGATAATGTTGACGTGGCATCATTACGGCGCTTTGCGCACCTTTTAATAGGATGTATAAATTAGAGTAAGCAATAAAATAGGATTTCCACCAAAATAATAATATTTTTGGCACGGTGGTAAGGGCGCGACTCCTTACCATCAATTAGTTTGAAATCTCAATCATAACTCCAAGCCAATGTACTAATAAGTACCCAAAAGAAATAGATAACTCTTATCACATGGCCCCGAATAAAAGGTACGTACGAGTAATAAATACAGCTCGTACCCCCAACCCGTAATATTAGTCATTACACTAGACGTGCACATACCCACATCAAAGGTGCCTAATATCTTGGCTATCCCACATCCAAAGTTGAGGAGAACGAAGTCTTCATTCTTTATATAGAAATGATACCTCAACCTAGTAGAGGCTTTTTGTGTAGGATTTCGGTTCTACACCAAAGCAAATCCTTGCAGACTAGAGCCCAAAGAGGAAATTAAAATATCTACTAGTGGGATCTTGTTCACCTAAAGATAGGGTGTTACAAATGGTATAAGAGCAAGGGCCCATTTCGGTGTCCTATTTGTGCCTTCGGGGATGCAGACCCCTTCAAATAGGGGAGAAGGTGCCTAATATCTTGGTTATCTGACATCGAAAGTTGAGAAGATGAACGAAGTCTTTTTTTTATATAGAGATGAACACCTCAACCTAGCTAGTAGAGTGCCATAGGCCTTTTGGGCAGAACTTCAATTATTCTACACCAAAGCAAATCCTTCCCAAAGAGAACAATAATATTTACTAGTAGACTCATGTTCACCCACGAATAGGGGTCGGGATGTTAAAGTCAGAGTTTACTAGCTCATTGGCCAGTAATGAGGTACTAGCCTTTTACAATGAGGGGTTAGAGGGTGAAATTCACATATAAGAGATAAGGATTGAAGTTATGTCATTTGCATGAGGGGAAAATCCCTTAACCACTTGGATCAAACCTTGATCCATCCTAACATAAACTTGGATCATCCTTACTAAATCTCATCCTCACGTTTTTTTTTTTTTTTATAAATTCATTATCTATGGAGATTACACCACTAATATACTACTAGTTTACTCATTATTTGACTTTCTTTAACCCAAATGGGAAAACATACATGTGAAACAACATATTTGTTGCTTATATCAAAATTTTAATTTAATGCCCCTTCAAAATTAAACCCTCTCTTTTGGTAGGATTCAGGCCCTAAACCTTTAGGGTCTAAGGTACAATTAAGAATAATAGCGAGTCAACTTTTAGCTTGATATGTAAAAGGTGAAATGTAATTAATTAGAAAATGAGACATTATGAAGTATCAACTTTTAGCGAGTCAGCTTTTACACAACGTATTTTATTAACTCGTTTTAATATATACACAAAATTATGAAGTATTATATTTTGGCAAAGTTTTAATTTAAAGAGATTTCTTTTCCTTGATATTTAATGACAAATTTTGGACCAAAATTGGAGGGACCAAAATATGAAATCTCTAATTACTTGTATATAAACACAGATAGATGCACTCTCACAACAAATGGTACATATCCAATAACTAAAAAAAAAAACTAGTTCTTTGGCCCGTTCTACAGTTCTACGTACGAGCTTTGTGATTCTTTGACATAAGTAGCCATTTCGTATTTAATCTACTTGGAATATGGTTTCTTTGGATATCTTGCAATAAGCAATATCGATTGCAAGACTAGCATATGTAAGTAAGCTATTGAAATTTCAAATTATCTCATATTAAAAGATAGGTACATTAAATTATATTAACAAAATATCAAAATAGAACAATGATACAACAAAATAATGAAGAATTTCTATAGAGATAGTATAAGCAGCATATATACAGATGCTGTGGTGTTTTTGGGTGTGATTTGTATTACCAAGCCATACATTTGGGTTACGGAGTAGTTCGATGAAGAAAGACGGAGTTTGGAAGTGTTGAAGCAATGGGGTCGCACACCCGGGCAGGTATGGGGAGCCCCGGGCGGGTTTGTTGTCGAGTGGAAGAGAAGCTGCCACGGCCCCGGGCGGGGGAGCCATGGCCCCGGGTAGGTTTTGCATGTGGAGTTGTGGTGTTTGTGCTACGCACCCGGGCGGGGGAGAAGTGACCCGGGCGGGTCTTCAGCCTCTCTTGGGAGTTTGGTCACGCACCCGGGCGGGTTTTCTGGAGACCCGGTCGGGTCCTGGGCCTTGGTATTTTGCTTCACTCGTAAACCCGGGCCGGTTTCTTCATACCCGCCCGGGTCCGTTCTTTTTCCAGGGTTTTGTTCGTCTATTTGTCGAGTAACTTTGTAATTAGTATAAATAGGTCCTTAGGGTTTTGTTTCTATTTATGCTAATTGTTTTGAAGCCACATATTTGAGAGGAAAAACATATTGAGAGTTTTAGTGAGTGAATTCTTGGGAGAATTACCAGTCTCTCGATTGTATTCCGTTTGTTTGATTTCCATAGTGAAACATTTTCGTACCGGCCAAGAGGATGTAGCTATCACATCGATAGTGAACCTCGTTAAATCTTTGTGTGATTTGAGTGTTTTTCATTGTTTACTATTGTAGTTTGTTTGTTTTCGGGCTTCCATTACAAGAAACTTGGTATCAGAGCGGGATTTAGGATCCGGGAAGATGAACACTACTAACACGAAGATTGAGAAATTTACGGGTAGAAATAGCTTCGCGCTATGGCAGATCAAGATGCGTGCCTTGTTGAAACAACAAGGTATTTGGAAACCTTTGATTGAAAAAGAAAAGGATTTGCTTGAAAAGGGCTTGAGTGCAACAGAGTTTGAGGCAATGGAGGAGAAGGCTCACTCCACCATATTACTGAGTTTGGCAGATGATGTGATCACAGAAATTTCGAATGAGGTATCGGCATCAGGTTTGTGGTCAAAGTTGGAGAGTCTTTATATGACAAAGTCTCTCACTAGCAAGTTGTTGTTAAAAAAACGTTTGTATTCTCTGCGAATGCAGTCAGGTACGCCTTTAAGGGATCATCTAGACAAACTTAATACTATTTTACTTGATTTACGTAATATAGATGTTAAGATTGAAGATGAGGATGCTGCTTTGATTTTGTTAGTTTCTTTGCCTGTATCGTTTGAGAATTTTTTTGAGTCATTTGTGGTGGGAAAAGAAACTGTAACTCTAGAAGAAGTAAAGTCAACACTTTTTACTAGAGAGTTGCGCCATAAGGCGGTAACAAATAGTGACAGTGGTTTTGATTCTGGGGCTGGATTGGTAGTTAGTTCTTCTGGAGCTAATAATTTGAACTCTAAGAAAAAGAAAAATTCTAGGGGTAATAATAGTAAGCCTAAGAATATCTGTCACTACTGTAAAGAACCTGGTCATTGGAAGGATAAATGTCCTAAAAATCCTAGGAATAATTCCAATGTTAATGTTGCACAACAAAGTTCTGATTCTAATTCGGAGGAAGACATGGCCTTAATTGTGAGTGAAGTTAGTCAGTCTACGGATCGTTGGGTGTTAGATTCAGGATGTTCTTTTCATATGTGTCCTAGCTGAGAATGGTTTTCTACCTATGAATCTGTTGATTGTGGTGAAGTCATTATGGGTAATGATGTTGCATGTAAAGTGGTGGGTAGAGGTACTGTTAGAATTAAGACAGTTGAAGGAAAGATACGTACTTTGTTGGATGTTAGACACGTTCCGAAACTAAAGAAAAATTTAATCTCTCTTGGTACCCTTGACAAGCAGGGATTTACTTTTTCGGGTTCAGATGGGGAATTGTGTGTTTTGAAAGGTTCGAAGGTAGTGCTGAAAGGTACTAAGTTGGGAACTTTGTATTATTTACTTGGTACTGTGCTGACTGGTTCTGTTTTTGTAGCATCCATGGGTTCAGATGAGATGACTAAGCTATGGCATAAGAGGCTAGGTCATATGAGCAAGCGTGGTATGCAATCTTTGTCTAAATTAGGCCTTCTTGGTGGTCATAAGGTGAAAAATCTTGAATTTTGTGAATTCTGTGTGTTGGGTAAACAACATCGTGCCAGGTTTAGTAAAGGGTTGCATGTCACAAAGGCCACTTTGGATTATATTCATTTTGATTGTTGGGGGCCGTCTCGGGTTGAAGGTATTGGAGGATATCGATATTTTGTTACCTTTATTGATGATTTCTCCAGGTACACATGGCTCTATGTTTTGAAGCAGAAAGGAGAGGCTTTTAACACCTTCAAGCATTGGAAGGTGTTAGTTGAAAATTAGACTGGAAAAAAGGTAAAACGCCTTCGAACGGATAATGGTCTTGAGTTTGTTTGTGATGAGTTCAATGTTTTCTGCAAAGATGAAGGAATTGTTAGACATCGTACCGTTAGGAAAACACCACAGCAGAATGGTGTTGCAGAAAGGTTGAATAAGACTTTGCTTGAGAGAGCTAGGTGTATGCTCTTTGATGCAGGTTTGACTAGATGGTATTGGCCGGAGGCCGTGAAAACGGCTTGCTATTTGTTGAATCGTGCTCCTCATACAGGTATTAACTGTAAAATACCTTGTGAAGAGTGGTCTGGAAGAAGTGCTGATTATTCTTTGTTGCGAGTTTTCGGGTGTGTTGTTTATTATCATGTGAATGATGGTAAGCTAGAACCGAGAGCCAGAAAGGTTTGTTTTATGGGATATGGAGATGGTGTCAAGGGATATAGAATTTGGTCCCCATCCAAAAGTCGCATCATAACTAGTAGAGATGTAACTTTTGATGAAAATACTATGTTTGTGTCTATTAATAAAAATACAGGCAACAAAGATGATAGCGTTGTTTGTGATGAAAAGTTTGAAATAAAACCTTTGTCTATTGCCAAGGATGGTATGCAGATTCAGGTGGAGCAGAGTCCGGCGACTATTAATCAGTTGGCAGATGAGCCTGTTATTGATGAAACAGGTGATTCTGAGATTGTTCACACTGCGGAGGTTGATTCTAAACGACTGAGAAAGAAACCTCAGAGACTAATTGAGGAGATGGAAGGACATCATGTTCCGGGTCAGAATTGTTGTGTAGAGGAGTTGGTAGCATATGCTTTGCATGTTGCAGATGATATTGAGACACCTGAGCCAATTTCTTACAAAGAAGCAATTGCTAGTGCCAAGTCAGATAGATGGTTGGTTGCTATGAATGAAGAGATGGAGTCTCTTCACAAAAACAAAACATGGGAACTTGTGCAATTACCAAAGGGTCGTAGGTTAATTGGGTGTAAATGGGTTTTCAATAGAAAAGAGGGTAAAATAACAATATAAAAGCTAAATAACAACGGCGCTCGCCCAACCCAAAGCTAAGCAAGAACCTCATCATCAGAATTACCTGAAAAATAAACAACAGTCCACCGTCAGTGGTGAGTAACATAACTGTCCCACCCTAACAGGGATACACATGAACATAGCACAAATCAAACAACTAAATCAAACATATACACATGCGAATCAAATCAACTAATCATGCTGACTCGACTAACTTTAACCAACAATTAACAAATCTTTAACTTTGGCGCAATCATTCACATACTAGACCGGACTATGCACGTACGAACGCATCTTACGCGATCGAACTTTCTACTATGAAACCAATCTTACTGGAAATCCATATCCGAAGATGACATAGTAAGACCACCAACTATCCCAATACCGCGGATAGGATAGGGGCAACGTCTTAACCCAAATACTTAGAATCTTACTCTAAGTCTTAGGCGTCTAGTAGCAAAATCAAGCTAATCTTTACTTTAAATCGAAGTTTACATTCTTAGTTAATTCTTAAGTTGCATCTTACGCCTTGACTCAAGAAATAAAATGTAAACCAACAAACTTGGAACCTCTTTAAACAATCTTTAACCTTTCTTTAACTTTCTTTAATCTTTCTTTAATTAAAACTAACTTTCTTTAACTTTCAAGACTCGACCAAGAACTCAAAGAACTCATAAAGAACTCGTCCAAGATTCAAGATCTTCAATCAAGAACTCAATCAAGATTCAAGAACTTCAACCAAGAACTCATTCAAGATTCAAGAACTCATCCCAAACTCATCATATCACACGCATGAAATCATCAAGTTCAACAATAAAATTCATCAACTTCCTAATATCCAAACTTTATCAAACTTGAACACGAATAACATCAAATATAATACCAACATAATCCATCATGAAATTCATATAATCAAGTAGAAATATTCATAATTCATAACCCAAAATCAGAATATAATCCATACATAAACATGGTTACAAAACATCAAAACGGTCTAATCTAATCATTTAATCTATACTATGAATCATAGTATACCAACTAGATTGAGAAAGTATGTTACCTTAATGAAGATTAAACACAAAAAATACACTAAACTTGCTGCCCAAAATTCGAAACCACACGGCCCAAATTCACGGCTTCACCACGACACACACGGCTTCACCACGGCAACCCTCTCGAACCCGTGCAACACCACGCACACCACCGTGCACGACCACGTCTTCACACGAGCACCACCGTGCACCCTTGATCACCACACAACACCACCACGAACCAACTCGTTACCCACTCGAACCAAACCCAAAACCCAAAATCTTGATCAAAGTAATGAATGCTAATGTGTTTTGATACTTAAAGATCAATATAGGTTGAATCTTTAAGTTTGGAGTTTGAATGGATGATGAACAAATGTGATGGTGTTTGGAGCCAAAAATGGCGTGTGGATCAAAGGGTAGGGAGAGGGTTTGTGTTTTAGCTTTTGATGGCAAAGGATGGCAAATGAGCAAATGAGCAAATGAATCCTCAAGCCTTACTACTACTTCTATTTATAGAAGTTAGTTAAGGTGTGAATGCATGGCAAGTGGCAAAACTTGCCACATAACAAGGGGACAAAACCGGCCAAGGCTTGCAAATGGGCCAAAATTGGGCTTTCGTGATCAATTAGGCTAATTGCACTCTTGCATGTCCAATCATACTTAAATCGATTTAGCCCAAAAATATTAAATAATTAATTAGAAAATTAAATAATAAAAATTCTAATTAATTAAATAATAATAAAATAAATAATAATCAATCACAATAAAATAATATTCGAATTAATCGAAATTATTCACATAAAATAAAATAAATAGTCCAAAATAAATTTTGGACCATACATAAAATCACATAAATACAGATAAATACACGACAGAAATACCAACAAAATCAGGGTCGTTACAACATGTCTAGTGTTCCATATGCTAGTGCAATTGGAAGTTTGATGTATGCAATGGTTTGTACTAGACCTGATATTACACATGCTGTTAGTGTGGTTAGTAGGTTTATGTCTCAACCTAAGAAGGAGCATTGGCAGTGTGTGAAGCGAATTTTTCGCTACTTGGTTGGAATGACAGATGTTGGTCTCATTTATGGCAATGAGACACAATGTTTAGTGTCTGGATATTGTGATTCTGATTATGCAGGTGATGTTGATACCAGAAGATCTGTGACGGGTTATGTCTACACTCTTGGAGGTTCAGTGATTAGTTGGAAAGCCACTTTGCAATCCGCAGTTACGTTGTCTACAACGGAAGCTGAATATATGGCGTTAACCACTGCTGCAAAAGAGGGTATTTGGTTGCGGGGTCTTGTTAGTGATTTGGGTATTCATCATGATCGTGCTACGGTTTATTGTGATAGTTTGAGTGCGATTTGTCTTGCTAAAGATCAGGTTCATCATGATAGAACTAAACATATTGATGTGCGTTATCATTTCCTTAGGAATGAGAAGCGTGTTGAGGTGAAGAGGATTGGTACTGCTGATAATCCAGCCGATATGTTCACCAAGCCGGTTCCGGTTCGCAAGTTCAAACATTGTTTGGACTTGTTGAATGTTGATAGCCATGTTTGAGACCCTCATGGGTCGTGCCTCAAGGTAGAGGCAATCCTCGCCCCGGGATTAGGAGGGCGTTTGTGCTGGTCGGTTTGTTGGTGTTTGTTTGGTCTTGTCGTGTATTGGTGAATACAAGTTAAGGTGGAGATTTGTGGTGTTTTTGGGTGTGACTTGTATTACCAAGTCATACATTTGGGTTACAGAGTAGTTCGATGAAGAAAGACGGAGTTTGGAAGTGTTGAAGCAATGGGGTCGTGCACCCGGGCAGGTATGGGGAGCCTGATAAGTGGTATTTTGGTAGTTATTTTCTTAGTTTTTATTAGTTTATTTTCTTATTTTATTTAGCTTTTGTTAGCATTTTTAGTCTTTTTAGTTTAGTTTCGCTTTTGTAGTCCCCTTCCCCTTTTTCTATGTGATTTCCTCTATTTTTCTTTGTTTCTGCGTTTTCTTCCCTTTTTGCAGGTCCCGAGTCAATTTCGGAACCCGAGGAAGCGAGCCGGGAACCTCGAGGAAAACACAAGTCCTCTATGCCATTGTTGAGGCTAAAAAGGCCTCAGCGGGCGCTGGAAACCCCTCAGCGCCCGCTGAGATGTACATTGCTTGAGGCAGTAGGGGCTTTAGAAGGCCTCAGCGCCCGCTGGGAATTCCTCAGCACCCGCTGAGATGTATTATGGTTCGAGGCAATTTTTGACTGAAAAGAGGCAGTAGCATTTGATGGCGCTTCAGCGCCCGCTGATGGCCCCTTCAGCGCCCGCTGATCATGAAGCTTCAGGGCAATTTTGATCACAAAGGAGAAGACAGCGGCCGCTGACCCCAACTCAGCGCCCGCTGTCCCCTCCCCTGTTTTGAGGCAGTAGCTTCCCAAGAAGCTTGCAGCGGCCGCTGACCTAAACTCAGCGCCCGCTGACTTTAGTCTGCAGACCCTGAAGACCTATGAAAGTAGGGGTCAGCGGGCGCTGACCATTTTTCAGCGCCCGCTGACGCGCTGCTTTTCGTTTTGTTTAGTGTTTTTCAGCTGTTTTGCTCGACATTTTTGGGGGGTTATATATATACCCCCTCTTCCCATTTCGTTTTGGAGCTGAGGTTAGAAGCTCAAATTAGGGTTAGGTTAGTTTTAAGAGCTTTCTTCTTCAATTCTCTTGTAATTTTACATTTTGTTCTTGATTTATGCAAGTAGTATAGTTCTTGTTCTTGTTCTTCTTCTTGTTCTCCTCTTCAAGGTAATTTATTGCTTTCTTTATTTGTTCTTTGTTGTTTGTTGTTAATTTCTAGTAGTTAATAGTTGTTGTTGTTGTTTAATTAGTTAGTTTTGTTGCCATTTTCATGTTTGTTTAGTTGTTTATTTTGATTTCCTTGTTGTTCTTAGTAGTTTAGTTTGTAGTCTTCTAGGTTTTAGTTGTTATTTTTGTTGTTCTTAGTTTTAGGTTTAGTTATGTATTTAATTGTAGTTTTAATTATGTTTTATTTATTTATGTTTGAGTAGTTAATTTCTAGGGTTTTGAGTGAAACTTCTCAATTCCTCCATGATTGTGGTTTAGTTGTTTTTAGGCTTGGTTGTGATTTTGTCGGTACCTTAGGATTCGGTAATGTTGAGTCATATGTTTAGCTAGCATAGGATTCATTGAAGAATCCCCACCGAAGGACCGAAAGGTGAACGTGGGTGATGACTTCCTTTGCCCGATTGATGGAAGCACCACGAAAGTTGGGCCTTCGATCAAGGGAAAGTTACCGGTCTTCGTGATTTTGTGCTTAGGACTCGTTAGATGTGTCGCTGCACGAAAGTGAGTTGTATATGTCTTTCCGGTCATCGTACTAGCTCGAAAGAGTGGTACGATCATAGAACGACCTCCCCTTATCCACGACCTAAGTCTAAGTTTCGATTGATTCATAATTCATGGTGGTATGAGTTGTGGATCTCTTACCCTAATCCCTTTTGTTTTTGTTTCCTTAGTGTAGTTTTAGTTAGTTCTCTCCGCCTCTCGCGACCATCACCCGACCTAGCTTGTTCGACGCTCACGCCTAGGCTATTGCGAAGTACCTTCCCCGTGTTCGACACCCCCACTCATACTACGACGGGAGTTTTTTTATTTGGTAAGAAATCCCTCCTATCAGAGCCCCGGGCGGGTTTGTTGTCGAGTGGAAGAGAACGAAGCTTCCACGGCCCCGGGCGGGTTTTGCATGTGGAGTTGTGGTGTTTGTGCTACGCACCCGGGCGGGGGAGAAGTGACCCGGGCGGGTCTTCAGCCTCTCTTGGGAGTTTGGTCACGCACCCGGGCGGGTTTTCTGGAGACCCGGTCGGGTCCTGGGCCTTGGTATTTTGCTTCACTCGTAAACCCGGGCGGGTTTCTTCATACCCGCCCGGGTCCGTTCTTTTTCCAGGGTTTTGTTCGTCTATTTGTCGAGTAACTTTGTAATTAGTATAAATAGGTCCTTAGGGTTTTGTTTCTATTTATGCTAATTGTTTTGAAGCCACATATTTGAGAGGAAAAACATATTGAGAGTTTTAGTGAGTGAATTCTTGGGAGAATTACCAGTCTCTCGATTGTATTTCGTTTGTTTGATTTCCATAGTGAAACGTTTTCGTACCGGCCAGGAGGATGTAGCTATCACATCAATAGTAAACCTCGTTAAATCTTTGTGTGATTTGAGGTGTTTTTCATTGTTTGCTATTGTAGTTTGTTTGTTTTCGGGCTTCCGTTACAACAGATGCTAAAATGCAACAAATTTAATATTTCCTCCGTTCCAAAAAAACGCAACAAACTTATTTGCACGAAATTTAAGAAAGAGATTTAAAGGTCTAAATGATCAAATTAATATATGTAATTTTAAGACAAGTAACCTATAGTGTCATTCTTACTTGTGCTAAAATTATTTTGATTAATTTGCTCATTTACATCCTTAAATCACTTCTTTAAAATGTGTGCAAAATGATTTGTTGCGTTTTTTTTTTTGAACGGAGAAAGTATAAAAAAAAAATCAAATATGAAAGCTAAGGAAAGTGTTAAAACCCAAAAAAATTAAGAAGAACGTAGAAGGAATGTTACATACTTACATGTATGTAAATAATATACCTAAGTATCTCAAATTCTCAATCAATTAAAATCGATCATTATCTTGCGTCCTTACATTTAATTTTGAAAATATTATGAACAAATAAACTTGTAGCAATAATTTAATGTAAAATTAAGATGAAAAAAGCAATTGCAACATCATAATCGCAAATTCGAAATTCAACAAATCTCCAAATGCTCATATAACACTACTAAACATCAAATTCAACCAAAAATATAATCAATATAGGATAAGTAAACTCGTGTCAATTCGGAACAAAACTAGCTAGACGAAAATCAAAGGTGTAAGAAAAAATATACAAATAATAAAAAACTTACTTAATCACAAGAAAGTGGTGACAAATTTGGGATTTTATATAAGAAAATGATGAAGGAATTAGGGTTAACATCTTAATTTTACATTAAATTAATTAATTTTACATTATGATGAGCAAATAAACAGACTTGTAGCAATAATTTAAGGCAAAAGGATGGAATTGATGATGTAACGTCTAAATGTTAAAGAGGAATAACACTAAATAATGTAACTATGTAGGTATACCAAAAGTTATTTTTGGCAAATTATACCAAAAGAAATAAAGATAGATGACATGTACTGTGTCTATTTAGAATGAATTGAACTAAGTAAATTTGGGAGACTAAATTTGGAGAATTCACTTGGGTATGGGGGTTCAAATTGGTGGTTAGGGTTTGAATTGGGTGGCTTGTTGGGTGGCTGGGGTTTGACTTGGCCTAGGTAGTGGTTTTTGTTCGAATTGGGTGGGTTGTTAGGTGGTTGAGGTTCGACTTGGGTGGTGGTTGTGGTTTGAATTAGGTGGGTCGCTGGGTGCATGGGGATTAATGAGGGGGAAGATTATATTTTGTTAAATGATGTAGTGTTAATATGTAATGAAAATTTATATTTGATAAATAATGGTAGTTTGGTAAATTTTGTGACTTTTATTTTACCATAAATGAAAGGAAAAATTTATACGAATAATTCTAACTGTTTGAGGTCTTCTAATATATATTAATCTCAACTATATTTTATCACACTATAATCCAAATTATAAGGGTTATTTTATGATATTAGTCCAAACTAGCTTACGACCGGCTCCGATTCCCTTCCTAGAAAGAGAGGAATATATAATGAAGTACAATAAATATGGGAAAGGGGAAGATAACGATTTTACTTTTTGAATATGTGACTGATTACATATACAATAGGTTAACCGATCGAGTCAATTTTTCCTTAATGAAAAACTAAAAGTTTGTTGCTATTTTAATGTTACGGAGGGAGTAATAATGATCAAACACATACATTGACAAACGTAAACAATCAAATTAAAAACAACATAAAATGATTTATTAATAAAAAGTTACCCTATTTGTTAATCGATAACTTTTAATTCGTTAGATACTAATTTAATATATACCTAATATACATAAGATTTAGGCCTTGTTTGATTCAATATATTTTTACTTATTTCAGATCATATATGAAAAAATAAGTTTAGACCAAATTAGATGATTTAATTTGATACTTTTAAGCTTTAAATATCTTGAATTTTATTACAAAAATTATTATTAAAATCTATACAATATATTAAAAGGTGCACGAAGCACCAGTTATGCGACACGCAAGCTAGCACATAGCCGACACACAAGCATCATCTCTCGCCTGAGTTCCGCCACATATGCAATATTTCCGTGTAGGATTTAATTAGTTTGGATGTTTAATTATTAAAAAAATGTTCATAGTGAGGTTCGAACTCGAGACTATTACACATTAATAGTATACACTTACCAACTCGATCACCCAACATTCATTATTATCTCAAATTCCACTATTTTAAAACTTATTGTTTTATTGTTCGAGTACACTTAATGTTAGTTTATTATCTAACAATAAATTTAATAAATTTCTAGATCCCTTATTTTTTTAGGCGCAAACAAAAGAGACAACATTACTATTAATAAGGCAAAAGCTGGGCGTTGGATAAGATTTAATAATAATACTTACCTTCCATGATAACTATTTGACAAAAAAGTTAAATTTAAATCACTAATCCATACTAATTATTCATATTATTGTTCCTATAAAAAAAATATTAATATTATTGTTACAAGTTTTACCATCATTATGAAATATCTTTTGTCATATTTAAATCAAGGGAAACAATGGTAGTAAGAACAACAACACCAATAACAATACTTTTTTTTTATTTTACAAATATTTTTTAAATTCAAAAGACTCGCACAAATTTTCTTCAAAAGGAAAAATGATGTGCATTTTTTTCATTTCAAATATTATGTAATTACTCGTCACAACATAACGTTACAATTATTAATTATGCCATGTAATCTATACTCTTCTTCTAAAACGTATCTTCTAAGCATACTTGAACCCATAATCCCCAAGTACAAAAGCCTTAAGTACAAAAGTCACAACTTAACCACTAATCCATATTAATTTCATTATCAATTATTCCATAAAGAAGTATTATAAATTTCATTGTTCAAAATTTTTGTTGCCTTTGTTTTCTGGACTTGAGTCTCAAAATAAAAAACGTAGTGTATCATTCGATCAAATTAATGATGATGATACTTCCTCTGTTTCATTTTAAACGCATGAAAGGGGTATTTTTTGTGAAATATAAAATATTCGTTTGTTGTGTTGAAAACGAAAAGGAGGAAGCCATGATGATGATGATAACCAATTTTCAATACGTTAGTGAAAGTATCAAGTTCTATATTGAACTATCTTTCAAAATTTCGTTCGGTATTTTACAACCCTCATTATACTATATTACTTTTAAATCATAAAAAATATTAAAGATGATGAAAAAATGTATGACCCGAGGCAACGCCCGAGCCTAAATACTAGTTACATTATAAAAAACTGATCATTAATACAAATAAAATAAGATCCAATTAATATATTTTTTTCGCTTGTGGATTAGATAATAAATTCATATCAGAAAAAAAAAATCAGATCAGATCAGATCAACAAATATCCTGTAAATAAAAATTAGTTGTCTTTGAACAACAAATAAGTTTCAAAGATTCAACCAAAGGGCTTATCCCACAAGATGATGTTTGTAAGAAAATTAACCGTTATAGTCACTGGCACCCACTAAAAGTACTCAAACAACAAATACCATCTCGCCACGTGTTCGGTGAGATTGAATTTAGGTATCAGTCATAAAAGACAATAGACAAATTTCCCATAAAAAAAAACCCACAAACCCCAAATTTTTTATTTAAAAAAAACAAATCAAATTTGTTCTTTGTGTAGTCAAGCTAAGTGAAAACCTCTAGCAGCAGCCAGCTCAAACTGTTAAGTTTGGATAGAGAGAGAAGAAAGAATTTTTTTTTTTTTTTTTGTGTTACCGTCAGCATAATCAAAGTATCTTTTCAATTCAAGGAGAAGCCAAACAAACAAATCAATGAAACACCTTCTGAATTAGTTTTAGAATTCTTGCATCAAGGTATTACCTTTTTAATTTTGCCCCTTTGTTGTACTTTAAAGTTATCTTATTATACTGAAAAAAAAAGTCCAAATCTAGAAATGTTTTCATTGGATTTATTATATGATTTTAAATGGCAAGCAAAAATTTTGTCATTTCTGTGGAATGTATGACCTGGGTTTAGGTGGGTTTGGTTCTTGGTTTGCTCTAATTTGATATATTAATTGAACAAAAAAAGGGGAAAAAAATTTGTTCTTGAATTTATTGGGGGTGTTTTTGAAAGGTTTGATCTTTGAATCTGTGTCTTTGTGAAATGCAGATGTTTTGTTCATATGGGTTTGCTTTGCATTCTTGTTTTGTTTTGTTTTTTGAGTTCATTACAAATCATGGGTTTCTTTCTGTTTTGTACTTTTGTTCAATTTCTTTCTCAATCTTTCAGTAATGGATTTATGTTTAATCATGCTTAAATGCTTCCTTGTTTGGTGAATCTACTAGTTTAATTGTGCATTTCACAATTTGATATTTTGATTAATGTTCTGCATTGTTATTCCAGCATGATTTTTCCTTTTATTTTGGATTCTTTGAGGTTTTTTTATCTGATATAAGGCTCTATAGCTTCTGTATTATCTTGTCTAGGGTAGTGCAAGATATGTCATATGTGTTGACCTCACCTTAACATTTGCTTGGCAGAAATCCAAAATGTGACATTGAGCATTTTTTCTCTTATGGCATCTGTGGTGTGCTTAATATCATTCCAGGTGAGATGTGACTGTACTAATAAGGATTTTGTATCTTTTTTTCAGAAGAGTTTTTGGCTAGGAGTTGTCAAAGGAACTTATAACACATATTTTTACCTTTATTTTGGGGGTTTTGGGCATATTGTACGTGTATAATTGTTGTCGGGAAGCTAAGGGTAGCGGTTCTACTCTTGTCGGATTAAGGAAATTGGGGGTGAAGAGTTTACATTTATCTTGGATGATGGTTTCTCTTTAAGTCTCTTTGGGCGAACAACGATGTGAATTTATTGGACTTGCGTAGCTCAAATAGAGCAGCTTTAGTAAAGCAGTTGAATATAAAATTGGACATGAGTAGGCTGAAGGGGACATGCTTGAGCCAAGACAAACTGATATACCTGCTCTATTTCTGGTCCTGGTTGTGTTACCAGTGGTTTTATACATCTTACTTGGGAAATGGAGTGAGACCTCAAATAAAAAAGAGAGAATAAATTTGGTTGTTGAAGGGGCGTTTGTGGAGTCTTGTAGGCCCGATGTGATGGCCGCTGCTAATATTATTCCTCCTGTCGTGCCTTTTTCTCCTCCTACTGCTTTTCGGGAATGTGCCAGATGTCATGCTCCAGCTACAACACGATGTGCCAGATGCAAGTCTATCAGATACTGGTATGTATATATTTTGGTTTGAATAGATCGGTAGTCTTTAATCATCTTACTCTTGGTTTTTTGTCGAAAGAAAATAGATTATATTACAAGGCATGATTTGCTAACTTACATTCAAAAAGTTATGCCTTTTTCTTTCAATGAAATTGATTGAGTTATGGTGAATTGGTGATAGATAAAGGCCTACTTTGGTCGCTGACTGTTAATGAGGTCATTTTTGTAGGGGGGCTAGCTAAAAAATGAAGAAGTGCTAAAAAAGAAAATTTCCACAACTTACGCATTTAGAAATTTTTCTTGGCACATATTCTATTGTTTTTGACTTTCATATGATGTTTTTTTGCCCCAGTTTCGGATAATTTTGACGTATTATTATTATAGATGAATTTCTACTAGACAAAAACTGATACGTGATTTAGTGGATGATATTGGAGAGTATAGACTACGTGGTGAATTGACTCAATTATTTTTATGTCAACAAGTAGGATTTTCTTAGTGTATTAAACTCTTTACAAATGATGATTCTGTTCTATTTATTCAATAAACGGTATTCCTTCAATGTCTATTTTGCTTCTAAGATTTTTTCTTTCCCTACATACTTTGGTGAAAGCTTTTGACCATTGGTAGACCATTGAGGGATCATAAGGTGTCTCTGTGGTGCATTTGAGGCTCTTGAAGATTTTATTGGGTTTGTGATGTAATATCTCGCAGAGTAGGAATAATTATATTAGGTTTTTGTACTTTTGTGAGTAAAACAACTAAGATATGGTTTTAATATTCCAAGTCACAAAATTATAAAGGATACATTATGGGGACTGAAGAATACCTCCTGCACTTTCCTTTTTTCCTGATAAAACTTCAAATGCGAATAATTCTCTCTTTTTGTCCACCTTATGATGAGCATAAAGTAATTATTCTTTTCCTCACTCTGTAAACATTCTGAGATCAAGTTTATAACTATAAGATGGTATAAGAACAGTAAGATAATTTTTACACATTTTGGTCAAACCTTGGTTTCTTGAGAGAAGTGCTTGCACGTCATTACAATCATGAACAGGCCTAGAGTAACTAATAATATATTAATTCAATTATTATCGGCATCAGACATAATGTTAATGCGTATAAATTTCATGAATACATGCCTACTTATGTTGAAAGTAAGAGAGATGTAATATTACACTAGTTTAGAGCATCCACATTCATGAGTTAGTCCTGATCCTGATTCAGTTTCTCTCTCCTTTTCTCTTTCTTACACCTCATTTTTCACTGTTTCCATCCTCTTTCCTTTTACACTCCTTTGATTTTCTCCACATTCATATCCTTCTTTCTCTTTTTTACATATCCCACCACATATTCTCTCCTACTCATATTATTAATATAATATATAAAAAAAAAAGAAAAAAAGAAAGAAAAGTCATCAAGTACTTTTCAGTAGTTGTCAAAAAACTAGTACAAAGCAAATGACAATTTGCTTCAACATTGCCATTTTGCTCTTCAATTGTTGATAAAACGACAAAGTACAATTCTCCTCATTGCACAATAGCCAATGTATACAATCCTCAACAGACAGAGGATTTCAATAATTCCTCATAGAATTAGGATCCTTATTTCTTGCTCCACATCAATGAGGACTTCCTCATAGAGGAGAGAGATTGTAAATAGGAGGTGAGTTCCTCTTGGATGTAGATGCTCTTAGCACTTATCTGGAATTTCTTGTGTTTAAGAACTCCACAACAGCTATTAAATTTTAGGAAAAATTGCCAACAATAAGCCAACCTTTGGGCGATCTTCCACAAATAAGCCAACCTTTTGAAAATCCAGAAATAAGCTAACCTTGTTATCATTTAAGCCAAAAATAAGTCAAATGATTATTTAACATGTTATTTTCTATTGTTTTTTATCACTATTTTACCATCATTTAACCTATTTTTTGCTTTAAGTGATAATAGTAACTTGAAACAACAAATAACTAATAGATTAAATAATCGTTTAACCTATTATTGGCTTAAATGATAACAAGGTTAGCTTATTTCTGGATTTTCAAAAGGTTGGCTTAATTGTGGAAGATCGGCCAAAGGTTGGCTTATTCTTGGCAATTTTTCCTAAATTTTATGGTTTCCGCAGGAATACTTTTTTCTGATTGTATTAACTTATGAAGTGGATGTATTTGACTATTTGAGTTTTAATCTTTTCATTAAGTTATCAAAATTGGGGTGCACTTTGAATTTGCTTCCCCGTATATCAAAATTGAGCGTTTTACAAAAGATGTCAAATCACTCTTAGAAGGCTAGAATTAATATTTTTTCGCCTTTTTGACGTTCGATATGCTCTTGCAACATATAGTAATGAATAACAGGTTCGTCTTTTTTCACTCGGCTTTTCTTCGCACCTTGAGTTTGGCTTTTCATTCTGAGTGCAGTTCTGGGAAGTGTCAGATAATTCACTGGAGGCAAGGTCACAAAGAACAATGCCAGCCACCAGATGATACTTACTTATCTTATCACAAAGAAGCTGATAGTGATTCAGATTTTCATCACAAAGGTGTATATCATCAATTCAATGGCTGTCCATCGCAGCTCCCTGGTACCAATTCTACTGGTGCTTCCCCTGCTGATACTTCAGCTTCTGTGGATGCTTGTCAGATGTTAAAACGAGAGAGGACGATTTCAGAAAAGCGAAATTCACGCAAATCCAAGGAAATGCTGGATACCAAAGATAAAGCAGCTCCCACTGAGTACATGAGGAATAGCCTTGACCTATCAAAAGAGGCTTATAATAGGCCTAAGGTCCAGACATGTTCTTATTTCTTTTATCTCCTCATTGGCTAGTTGAACTATATATCTATTTTCTAGAACATCAAACATGTAAATTTCATTGGCTGCAGTTAAGAGGTAGGAACTCCACAAACTCAGAGGATGGTCCTTCTGAAATTCCTTGCGTCAATGGTTCTGTGACTTGTGATAAATATACTGATTCGAAAGGCAAATTGCAACAAGGTCCTGGAATCAAAAGTCAGACAAGAGACTCAATGCTTTCTGCTGAAATAGGCATGAATGTGAAGGAAGTAGCTTCAACGGCACGCGGAGAAGCAAACAACTCTAGCAAAAAAGTTTCAAAGAGGAATACTTCATCGCAGATGGTCTCAAGCTGTGAAAGCATTGGATCTAAATGTGTAGCAGACTCTGAATATGCCAAATTTTCTGAGTGTGCAAAGTCCATGCCTAGAGCATCGAGAGAACAAGTTCACTTGGAAAAAGTGACGAATGGAGACGGACTTGTTAAATCAGGTATACAAATTAAATTTTATTTTCCCTGATGCATGATTGTTCTAGTGTGTAGATTTATAAGAGAGTCGCATTGTTTATTTGTTGCATTTTGAATGTAACTAGGTTTTAAGTACATATGCCGCATAGATGTCACCTTGTAGTGACATTAGTTCCTTGTTCTTTGCTGATTTTGTTTCGTTTGTTTTTTTTTTATAAATATTTTATAATCATTTTATAAAGTTCATGGGATGGGCAATTTCACTTCCACGCATGAAACCAATGGTATTTCAAGCGTAGGCTTAATGAAGGTTATTGGTGCCAAGAAGTCATCAAAAATAACCAGAAAGGCTTCTGCCAACATGGATATTGATAACTGTAAGAAATTGAAGGTAAGTTAATGCATAGTGACAATGAATTTTCCAAAATTTCTCGAAATAACTTCTATTAATCAGCTCACATCATAGTTTCTATTAGGCTGATTGATTGATTACTCTGCTTATGCACGTGACATTTCAGGTGCTGTTCCCTTTTGAAGAGTTCACAAAGTTTTTTGAACTTGAGGTCTTTGAGTTAATGCCTAGAGGCCTGCTGAATTGCGGAAACAGGTGTGTGCCCCATTAGTTTCTCTTTGATTCGTGAACAGTTGTTTCAAACTAAGAAAGGGATTCGAGATGTAGTCAGAAATTTCTTCTGATGAATATAAATTATATCCTGTAATTGGAGCATCGAAATCACTGCAATTGTGGGGTTTTCATTTCTTGCTTAGTTGATAACTGAAGTCTTGAGTAGAGGTTACAATTTGTAAATGGAATGAAAAGAGTTTATATTTCAAAGTTATGGATACTCATTACGTTCTTTTCTTGGAAAATAATGAGTCTTGCATGCTTTTGTAAAAAGAATAATAACTTGCCTTGTCTCGACTGAACTACTAAATACCACGGAGTATTATTTATGTTAATTCATAGCATGAAACTATTGACTTAAGCTCTTGTTTATTTCTATGTGCAGCTGCTATGCAAATGCCGTGCTGCAGTGTTTAACCTGCACAAAACCTCTTGTTGCGTACCTTCTGAGCCGAACACATTCAAAAACCTGTAAATAAATCTATAGTTTCTATGACACTAGATTTATGTAAACTACTCAACTCATATTATCAGCTGCCTAACTTTTTATTTTACAATGTGCTTAATAGGCTCCCTCGATAATTGGTGCTTAATGTGTGAGCTTGAGCAACATGTGCATATGTTACGAGACACTGCAGGGCCTTTGTCTCCGAGCAGAGTTTTATCACACGTACGGAATGTAAATTGCCAGATGGGTGATGGAAGTCAAGAAGATGCACATGAATTTTTAAGGTTTATAAACTATATTTGATTTCCTGTGTTTTGACTAGCCCTTGCCTTGCTACTTATGCTAATTTCTGAACAAATTGAAAAATATTGAACTTCATTGTCTATCTTGGTTAATGTGAAATCAATTTAAAAAAATAATTCTCTTACTACTTCTGAATTGTCTTCATGCTGTTTATCTAGGCTTCTAATTGCATCAATGCAGTCCATATGTTTAGAGCAAGCGGGGGGTGAGAATCAGATTCATCCTATTTTGCAAGAAACAACATTTGTTCAGCAAATGTTTGGTGGGCGCCTTAGATCAATGGTATATAGCATAGGCTCCAGTGAAATTCTTTGTTATATTAATGTCAATCATAAAATTGCACTGTGTTTATATTCTGAAACATATAGCAATATGAGAATTTGAACAAGCTATATGTGTTCATGAGCTACAATTATGTGACATCTAAAGATGTTTTAATTTGGATGATCAGGTTGTATGTTTGAGATGTCACCACGAATCAGAGCGATACGAGAACATTTTGGATCTGACGTTAGAGATCTTTGGATGGGTTGAATCACTAGAGGATGCACTCACACAGTTCACTACTCCTGAAGATTTGGATGGAGAGAACATGTACAGATGTGGGAGGTTTGGCAACTTTTCTTCAATTATGTTTTGCAAATTGCAAGCTGTTAATCATGTCATCAGTTGTTTTAATTATCAAATAATTTTTACACTTTGCATGAATAGGTGCACTACCTATGTCCGGGCCAGAAAACAGTTGAGCATAGATGAGGCTCCAAACATTCTTACAATTGTCTTGAAGCGATTTCAGGTTTGCGCTTCTCCTCTCATCTCGGTCTATGCTTTTCACTTCCTGATTTTCCCCTTTTGTTTTGTCATGTATAATGTATAATAATAAGTTACTTTTAAAATGATATAACAGCAGTGCTGTCCAGCGGGGCTTGAATGCCCCCAATATGACAATTCATTACTTTTATAACCGTCTTATTAATAAAGGCTTATCTCCTCTAATAAGAGCACTTGGTTCCTGAATAGTTGAATTAATCTGATAATATCAGTATCTTGGGCACACGTGTTTTTATTAGACTTTTGAGCATATGTCTTTTTTGGTGGTAGTGATGAACATTTTGCCACAATGAAATTACAAGATGAGATTAGTGCTTTGTTATTGTATGAAATAGGTGGTTTTTCTAAAGTTTTTCTGAGGAATGTGTAATATATGCCCTTGTAATCAAGGCTTTGATTACTTAACCTTGTTGGTGCATATATGGTTGCTGTTAGCCTTTGTGCACCGTGCATTATCCACGGAAATTCTACCGCCTGTATTATCTCAATAAAAAAAGGAAAAAAAAAAATGTACGATCCACTATGTGATTATTACTAGCTATTCTGGTTTGTGATTATTCCTTGCCTGTTAGTTTAGGCTTCATATAAATTAGTACTGGCTTTATTTATGCAGGAGGGAAATTATGGCAAGTTGAATAAATGTATTACATTTCCAGAGATGCTGGATATGATCCCGTTTATGACCGGCATAAATGACATCCCTCCACTTTATATGCTTTATGGTGTGGTTGTGCACGTGGATACGCTGAATGCATCATTTTCTGGACATTATGTATCTTATGTGAAGGATCTGCAGGGAAATTGGTTCAGGATAGATGATACAGTGGTATGGCTGGCCTATTTTAAATCATAATTGTCTTATACTGTTTCGTCCAATTGTGTTCATACAAACCTTGGTTTTCTTTGTTAACATTTTTCTTTGAAAAATGTCATGCATGAATATGGTCTGACATCACCTTTCCTTTAAAAAGCGCACCTCAGATGAGGCACAACCACCTATTGAAGAATTGCTTAGAATTGAGTTAAATTTAGTGAGGTGCCTTTAGCAGTGTCACCTAATTCGCCTTTTAGTTCGCTTTAATAATTCGCAGTTCGCTCAAAATGGGCCAAAAATAGCCCAAAACCGACCATAATTCGCTTTTTTCGGTTCACAATTCGTAAGGAGTTTAGAGAATTAGGTAACTATGGCCTTTAGTGAGGTTTGCCTTATGCTTTAGGGAAAATAGCTTAGAATTGTGTTATAAATTGAATAATGGTCAGAATTTGTTCAAATTGAGACCTACGTTGGCTTTACATTTATCATCACACAGTTTTTGATCCTTGCCTCTCCTTTCTGACCCGGGGATCTTTTTTTACATCTGTTTTTCCGTAACATTATTAATTCAAATGTCCCGTGTATTCTTCTATTTAAACAAGGAAATATTGGCTGTCACAGCTGCCTGTGGGTTGGTTGGATGCAAAAAAACAGCACAAACTTAATCGAGTGCAGAGGACAATATGAAGTTATGAACTATTGGCTTGGGGGGTAGTTATGACACAAACTATTGGCTTTGGTATAAGTAACATGAACTCCATCGAATCTCATGCCCTTCAACGTCATTTATGTCATAATTAGCACCCAAGCCAGTTCATGCTATCCTCTGCCTTTGCTGAAGCCGTTACTGTTTCTTGTATCCAATCCATCAGTTAGAGTTTTGACAAAACTTTTTTTTTTATTGTATTCTGTTTCCTGTACTCATGATAATCGTTAACAGGTTCAGCCGGTGCACATGAGCCAGGTGATGTCAGAAGGAGCATATATCTTGTTCTACATGAGGTAACATTGGAATTCCAAGAGTTAGAGGTTCAATATTAAAAAGTAAAATAAAAATCTTTGTGGTTAGCTTTGCTTGACACTTTAATCTAGTATAATTTGAAGCTACTATTTTTTGTATGTTACATTCATTCTAGTTAAAGCTTAAGCTAGAAAACGGAACAAATTTCAATGGTTTGTGCTATCTTTTAACTTTCTAAACTTCAATTTGTTTCAATAGGTCTTTCCCTCGACCGCCAAGAGTCTTTACAAAGAATGTAAGAAAGCAGCAGCAAACTGCCAAGTCTACAAGGTCTTGTGTATCGAAAACTCATTCTACCAAAAAAGAACTCGATATTCACCAATCCGACAGTAGATTCAACCAGGCCGCAGAAACTCGTACGTTTCCAGATTTCATGGAGTGTTCCGATGCCACAACCAGTGATTGGTCCGTTTTTACTAGTTCAGATGAAGCCTCTTTTACCAGTGAAAGTACCCGTGATTCGTTCAGTACTACTACTGATCATTCGGAAAACGGCATTGTCGATCCGTTTTCCTCAATGTTCGGGGCCCACTCTACTCGGGCCCACCACCCGTCGCAAAGAATGGTTTCTTGTAGAATGTTTTCGGGGAGCAAGCCGGTGACGAGATACGTTTCCGAGGAGACGGGGTACGTGTTAGATTCGGAGTACGCGGTGTATCTGCCTGATGAATGGCAAGTTGAAGGGGGGGTTATGAGGCAGGATAGTGTTCCTTTTAATGAAGCTTACCTGCCTAACAATGAGTATCAAAATTTTGTAAATTATGAGAGTACAGACACTGAAAGTTATATTCAGAGTTTTTCTAATTTTCATCTCTGAAAATTTCATTTTGGATGTTAGCAGTAGGGCTTGTAGGTTAACTTAGTGTATAGGAACAATGCCCCAATTATTTTGCTGATTTCAATTTTACTTGTTGAATAGGGGCAACTGTTAATATTGTAGTTTCAAGAATATTTTGGCCAACTTATCTAAGTTACTGACAAAAAATGTCATTGTTTAGTCTTCTGTTTTTGGAGTCTTCTTCTTTGATGGTGCTTGTGAATTTGTTTGACAATTTTGCCCTTATTATGCACCTTTTCATCTCTCCCATTGACTTGGATTTTACTGAACACGAGGACTTTATTGGATTTATCTAACGACAATCTTAAGAGCATTGGAAAATAACAGTATCACGAGCAACACCAACTACCGTCGTAAAAATGAGTGAAGCGCATAGAAAAACCTCTTTATTAAAACAGGAGCCCCACCTAGATTAGGAGGTGAATTATTATGCGCCCCATTCATTTTTATGACATTTGTTACTTTTGGGGCGCTTGTTTACTTAATATATTTTCATTCATCTTTTATTCAACAGTTGCTACAATTGTTATTTTGTTAAAATCATGCATTGCACTGGAGCTTGTCTAGTGCTTAACAAAATTTGGAAATTTACTTAATATATTTAGCTATGTTCTATCATATATGGTTTCAATAAATGAATACAAATTCCTATAAATAAAATAAAATAAAGCAAGTCTGTCATGAACACAGGTCAGATGTCTATAAGGATTCGAGTCTGACCCATCTCCTATTGGAACTCAGGCTTTTTTAAGGTGTGCTCTTTTCAACTTATTAGACCTGAACTTATTAAACTTGATTGAAATTTATTGAGTTTATTGATCTGATTGAACCTTATCACAATCCATTGGATCTTATGAAACCTTATTGAACTATTCCCGATTAGGCTTTATTTGAATTTATCTGGACTTATTTGCACTTATTAGATCTGAAACTTTTTTTTTTAGCTGAAGAAAATGCACCCTAAGTCGGATTTGGGTCTGATTTTTTTTGGATTGGATTTGGTTTGAATCGGAATTGGACTTAATTGTCATTCCTAGGCACACTGAAACCCTAGTAGGAATAAAATGAGTTCACATTAGGATATCCAAGGACCTATATGTTATTTATATATGAGTTTTTTGTCCAAAACTACCTTATTTACACCACTTTTTGTAAAAAACTGCCTTACTTACAAAAGCTTGTCCAAAACTACCTTTATTAGCCAATTCGTTGTTGACCACTACCTTGTTCTTGTTCCGGCGTTGACTTTGCTTTATTCTCAAAAATAATTAGTCCAATCAATGATTTGGGGTCATTTTTGCCCTTAAAGGGTTAAATATGAGGTCGGAATCTACAAAAAATGGTCGCATAAGCTTCTATTTGCATTACAAAATTTGTCTCGATATGCGTTCATTGGTTTGCGTGCCAAAAAAATTATCCATATCAAGGTTTTGGTGGATCATTTTTATCCTAAATGGTCAAATTTGAGGCCGGAATTTGCAAAAAACGACCAGATTGGTCAGAAAAGGCAAGTGAATAAGGTAGTGGTCAACCAGAAATTTGCTAAGTAAGGTAGTTTTGGACAAACTTTTGTAAGTAAAGTAATTTTTTACAAAAAGTGGTGTAACTAAGGTAATTTTGGACAAAAAACCCTTTATATACTCATATACTCATGATTTCTGAATTCCTCTTGATTTCTGTCATGCCTTGCTCAATACGCTATAGGGCCAAAAGGATTTAAGAACAAAAAAATGGCAATTACACATTAGATTATCTTTGTTGCACATGATACAGGTCAAAGTGGAGCATTGAGTAAGAACATTTTCTTTTCAATAGTATGAAACTAATTATTACGGCCCGTTTGGTAGCCAATTATAGTTGGTGGTAATGAAAATGAATTTATATCTAAATTTGGAAAGAAAATAAAAATTCATTCCCATCGTGGTGCTAGTTTAACTCCAATTTATCTATTTTCTTCACAATTATTCATTCCTATCTAATACCACCCTTCACAATGAGCAATAGTAATGGATGGTAATAGAAAATAGGAAGAAAATTAAAGCTTGGTGGAATGAGAATATGTTTTCCAGCAAGATTATAAGGTTCTTAACAAAATTACACTTTATATCCGTTACCAAAAGTCCAAAACTACAATTTATTACCAAAAATCAAACAGGCCGTTAGAAAAATAAAAAAGGTTTATTTCAAGAAATTTATACCAAATAGACACAAGAAGTCTAAATGTAATCCTCATGTATGAGGAAAGCATTAGACTACTCCATAACAGCCAGAAATCCCAGTTTTATTCAATCTACATAGATCATATCATATCATTCACATAGCAGTAACATCATTCCTCCATGTCAAAACTCAACCATATCTCATTCACTCTGCCGGAAAATTCAAACGGAGAATTATACTGAGCAACCGTATAACTCGACGTGGGATGATCACCTCGGCTTTTGTCGATAACAGCTTCCCATTTCGACCCTGCTAGGCTGTCCTGTAATGTTGCGGCTTCCACTCCCACTTCATAGTCAGTGACAAAACCTCCGAATTGTCGAACTGCCACGTAAGTTGGGCCCCACCTCTGGACGTGCAGCCCTTCCGCTGGTGGTGGGTCCACCTGGTTCACTTTCGGGACGTAAAAGCTTACTGTGAAGGAGGATTCACAGAAAGGTCCATCACTTGGGGAAACTTGGGTAATCACTGGAGCTGTCATCTCAATTGTTTCCTTGTACTGGTTTCCCCCTTGAATATAGTTGAATAACCTACACAAGAGCAAAAGTTATTCAAGAAAGAAATGGAACTCAAAATCCAATCTTTGTAGGCATGTTGCATATTATTTGCAACACTTCATTTTTCACGCATGCCAACACGTTATTCTGACCATTAACATCTATAATTATATAGATGTACAAATTATAAAAAAACTGATATTCCGAAAGTATTTAACAAAACGAATCTAACAAGACGTCAAGACCTCAATTGACTAATTTTTTTTTTTATTATGTGTAAAGCTTAAATCTTGATCAAAGTACACAGATGTACTAGTCCCATATGAAATATGAGATGGTATCATATCAACATAGAGACACTTTACCCTTTTGAGCTTATGTTAATTATTTCAATAGAACTTGATCTAGTTTAACAAAAATAGGTTTACATTAACAACAAAAAAATCCCTTCAAAAAGGCGAAGTGCAGTTGATTAGAAATCACTAAAATCAGCTTCAGTCACTAACAAATATGCTAGTTTGGTCTAATAGGAGGTATTGAATATATCTAAAATTATCTTAAAAAATTGGAATTGAATGAAACTTATTAAACTTAATTGAAACTTATTGAATTTATTGGACCTAATTAGCCCTCATTATAGAAACAATTGGACAATATTCTTTTTTATTGGACCTGACCAAATCTTATTGAACTCAAACCTTATTGAACTCATTATATTGATTAGAACTTATCGGAATTTACTTGAACTGAAACTTTTTAAGGTGCTTGTACTTAGGGGTGATAATAAGTCTGGCCTGTTCGCGTCTTCGCAAATAGTTCTAACTCGGCTCGGTCAAGGTTCGGCTTGTTTTAGCTCCATTCAAGTTCGGCTTGAGACATTAACAAGTCGAGCTTGAGCTGTGCCAAGCTCAACTCAAAAAACTGGTGAACAGGCACGATTAACTTTTTATATATGTAAATAATATATTATGTTATAAAAATAAATTTATAAAAATAAATTTATTTATGCTAGTTATTATATATCAATAAATTAATAGTTTATTGATAATATATTAACTCAAAAAACAAACATCTTCAAGAAATTTACTACGTATAGTAGAGAACACATATAAATTAAGAATAATAAAGCCGTGAAATTGTTTGTGAAAAGTAGGGCTCAGTCAACACTTGGTTAAAAGCTCAGCTCGATTACGACTTAGCTCATCCATGTTCGAGCTCGGCTTGAGTTCGACTAAATTTAAATAAACACGAACCGAGCAAAGCAAAGTTCGGGCTCGGCTCACTCAATAATCACCCCTACTTGTACCCCTATCCATAAAATCACAAGTTTTGAACACCATTTTTGTAAACAAGTTCATTATTTCAACAGTAATAAGTTCAATTCAATAAGAATAAGTTCATTTCAGCACATAATAAGTTGAGTTTACTAAGAATTTGATGGAGTAAACTAAGCTTTACTCTAACCTAGTTGAAACACCAAACACTGCAGTTTGACATAACATTCAAAACAAAATTGGCAATTGTAATTAGAAAGACATACTGGTAAAATGCAGTGCGAGTAGCTTGAACAAGCGAGATATCAGCAATTTTGGAAGTAGAAATCCAAACAGGGGAATCATATTGTCGAATTTCAAACCCATTTCCTTGCTCAATCACATCATAAGTTGGACATTCAATCCGATTACATGATGGTGGGAATGATTGGAGTTTGTGATTTCCAGACCATAATTCACTAACCTTATTAGGGTTTGAAAATAGGTTTAACAACAATGCTAAATTCAGTAGTTTTAGAGCTGCCATTTTGGGATTTTGATGTTTAATCTTCAATAATACGAAGTAATCTGTTGAATTGATGATATAGGGCTCTTCTGTGTTTTTTGTTTTATGATAAGGCACCGTTCGTTTTTAACCCACGTGTTGCAATTTCAAGACACCGTTATTATTATCACCTTTATTTATGAGTTTATGTGTGGACATGATTTGGGGGAGAATGGGAGGTTGAGCCATTGAGGTATGGCATCAGAATTTTGGGTATGAGATTCTCGGTTTGATTCTCACGGTCGCATGTATTTATAAATTTTTATTGGGGGTATTTGGGAGTCAGGGGTTTGCGTGAAAAAAAGAGGTTTGAGAGTAAAGACATGTTTAATCAACTTAAAAAAATGATTTTTGGGGTTTGATAGTTAGAGGTTTTGAATAGAGTTTTAGGATGGAAAAACTCTTTTTGTAGAAGCTCATACGAGGAGCTTTTTGGAATTGCTTTTACCTTTTTCGTTCTTTTACTCTTAGATATTTAACAACTAACTCCCAAAAAAAGCCATTATCTTCCCCTTTCAGATACATGTATTGGTTAAATTGGTTCAGATAACATGCAGTAAGGTCCGTCTCAAGACTTAGTGCCACCCACATTTTCCTAAAAAAATACTTCCTCCGTTTTTAAAAGGTTGCAACAAACTAATAATATTTTATATGGAATAAAATGTCTAATGACAATTTTGATATTGATAATGTATAACAAGATTCTTACAAACACTTTAAAATTTACTAGTAAGCTTACACTTATTGACACAAATTGTGGAGTGTTACAATTATTAATGTATTTGTCTCACAAACTAAATCCTTATGGCAACTACAAACAACATAAATAAAATTGACTATTTATATTACATGTCAAAGATACAAACACAAATTAATAATATACGACGTATCAAATAACAATGCTTTATTTTTATGCAACACAAAATCAACATTATACAATCGAGTTTAGCTCGATCTTTATTATCGAGGCAATACTCCAATCACAACATTGAAAAACCTAATTAATTAACTTGAAACATTAATTATTAGGGATACTAATTAATTTTTTCTCGATAAAGCTTTCGATTGTATCCTTGAGAATATCTTTAAGAGGAATGTATCGAATACCAAGGCTTTCAGCTTTAGCTTTCGAAACTTGGTAAATATCCATCAATGGTTCATCATCTCCACACCTAATAACAATTCCAAAGAATTACAAAATATTGCACATTGACAAAAAATAATTAGGCGAAATTGACATCACCAGGCCATACTACTTGTCATCTGCCCATATTAGTCCGAACAATTGATTATCCTAGAGTAGGCCCAACTATTACGCAAATTTGCCAAAAACAGTCCGACTAACCTGTTGACCTATTGTAGCCGGTAATCCACTAGCACATGACTTTTAGTGGGGGTTAATTGCTAATCAACTTATTTTTAGAAAATAATTATTGATAATCAAATCATTTTTAGAAATAAATTAATCCACAACACGTGATTAGCACATGACTTTTGGTGGGGATTACCGGTTACAATAGGTCAACAGGTAAGTCGTATTGTTTTTGGCAAGTTTGTGTAATAGTTGGGCCTACTTTGGGATAATCAATTGTTGGGACTAATATTGGAATATGGAAAATAGTATGGACTGATGGTGTCAATTTTGCCAAATAATTAAGTTATTCAAGAATAATGCCTTAATTAAACTTCAAAGATTAGGGAAATTTACTTGTTTGGTAGTTGAAGAGAAGGATAGAGCTCATGTATCAACTCGACAAGAACTGATTGATGTACCACACTTTCGACTAAACAATACCTTCCATTAGCCAATGGGAGCTCAAATGCATGAATGTGAGCCTCTGCTACATCTTGGATGTGCACCCACGGCATAGATGTGTTCATATATGTTTGTGCCCCTAATGATTGATCATTCAAGTAAAAACATGATAAGCAACCAACACCTAAGGTCCCATATATAGTACCAAAAAAATGGCCAAACCCTAGTAATGAAAATCAAAAAAATCAAAATAGAAAATCAGAAAAAGTGATTTGCACTGTTTTCTCGTCAGTTTTTGAAAAAAATAAATCTTTGTATGTTTAACTAGTTTTCGGATCGCTGTATGACCAAATTGGAAAAGATGAGGTAAAAGATGCAAACCATTGACCAAATTGTAAACAAAAGCTACGGGTTCATTAAGCTTGGATGGTAATACTGGACCCAACACCATGCCTGGGTTTATTGAGACCAAGTCAAGACCATGATCTTTGGCAAATTTCCACGCTGTCTCTTCTGCCAAAAGTTTTGAAGTGATATACCATTTCTGCATATTTAAACTCAAAGTGTAAATAATTATCAATATATATATATATATATATATATATATATATATATATATATATATATACTCCCTTCGTATTAATTTATCTGTAATAATTGAGAATATATATAAAAGGTAAAATATTCATTGTTGCAGATAAATCAATACGGATGTACTATAGTAATTTTTTTTTACAATTATTAGTGAAATGACGGGAGTATTATTGTTTAGAAAAGTTTTGTTTTTCTTTTTACCTCTATTAACCTATAAATTTGTGCTAAATTACACTTATTTTCTCCATCTTTCTTGCCGAATCTCTATAAAGTAATTATATGATCCAATATCACTTTTTTAAATAACATTTCATGGTCTCAATGCAAGATGTAGCATTAAAAAGGGCAAATTAATAACGTATTACATCCTTTATTTTTTTAGTGGTTTCAATTCAATGTACTCCCTCCGTAACATATTAATAGCAACGATTTGACATTTTTTCTCTTTACTTTATGTCAAATCATTGCCATTAATCTGTTACGGAGGGAGTAACTTTTATATCATTTACGCATGTACACCAGGCCACCTGGCCACCTTTGATCATATTTATGTACGTACTATGTAAAATAAAATGTTACCGCGTATTACGCACAATACATGATAATTTACGCACATACTACATGTTAATCAGTTTGTATCATATCGGTCAATTTTTACTCGAAAATCAAACACCAAGACATACAAATTTAAAATTGAAAATTAATGATGGAGGTGAGGATCGGAGTTGGTACCATGGTGGGGTATTGGGTGCAATATTCGGGTTTCGAAAACCAAGTTTCATCAACCACGACCTCAGGTGTTAGAGGTGTACTGGTAAACAAAATAGCTGCCATTGAAGATGTGAAAACAATTCTTCTAACAGAATGAACTCTTTTACAAGCCCTAAGAACATTGATTGTTCCTTTTATTGCAGGATCAAGCACTTCAGCCTATATACATCAATTCAACAAAAATATTTTCAGTTATCTAAATGCTTAAGTAAAGAAATAACACTACTAGCAGCACTACCGTAGTATATAGCTAGGATCGCATGATTTTTGATTTATTTTTAGTTCCTAAATCTAATTTTAAATCCTTTTTTTAAATACTTTAATTAGATTTCGTATTTTAGGGGAAAAAATCTGATTTTTTCAAGAATATAAATGATTTTAGAAAACATCGTGAAATCCTAACCGTCCACTACAATAGCCATAAAACTACACTAGAATTTTCAAATAAGAGCACACAAGATGGTGGGTAATTAGTACCTCACTACTCACTAATTGCTCAAATAGTTGTCCATCATTGTAGATTTGTACTCCATCTGTCTTTATTTACTTGCACCTGTTGACCCAAAAAGATTTCACATATTTTGGTCAACTAGTGCAAGTAAATAAGGATGGAGGGAGTAGCACTGGTGCAGTAGTGCGTATAATGTATGGATGGTGATATAGATACTTTCTTATTACTTATTACATTGTACTCCCCTTTTGTCTATTTTTTCTCAATTGAAAACATAAATAAATTGGGGTGTATTGAGTAAAAATATAGTATATTTATCATTTTTCATAATGTATATATAATATATAGTTGATTTGGAATCCTCTAAATTTGGTAGATTTCAGCAAATTCAAACTAAACAAATTCAGATTAATGGCTAGTGGCTACAATGAATTTAACTTAATTAAATAAAAGTAAAATAAAAAATAATATAAAACTGTTACTCTCACAACTCTACAGATCTATAAAAGTTTCAACTCTAGAAAAGGTATATGCTCGAATAATAATATGAGTATTTTAAGACAATCATATCAATTTTTCAAAAAGTAAATTAAACTAAATTTAGTGCTAAAAAATCCATTTGTACTTCATAATTTTATATCAAATAAAAATCAAATAATATGATTAAAAATAAGCTAAGGTAGACATAGCATAATCTAAACTCAAAGTATACACATTCTTAAACTAACATACCCTATATATATAGTCGTTTAATTTCTCTCAATTAAGAAACGATTTAACATTTTTTCTCTCTACTTTATTTTGTTACGGAGGGAGTAGAAAAGAAGATCGAACATACCTGGGGATCATTGACGTTAAAATTCACAGGAGAAGCAGTATGGAAAACACCATGACATCCTGAAATGGCGGAATCAAAAGAGCCTTCTTCCAACAAATCCGCTTTAAATATATGAAGGCGCTCTTTTGCTCCCTCCAATCTCATCAAATGCCCTACCTTCTCTGGATCATCTAATAATAGTATAGCATAAATTATTATCTCTATTATATAAGTCAATGGGAGCTATAGTGTCCCTCATGGAAAAGTCCGTGTTACTCCTTAAAATTTTCCAAAAATTCAATTTGCATCAATCCAACCTATTATGGAAAGTTATTACAATTTTTTAACTTTTTAAATTAAAAATATTAAAAAATTTAAAATTCGTAAAAATAGAATAAAAATAATAAAATTTTTCTTTTTGATTTCTCAATAAATAGATATCCATATTAATATAGTTCTTTGTTCTTTTTTAATTGAAATATTTGAGATACAATTTTCTTAGTGGAGGTAAATGGAGTACAGTTGTCAGTGGCGGACCCACTACGGAACATGGGGGACAGTTGTCCCCCCATGTTCGCAAAAAAAATCAGGAAAAAATGCAATATATATTAATAAGAATAATGCTTAGCTCAGTTGGTGGAAGTACATGTGGGTCCATTGAATAAAAAGCCCTTAGTCAAGGGTTCAATTCTCCTTACAATCAATTTGTTTTTTTTTTTCTCCCTTAGCCTTTATTTCTTTCAACCATTATTTCATTTCTCATGACCATATGCTAACTCAAACCACGACCCAACAATCCAACGCCGAACACTACTAGTCCACCACGCCACCACCACGCCACCACCAGTCCACAACCCAACAGGTAGCGGTTATGTTCTTTTTTTATTTATGTGAATTTTATTTTTTAATATCCTATTTTACAAAATTTAATTAAATAATCACTAATATGTGAATTCATCAATTGTCAATGTTTTAATGTTTGTGAATTAAAATGTGATTTGTTTAATTATTTTATGAATTGAATTGTTAGGTTCAATTAGTTTGTGAATTGAATTGTTAGGATGAATTAGTTTGTGAATTGAAATATAAATTTGGGATAGTTATTTTGTTAGTCAATTTACTGAATTATGGATTTATATTTTATTATTGTTATTATTATTATTTTTTTTTTTGTGAATTGAATTGTTAGAAATTAGTTTGTGAATTGAATATTGAATTGTTAGCCAATTAGGTTATTGAATATTGATTCTTATATTTTTTTTTTAATTAATAGGATACGTCAATTTCAATTATTTACAACTTTGTCATTTTAGATGTTTGTTAATCATCTAACTTTGAAGAATTGGTAATTTCGGCGATATTTTAGTAATATGTACCCAAATTGTAATATTATTATGGTATTTTAGCCATTGTATGTACTCAATTTTTTTTTATAATAATGTACCCGATTTTTTTGTTAACAAATATAATTATCTAAATTGTCCCCCCAACGTCAAATTCCTGGGTCCGCCACTGACAGTTGTCGTCCCGATCGCCACAGGAGCAAGCCCAAAAACAACTAGAAAACCCTATACTTAAAACAATTAGGTAAAAAAGGTATACAACAAATTTCGCAGGAACTAATAAAAAACTGACACGTGTTCACAGGCCACACCCATAAGAGTGATAAGAGAGTTGTCAATAACTCATCCTAAACCCTAATAGGGTGAAGTACGCCACAGGGACGAGATAGAGAGAAATTAATGATTTGAATAACACGTGAGAAAGTTCCAGATCAGGAACAAAACAAAGATTGTAGTTAGCTAGCTAGCAAAAGACTCCTAGAAAATTAAAGAGAAAGTGAGACATACTTGGGTTACGAACGGTAGCATGAACAATGTAACCATGGTTAAGTAAGTGCTTAACAAGCCATGAAGCTACATAACCTGATGCTCCTGTTACACACACCACCTTCTCTTCTCCTCCTCTTCCTTCTTCACTCATCTTTTCCCTTTCCCCAACTCAACAATAATACTAGTTTGTTTCTCTTTCTTTTGTTTTTCATATTCATAGGAATCACATGATATATATATATATATATATATTATAATCTTCTTGATTGCACTAAAGAAATGGTTTTTAGTCAATCAACTTTACTAATTAATTAATGTAATGATGGAGTATTAAGGTGGACAAAATAATAATAATATGATGTTTCGTATTGAATTGACTTCATGTACTAGGTAAGTGGAAAGAGAGATCCTAACTAATCAATGTATTTTTATTTCTATTAAGAAAAAATGCACGGGTGCTAATTTAATGATCTCCCTATGACAGGGAAAGATTAAAAGCGACAAGTGATTACCTTATCCCGGAAAAAAATGACAAGTCAAAGTAGTACAATGACAAAGACACAAGAAACATCGGAACACTTAATGAAGGCGAAAGAAGACGACCCAACGTCACAAAGTGAGAGACAAAATGCAGCGGTTTATCTGAAAGTATTTGGACTGAATTAAACTGGCAAGACGATCGCACTAAAGAAGAAGGGCTGATGGTGATCAAAATGATGGGTGATGGAGGATGAAGTGGCCGTGAGGAGCGTTTGAAGGAGGATGAAAAAAGGGATGAGAGAAGAAAATGATCAATATAGATGGAGGACACTAACTAAAACTTCAAATGGATATGAACATTGAACAGGGTTTGCAATAACCAAATATCAAAGAAAAAATTTATGGCCTGCATTAGAGTGAAGTACATGTGTATGAAGTAAAGGTGGGCACGGGTCGTGCCGGGATGACCCACGTGCCAAGCCCGCATGCCTCGTGCCATAGCGTGCCGTGCCTATACTACGGGCCAAGAAATGTTCGTGTCGTGCTGGGCTCGTGCCAAGTTATAAAATATAAGGCTCATGCACGGCCCAACCCACGTGTCGTACCGTGCCATCGTGCCTTATACTAATTTTTATAAATTTTGAAATTTTAAACAAAATGAACGTGCCAACTTGCGGGCCGGCCCATCGTGCTCGTGCCAAAATTTTAAAATATTGTTCGTGGGTGGCTCATGTCCCACCATTCGTGTCTTCGTGCCGTGCTTATAGCAGGCTCGTGCTGGGTCGGGCCCAAACCGTGCCGTGCCGAGTTGGCCCTCGTGTCGGCCCGGCCCATGCCCAGCTCTAGTACTACGAAGCCACTAACATTTTACATACAACTTCAAATTTATCCCCCCTATTTGCGTGACGGTATAATAAATGTATAATTTACCATCTTCCAAATCTAGCCCCCTCCATCTCTAAGGGGGTGTTTGGTTTTAAAAGGTAGAATGGAATACTTGTAGGGATAAGTAAGTATGAAATTCATGGGGTAGGTGAGTATGAGGTTTCATATCCAAATACCCCAACCAAACACTATAGAATTCATTAATAGTATCATATCTATTCCATTCCAACGTAAAAACTTGCAACCAAACATTGCCGAGGTGGGATAAAGATATGTAGATCTCCCACCTTATTTGACCCACTAACGTTCTTGTACTATATCCTCCATTCCTCCCTAAATGCAAACACATCTAGCAAACAAGGATTAAATTTCCATCATCAGAATTGGTCATCATCTTCAATTCTTCATCCCTTTCATCATTCCCCCCACAACGATTAACCAATTCCTTTCATCTTCCTCCACAACGTTCGTCACGCCGATATCTGTTCGTCGCGCTTGTGTCTTCTCCTACCAGACCTAGATCCAAAAGAATTCTTCAGATCCTTCATTAATCGTACTGTAAGTTTTCTCACCAATTTTCGTTCAGTTTTGGTCTGATTTTTATACGTTCATTATTCGTTCGCTCATTTTCTCAACTTTTTTTTTTTGGGTAATTTGTTCAATTTTTGTAATCTGGGTTGAGTATTCATTAGGTCTGGAGTCTTTCTAAGGAATAAATCTTCTCTATTTGGTAGGAAATTTGACCTAGAATTACCTACAAATCAACAGTTCTGTAGGTGTAAGAGTTGTTTGCTCAATTAATGTTTGATAATTTTCAATTATAATCATTGAGTACTGTTTTCCCACATCAAAGAAGTCTTGTTTGTTGTATTCAAGTTTCACCTCAATTGTTACAATTGTATATTTGTATGTCGTTAGATCTTCAGCTTTTATTATTTTATACTCGTTCCTCCGTTTTAGATGGTGAACTGATAAAATTCGAACTTTATTTCTATAATAGGTGATACTGCTCAGGTATAACTAAAAGTTCATACCTTTAGACAGCGCCGTTGCTAAGTATTATTGGGCCTGCGGCAAAATAAAAATTTGGACCCTTAACTCATGAGTAAGGGTAGATTTTAATTAATTTTATTTGTTGGAAGACCTCAAAATTAAATTATTTACAATTTTTTTTCCTAATATAAAGATTATATAACAAAAAAAATACATTAATCCAAAACCAAATTGTTAAAAAAAAATTGGGAGCTAATGTGCTACTCCGTTACTCAATATGTATTCCGCATGAAATTAAAAAAAAAATTGTATTCAACAATTATATAAAACCTCTTATTTTAAAAATTATACTATACGGCTCAAATCTATACAATTAATTATCAATCATTCATTAATATAAGTATAAAATATTAGATAATAGTTTATTTTCTTCCATTTGTGATTTAACCCAAAGTGGGGCTATAGATACTATTCCCTGTGTCCTTCTAGAATTGCTACAATTTCCTTTTAAAAATGTCCAAAAAATTTTGCTACATATGTATCTGAAATAAGTACAGGGTAATTAACATGATCCACATATGGTTTCCACATCTTATCTCTACTTTATTTTATCTTATCTCACCACTCTACATACTAAAAGAAAAAAATTTCATATCAACTGGATACTAAACTCTTTAAAAAAAAGTGAATATGGTACTATGTAACAAATTAAATGAGATGAAGAGAGTAGAAATTTAACAAAAACTAAAGATAGTACTAGTAATATATGAACTGATAATATATCAATCAATCAATCAAAGCCTTATTCCCATAAGTGGGGTCGGCTACATAAACCAAAGTGATTATTTTGAAAGGTCGTCCACATAGATTTTCCTCCTCTACCCCGCACGGTCGAAAACCTCAATCTCTTGTAAATTCAATTGCTTTATATCTTTTCTAACTACTTCCCACCAAATCATTTTCGGTGTATCCCTACCACGTTTGAAATCCCCCTGATCCCACTCTTCGTATCAGTGCTCCCTGGGGTCTTTGTGTTACATGCCCAAACCAATGCAAGCGATTTTCCTCTTAGCTTGCTCGCAATATATGCAACACCAACTTTCCTACGAATATCTTCATTTCTGATTCGATCTCGTAGAGTGTTGCCACACATCCATCTCAACATCCGCATCTTTGTAACCCCAACCTTTTTTATATGCTCCTTCTTAGAAGCTCAACATTCTGTACCATAGAGTAACACTGGTATTATAGCGGTCCTGTAGAATTTCCCCTTCAACTTTAAGGGGATGCTTCGATCGCACAACATTCCTGTGGCCTCTCTCCATTAAAGCCACCCTGACTTGATCCTGTGAGCCATATCTTAGTCAATATCTCCATTCTTTTGGATGATTGACCCAAGATTTTTAAAGCACTCGCTCATGCTAGATCTTTCCTGTCTAACCTCACCACAACATCACTTGCCCCCCTCTGTGACCCAAAATGACATTCCAAATACTCAGTCTTAGTCCGACTTTAAGAGGATTTGATAAGCTAACAAGATGCATCTTCTTTTTAGGGAGCTTATATGCTAAGATACTCCACGGTTAAGCGTGCTCAGCTGGGATTAGTCTTAGGATGGGTGACCTCCTGAGAAGTTTTCCCAGGGTGCGCATGAGTGAGGAGAAAATGCGCCGAAACGACTCGTGTTGCCTTGTGGGGTCAGGTTATTAGTCCAGAGTGTCCTTTGGTTATAATAGACCCGAATCAGTATGGGGCCGAGGTGTTACAGACTTAGCCTTAGATTCCAACCGTTGTCTCCATTGCTCCAATTTGGCATCAACCCCTGTTTTAGTTTCATCCACCAATACAATATCATCTACAAAGAACATACACCATGGTGCCTCATATTGTATTGGCCTTGTCACTTTATCTATAACCAATGCAAAAAGGAAAGGGCATAACGCCGACCCTTGATGCAATCAAATTGTATGAACTGAGAATATACTATAAATATAACAAAAACAAAAAATAAGAATATAAGCAAATCTAAAAATAAAACACTACTCAACAAGAATTGATCTTGGGACCTCCCTTCATTGCTTACTTTTGTGAGCTCTCCTCAACCACTAAACCATAAGTAAAGTCAAGTAATGAAATATGTTGAATAATGTATATATCAGATTTTTTCATGGGCCTTGGGCGGGTGCCCCGCTTGCCCTGCACCAGGCCAGTACTGCCTTTAGAATTAGAGTATTGGACCTTCCATAGTTCATACCTTTAAATTAATTAGTTTCTATATTAACTAATTTTTTATGCACGCAATGCGTGCGATATTAAAATTCGTGAACAACATAGCTTGACAATAAAATTAATAAGTTCGTAAAAAACTTAAATTTTTTTTTTGTTTTTTTAAAATTTAATCTAGTTTTTTTCCTTTCGCTCTTACCTGCTAAGTATATTCCAAATTGAGTAAATAATTATGACTGCTTATTTTAAATAAGGTTGTTAATGATTTCAAAAATCAAATATCAATATGGAAGATTTTAGTACACAAATGACAAAATTGTCCCTAACTTGACTAATTATGAAGGATGAGTAAGAGTAGTGTGTTAAATCACTGTTAATTTACTTGGACACCGTCGCGACCTCACTCCTTCCCTTATATAACAGAGATATGTTAATGTGGGCACTTTGTTATTGCCAATATCAACCCTAATTTCTCCTATGACAGAGTGACCTAGTTAGGTCTCCATTAATCCAAAGAGACAAGTGCAATCTGAATGAAGAACAGACATAACTCCAATTGAAGACTAGACTAGAGTTGGAGTCTGAAGATCAAGAGAAACGATCTCATTTCGATGGCGTGTTCTTACTCTCTCTCTTCTTGGGATTATCTTCTTCTCTTCTGCTTACGCCCTTTATCTGCCTTCCTTTTCGTCTTTTTTGTCCTCCTTTTAGGTAATTTTTCTCCTCTTAACTTAAAACTATGATTCTTTAATTAATCATTAGAGTATTTCTATTAAACTTGACGGAATTTAATTTGTAGGTTGGTGTTTGGCTTGGAAGTTGGTATTAGTTCATGTTCCTTTGGTGCAAGAGATCTTCGGGTTGCGTAAAAAATCTGCCAAAGCTGAGCCTCCAAAGCGTCGTTTTTCTCAATTCTACAAGTCGCTTGATGCTTCTAGTAGTCGGGTTCCTCCTCCTAGGTGACGATGGTAATTTTTTTCTTGAAAATTTTCATATGTAGCCATGTATATAAGTAGTAGCTACTTTCATTTATTTCACATAGGATCTTGTCATAACTTTTTTCTCTTTGATTTGGTTTTCCAGCCATTTGTTTGCTTGCTTTTTTATCCAGGAATTCCTCTTTTTTTTTTCTTTTTTTTTTTTCCTATTGTGATTTACATGCTTAATTTTTTTGGTTGAAAATTGTGTAAGTTGCAAACTTTGGTTGTTTGGGCGAATTTAGCCAATTTAGTGAATAACACTAGGCATTTTATATTTACAGATCTCTTAGGGCTATAAAATAAACATTTACAGAGTAATATATTTCCTGAAAGGGTAAAAAAATTTGAATTCAGGCCAAATCACACGTTGTTCAGTGTGATTAATGCTTGCTATTAATTAATATTTCCATTTTTGAAGCCAAGGGTTATATTTAGGCATTTAGCATTAGGCACTGTATTCAATTTTAACAGCATTAGGCATTAACCAGTCTTGTCGACTTATGAAGACCTTTTGAAATAGGTAGAGAAGCCAGGATCTCTTAACTGGCCGAAAGCTTAAAATCTAAAAGCCATCCACCTATAACCCATTTTGTAATACAACTTCATCTTGTAATTACTTGAACTGAAAGCTTAAATTTGGGAAATTTTTCCTATTTGTTGGACACATATAATATAGGTGTATAAGGAATTTTGGGAGAGGACGGGGGGTCAAGGCCACGCTTTGTCAGAAGGGAGCGTTGCCCATGATTCAACTTCATATTTTCAAAATATTTGAATCAAAGAAACGTTTTATCATAATAATGCAACTTTGTCTCCATAGTACAGAGGTATCTATTCAGCTTTTTATGTCTGGTTAATTTTTGTGATTGGAAAGAGGTAAGGAGTTCAGTTTAAAAGTTAGTTTTACCATTGTAATCATAAATTTCTAAATCTACAATTCATTATTACATAAGAGGTTGTTCCATACTATAACCAGGGGTGTTGGTAGAAATTGATATGGAACCCTCTATACAAGAACATGACATATCAACTCTATGCCGAAAATAAGCAACAAAGAAAAGATGCAGGTAAATAAAAGAAGATGAATGTCATGTTGTTGAGCGAAGGGGAAGGTGGAAGGAGAGAGTATTTTAGATCACTCCCAAATTTCTGAATGACCTTACTCAGCTCCGTATTTATTTTTATAGAAATTATAAACCCTAACATAGTTTGCCAGCTCATGATAACGGTGGCAATGGAGTATTGCCTTATGGGCTCTTGCGATTAGAATGTCTGGCTGGCTTTCATATGGAGTATGGGTAAGGTCATCACAGAAACCTAGTTGCATCCATGCAATAGTGACTAAAACCATTTGATATTTGCTGATTCATCTGGAAAGCAGTATCACAATTTGAGAACAAATTCCTGTGATAAATATTTTCAGATTTTAACCTTTTGAGTATGGTTGTTGTGATGTCCCGGATTTCGAATGACATAATAGGAAAAAATATTTTCTAATCAGGGCCTGTACAAGAGATATTGTTTGAAAATAGTCTTCGTTTAGCCACAGCTGCCTTGTCTAAACACATAGAGTATTAATGTTGCTTATGTTAAGCTATATAGTCCCCATTATTTTGGATTGAATTAATCTGAACTATCCTATAATCAGCTAAAGCTGAACTGGACTGAACTTAATTTGTCTGAACCGAACTGAAATTTCAGAATTTAAGTCCAAAAGAATAGGACCTAGTATTCCAATTTCCAAATATTCATTTCATTTTGCCTGTCATGATGTAAGGAGTCCTCAACAGGGTCTGAGGCTCATGAAACCTAGTGGAAAATTTGCCATTAATTACACCCTATTTGTATCCTTTCTTAAAAGAAATTATAGTAATAGTGTCTATTAGTATCTTGTTCAGTTTCTTGTGGGCCATTTCTTCCTGTGTCACTGACGCCGTGACGTTGCCGCCTTGCCCTCTCAATCATTTCTTCTTCAGGATACCTCCATCAGCCCCTCCTGAAAGTGCCCCATTCATAAGCATTTATTTGTGTGTGTTTTTTAAGATCAATATTTATTGATTTTTGTACATAAAACCGCCTCACTGCTGACTCAAGCTTTTTTTCCCAGATTTGTGATGCAATTTTGTTAGTATATAAACCCTAAAATTGAATTGGGGGGTTTTAATCGGTGTTTTTAGTTGTTGTCATCCGTGTGTTTTATTTTTTGTTATTGTTTGTTATTTGATGTTGTTAGTGTTAGTTGTTGGAGTTGTTAATGCTGTTGTGCGCTATTGTAGTTTACTATTGCTGCAGTTGTTTGTTGGTGGAGGTCAATTGTTCGGTAGTTGTCGTTTGTTGTTGCTGTTGGTTTGTTGTTGCATACTTGATGTTCGATGAAATGTTTGGATGAGATGTTTAATGCATACTTGGTGTTCGGTGAAATGTTTGAATGAGAGTTTTAGTGCATACTTAGTGTTCTTGCTTGTGTTTGACGAAATGCTTGAATGACTAATTCTAGTACATACTCAAGGTAACATACATCAAAAAATCCAATAGACTTTGGCGAAACATCAGAAAAGTCTAGCAAAATTAAAGTTGCATATTCTGTTTATATTAGAGATAATTTAATCTTAGTAATGGATCCTAATAACCCGATACTTCTAAATTATGCTTGCCTTGCCTGTGAAACAATAAGTGGTGGTATTTGTTATATATATTACATACATGCTCTTTCTTGTGCTATCTATGAGATATTAAAACCTTCATCCAGAACATTTAGGCCGGGGAAGGGGGGATACCTTTCGACATAGGAGTGACAATTGAAAAGTTTAAGAATCTGCCAAGTTTATTTATTAGGATTTAGGATGCGTAAACAAATTATAACAAAGCAGGTAAAGTGGCAACTTGCGGGGTGGGCAGGGGGAAAGGGAAGCTAGTAGAGGGGCTGTGTAAGGGGTAGGGGGTTGGGCTGCCGGGGGGGGGGGGGGGGGGGCTGGCAGGGGTGCGGAAGGGGGACTGGGCAGGAGGGAAGGGGGGTTCTTTAATTTTTCTTCATTGTTTTTAGTTTAATTTAAATTGGACTTTTACTCTTTTTCTCCATTTTTTTTTTCTTCAAGCTAGTTTTGGCCTTTTGGTATGTAACTTTCATTTCTTGGTGTTAATTCTATAGTTTTGGCATTTTACTCTCCTTTGGGTTAACAAGTAAATTTTCATTTAATTTAATGACTGATCTTGTTGTCATACTTAAATAACCAGCTTACTGCAAAGTTATATGATCTTTGGAAGAACTGGGAGAGAATTTAGAGTGTAAGAGTTGCAAGACATGGGAAGAAGACATGTACAAAAAGCATTTCAGTTTCATGCATTTTTATCTGACACTACCCTCTCCTTTCCATGATCACCTTGTGAGTTTCATCTCTTTCTCTCTCTTTGTTTGGGTGATTTTGTTGTTGTTATTGTTGCAAGTGCTGTTTTTTTTCTTGCTAATGAATTTCTCAAGTTTTCTCTTCTTTGCTATAAAGCACAAATTGTTTTTTCTTTTGTTTTCTTACAATGTGTGCTGTTAAACTTGTTTTATGATTTTTTTTTCTTTTTTTTAAAGGGATGTTTTATGAAGTCAAGTGATGAAGTTGTAGCTTCATTTAAGATTATGGTACGTTTATGGGCTTGGATCTTTGTATAATGAGGAAGGATATGAAAAATTGGACTTATATCTTTGTTGGTAGTACACGTTCGTGGCTATATCCTCATTTTGGTTAAACATTTTTATTTAGCACCTATGGGAATGGTGAATAAGCAAGGAGCTCAGTTATTTAGCGACTTATTCATACTATTTTGTGATATCCAGACAAAATCTCATTGCTCATATGTAAACATAGAAAATAATGATGATTAGGCTTCTTATCATGTTTTTATATTGATTGACAAAAGTGGATTTTTATGAAATAATGTGAAGTTTGATAAGATTGGGACAATGTGATAATACTTTACAAATAGGAACACAAGCAATTACACAGAGAGAGAGAGAGAGAGTTACATGTTTAATATTGTTTAGTTGTTATACTTGAGGGTTGAGGGTGAATAAAACCTCTCAAAAGATTTAAATACTAGTAGTTCTAGTATTTCTATTAATTCTTGTTTTCTCCAATAATTTGCATTTTACCAATACTTGGTCTATTAGTTTACCAATTCCATAATCAAGATTAGATCATACTAAATGTCTCCATTGATGTTTTTGTTTTATTGTTTTGAAGGACTATACCGAAGATCTACCTTGTATAGCAAAAGAGAAACTGGATGAGGTTCGTGAACAATGGACGAAGTTCTTTAAACTAAATTTCTTATTGCCCCAAATTTGTTGTATTTTATATTATTAGTATTTATATTATAGTTTGTGAACAATTGAATTCCTTGTAAATTTTATATTTTATCTTAAATAATATGTATACGATTTCTATGATAAGTATTTTTTATTGTAAATTAGTTCGTGAACAAAATCGAACATGGGGGTGTTGCACATAGGATGGGAGGTGGCTGGATTTTTAGATAAATCCTATTGGTGTCATTTGTTTTAAAGGAAGAAAGTTGCCAATTGCATTTCTATTAGCATTGTTATTGTAGATTAACATTTTACAGTACTTAGTGTATTTTGGGGGAAAATTTTAAAATTAAACAAAAAATACAATACACTAATCTTTTACATATTTCAGCGCGAACACACAGCGGCTTCTTTTGGTAGGGAGTAAAATATTTTTTAATGTAACATAATTTTTCATGAAAATTATTTTACTAAAAGAGTTTTCCGTTGTTTGGTTGAATGAAAAATGATTTTTCATTTTTAAGTGTTCGTGAGGAGAAAAAAAGTTTTTGTGAGGAAAGATAAAGTTACTGGGTTACGTGGTTGGTGTAGAGAGAGAAAATATATAGATGAGGAAAACAAGAGTTGTAAGGTTATGAAAATAAAAAATGGAAAACAGTTTTCCTTCAATTTGAGAGGAAAACGTTTTCAACTATGGTATAAAATCATTTTATATTTTAATTTTTTCATTTCAATTTTCAGTCCAACCAAATAATGTAAAATGAAGAAAATATTTTTCAAAAAAATCATTTTACATCCTACCAAACGAATCCTTCATGTTGGATATGCTCACATTGAACCCTTTGAACATGAGAAGAATTTTCGTTATAAAAACTCTTAACTAAAAAATGAATGGATGAAATTAAATGTTATAATGTAAAATCAAATAGAATTTAACTTTCTTATTACAAAAGTCAAACATTATATAATTAAAAACTAAAATTATATAATTAAAAACTAAATTGTAGGCTAAATTTTAATAATATGAATTATATAATTACGACATCCTTAATGTTGGACACGGCGTGCAATTATCAAACTGCTTGTAGTATACTGCTCAAACAACTTCCCAGTACATCAAAACATTGGATAGCGACGTGTTGGACACGGCGCGCATCGCACGCCGTGTACAACTAGTTATTAAAAACCACAAGGTACCTTGTGAAAAATCCGAAAAACTTTCTGAAGTGTACCATGTCAATGCTCATCCATAGCAACGGCCGCAGTAGCATCAGATTGCTCTGAGGATTGTTGAGCATCAGTAGTGTCTTTCATCTTACCAGGACCAGAAGATACTTTCACCATCGCAGGTCTCAAAAGACGATCACCAAGGAGAAAACCACGCCTGAATTCTTCACTTACGATTCCTTCCGTGAACTCTTCTGACTCCTCTCTTGCAATGGCCTCATGCAACTAAAGGAAATAATTTCAAAAATAAAGTTTAAGACAACATCAAATTTAAAGGCCAATGTATAAACAGAACCACTGCACAAAATGTAATGATGCACAACTTCCCTACACTTACTGTTAACATCCCTGTAAACATACAATCATTTGCTTTTAACTTTACCATTAACTATAGTAAACTACCTCTACCTCAGTCGACAGCAGCTGAGAATCGCTTGCACCAGCACTATACCTGGCAATCGGTTGGTCAGGTCGGTTTCGGTCAGTCAAGAACGGGTTTCGGGTTTCAGGTCTAATCTTAGGCTATTTAACGGGTTTCAGGTTGGTTTTTCTTGTTCATGGCCCATTTTTTTAGGTCGGTTTTCGGGTGACCAACGGGTCGGATTTATTTTTGCCAGGTCTAACCAGCACCATATTCAACATTGCAAGCAACCAAACAGACAGGTAAAAGCTTTAGAAACAATTTAACCCTATAGTATAGCCTACATGTTTGTTGTTTCTCGGGTGTCCACTAGTCTTTACTCTTGAGTGAGCTAATATATCAGAGAAAGCAAAATTTCGAATGCAAACATCAAAGTAGCTGAAAATGCCTCCTTGAATTAATTGTAAAACAAATTTCACACTATCCAACTGAGTACATGACCATTTTCAAAGCAATTTAGACCATTAATTAGTACCTATTAAGCATGGGGAGGCAAAAGATGCTGTATTTTATATAGCCACAAATAAAAATATAAAGAGATTCTTGATATCAAACAACTACCAAGATAAAATAGATACAACGACCAATATCAAGCATGCTTTGGTAATGAACTACTTGCTAGCAACAATATCGGGATCAGCTTATCAAAATACAAAACATCAAACTCTAAGTAACCACTTCTCTTGAATGGATATCAATATCTAAAATGGTGAAATCAAACATTTATAAGAAAGGGAGTGCATGACCGTGAATCAGCACATAAACGGACAGTAAAAGAAACGCAGCAGTAACACAACTGATAAATCCATCAATAACACTTACAGATGGATCAAAAGGCTTCCCCACTGGAGCAATGGCAGCAACCCCCAAACTCCTCATCACCTCTACAAATTGTTTGTATATACCCTGATAACTAGCATCGATCTGCTTCTCCCTATCCGTTTCTAGTTTGATCTGTTGCTTTGCTCTCTCAAAATTGTCCAACATTCCAAGAAAATTCTCGATGACTTCTCCTTGTGCATCGTTTCGAACAGAAAGTTTCTCCTTGTCCGATCTCTTTCTAAAGTTATCAAAGTCGGCTTGCAGACGGATATATCTCTCCTTTCCAGAGCTAATTTCTTCTGTCATTGCAGATACTTTCTCTTCTAACTCATTCTTTTCAGTTTCTAATCTGTACAATACCGCCTCTAATTCGGAAATTGTCTGGTCATTCCCAGCTAAAACAGCCTCCTTATAATACACAGTCAGAGTTTCCACGCTTTCCCACATCGTCTTATCACCTTCCTCTTCTGTCTCCCCATCTTCCTCATCACCATCCACCTATAACACCATTCAAAAGAACTGAAAGTATAAGATTTCAAACCCAACCAATCTACATCAATGTAGATTTTTGTACCTTGTTGTATTTGGAGAAGTGTTACATAGTTCGCCTTTTTATTTTGTTTTTTTCTAGTTTGCAATTCGCAAACAGTTTAGGGAACTATGTAACACTGATTTGAAAAATACTTCAATTTCCTTATAGAATACCTTTACGGCTCGTTTGGTACTCGGTTATAAATGGTGGTAATTGGAATGAATTTATAACTAAATTTGGAAAGACAATCAAAATTCATTCCTATGGTGGTGCTAGTTTAACTCTAATTTATCTAATTTTCTTCACAAATATCCATTCCCATCTAATACCACCCTTATCGTGGTAATGGATGGTAATTGAAAATAAGAAAGAAATTCAAATTTGGAAATGAAAAATATGTATTTCATGGAGATTATGAAAATCTTCCTTAACAAATTACACTTACTAATCATTAACATTACCACAATTTATTAACAACATCCAAACAGACCGTTAATTCCACATTTTTTACTCAATAAATAAGTAATTATGAAAGGAAATGTCATGTTATACATTCAAATCAACCAATATACAACACTTTTTGCTAAATTGGGGCCATAGATTTTATTCAATCTACAATGCAAAAAATCTAAAATGCAAAATTCTCCTGTAACACAAATCTTTTTTTTTTTTTTTTTGTGTGTGTGGATAATATAACAACAGTGGCCAGTGGGCATTGTAATGTTAAGCATTGTGTCATTAATTCACTAAGCTTCTTAATCAATTCTCAACTTAAATTCCCAAAACAGGGTAGCTCTTATAACAGTTCTACACATAAAAGTTCAAATTAAACAACCTAATTACAACCCCACCAAAGATTTCAACTTTCTAGAATATAATAAACATAAAAAGAAACCATCTTCAAAGAGCAAAGAGAGAAGCTTACTAAGTCAGTAGAGTCATCTGGAGAAGAAAAACAGCAGCTAAATCCATGGTGGTTGTGAGAGAGAAGATGAGAAGAGAAAGAATATGAAAAAGAGGTCGATAAAGACACAAATTGGGTGTTTTTTTGAGGAGGTAAGATTAGAAATCTTCGAGACTTACAAGGTTGTTGTTTTGTAGATGTAAATGAAGCACACAAAAAAGGAGTGCTTGAAAGAGAGGCAGCCATTTTTGTACCAATGAATTGCAGTAGAGATTTTGAGGATGGAATGGGAATTTTATTTAGGGATTTAAATTGAAAGGAAAATACGGAGCATTAGGTTGTTATTTTTAATAGGATAAGAATGAGAGTAACAATTAACTTCTAATCAGGGTGAAACCTAATTTACCGAGGCATATCAGGGGAATTGATATTGACACAATTAAATTTGATAAAGGCACAACTTTTGTGAGAGAAACATAAAAAAAAGTGCTCTCACAATGGGTTGTTCTATATCAATTTAGTTGTGCCTTTATCATTTCCGGATATCAGGTATATCAATTTAAGATACAAATTTTGTATTTACGTTTTCAAGTAATTTTGACAAACTTTAGGGCAGGGACCTGAGCACTAATCAAATAGTGGGTATTTTGGTAATATATTTTCAACAAAATTACAAAAATATCATTTGAGATACAAAGTTTGTATCTCAAATTGATTTATTGGGAATTTCCCCTAATTTATCTCTGAATAGTACATATTTGAGAAGGGAAGTACATTCGATACATAGAGTATTTGGTGCATTTTTTTAAATTACTCAAGGTTGTATTTGGATATGTGGAATTTATTTCAAACTGATGAATTCAATTTCTAAAATTGAAATGTTACAATTCAAATGACAATTGTCTGTTTGGGTTGTTTTTAGAATTTGAAATGATACGGTTTTGTTAAGTATTTGAAATACACAATATTTGTTTGTTAAGAATTTGGGTTGAGAATTGGGCCAAATCCAATTTCAAAATTTTTATACTTGCCAAACATATAATTTGGCTCAAACCCATCATTTCAAATGAAATACTTGTATCCAAACATAGCATTGGGTATTTGATGCATTCGGAAAAAAATATAGGAGTACCCCATACATTTTGAATTTAGTCAAGAGTACCTGGTGAAAAATCGTCAAAAATATAATGGTACCCTTGAAAAAATCCAAAAATAATACCATCTATTTTTTTAGGTGTAGCATTTCTCATCTCTATAAGTGTAAACATTAAAAAATTTATATATTTGAAAAATGTATTTCAAGGTGAATCCAACAAGATCTCATATGACTACATTTTTTTCTTTATGTATAAATAACAATTAACGATTAAAGTAAGTTGAATGCAATGAATAGTGCCAAAGTCAAATTGTTAAAACTAAAACACCGGTTTTCCCCTTTTTTCACCAAAGCTCCAACTTTTTCTTTGACAATTACTTCATGAATCATGACACCCTTAATTCCCACGCGATTTACACTTTTTACTCGCCACATTATTCCTTTCGTATTGTCCTCTATGCCACCTCTATAACGAAACTACTGGCCATTTTTTTCTTTATTGTTAAGCTGTTCGTCACTTCTAGAATCACCACAAGCTCTAAAATATTCAACATTATTCGCTTTTTTACTGGCATTAAACCAATGCTTCGTTATTTACACCGCCGCCACCCATGGCTCATTCCTGTGATAACATTTTCTCTATGGTCTACCTGGAAGAGTCGTAATGCCTTGGTCTTTGAGGCCATACCATTCAACATTCTCTCGACTATTTATCACTGTTTTTTTTTTCTCTTTATGAAGTGTCCACCTCACTTCTAAAGTCACATCTTTTCCTTCTCATCCCAGGCCAACACCACTTCTACTCCCACCCTCACCACAACCAAATTAACCCCCCTACTCCTTGTTTCCAGGCATTCACCTCAATTTCCTGTAGTTATGCTTAATTTTTATGGGAGTTCTTCAGATACTTCAGCAGCGACTGATTCACCATTCGGGATTCCATGGGCAAATGTGTTGCAGCCCATACCTTCAACCTTGGTACTACTTCTGTTATGCTTGCTGAGCTTATTGCCATGCGCAATGGTATTCAACATTTATTTCACTATGGGTTCCTTCGTGTTGATATCTAATGAGACAATATTTTAGCGGTCAATGCGGTAAACTAACACTGACGTACTCCATGGAACCTTGCCAATCTTGTCACCGAGAACTAGTCCTTTTTTTCGTCACTTTATGTCTTAAAAAGTTCGTCATATTTACAGAGAAGAGAATCGAGTTGCTGATTAGGTCGCCAACGTCAGTCACTTAGTTAACTCTTCTTTATGTATTCAATTTAATCAAATTTCTAAATTGTATACTATACTTGAGGAGCATAAATTTGGTACCACCTTGATTAGAAGGGCTCCGATGAACACCATAATCAACACCACCGCTAACATCAACACCAACCCACCATTAGTCCATCACAAATTCATGCTTTTCACTTTCTCATTTAATTCCTTTGCTATTCTATGCACTCACAAGAAAAAAAATAAAAAATTAAAGTAAAACCTCAAACAAAATAAACAAAAACTTAATTTAATTTAATTTAAAAAAAAAAACCCACACTTTAATTTTGCACATTTTTATCCTCCATAAACCCTAGAATCTTTTCTTCACTCCCTTCTTTTTCGGAAATTGCCCTTTTTCTGATTTCTATATCTGATGTGATCATCATCTTCTACTTCATCCCTGAAATGGGTTTCATTTTATTATTATAGTCTACTCTCAATTTCACTAATTTTATGTAAAATCTAACTCATTAGATACTCATCAGGAATAAAAAGGTGGAAAAAAGGAATCCTACTTCCTCTTTTTCTCTCTACCCTTTTCAGTTTATTTTGGGGGTTTGTTATTCTTATTTTTGTGTAATTTTCTTCTTCTTCTTCCCTTTTTAATAATTTGTGGGGGAATTTTCTTAATTCTAAGCTTTCCTCACCAATTTTCATGGCTACTGTTGCACAAAATGTTGTGAATTCTGATGATCAGTTCAGTAAGAATTGTAATTCACCTACCCAGAACTCCGAGACTGACACTACTAAGAGTAGTTCGGATTCAAAATCAGAATTTCATAAGAATATTAATGAGCTTGCCGACATTTTATCCAAGTTGAATCCTTGGGCTAAGGAGTTCATTCCTTCTTCTTATCGTTTGAAGAATGATCAGTCTGCCCAGAACAATTTTCCTGCGTTTAATAAGGTTTCCAGCAATGATAATTTCCCTAATAATCGAAGGGTATTCATCATTTCGTTATTGCTCTTTATTCATTATTTCCCGCTTGATCCTAATTCCTATGTTGTTTCTGCATTTTGAGTTTTGGGTAATTGTTGATTCTGGTTTCCCACTTGAAATGGGTGTTGAACCCTTTATCTCATTCAGGGTTTTGTGTAATTTTATGTGTTTATTCGATTCGCATTATCAAATTTGTAGGGAAAATTTGTTAATTTTAAGGTGTGGCAATTTGCTAGAATTTCATATTTGTAAGATTTTCTTCCTTGGTTTTGAGGTTTAGAGTGGTGTAGCTCTTGTGATCATGGGAAATTATTCAAGATGGATTGTGTTTAGTGTGAATTTGGGGGGTGGGGGCGGTCTAGTGTCTTTATTCCTTGTTGCTGATTCTGCTCTTTTAGTTGTGTTAGTATGCTCTGCATGTTGTGTGGGTTATGGATGAATTATCAATTATCAAATGGTGTAGTCGATTATTTGAGCATTAGCCACTCGCTTTGCGAATAAAAGATTAAACTTTGGACTTTGAAGTTGTTGGCAATGAGCATTTTTTTATATGGTATTAGAAAGGGAAGGAGTTGGTGTTTGAATTATTCGAATTTCTTCTTTGGAGCTTGGTGTTAATAAAGGTGAAAGAATTTGTCATAGGTTTTTGATATCGTTTTACCTTTATCCTTGTATCTACATCAAAGGTTTGCTGAGCACCAAATCTTTGGTACTATATGTTTGAACAATGGATCTACTACGCACCCGGGTGCATGTAGAGGTAGGTGCACCAAAAGGTATTTTAAATTCTAAAATAAGCAAAATTACTCTTGGGTGCACCTTACACCTTGGTCTATATAAGTATTTCTAATGTTTGAAGGTTTCAATCCAAGATTGATTTTTAAGTATTCTCTTATACTTCTATGTATGCTTAACTTATGTCAGAGGAGGAATAGCTTTAACCAAGGGAGGAGACGAATGAATGGAAGAGCCTTCCGTGCTCAGCGAGAAGAAAGCATTAGGCGCACAGTATATGTATCTGACATTGACCAGCATGTAAGCCAGTTAAATACTATTGTCTATTTCGATTTGTGAAATGTGATACTATTGAAAATTCTGAGTAGCTGTGTTCATATAACTCTTTTTTTTTTTTTTTCTTCGTTTAGGTCACTGAAGAGCGATTAGCTGCTTTGTTTAGTAGTTGTGGACAGGTAACTTCTATGCCTGCTCACTGCTCACTTGCTCAGTATTGGTTTACACTTGTTTCTTTGCTGAATTCTGACTTTTCCTTACTCCCAACTCTTCCAATGAAGGCACAAAAGTTGGTGCTCGGTTGTCGCTTTACATATTTGTTTCACTGTAATGTTTTTTTTTTGAATCATAAGATATGTCTGTCTTATATGTGATGTGTTTTTTTCCAGTGCACTTTTTGCTGTATCATTTTCTTTCTGGCTATTTACCCTGTATGTTATTCCTACTTTTACCATTGCTGATTTACCATTATCCACTACCTTTTTTAAGAGGGCTGCTATAGTTGGTTCATCATTGATCCTATTTTAGTTTGGATCCACTGTGTTGAAATATGGTTTTAACATTGATCAACATTGAAAGTTTTTTTTTCCCTTCTTTTTCCCATGTGATATTTAAGTATCACTCGCCAATTGTAGTGACAACTCCTCGCGTAGGGTGCTCCACTTAAGAGTAAAGAGGTGACAAGCGTCTCTTTTGAATCCCAAAGGTTGGGATTCAATTCCTAACAAATTAATCTAGGGATAAAGTGAGCAATGGAGTAACCACTAGAGAACAAAATTTCACACTTCTTGTGAAGTTTTCTTTTCAAAGTCTGGGATTCAATTTCCTAACAAATTGGTTATGGAATAAAGTGAGCAAAGGAGTAATCACTATACCAAGACCAACTTGGCTACGGAAAGTGATTACAGGAGAACAAAATTTCACAACCTCATATGAAGTTTTCTTTTCAAAGGTTGAGATTCAATCCCTTAACAAATTGGTTAAGGAATAAAGTTAGAAACAGATTAACCACTATACCAAGACCAACTTGGCTACGGAAAGAGATTGTAAGAGAACAAAATTTGACAACTTCATGTAGAGTTTTCTTTTTTCTTTCTAACATATTTGCTCATTTGATTAGTGAGATACTAGTTAGCAAATAAGGTTTAGGGTTTAAAGTATTAAACTATAGAGTTGCTTTTTGTGATTGGGGCATGTCGATAAGTAATAAAATCTGCATTGGTGAACTTAGCAGTTGGCATGCGTCGTTGAAATTTCTATAGTGTAAAGTCATATAAGTTTTAGCGGTAAAAGGTGCATAAACTTTCAATAAAAAAAGTAAGGGATTTGAGTTCCCTTGAGTTCGTTGTCCCCCTAGTAACAAGCTTTGAGGGTACTTTTTTGGCAAACATCCCTGGGTCCAAGACATAGCATGTTGCATGCATTGCCTATAATTTTCAGTTTTGTTGTATTTTTTGTCCTCAATGCCCATAACCTTTTTCTTTAATCGTGTCCCCACCTTGTGCAAACTAGAAGCTTAAAGTACAAGCGAAGGGATTTTCATTTTGGGAAATTCTCAGCGGTAGCTCTCATCATTCAGAAAATTCAATGATATTCAAAGCTTTTTCAAAACCTTATTGGTAATAAACAATTATTAGAAATTCTCAAAGTTAGCCTCGTGTTTATATACTTTTTAGTTTTGATTTTTTATGATAAAACTAATTAAATTCAAATCATGTTGAACGGTTGAACCAGTTGTGACTTGTTTTTATGCTAACTAAAACCCCTTGTTCTCAAAAACTAAATCATGATTATTTTTGTAGTAATGACTATTTTAGAGGAGGCTCGAGGCCGACATAAGGATAAAAGTTGACATTTTTCTGATGTTTTACCAATATCTATGCTTTGAGTTGACATTTTCAAGTCAATATTGGTAGTTCTGTAGTCTTATTTTAGCTAATCCTAGAAATGATCCTGTCAGGACATTGTGAGAACATTTTGTGGTTTATGTTGTTTGTGGATGACATTTGTTTAGTGAACAGACATGTCTATGGTATCTTAAAAATTTGGAAGTGCTTAGTGTAAAAGATTTTGAGCATGTTTTGTAATGTATACTATAGGCGATGATAGTTGTGCCTCCTCTGTATCAAGATGGTATTAGTAGATACATGGTGATTGATCATCAATGAATTTTTGAGATTGATGATGCCATCAAATATGATTCTTGATATGAAGATATACATAATACATACTTATCTAATTGATGAGCATTGAGCAATGTTATATTGTAGATATGGTACTAGGTTATTTGAATTGGTCATATCATAGAGCTTAGTGGAGGAATTGAGCAATGAAGGTGGTACCGATTTGTTGGAAATTGTTTTAAATGGCATGAAGGTTAGCTTTGTAGCAGCACTAACTAACGCAGTGTCACATCTGTGTAATTTTTGTCGATGAATTTTGGCGAGGAAACTGCAACAACAATGTGCTAGTGAGTGTAACCAGCATTAAAGCTGGTGCTGCACAAATCGCTCTCTTTTTATTGTTGCTCACGTCATGTAGACTTTGTTTTTCCAAAATAAAAATGAGATAATTAGTTTCCAGACTAGGTTATTGCTTTTGATTGCATTGTGACACTATAGCTGTGGATGGTTGTCTTTTCTTAAGATGAAACATTGTAGGCTACATCTAAGGTTTGAAAACTAGTGTGGGGAGCTCGGGTTACTTCTCCCCATCGGGGGACTGTAAACAGGGATTCTATAGGGTATGGCATGGGGACGGCTTGGGTATACTGTTGACGTATTTTGGGTGCACTTTACTGGGGATGAATACTAGTATGTTCTCTTTCCATTCTACCTTTTTCTGACTTTTCCTATTTCAGAGAGTTAAGGAGGCAGGTGTACTGTACCTTTTTTCCCACTCATGTCCTTACAACACATTATAATCCTTTTTAGCTGCTGCTACTACTCTGCCCTGACTACTGGTGCCAGTAGAGAGCAGTGGCTCTTTTATTGAAAAAAATCCTAATAGTAAAAAAAAAATAAAAAATTGCGCGTTGACTACAAAAGGCTTTTGCCTTCGCCTAACGCCTAGGCTACGGAACCTCTTCACCTCCGTACATCTTGCATCTTTTAAAACTAAGGGCTTGGTAGACTTGAAAACTGATCTGACTCAGCAATATTTACAGGAGGCCTAGCTTTTACACCATGGTTTCCCACTCTTGTCAAAACATTTGGAAATGTTTTTTGCTGTCATGTGTTATCCTTGTGCCTCGATGTCCTGAAGTACTAAACATGAGAAGAAGGAAAACATTGATAGCTGTGAAGGGAATAGGAAGATTCAGATCTAGAAAGAGAGAAGAAGAGAGAGGATTATATGTTAAAAGCGAGAGAAAAGGAGAAGAAGAAAGAAAAAGAAGAAAGCAAATCAAAGAGCACTTGCCTGGAATCCGTGATTACCACTGATCTCTGGTAACTTTGATGTTGGGAATCACCGGTAGTTGGCCATCGGCAAGCTTTGCCATAACAAATTAACAACAGCTACCAATCTCCCCAATTCTTTTATAATTTCAATTTAGGGTTTCACCAATTCTTTTTAGGAATTGTGTTTCAAATTAGGTAGATTAACTGCAATAAAGTTGGGGCTTTTGCTAGAAATTTCTTCATAAGTCCTTAGGTAAGTTATAATTCAAAGAAATTTGTTTTTTTTTTGGATTTTTTTACTCTATCTACACATCCACACCAAATGGCGCATAAGGCACTGCTCCTTTTGCCTTCACCTAGGCGCACAAAGCGCGTGCATTCTAGACCTTGCTTAAGAGCTCTGAGATGATTTTACTGGCGCCTTGACTCACCTGGCGCCCAAGTGAGCCTTAGGCTTGCTTTTTAAAACTAGGAAGTGGGTCCACCATTACTCTCTCCATTCCTTTAGATTGTTTTCGCTTCTCAAATTGAGGACTAGAATGTTAGCCTATATTATATGCAAATGATTAAAAGATATAAAGAAAGCTTTGAAGAAACCGATTTTAGAGAAAGTAGATTTATAAAGACAAAGGTGATGCACATGATTGCTCAAATTATATGTGGATAAAGCCGATGATTCACACCTTAAAAATTGAAATCATTGGAGATAGTGGTAGAACACAGACTGAAGAAATGTATTAGTGTTTTGGAGTGTTGTAGGCGAGAAAAAAGGGTTTACGCGTTGATTTTCATAATTAAAAGGTTTATGACATGAAACGAAGAGAGGTGCTTTGAGGGGGGATTACAAAACGGGTGAACCTTGGAAGTATCTCCTAGTTAAGGGTGTGCATTGTGATGTAAAGAGTTATGCATAGATTACACCAAAGATTCAAACTGAGGTTCTCATTTCCCCTTTTTCTTTCCTTTGCAACAATTTGGGACTATTTATCCAACAATTATGGATGAAATGTTTTGGTGGGTAAGATTAGATTGGAGGTTAATGCAAAGTTGGAGCAAAGGAAAAATAAATTGGAAAATCAAGGGTTTAGGTTAAGTCGGAGTTAAACAAAGTATATGGATTGTCATTTTAGTAGTCAGAACTCAAAAGTTGTAAAGCAGCATGTGGTAGCTTTTAATGTTAACTCAAGCAATTCAAGTATTTCAGATCAATCTGGCAGAAACATGAAGCTATCAACCAAGATGTAATCAATTGAATTAATCCTGGATTGCTTTAGTGGAAAATAGTGGGATTACTGTGCCCTCGTTGTGTGCCTTTAAGTTTAAAGGGAAATTTCTATAGGACAATAGTTAGTTCCATGTTATTTTATGGATCAAAAAGTTGGCAGTTAAATACGAGCTTATTAAGAAGATAAGTATTGAAGAGGTGTGTAGGTTGACATGGATGTGCTGGCATACATGAGATAGAATAAGGAACGTAAATATTCAAATGAAAGTTGGAGATAGAATAGTTAGTTTAGAGGGAGATAGAGTGGGTGTGTGTAGAGGAGAGGTTGTAGTTATAGTGGTTGTGGATGTGGTCTACTGGTCAATTTGAGAGTTGCAAAGGGGTTTGTACATATCAGCAGTTTTTGGAGTTTTTATGAATATATGGATATACTTAAATCCTTAAATATTGAGTGAATTTCAATGGCCAATGAGGAAATAATTGCCTTCGTTAAATTACTACTATTTGTAGGATGGAGCTTTGATTTTCCCTTTTGAAGTAGAACTAGCAGTTGTTGAGGTTGAGGATGCAAGAGAGGAGAGGAAGATACGAGTTCAAGAAAGTGATGGAGGGGAACAATAGTTGAAGAAAAAGACCCTGCTCGGCAAGCTAAGACAATGAAAGAGGGCTAAAAACCTATGTGTGACATTGAAAGCCATATTGTTTATTTGTCTGAGTTGAATATGACATTAGTTATGGCTGCCACCACAACGTCTTAGCGTGTTGCATGCACTTTTTTTTGAAAAATTTCAGTACCTTTTTTGTGAGGTGATATCACTTTTTATTTCTTTGTTCAAAAGTTCAATTTATTATATTGGTATCCAAATTTTCAAGGAAAGAGGGCAATCTAATTTTCCGGAGGTCTTGATGATAAGTGTTGATGTTGGAAAATTAAGTTAATGTCAAAAGATTGCCTTCTTCCACTGGAAAATTATGCAAGGTATTACCTCGTGAAACACTTGATTTAAAAAGTTCTTTTGGACAATTTTTTATGGAGATAAAAGTGCATTTTGAGATTATTTTTCTGCCTCTATTTTGTCATTTAATAAATAATAGAGTATTTTAAGAACAGTACCTGTTCAAGCACTAGAAGATTTGGACCCACTGTATTGACTTTATTTTCTTTTCCAATTCCTCCCTGTAGAATGTGGAACTATTTTGTGAATTGTATTAATTTTATGTTCATCTCTGGTTATTATTTTTTATTATTTTTTTCTTACAGTTTTAAATACTGATTAGCCTTAATTCCTTTGGACTCTAGTAATTTATGTAGTGGATGAGGGTTTGTTCCTGTATTGCTTTTAGGACACATTGTATGATTTACGAAGTGTGTAGTTGATGTGAATGATTTATTGGCTTGAATTTTGATTTTTAAGTCAATCTATTTGATTATTCGGGGTTATTTATCTATTTATCTTCAAGGATTTACAGGTTGTTGACTGTCGAATTTGTGGTGATCCACATTCAGTTCTTCGTTTTGCTTTTGTAGAGTTTGCTGATGATCGTAAGTTGTAAACTATACCTTATCTTGGAAGACCTTTTTTCTGTTTCTTGGATTAATTTATGCTCATAATATTTGAATTTGTAAGCAGATGGTGCTAGAGCTGCTTTAAGCCTAGGTGGGACAATGCTTGGATACTATCCAGTCAAGGTCTTGCCTTCAAAAACTGCAATACTCCCTGTGAATCCTACGTTTCTTCCTAGGGTATGGGTACATGATTATATCAAGCTGCGTAAGCTGTTTTGCCCTCATTATATTCAGTAATGAATTATACACATTCTAAATTCTAATAATTACAACAGTCTGAAGACGAGAGAGAAATGTGTGCGAGAACTGTCTACTGTACAAATATTGATAAAAAGGTATAACTAGTGCCAACTTTTGACTTTGTTTTTACTCTGCGTTCTGAAGTTATTGTGTGTGTATAGAGTACTTATGATCCATGGGTGGTTGTGCTGCTTGACATATCTTTATTCTTATGTTGCAGGTTTCTCAGTTGGATGTTAAGAATTTCTTTGAGACTACGTGTGGCGAGGTATGTTTATGAGTTCTCGACCAGATTCTATAATATTGCAATTTCCATTACACACCCTTATTTTAGGTCTAAGTGTTTGCACAATTGGAGAGACCTCTAAATGAGAAAATGTGCTAAAAGTTGCCTTGGATGTACCTAGTGCACGTGGGTGTATAATGGTGCTCTACTATAATATTTACTTACAATGGTGGCTTTATCTTTACAGGTTTCCCGTCTAAGGCTTTTGGGGGACAATGTGCATTCAACCCGTATTGCTTTTGTTGAGTTCACAATTGTAAGTTCCCAATATGATATGAATTATCTAGCAAAACTTACTTTCAGAATGAAATGCCTAACTGAAATATCACTAAGGATAAAAGTGCTTAGTTTACACTGCCGAGGCTCTCTTTAACTTCTGCAAGGTTGATTACCCTATCATCTTTCATCAACCATTGGTTAGCAAGAATTAAGTAGAAATAATGTTGTCTTATTGATGAGTGAGTGAGATGATAGTTGGTAATGATTGAATAATGTTCAGTTGTTAGGTAGGGCAACCACTTAGGGCTTGTTTGGTTCACTAACATGGAATTGTATGGTATGGAAATGCATACTACCCACCTGTGTTCTGGTGCTCTACCTACCCATAGATTGGAGGTATGTAATCGCTTATGCGAAGCGTTAGGAGTGGTAGGCCCTTTTACTTCCCCCAAAAGCTCTCTTCTAAAAGCTGGGGGCTGGGGCTCTTTCTTTTCTTCTCGGACGATCTTCTATTTTTCTTCCTAGCTTGAAAAAGGCCCCTATGGATCTCAAGGATCGAAGTCATCATATCATACAGGATCGAAGGTTCAGTGATCACTTAATCAATTTTATCAACAGACGATTCTCTGTTTTTTTAGTTTAGGGCTTGATACTTGGGTAGGGTGGGATGAGAAACTTAGGGGGTAAGTGAGTATGGAACTATAGGGGGTGAAATGGAGTTAGAAATCCAAAGGTTACTCATTCTAGGGTATAAATACCCAACCAAACATTAAAATGTCATACACTCATACCATTCCATACATTACAGAAGAGCCAACCAAACACCCCCTTAGAAAACTAGATACCTTTAGTTTTTCTTATTTTTTTTAAAATAAGAAATAAATCTCTGGTTGCTTTGCTATCAATCTATCATACCTTTTTAATCAGTGCTATGTGTTGCATATGAGGTGGGCTGCTAGCTGCTTGTTTTGCATGCATTCATCTGGCCTTGAAGTTGAACTTTCCAACTTTGGTAGCATGATTTGGAGTATCTTTTATATGATTTACGATGTGTTGATCTATGCCAAATACATCTCATTTGCATTGCTGATGTATTGAATTGACATGCAAGGGGTTTGCGAGCTTGTGGCCTTTTTCTGGGAGGGGAATGGTTTGTCACATGCTCTAATCGTTTTGTTTTTAGCTATATTTCTTTAGTATGTCAACTTCACAGGATATATTCAGACAAAACTAAAATTGTTTTTATTGATCAAAAAGAAATTTACTGAATATAGCAGATTGTTGCTTAATAAAGCTGAACATTTTCTATTACAACTATATATATATATAGTCGGGATCTGCTAAAAACCTAGATTAGGTTGAAAACTAAAAAATTTTATTTATGACCATCAGATTTAGATGAATGGTTGTGATTATTAGTTTAAAAAAACGCTAATCTTACTTTTAAAAAAACAATTTTTTTACGTGAAAAAAACGACTTCACACATTTCCTGTAGATGCTCTTCACGCCATTTTTAGATCTTCCTCAAGCAATAATTTGGTCAAATTAGTATTCCAGAAACGTTAAATCTGCATCATTAATCATGTAATTTTGAATTATCAGTATGAATTTTGTGTATTAACTGTTAAAATTTGAAAAAAAAATGAAAAAAATCAAACAAATATATCACGACGTTATCTTTAATCATCTGCATCCTTATCGCCAATTTCAGTTCTTCACGCATTTCATGAGGTGTTCATATGACGGGGTTAATTAGTGATTGTAAACTATTCTTAGGTTATACCCTTTTATTGTTGGATGTACCCCTGATAATTGATATGTAGCCCTGTATAACTGACATACTAAATTTAGTGTTTAATGTTATATGTACTCCTGTATCTTTTTATGTACCCTTTTAATGTTGTATGTACTCCTGTACCTTTGTTGTCTTATATATACCCATTTAATGTTGTATGTAACCCCTAGTTTATTATATGTACCCCTTTAATGTTGTATGTACTCATTTGTCTTTTATGTCTTATATGTACCCTTTTACTGTTGTATCACTTGTATGTACCCCTTTAATCAACGGTTAAGATGAAATATTATTTAATCCACGGTTAGGATCTTTAGTTTTTAGTTTTCAACTAATTGATTTGTTTTTACATAATCCTATTCCTATATATATATATATTTGAAATAATGTGCTTGTTCTCCTCAAGTGATTTTTTATTTATCAACGGAGCTTGTTTCATTGTACTAAATTTATGTTTACCAAATTGACCTGAATTTATAAAAACTGAAGTAAACTTGTTACTCGCTTATTAATTAACCTATCACTTTTTTCTTTTCTTTTTTTTTTTGTGAAAAAGGTTTTTTAACAATGCTTTACTAGAAAGCTGTAACAATTTGTTATTGATAAAAGCTGTTTTGTTGAACTTATCTTTACTGAAAATTTATTAGAATAAAACTGAGAGGAAAAGGACCTAATACTTATTTTTACCGAGTGACCAGTACCAAATACTATATGGTGATTCAGGGAAGTATGACCATTCTAGCGTTTAATAGTATCATATGCGAGGATAAAAATTTTAAGCTATGGGGTTACCAATGAGAAACTTGAAAATATTGAGTTAACATTGAGAATTTCCCCCAAAAAATGATAAGTTGTGAAGAGATAGACCTAAAACTTATTTTTACCTAGTGACAAGGACCTAAAGCTATGTATGTGATGATTAAGTAATATCATTGTAGTCACATGATAGTATCATATGCAAGGATAAATTATAGGCTTTATTTGCTAGTAAGCTTAATGAAGTTTATGATTGAAGATTAACTAAGGGCATCTTCAATGATTCACAAAAGTACATGATTGCAAATTATCCAAAATTGCTAGTAGGTAGCTTACCTTTTGAGATGAAAAACACTTTAGATCAACTAACTTGCTCCAACAAGCTACACTGCTTGATCTATTTTTGTTTTTAAGAATTCAACCTCCACTAAAATTATGACAAGTTTAAAATAAAATTCCATTATTTTAATACTTTCTCCGTTTCGAAATAAACGCAACAATTTCTATTTTAAAAAGTTTCAAAATAAATGCAACAATTTTAATCTTTCCATTTTTGAAAGTCTTTTCTTCCTATCTCTCACAACATCACATACCCCACTTTCTCTCTCTATCCCTTTTATTCTCACAATAAAAAATGGACTAGGAGTCCGTGCCATCCAATTGTTGCGTTTTTTCGAAACGGAGAAAGTATATTTTTTATACAACTACTGTGTATTATAGCTATGAATTAGAGCGCTTTGTAGCTTGAAAGTATAGTTGCTTAGAAATTGACATGGGAAGGGAAGCTCCTATACTATTGGAGATACTCTTAGCTTAATGGATATTTATCTCGCATTTTATTGTTGATACCCTTCTAAACTATTGTTTCATAGTAAAATGATTGTTGATGATGATGTATGAAGAATTAAACAACACTGGATTAATCTAAACTTAACTAAACTAAATTCTAGACTCATCAGGAGCTTAACTAAATTGAACCGAACTGAACTGAAATTTCTTATATGTCCAAAAGAATAAGGACGTTTTCTCATCCCCCATTACATTCTCATTGTGCTTGTGTGTTTTTTTTTTTCCTCTTTTGCAGGCTGAGTGTGCTATAATGGCCTTGAACTGCAGTGGGATGATTTTAGGAACTCAGCCCGTCAGGTAGTGCTTTTGCCCAGATAATAAAACTCCCATTATGCAGTGCTGTAAATTAAAAATCTTCTATAAAACCCTTCATGTGGTTTCGTCAATGCCTATGAGTGTGTTTGAATCTTGTGGAATATGCAGGGTGAGTCCTTCAAAGACACCAGTGAGGCCACGACTCTCTCGGCCAACCCCAAATTGAGTCAAAAAAATTTCATTCGAAATCCACGATTCGTGGATCGAGGAAGAAGTGTAGTTAATGCAATCGGGAAAAGACCGCCTTGTTGAAGGGATGGTGACCAACTTTGAAATTCCCTTTGATGTCTCCTTGTTCCTTTGACAATAGTCATCCTGTGATGCAGTTCAAACATATATAGGACCCTTCACCCTGTTATGCTTCAATTGAAGTTTTTTTCAGGACAATCTTTACCCATTATTATGCTTCAATTATTATCTTAATGGCTTAACCCATTTATTTATGGCTCTTCGCTTAATCGTGTTCCAATCTTGTTGGTTCTTCGCGTCTCTCCCAAGTTGTGTTAGGGTTGGTGGTGCGAGAAAAGGCCTTCGATTAATTACTATTTATCCCGTGAGACTGTCTCACGATCTGACAACGTTTTTAATTAAAAAAAAATTGTAACCTTTACCATTAATCTTTAACTTTTTACACAACTAGTTAATTCTTTATATAAAAGTAATGATTTAATCCTTAAAAATTACAATTTTTAATCACAAGGTTCATTTTGTCGGACTGTCTAACAAGAGACTTGCTTTAAAAACATTTAAGCAACATTCAAAGTAGTTCTAAGTGGAGTATACTTTGAAAATGCTTTAAAAATCATTGGAGAGAAATACCAAGTTCTCAAGTGATGGAAAAAAAAGTTAACCTTTTACCAGAACTATAACAATAACAATTTTTTTCGGTCTTTGGTCCAATAAAAAAAAAAAAAAAAACGATCATGGTGTTCAAGAATAATTTTTTTAAGGAACCGTCTAACCCAAATGCACCAACCATGGTAGGTTAGATCCCTGGATAATGGTTGGGGCATTTGGGTTAGATACCCCCTAAAAACATTTTGTTTTTGACCATCAAGATTGTGGTGGTGGTAGTTGTAACCCAATAGCGTAGTTTTAGGGGTCATCGTCAAAGCAATCAAGATTGTTGTAGTTTTGTTTTAAGTTAAGGGCAATATCGTCCTTTCATTAAATAGTTGTGGCGATGTTTTGCGTTGCATTTACTTAACCCTTCATTAGAGCATCTTCACTCAATTTGACTAACCTCTAATTTCTATTCAATCATGATATAAACTAGAGTTAAAGTTATAGAAATATTTTAGTATATAAATTTTCAATAATCATCTCTTAGTAATATTTTTTGACATGATTGTTATATAGCTGATCGTACTCATTTTGAGGTTGTTAAAGCCTAGGAAAAAAAATCTCACAAAATTTAGTAACAAGGTCCTTAGATAATAGAAAGCCCCATCAATATTAGGTGCATAAAGTTATACGACGAAGTTAAAAATACCCCATGATATAACATTGAAAAATATTTGAAATGACAAAATTATTCCTTAACATTATGGTGGGGTTCTTTCATGACAAAGAAGGATTCAGGATATAAGACGATGCAAATTTATATTGTGGAGCCAGAAAATCCAAAACAACAATACCTTAGTTATAATGGCTATTATCAGGGCTGAAAATATAAATATTACGAAACTATATGACGAGGTCATTGGATGACAGGAAACACCTATGATAATTGTTGTAACACCCTCATAATTCCCTCCTAGTAACTGAAAATCACCATACAATAAAAAAAAAAAGGAAAATTATGAGAGTATTACTGTCACATGTGAGAATGTTTCTGCAATATCAGAGTCATATAGCAAAAGGCATTTTACAAAACTTAACTTTTTTAAAAATTATCTACACATTAAATACTCCCTCAATTACTCTAAATTATAGACATTTGTATTTTATTCACTATTTACAGGTGAATGAAAATAAGCATTACCATGTGGAGTCTTGGGTTGTTTGTTTTAATAAGTATATTATTAACATTGAATCATCACGATATTTTTAACGTTATGTAATTCCAGATTTTTACAATATAAAATGTGAATTGAGAAACTTGAATGTAGTAACAAGAATTAACAGATTATATTGTCAATTGTCATCAATAATTTACCATCCTAACTAAAAATTGCCTTCTTAATATTACCAAAGTCTGAAAATTACTACGTTAATTTCATACAGCATTTCGAAACACCATATTTTTTCAACATAAAATTCATGAATAACACCAACTCGATCATATTCTAATTAAGGCTCTGTTCTTTAGGACTGATTTGGTCTGATCTGATCTGATTTGAGTTTGTCTGATCTGATCTGAGCTGAACTGATCTGATCTGATCTGAATTATTTTTATTTTTATTTTTATTTTTATTTTTATTTTTTATTTTAATTTTAATTTTAATTTTAATTTTAATTTTAATTTTAATTTTAATTTTAATTTTAATTTTAATTTTAATTTTAATTTTAATTTTAATTTTAATTTTAATTTTAATTTTAATTTTAATTTTAATTTTAATTTTAATTTTAATTTTAATTTTAATTTTAATTTTAATTTTATTTTTATTTTTATTTTTATTTTTATAATTGTAATAATTATTTTTTTATGAGAAATGTAATACATTATTATATTTACTAAAATAATAATAATAATAATTATTAATAATAATAATTAATATAATAATAATTATTATTATAATTATTATTATGATAGCCCATTTCATTTCACCTCTTCATTCAATCTCACTCCAAAACTTCAAAACGTCAAATAATAATATTAATACTAATACTACTACTACTACTACTACTACTACTACTACTACTACTACTACTAATAATAATAATAGTAGTAGTAGTAGTAGTAGTAATAATCACCGCCGAAAATTTTGACCAAACCGTCACTGAAAAAGTCGACCGAATAATCACCGCCGGAAAAGTCATTCCGAAAACCGTCGCCGAAAAACTCGGCCTGAAAACCGTCGCTGGAAAAGCTGGCCGAATGATCATTATCGGAAAAGTCAGTCCGAAAACTGTCGCCGGAAAATTCGGCCGAATAATCACTGCCGGAAAATTCAGTCCGAAAACCGTCGTCGGAAAAGTCATCTCGAAAACCGTCGCCGAAAAGCTTGGCCTGAAAATCGTCGCCGGAAAAGTCAGCCGAATAATCACTGCCGGAAAAGTCAGTCCGAAAACCGTTGTCGATAAAGTCGTCCCGAAAATCGTCGCCGAAAAACTCGGCTTGAAAATCGTCGGCGGAAAAGTCGGCCGAATAATCACCGCCGGAAAAGTCAGTTCGAAAACCGTCGTTGGAAAAGTCGTCCCGAAAACCGTCACCGGAAAACTCGTTCGAAAACCGTCGTCGGAAAATGTTGAGCGGAAAAACGATGCTCGAAATTAATAATAATAATAATAATAATAATAATAATAATAATAATAATAATAATAATAATAATAATAATAATAATAATAAAGAGTAATAATGTCTGATATAATCTGATCTGATCTGATCTAATCTGATCTGATTTGAGTTTGTCTGATCTGATCTGATCTGATTACTGTAGCTTTTAAGTCCAAAAGAACAGAGCCTAACATGTACAGCAAATCAATCTAATTATTTTGAACACCTAATTAATAGTTTGATATCATGCATTGTGAAAATTTTATAATCAAGTCTATAAAAACATTAATTTTAGCAGAAATGTAGATGTTTTATGACAGTTTTTGGACTCGTCGTTAAAATTCACCTAATATCTAACTCAAACTCTATTAAGATTGACTCGATCATTTACGACGGGATGACAATGAGAAAAATCATTTATTAGGACCCCCTTTCTACGATGGGGTCACAGTTTTACGACAGAAATTCTCTTTGTAAATACTTCCTCCGTTCCAAAAAAAACGCAACAAATTAGGATGCACGGACTCCTAGGCATTTTTTTGTTATGAGAGTAAAAGGGATAGAGGGAGAAAGTGGATGTGAGAGATAGAAATAAAATACTTAAAAAAATGGAAAGATTAAAATTGTTGCATTTATTTTGAAACTTCATGAAATAGAAATTGTTGCATTTATTTTGGAACGGAGGAAGTACCATTTTTTGAAGTAGTGTATATTAATCTTGTAAACAACTCTTATTTTCCATAAAACTTATATATGCACTTATAAACATAATTAAAATCATCTAAAGTTTTAAATTTTTTAGAAACAAATAATTTTTAGAATATATTATGAAAATTAAATTTTTTTTTTTTTTGGAGTTTAGTCTTTTTTGTATGATAAAGTTAAAATGCCTAAAAAATTGTGCGAACAAATATATATATATATATATATATATATATCTTTATAATGGTCTAAAATGGACAAGGATTCTTAATGTAAGGCATTGGGACTAGGACGGAAAAATATATATGGCGAAAGCAAAACCGACCTTCAAATGATCCCTCGAGAAGCGACTGGGATTTGAGTTTGGTTGAGTTTCAGGTTTTGGCTGAACTCGGTTTTATTGATCATTATTTAACTAATGTAACAAAGTTCAGACTTTATAACGATTACCCGGAAAAAAAAAAAAAATCTTACTTATATTAATTCTATGCTAAATTACTTTAAAAATCATAAAAATTACCTATTGACAAAACAATAACTTTATTAAAGAGTAGTTGTTAATATGTAATTATGATAAATTGATAATTTTTAGTTGTTAATTTGTTATATTTTAGGGTTTGTCTTACATGAAATGGGGCAACCTTCAAAACAATAATGAGTTTTCCCTACAAAAACATCACGCGTGAGTTTGCAAGTAAGTGAAGTAACATTTAATCACACAAAAATCATTTTTGTCTACACTATATATATATATATATATATATATATATATATATATATATATATATATATATATCCTTTTCTTTTCTTTGTTTTTTGGTTTTAGGTTTTAAACAAACCCTTTTTGTCAACAATTAATTAGTGGGTTTTTTTTGCTATCATTTCCCATATCTTTTTTTCGCCATGTGGCAATTTTTTTGACGGATTAATACTTTTCATCGAAACTTCCTAAGTTAATTATTTGATATCATGGGACATCTAAGCTAATCAATGGATGGCCAATCCTATCTCATCTTCTTTTGCATGATAAAAAGTTGAAAACAACATGTGTGTGATTGGCCTATACTGTGTTTTATACGCATTTTAAGGAAGAGATTTAAGTGTATAAACGTATAAATTAATTAACATAATTTAACACAAGTAAGGGTGCGTTTTCTTCAACTTTTTTTTATCAGGTCTCATAACTTAGCTTATCAGGTTTAATTAGGTCAGGTCAGGTCGAATAAATTATAATGAATGCAACTTTAATTAATAGGTTTAATCAGGTGAGGTCAGGTTGAATAAGTTGAAGAGAACGTATCCTAAGAGGGAGATTAGAAATTACCGATGTTAAATTTTTAAAAATTAATTTGTCTATTTAGACCTTTAAATTTGTTCCTCAAAAAGCTGGTATAGATTAATCATTCTCTAGAACAAACAACAAAAAAAGCATGAACTTCTATTTTTGACGGCAAATAGCTAATGATGATGGCCTTAATGTGGTTCTAGCTTTGAAATAAAGAGTCATTTCATTTCAACACGTCCCTTTCAAGATTTTGTTTTCACATAGGGCAATACATGAAAATTTAAAAGCAATATGCTATTGGAGGAATAGTTACTAAAAAAGCTAATTGCCTAGAAATATTACACATTTACAATAATTTCAAGATAATAATACATAAATAGTACAATAATTTAAAAAAAAATATTCACCAAACAACATTCTAAAACAAAATTTATGAAAATTTATTACAATCCAATAATACCTTTATAGTTTATTTTCCGATTGCCTCAATGCAATAATTACATTTTTATTTTGTTATTAGCCCGATCTATTAGAATTTTAAGACTTCACTTGCTTTTCGCGCTACAGAAATTTAGTTAGATATAAAAATATTTAATTTATAACTAGTTAATGTTCGAGTAATTGCTCGTTCTTTCCATTTAATATATATGTACTAAGTATATAAGTAAAACTTAACTATTGAATAAAATTTTGCATTAAATAGTTCAATCATTTTATTAGTAGTCATGTACATAAGTGAATATGGTCATTTTTTCGTATTCAATCATTTTATTAAAAATTCATACATATAAGAAATCTCTAGAAGGTAGAAAAGAATATTCTAATTTTTTAAGTTGTACCAAATAATTTTTAAAATTCTAAATTGTATCCCTAGACTTACCTAATTTTCTAAGCCATACCTTTTGCAGTTAAATTTTTTATTAAAATTTTCATTACTTTTGACTTAATTTACTCTTTGATTATTTTCTTTTAGCCAAAAAAGATTCCGAAAAGGGATAGATTACCGATCAAACTTTATTGTTATTTTGACTTAATAACAAATTTATTTTGAACTGGCATAAAATCAAATTAATAATCTTAGAAAACATGTTTATTATTTTTTTCTAACATGTTTTCTAAGAAAATTATTTTGAGTCTGAGATTTATTTTACGCTGTACTCAAATTAATAAGCACTGCTAATTCTATGTTATTTTGAGTAGATCTTATTGTTATTATTATTCAAGTTCATTCTGATTTTTATTTCGATTTTTATTGTTTAATTTCTAAATAAAATCAAGTTCATTCATAATTTTTCAGATCAAACTTAAGTTTGAGTGATAATTTCTCAAATTAATTTGACATTTTTTTTTTTGCAATTATTTTATGGTGAATTATTATTTTTATTGTTTTGCTTTTTGAAAGCATTTTATGGTGAATTTTGAACTTGCATTTTATATTTTATGCCTAAGAGAAATCTTCACTCTTGACTCGTTCGATTTTTTTAGAGTGTAGTGTAATTACATAACATATATTAATTTGAGACGGTACAGATTAATTTAAGAGCGTAAATATTACTTTAATATCATCCATTGTTCCATCCTTCAATAGGGAGCTTTTGATAGGTAATATCACTAGCATGTTATCTTAAACCTATTAGCTCAATTATTGGTAGCGTTAGCTTTGTGCCGATGCACAAAGATGTAGGTTCAAATCTTAGATAGGTTACATATATATAAGGATCATGATATGATTTTAGCCATTTTGTATCATGCAATTGCATCTATTTTTAGTCAAATGTATTCTTTTTAGTTAAATACCCTTTTTAATATATGTACCACATGAATTTAGGAGGAGAAATTAAACCAAGTATAATAAGCTTTAATTTGGTACCATTTAGGAGGAGAAACCAAGGGGGAACGATAAACTCACGAGTAAAGCATACTAATGTAGACCCTAAAATCTATTCATTATAGAAAAGCCTACGTTAGTTGCAAATTACTACTTCCGTATCGTAATACTTGCAATAAGAATATTAAAAAAATTAGTTTGTTGCAATTATTATGATACAACAACCTGATAAGGGTGGGGATGGATGAGAATCGATCCCAAGATCTTCTGGAACCGGGAGAGAAGTACTAACCATCTGAGTTATCCCTCACTCGATCTCAATGCCTTTAAATCTTAGGGTCCATTTACTTGGGCGTAAAAAGTTTTCGATGTAAAATGATTTTCCATGAAAAACATTCAACATTTTACGATGGAAAACTCATTTTCATAAAAATTTTCCAATGTTTGCTTGAACAGGAAATACTTTTTACTCCCAAATTTGGGGGAAAATGTTTTCAATAGGGTGTAAAATGATTTTCAGCCCAAGTTTTACATTTTAATTTTTCACCCAAAGTAAACGATATAAATAGAGAAAAGTATTTTCAGAAAAACATTTTTCGCTCTAGTAAACGGAGCCTTAGTGTGGCACAACCTCACACACTTATAAATCATCATATAATAACCACAATAAAAAAAAATCACCTTCATTGTTTAGTTACAACATGTAACTAGCTTAACTCTCCTAATTTTAAGTTAGAGAATTGAGAATTTAGATGGTAAGTTCACAAATTACGAAAAATAAATTAAACATCAATAACATCTAATAATATATATTACATTACTATTTACAAAGTTAATATTAAGTTCCTAGTGGAACGTAGAGAATAGAGAAGGTCCTTCTTATAGGTTATAACAGAGTCGTTTGGCCTATAATTAATAAGAGAAGTCCAAGAGTCAAAATCCCTCGTGGTCAAGGTTTTTCTTCCTATTTGGGCCTAGGAAGTTTTCCTTGTAGGTTAAATCTTTCTCTCTTTTATTTCTGTTCATTCTTTCATTCGTGTTTAAGTCAAAATTCCGCAAAAAAATTCAAAAACTCCCTCAACTACAATTCACCCCCCTCTTGTAGTTGCTATTCATATTACATCACATACGTATCCGTTGACTCGTGCCACTTAAAGCAATTAAGTGTCTGCCTAGCAGGTACTCACATTTAGTGAGTTATGGGCTGCAAAAAAAATGTACCCGCTTTTTGGATAATAAATATCCCTAATGAATATTTTGTTAAAGTTTATCAGTAACACTACAATAAAATTTTAAGTTGTTATTTAAAAAGCACGAAAAGTAATATTAGTTTTTGAAATAAACAAAATTAATAGAATTTTATTTATACCCGTGATTATATAACAAAAGAAATCTTTTAAATAATAACAACTATTACATTTTATTTATAGTGATTTTTTTACAAAAATTATCCACTATTTACCTTGCCAAACTTCTCTAGTAGTTACGTTTTTCACCCTTCAAACTATTCTAGAGATGATCATGGGTCGGGCTGGGTTGGGACAAGGCCCAATACATAAAACAAAACCCATTGAGCGTACCAGGTTTGGGCTCAAATTTCTTTGCTAATTAAAGTCCGGAAATTTAGTACGGGTTTGGCGAATTTTTTCATGCCGGGCCTAAAAAATTAACCAAAAAACTTGACTTTAAGTGTCCAAGACCGCATAAAGAAATTAAAAAGTCGGGTCGTGCCAGACCAAAATTCGGGCATAATTTGCATGTCCAAAGCCCGTAAAAAATCAGGACGTGTCCGGGGGGGTGCTTTTAATCAACTATAAACTATTCTTTTAGAAATTTATCTTGACTTTTGACATGTAATAGTTATGAGAAGGCAAATATATTATTTTGATTCACCCTACTATTTTCAGAGTTCAACTTTTTAATCTTCATCATTACCAATTTCCCTTTAAAAATACAACTTGCCAGCATCTTTTAAGTGGGAACTCATAACTTGTTAAAAAAATCTCATACAAACTTCTAATAAGAATATTGATATTCATGTTATGATTTAATATAGGTGCTCGTGCAATAATATGTGTTATACAATTTTTGCAAAATGATGACGATTGTAACAAAATTTTAAAAGATTAATGGTATTTTTTTAGTAATATTTTGATTGAAATTCAATAATAGTTGTGCTTAATATAATTTAAAAATCAAGTAATGATAAATAAGAAATTAGATATTATGAATTTTGTCTTCAAATTATTGTAATATACATGAATAGGAATACAAAAACTATTGCATGAGAAGTCAAAGAAATTAAATCAACAATAAAAATATTGTGTAAGATGGTACATTAAATTTAATTAAATGGTTAAATTTAATGTAATATGAATAGATTTTGGGTTAAGTTTAAACCATTTTAGAAAACCTTTATCCCGTAATGATCTTCGTCATACATTAGTCATTAATTTTGAGAGATAGTTTGGATAAAAGGTAATAAAATTAATTTTATACAATATGAGTTTTATTAAAATGAAATATTTTTCTTGGCAATAAAATAGGAGGTAACTTTAATCTATGTTCCCGTTAAAAAAACTTTAATCTATGTTAGAATTTCAAGTAATTTTAAGGCAACTTAAACTCCATCTTATAATAATTAATCAATGTAAGTTTGCCATATTTAATACTTTGTGAATCAACAAAGAAGTTTACTTAAGAAAAAAGTATAAGCCTGTAATATTTTCTTAATTACCAGCATACTTTACAATGATAGGTTTACAATGGTATTTTATTATTATTATTGTATTGCCAGATTTGACATGCTAAATGTTTTTATGCATAATTTACCATATTTTATTTTCATATTATATCGTGACAATTAGATGATTACAATGATATATTAACTTTTATTTTTATTTATGGCAATGTTTACAGTGATATATTAATTTTTATTATTATTTTTTTGTCATATTATACGTTGTCATGATTACAATTGTATGATGTTTATTTTTTATACTAATTTATTATAGTAATATGCAATTATGCATCGTATTTACAAAATAAAGAAAGGAAAAAAAAGCGGGAAAAAAATCATCAGAGAGCGACATGTGGCAAGAAACAGTTTTTGTGGCTTCTCTTATAGTATAGTATATTTTATTGCCATATTATATCTAGACAATTGTATTTTTATAGTGATGTATTAACTTTTACATATTTTTATTTTATTGTCATATTATTTATTGCCATATTTACAATGATATATAACTTTTATTTTTATTTTATTGTCATATTTGCAGTGGTATATTAACTTTTATTATTATATTATTGTCATATTATTTCTTGCAATGATTACAATGATATGATGTTTATTTTTTATTTTGTGAAAATATATATTAAACTAATTTATTATAGTGATATGCATCGTATTTACAAAATAAGGAAAGGAAAAAAAGCGGGAAAAAATTCACCAGAGAGCAACACATGGCAAGAAACAGTTTTTAGTGGCTTCTCTTATATTATAGATAGTATAAGTATATAGTATATTTTATTGACATATTATATCGTGACAATTATATGTTTATAGTGATATATTAACTTTTATTTTTATTTTATTGTCATATTATTTATTGCCATGTTTATAGTGATATGTTAACTTTTATTTTTATTTTATTGTCATGCTTACAGTGATATGTTAACTTTTATTTTTATTTTATTGTCATATTATTTATTGTCATGTTTACATTGGTATGTTAACTTTATTTTTATTTTATTGTCATATTATTTATTGCCATTTTTACAATGATATATTAACTTTTATTATTATTATTATTTTATTTCATATTATTTGTTTTCAGGATTACAATGATATGATGTTTATTTTTTATTTTGAGAAAAAAAATTAACTAATTTATTATAGTGATATGCATCGTATTTACAAAATAAGGAAAGGAGAAAAAAAACAAATCTTGTCATAATTTTTTCTTATCATTTTGGTATGACTGACATCATCTGTTGAAAATCTCATCCAAAGATAATATATTATTAACATATATGTTTAAAGTGATATATAATATTAACATATTGTTGATGCCAAAATATTTTTTAAATCGTATTTCATACCAAAATTACTACGTTTATAATATATTAAGATATCTTTCATTTTATTTTATTACCATTTATTTTGTTGCAATGTTTATTTTAACATTTTAACTTCCATATTAATTTTATTCTCATATTATTTGTTGTCATATTTTTTACAATGATATGTTGTTTATTTTTAAAAAAATATAAATTTAACTGAACTTTATTTTTATACTTATGCCGGGGGTATTTATGGAAATAGGGAAGAAAAAAAGCGGGAAAAGAATGCACGAGAGAGCGACACGTGGCAAGATTTTGACCTAGTTGTTATTTAAATTGCGATGCACGGCTTGGAAAGCTTAATATTAACTTTGTAAATAGTAATGTAATGATTTGTATAATTCATTTCCTGATATAATGACTTTAACATCATATTAAAATTTTAACTTTATATATAGCAACCCATATTAATATTCTCGTAGTTTTTTTTTTTTTTAAATTAAAAAAACTCATACAAAACAATGAGTACGTAATCTTTATACAAAATCTTGACTAACACTCAATAATTCATATATATAGTACATATATAATAAATTTTTAAGTAATTTTTTGGTTGATATTGAATTCGATAATTGTTATGCTTAATATAATTTAAAAATCAAGATCAATGCATAAAAAAGAAATAAAAAATTATTAATTTAATTCTTCAAATTATTGTAATATATGGATAAGAATAAAAAAAATTGTGGTAGAAGTCAACAAAATCAACAACAAAAAATATTGTATAAGGTGATACATTAAATTTAATTTAAAATGGTTAAATTTAAGGTAACATGATGTATGAACAAATTTTGGAGTGAATTTAAACAATTTTAATTTTAGAAAAAAATTTAACACGCAATTATCGTTATCAAACGTTAGCTAGTTATTAATTTTTAGAGGATAATTTTAATAAAAGAGAATAAAATTACTTTTAAATGTTATGAGTATTTTTTTGAAATAAATATCTTATAAATAGAAAATTTCACGGATTAAAAATCTAAAACATGAAGTATTAGATTATAATAGTTTTTTTCTAAATACTTTTATTTTAGTATATTTTTATATATGGATCAATTAATTTATAGAATTGTTCTAATTAAACATATAGAAATAATATAGATTCTCCATAAAAAAACATATATAGATTCAATTTTAGAAATTTATTTTCTTGTTTATTTTCTATGAAAATTATAGTCATACATATAAATAAAAGAAATTACAATACACTAAAAATCAAAATGTACAAAATAACTACATTAAGTTAAAACTTGTTTTATCACAACTGTTAGGGGAAAATAAAACTAAAATGTACATTTTTTTGTTAATTTTCTAATTATTATAATCCTAAAAAAATTGCTAAGTTATTATAGAGATTCTTCGAATTATATAAAAAGTCATGTTATGCATGTCAAAATAATAAATCAATAATGATACTTATTTCCCCCAAAAAAAATAGCGAAATTTTTATCATGAGAATATGTATAAACAATAAATGAATAATATAATATATCGAAAGTAATTTTTGATCATAAAAATATATAGGAAATTAATATATGATCAAAACTAAATTACTTATAATAAAACGATTAAGGTACATGTATTATTTATAGGAATTAAATCACATAATATTTCTAAAGATATGTTATATTATATATCACTTTTTATTAAGGTAAAAAATATATTAAGATAGAATAAAAAAAAGTTGCTTTTTTTAGATTAAGGGAAAATAGCGGGAAATTTTTTAATGAGAGCGCGACATGTGGCAAGCTGTGGATTTAGTTGCTTCTCTTATAGTATATATATTGATGATTTATAAATATATAAAAAATAAAACTACTATAATTAAGGAATTACGTATCAAAAAAGGAAAGATGATAAGAATTACACTTGTTATTGAACCTAGCTAGCATCAAGTATAGACAAAATAAAAAGGTCCTTAATCAAAATATCCTTTTTTCCATACATATAGCTCCATTGATTATTGGTCACACGACTCATCACAACAACTTTATCAAAGTCAGATGAGACCTTCACTACTCCAATTATTTTTTTCTAGGAAATAATAAGTTGCACAGTTTACCTATACTACATATGGGATACATCTGTAATTCTGTATGGAACATGTGTTTCAAGTACTTGGAGATAATCCTATAAATATCGTCCCTGAATTACTTAATATCGTCCGCAATTACTTAATTAATATCGTTCACGTATTGACAAAATAATACTCTCTCCTTCCTAAAAAAACTGCTTCACTTTAATCAAAATTATGAGAGCTTTTTGGTTAAAGTGGACCAGTTTTTTTTTTTTCTTGGAACGGAGGGAATATTTACTGTCTAACTTTCCACTTCTCTCACTAAGTTGAACTTTACTGGACAATCAGACTTATTCGAAGACCACTTTAATCGCATAGAAAAATGTCAGACCTACTGCCACCAATGCCATTTACTGTCATAAAAACAAAGGGGTGCCACAAAATCAACTCCTAACCTAGATAGGCAGTAGGCAAGGGCGCCTAGATTAGGAGCTGATTTCTTAGGCACCTTGCCTAGGGTACTTGCTTTTGAGACCTTGCTTGCTGAGAGTCTGACATTTTTCGATTCGTTTAAGGTGATTGTCAGACTAAGCCCGATAAAGTCTAAGTGAGAGACATGGAAAGTTATAGAGTAAAGACAAAGTTTTCAAAATGAAGGGGATGTTGTGCAAAACTTGGGCAATGTATGTTTAACAGTTCACTTCCAAAAAAAAGTAGTCTTGTGAATAAATACTCTTATTCCAAGATTTTTTTATAGCTTTTGAAAATTTCATACTTAATAATTATGAAAATACTCTTATTCCAAGACTTATTCCAAGATTTTTTATACTCTAATTTCAACCTTTTATGTCGTCATGCCCATTTTTCAATTTCTCGGTTAGACAAGATAAATACTCTCTAAACTACTCTGGAGTACATGTGACTTCTCTAACCTATGATTATACATACTAAACTATTGTTAGCTAGCTTTTTCAGGTATAAAAAATCACTCATTGTTATGCCAATTTCATTCCTAAACAAAAAAAAATTACTCCCTCCATAACATAATTCTGGCAACAAGTTTTTTTCCACGCATTTCAAGGAAGCGATTTAAGGGTGTAAACGAATAAATTGATCAAAAAAAATTTAAGATTAGTAATTTATGATCTCAATCTTACTTGTATTAAAACCATTTTGATTAATTTGTTCGTTTACATCCTTAAATTGCTTCCTTGAAATGCGTGAAAAATAACTTGTTGCCAGAATTATGTTACGGAGGGAGTAGTAAATTAGCAATTCAATAATTATTCATTCCATCAAATACATATATATATATATATACACATGATTGAATGATATGATACTTGAAACCAAATCATTGGACTGGCCATTGCCTTTAATTTGGTACCACTTACAAGAAATATATATAATGGAGGAGAAAATAACTAGCTAAGAGGTAAGAAAAGCATCAAATTAATTAAAGCATATTCTACAATCTAGAATTAATCATTGATGCATGTGTAAGAGCCTACCTTAGTTATAAACTAAAAACTTCAATTTTGCCTTTGAATTTTACTGTGCACGCATGAAACATCCATTAACGAACACTTGTATTGCATTTAGTAAATATATATATATAATCATATAATACTAATCCCTGCAATAATTAAGCTAAATAATTTAAATAAATAAACTGCTATTGATCGCTTTTGTTTAGATGCAATACATTATCTCCATTATTTATTTATAATCATTTATTTTGATTAATTTTCTTATTTTACATGTTTCATTCTCTTCTTCTAGGAAAAGTGGTAGAGATACTCGTTAATTAATTTAAGGAAAATAAACAAGGCTACTAGTATAAATAACATATATACTAAACTAAAATTATATCTTAATTAATTATATAATTATCATGTATGGCATAGTTGTTGGATCGCCGAACTATGCTCACACACACAATAATATTATTGTCTGCTTTGGGCTAAATTCTCATGGCTTGCTTTGTTTTGGGGTTTCTCCCAAAAGACCTTGTTGATGTATGTGTGTGAGCTCACCTATATGAAGTACTTTCTCATTGCGTATTTTTCCAATGCATGTGGCATGGGATGAACTTCCCAACAATCCTTTATTTCCTCAAACCAAAACCACGTACATTTCCCATGCCCTTCCCTAGAATAGTAAACCCAATCTGCTTGTCGCTCCTTTCAGTATTGCCATATATATGCATTGCTTGGCCGGATAGAGGAGAGGCATACCCACATTATATCAGCACCCCATACATAACTCGCCGCCTGAACTTCCATGAACTTCTATGGTTCCATGAACCATCTATCTACTTAGCACATGCCCACTGTAATACCCCGAAATTTAGGGCCAGAAAATTTCGCGGGTTATTTATATTATTTTAACTTTCCGAGTCCAAAAGGGCCCATTTATTTGGACTGTTTCATTTTATTTCTTTTCTGATCCCGAAATTGGGCTTATGACCCAATTTTCCTCCTTTCTTAGCCGGCCCTCTTGATTAGTCAATTAGGGTTTATCTTCTTTTTAATTTATTTTAATTATTAATTTTATTACTTATTTAATTAATAATATTTTTAAATTATTTTGAATTAGTAAAACTAACCCTAACTATTTCTTCTAGGCCCCCTTTTTGTTCCTACCTTTTTCTAAGCCTAATAATTGAGCCCAATAACCCTTTACCCTCCTATTAGTTATTTAGGGTTTATTTTCTTTTTAATTTATTTTAATTGTTGATTTTATTATTTATTTATTTAACTAATAATATTTTAATTAATTAGTTGGAATTGGTAAAAACCCTAACCAACTATTATCCTAAGCTCCCCTAAAATCTCTCTTCCTCTCCCTATTACTCCTCAACCACACGGCCCCCCTTGGTTGTTTTATTTTATTTTATTTTATTTATTTTTTTATTTTTTTTATTTCTTTTGTATTCTTATATTATAAATAGGGGAATTAACCCTAAAATTATGTCCTTTTCCAAAATCTTCTACACTTTAATTTTCTCAAATAAAAATCTCCTTTTTAATTTCCTTCTCTTAGCCTTGAGCTTTCAATCACCAAAGGGTGATTTTCTTGGAATTTTTAGCGATTTAAGGTAACTAGACTAACCCTCTTGAATCTGGTTAAGTTTTCTATATAGTTAATTAGGATTAAATTATGAAAACGGTTAGGAAAATTAAAGGAATTAGTATCATGTTAAGGTTAAGAATTTCGAACCATGTGATGAATTATTATGAAATTTTCTTGATCATTCTATGTAGTTTCTTGAAATCTTTAATTGTTTAATTATTATTTGTATGAATTTATTTCTTAATCAAATCTTATTATTTCTTGATGAATTTTTCGTGGGAGTTTCTTTACTGTTTCATTATTAATCATGATTTATTTCGTGGCAAAATTCGTCCTTTTCTTGCTTATAATAATTTAATCTTTCAAACCGGTAAAACTGTCAAGATTTGATTTACGAATTTATTAAGATACTTAATTAATTCGAATGGCTACGAAATTTTAGGTGGAAGTCAGTAATAGTGTTTTACAGCTTGTGTTAAATTTTCGTAATTTTTAAAGTTCGTTTGCTATGGCAGAAAAATCAGAGATTACAGTCTAATCTGATTTGTTAGTTATAAAATCTCTTAAAAATAGTAAATGACGTTATTTTTGGACGACATTTATGCACGTTAAACCTTGAACCCATATTTAACTTCCATTAAAATTTCCAGTTTATTCGAGACCTTTAAATGGTTGATCTTAATTTAATTCTTTAAAATCAGACTGCGTAAAATAGTGTAATTTAAATTGTTATATTATGTTTTTATGATTAATTGATAATTATTGTATTTGACTAAATTAAAGCATGATTTTTGGTTGTTCTTATTAAAGTTGTCAAGTGGCTTGATGAATAAAGAATAGTATTTTTATCTTGTTTTTAGGTAATTATTGTTGTTAGTTGTTATTTTAATTAATTATTTAATTTGATTTAATTAATATTTGAAGATTGAATTTATTTGGTATTATTTACACAAAATGTCGAGTGGTTTTAATTTTGAAAGGTGGAGTTTTTATCTTGTTTTGTGTAATTTTTATGATTATTATTGAACTATATGTTTATTTGTTAATTCGGATAATTTAAATAATTGTTATATGACTGTTATATGAATTTATTTAATTGTTGTTTATTTCTAAAAATGTCGAGTGATTAGCTTGACTTTTTACCAATTCTAGTTTGATTTTGGACTTATAATAATATTGAGATAATTTTAGGAATTTATATTATTATAATTATTAATAATATTTACTAAAGAAACTATCAGGGATAAGTTGTAATATGAAGGGTAATAATAATATGACAAAAGGAACAAGTTGTAACATAATAATAAAAGGATTTCAGGGATAGATATTATATTTGTCACCATAATATTTATTATTATTATTTTTATTAAGGAAGTCAATAGGGATAAGTTACAATAAGAAAAGTATAATAAGATATTATTAGGGAAGGAAAGGAAACAGAGTAAAAGGGTAATCGATTTGTTTCGATCTCTGGCTAGGAAAGACTTGGTATTTAAGGTGGCCAATATACGTGCCGCACCTCTCTTTCCTGGGACTTCGAACATTTCATTCCCGATTACGGTCACCTAGTACTTCCAAGTATAAGAAAGATAATAAGTTAAGGTCGCCCCTGCGATGACGCAAAGGTCATCAATCGGGTTAATAAGTTAAGGTCGCACCTGCGATGACGCAAAGGTCATCAATCGGGTTAATAAGATAGGACGCCCCTGCGATGATGCAAAGGTCATCAATCGGGTTAATAAGTTAAGGTCGCCCCTGCGATGACGCAAAGGTCATCAATCGGGTTAATAAGATAGGACGCCCTTGCGATAACGCAAAGGTTATCAATCGGGTTAAGTCGTTGCCACTGCCAGACTGCGGTATCTGCGCAGTTCTTGATTCTAGGACATGTAGTCGTCTAGGTAGTTCTCGCAAAGGAGGGCTATTTAGGGGTTATGGCCATAGCTTAGGCTTAGTTCTCGCAAAGGAGGGCTACGGGTAGGACACAAAGGTTCACCCCGGCATGTTTTAGGAAAGTTGTGGACGCAAAGGTTCGCTACGAGCTATAAAGACCGGTCCGCCAAGAAGTTAAGATAATATGACAAGTTATGATAAAAAGTTATGTTATGATAAGATATGATATGATATGATATGTTAAGATATAAAGTTAGCTAAGATATGATAGTCTATGTATTATATGAAGTTGTTTAAGGTAAGATAAGAATAAAATGAAATGTATAAGATGATATGTATAAGTCTTCCGCTGTGTACGTCTGTATATGTATAAGTATGAATACGTATTTGTACGTTGTAGGTATTCGGGTATGTATGTGTACGTATATGTATTGGTAAAGTGAACGTATTTTGTGCCTGTATTGAATACGTATTTTGTATGTACTATAACCGTATTTTGCAGGTATTTTCATACGAAAGGTATACGTATTTTTGTACGTATTTTTATACGTATCCTGTATGCATATCTGTACGTAATGTTATATGTTATGTATGGTTTTCATGAACGATTCTATGCTATTATGTGGTTAGCGGTCCCTCATTTAAGTGGGACAGCCTAGTTACTCGCCACTGACGGTGGACCCCCCCCATTTCAGGTGATGATGCAGACGCATAAGTGGGCTCGTATGGTTCGGGTGGTGAGATGTGATGAGATTAACTTAGTGAACCCGGAGTCTATTTATGTTCTACTATTTATTAAGTATTTATGTAATACCCCGAAATTTAGGGCCAGAAAATTTCGCGGTTATTAATTTTATTTATTTAATTCTAAGTCCAAAAGGCCCATTAAATTTGGACTGTTTTAATTTAATCTGTTCTCTTTTTCTCAAATTGGGCCAGTGACCCAATTTTTCCTTTTCTTTGGACTTGGCCGGTTCTCCCACCTCTTTTGGGCCAAGTATATGTTTTGTTTCTATTTAATTAATTTGATTAATTAAATTAAATTAATTAAATTATTTATTTTTAAAATTCCTAAAACTTAGTCTAAGATTAACTAAGTCTTTCCCTATTTGTTAGCTCTCATTCACGGTCCCCTTACTAATCATTAGGGTTTGTTGTTTTTTTTTCTTTCTTTTTCTATAAATAAGGCTTATATCATTCATTTGGTTCCTAATTGCAAAAATACTCTTAAACCCTAAAAAAAATAATATAAACTTTCTCTCCTTCCTCCAAAAAAGGGCCGTGCATTTCAATCACTAATTTAGTGATTTTTCCTTTGAATTTTAGCGTATCGAGGTAACTACGCTATCTTGTTTAATTCTGGTACAAGTTTTACACATAGTAAATTAGGATTAAAAACATGAAAATTGTAAAAGAATTAGTATCATGAGTAGGTTTAGATTATTTCGAACCTTATGAATTTTATGGATATGATATTTCTTGATTTTAGTATGAATCTTTATTATTTTAAGGTGATCTATGCATAAATCAATTTATTTATTTATGTATTCACAACAACAAAATTGGACTCGGCCGACCGCCAGTTACCGACCGTTAGTGGTCGGTAATTGGATTTACCGACCGTTTGAAGTCGGTAAAAATTGGTCGCTGAAATAGTAGTCGGTAAAATATTTTACCGACCGTCGAAACGGTCGGTAACAAATTACCGACCGTCTACCGACCGTTTACACAGTTGGTCAAAAATGGAGGGAAGAGGCGCTTACCGACCGCCTAAACGGTCGGTGTTACCGACCGCCTAGACAAGCGGTCGGTACCACCGACCGTTTAGGCGGTCGGTAAGCGCCTCTTCCCTCCATTTTTTTTGGTGGCAAAAAGTTATTTACCGACCGTTATGCGGTCGGGAAGTAACTTTTTCCCGCCTTTTTTGGCGCCATTTCTTTATTTTGAACACTGATTTACCGACCGTTGAGCGGTCGGTAATTTGGTTTTTTTTTTTTTTTTTAAATACCTTAAAAAATAGGGCAAAAACAAATTAAAATTAAAATATAAAAATAAATTAAAATTAAACAAATTCAAAATTTCAAAATTGCATTTTATATTAATAATATAAATAATTTGTACAATAATCAAATAATAGTAATATAACAATATAATACAACTATGCTACGAAGGCTCCAGAAGCGCCGGAACCGTCTGTCGGATCATCAGGAGGGCCTCGGTGAGTGAAGGAAGGATCACCGAATCTCCTCGCGAAGGCGTCCATCTGCGCCTTCAACTGGGCGAGGTACTCCTCCCGCTCCTGTTCTCTCCCCTCCCGCTCCTTTTCTCTCTCCTCCCGCTCCTTTTCTCTCTCCTCCCGCTCCTTGTCTCTCTGCTCCATCTCTACCCTAGCGCGCTCGGACTCCTCCAAACGCTGGGACATCTGTTGTAATTGAGCGGAAACCGATGGAGAATAGGAAGATCCGACGTGCCGCCTCCGCGAGATTCTCTCGTAATAGAGAGAAGCGCCCTCCCTGCCGAACCCTAGAACCTCTCCCTTCCTGAAGCCACCAACCGTATCAAAGAAGATCTGGTTGGCGTCCGTCTCTGAACCACTAGCCTGAGACTCGGAAAGGTTCTGGTTATATTGATCCTGCAAATTATGGAGTTAGTTCAAACGATTCTAAACAATAAAGAATCAAGTTGACATTTTAGGTCATTTTCGAGCTTTTTTTTGCATTTTCGCACCTAACTTGTCAAGGTACGTTCCATTACTAGATTTCAAAGCTTATACACGTCCTATAACACCCTATTATACTTGTTAGGGGTTGATTATGTTGATTATAGGGCCCCATCACCATTTTAGGTCAAAACTTGGCTTTTTAGGTCATTTTCGAGCTTTTTTTTGCATTTTCGCACCTAACTTGTCAAGTGTCGTTCCATTATTAGATTTCAAAGCTTATACACGTCCTATAACACCCTATTATACTTGTTAGGGGTTGATTATGTCGATTATAGGGCCCCACCACCATTTTAGGTCAAAACTTGACATTTTAGGTCATTTTCGAGCTTTTTTTTGCATTTTCGCACCTAACTTGTCAAGTGTCGTTCCATTATTAGATTTCAAAGCTTATACACGTCCTATAACACCCTATTATACTTGTTAGGGGTTGATTATGTCGATTATAGGGCCCCATCACCATTTTAGGTCAAAACTTGACATTTTAGGTCATTTTCGAGCTTTTTTTTGCATTTTCGCACCTAACTTGTCAAGTGTCGTTCCATTATTAGATTTCAAAGCTTATACACGTCCTATAACACCCTATTATACTTGTTAGGGGTTGATTATGTTGATTATAGGGCCCCATCACCATTTTAGGTCAAAACTTGGCTTTTTAGGTCATTTTCGAGCTTTTTTTTGCATTTTCGCACCTAACTTGTCAAGTGTCGTTCCATTATTAGATTTCAAAGCTTATACACGTCCTATAACACCCTAATATACTTGTTAGGGGTTGATTATGTCGATTATAGGGCCCCACCACCATTTTAGGTCAAAACATGACATTTTAGGTCATTTTCGAGCTTTTTTTTTGCATTTTCGCACCTAACTTGTCAAGTGTCGTTCCATTATTAGATTTCAAAGCTTATACACGTCCTATAACACCCTATTATACTTGTTAGGGGTTGATTATGTTGATTATAGGGCCCCATCACCATTTTAGGTCAAAACTTGGCTTTTTAGGTCATTTTCGAGCTTTTTTTTGCATTTTCGCACCTAACTTGTCAAGTGTCGTTCCATTATTAGATTTCAAAGCTTATACACGTCCTATAACACCCTATTATACTTGTTAGGGGTTGATTATGTTGATTATAGGGCCCCATCACCATTTTAGGTCAAAACTTGGCATTTTAGGTCATTTTCGAGCTTTTTTTTGCATTTTCGCACCTAACTTGTCAAGTAACGTTCCATTACTAGATTTCAAAGCTTATACACGTCCTATAACACCCTATTATACTTTCAAGGGGTTTTTTTTTGCAGTTTAGGTCAAGTAATTAATCATGACAAACAATAAACATCAAATGCAACTACTAAACAAACAATCCTATTCGTACTCATCGGCTTATAAGCCGGAATTCCGCTCTAAACATCAAATGCAAATCATAAAAAACAATCCTATTCGTACTCATCGGCTTATAAGCCGGAATTCCGCTCTAAACATCAAAGTAAACAAAGAAAAGAACATTACCATCACTTCCTTGGCCTTCTGGCTAATTGGTTGCGGTTCCATGCCGGGGCGCCTTTTGAAGTGAGTGTCAAGGAAGATATCCGCAGCGTCAGGGAACTTCCCTCCTTGCTCCTTAGCCAATTTCTTGGCTCGCTGAATCACCGACACAGATCCAGCGCAATGAGAGGCCGGGGCGGCGCCACTAGCGTTGCCAGCTCTCCTGTTTACCTTCGCCCGAGCTGACCTCTCCTTAGACTTCTCGTCAGTAAGTCTATCCTTCATTGCGCTGTACATCTCATCACCTGTCATGGAAAACAATCAAACTTAACACTTGATGGGCAGTATTGATATTTTAGCAAATTTTAGAAATGACTATCCAATACTCACCGAGCCAGCTAGGTCGATCTTTCCGCTTGTGAACCACATCGTTGAAGATGTCTTTCAGTCGTCTTCCAGCCTTGCTATCATAAGCATCTCGTACTCTGCCCTCGAGCTCAGGCCTCCAACGATACTGTTTCTGCATTCGACAAAATCCAATGAATTATGTTATTGTTAGAAATTATATATAAAAAAACACTATTTATTACAGAGTTTCTCTTTATCACCTTCCACATGTTCCACCAATGTGCCTTGGTTGCCTGATCCACCTCGGTGTAGTTCTTCCAAGGCTCACGGAAGTAGGACTTTATCACGTGTGATATGGATCGAACAACACTGCTCGTGTCAAACCTTGCACACGAAACAAAGTAAGATTAAATAAACAACATATGAATACAACTTAATTTCAATTATTAAAACATTAAAAAATAAAACAAAAACTCACCATAGGCCATCAGGGTCTAATGTGGACGTCGAAGCTACGTCCGGATCAACGTCGCCACCATCATCGTCACCAGAAGGCTGAGAAGACGGAGTAGCCTCAGCAGCAGCACCAGAAGGAGATGGCTCCAACTGAGGAGACGGAGTAGCCTCAGCAGCAGCACCAGAAGGAGACGGCTCCAACTGAGGCATACGCGGTGTCGGCATAAACTGCGGCCGAACTGGAGGAGGCCGCGTAAACGGAGGAAACTGAGCAGATGGAGCATCAAACTGGAGCTGACGCGCAGCCCCGTGGTCCAGAGATAAGGAAGGTGAAATCGACGGCCGTGTCATAGACGACTGACGCCGACGAAGTTCACCAGGACCAATAATGGTGGGCTGGGGTTGCTCGTCCTGACTCTGCGCTCCAGATTTCTTCTTAGCACCACCAGGTCGTTTTGATGACATTTTCCTGCATAAAGTTGTTAGTAAATCAAAAGAAATACAATGAATTAGGCAAACAAACCCCAATCACAAACACAAATATAATGAATAACATAACTAAACAATCACCGTTAATAAATTACAATTTTTACAAGAATTTGGTTGTTGGTTTCAAATTACAATAAATTGCTACAATTATTACATCCTAATGAAACAAACCGATGTCATCAACGTCCTCGTCATCATCATCAACCATGTCATCGATTTCATCATCGTTAAGCTCCTGTCCACCGTCATCGTCGTCTTCATCTAGACTCGGAATGACCTCCTCATATTCGTCATCATCACCCTGAATAACCTCGTAGTCTGGGATCTCGTCTGGAGAACATAAACCTACAGGAACAAGGGATGTTGCCTCTTGTAGAACATCCGAGTCCACCGGTGCATCAACCTCTGACCTAGCTTTGGTCTTGAACACAGCCCACCACTGCAATTTGTCTCTCTTAAGGCTAGGATAAGGTGCATAATAAACCTGGCTGGCTTGGTAGGAGACAATGAAGGGGTCATACCACGAGAGTGTCCTAGAGTGATTGACCTCTACAAGTCTATATTTCTCATGGATGTTCATGCCCTTGTCACAATCAAACCAACGACAGTTGAATAATACCGTCTTGTAATCTGCATCACTCCCGTGGTAAGACAATTGTAACACCTCTTCCAAAGTGCCGAAGTAGTCACCCCCTCCTTGACTCTCAACACAGACCCCATAATTCATGGTTGACTTGTTCCTTCCATAGCTTTGTGTGTGGAAATTGTACCCATTGACGTAGAATTGATTCCAAGTTGTGACTTCTGTGGAGGGTCCCATCGCAAGAGCTCGTGTGACGTCATCGGCAGACTGTGTCTGAAGAACCTACATTTGCATTGGTGAGTCAGATAGTAAAATGATTTTACGTAATTATAAAATAAAGTTGGGGTATTAGGGGGTTGAAATTCCTCACTTGTTTCCTTAACCATCCTGGGTATTGGGATTCGCATTTGATCCAGACATCATCTCTCTTTATTTGGGGATTTGAGTCTACCATGTGATCCTCAAATTGCCTATTATAGTGCGCAAATTCGATGTTAGTCGCTTAGTATTTTTTTTGTAATCTAACACAGTTAAAGTAAGAAAATTACCTTTCGTACTCACTTAGTATGCCACAATTTGCAAGGACATACAGATGGAGTCGGAGATACTCCTTGTCTGTCAACCAACGTTTACTACCACTCGATGCAGGTCGACCACAATCCTCCCTAAACAATTCAGGGACATCGACACCATGTTGGCTTTCAACAGCATGATATGCATTTCTACCCAAATCCCTCGACTTGGTATCAACCTCAGATTGAAAATACTGTGAGCAGAAATTGGATATCTCCTCAGCCAGGTATGCATTGCATATAGATCCTTCAACCCTTGCCTTGTTCCCCACTTTACGTTTCAAGTGGTTAAGGTACCTGTGGGTAAAGAATACATGTGGATTGTAAATCACAATTCAGAAGAAATGAGTAAAGGGGTATAAACGATTACAATAACTCACCGTTCGAATGGATACATCCATCTGTATTGAACGGGACCCCCAATATATGCTTCATGTGGCAAGTGTACAGGCAAGTGCTCCATGGAGTTAAAGAATGCCGGAGGAAACAGTTTTTCCAACTTACACAAGATCTCGGCAATGTTCTTATGTAGGCGGTCCATCTCACTCAACGTGATAGTGGGAGCACACAAGTCACGGAAGAATTGGCTTATTTCGGTTACTGCCTTCCAAATATGAAGGGGGAGCAACTCTCTTAGACAAACAGGCAACAACCGCTCCATAATTACATGACAATCGTGACTCTTCATTCCATGGAGCCTATTTTTTTTTTGATCAACACATCGGCTCAGGTTCGAAGCATACCCATCAGGAAATCTCAAGTCTCGGATCCAGTCACATAACACCTTCTTCTGCTCCTTGTTAAGTGCGTAAGGCGCCTTGGGCATCACCTCATTACCCTTACCATCATCAATGAGCTCCAGCTCTCGACGCCTGCAGACACTCTTCATGTCTCTCCTCGCACTAACAGTGTCAGACGTTTCGTCTTTCACGTCCATGACGGTGTGGATGAGCTGCTCGAAGAAATTCTTCTCAATATGCATCACGTCTAAGTTGTGCCGAAGCAGCAAATCCTTCCAATACGGCAGTTGCCACAAACAAGATTGCTTATCCCATCCTATTTTTTTCTTCTTCAATTCCTTCAAAGCATCAGGACCGTCAGCTGCTCGCGGTAAGTCCTTGACACACTGCCACAGTTCCTCACCTGACATGATATGAGGAGCCGAGTCATTTTCAACTCTGTTCTTACAAAAAGCCGTCTTATTCTTTCGAAAGGGGTGATCGGAATCTAAAAATTGACGATGGCAATCAAACCATGATACTTTGCCACCATGTTTTAGCCAAAAGGCCTTGCTATTCTCCATACAATACGGGCACGCCTTTTTGCCAAACGTGTTCCAACCTGACAACATACTGTATGCTGGAAAGTCACTGATAGTCCACAATAAGGCTGCACGAAGATTGAAATTTTGCTTCTTTGATACGTCATAAGTCAAGGACCCAACCGACCATAGGTGCTTCAACTCATCAATCAAAGGCTGCATGTAGACATCCAAGTTGTTTTTCGGATTTTTTGGCCCAGGGATAAGCAAGGAAAGGAAAATGAAAGGTTTCTTCATGCACATGGACGGCGACATGTTGTACGGTGTAGTTAAAACAGGCCAACAAGAGTATTGCTTTCCAAACTTCCCAAAAACGGAAAAACCATCTGTGCACAACCCAAGTCTAACGTTTCGAGGCTCGGATGCGAAGTCCGTAAAGGTCCTGTCGAAGTGCTTCCAAGCTTCACTGTCACTAGGGTGAGCCATATTCCCTTGCCCTCCACAATTCTCACAATGCCATGTCATAGCCTCAGCAATGTTTCTAGTTGCAAACATTCTTTGCAATCTTGCTGTTATTGGGAAGTACACCATAAAGCTTTCGGGAACCAAAGTTTCATTCGAAGTCTCCTTGTACCGATTCGACCCGCAATGACGACACTTATCAAGCTCAGCATCGTCCTTCCAAAACAACATACATCCTTTAGGGCAGGCGTGTATCTTCTCGTGAGGAAGCTCTAATCCCTTCAGAACCTTCATTGTTTCATAATAGGTGGTACACTTAGTTTTTTCGGAGGTGGGGAGCGCATCGTTGAACAATGACCCAATGCTGTCTACACACCTGAGTGGCAAGTTGTAGTCACACTTCAAGTTGATCATTCTGGAAGCCATCTCCAACACAGACATCTTGCTCCCATCATACAACGGCTGCTCGGCTGCCTTGAGCAACTCGAAGAACATTTTTGCCTCCGCATTTGGTTCTTCTTCGGCCGAAGTTGCCTCCTCAACGAATGATGAGTCCACGTTGTCCCCAAAAGCATCGACAACCATTTCCCGGTAAGGATTCGGCTGAGTAGAAGACGAGGTGGACTCTGTACTCACCCTTTCACCGTGACATAACCATTCATAGTAGTTCGGAATGAACCCCTTCTTATACAAATGTACCTTGACGTTGGGCACATCCAAGTACTTCAAGTTCTTACACCGAACACAAGGACATCTTATCTTGTCCTTGTCATTGAGCTCGGGGTGCTGCTGAGAGAAGGTAACAAACTCATTCACCCCTTTGATGAACTCATCACGAAGTTTGTGTTCCTTATCTTTTCTCTTGTACATCCACTCACGCTCCTTCCTTTTCATTTCGATTAATACAATTCTAAGACATTTACTAAAATTTTAGTTCAAAGCATTCAAACATACTTCAATATAATGTCTTCACTCCTATCTTATTTAAGCCGTTCTTAAATATTCTTGTTAAAGCTTTCTTATGTAATGCACATGTATATATATTTAAGTCATATTTACGAAAAATACAATACATATTTACATACATACTTACATACATACATAATTAAATATATACTTACTTACTTACATACATACATACACTTTAATTTTTTGCTAAAAAAAATACACATACATACATATACATACACCTATTATTACACATTTGATTCAAATACAAAAATACATTAACATACATACATAATATACACACATACACATACATAATACATACACATACACATACATACAAAAAAAATTAATAAAAATTTAATAAATTCAAAACAAAACAACACATAAATAATACACACACATACATACAAATACATACATAATACATACACATACACATACATACAAATACATACATAATAATTAAATAAATTGAAAAAAAAAAAAAAAACCCTAACCAGCGAGCAGTGGCAGCAGTAGGCGCGGCGGCGAGCAGAAGGGACGGCGGTGACCAGGAGGGGCACGGTGGCCGGCGAGCAGCAGGCGGTGTGCAGAAAGAAAGAGAGAGAAAGAGAAGGAGAAAGAAAGAGAAAGAAAGAGAAGGAGAAAGAAAGAGAAGGAGAAAGAGAGAGGTCGGAGGTCGGAGGTGGGTGGCCGGAGGTGGGTGATCGGAGGTGAGAGAGAGAGAAAGTAAGGGTTTGGGTCGCCGGTGGTTTTTCGAGAGAGAGAGAGAGTACGAGTGGAGAGAGAGTGAGATTGGGATTCAAAAATCACGAGTCGTTAAAGAAGGGGTCGAAAATTTTTCCGACCGCCATAACGGTCGGGAAATACCGACCGTCTTTGTGCTGTCGGTAATTAAGCCATTTACCGACCGCTAAACGGTCGGTACATTTAGAAGTCGAATGTACCGACCGTTTAGCGGTCGGTAAATGGTCTGACTAACATTGGTTTTGGGGGGAAAAAATTACCGACTGTGTTCAGTCGTCGACGGTCGGTAATTTACGACCATCTATTGACGGTCGGTAAGTGCGGTCGGGCGAAGAGGATTTTCTTGTTGTGATTTTGTATGAATAATTGCATGAATATTTTTGTTCTTGTTGTTCTAATTTGTCGAGTGACTTAGAATAATTTTAGGAGCTTCTTTACTGTTTGATCTTTAATCAAGATTTATTTCATGGCGAAATTCGTCCTTCTCTTGCTTGAAATAATTTAATCTTTTAAACCGGTAAAATTGTCCAGATTTAGGTTATGAATTTATTAATATACTTAATGAATTCTTATGGCTACGAAATTTTAGGTGGAAGTCAGTAATAATGTTTTACAGCTTTTTTTAAATTTTTGTAATTTTTAAAGATCGTTTGCTATGGCAGAAAAATCCGAAACTGATCTCAGCCTAATCTGATTTGTTAGTTATAAAATCCCTTAAAAATAGTAAATGACATTATTTTTGGACGAAAATTATTCAAGTTAAACCTTGAACCTATATCTAACTTCCATTAAAATTTCCAGATTAATCGAGACCTTTAAAGGGTCGTTCTTAATTTAATTCTTTAAAAATCAGATTGTGTAAAATAGTGTAATTAAATTATTAAAACATGTTATTTTGAATTCTTGAATTCAATCTTGATCTTGTTTGAACCCTATGATAGCCGTGTGGTGTGATGTAAATAAAGAAATGATTTTGATCTTGTTTTAATCCATGTTTTATGATTTAATGTTTAAAGTAAATTAAATTGTTTATTATTAAGTTTATTTGATTAATTGTTGTTAATTGTATTCAATTGATTAAAAGTATAATTTTGGTATTTTTATTCAAGAGTGTCGAATGGCTTGTTGTGATAAAAATAGGATTTTTATCATATTTTGAGTAATATATGTTGTTAATTGTTAAATTGTTTATATGATTGTTAATGAACTGATCTGATTATTATGTTATAATTAAAGAAATGTCGAGTGGCCTTTTTATTTTGATCAACTTTAGTTTATTTTGGGACTTATAATAATATTGGGATAATTTTAGGAATTATTATTATTATTATTTATTACTTATTATTATTATTATTATTAATATAAGTAAGAAAGTCAGTAGGGATAAGTTACAATAAGGAATTGAGGATGATAAGACATTAAAAGGGAAAGAAAGGAAACAGAGTAAAAGGAATTTGAATTGTTTCGATCTCTGGCTAGGAAAGACTTGGTATTTAAGGTGGCCAATATACGTGCCGCACCTCTCTTTCCTGGGACTTCGAACATTTCATTTCCGATTACGGCCACCTAGTATTTCCCGATTTAAGAAAGATATAAGATTTGAAGTATAAGATAAGATAAGGACGCCCACCTGATGATACACGAGTCGTCAGACTGGGTTAAGTCGATGCCACTGCCCAATGGGATGGATACACGAGTTCACCCGGGCAGTTCTGGGTCTTAGGATATGTAGTCGTCTAAGTAGTAGTACACGAGTTACTATTTGGGAGTTATGGCCATAGCTTAGGCTTAGTGGTGCACACGGGATCCACTACGGGCTGAATACACGAGTTCACCCCGGCATGTTTTAGGAAAGTTGTGGTGCACACGGGATCCACAACGAGCTATAGTGACCGGTCCGTTAAGAAGTAATAATGATATGAAATGATATGAAAGGATATGATACGATATGAATATGGAATTGATAATAATATGAGGTATATTACGATAATTGAAGGATAAGATGTATAAGTTAAGCAATATTTATATGTTTAGTATAAGTCTTCCGCTGTGTGAGTGTAGCATAATGTAGGTATGTATAATGTATGTATTTTGTATTGTATATGTAGATTGTACGTATATCTAACCATATTTTGCAGGCATTGTTATACGTAATGTGTACGTACTTTATACGTATTTTGTACGTAATTCTAACCGTATTTTGCAGGTATTCTTATACGTATTTGTATATGTATTTTTGTACGTATTTTTATACGTACTCCGTATGAATTTTCGTATAAGATGTAATAAGTTTATGTGCGATTTTCATGTATAATTCTATGATACTATGTGTTTAGCGGTCCCTCAATTAAGCGGGACAGCCTAGTTACTCGCCACTGACGGTGGACCCCCTCCCCCAGTTTCAGGTGACGATGCAGCAGCTTAGAACGGGCTTCCGATGGTTGGGCTTAAGCGTGGCAGAGTTTAGTTTTACCTTAGTTTTTACTAGAGTGATTTAAGACAACATTACTTTATTTTATATATGATCCCAGCATGTTGGGAAGACAATATTTTCAGTTTATGTAATACTTTAGGTATTTTTACCTGTAATGACTTTTGGGATTATTTTCAGACTTTTAAGATAATAAAAGATGTTTCTATTTTTAAATATATAATTAATGTTTAATTTAATGCTTAGGTAATGATCCGCAAGTCGTTTTCCTTCATCAAACGACAGCTTAAAAAGTCGGGTCGTTACAATTTATCCCAGCCTGTTGGGATTAAACAATATTTCAATATGTACCTTAGAGTTTACTCATGGATTACGAGACTAGTAGTTATGCCTTTAATTAATAAAAGATCAATTATACTTAGAATATGCTATTTTTGTTACATTTATGTTTAGTAATGATCCGTATGTCGATTTCGTTCGTCAATCGACAGTTAAAAAGTCGGGTCGTTACAGATTGCAATACCCCGAAATTTAGGGCCAGAAAATTTCGCGGGTTATTAATGTTATTTTTCTATTCTTAGTCCAAAAGGCCCATTTGATTTGGACTGTTTTATTTTATTTCTCTCTCTTTTATCTCAAATTGGGCCAATGACCCAATTTTTCCCCTCTCCTTTATGACTTGGCCGGCCCCTCCTTCCTTTTTGGGCCAATGTTACTTCTTTTGTTTAATTTAATTATTTAAATAATTTTAATTAATCAAATTAATTAAATTAAATAATTAATTTAAATCTTTTAAACTTAGTCTTCTAAGCCCTATTTTCTAGGTCCAACCTCCCCCATTTTTCTCTCTTTTCACGGCAGCCATGCATTAGTTTTTAGGGTTTTGTTTTGGTTCTTCTCTTCTATATATACCTAAGCTTAGCATGTTATTTATTCCTAATTGCTAAAGCTTTAAACCCTAAAAAAAACTATCCTCCTTTCCCTCAAAAATCAGTCGTGCCATATTCATCCAAAGTGGTGAATTTTTGCCTTGGAATATTTTAGCGATCAGAGGTAACTAGACTAACCCTCTTGAATCTGGTTAAGTTTTCTATATAGTTAATTAGGATTAAATTATGAAAACGGTTAGGAAAATTAAAGGAATTAGTATCATGTTAAGGTTAAGAATTTCGAACCATGTGATGAATTATTATGAAATTTTCTTGATCATTCTATGTAGTTTCTTGAAATCTTTAATTGTTTAATAATTATTTGTATGAATTTATTTCTTAATCAAATATTATTATTTCTTGATGAATTTTTCGTGGGAGTTTCTTTACTGTTTCATTATGAATCATGATTTGTTTCGTGGCAAAATTCGTCCTTTTATTACTTATAATAATTTAATCTTTCAAACCGATAAAACTGTCCAGATTTGGTTTACGAATTTATTAAGATACTTAATCAATTCGGATGGCTACAAAATTTTAGGTGGAAGTCAGTAATAGTGTTTTAAATCTTTTGTTAAATTTTAGTAATTTTTAAAGTTCTTTTTCTATGGCAGAAAAATCGGAAACTGATTACAGCCTAATCTGATTTGTTAGTTATAAAATACCTTAAAAATAGTAAATGGCGTTATTTTTGGACGAAATTTATGCATGTTAAACCTTTAACCCATATTTAACTTCCATTAAAATTTCCAGATTATTCGAGACCTTTAAATGGTTGATCTTAATTTAATTCTTTAAAATCAGATTGCGTAAAATAGTGTAATTTAAATTGTTATATTATGTTTATATGATTAATTGGTAATTATTGTATGTAATCAAATTAAAGCATGATTTTTGTTTTTTACCCCAAGAATGTCGAGTAGGAGAATGAATAAAGAATAGGATTTTTGATCTTGTTTTTAGGTAAATTGTTGTTGTTTGTTGAAATTTTAATTAATTATTTAATTGATTTATTTAATATTTGATGATTGTGTTTATGTAATTTAAAGTATGAATTTTTGGTAAATTACATATATATGTCGAGTAGTCCAAATTGTGAAAAGTAGAATTTTTATCTTGTTTTGTGTAATTTTTGTGATTATTATTGATTTATATGATTATTTGCTAATTTGGGTAATTTAAATATTTGTTATATGATTTTTAGATAAATTAATATGAATTTATTTAATTTTTGTTCTTCACAAAAATGTCGAATGCCCAATTTATTTTTAATCAATTTTTAGTTTAATTTTTGACTTATAATATTATTAGAAGTAATTATAGGAATTAATATGATTTAAGGTTTAAAAGGAATTAAAAAGAATAAGTAACAATATGAATAAGAAGAATAAGATATGATAAGACATGATATGATGTGTTAATTAGAGGTCTCACGATGGCCTTAGAAAAGACAAGACACTCAAGGACGCCCTTTTTGATGATACACGAGTCATCAGATCGGGTTAAGTCGATGCCACTGCCCCATGGGATGAATACACGAGTTCACCCGGGCAGTTCTGGGTCTTAAAATATGTAGTCGTCTAAGTAGTAGTACACGAGCTGCTATTTAGGAGTTATGGCCATAGCTTAGGCTTAGTGGTGCACACGGGATCCACTACGGGCTGAATACACGAGTTCACCCCGGCATGTTTTAGGAAAGTTGTGGTGCACACGGGATCCACTACGAGCGATATGACCGGTCCGATAAGAAGGTTAAAAGATGGGTTTATGGGTAAAATATGGTAAATAAGTATTTCACGGGAAGGGATATGTGCTTATGTGTATTTTCGTGTATATATGCAATGATTTGGTAATATTAAGTCTTCCGCTGCGTACGTCTGGTAAGTCTGTATTTTATTTATGTAATACTGTGTATGTATGTTGTACGTATTTGTATTCGTATGTTGTACGTATTTGTATCTGTATTGTATACGTATTTTGTATGTATTTTCTAACCGTATTTTGCAGGTATTGTATACGTACTGTATACGTATTTTTGTACATACATTGTACGTATTTCGTATGTATTTTTATACGTATTTTTCTACGTATTTTTCTACGTATTTTTGTACGTATTTCGTATGTATTTTTGTACGTATTTCGTATGTATTTTTGTACGTATTACGCATGTATTTTTGTACGTTTTCCTCGTTTGATTCTATGCTATTATATGGATAACGGTCCCTCATTTAAGCGGGACAACCTAGTTACTCGCCACTGACGGTGGACCCCCCCCATTTCAGGTGACGATGCTGAGGTTTAGATTGGGTCTGCGATGGCTCGGGATGTGTGTTTTAGAGTTGATTAGAATAACCGTAGTTATTTGGAGTTATTTCTTTTATCCATTAGTTAGCTGTTCCCAGCCTGTTGGGAAAGACTTCTTTTCATTATGTAATTTAAGTATTTGTTTAGAGACTTTTGGGATTATTATTTCAGCTTTTAAGCAATAAAAGGAATTTTAGACTTTATTTATATTATTATTGTTAAGTTTTATTCAAGACACTTAGTCAATTCGGATGGCTACGAAATTTTAGGTGGAAGTCAGTCACACTGATTTACAGGGCACCACTACCGCTCTCAAGGCAACCCCCGGACAAAGGAACTCCAAATCACCAACTTTGACGATACACGAGGGACACCCACAACACTCCATGACAGTCGCACACACCCAGACCAAACCACTTAGCTCTGTTACCACTTGTTCGGCCGCTGAACCCGCCCCCACACACAACAATATTGTCCGCTTTAGGCCTAATTAAACCCTCACGACTTTGTTTTTTTAGGCTTCCTCTAAAAGGCATAGTTGATGTATGTGCGTTGAAAATTGCATGAAATCCGGCCATTTGGGTAAAATTTACAGAATAGAGGAAGTATAAAATTGAAACTGTAGTTGATCGTGTTTGTTTTAAATATTGGAATATAAAAATTACTACATTTGACCTTGTGCAATTCACAAAAGCATTAAAATAAAATCTATAAATGAAAAATTCTTTAAAATATTAAAAACAAGTTAAAATTTTATACACCATCCGAATAATATATATAATTTTTTTTTTGTGACTTTCATTTTTCATGTTTTTCAATACCATTTTTTATACTCTCTCACTCTCTCTCTACCATAAAATCAATGTTTATTAAATTTTACGTTTGCCAATGTGCTTTTTATATTATCAATATCTTTAATTATATAATACTAAAAGTTATAATAATTGAATATAAATAAAGTACTCTTCAATACAAAACAAATAAGAGCACAAATTATTATACTTTTTTTTCTTATTTATTAGAAAAAATTTATAAGATTCTCTTCTCTTTGAACAATGTTAAAAGTAGAAGTTACAAGAACTTTATGATACAGAATGAAGTATCATTAATTTCTTTAATTATATAGAAGTAAAGATTATAATGATTAAACATAAATAAAATACTCTTTAGTACAATTCAAATAAGATCACGCATAATTATATTCTTCTTATACGTCAGAAAAAATTTACTAGAATCCTGATTTATTGCGAATTTAGAAATGTGAATATATATATATATATATATATATATATATATATATTTTGAAGAGATATATTTCATGCATAATTAACAATACCAAATAAATTAAAGTATTCAAGTTAACTATTATTACATTATCAATAAAAAAAAAAGAGGGACTAATTTATTTATGTAGGGTTCAATAGGAATTTTCTGGAAATCCATAGTCATTCTCGCAACATAACATAAGTACATAATAACATAGCATAAAACATAATTATTCATGATGTAACATGTCTTTTTGATATGCATGAAACAATATATATAGCTATATAGCTATCTTACGTAAATGCATTAAACCCCAAAATAATTAGTGCGGTCGGTTAATGGGCAATTATTTTAATAAACGCCTTTCGACCGTTATTGCTATTTAGAGTGCTTAGTACTCGGTTTCTAACGACCCAACACCATCATCACACGTGTCTCTTTACGTTTGGTCATCCAAGGCTTCCTATTCCACAACAATGATATCTCGTTATTTTAAAATTGTTTAAATGGATTATGTGGCACTCAGTTGATGGGTTGGCCGTTTATTGTCGTTGAGGAGAGAGCTACCACATATACTATGCAGTATGATGAGCTAAGTGTATGTGGTCCCTACATATATAGATTTGAGAAAAAATATTTTTGAAAGGAGAAATATATATAGGGGTTGGAGGGGGGTGGGGGGAACAATCAAATAGAGAAATCATACACTGTTTTATATGCACCTGAAAAGAGGAGAATACGAAATTATCTGGATGTGTCGATGTGATTCGAATTCGGGATCTCACTCCTAACGTTTGAAAGATTTATGTCATTGCGCGTCGATGGCATGGTCTGGCATATACTTCCTCTGTTACATAATACTCGCAACATTTTAACCAAAAAACTCTCACATATTTGGTCAAAACGTTGCGTCTATTTCAAAACAGAGAAAGTATAACTTTTAACATAAAATTTATAACTTTTTATAACTATAAAGCTTATTAACTAATTTGATAAAACTCTCACATCAAATTAGTTAATAAGCTTTATAGTTATAAAAAGTTAAATAATTTTAATGCTAAAATTTATACTTCGTAAATTTTTTAGTTAGAAGTTATCTCGTTACGTGCCGTGAGACTTGCTATACCTAAAAAGCATCGAATGTCAAATATATTCTATACTTCAATATTTTATTTAGCTTGTTAATGAGTTGTCTTTTTTAGAAATCTTTTTAAATGGATAAGCAATGACAAAAGCCATTTGTTATGGATTAGGCAATGACCATATATATGATAGTAATAGTTCTTAGTTGGTGCATGGACCAACAATAATGTTTATATATCGTCAACTTTCTTTGCATACAATGAATTGCCATTGATACTATTTAATCATCTTTCTATGGAAGATAATAACAAGATATTACCAACAATGTAGCATATTTGTCTAATATGAATTAATATGATTCTTCTATAATATTTCCTTATTTTTAAAAATTTTCTTACTTCAATTATTTTGACTTTGAAACTATTTTTATGTTATATATTTTTGGAAATTTTGTTAGAAACCACCTTATAAAATATTTTTTTTGTCAAAAACCAACTTAATTTTATTTTATTTTTTTTTTGCAAGGAACCACCTTTGGTTTAATTTCGGGTTTCGATTTAGGGTTATTTTTGGTGTGGTGGTTTAGGGGAGGAAAAGGAACGGAGACGGCTTGGGGAGGTACAAACGGGGTTAGCCGAAATGGTGGAGGGATGTTTGATTTAAACACCGAAATTAGGCTAAAGGTGGTTCTTTCCAAAAAAAAAAATTAAAATAAGTTGGCTTCTTACAAAAAAATAATTTTAAATGTGGTTTTTGACAAAAAAAATAAAATTTTATAAGGTGGTTTTTAACAAATTTTCCTATATTTTTACTACTGTATCTCTATTATATAAGCCAAGGGAGAGCCATGGTGTCCCCCCAGGAAAAGTCTATTTTACCCTCATAAAATTTCCAAAAATTCAATTATTATCAATCCTAACTATTACGGAAAGTTATTACAATTTTTGAATCATTTAAAATGAAAATATAACAAAATATAAAATTCATAAAAATAAAATAAAAACACCAAAAATCATATTTTTGAATTCTCTATAAATAGACACCCATATTGATGCAGTTTGTCACATAAAAAAATTTATCAATCGATTATTGTAGAAATTTGATAGCTGTAAAATAATATAGTAAATAAACCTTTTCTTTTGTTCATTGTTGTGGAATGACCAAAAGAAAGGAAAAAAGTTTGTTTGTGGTTTTGTGGATGTGTGTGAAAGAACAAACAACCTTAATTATTTTTTGTTTGTTTAAACAAATTCAAAGCTAAGATATATTTAAAATATCATCGCACGCAAAGCGTGCATATAAAGCTAGTGTATTATATAGAAGGAAAAATATAGTTAAGCTCCTACAATCCACATATCAAGATTTTATAATTGTTGATCATTTATTAAGAGATAATGATGGTCAAAATAACTCTATAATCAACGAATTGAAAAGTGTATGACTAAATATGGTACAAATAAAAAAAATACATTCGAAATATATATGTTTTTCACCTTTGGATCCAAGTTTGAAAGATGCCCATTCTGTTTGGTTTTGAAATAATATAGTAGGGGAAAAACTAATTTACATAACAAAAAAAATACGATTTTCCTAATAAATTAAGCCATTATTAACATTAAATTAAACCTCCTTGATCCTTTCTTAAAATGATATTGCTAACAAACACCTCAGTATGCTTGGAAAGTATTTATTGTAATTTGTAAAGTGGTAAAATTTTTAGAATGTATGTCAAAATCATACATCAATCGGTGTAATTAATGTTTATTATAATTTACTGTTTTCACTTTTACTATCTTATGTAACACTAGTGGCATTCGTTAGTTTCTCCCTTCTTAAAAGTGATGGTTGAATTTTTTGTTTTTCTACAATATATGAATAAATCGTTTTATATCATGTAAAATAATTAATGTTGATGCAATCTTAGCATCTACTCCCTCCGTTTTTTAATAGATGTAACATATTGAGTTTGCATACTTGTCGAGACACAACTTTGACCAACAATATCTTTAATTGTATAATTGTAAAAATTATATTATAACAAAAATATTGGAAAAATTAATATGAATAATCCCAACTATTGGAGGTCTTCGTTCTAATATTAATCCCAACTATAGGTTATTACACTATAATCCAAACTATAGGAGTAATTTTATGATATTAGTCCATACTAACTTTTGTCCGGCTCCGATTTCCTTCGTAGAAAGCTAGGGAAGAAGGTATAGTCAAAGTACAATAAATAGGAAAAGAAGAAAGATAACGAAAATTTTATGAATTAGTGACTGATTACAATAGATTAACTAAGTCAATGGACTAATATCATAAAACAACCCCCAAAGTTTGGATTATACTGTAATAACTAATAGTTGGGATTAATATTGGAAGACGTCCCATAGTTGAGATTATTTATATGAATTTTTCCAAAAATATATGGATAGTGTGTACCGAGTTGAATCCAAAAATATATATTTTACCTTATGTAGTCAAGTGTGTTGGATGAATACTGCCCGAAGTCAATATGTTACATCTAAAAAAAAGAAGGGAGTATCAATTTGCATCTCAAAAAGCTCTTAAATTAGAACCCTATGTTTTTTTAGATTGTATTAAAGCTCAAGTGGTGGGAGCTAGAAGCCAGGTATAGGCGTCATACATTCGATCCTCACCATTTCTCCCCTCTCCTAATGTAAGGGCACTGTTACTGAGTACTCCGTATAAAATATACTCTCTTCATAGCAGAATAACTGCAACAATATGACATAAAATAGAGAGAAAAAATATTTAAAATCGTTATTGCAATTAATATGTTATGGAGGGAGGATATGAGAAGTTTGAAAAAAATTTGGTGATTGTGTAATGATTTTATGAAATTGTGATATAGTGTAATGTAATTATCTAGTTCCATTATAATTGCATTTTAAAAAGGAGGTCCAATGTACTACTTTGCCAAGGACCAAAAATATCAGCTTTGCCCTTTAAAATTATCTTTATTTTTATACTTTGTATTATATTATTATTATTATTATTATTATTATTATTATTATTATTATTATTATTATTATTATTATTATTATTATTATTATTATTGTTGTTGTTGTTGTTGTTGTTGTTGTTGTTGTTGTTGTTGTTGTTGTTGTTGTTGTTGTTGTTGTTGTTGGAACAAAACAAATCATCCCATATCTCACAAAAATGACCTCAAAAACTTGAGGCATTCATTCTATGATTCTATAAATCCAACACCTACAACATGCAAAAATTGCTTCACATATGGAGGCGCAGATGGGGGTGTTGGAGAGCATCATTGTTTTAAGGCAAAAGACAAAGCTACCAAATGGGCCTAAAAATAATATTGCATTGCCTATCCCTCCTGAAGAATCTTTGACCTTTTGCTATGACAAACTTTAATTCAATTCAATTCAATTCTTCCACTTACATATATACACTAATTAGCTTGTTGTATAATTGCATAATTACAACCTAACTTACCATGTTTACCTTTCCTTTCAAAAAAAAAAATAAAAAAAATAATAATAATTGCATAACAAATTCTCATGTGTGTAGGTAGTTTAAAACACATGCAAATAAATCCTCTTGCTTTTTTATTAGATGCAATACTTTTAAAATTGTAGACCTATCAACATCGGATCATGTAGGGTGTACGTGTTTACTTCAACCAGAGGTGATCGTGGGCCGGGCCGTGCTGATGCAAAAAAATCAAGCCCATAAATCGGGACGGGCCTATTTCGGGCCTAAATTTCCTAGCCAAAGCCCGAAAATTTAGTGCGGGCTTTTCGGGCTTTTTTGGACCTGGCCTAAAAAAATAACCAAAAAGTCTAATGTTAAATGTCCAAGGCCCGCACGGAAAATTAAAAAAATCGGGCTGGACCCAAGTTCGGAGCTAATCGAGTAATTTCCATGTCCAAAGCCCGCAAAAAACGGGCCAGGTCGGGTCGAGCCCGCGGGCAGGGCTACTTTTGATCAACTCTAACTTCAACTTATATCAAATCTCAATTCACCAATTCTCATAAGTTATCAGATCATATCAGAAAATTTCAGACAAAGAGAATGCATCCGTAATAGAAGATATGTAAAGGAATTTTATTGTCTGAAAAGAAATTAATGCATCTAATTTGAAATTCTTAAATTAGAAAATGATGGATCTAATAAAACGGAAGAAATACATTTTTTTTTTCAAAGGTTTCAACATAATGTTCAATTATCGTTGTCACTTAGACCCTTTTCTTTTGGAATGAAGTGAAGTGAATTAAACTAAATTCTAGACATAGCAAAATCAGACATGCGCTGAACTAAACTAAAATTTCAGGAATTAAGTCGAAAAGAAGAGAGGGCTTAAATATGCTCTCAAGCAAGCTACACATGAAGAAAAAAAGACATAACACTGACAAACCGACACATCTTATCTCTTGCTAGTTGCTACACATGACATGAATATAAATACAAACTTGGGTATATTGTCTTTGAGTGAAAGCTATATATGGTAGTCTTGTGCATAAATATGGACATATGGTTCATAAGAGGCCTTTTTATACCCCCTCAAACATGCAATTCATAATGCATTGCTTCCTTGATAGTTATGTTTCCATGTGCTTGCATTTTTATTAAGTATTATTATTTTTTGGTTTAATTAATATGGACCATACAATAAGATATATAATATATTTTCCTAATTTGAAGAATCCTACTTGTATCTACTTGTATTGTAGTATCAATTTGCAATGCAAGACAACACTTTTTCCCATTTGTGGACCCTTTCTCTTTTGCACTCATTTGAGAAGCTAAATATTTCTAATTCTATATATATATACAAAAATTAACTTCTTTTTTTTGGAAAGTGGCTTAATTATGACTTTGAATTACTTATCTCATAGCCTTTTGTTTTGATTAGTTGATAATATCACAATGACATTGTTTTTCAATTTGGATTTTTTGTTAAAAATCAAGCATAATATATGTGATGGTACACAAAAAATAGAGCATAAGATTTTGATTCCTTAATTAAGTTGGAAATGACCTCAATAAATCAAGGTACTCAAAATTACCCATTATTACAGAGAACCCTAATTTAACACTGCGTATTGTTTTCTCATCTAATAAGGAATAATCGAATATATACTCATTTTGTTAAAATATTCTTTCGGCTTTTCTTACAATACTTTTATGTTTTATTCAATTTTTGGTAATTCCTTTTCCATTATATCCTCCCTTTACTCAATGAACCCGATTAATTAATTTTGCACTCATTCATACGTCACAATTCAATGACATTTGTTATTTCGGATGGTATACTACAAGAGGGGGGGTGAATTGTAGTATGGGACTCGCTTTTCGATTTTTGCGGAATTTGACGAATATAAAAGCAAGTAAAGATAAAGTAGAGAAAAGATAAAGCAACAAGGAACAGGATACACAAACAAGTTAACCTACGAGGAAAACTTCCTAGGCCCAAATAGGAAGAAAAACCTCGACCACTGGGGATTTTGACTCTTGGACTTCTCTTATTAATTATAGGCCAAAACGACTCTGTTTTACAACCTATAAACGGACCTTCTCTTTCTCTCAGTTCCACTAGGAACTTGTTCCCCGGTAACTTGTTCCCCCTGTCACTTGTTCCCCTTGAACCGTGACACGACTTTACTAAAAGTCGATTTCTTCTCTCTCTTTGATTTCACTCGAAATCTTCTCTCTTCTCTAACAGAAAATTCACTCAAATTTTCTTTCCCCATACTATAAGAGTTCACTCAAACCCTTACAATTCCCCCATACAAGAATTCACTCAAATTCTTGTCTACTCCACTAGAAGTACATCAAAATAATACAGACGCTTGATAAATCGAAACTTACAAATACATTGAAGCTAATACTAGAAAACCATAAAGGGATAGGAGAAGGAGATGATTTTCAAGAGGATATAAATTTAACAATGGATGCTTAGCCTCTTAAAAATCATACTCCATTTGAAAGGACTACATTGACACTCTCTCTTTTTCTTCTTCCTTTTCTTATTGTCTGAGAGTTATTGTTGTGTGTAGTTGTTGTGTAGTACTTGGAATATTCTGGTTGCTTTCTTCATTTATAGAATCTCGAAATGCTTTGCCTTGGAGAAGAAGAAAAACATACGTGATCATGGGGTAGTGCATGGAGTAGTGTGTTGGAGTTGTGCCACGTCATCCACTACCTACAAAAACCTTGACCAAGACATTTGCAAAAACTAACAGAAGAAAAATTCCTAATATAAAACTTCATTCATTAATGAACTAAATTAAAACCTCATAACTCTAAGACTCACGTGGGAATAAAAACAAAGAATTAAAATTTTAATTTCTAAAACTAAAACCCACTAAATCTAACCTACGTGAGAAACAAAAAAAATTTAATTCTAAAATAAAATAAAGATTTAATAAATTAAATTCTAAAACAAAAATAAAAACTAAAGACTACTCACCATTAGCACTTACGCATGCATAACCACTAACATACCTAAAATCCAAAATAAGAAACAAAATTAACATGAAATAAAATGTCAACTTATGCGTGGGTTATAAGGAGGTCAAAAATTATTTTCTTAATTTTAATAACCACTAACTAACCACTTCTAAGTTAATGGTTTGACTCAAACTAACTACCTCTCTCCACTTACACGTACAAATAGAAAAACAAATTCCACTAACTAATCCTAAATTAGTGGATTGACTCAAAAACAAAAACTAACTTTTGAATTTAAAATACAAAACTAACTCCTAACAAACTACACGTAAATAATAAAGAGAGACACCTAAGCTACCTATTTTAGTGGGCTTATTAAACAAATAAAAAAACTAATTCTTATTTCTTAATCACACGCACCACACTAACAAGCATAGTGGATTTGACTAAATCAAAACAAATTCCATCTAAGTAGTGTAACCAACCTACACGTATGACCATAGGACCAAGATAGAATTTTCATATTTTAAATAATTTTTTCACCAAAATATCCTAGCCTAAATAAAACACATATAACAAGGCTTACTTGAAATAATTTGTCACTTAAAATATAATACCAAACAAAACAAAAATGTTAGTTCAAGTATATTGCTCAAAATATACGAGTGACATACGAGTCTTATATTAGCAACAATAAATACCTGCACCACACTAATATTAGTAATTCAACACATATAAAATTAATATATAGAAAGGGTTAAGATTATATTTAATAAAATATATTTACCTTAAAATTAGATACTCCTCTAATTTAATGCCCAATAAATATATTTTACAAAATAATAAGTATATATTAAATGAAATATATTTAATACAAATTAGACACTCATCTAATTTATTCTCTATAAATATATAACATAAAATATATCAATAATAAAATAAATTTAATTTCAACTGAATTTACTTTTAGTCGATTCTCCGTAAATCTATTTTATTCACCCATATTAAATTAGACAAATATTAATTTTATCAATGTTTGCCATACTAATGTGTCCTTTCTCCTTATTTAAGTATTCCTTTACTTATTCTAATATATTAACGTGAAGAAAAATAAATTCTTATTTCTCTCCTCAATATATTTGTTCCGATTATTAAACGTCTTCTCCATTTGTTTCTACTCCGAAGCTTCTCATAAGCCTAATATAATTTAGACTTTTTCTCTTTGAAGTTCTCACTCAAGAACTTCATTTATTCATGTCGTATACATCGTCTCGTGCTGGATCAACTGTATATAATTTGTCCAATGGAATGTAATATGCACATCTTAAAACACATGTTAGTTAGATAATCATCATTTGTTTACAATCATCAAAACCATACATAATAACTCATCAACATTCTTTTTCTTTTTGGGGAAAAACATCAATTCCACTTTTTATCTCCTCATTTCATTGCTCACATCGTTACCTTTGCGAGCCTATGGCAATATACATACTTTACCTTTAACCTTCAATATTTTTTTTACATACTCATATGCTGGTAAGCGATAATCATGTAATAAAAATTATAAACTTGCTGGTATGTGTTGTACTCTTTTAATTTCTCGACTCCTCCCTCAAAAAATGTTATTAGTCAATCGATACATATGCCACATTAACTCCTTAATCTTATAAAAATAATTAAAATAGTTGCTTAGTAATTATAACACACTTCAAAATAACTAACATTGATTTGTTCCAAGCAAAGTTTACAACATATCTTAGAAAGTATAAAATTGAACAAGACTAGAATTTGATGGAGCACATAGTATCAAAATCAATGTATTAGATTTAGCTTACATAACTTATTTCAAGAAAAATTGAAAAAAGAAAGGCTACATGTGCTTTGTTAGTTAGTTGGCCGTTTGAAATCTATGATTGAAAATAAAATTTGATCAACGTTAAAAAAACGGTCTTCGGTTGAAAATAATAATGTATCACAACAACACATTAATGAGAGTGAACATGAATAGTATTATGTTGCCATTGTATCTCAACAATTATAGAGCAATATCCCTTTTTAATGTGCAAGTAGTCCCCATTTTGGACCCTCTTAGCACCTTATATATATATATATATATATATATATATATATATATATATATATATATATATATATCCTAATTTGAAGAATCCTACCTATATTGATTTGCTATGCAATGTGTCCCATTAGTGGTCCCAATCTATTGTCATGCAAACATTTGAAAAGGCCCAATATATATTTTTAGATAATGTGTGTGTTATAGTCTTGGCTTTTATTTTAATCTTTATCAAGTGAAAATTGATGTCATAGATTTTTAAAGCAAAATTTAATGAGAATTAGAAACACCTCAACATATATAGGCTTAATTATTCATTTTCTTTTATGGGAAGTGACTTAATTACGAATTCGAATAATAAATTCTTAAATAGAACAAGTGTAGACTGAATTAGTGTATGGTGGATTTAGATCTATCTAGATTTTTTATTTACCGGGAAAAGAAAACCACCAGCTCATTGGCTGATATAGGTCTACAAGTCTTGGAAACAAACTAGACATCTTGAAAGGGATGAGAATCGAATATAAGACCTCAATTTTCATGCCCCATAGCAATTTAGTGCACGTTCAATGTACACACATTATGTTCATTGTCTCACCAATTTCTTTAATTATATTTGTCTCACTTTATTTTGATTAGTTGATGGTAGCACAATAACATTATTTTTCAATTTGAGACTAAGCATAGTAAGTGAGACACATGCTTGTGAAGTAAATGAGAAGTAGAAAATTAAATTTGATTCCTTAATTATTCTCAAAACGACCACATTCATGGTATTTAATTTAAAGCCATCCATTATCTCAGAGAACCCTAATTAAGCGCTAAGTTTTTTTTTTTTCTAATCTAATAACCTTTATTTTTACTACTGACAAGTTCTTGCCACTTTTTCTTACTTTTATTTATTTTATTATTCACTATTTGGTATGTTTTGTTTCCCTTTCTAATGCTATATAGTTTCATTTAATCTACTACCTTCATATGGCAATACTCGCTACATAAGTAGATAACACGGACTCCTAGACAAAAAATGGATTTAAAAAGAGACAGAGTGAAAAATGAATAATTAATTGGGCCCACAACAAAAGTAAATTTAAAAAAATAATAAAAAAGCAACATATGGGTAACTTTTATACTAAATATACTAAAAAATATATTTGTAGCAAGTATTATGTTACAGCCTAAAATGGTAAAAGTTGCGAGTATTGTGATACGAATGTAGTATGTGCAAAGATTCACTTAATATTATATTATACTCTTTCCGTTTCACCTTGTTTGTTAGACTTTGACCATTTTAATTTACCAAGATGTAATTATTATATTAAGCTAACATTGTTATTATCATTCAACCTTTTTTTTTTTTTTGGCAAAGTTCATTCAACCTATTATTTTTGGTTATGATAACAAGCTAGGCTAGCTTTATTCCGGATTTTCAAAAGGTTGGATTAATTGTGAAAGACCGGTCAAAGACTGACTTATTCTTAATTTTTCCTTTCACTAATTGAGGCTATGTTTATTTCATATATTGAAGCAATCATTTACATATTAAAACAAAAATTAGATCAAAGTAGAAAAAATTAAATCTAAAATCATGCCAAGTTAGATTATATTATATAAAAAATAATCCGATATGAACTTTTTATTACAAAAGCGCTCATTAGTGTGATTATTTTATATTTAGATTCTTCTTTATGAATTGGAATAGCAAATAAATTAGATGAAAATTAGTAAAAAATTCATGTCAAATCAGACCAGATAAGTATAGCCGCCTATGTGTAAGTTATAAATTTATGTCCTTTTTATGAGATATTATGGGCAATGATTTAGGCACCCTATAAATTAATATTTACAGCCATTTGTGTGAGATATGAATTGAATAGTATCATACAATTCAAGGTTGTATTGTGGTTCAAGTGGTAAGAGCGCGGTACCCTGGGAGTGATGCTCCGGGTAACCGGGTTTGAACATTATCCCCAACGCGGCAACGCCTCCCCCTATTGTTCAAGGCCCTGAGATAGCGTCTTGACAATTTGTAACCAGATGTTCCAAAAAAGAAACTATGTGCTCTAGGATTACTCAAATTTATTGGTTTGAAAAACATCTGCAAAACAAATTAGAGATTATAAAATCTAAAAAACAACAATTTGATGGATCAGCACATTAGTCTGACAAAAATAATGAATTGTAAAAACTTTATTTCAAGAATAATTGAAAAAAAAAAAAAAAAAAAACTCTACATGTGCATCGTTAGTTAGGCGTTTGAAATCTATGATTGAAAACAAAAATCATCAACTAAAAACCGTCATTTGCTGATAATGTAGCACAACATTAATGAGAGTTAACATGTATTATGTTGCCATTATATCTGAATAATTATAAAAGCCATACTTTATCCCTTTTTTTAGTGTGCAAGTAGTCTCCATTGACCCTCCTTTAATTTAATTTATTTCAAGGAGAATATTTTCCATTATTATTTTTGTTTGCATTATTTAACATTTTATTATACACTCAACTTGTAGTTCATATATATATACATGGTGGGCTTCATGCTTAAAATCATTAAGCTTAATCATGGGATCTTAATACAAGATTAAGCAATATAATATTAGTATAAGGCTACATATAAGAAGCAAAAAGAGAGTGAGGGACAACTCTGTGGTAAGAGGTTCTCTCCAGATTTTAGGAGATTCTGGGATCGATTCTCATTATCGCTCTTATAGCTCTCTATACACGAAAAAAAAAAAAAAAAAAAAACATATAAGAAGCTAAAAAAAAGGAAATTTGAGGAAAAATTAAGCATTTAAATCATTACACTGATTTACGCGTGATTTTGTCATAAAATTTAAATTTATACTATTTTTAAAAAATTAATTTATTTCTTATATGTAGTGCTAACTAGGGTGCATGGATACTTCAATTAGGTAGTCATACCCAAATTGGATACCGACACGATACCGATACGATACCGATACTTCACGTATACCTGATACTTCACTCTAATTTTTTATTATATTTTTGAAAATTATTTTACCTTATTTTCGCTATTTTTCCCGTCTTTCTATTATTCTTTGAAAAGGAATTTACTTGATTATTTGTATTTTTACAAATATAGTTCCAAAATACAATGAATATTTTCATAAAATTTCATATTTTTATATATTTTATGTATTATTTTCTTATTCGTATTCGTATCCTTAATTTTAAAAGTGGTGTATTACGTAACCGTTCTGTACATGTTCTCGAACCCATACCTGTATCCATGCAACCTAGGTGTTGAGGGCTGCATACAACATTACCCATAATATAATTCTGAACATTAAACAATTAATTTTCAATGTGAGAAATCTTTGAAGGTTGCGGATTATCCTATCTTAAGCACATGAAGTCGGCGGAGCTACTAATTACATTCATTAAATCATGTGGAACATAATTAAGTTAGATGTAATCATATAACATAAACTACTATATTAGAATTAATTATGCTTTTCATTGATTTGGTTGAGATCTTGTCAATTACAAGTGATGTGGGAGCATAATTTAGTGTTGTATGTATTTGAGAATGATGAAATTATTTAATCATTTTTATTAATTCTTATTTTATGTTGTGTTAATTAAAGCTAAGAGGGGTGCATATGGCCTGTTTGTTGAATGTTAAGTATTTTTAATAGATAAATCATAAATGTCTAAAAATAATTAGGGTTAACTTGTGTAGAAGATTATCATTTATAATTATAAGCTATAGGGCCTATAGTCTATAGACCCTTAAAATTTAGAACAAAAACCATATGGTCCATATGACTAGTTAATCACATGTGGAATCATGTGGTCGGAAAAGATGAAAAAAAGAACATGGAAAAATTAAAAGGTATTCATATACATGTAGTATATACAATACATAATAAGCCTTTATTATAATTTTTAAATTGTATTAAAAGTAATAATTTAAATTAAGAATGCAGCAATGAATTTTGAATTTAAGTTAACGGTTTCATTCTTGACACCTTATATATGCAGCAATAAATGTTGTATATACATTTTTCTAAACTTAAATTCATACTTCAATTCATCTACTTTACGATAAGTACTAGATTAAGACTTAACGTATCCTCTTCAATTCTCAAGTGTAGTCGCTCGAATAAGCTAAGCACATACTCAGCTCGACTCATTAGCACCCTTTTTTAGAATATATTTTAAATGCATCGAACGTACCCTATAATATCATGTACAAGACATGTATTAGATATTTTTGGCTTAAAATTGATGGGAAAAAAAACTTACACATGGTCTGGTTTTAGGTAATTAAAGAACAATGTGCCACATAGTAGCAAGCTAATTAAGTCTTTTGTCATACCGTTTGACAGCCTGAAAGAGAAACGACTTTTGCTCCCAAAACAGCAACAAACTTTATTTTTAACACAAAACCATATAACTTTTTACGCAAATCTTAACATATTTTACAAAAAAACTAAATATATATATATATATATATATATATATACTAAAAAGTTACAAATTTTGAGCTAAAAATTACATCAGGTCTTACAAAAGATTTTGTATTCACATAGGAAGGTAATTTTATTTATTTTCTAAAATGCTTTTTATTAATATTATTAGTATGTAACATAAGAGTGAGGGATAGCTCAAGTGGTTAAAGCTTCCTTCCCAGTTCCAGGGGATCCTGAGATTGATTTTTATCTTCGCTTTTGTGGCTCTTTTAACACCAAAAAAAGTATGTAGCATGGAAATATCATGTATGTATTATGTAACCGTTTTTATTATCATTTAAGCTGGTCCACATTATAAGGAGGAGAGAATGAAATGGGGTCCAAGCTAAGTCGACAAATCTTGGTAAGCCGAAAGTAGAAGATTTTCATTAGAATTTTTAGGTCTCAAAAATCACGTTATGAGAGGGACAGATTCATGGATTTATTTCGAACCTCAGCTCACTCATAATATTTCTACATATTAACATATATAGTGGAGGCCTAACTTCACGTACAAATTCCATGGCCTCAATTAGGCAAATAGGCATGGCATGCAATCATGTATATTAGTATATAATATATGATATATGATATGATGATATTTATAAGTGATCCCATGATTCTCATGGATAATATGCATGTACTATTGCATGTTAGCCATTAACTGAACGTGGCCTAGTATTGAGCACTAGTTAACCGGCCTTTTTGTTAAATTAAACGGCGTTACACATTTTCTAGATGATGATGCTCACTCTTGAATAATAGCATGAGCATCACACATAGCATGTCAAATTAAGTAAGATCTGTTATTTTAGACTGAATTATCGAAACTGAACGCGGACGGCCTGGTATAGTTGCGATTAATTGAGTATTGAAATCGAACCACAAAATCATCACGATCCTACTTTAGCCATCATATACCCAAAAATACAAACAAAAAAAAAAAAAAAAAACTACTTGTTTCCCTGTCACTTTTATATTTAAACTTATTTTCTACTAGTAGTAATTCTTTTTCCGACATATCGCTAACAAATTTCATAAGAAATATCTCTTTCCTATCTTAGTTGTTCTTTACATAAATGTGGATGCACATGCAGAACTCTATGTACACACACAATCACACGCACACATTCACTACCACCCCCATACTTAAAGGTAAATCTTTTTAACTCTTCCAAATCAATAATGGATCTGAAAATTGAAATCGATCATGTTATCCATTCTACAAATTAATAAGCACAACAATAAAAGAAAGGAAAAATTAACAAAAATAGTCCCAATTTTCACTTATCTTCAATTTCCAGGCCAAAATATTATCAGCTTTTGATTATTTTAAGAATAATCTCAACTTTTAAGGTATTTGTTCCTAAAATAATCTGAAGTGTTATTTAATGTTGCTTTTGTTGATCCATGCTAGGGCTATATATTGTGAAAAAGAAAATAAAAGTTTGGATTATTTTCAAAAAATACCCACCGATGTTGGTTTTATTCCAAGATAATTAAAAATTTGGAATTATTTTGAGAAAATCGGTGAAAGTTATGATTATTCCTTCAATTTTTTTCCTAAATGAAATTAGGATTTTTTATAATTAATAACTATATAAATAAGATATTTAAATTGATCCACTAAACAAATGTAATTATAAAATAAAAATAAAAATTTAGATATATAGGATCTTCTTCTTTGCTTTTTTTAATTGTTAAATATCTCTATTTGAAAACTACACATTAAGATGAATATAAACACGCTATATGATATAAATGCTTTTGTTATATACTCCCTCCGTTTCTAATATTTCTATCATTTATAATCTTGTCATTATTTATCATGCATGAGAGAATCTTTTCAATTAATACTCATATATATAATGAAAAGGAATATATATAGTTAGACGGAGTGTGTTTGGATTCATCTCGAGGAGAACTATAATAGTGTCAAATTTTAAATTTTTTACGAATACATACATAATTATATATTTTAAAGTTAAAAAAGTGTTTTGGAAAACATGTAAAGTGAAAATGAGAAGAACTTAATTATACAACATGAGGAGTATAAAAATAAGGCCAAAGTTCACCTCAAAAAAAAAAGGTCAAAGTTCAGACAATTCAATAGTTTATACTTTAATAGGCCAGACTTGATCAGACCTGAAAAATTAAAAATCATATTATATTACATCGGACTTTAAATTAGACCAGACCATGCATGTTAGACAAAGCGAACATAGCTTATATATTTGAAAACTATTCATCAAAATACTAATATTTATATTTGTTTGATCTTATAAACTAATGTGTAATTAGGATTAAAGTTTGGTAAAATATATAGATCAAACTAGAGTCCAAAAATATAAATAACATCTAATCAACCAAGGCTTTGTTTATTAGGGTCTAAAACATTTTCTCATAAAATATTTTCTTTACTTTGCATCGTTTAGCTTGAGTTGAAAAGTTAAATGAAAATTTTGGACTGAAAACTTGTTTTACATCATATTGAAAAGGCTTTCCTCCAAGGCTCCGTTTGTTTCGAATGAAATTTGTTGATTTGAGGAAAACTTGTGAAGAAAAGAAAAAATGAAATAGAAATAAAGGATAGGAAGAGTGAATAAAGGCGAAGTAAGGAATGAGATAAAAAAAATATGGAATTCTTTCTCTACAGAAAAAAAAATGGTTTTCTTTGTTTAGTGATACTTTTCACCTTAAAGAAAATTATTTTTCATTCAAAACCAAAATAAACAGGGAAAATGAAAAGAAAGAGGAAAACATTTCCATCTACACGTAAACAATGGATTATGTTTAAATATGAAAATAATTTTCCTTGCAACTAAACATTTTCCTCCAAAATAATTTAAATATAAAATTATTTTCCTTACAACTAAATAATGTAAAAGTTTCCTGTTTTCCATGATTCTATTATAACCTATGTTTAAATAATATAGTATGTGATAATTTAAGATTTTAGTGAACGTATTATAGCATTGATTAGAAGTAAAATGTGGAGGTATATGTTAAATTTGATTGAATATTAGAAACAGGTCTGAGCAACCCAATATGAAAGAGGAGAGTTATGTTACTTACAAGTTATAGGAGGTTCCATCCTAAACCAATTGGTAATAGGAGGAGTAACTCCTAGATTTATAAGTTAGTTTAGTCCCTCCTTATCTTCCAGGGCCGTCCCGGAAATGTTTGGGGTCCTGTTCTAAAATTGTAATTTGGCCCTTTATATTTTAATTAATGCTAAAATTCAATACTATTTTGACAACACATGTATGTATCTCAAAGTTGTTTCATATATAATGATATATTTATCTAGAAATATAACAATAACTTGACAGAAGAATTTTTTTATAAAGAAAATAGACCCTTTGAAAAATGGGCCCTATACTGAGGGTCTTCTTGCAAACCTACCTGGCACGACCCTGTCATCTTCCAATGTGGGGCACTCACTAGTGCACTATATGGATTAAACAGTATAATTCCTAATTTGGGTTAGTACAAAAATTAACTGACAAACAGTGAAACAGTTAACTTTACCGTTACAGGAGAAAACATGCTCGTGTATGTTGACCTGGGAACAACAAGAAGTCGTTAGCCTTGTTTGTCAAAAGTTTTGCTTTTGCTGTTTTCTTAGGTGGTGGAAAAAGTTCTTGCTTATTTCAATTCATACTGCCTAACTTTTAACTTATCCCCTTTTTAAAATTGTAATGTAATAGGTGTACTTAGTCCTTATGGCTCGTTTACATTAGCTGAATAGAGATTAATTGAACTGAACTGAACTGAATAGCGATGAACTGAACTGAACTGAATATAATCTGAAGTAAACAAGCCCTTAATTTTAACATTATTTATCTCATGATGCTTGTTTTGAATGTTTTTCGATTCAAATTGTTTTATATTTAATTTGTTGGTTTATATCGATTTCTATTGTAAATTTCGTATGACTCTTTCATGAATAAATTGATTTTTAAATTAAAAAATATATATAGTACGCCTTTTATGTTTATGTCTAAGGAATAAAATGTAGTCATGTTTAATTTCAGTTTGTTGATTGGTTTCAATGTATTGATTATTAATATCTAAATTATATAATATTTAGAAATGAATAATTAAAGTTATAAATAGATAATGATAGGATTTCATTAAATTTGAAAATTGAAGTACTGATTCTAATAAAAAAAAACCGAGAAAGTCATTAATTAGGAAAAGGTCTTTTTTACCTCTAGCTTGTAGTTTATAACTTTGCACTAATTGATGGCAAATTCAGTCCAAAATCAGCCATAGTCCAATCCTATCTGCAAGAAAAAATCCGATTCGAATACGAAAATTTTGAATGTAGAAGGATTAATTTTTATATTCAAGTATGGCCAAACCATATAGCCAGCCACTACACAAAAACTTGCTAGTACAAGTTACTCAAAAAATTATAAAAGTTTCACCCTAGCTTATAAAGATAGTTACTTTATTAGGAGATAATTAGAGCTCGTTTGGTTCAACGTTGGAAGTTAATTTCCATAGGATGCTTCATTTAATGGGAAATAAATTCCCTTGTAAATTTCCTATGAATTGGCTATATGTGTTTGGTTGAGCCTATGAATTTGCAATTGATACAAGAATTTGCATTCACCAAGGGGGAGGTAGGTGATTAATTTCCTACACTTCATAGGAAATTTTATTTCCCTTGGAAATTCTATTTCCTATGCTTGTGGTTAGGGGTGCTTATCGAGCGAGTCGATCTCGAGCTAGAGGTTGCTTGACTCGTGCTCTTTAAGTTTCGAGTCAAACTCGAGTCGATAACGAGTTGCTCAATACTTGTGGTATATCATGCTAATCAAACACAAAGCCATTAAGTAATTCCTAGGAATTTGTATTTTCAATGAAATTACACTCCAACCAAACGACTTTTTAGTAGTGTTTACATATTTAAAGTAATTTTATATCAATTGTACTATCTCTGTTTCTTTTTAATTGTAACAATTTGATATTTTTCTTCTTTATTTTATGTCAAATCGTTGTAATTAAAAGAAACAAAGATACCAATATTATATTAAATTACATAATAATTTGTGACTTTTTTAGTCATAATGATGTCATATCATATTGATAGAAAGTTCCATGCTTACAACGTGTCAAGCTATGGAACAACTTTAAAACAAGGCCAATTAGAATATAAGAAAGTCCTTAATTGGTGGTGATATTTCTTGGGAGTGTTGAAGTGTTGTTTCTTTGGATTGGTGAAAGGATTACCTAACCAATATCTATCTATAGGTTCATTTTTTTATACCCTAATTAAAAAAAAAATCCAAAAAAAAAAAAGAATAATTGGGTCAATCTATTTCATTGATAAATCATGGCTTGATTAATTTGTTGGTTTTCCCCAATATATATATGGTGGTTGATTGTTAAACTCAAATCATAATAAGTAAGCACTTTGTCAATAATATTCTTGTCTAGGGACACATAAGTGGCTTACTAAGCGTCATTGATGATGCTATTTCAATTAATTACAAAGTTGGTTTTTTTGGAAGTTGGAAACATGACAAAAAGTAGTATGTATAGGAATATATATAGATTTCAAAAACATAGATGTGTATCTATGCCAAGATTTTATTGTTGTATTAGTACTTACAAATTAGAGGAATCTAATTTAGTTTTTGAGAGTTTACTAGCTTTTGACCTCTATATATGTATATGATCACCCACTTTATTGAACTGGATGGTGTATGAAATTAAAGAATTTTTTAAACAATTTAAATAGATGATTATATACTTGAATTGTCAAGACGGCTTTTAGAATGATATAAACATATTTAATAATGCATGTCTAAGTTTTCAAATCTATATCCTGATCAATCGAACAAAACCTTAGTCCCATAAGTGGGGTCGATTGCATAAAATAAAGTGATAATGATGTATTCATTATACAATCATTTACATTTTTGTACACATTTTCGTACAACCAAGATAACTTGTAGTAGAGACTTACTCAAAGCTTAGTCACACTAATCGTTATTTACTTATCTAAATAAAGGTATATATAACTTTTTATTTTTCTACTCATCCATTAGTTCACATTTCATTTGCCCTCATTTGGAGCTTTATAATAGGCACAAGCTAATAATTTATCCTAGAGTGTTACCAAGATAGCTAAAAGTAATAATATAAAATTAAAGTAAACATTGAGTACACAAATTGATATATGATTTAGCATGCATTTCAAATTTAAACACCACTTTGAAAATTATATTAAATGCTTATTCAACGTCCCAGCCAAAGTATCTGTTTGCATCATCATTAACGAAAAATTATGTCAAAACAAATGTAATATTCCAGATGTCTTGCAAAAATAAGGATTTTTTTTTTAAATTTTCAATAATATCATTTGGGATAATTTTAATCAAAATACTTAGAAAGACACCTCAAAATCTTTCAAAAGCATATGTAAATATGAAAAATGGGTAAGAAAGTAATAAAATGTGTCAAACATAATGTTATTATAATGGAATAAAGTATTGAGTATCCAAAATGTATTTGTATCGCAACGGCATCCAATATGATATCACTAACTAAATGAAGTATCATATGTGCTATCTAAACTGCAGATTATCCTGTCTAATTTTAGTATAATTTAAGCAATTGAAAATAGCGGATATATAGTAAGAGATCCCTTACATATATAAAAATATATCGCATGCATACCCAAAGTTCATACCAACCCAAATTTAATTCCCAAAGTAATAATCTAGCTAAAATTAAACCTATTTTAATTTTAATTTATTTTTTTTTTATATTGAAATATTTTGCTTTTGTTGTACGTTTTCTATTTCCCAACTGTCATACTAAAATAATTTACTTGCTTTATAAATTTAATATGAAGTATAATATTATTTTAATTACCTAGGTGTTGATCTAGATTTGAAACGTAACGTACTCAATGAATGACTATGCACAACTGCATTTTGGTTCAATAGTGAATTTTGAAAAAAAGAAATAATGTGCATAGATACACTACTAAAAAAGATGGTATTTAAAATGAGAATTTTCATTGCGGAAATGTGACTCCGTCGTAGAAAAATGGCGTCGTAAATGATTTTTATCGTCGTCAAAATGTGATCCCGTCATATAAAATGGGTTGTAAATGATTTTCCCATCGCAATCACGTCGTAAATGAGTTAATTTTAATAGAGTTTGTCAGTTTGGGTTAGGTATATATAAGTTGAATTTTAGCGTCGGGATAAAAAACTGTCATGCATAAAAGATCTACATTTGCGACAGGATTCAGGTCCGTCATTAATGTGTGTATCCGTCGTTAATGGACCAATTTTTTAGTAGTGATATCAAGTAATCAGTAAGATGGTATGCGGGTCTGAAAATCTAATATTTAATATTAAAAAAATTGTAACCTTTTAGCATAATACTATACCAAGCGAAAATAATAATGGTAAAAGTTAAGATTTTTTGGGCAAAAATATCAGTTGTTGTTTTTGTTTTGTTTTGGTTTTTTTTTTTAAAAAAAAAAAATGGATTTAGCAAAATTTCAGCCTTACACTTTTACAAGTGACTCATGCCACTAGCCCAAGTGTGATAAACTGTTATAAAGATATAGACCAGCTTGCACATATCAATTATATTAACCATTATTAGAGATATACATAGATCAACTTGGTCTATATCAATAATAATCTAGTTAATAATTTCAACAATTTAATTAAATATACTAGTCCACACTGATGTAGAAAGTTCATTTAGTTTATTTATTTTTTGGAAAATCTTACATTGATGTCGGTACATGAAAGTATAATAATAAGATGGTCTTTGATAACACAATTTAATTACTCTCTTTGATAATAACATATATTTTGATTGTTATATATGAGACATAATAATATTATGGTGTGAAATCTTGTTAATTTTGCTTTAATGGATATTTTTATAATATGACATTTACTAATATAAATCAAAAGATTTTAACGGTCAAAAGAGTCCATTGGAGATTTCGTAAAATCCAAATGCTGGGTACTGGTAGAATTTTACGAAACGAAGGGAGTACTTTATATTATATAGACGGCTAATTCTGAGTTGAAATACACAAATGATCTATTTTTGAGAAAGTATATATGTATATTTGATAATGTACACTATGCGCTTCCCCATCGCTAACCATACTCTTTATTTTAATACACGTTTTATAAACATAATATTTAGTGGTCGTTTAATTTACTAGCTAAATATTTAGTACACGTTTAACACACGTTTTATAAACATAATATATTTCAATACACGTGTTATGAACATATTTCAATTTATTAATACCTACTCAACTAATAAAAAATATATTATTAATATTAATGAGATTATTAAAAATCCAAACAAATTATTAAAAATTTAAAATCAAAAGGCAACTTCAAATTGATCCGATATATAGTTAATAAGCTTCATGTTTGGATTGATAATGAAAAGTCGAAAGAAAGACAAGCAGCCACAATTATTAGTTTATATAACAAAGCTACTTACTTGTTTAACAATAAGTGTGGTACATATTGAATCAAATAATTTCAATTCAAGTTGTAATAAGTCAAATTCCACAAGTTGATTTTCTAGCTTGCTTTGTAAACCACAAATTTAACTCCTCTAGTTCTATTTTGTTTTTAGCAAGAATTTCATTTTTCTCTTCTTACCATTATATTATGCTAGAGAATACAAATATAAGTTAATCTGTTAGGCTGCGTGCAAAACCATTTGTTGCAAGAAAAAAATAAACGGATGAATTGAAGTACTTACTTTGTTTCAGAATGTTTGTTACGTTTGTAATTTTGGGTACGAGGAGAGTGAAAATTTTAATTATGAAAATCTTTATTATACATAAGAAGAAAACATATCCATATGAGATCTTGTTTGATTCATCTAAACGTGTAGTTATTTATATATCAAACTTTTATAAAAATATATATAGAGCATTGAAAATTGTGCGTGCATAAAGCAAATGTACTCCCTCCGTCCAAAAAAATAATTACTCCACTGTGATAAAAAAAAAAAAAAAAATCTCTCACAATTTTGTTCAAATAAAGTGAAACGGGTTTTTTAGGACAGAGGGATCGAAGTACGTAATAAATATTTTGAAACTGATCGATGGGGTATAAGTATATTAAAACTAACTAATACAATTAAGCATTTTAATTACAAATGGATCTTTCTTTAATTTTATAAATCAAAGAGAACAAATTGATCTTATTTAATTTTGTAATACATTTTTGTAGCTAATCTTAATGCACATATTTTGGTACAATTTAATTGATATGCTAATTTTAATGCACATATTTTGGTACAATTTGATGCTAATCTTGCATGCAATTTTTTTTTTATTGAGTACCAAGGGCTCGTTTACATTAGCTGAATAGAGATGAACTGAACTGAACTTAATAGAGATGAATTGAACTGAATTGAACTGAACTGAACTGAATAGAAGTGTATTAATTAAACTTAATAGAGATGAACTGAACTGAACTGAATAGAGATGAACTGAACTGAATATAATCTGAAGTAAACAAGCCCCAAGCTCTATTTGTTTTATTCCACAAACTGCAATTAATTGTTGATTTTAGTCTATAATTCTTATTAAAAGATTAAGTAAAATGATGCCATTGTTTAGACGTCTAGACACATCTCACTCCATTTTGACAAAGTTGACATGCATGTATGCTAGATTGCTAGGTTGTTATCATATAGTCTTGACCTTTCTTTTACAAATTAACATGAAAGTATTAATAATAAATTCTCATTAATATATGGGTAATGATATATACAGCCCTTAGGGCTGTATATAGGCATTTATTACTTACCTAAATTAGTTTAAATTTAGGAATTTATTGTGAAAACATGATTTGATCGAGACAATTAATGCCTGTTTTTTAAAAAACTTTCCATATTTAGTCTTTTATTTAGCTTTTCCAATAAAAAATAGGCATTAATTGTCTCGATCAAATCATGTTTTCACAATAAATTCCTAAATTCATACTAATTTAGGTAAGTAATAAATGCTTATATACAGCCCTTAGGGCTGTATATATCATTACCCTTAATATATAAATGATGTTAATATCATCTCAATAATGTCTATTAATATATCGATAGTGTCAGTATCTATCTTAATGATGCTGAAATATGTTATTGAACATCTTATCCCAATCCTTATTCTGATTTTATTATCATGCCTCATATTTTCGGGGTATAACTCGGGCCAACAACTAGCTAGTTAATTATTTATATTGAAGTAACTTATTTTAGACATTTAGGTGTATGTTTATTATGTTATATTTTGCACGCTTAGGAAACACTTTCTACACTTATATGAAAGGTCCCACTTCTATTGGATAGTTAGAGACTTAATTAGGTCACTTCTTGGAGGATTAAATTAGTTTACGTACGTAATCTTTACTGCATGATTTAACAAATTACTTTTTGAAATTAATAATAATGCAATATAGTGAACCCTAGCTTGTTGCCTAATTCTGCATTATGTAAACCCTTGTTGTTTTCCTTTACCCTTTAATTTTTTTTTCTTTATTTTTTTGTTACGTGGCTCTGTTACTATGCAAAAGTGGTACAAGCTCACACTAGGGGTCCATTTGGTAGGATGTAAAACGTTTTCTCTGAAAACTGTTTTTCCATTTCACATTGTTTTGTTTTGATGTAAAATATTAAAATGTAAAACTTGTGTTGGAAAACCATTTTCCATTTTATTGAAAACATCCCCCCGAAATTAGAAGGAAATTAAAACCTTTTTTTACACCATAATTGGAAGAAAAACACTCTCCGTCACTATTGAAGCAATTGATTTTTAGTTCAACCATGTAAACAATGAAAAATGCTTAAAGTGGAAAATCATTTTGCATGCAACCAAATAACAGAAAATCTTCGTGAAAATGATTTTTCCAATGTAAAAGATTTTCCAATGCATTGAAAATCATTTTCATCTGAAAACGTTTTACACCTAACCAAACAGACCCTAATAATTAACAGATCAGAGTTAATGCAGAGTTAGTTAGAATAAGACAACTGATGGCACACATATATATAAGTTACTACTCCCTCGGCTTTGTTTCTTTTTGTTAGTTAGATTTTGACTTTTATACTCTCACAAAAAGATTCGAAATTAAACAAACAAAAAGGAATGTAGGGAGTAATATATTGTACTAAGGTTAGATTTCATGACCTTATTTAAATAATACTTCTAATTTATGGCCTGTTCTTTAATTTTTTTAAAAATTTCAATTCAGCCTTTGCTGAGCCTAGTTAGAATTTAGTTTAATTCAGTTCACATTAATTCAATCCAGCAGAATACGACTTAAGTGTATCTACAAATTGAACAATAATGTGTATGTAGCATATTAAATGATGAGAATATATATGAGACAATATAAGACACAAATTAAATTTGGTAACCAAATCAAGATTGTTCTAACTCATGAAGCACACCAAAAGTTGAGGAAGGGAATCTCAACTTTGGTAATAATAGTGTTAATTTTGTCACCTAAAAAATTAAAAAAATGCATGTGTATGTTGAGACGTGATTATAAGAAACCTAAAATTAATTAGCCGCCCTAATAATGTGTTTTAGGTGAGAACAAATCTCCGCAAAATCCAGTAAAGATAATGGCCAGTAAGACAAGTGCAAATATATATAATTGGTTATTTGTAAGGCATATAATCATGTGCTATATATAGATAATAATTATGCCATTTAATTAGCAATTTATACTAATAATCATAATTAGAAATGTGAACTTATGTTAAATCTCTTGCAATTTGCATGAGCCACTAATTAAACATACACAATGACATATTGAGCAATCATATTATACAAATTTTTGCTTGACGTAAGAACAATCACATTATACAACAAATTAATTAAGATATTGAATCAATTTGTAAAAGTTTAATTTTTTTTGTGGGGTGAAAATTGTTCGACGTCATTATATAGGAAGTATTAGAATGAAAATATAATTGAGGCTTTAATCGATTTGCACAATAATGTATATATGAGATACACTCCTCAGCCATCCGATCCTATTTAATTTAATGTAGTTCATTTTGGTTGCACACGTTTGTCAGTACTTTTTGGACTATAAATGTATTAATTTCATATAAGTTGAGTTATAACAATTGAATATAATAAAGCCATAGCTTACAAGAATATATAAGTCGATCTAAAATTTTAAATTAAGTCAAAAATTTTCATATATCTTGGAATAAAACAAGATTATTAGGTTACCTTTGAAAATTGATTTATGAACGGTTGATAATAGCATATTCAATAAATGTAATAAATGCTTATTATTTTCAATTTAGCTTTCTTATCTAGCGCCTTCGAATGTTTGCCTTATTTTAATTTATTAATCTGTCATTAATCGCTTATAACTTAATTTTGGAAATGTTAAGTTACTAATGCTAATTTTTCTATAATAAATTACTCATTTAAACGACGAATCAAATTAAAAAAATCTCGCAAGAACTTTGAAGATTCTCATGAATGGTAAACAATGATAAGATTTCAACAACAAAAAATATGAAAAATGAATGGATGGAGTTTGATTTATAGTAGTGAATCAAATTTTCCTTTTTTTTTTTTTTTTTTTTTGGCAACGGGCAAAGATAAAATTTCCTATGTATATTTATGCAATCTAAGACTATTTAGCTCAAATTGAATATACCAATTAACCATGCATATAAAATACAAAACAAATAGCAATGCACATGTATTCATGTATCAAGACTAGTTAGAATAATTTAGATAGTCTAACATATAAATCAATACATCAACAACAAACTCTATTTACTTTTATTTGCAATAAAACAATTTATACGCATTTTAAGGGAGAGATTTAAGGGTGTAAACGAATAAATTAATTAACATAATTTAAATATAAACAAGAAGTTAGGATGCATATTATACGTTATTGGTATTTTTTCAATAAATTTTTCCATATATATACCCTCGAATAATTTTCATAAAATACTTGCAAATTAAAATAATTTGTTGTAAATAAGGCTAAACTACAATAATGGTATTAAAAGGTCAATTAAAATATATTGCTCTTGACATGCAATATGCATACACCCCTTTCTTTGACAGAAAATTAAATAAATCTATCTTTTCAAAGGGATTACATATCTTTGCATGTACCAAATGTCCACGTCAAGAAAAAAAATTGTGTGCATGTGTATATATAAAAATGTCTATTATATAGGATTTCGTATCTTGAAGTTGATTAGCTTTTAAAAAAATTGATGTGAAATCATTTTAGCGCGTAAAAATAAAGGATTTTATTTATTTTTTTGTACCACGAAAAAAACAACACAAAATTACAAAATCAAATTTTAATAATCAATTATCAGGTTTTCTTTTTTAAATTTAATTGTTTGCTCAAACGAAGTAAAATAATTCTTATAAATAAAATATAGAGAAAGTTATAATTAAATTGTTACGTTCATACTCCCTTCGTTCCCATTTGTTTGTCCTGTTTGACTGTGTACATATGCCAATGCATTTATTTGACCTTAAATATCTTATGTTGTATACGTGTAAAAATTATTATAATAATTGGATATTAATAACGTACTCATTGAGACGAATCAAACAAAACCTCACATGACTATATTATGTTTTATATGTTGAGAGTAATATAGGAAATTCTCTCATCTTATGAATAGTTTCAAGATTCCAAACAAGACAAACAACTGGAAAGGGAGTGAGTACTAAACTTTGGATGATGTTAATTCATGTAAAACCAAAAAATTCACAACAGTGGATGATGTTAATCCATAAATTTTAAACTTTATTCATGTAAATTAAAATTTAAGGGCTTGTTTACTTCAAATTAAATTCAGTTCAGTTCACTTCATCTCCATTAAGTTCAGTTCAGTTCATCTCTATTTAGCTAATGTAAACGAGCCCTAATTTGGTTAATCTTTTCTTTGTCTTTAACAGTCAATTACTTTCTCCAAAAAAAAAAAAAACAGTCAATTACATATATGCATACTTTTATTTATAATTTTATATTTTTATAAAAAAAAATAATTACTTCCAATTTAATTTATTTTTTGGAAATAATGAAACTTTTATTTATTTTTGCATTTTTAATCTCTATAACTATAGTTAACAACTAATCATCATTACGTGTAATAATCCATATGCTAAATTAACCTTGGTTTGTGGGGTTGGGGGTGTCGAACCCGTGACCTCAGAGATCACGAGAGACACTTGGACCAACTGATCCAAGGTCCTTCGACAGTTATTATTATTTTTTTCCATTTTCAATCTCATCCTAAATCTTTCGTTCATTTTCTTTATATACACGTACATTATTGGTAAATACATATACATATACATACATTATTTTTCACTTTATATTCATACATACATTATTTTTCACTTTATATTCTTTTCTTTATTTTACTTTTCAGTGGGTGGAGGGTCGAAAGTAGATATGTTCTTTCTTTTTTTTGTTAGAAAGGGTGCATAAGCTTTAATTAACATAAAAAAAGGTCTGGCCGAGGGCAAACATTGTTCAACAACATAGTACAAATTAACCAGCATCATTGAAAACATCTTCATGGGTAAGACACATATAGGTCCATATACGATAAGGGGGAGTTAAGTCTAATAACATAGAGATTTGATTGCTCATTTATTTATCTCTTTTAATTTCACGGTTTATATATATATATATATATGAATGCTAGCTATTTTTGTGCAAACTGTAATATATCTTCTATTTTGCTCTTTTTACTTATTCTTATTTTTTCTTAGGCCAGGGTAATTTAATTCTATGATGTTAATACTAAATATAATGCAGAATTTTTGAAGAAAAAAATTTAATTAAAGCGTTACCTATGTAGCACATGTAATTCATTTGGTCTTTGTCTTCATACCTGATTCATCCCCGTTTTGGAGACGATTCCAACAAATTTTTTGTTAATATTTGTGTCGTATTCATTTCATCTAATTTTAAGATTTGTCATTTTCAGCTTTCGTACCTGTATTTTCATTTTTTATCCCAGTCCCCGACTCGCGTTGCAACCTAGAGAGGTGAATCCCACGTAGGGCGTGTTCTCTTCAACTTTTATTAAACCTGAACTTATCTTAATTAAACTTATTTGAACTTAATATTTGAATTTATTGGAATTCATCTGAACTTATTTGAAATTATTAAACCTGAATTTTTTTTTAAGGTGTATAACTATATTTAGACCTTATTAGACCTGAACTTATCCAAAATTAACTTATCTAAACTGAACTTATCTAAATTTATTAAACCCGAAACTTATTTTTTTTAAGAGGAAGAGAACGCACCCGTACTAACAACATTTAAAAACTACCTCTCAAAAAAATAAAAAGAACACTTAAAAACTAAAACTACACACCTTTTAGTCGTTTTAGTAGAAGGCTATATATCTAAAAAATATATTGCTTATCAAATCATCATAGTTAAGGTTTATCTTGAAGCACCGCCTGTAAAAAAAATCAATACATCATTTATGCCATATGTAACACAGGCTAAGGCTCCATCCAAATATAGAAAGTCTGAAGTGTGTTAACTAACTATTTTCAACAAATTATCACAAAATTGTATTCTTCCTTGACCCCACCATTACATAATTCAAAATCCATTATTCTAGCTAGGTTTACCTAGTATTTATCGAACTAATTAAGTAATTAATGCAACTATCTTATTAAACAAAAATAGTAAATGAACTAATCACATAGGTTTTGTTGATATTGTCAACAATTTTGAGAAATTGTCAAGGACTTGTGTGTACTTTTTTTATTGGTATAGTACGTGTTAGATGGTAATAGGACTTGAAACGAAACATAGTGCACGTTAATAAATTTAATCTAGCAGATCAGATACAATTACATGAAAGGGATATGATAAGGGATCCTCCCGATCAGCTGCATGCAATAGGGTTAAACTTAAAATTTCACCCCTAACGTTCAAAAGACTTGTGAGCTATAACACACTTATTGAAGGCTCAGCTTCATCAACAAGTAATTGTGTACTTGTATGGTTCCTTGCTCTGACCTCGCTCGTTATTAAATTGTATTTATACTCTCCATATATAAGTTTAAATTCAGATTGGATCGAAAAGATTAGATCAGGTCAAGTCGGGCGATGAATTGAATATAACTTAAGCTAGAAATTAATTATAATCATTACTAATTAATTTTCATATTCGTTTTAGGATGTACTCCGTACCATTTATTGGTTTGAGGTTGGAAGAAAAAGATTGCATCAAAAGTTGAAAAATGAAACAAAGTAATTAGTTTAGGCATGAAAATTTGTCACAAATAACTAATGGACACTTGATAGATCGATAATGTAGCAATTAGTCATGTCTCTTATCAGATCATCTGACGTAATAGTTTTCTATCATAAAATCACAACTGTTTAGCAACGCATAAAATTACGAAATTTGTGTAAAAGCAGTTTAAGCATAATGACTTATTAGGAAGTCGTATTTTTATAAGAAAAAAGTTACAGCATTTTAGTTAAAAGCTTTCTAGTCCAATTATGCAAGCATCACATAAGAAATGATATGAATAATAACTATGGATTCAAGATAAATAGTAATGGGAAACCAAAGATAAAGGAAGATCTAAGAGCTCCAAGAAAGCAGGAATGAAATCCATGTGTAGGGCCTAAAATCCTTCAAAGTGTAAGAGGTGTTACAAGTATATAGAAAGAAAGCAAAGTAACAACGTAATATTTAATTATTTATAGTCTTTACGTGTAAGAAAGTTGCCAAAATAAAACTACGCCATATGATATATATGCTATTAAAAAAAAATGGGTGTGGGGTATTTAATTATCTATTTATATAATACTATACATTTGTATAGCAATTCTTGTAATTTTTGATATTTTAGGCTGTAACATAAAACTTGCAACAAATATTTTTTACTTTACTTTTCTTGTAGGCTCCAATTAATTATTCATGATAGAGTATATAACATATTCCTTGACATCAACTATCATCAGCTTAAACTTTTGGTTGAGATGGTTCTATTACATGGTATCAGAGCTAACGTGATGTAAAGGTCACGAGTTCAAATCTCTCCTCTCTATCCCTTCTAAATGGAATTAATTTGCGTCAGGTATGATGGGCACCGTGCTGCGTTCACATTTCAAGTCCAAAGGACCTTTCATGTGAGAAGGAGTGATAGAATATATATATATATATATATATATATATATATATATATATAAGAGTAGGTTCATGTGAGAAATGTAGTTTTGGTGAGAAGGGTGAGAAGCAATCACAACCCTTTGATCACCAAATGAAGGGCTAAGATTAAATTTGATTTTCCCTCCTTACTCCTTTGATAGTTTGGAGTCAATGTATATATGGTATAAAGTCAATGTATTTTTACTCAATGTATTTATAGTGTATGGTGAATGTACCTATAGTTGGTGCTCAATGTACCTCTAGGTTATAGTTGATGTATTTATCTCTTCTCACATTTCTCACCATAAGAAATTTCTCATTGGAACCCAACCCTATATATATATATAGCATATTTACGGATATCAACTATCAGCTTAAACTTTTGATTGAGATGTTCTTTTAACAATTCATTTTTCGCTCTATGCACCTCTTTAAATCTATTTTTTGTCTATAAATTCATATCGCATATTTATATAACGAATAGATACGTAGCATTTAGTTTCTTAGAAAATCATTTTCAATATATATATATATATATATATATATATAGAGTCAGGATCTGCTAAAAACCTATGTTAAGTTGAAAACTAAAAACTTTTAGTTATGACCGTTAGATGTAGATCTAAGGTTGTGATTAATTTTCGGGTAAAAAACACTAACCACCCAAAGTTAAATTTTTTTTTTTTTAAGTTTCGCTTAGGTTTTTATAAAAAACTACTTGATTGAACCAATTCATTCACGCTAATTTCACAGATTTCACGCAAATTTCAAGCAACAATTTAGGTTTTTGCGCATTTTTTTTAATAAAGTTTGATTTTTTTTAAAGTATAATTCTTCGTATTTGATTTTGTATGTACCCTTGTATCTTTGCATGTACCCCTTTATTATTTACATGCACCCCCTTAATTTAATATCTTTTTGTGCATTTTTTTTATAAAGTTCGATTTTTTAGTGTAGTTTTTCGTGTTTGATTTTGTATGTACCCTTGTATCTTTGCATGTACCCCCTTAATTTAGTATGTTTTTGTGCATTTTTTTATTAAGTTCAAATTTTTTTTTTAAAGTGCAATTTTTCGTGTTTGATTTTGTATGTACCCTTGTACCTTTGCATGTACCTCTTTATTATTAACATGTACCCTCTTATTTTAATATGTTTCTATGCATTTTTTTTAAAGTTTGAATTATTTTTAAGTGCAGCTTTTCGTGTTTGATTTTGTATGTACCCTTGTATCTTTGTATGTACCCCTTTATTATTAACATGTACCCTTTAATTTAGTATGTTTTTGTGCATTTTTTTGTAAAGTTTGATTTTTTTTAAGTGCAGTTCTTCGTGTTTGATTTTGTATGTACCCTATCATTGCATGTACCCCTTTATTATTAACATGTACCCCCTTAATTTAGTATGTAAGATTTGAATGAACCTGGAATTAATATGTACCTCCTTAAATTAACATGTACTCCTATAATATTAACATGTACACCTTAATTGTACTACCTCCGTTTTTTTTAAGTTTACTCAGTTTGACTTTGTTACTATTCACAAAGTCTACTTTGACCATCGTTTGTGATTCATACATAAGATGAAATATAGTCATGTGGGGTCTCGTTGGATTCGTTTCAACATGTAGTTTTTTAATATATAGGTTTTATAATTTTTACAAACACACAACTAAAGATATTAATCTTCAAAGTTTTGCCTCAGCAAGTGTGAAAAGTGAAGTGAGTAAATTAAAAAAAAAAACAGATTTTTTTTTCTCTGACTTTTTGTAAAATTAAATGGACGGTTATGATGGGCTAGATAAAAATCAATGGTCAGGATATTTAGTTTTTAGGTTTTTAACTTATTAGAAGATTTTTACATGATCTGTTCCTATATATATATATATATATATATATATATATATATATATAGAGGGAGAGTAGTATTGATGCGACCATAGATTTAGATTTAGGGGGTTAATAAAGATACGTGTCCCGACAATAACTACATACGTAGAGGACATAACGCGGGGTTACATTTACTTTGCTCTACATGGTTCACACCTCATGCCGCCTCATGCTCTTCAATAGCACAAGCATGCATGATGACTTTACATACATTTTTTTACAAACTAAACTACAAAATTATTATGAGATTGAGAATGAAATTCAGATAGAGATTGAGCATGAGACTTTATATGCATTTAATTTCATGCATGAATCTATGATTCTTAATTATTCTCATGCTTTCAATTATTGTCAATTCCATCACTATTTCTACAAATTCCGGTTCGATTCGGTTAACCTTAATTAGGGTTAGACCGAGTGAGTCGATTGATCTTTACAATTGTAACTAGCTAAATTCGGGGTCATTATATTTAGGTGTATAATGTTATACACATACACACGTATATGATTAGACTCATTTGAGAGCAGAAACTTGTTCTGCCATATGGTGATCAGAGAATGATGAGAAAGACTAATGAGTAATGTCCCTTTGATTAATATATAAATGAAGAGTCGAGATTAAATTAGATTGCGTTCTCTTTACTCATCAATGTATTTATAGTTACAACTACTAAAAAAAATTTTAAAAGAAAAAAAAAAAACTAGAACTAATCTTATTGTTAAAATTATATCTTGCCTTTGTTACATAAATTAGTGAAATATAGGGTGCGTTTAATTCGTCTGAAATTTTCTGATCTGATCTGGTCTGGTCTGATCTGATTTTTTTCTGATCTGAAATTTTCTAATCTGGTCTGAACTGATAAAAAAATCCCTGATCTGGTCTGATCTGATCTTTGGTGAAATTTAATTGTGCATTATTGTAAATGTAAACTATTATTAATATTTTTTAAAATAGAAATAAAAATAGTAATAAAAATAAATAATAATAATAATAATAATAGAAATAAAAAAAATTAATTATAATAGAAATAAAAATAAAAAAAATAAAAAAATGAAAAAAAAAAATAAAATAAAAAAAAAATAAAAAATAAAAATATAAATAAAAAAATAATAAAAATAATAAAAATAAAAATGAAAATAAAAATAATAAAAATAAAAAATAAAATAAAAAAAATAAAAAATAAAAATAAATAAATTAAAATTAAAATTAAAATTAAAATTAAAATTAAAATTAAAATTAAAATTAAAATTAAAATTAAAATTAAAATTAAAATTAAAATTAAAATTAAAATTAAAATTAAAATTAAAATTAAAATTAAAATTAAAATTAAAATTAAAATTAAAATTAAAATTAAAATTAAAATTAAAATTAAAATTAAAATTAAAATTAAAAAATTAAAATTAAAATTAAAAATAAAAAATAAAAAAAGCACTTAATTGGTATTTTCTGATCTGATCTGATATTTTCTGATCTGATCTGATATTTTCTGATCTGATCTGAATTTTTCTGATCTGGTCTGATCTGATCTGAATTTTCTGAAAATAAGCACAGAAGTGCTTATATAAGTTGAATCAAACACACTCATAATATCGCTATAATTATCCTTTTTTTTAATAGAACACAAAAAGTAATGACAAATGTAAGGTAGTTGAATAAGGGTTATAAGATGAAAATTCATTCAAGATATTACCAATTAACATATATACCTCATATTATCTTGACTGTACTTTTATATCTCAATTTTAACCTGATTTTCCTCTAAAAATAAGGTGAAAAATCAAGTAACAATTGATGATGTAGTCCTATATGACGAAGGAGATTGTGAATTTTTAGTTCAACTATTTTCTCTGTTCTACATTACGCGCAATATACCTTTTCGGTATGCATTTTGTAAAAGTAGTTTGAGAGTTTAAACAAAGAGTTGTGAAATAGAAGAAAGAGAGAGAAAATGTACGTAATTCTTATTGCAAAGGTAGGGAAACATGTCATTGACTCATTTTTTTTTTTTTTGAAGGATAATGTCATTGACTCATTGATAGTTGAACATTCCTATATTATTTTTTAAGAATAAAAAATAAATAAAAACCAAGGGAATGTTTGTCATAAGTGACATTTTATTTTTATTTAAATTTTGGGATTTGAGATTTAGAAAAAAAATGACATAAAATGAGTAAATAATTAATATTAATCACAGATATATAGTATAATTTTTTAAGTTGAAAAGTATGTCTTTATATTGAAAATAATTGTAAATTGATCGAGAAGCTAAAATAGTGATCACAAAAAGGTCCTCCTATATTGCAATCAGTTTTCTACCAATTAAGATATGTATTATTCCCTAATTTCAAAAAAAAAATATATATATATATATATTCCCTAATTTTTGAAATATTAGCGTGTTCATTTATCATACACGTACTTTACCATATATATACACACACTCCAATATCTCATGACATATATCATATATGTGTATTATATGTAGAGTTGTCAAATATGACCTGAATTGAAAAATGTTCTAAAATTAACCAACGACCCGATCAATTTAAACTTGAAAAATCAGGCATCTGAACCCGACCTGATCCAATTCACACACACCCAATGACCTAAATGTAACCCATAATTAAGACAACCTAACCCAAATTGCACCCGACCCACATATCATTGACCTAAATCCGAATCACACTTGCATTAGAAATATCTAAACTCAACCCGCATCCAACCCGAAAAACACGTGAGACATGCTACTAGAAAGATCAATATTAAATATATATTCAATTTGCAGTTTATGAGTGGGTAATGGAATTAAAAGTACAACATCCATATCGCAATACTCACAACTTTTGTCATTTTAGGTTGTAACACAATACTTACAACAAATATTTTATTACTAAATTTATATAAAAATTACCCATGTGTATTTATTTTTTTGCTAATTTTACTTTTGTTGTGGACTCAATCAATTATTCATTTTACACTCTATCTCTCACTCTCTTTAAATCTATTTTTTTGCCTAAGATTCCGTATTACATACTTTTGTGACAAATATTGTGATACGGGGTTAGTAAATCTTTTGATAAGATCTGTTGAATTAATTAATGCTAGTAAAATTGTACTATATTTAAAGGCCAATAATTCCTTAGATACAACCATTAACAAAAGGCATATGTAAATAATATACACATGAGATGAAAAGGGAAAAAACAACATAGTAGTAGATGAAGAGTGAAAAAATGAAAAGGGCAATTTTACCTTTACAAGTAATGGACCAATTATAAACCACCCATTAGGCCATAATGCCTTCTATGGACCAATAATGTTATTATTACTTTTGTAATATAATGGACCTATTGTGTCATTTTCATGTAAAAAGGAGTTTGTCTCTTTCTCTATTTCTTCTCCAAAGTCCATAAAATCACGTGAAGATTTTTTCCCCTTTCATATTGGTTTTTTTTCCCCCTATTGGAAAATAAAACTTGGATTTTAGCAATTTCGTAGAAAAAAAATGGGCTAAATTAGAAAATTTTAATTATATTAAATATTAATTGCACGTAACTACGTCTGATTTTGATATGTATTTTAAAATTTTTACTATTTCAAAGAATACGAAATTAGCTATACTAAAACTTTTTGAGGTTGAGAAAAATGTAGAAATGATTTTTGTGAAAGAATAATATATACTTGCTTGGTTCTTTAGTGAAAGTCAATAAAACAATTATTTTCAAAAGATCATATATTATGCAAGTAGACGGATTCGTTGAGATGCAAATGGAGCCATCAATTTATTATGTATTGCAAGTTTGAATTTTTGAAAATGATTGTTGTTTATGTATATATATTTTTTTAATTTGGTTTTTTTTTAAAAAAGGATAAAAAGAGGAATTAGACCATACTTTTTTCAATTTTCAAAACCTAATTTATTATCAACAAAAAAGGAAACAAGAAAATTCAATATTTGTAAAAGCTGATAAAAAAATTTACTCCCTCCATAACAAAGTAACAGCAACGATTTGAGATAAAGTAGAGAAAAAAAATGTCAAATCGTTGCAGTTAATTAATATAATACGGAGAGAGTACATATTAAATGGGTCTTATTATACAAAGTCCTTAGAGCTATATTACCTTAGCATCAATGTTAAAAGTGATGGTTATACTCCAATTTTAATTAATTGGTTTTATAATGATGGTTTGGATCCTTGTATTGCTTTATTCTACTTCTGATTTTTTTCTCCCTTATCTTACCCTTTCATACCGAACCTTTTTTTTTTTTTTTTGGTTGTTTCCTTTGTTTAAAAATGTTACATACTTTCTAGTGTATTTAACAAACTCAATTGTAATTGTGATATATATTGTAGTACATTTATTCTGTTATAAAACATCCTTAGGTTTTGTTTCTGATATAGAACCTTTTTGAACAGAAAAAGTCTGAACTTCTGAAAATGCCCTTATTGATGCATTAAGACCTGTAAAATAATGTTAAATTTGATTAGAATATTATAAACGGGTCTGGGCAACCCAATATGGAAGAGGAGATTTATGTCACTTACAAGCCATAGGAGGTTCCTTCCTAAAATCAATTGGTAATAGGAGGAGTAACTCCTAGACTTATAAGCTAGTTCAGTCTCTCCTCATCTTCCGATGTAGGACACTCACTAGTGTAGCATATGGGGCTCAACACTCCCCCTCATTAGTGAGTGTCATAGAATTCAGAGCTAACTGGAAAGGCAATCAGAAATAATCCTCTTAGGGGCTGGACATCCTATATATCAAGGCAAACCTTTTTCAGTGCTTAATAATACCCAGTTTAGAAGAAACCCACAACCTAGGCTCTGATACCATGTCACTAAAAGAAGGCAAAAGCAAAGAGTAGAAGAAAGTCTGAATGAACGAATTGAATTGAATGAATTGATTACAAAATATTAGGAGCAAAGAGTATTTATAAGCTACAGTAAAATGCTCCTAACTAACTAAAGAAACTAACTGAAATAGTACAATACAAGAAATGTACAAGCTCAACTAAATACATGTATTCTTGTATTATATAAATAATATACAATTAATATGTCTAATACCCCCCCTCAAGTTGGTAATGTAGACATTCCCAACTTGGAAAGCAATAAATTGAACTGTGGTGATGGCAAAATCTTGGTAAAAATATCAGCCAATTGATGCTTAGTAGGAAGATAAGTTAATTGGAGAAGCCCTTCCATCACCTTATCTCTAGTAAAATGGCAATCTATCTCTATATGTTTTGTTCTTTCATGGAAAACAGGGTTTTTTGCTATATAAATTGCAGATTGACTATCACAATTGAGCATGACAGGTTTCAAGTTCTGCACACCCAATTCTTCAAGAAGCCTAACCAACCATGTGACTTCTGATGCAGTAGTGGCCATGGCCCTATACTCAGATTCTGCAGATGATCTACTAATTGTATGTTGCTTCTTAGACTTCCAACTTATAGGAGATGAACCAAGCAAAAGTATGAAACCAGTGATGGACTTCCTGCTGTCATAACATGCAGCCCAGTCTGAGTCACTGAAGGCTTGCAACTTCAAATTTGTTCCTCCTTGCAGTAAGATACCCTGTGTTGCTGTATGCTGAACATAACTCAGGGTGTGCTTCAATGCTTCCAGATGTGTTGTGGTAGGACACTGCATGTGTTGACTTAGAGCTTGCACTACATATGCCAAATCAGGTCGAGTCTTGGTCAAAAAATTTAGCTTGCCAACAATGGACCTGTACACCTCTGGTTCAGGCAGCATACTCCCCTGATCTGCTTGTAACTTCAGATGAAGAGGCAAAGGAGTACTAACTTTCTTTGTAAGATCAAAACCACAAGTGCTCAACAATTCCCTTGTAAACTTTCTTTGACTCAGCAGAAAACCACCTCTATAATTCTCAACTTCCATCCCCAAAAAATAATTAATTAAACCCAAATCTTTAATACTAAAGGCCTCATGTAAATGTTGTTTTAATTTTTTCATGGCCACTAAATCATCTCCAGTAAGTAAGATATCATCAACATAAATAGCTACAACACAAATTTTACCATCCAACTTCTTAATAAACATGCTATAATCATTCTTGGATTGAACATAACCTTGTGAAAGAAGAGTACTAACAAGCTTGGCAAACCATTGCCTTGAAGCTTGTTTTAAGCCATACAAAGATTTTTTTTTTTTAATTTACATACCAAATTACCTGGATTTGGAACACCTTCAGGAACTCTCATGAACACTTCTTCCAAATCTCCATGCAAAAACGCATTATTCACATCTAATTGAAACACAGGCCAAGATCTAGCAGAGGCTAAAGCTAACAAACACCTCACAGTACTCATTTTTACAACTGGGGAGAAAGTTTCTAAATAATCTATACCATGTTTTTGCCTAAACCCTTGTGCTACCAACCTAGCTTTGCACCTCTCCAAAGACCCATCTGACTTCAACTTTATTTTATAAACCCATTTAGAACCTATAGGCTTCTTACCAAGAGGAAGACTTGTCAAAACCCAAGTATTATTATCATGCAAAGCTTTTAACTCTCTGTCCATGGCCTCTCTCCAACACAAATGTCTACTTGCTTCTTTATAAGATTCTGGTTCTTTGATCCCACAATCCTTAGGCAAAAGGGAAGAGGATTGCACTAAATTACACCAATGAGAACTCTTGGCTATTGTTGGGCAATGATAATCATTCAAATAGCTAGGGGGATTATGTGGTCTAGAATACCTTCTCACATTGTCACCAGAACAAGAACCATTTTGTGGAAAATATGAGCTGAAATCAACAAGAAGAGAAGGACCATTGAGATCTTGGGTATGAGGCAGAACCATATCAGTCACAGAAGACTGATGTGGTGAAAAAGATTGAAAATCTTGAGAGTCACTATGAGCAGAAATATCAGAAGAATTACCATGCTCAAAAGACTGATAAAGGATAGGTCATGCACTAACCCTTGGATAGATCTTAATAACGCTCATTCAATGCTTTGTTCATTAAGTAGTCAGAAAAATGTCAAAGAAAGTACAGAATTTAATGATATAAATGGAATCAGATACCTAACAAAATGAGCTGAAACTTTCCTTTTCTAGGCGTACTATCTGTTAGGTGATGAAAGTTTTATTGCCCTTGAGGACATAAGATCTTTGCCACAAAAATGCCTTAAAAATCCAGAGACCCTATTTTGTGAGGCTTTGAGGTACGTAGATCCATATTTTCTTTGCGAGTTGGGCCTGCCACCTTGGTGGGCGTAAACAATTTTAAAGAAGCGTTATTTAACACATGTTGTAAAACGATGTAACTGTAGAATGTGAAAATTGTATATTATTATGTTCATGTGTTTGTATTCCTTGATAGAGTATAAAACTAATTCATGGGTTTCAACCACGCACTAAACTAGTTTAAACTTTTGGATGAAATGATATTTTGACGTCATATTAGTGCTAGCATGAGAAGAAGATAGGTAATTAAGGAGTTCAAATCTAATCCACCTCTATTTCGTTTCAAAGTGAAATATTTAGCATTGGGTGATGGAAGACCCATGCTTCATCCACTCTTCAAGTCTAACTGGCTCTTGTGTTCTGTAAGAGGGTGTGATAAAATATGAGACAAAATCATGGGCTTCACCCATTATAAGCTTTTGGTTGAAATGTTTATTTGACATGGTATCAACGCCACTTACGCCAGCATGATAAGTAAGTAACAAGTTCAAATCTCATCCACCCCTCCCTTCAACATGGAGTACTAGCCTTGTATGCACGTTTTGCGTGCGATATTATTTTAAATGTGTCTTTTAATTTGTCTAAACAAACAAAAAAAAGAAGGTTATTTGTTAGAAAAAAATGAAATATTTTTTAAATTCACACTCATTTACATAATCACAAACAAACTCTTCCCTTTTCATTCGGGCATCCTACAACTAACAATGAATAAAAGAAAATGTTTATTTACTATATTCTATCAGCTATCAAATTTCTACGATAAACAAAATGTAAAAAATTTATGTGATAAACTATATCAATATGAATTTCTAATTATAGGAATTCAAAAATATGAATTTTGGTTTTTATATATTAATTTTTAAGTGAGTTTTATGTATGTTTTGTAATATTTTCATTTTAAAAAGTTCAAAATGGTAATAACTTTCTTTAATAGTTAGGAGTGATGTTATTGAATTTAATTTTAGAAACTTATAAGGGTAACATAAACTTTTTCAGGGAGACACCATAACTCCCCTTTGGCTTATATATATAGATATTTAGCGTTGCGTAATAGGAGGTCCATACTGCATCGACACTTTAATTAAGCCTAACGGGTTCTCATGTGAGGAGGCACAAAAAGGTATAAAATCAATTCGTAAGCTTCGACCATGTATTAGTTTAAGCCTTTGCTTCTGAGATTATCTTTGACATACTTTTGCAATAATTTAAAATTTTTGAAGTTCTACATTAAATACATGATACTTCCACCGTTATTTTAGCTCAACCATTTTGACCTTTTTCATTTGACATTGCATGACCTTTAATTATAAATATCTAGCTCTCATCATATGTGAGTGAACATCATGACAAGATGAGAAAATTAACAAAATTTGAATTAAGTTATTTATTATCATTATATATATAATATAAGTCAATAAATGACGAGGCATTGTAGCCTTGTAAAATGATGTCTTGTCTACTTTATACCGATAGGTGTAGTTCACATAAACGTAGCTTCTTCTTCTCCTTTCTTTTTTTTCCTTTCTCAAAATGAGTACAAACAACAAAGATATATATAACACAAATAAAAAGTAAAAGCGAAATTGAAGCAACTAACCTTGCCTTCATCTAATGCATGATTCATATCCTAGCGAAGTAATGCCAACAAAATTATGACAAAAAAATAATTCAAGCCCACGAGGGAGGAGATGAAAGTTGAATGAGTGAGAAAATTATTTATGGAATTGAATTTTAATAGACAGTATAACATATTCCTGGGCCTCAACTATCAGCTTAAGTTTTTGGTTGAGATGATCTTTTAACATGGTATCAGAGCCAATGTTATTCTTCCTTCTAAATGGAATTAATTAGCATCAAGTATGATGAGGCCTTTCATGTGAGGGGGAGTGTTAGAGTATATAACATATTCATGTATCTGAACTATCAGCTTAAGCTTTTAGTTGAGAGGCGAGAATTGATCTCGCATTTCGAGGATGGGATCGGTTTTCCTTGCACCATTGTGTTGTGAATCAACCAGTAATGTTTTTAATTATACTATTTGAAGCTTTACAAATGTTTTTATGATTATTGAAGTTGGGAAAATATGCGATAAACCCTTGATAGATTAGATAATATGTACTTCCCTCATTCCAAAAAAAAAACTTACAAACTTCCTAGAGCCATGTTTACCAGTGCGAATTAATTAAACTATTAATGTCTTTATTAATTACATTGTATAACAACGTGGTATAAAATTAAATATTAATAAACTACATACTAATTAATTAAATTAACCCTTATCTTGTATGACGTTCTATAAATTTCTATACAAAACCTAATTATATGCATGGGTTACTATGAATAGTGCTAAAAATGCAAAAGGTATATAAAATGTGGTGAAATCTTATGACATTAACTCAATTGAGATAATAGCTAGCTAGTACATACATACCAAAAAAAACAGCCTAGTGAATTTTTGTTGCTATTGAAGAAATTAAAATTAATACAAAATCCGTACCTTTCCCGCGTTAAGCTAGTCCATAAAATACAATTTTGTCTCACTTATACTTTAAACCCCCATATAAGTGATTTCGAGGAACTCTCTCAACCCCGTAAGTATAATATCACCTCTTGGCTCTTGCATTATATGTGTTATAGTTGTGTACTTCATATATAATTATATGGACCATGAAAACATGTGTCCTATTTATTCCTTCTTCTAAGAAATATCAAATCAAACTTTGAGGCTATCAATCCTATTATTTTTGGCAACATCAATCCTAATTGAGTTGCCCTATTTTAGATGTAAATAGCAATTATTACTTGATTTGGGGGGGGGGGTCATAATTAATAATAAGTTGAGTCAAATTGGATTAGTGAGCCAAGGCTCGATTATTATTTGTAGGAAAAATAAGATAATGAGAAGAAAAAAAAAAGAATTTAGATAGTACAGAATCTTTTGTCTAACAGTTTGATGATCGGACAGGATTTTTAGCTTTGAAATTGTAATTTTTTAAATATAAATTTATACAGTAACTTTTTTGCGTAATTTGTTAAGTTTTATCTAAAAAGTTATGGATTCTTTCTATAAAGTTACAATTTTTTAGCGAAAAATTATCTTGTCAGATCGTCAATCTAATCATATTACAATGACGGTCTGGCAGTAGATTTGCTATTTATATAAGAGAACGTATGTGTAAGACGCGACTAACCATAACATTTGGTCAGGCTACTTTTGACGCATCTAACTGAAACTCTACTTTTGACACATCTAACTGAAACTCAAGCTTATTTAATTGAAACTCGAATACGGAAACTACAACTTATTTTATTGAAACTCAAATACGTACAGGTAATTAAATGAAACTCAAACGTATTTAACTGAAACTCAAATACATCTCAAACTTATTTAACTTAAACTCAAATACATCAGTAAAACACAAACTTATCTAAATGAAACTCAAACTTATTTAACTAAAATAATCCAAAATTACTTAATTAAAACTCAAACTTATATAATTGAAACATATACATTATATAACTAAGGAATATTTGATTTTAATAATCCAACCTTTTAGCCATTCGCAAATAATAATCCAACCTTTGTACTAAATTTCATAGAGTGAACCAAAACCAAATTTTAGGTGTGATATTGGAGCTAATTTAAGTGTTGTTTGTGTCTTTAGGTAAGTGGTGAACAATATTAGCGCTAAACTACCCAAACACTACTAGTACATATAGCAACTCACTTCACTTCATCAATGCTATTCTTTTTTTCAATCTGCAACAACAAAATTAGTAGAGAGAGAGAGAGATAAAGGGTTCTAACAATGGCGTCGATTTCCTCCATTTCATCTTCAATGACTAATCCCTTGTTCATCAATTTCAGAGTTTCACTACTATTCAACGATTCTTCTATAAAGTGCGTGCTTTTTCATTAAAAAAATAATGTCAGCGACAATTATAAATTACAAGAGCCTATCACTAATCAACTAAGTTAATTCGTGTATGATATTTATGTATGATATTATTTGATTCAATCCCTTGTTTATTATCAATTTCAGAGTTTCACTGCTATTCAACAATTCTTCTAGAAAGTGTGCTTTTTCATTAAAAATAATGTCAGCAACACTAATTAAATTACAAGAGCCTGTCACTAATCAATTAGCTAGGTTAATTCGTGTCTAATATTAATATCTGATATTATTTGATTAAGTTTGTGGCAGTCTGACACAATATTTTCTCAATTATATAATCATATTACCATTGATTGAAAAATTATCTAAAGTTCAAGTCACCATATATATAGCATAGGGACATCTACAACCGACCAGGGGATGACCAAATACATACACACAAAAAGAAGAGAAAACCGGCAGGGGAATTGAAGAAAAAAATAACCCATTATATTACCCATGACCCATGGCATTCTAAATTCTAACCAACTACTAATCACATGAAACACAATCCCAAAAAGTGCACTATCAAAACATATTATATAATGGGATATCTCACATGCTGCCTCCTCAAATTATTCCACTTAGAATTGGGAAAAAAAAAAAAAAAGTTTTTTCACTCTATTTTAGTTTGGTTTAACTCCCCCAAATAACACTCGTTCATGTTGGGTACTACACTTTATTCTCTTTGACTATTTGATGATAATATCAACCGTAAAATTATACTCCATCTATTTCTTATTGTTGTTCCTACTTTGAATTTTAAAACATTTTAAACTCAGTTAAAAAAAATTAATATTTTTTATAAGAAAAAATTATAATCAAGTGGAGACTTATTTGATTATTCTCAACAAGTACATACTTTTTAGTTACATCAGTTAAAATATTACTGACCAAATATATGTATTGATTGTACACGTTTATCAAAGTATAGGCAGAAAAAAGAAACAAGTGGAGTAACTTTTACGACAAAACGTTTTTTAAGTAAGAAAATCATCATTTCTGAACATAAAGTACTATTTTCGGTATGAAAAGTTAAATTGGCATAAAATTAATTATCCCGTCAAACTATGAGATAGTACATGTCAAATCTCAATAAAAAAAATTACAGTATTAAGCTTATAGTTGAGGTGCAATATTATATTCTATATTCTATCACCCTCACCCCATATGAGATATTCTTTGAGCTTGAAATACGAATACAGCATAGACCGACTAAAGAAAGTATGGATAAGATTCGAGAAATAAAACAAATGACCTCAATCTGACATTAGCTCTGATACCACATCAAATAACCATTCTAACTAAAAACTTAAGCTTTTGATCGGGATTCAAGATTATGTTATATACTCGATCCAACCTCTGTCTAACATGACACCAACAGAAGAATGGAATGATGAGAAAGAATAAAGAAAAAAAAAAGGGTAAATCAAAGAAAAAAAAAATTGTAGTCGTGTCAAAATCCAAAGGAGCAATGGAGCATAGCCCCTCTCTCTTTCTTATTTCTCTTTTATTTTTTTTAATCTCTTTTATTTTCTCTTTATAATAATGAAAATATAATAGAGTAGCATCACAAACAATTTCCCTCAAAAAACTAACACGTGGTCGTTGATTACATACACAAAGTGGGCCCCCACCTTCATTCCAATTCCCCTATATATACACTTCTCTCTCTCCCTTGCCTCTATGTCCCAATTTACACTCTTTTCTCTTCTCTCTAATTCTTCTTTTTCTTCATCTTCTTTTTCAAATATTGAATCCCCAAAAATCAAAATTAAATTAAATGAGTATGGCTGCAACAAATAGTACCAATTGGATTATAAATCCCAAAATCCCTTCATTGAATAATAAAATATCAAATCATCCTCACTTTGTAAATTCTTCACTCAAATCACCATTACTTGATTCTCCCACCAAATCATCTTCTTCCTCAAATTCAACAATAACCCCAGCAAAGAAAATCAGCAATTTCCCAAAAGAAAATCCCAGTATTTTATTTCCTCAACCAAATGAAACTTCGAAAAATTCGAAATCTCATCGTCATCAATGGAATCCGTTTCAGAAAACTGCTGCTGCTGCTCTTGATATGGTTGAGAAGGCATTAAATTCATTCGAAAGTGAACATCAATTACCCAAAACGGCTGACCCACGGGTTCAAATTTCGGGTAATTTTGCTCCCGTTTCTGAACAACCCGTTAAGAGTAATCTCTCTGTTACCGGGTCGGTTCCTGATTGTATCCGTGGTGTGTATGTACGAAACGGGGCGAACCCACTTTACGAACCGGTTGCGGGTCACCATTTCTTCGACGGTGATGGGATGATCCACGCCGTGAAATTTGAATCAAACGGGTCAGTGAGTTACTCTTGCCGGTTCACCGAAACGAACCGGTTTGTTCAAGAACGGGCTTTGGGTCGCCCCATTTTTCCAAAGGCAATTGGTGAGTTGCACGGGCACTCTGGTATTGCACGGCTGATGTTGTTTTACTCCCGTGCATTGTGCGGGCTTCTTGACCAGACGCACGGGATTGGGGTGGCTAACGCCGGCGTTGTCTATTTTAACGACCGTCTTCTCGCGATGTCGGAAGATGACGTTCCGTACCATGTTAAGGTAACGCCGTCAGGGGATTTAACGACGGTTGGACGGTACGATTTTGACGGGCAATTGTCAAGTACTATGATAGCCCACCCGAAAGTGGACCCTGTTTCGGGTGAAATGTTCGGGTTAAGCTACGACGTCGTAAAACGTCCGTACTTGAAGTACTTTTGGTTTAAACCCGACGGGACCAAGTCGCCCGACGTGGATATCCATCTGGATGCTCCGACCATGGTCCACGACTTCGCAATGTCGGAAAACCATATAATAATCCCGGACTCTCAAGTGGTGTTCAAGTTGCAGGAGATGATTACGGGTGGATCCCCCGTGGTGTTCGACAAGTCGAAGACATCACGGTTCGGGATCCTCCCTAAGCACGCGACCAGAGGGGAAGAGATCCAGTGGGTCGACGTGCCCGACTGTTTCTGCTTCCACCTCTGGAACGCGTGGGAGGACGCTGAAACTAATGAGGTAGTTGTGATCGGGTCCTGCATGACCCCTGCGGACTCGATATTTAACGAGTCCGACGAGAATTTGTCCAGCGTGTTGTCCGAAATTCGGCTCAACACGGTTACTGGTGTCTCGACACGACGTGAGATTGTGTCGGACACCAACCTAGAAGCCGGGATGGTGAACAGGAATAAACTAGGAAGGAAAACCAGGTATGCCTACCTGGCTATAGCCGAGCCCTGGCCTAAGGTCTCGGGATTTGCCAAAGTAGATTTGCTAAACGGTCAAATCAAAAGGTTCATGTATGGTGAAAATAAATACGGGGGCGAGCCCTTGTTTGTTCCCAACCACCCTAACTCTCAACAAGAAGACGACGGTTACATTCTCACTTTCGTCCACGACGAAATGAACTGGGAATCGAAGCTTCAAATCGTCAATGCCGCCACTCTAGAACTCGTTGCCACCGTCGACCTTCCGTCTAGAGTGCCTTACGGGTTCCACGGCACCTTCATCAGTTCCAATGATTTGCAAAACCAAGCATAAACTACGCGGTAATTTTCTACATACAACTGATCGTACCACTAATGCTATTCTGTTCGTTCCAAATTAAATGCTTCATTTTAGCATTTTATTTGACTAAAACAGATTAGTATTGGAAGTGCGGTAAAAAAAAAAATGTTAGTACGGTGAAAATGCCTCCAATTACGTAACGATGGGGTAAAATATATTATTTTTTTTTAGTTAGTTAAAGAGTGAGAAGATTATCTACCAGAGGGATAATTGCAGATATGTCCCCGGAGATTCCTCACTAAAAATCCTTTTTTGAGAGGATTAAGTCAAGTTTTTTTCGACTTGTTTTCCTTTATTACCACTTTTTTTTTTATTAATTATTTAATTTTGGAAAAAAAAATTTGAAAAAAAAAAGAAGAAAGATTCAAAAGATCAGCTTGTAGCTTTTTAGGATATATAAATAGAGTAGAGATGAAGCTCAGCTGGTTTCTGTTGATTCCTTTCAATCCTCTGTGTTGTGCATGAAGTATATAGTATATTAGTATATACTATTAATCCTAAATAATGAAACAAAAATTGGCACAGTGTATATTTTTTTAATTATAAAATCTTTGTTTTTTTGTATACTCTGTTTTTTTGTGAGTTATGTTTATTTTTCCATGTATAAAAAATAACAACAATATTTTCTGACATGCTAGTTTTGCCTCTTTAGGTGAGCACAAATACAAAATGCCTGTATGTATAAGATCAAAAACTTGAGTCAGGAAATTTCCTGACTTGTTTGGCCATTGCCATTATGTGATTTAATACTAGTTTGGAACATTAGTCAAAGTTCAAGCGAACATCAAAGTTCTAATACGTGTCAACACCACATAGCGTCGGGTTCTGATACAGTGTCACTGTGTTAGTACTGTGCACCTTGTAAATGACAGGATGTAAGTTCAATTTTCGTCGTCCTTACTTTTTCTGCGAGTAATTCTAGATCGGTTTATTTTTCCTGTGATAGAAATCTTGTGCTAGAGCCTAATTATACACACGTACGCATACAAATGAGATAGAAGTCTTGTGACAGAAGTCATGTGCTAGAGCCTAAATGAGATGATGAGGTTCGGCCATGGTGTTGCAGCCGAGGAAGAAGAAAGGTAGAAGAAAAGTAGAAGCGAAAAAGAATGAGGTTTAAGAGGAAATTAACCAAAAAGTTCTGATACCACATTAGAATGTTTGCCGCCAGATGGTGTTCATTAGAAAAAAGGATTATATACAACTTAATGCTAGGCTAACATAGGAAACTAGATAATTACAAAGTAAGCAAATAATTACAAAGCGATTATATACAAAAATAGAATATTGAAATATTCTATTGCTTATTAAAATATTCTATTGCCTATTACATACCAAAAGGTGATTGAAAATTGGTGCAATGTGAAGGTTATTTCGCTTTCTGAGTGTTAGGTTTGATTTTTATCAATGATAGATCTTTTCCCTCAATCTCCCCAAACAATATGCCAGCCTGATTTGAGATGAGTTCAAGAGCTGATGTCTAATGCTATCTTTCGTTTAAAATATCTTTTTTTATAAGGAAATACGTAGTAAATAAACTAATACATAAATTGCAAAAGAGTTGGCTTGTCATATTGCTTGGCAGAATAATAAGAGGGTGGGATAACTTCTACAGTTTTGTTAATAGAGTTCTAGAGCTCATTTTAGTTGATTTTATTCTGTAAGAGAATTATATATTTTTAGGAAAATTCTCATTGATAGCATGTAACTTTAAGAATTTCAACTACAACCATTATTTTAAAATTTCATTGGTAGCCTTATACTGTTGAAAATTCTTAAAGCTAATCATGTGTCGCTTTAAGTTTGACACTTGTCACTTTTTTAAGGACTACAGTTAATTAATTGTAAATTTGTAACGAGTAAATTGTGCATAATGCCAAGAAGACATTTTAATGGACATATATAAGTCATTATTATCTGAATGATTTTGGAGATATGTAGTAAATACTATTAGCCTATATTGTTGCAAAATGTACAAAATAAAAGGGTTATTTGAAATGATATCTTTTGTTGTAAGTTTTCAAAATCGATCTTTTAAGTGAAGTTACATTATTGAATGACATTAATTATTACGCGTACACGTCGATCTCGAAAAAAAATGGCAAAACTCGAAAAAGCGACTTTGTGACCAACAATAATTACTTTGAAAGATAAAACGAATGAAATTCTTTAACAAAAAAAAAGATTCAAATAGAGAACAACATATATGCAAGTATGTGATTGAGTAGTTCACGTACTAAGAGCAAATGAAGTGCTTCTAATGACATTTTTTTTAGGAGATAATGACTTATATGATTAGTAAGTTTTTGTTTTTATTTGATTTTTATCTTGGCTTTTGTGTTGGTACTCCAAAGTTAATGGTGCATTGGTGCTACACCCATCCCCACAGCATATGCTAAAGTTTGTTACACCATTGCAACCAATGAAGTGCATTCAAAATCATTGAATTGCTTTTGCATTTTGTCATTCCTTCCACAACAAATTAGCCTATTCATCTTGCGTAATTATATTGTTGCTAGGTTTTAGTATAATGACATGTCAAAATGGTTAAGTAAATTTGATGAGAAAAGGTGACGAATACCCACAGATTATAATAAACATTGATTATATCGATCAACGTAGAATTTTAGCATGCATTTTAAAATTATTACCAATTTAGAAAATGTACAACTTAACTATTTATCCAGCGCCGGGGGGTGGGTGGGGGGAGTGCTTATTAGCAATATGCTAAATTGATGTATATTTCAAAAAGTACAACTCGGCTAAATAGAAACATTTAATGCATATATATAATAACATATTTGGGGTGAAATCTTAAAGCTAATACTTTACTAGATATTTTACTCATTACTTATTTTTTCCAATCTCTAAAATCAGTTGTCACCTTATTCAACAATCGAATTATGTTATTTACTGTATCTATTTCATAGAGTTCTTTAAACTTTACGTTTTGATTTTTTTCGTTCCATAATTTTTTTTTTAACATTTTACTTTATTATACTTTAGTAAACCTTTTATTCAATATGATCTTAACTCACCATAATAGGTCAGTTACTCCTAATAAAAAAACTTTATGTTCCTTATTTAATTCAACTTTTGAGCCCACTTTACATATTTTATTCTTTTCCATTGGTTTGTATCTATAGTTACATTAATGATTTTTTTTTGGGGCAACAAATAAAATATTATTAATGCCAAAAAGCGAATGATGATTTTAGCACTCCTCCCCCTCTCACATAAATAATAAGGGGAGGAGTGCCAAAATCATTTCCCCAAAAAGCAAACAAACAATACAACCTAACATCCCCAAAGGGGAAGAAGCAACAACTAAACAAGCATAGCTACATGATCATCGTCCTTACATCGACAAGCAACATTAAAAATAATCCTACAAACCACACTCATCACATCAAAAAGACTCATTACGAAAACTCAGTCTTCACATAAATTTAAACTCCATCCGACATAAATTTCATAGGAAAAACTATTTAATTCTCAAACATAACCAATATTTTTGAAAACTGCTCCTTCCGTTACTAATACTTCTAACAAAAATAACATATGCTTGCTGATACTCCACCCGTTATTTTTTATTAATTAGTTATATTTGAAATCTTTTTGTAAGAGAAAAAAAAAACATTAATCATGACTTAAAAAAACAACAAATGTGGTAGTTTAATCAAATAGGGAAATCCAAATGCCAAAAAGCATTATAGTATATTAGTATATCCAATGTGGTAACATCATAAAATTCATTGACATATTCAGAAGACCACTCACAAGTAACTATATATGAATCAACCTAACTCTTTTATTTAAAGTTAACTCATGCTTTCCATTTTGGTGCACTTTTTTTTTATGAACAAAGTTAGTTGATCTGCATCAAAAAACACTTGAACTAGTACTAATGCATATAAGTTTGACATTTTTTATAAGATAATAAACCTACTTTAATCATACCATTTTCTCATGATTACTTAGCACCCCCTCTCCCTGCCTCCAAATTTTTTTATATATGGTCAATAAATTAACAATAATGTATGTATTTTTTACGTGACTGACCGTATTTATTGGTAACAGTAACCCTTATTCATTTATACAAATAACTTTAAAAATAACCTTATTTTATCACCCATAATAGTAAGTAATTCCGATTTTATCAATTATTTATTATGATTAAATCCAATCATATACTTTGAATCATAATAACCTTATTATCTATGTGTTTATTTGAGATTTAAACAACGATTTAATAATTGAAGATTAACCTTTGAAAATAAGAATTAATTTGGGTGAAATTAATTTTGGGAGATGAAGGGATTTAGAAGATTAATTGGTGATAATTAGAGAAATTTGAATATAAAACACGTTCAACCCCATAGTTTTGGAGTGTTAAAATGATGAGATTTTGGGAATTAGATTGAAAATTGTAGAGGAGAAATTATTTTAAACGATGAATGATAAGGTTGATTCCCTAATATTTGGAAGAAGAATTTTACAAATTCTAAAATGAAATTAAGTGGTTAGTTTTAAGTATACCTGGCAAATCAGTCGTTTTTAGGTCGGTCATTTTTTTATAACGGGTAGAATTTTTTGTTAATGACCCAAATTTTTTGGTAATAGGTCGACCGTTCAATCAATTTTTTTTTAAAGATATATTTTCTTCGAAGTGATCACAAAAAATAGGCTAACTATTTTTGGGCTTTAATTAGTAACAACTAAAAAATGCAGCATGCAAGTAAACAAACTTTGAATTTTTCATCGAAATACTCGTTCTTTTCTTTTTAGTTGCAAAAGGTTGGCTAATATTTGTGATTATTAGTACATAATATTAAAAAAAAAAAACATAGTCTAGAGGGATCCTGCTAGATATATCTTGTAGCCTAATATTATTTGCATATGTATCGGATTATACTTGAAAAATCGATCAGTGGGATGAGTAACGTCCGGTCACTACTTAAAATGGGTTTTCATGTATAACTTATATCAACATATTCAAGTCAATATTAGGTCTGGCTTATTTTTGCCAGTTATAATTTTAAGGAACGAACCATATACTTTTAAAGCAAGTATAACTTATATCAACATCATTCCAACTCTGATTTTGTATTCACTCTTGTAGCTAATATACATATATAAAAAAAGCCTCTTAAAATTAGGGGCCCTGTTAAATCGATCACTTTGTGCCCCCTAACAAACTACCCAGGTTTGTTTTGCCTCATTAGATGAATACAACGCTTGTGTGTGTACTCGGTTTTTTTTGGGTTCTGTTTTCCTATGTACAAAACATAGCATCAATATATTCTGACATTATAGTTTTGCCTCTTTAGATGAATACAATGCTTGTACAGTTCTATGCATAAGATCAAAAACTTGAGTCAGGAAAGTTCCTGACTTATTAGTTTGTTTGGCCATTTCCATATTATGGTGATTGGTAGAGGTGTCAAACTAGGTGTTTGGATTGGGTTAGTGTGGATCGGGTCATTGTGGGTTGGGTCGTTATGGTGGTCACCACTTAATTTTCGGATCAAATTCAACCAGATTATGTTTGGGTCGGTTTGAAATCAGGTCGAGATGGCCGCAGGTGCAGGTTGGGTTCAATTCGAGTAAACTTTGGATAGAGTGTCTTTCGGGTCGGATTAAATGCAGGTTGGAATGAGTTCATTGCGAGTTTGGATCGCATCAGGTTGGGTTGTTTCGGGTTCATGTTGAAACCGGGTCGGTTGCTCTTGGGCCTAGTTCATTTGGGTCGGGTCATCAAAATGGGTACATTTTTGTCATTTTGTTTGGTTCGAATCAGTTACGGCTCAACTCGTGCCTGGAATTCTGAAGCCCTAATCACTGGGCTATGACTTCATCCTCATATTACCTTATTTTATTATCCACCCATATAGACTCATTTTTTTATTTGTATTCTAGGGACCCCCTTATTTGGTTGTGTTTAATTTATTACAAGTGTAATCATACTAGTTTAAGAATGTAACTCTAGTCTATCATTGAATTGGTGTAATCCCATTTGTTAGGGTAATTTTTATTTTTCATTTGGAGGTAATGTGTTGAGATTCGGGTAACTTTTGTTTTCATGGATTAATTTCCATGCCTAGGGCCCAACTTCTTCTTCTAGGAAACTTATTTTAATTTATTAAATTCTCATAACTTATATGCCGCCGTAAAGAAAATTCAACAAACATATTTATTGTTTTATAATTTTTAAAAAATTTTGTTGGCTTTATAGTTGTAGGGTTGACATTTTTGCACTCCCATAATTAATATTTATACTTTATAGTATGCGATATAAATATTGAAAGAGTGGGGTGCGGATATTAATTATATATAAGAGTATAAAAATCACTACCCGATCGATATATATAGCAGAATAGGATCGGACCTCTAAGCATAACATATCATGTAATATTTTTTTTCCTAATTGCAATTACGTTGTTGTCCTTGTAATTAATTAATTAAATTTCTCGTAACGTAAAGCATGCAATAATTTTACTTTTCAAATATGTAGAGAATAACTTAACTAGCTAATGTATAAGAGATTTCGCACTCCCCAAATTAATATCTACATTCCATTTTTCTATTATTCATTTTTCACATTCAGGGGTACAAATATCAATTTTGGGGGTGCAGAAATCACTCCCCAACAAATAAACTATGACGTGGCAAAAATGAGACTAGTAACAATAATATACAATCTTATTTCATGTCATCGGAGCTAAATGCAACCTCATCGGACTAATAGCCAAACATAATAAATCATCAAGAGGAGAGATTTTAATTAATTTACAAGAGAATCATTGGAGTCATGCCAAAGAAAATTACTAATAGAGATAGAGATTGGCTGCACCGGACTTTCCCATAGCAATATAGCATGTTTTGTTTTTGTTTTAGGAGTCTTTTTTTTTTTATACAAGTTTTAAGGCTCGTTTACATTAGTTGAATAGAGATGAACTGAACTAAACTGAATAGAGATGAACTGAACTGAACTGAACTTAACTTAATAGAATATATTAATTGAACTTAATAGAGATGAACTGAACTTAACTGAACTAAATTTAATCCGAACTATTTACCATAATACTTTTCATTTAGGCTCAATTTTTTAGATTTTGAAACATAAATCGCTAATATAATTCACGATTTACGTAGTAAAGTCACTATTTAATTAGCATAGTAATGTTGTGGACATCTATCAACATAACACAACTTAGGCTCTTTATTTTTGGACTTAAAAGCTACAGTAATCAGATCAGATCAGATCAGACAAACTTAAATCAGATCAGATCAGATCAGATTAGATCATATCAGATCAGATTATATCAGACATTATTACTCTTTATTATTATGAGCATCGTTTTTCCGCTCGACATTTTCCGACGACGGTTTTCGAACGAGTTTTCCGGCGACGGTTTTCGGGACGACTTTTCCAATGACGGTTTTCGGACTGACTTTTCCGGCGGTGGTTATTCGGCCGACTTTTCCGGCGGTGATTATTCTGCTGACTTTTCCGCCGACTTTTCCGCCGACGATTTTCAAGCCGAGTTTTTCGGCGACGATTTTCGGGACGACTTTTTCGACAACGGTTTTCGGACTGACTTTTCCGGCGGTGATTATTCGGCCGACTTTTCTGGCGACGATTTTCAGGCCAAGTTTTTCGGCGACGGTTTTCGGGATGACTTTTCCGACGACGGTTTTCGGACTGAATTTTCCGGCGGTGATTATTCGGCCGAATTTTCCGGCGACGGTTTTCGGACTGACTTTTCCGACAATGATCATTCGGCCAACTTTTCCAGCGACGTTTTTCAGGCCGAGTTTTTCGGCGACGGTTTTCGGAATGACTTTTCCGGCGGTGATTATTCGGTCGACTTTTTCAGTGACGGTTTGGTCAAAATTTTCAGCGGTGATTATTACTACTACTATTATTATTATTATTATTATTAGTAGTAGTAGTAGTATTAGTATTAATATTATTATTTGAAGTTTTGAAGTTTTGGAGTGAGATTGAATGAAGAGGTGAAATGAAATGGGCTATCATAATAATAATTATAATAATAATAATAATTATTATATTAATTATTATTAATAATAATAATTATTATTATTTTAGTAAATATAATCATGTATTACATTTCTCATAAAAAAATAAGTATTAAAATTATAAAAATAAAAATAAAAATAAAAATAAAAATAAAAATAAAAATAAAAATAAAAATAAAAATAAAAATAAAAATAAAAATAAAAATAAAAATAAAAATAAAAATAAAAATAAAAATAAAAATAAAAATAAAAATAAAAATAAAAATAAAAATAAAAATAAAAATAAAAATAAAAATAAAAAATAAAAATAAAAATAAAAATAAAAATAAAAAAAATAAAAATAAAAAAAAAATTAAATAAAAATAAAAATTAAAATTAAAATTAAAATTAAAATTAAAATTAAAATTAAAATTAAAATTAAAATAAAACTAAAAATAAAAATTAAAATTAAAATTAAAATAAAATAAAAAATTAAAATAAAAAATTAAAATAAAAATAAAAATAAAAATAATTCAGATCAGATCAGATCAGTTCAGATCAGATCAAATCAGACCAGACAAACTCAAATCAGATCAGATTAGATCAGATCAGATCAGACCAAATCAGTCCTAAAGAATAGAGCCTTACACAAGAAGGTTGCAAGCCTTGTGTGGCAGGGGAAAATGTACGAAGGCAAGATAGCGATTTTGTTTGCTAAATCATCATTATGTATCCTCAATAGCACATTTATGTTCCTGTTATACACTTTAAACAACTATGTATACATTCAGAACATTCATGTTTTACTTCTAGATCATTATTTTAATAAAATTAAACGGTCTGGATATAAAAGACAATGTTATAAATAAAAAGCATAATATGAATGCTCTATTTTTTTTTAGAGAAAAGGTAAACAATTGTAAAAATCAAGATCTCTTCCTCTTGAAGAGATATCCTGATTTATCTAGTACTAAAAAATAAGATAACTTGGCATCTAAGAAGGGATCGATATCAATATGCCATGCGTAGGGGTCCAATGCCCGAGGGACGCGATATAATCCGCAGTGTGGTTGGTTTCACGGAAGACGTGCGCAGAGGAGGCCGCAAAGTCTCGGAGAATAGAGCGAATGTCTTCCATAAGGAGCTGGATTTTCCAAGGACATCTAAATTTACCCTGCAAAACACGGATAACAGTTAAGTTATCGTCTTCAATAAAAGTGGAGGTCAGATCATGTTTCCTAGCTAATAATGCTCTATTGTAAATGTAACTGCATGATACACATCATGCACCCGAATATACAATATACGGATAATTGGTTCTTATACAATATCATGCACCCGAATATACAATATACAATATACGGATAATGCTCTATTGTAAATGTAACTGCTTAGTGGTTCTTGCACTTTTATAAAGTATACATTCCTTGAAAACTGTAATGGACTTCATACCACAAATTTGTGGTAATGACTAATCCAATTTTCTTGTGTTAGTAGTGTTTGAGTAAATGACTCTTAATTAAACCACTAAGGCATCAATTAAGAATAATCAATGACGTTTCTTCTAAAAGAAAAGCAATTATACGTCAGCCCCCATAAAGTAGTCAATGAAAATTGCCCCTATCACAAAGATATCTAACTAGTGTCATAAGTTCAAATAACTTTAAAAAATTCAGACAAGCAAAAATAAGTTTGTTAATTGTATGTCTGTCAATTTAATTAGGAAAATATTGCGTTGCTAAAAAATGATTACAAAAGAAATTAAGGATAATTAGTTGTATAAAACGTGAGCACCATAATACTCAAAAGATTTTTTTACAACAAAATATTACATGTTTAATTAATTTGCCAGTGCACAATTTCTAATATTGAAATCTTTCATTAATTTATTGTTACAATTATAAATTTTAATATTCTTATATTATCTATCGACACATTGCATATAGAAAAAAGTCGGGTTTATATTTAGTAAGTATTTTTTTTCAAGCAAAGACATATTAATTTGTAATAACAAGACGATCGAAGCTTCAGCAAAATGATATTGATGTCACTCTCACATTTGTGAGTTTTGATTCTCACCAACAATAAATCTCTTCTTTCAAATCGACGAATCCCTACCTAAATCTCAAACAATGCAAGTGTGATATTCTATAAACTAATATAATTGAAACCCTTTGCTACATGCACAAAGATAAGGGGAAATAAACCTTGATTGAATCTAGAATCAATTGTATTGATTTTTGTTATAAGACGAAAAGTTCTATCACAAGATCGAAAGCACCAAGGACAGAAAAACAGGATTATGACTTATAAAGATTAAATCCAGATAATCACCCCCAAAAATCGTTGCTCCAACAACTGGAGCAACAATAATTGATTCTTGAATCATTGTATCGAGGACTCATCACTCGAGAAACTTTGCTCCTACCACATCCCACGGGAGCAACCATTGCTTGATTTAGGGTTTAGGGTTTAGAGTGCTTGGTATTGATAATAATCTTGTCAATTTCATATAACAACAAAAGAAATGTAAAAAAAAAATATATGTAGGATCTTCTTTTCTTTTGTTTAGTCGTTGTGAGGTCGGTGTAGTCGTGTAGATGTGTCTCTTTTAACCACTTTACACAACAAAAGCCATCATAATATTCCCCCCACAATATATAGTATTCACACAATCACACCATTCATTACAATTTACATACGATAAGCGAAAAGTTTCGGTAAAGTTAACTTTTACGACACTTAATCAATACCATTAGTAGCTTCAATACAATTTTTTCAATTTATATAATTTCAATTAGTTTGTGTCATGAATCTATTTTGTGCTCTTTTTTCCTCTGCCTGTGAATTTAGTCGACACATTATCGACGAATCATGTAAATTTTGTGATTGTTTCCATTAGTAGCTTCAATACAATTTTTCAATTTATATAATTTCCGTTAGTTTGTGTCATGAATCTGTTTTGTGCTCTTTTTCCCTCTGCCTGTGAATTTAGTCGACACATTATCGACGAATCATGTAAATTTTGTGATTGTTTTGATTAATCTTTATTATATTTCTCGCATTCATTATAATAAATTCTTATCTTTTTTATTTGATTTTTCACTCATGTAAACCCTAAAATCTTAACAAGATATTGACCTAATAATTTTGTTTCCACCAACCACCGTCATTGATCAACCAATTTGCAATTAAAATTGGACCACTATTTTGTGCATTTATAACATTTATGTTTTATTTTTATTAGAATTTTTTTTTAATAAGATTTATGCAATATGCATTTATAACATATATGTTTTACTTTTAGAACATTCTATTTCTTATTGGTATCGATGATGACTATTATGCTAATGTGACTATGTGAGTCATTATATATTGTGTTTGTTGAATTATTCAAACTACATTCTTTGTATTAGTTTTTTTTAGGTTAGGTGACTTAAGTCCGGATGTACGATACACTAAATTAGTGTATAACATTTTTAAATTTACACTAAATTTACACTCTAGCCATGAAAAAGCTAAGTTTTGTAGGTGTGTACAGTAAATTAGTGTATATATCACTTTTAAAAATTTACCCTAAAGATCATTTTGTGTGTTTTATCGAGGTGTACCTTTTTATGATTTTCTGGGTAACTTTTAATTCGTTACAGACTGTATACAGTATACCTGATGTATTTTAAAATTTATGACATAGACATAAATTGTATGTGTATGTAGCACTTGGTAGAGAATCAAAATCTTATAATCTCTACTTTATAGCAAATAAAAATTGACTAGGATACTAGTGGTCCAATAATAATAGATCAATTATATATATTTACATTTTGATAATAAAAAAAAAAAAAAGCATTCTATTCTATTATCTTGCAAACATTCAAACAATGAGATAAGCCTATAGTCTTTAATTAAGTAATAACTAATTTCACACGGCATAGAATCTTTTAAGAAGATCCTCGTGTGAACCCAAATCCAATGCCTTTTGATACTTAGCCTAGAATAGGATAAAAAGAACCTTAGTAAAAAAAAAAGGCACCTTTATCAACCTTTAAAATGGGCAAAAATATGACATATTTGATGTTTGATTGTTTGGTAGATTTTACTAATTATGTACATTCTTTTCTTTGCTAATGACCACTTATTAATTAGGTTATTATATTAGGTTAAGTTGCCTAATTATGTACATTCTTTTCAATGATGTAGGAAAGCATTTATAATCTTTTTTCCTTAGTGCATTGACAACGCCATCAATGATTCCAAGATAAAAATATATAGCCTAATTAAGTTATTAATGCTTTATTAGGGTAGATTACTAATCTACCATTATTATAATTCTTTCTATAGCATTATGTATTTATGTTAGCTTATCTACTCCCTTCAATTCCATCCATTTCCTATTGATTTTTCATCATCTTTCCACCTTCTTCATTTCATTTTTAGCAAATAGATACATCATTCCGTCCGTTTCTTTTTAATTGTTACACTTTTTCTCAAATCATTTTTCTCTAATCATCTGTAAGGATACTTGTGGTTAAATTTTGAAAAAAGTTTGCTAGTTTTATTTCTTTATTAAAAACTAGCTAGCATAGTAACCGTGCGATTTAGCATAATTTACTAAGCAATTTAATGATACCACTACATATGATTTAGTATAGCACCCATCCTTTTCACTTTTTGCCCAGGTAAAAGTTGAAGTATTACTAACTCAAAAGTATTTTTTACAAATAATTTTTAAACTGTTGACACAAATCCAACGATATACCCCATATGATTTTTCTCTTATATATGTATAAGTTACAAACGATAATCAAATTGATCGAACTCGGTAACAATATCAACAGTCAAAGTGTAACAATTGCACGAAAGCAAAGGGGAGCATTCTATTACTACCATCGTCTCACAACTATACCTACCTTTTCTCTTGCTTAGAAATATAATAATGTTTTTGTGCCTACACTTTCCATTTTGTCTTGAATTGGGAGTGATATTTAATAGAGTATAAAATAAATCACTTTTGGAATCCAATAACCACTTTTTATTTTTTAGTTGAGTCGAATCTTTGACATGGCATTAAAGACAACATGACAGAAATATCACCAGTACACATTTCATTCAATTCTCACTTCCAAAGTGAAATATTTATCTCTAGATCGGGGGGGGGGGGGGGGAGGGCTTATATGTTGCATCCATACTTCAAGTATAAAGTTACTCTCATATAAAAGTTGTGGTATGGTAGAAAATTCAACCCCCCAACCCCCTCTTAAAAAAAACAATGATAGAACATAGACACCATTTTATAACTCCAATCCTCAAATCTAGCTAGTTTTCGAATAAATAATTCTTTTCTCGATAATAATAAATGAGAACGTCAATACGAAACAGGGATAGTAAATACCCAGCTGACACCACCTTTATATCTATTGTTGGAGAGAGCGAGGCTGGTAAGAATCGTCCGCAACATCTTGATTGCAAGATGCACTCCAACGCCACTGCTCTACTATTCCTTCAATAATCTAGACAAGCAAGTTATACTCACATAAACTTATAAAATAATTTTTTATTTTCTTTTGGTGGTTCCATATCTTGAAGTTATGGTTTCAAGCATAAGTAGAGTTTGTGGGGAACATGTGTGCCACTCAAACTAATATAATGTCTTTAACTGCCATTTGGTATATCTTAAGAAATTGAACTAGCTTCCACTCAACACTCTTATGGGTGTTCTCTTTTCTACCATCTTAGGTGCTATGATCTTATCTAGAAATATAAATTCTTATGGTGCATCTTTTTTCTAGTTTTGTTTTTCCTTTTTATACACCTTTAATTTAATTAAATGCCTCCCCATTATATATACATTTTCATTTATATTCTTGTCTTAGAGTATATTCTATAGGAGTATATTATTGTGTTTGCTGAATTAGTCAAACTATATTCTGTCTCAGTTTTATTTTAGGTCAGGTTGCTCATGTCCCAAAAAATACAAGACTAGCTCTTAAAATATCCATTTTGACTCCATTGCTTCATTGTTTCCATTGTTTCTAATAAAAAATCTTGATTAGGTATGATATTATATGCATATGAATTAATATATATATATATATATATATATATATATATATATATATATGAAATATAATTTGTTTTGTCATAATTTCTTTATATAATTTTATCAATCATATAATTAAACATAGGAAAATTGTAGTGCCGCGCCTTTTTATAAAAAATTAATCACACCAACGGAAATAACGTTAGACGATGGAGAGCTATGAGAATCAACATAAAATAAAGACATAATGGGACAAAGGTAAAACCGAATGAAGAAATACTGAATCAATAACCTTTTCTTTTGTTTATAATTATGTAGAATATATTGCTTCTTATTATCTTCCCAGGCTATTTGTCGCTTATTTTGAATTATATTGCATATATGTTTTCTAATCTTGCGTTTGTGCATTTGTGCTACTAATTTAGTTGTATGCTAAGATAATAAGTGTTAAATTATTAGATATCAAGTATTTTTTTTTCATACATATTTAAACATTTCCAAGTTTGAATCTTAATTTATAAAAGTTAAGGGTATGTAAATAATTTTAATTCATAACTCTTTAGAAAAGTTGAAACATGATGTTTTTCCCTGTTTTTACGTACAAAATTTTATTATGGAAAATTAAGATTATATTGTTGTAAAAATTAATTAAAAAACATTAATAGAAAATTTATTTTTTTCCCAATTTTTATTATTGCAAATTAATGGATGTGAATTCCTATGCAAACCTTCAATTCGTTTGTAGGTTTTTTTTAAGTGTAAATGGATTTGCCAAAATTGTTATCGCACATATAACATGAATAAAAAAAAAACTATTATACGGACTTTATAAGTGAATCAAAGGTAGTGATTATAAGCTTCAGTTTTATTATTTGTACTTCTAAATTAAATAACTTGTTTTTTTTATTGAATTGATAAGTACAACAATTTTTTCCCATCGTAAAATGAATGTCAACTTAGTTACAAAGTTTTGGTTTTGAATTTTTTTTAGAGTTTTTTGTCCAAAACTACCTTACTTACACCACTTTTTGCAAAAAACTACCTTACTTACAAAAGCTTGTCTAAAACTACCTTACTTAGCAAATTTCTGGTTGACCAAAACTACCTTACTTAGCAAATTTATGGTTGACCACTACCTTCTTAACTCTTTCGGCGTTGACTTTGCCTTTGCTGGCCAATCTGGTCGTTTTTTGCAAATTCCGACCGCAAATTTGACCCTTTCGAGCAAAAATGACCCACCAAAACCTTGATAGGGATAATTTTTTGTGGCACGCAAACCAATGAACGCATATCGAGTCAAATTTTGTAATGCAAATAGAAGTTTATGCGACCTTTTTTTTTTAGATTCCGACCTCATATTTAACTCTTTTAGGGCAAAAATGACCCCAAAACATTGATTAGGCTAATTATTTTTTAGAATAAAGCAAAGTCAACGCCGGAACAACGACAAGGTAGTGGTCAATAAGGAATTGACTAATAAAGGTAGTTTTGGACAAGCTTTTGTAAGTAAGGTAGTTTTTTGCAAAAAGTTGTGTAAGTAAGGTAGTTTTGGACAAAAAACTTTTTTTTTACTACATTTAACACTGAAACTCAAAATATAGCGCACGCATAACGTGCATAGAAAGCTGGTGTTTAAAAGGTGAAACCTACACCAACCCACTAACCTATGTCTCCTTATGTAATTCTCCCTTGTCTAAATCCATGTGCCAAATCTCAATATAAGGTAAAGAAAAATGGGGCAAGGGAGTTTTTTTTCCTTCTTTCACACTAACTCCACGCAAGTTATATTAAACCTTGTGCAATTCACATAGCTTACAATTATATATTTGTTAATTACAAATTTTGGAGGGATTATCTTTTTGGTACTAAATTACAATGATATATTTTAGATCTACGCAAGTGCAAAGCTAGATAGCTTGTGTTTCGGCTTTTTCGATCATCTTGACTATGGAGGGTTGTTTGTGGACCTTCATTTAGAGTAGTGTGATGTGAACCTATAAGATGAACTTCGAGCATCGGGGTTAGACCCCAAGGGAGGGCCTCCAACTCCCAAATTAGTAGCCAAACAATAGTAATTTGTAAGTGTTTAGGTAGAGTAGTATCGATCCTCTTAAATATATTAAGATTTAGGAGTTGTGACCTTCTTTACCTTTGCCCCAAGAGAGGCATTAACGGGCCTTTGTAACAATGTATTAGGTTTTATTTGGGCCTTGTGAGAACATGGGCTTATAAGGGTAAATTATTATAGATTAAAATGAGTATATGACATTTTAGTACCCAAACAGGCAAACAACTTGCAACTCAATAATATTTTTATATCTTTAATTGTGTTATTTTCATATTTGAATGTCAGAGCCAAAACTCCTTTTTTATATAGAAAAGTATGTAGAGCCCATCAACGATTCCGATCCTACCTCAAAAAATACCATGAGAGATTAGAATTGAACCTGAGTCGTCATCATCCCGGGACCCCATGCTCTACCACTGAGATGAGGTGTCATAGTGTTTCCCTATCTGGACTTGTAAATATACGGAGTATATTTTAATTCATAAAAGGTACTCTGGTGTGCACTTGAGCAACAACGGAAGATATTCTCCATAAACAATGAATATATTTTTATTTGATCTAATTTTGAAATTTGAATAATAATGTTATTTAATCTTTACACTAATGTTTATTGAATTATTTGAACCAATGTACATTACATTAATACCATTTTATTAATTATTCACGTGAGTAGCTTCGATTTGTAAGAATATTTAGTAGGTTTAGGTTCATACATCGTTTAAAAATAGAGTCTATTCAGTTTACTTTATTTTTGCTGAACATAAATTCTAATAAATTCAGATAGATTTCAACTTAGATCTGATAAGCAAAACTAAGACTTCCTCTCATAAATTAAGTTGTGATAAATTAAGATAAGTGCAAATAAGAAAAATAAATTGGAATGAAAAGTGAAAACATACACTATGAAGAACATAAGCTAGATAATAATTAATAAGGAACAAGATCTTGTCAAAAAAATAAGGAATTGAAGAAGATGGTAATGCAAGAGAGGGACATTTTTGTCATTTGGCTAATTTTTTTTAGTGGGCTGAAAGTCCTTGGGCTACTACAAGTTAGTGGTTTGGATTTGATTGGTTTAGCATAATCCAATTCTTTTGGAGACAACTCTCACTACTATACTACTGGCATAACCCTAAAAAAAAAAAAGATGAAAGGGAGATTATTTGCTAAAAAATAATAAAATCTAGCATCCATAAAAGATCAATGTCCTTATAAGATGGGGTCTAAATGTCTAATGCCCCTAGCTAGTGTTAATTGTTAAAATTAATGTCAACCAAAAGCGCTCAAGCTGATTGTACTGTTGAAGTCCGTGAATTGGTTTTATACTCTATTACGTCCTCTCACACATGAGCTCGTTGGGCTTACCCGTTGTTAATTATTCCATAGTGAGATGGGATTCAAACTCGTGACATTTTTTATCACGTTGGCTTTGATACTATTTGTCAAAGAATCGTTTGAACTAAAAACTTAAGCTAAAGTGAGATAATTTGTTGTCCGATTATCTCACTTTAGCTTAAGTTTCTATACATGCCACACAGCCACACACCGCTTGCTAGGGGTGTGCATATATAAGCAGTTAACTGCACTGTTTAAGCTTAATGATAAAGTTAACAGGTAAAAAGAGGCCTTGTTTGGTTAAGAGAGTTTTGATAAGAGTTTAGAGTTTTGGAGAGAGTTTAGAGTTTTGACCAATCAAAACTCTAATTTAGGTGTTTGGTAAAATAGAGTTTGAAAGAGAGTTTTGTACCAGAAACTCTGATTAAAACTCTCTTTAGAAAAAGCTGGGTTGAGCAGCTTTTTCTTCAGAGTTTTGGAGAGAGAAATATTAATTGACTAATTTGTCCATATATTTAAACCTATTAAAACCTAACAAGTTATTTTTAAATGTCCATAAATGTCATTTTACACAACAAAACTCTAAGCATTCAGCTATGTGTTACCAAACACCTTTAAACAATCAACTATATAAATCAGCAGTCAAATACTCTTAATAAAAAGTAACCATCTAACCACAAACTCTAAACTCTAATCACCAAACAAGGCCAATTTTTTTATAACTTTAATTGAACCGTTACATTTTTTTTTAAAAAGATTTTTTTGCACACCTCTACCGCAAACTCCTCGTACAAATTAAATCTCGTGATGTATGGCTGTGTTGTAATCTTGTGATGTCACACTTGATGTTTTGTAGTTAATTCAACGATGCCGTATTTTCAATGATCATCAAGGTATTATATATGTATAAGTGACTTGAGAATGAAGTCATAGCCCAGTGGTTAAGGCTTCACAAGTCCAGGCACGAGGTCCTGGGTTCGATTCTCTTCGCACGCATTTGCGAGGATTCCTTATTATCCCCCTTTCAACCGAGATCTATAAAATTTAAAATTGAGTCTTTAAAATTTAAAAAATTTGGTGGCAAATTCTTATTGTGACTTAATTTCAAAGCATTATTGCATTATTATAGACATATTTTTTGTTAAATCAAAATATATATCATGTGAGATTTAGTTACGTCACCTCATATGATTTTATTTGAATTTTCGCCTTATGTGATCTTAGTTTTCGCCTTATCATAATTCATAAAAGTGAAAATAAAGAGTATTATTGTCAATTTAAACTATAGGTTAGATTAGAGGTCTGACCTAATGAGTTGTCATTGTACTATATTGTACCCGGGGAGATCGTATCCAGGAGACCGAAAAAGATGAGCAATTATTGGCCCATAGCTAATATGTATATACAATTATACATATTAGATACATGACAAAAGGATATCAAAAAAGTCATCAATTTCTTTTAACATTTTCTTTTGTCTTGTAGCTGATATGTATACATATCAGCTATGGACTAATAATTTCTAGAAAAAGATATAAAAAGCATTAAAATCATATTATTGTCAATTTATTAAACTATAGGTTTCTATAAATTGTAATATTTTATTTCTAGTTTTTGATCTATAGTTTTTGCTTGTACAAAACGCAACAACAGTGTTCAAAAATATATTATTATGGTTATGTAGATTTCTCTTTAACATTATTCGATAAAGTTTTTAAATATTGTTCCACATTCATTTTTTAATTTCAATAAAAACTTTCATCATTATTCATTTAAGAAATTTTCTATGTATAATATGTTCTTTTTTTGTTTGGAAGGAAAAAAGACTAACCTCTTTCGTAGTTACAAGAATTCAAGTAGGTCATTAATATTTTAATAAAAAAGTTCTCTTTTAGATTTTAATTTATACATATTCCTCAAAAATTTACCAAGATTCCAAATTTATCAAACAAACAGAAATGCTACTTTTAATTGAGTTTAATTAGCTCCTACTGATTGAGTACGTGCAAGATTCAGTTAGTTCATTTTAGTTAAGCTCGATCAATACTATTCATATTCATTTGTTAATCGATCAAATAAATAGAATTTTTGGTACAAGTATTATGTTTATATTATTATTAAAAAAAATGACACTTATATTTGTGAAACCTAGGCTTATCGAGCGAGTCGATCGCGAGCTGGGGGTTGCTCGACTCGTGCTCATTAGGTTTCGAGCCGAGCCGAGCCGACCACGAGCTGCTCGTTTAATGTTTTAGTCCATTAGAATCTTAATTTTTTCAAAAGAAAATTATTGATTATATTTTCTTTTCTTAATGAAAATTATATATTGTTAAAGTTTATTAATTTATTATATTAAATATCAAGGTTAATTTTGTTTTTCAAATATTTAATGTAGAAAATTATTGATTTTTTTTAAAATTATCGAGTCACGAGCTGTTTCAAGCGAGCACGAGCCAACTCGAATCGAGCTTTAACCGAGTCGAACTTGAGCTGCTCGCGAACTAACCAGCTCAATAAGTACCCCTACTGAAACCTATGTTGAGAATGTCTTTGTACACCTTAATTATCGGCTTGGACGTGAATTAAAACCAAAGCCAATTTATTTTGCAACCTTAATTAAAAAAAACAAAAAAAAAATAACAAAAACAAATTTATATCCATTATATTGTCAATTTGTCACCCAAAATCCTCGAAACCTTTCTCAGCATGCCACACAGGCATACCGCAAATTCTTCCTATAAATCTATTGATGTCACACATAGATCTTGATTTTATACTTCCCCTTTATAAAATTATTGTTATGCTGATTTTTTTTTTCTTCCACAATTTTCAATACATTTGTTTTAACATCACAAAATTAATAAAAATTGATATTTTAAAAAAAATGTATGCATTTAAACGAATCCAATAAGATCTCCTATAGTTTTTTTTTTCTTATATATTGTTATGCATCTACACCTTTATAAAATTAATTTTACCATGTCATGCATATTCTAATTTTCAACATAGTTAATCAATCAAGGTGTTGTATATAGGAGTACATAGGATTCATGACACGTGTATCTAGATGACAATGGGTTTCAGACCTGACCCAGACACGTTAGAACCCGGATCATCTATAAGAGTCTGGGTCAGAGATTTTTTAGACCTAGTGGGTTTGGGTTGGGGCTAGGTAATTGTGTGTCGGGTCAAGTTTGGGTCCAGATATGTGAGACCCAGACCCTACCTATGGACCCATTTATATAAATTATATATAGAGAGAGAGAGAGAAAGAGAGAGAGGGTATTGTGTCAGACCAGTCCTACTCAACCTGGACACATATTATTGAACCTGGACACATATGGTTGAACCTGAACACATATTGTTAAACCTGGACACAGAATGTTAAACTTGGACATAATGTTAAACCTGGTGACATAATGTTGGACCTGGATACATATTGTTGAACCTGGACACATATTGTTGAACCTAGACATATATTGTTGAACCTTGACAAATGTGGATAAATCTGGACAAATCTAAACAAACATGAACAAAACTGGACAAATCTGGACACACCTGGACTAATCTGAACAAACCTGGACAAATATGAACAAACCTGGACAAATGTGGACAAACCTGGACAAATATGGACAAATCTAGACAAACATAGACAAATCTGGATAAATCTGGACACACCTGGACAAACCTGGACTAATGTTGACAAATCTGGACAAATGTGGACAAATGTGGACAAACCTGGACATATGTAGACAAACCTGGACAAATCTAGACAAACATGGACAAATCTGAACAAATATGAACACACCTGGACAAACCTGGATACATATTGTTAACCTGGACACATATTGTTTAAACATGGACATATATTGTAAAACCTGGACACATTTTGTAACTAACTTGGACAAAATATACCTGGATACGTTTTTTTGCATTTTGAGGAAACCTGGACAAATTTGACGTTTCTTCTAGTCAAGGCTCGTCTTCAGTATGTGTTGTCCTCCGAGACCACAATGGCAACTGCTTGGCTGCTCGGGCCTTTTTTCTAGGCAATGCTTCACCTCTTGTAGCCGAAACTATAGCTCTTCGTAACGGGCTTCTCTTGGCTCATCAATATAACTTTTCCTCTATTTTTATTGAAGGTGACAACCTAACAGTTACCAATGTTTTGCAGGGTAAGTTCCGCTACCCCTAGAAGATTCAACTGCTTATGAACGACATCCACACCATCCTTCGTGATTTTGATTCAACGTCTTAAGCTCACATCTTTCGAGAAGCCAATCGTACAATAGATTATATAGCGTCACTTGCTAAGACATTGAACCCTTATGCATATTGATATAGATCTTTTTGTAGATGCTAAGTTCAATTACTTTCTTTTTACTGATAAGTCATGCTGTTTTTTTTCGAGATGAAGATATTTTGACTTCCCTGTTTACTTTTCCTTAAAAAAAATTATATGAGCAGACTAATCCAAAAATAGACAAAATCATGTGATACGTGATATATTTCACGGTATTGACATGGTGCAGCCAAGAATTTCCCTGATTTTGATAATTATGGTTGTACAAGCGCATGACATTTATTATATTTCGTTATATATATATATATATATATATATATATATATATATATATATAAGATCTTGACAGTTTGTAACCGTGTGTTTTTCCTCTCAAAAAAAAAAAGAAATAATATAGTAGATAACATCATGTACATGCATACACTAGTACTAGTGGAGAAATGATAAATTCTTAGCTGCTATATGCATTTAGCAATTTTTGAATGAATGTCATAATTATTGTCTCGTGCAACGCAATTATTGTCCTATATAACACAATTGTTGTCCCAAGGGTGTCGTTTATTGTCCACGTACTGTTAATTAATAGTAAATACTCACTTAGTACTAGTGTGCCCTTACTAACCAAAAAAAAACAAGGAACAAACATTGGCATTAACATCAAAAAATATTAACGGTGTGATGTATTATTTTCTAGTCGTAAAAAAGTAGAACATCAATATATACATGCAACAAGCGTATACAGATTCATAGACTTTTCAACCAATTCCAGCTTTCTAGGTAGAAAACTTAGGCCATGTTTTCCGTGAAGCTAATTGCTTGGTCGACTACATCGCATCTTTGAGCCATTGGGTTTCAAGTCATCAATATCTGAGTTTTCTTATTTTGTACGTACTATCAGATAAGTTAGTTAGCGTATAGTCTTGTGAGAAGACACCTAATTAAATTGTTTACTATAAAAAATGCAACAAGCATATATACATAATCACATTTTAACAAAATCAATAAAACTTTCAAAACAATATATAAACATGTTTCCATCGCCAAATCCAACTAAAAACCTCGTGTCAAAGTAAATTGCATCAAGGTTTGAAATAAAGAAGAATAGTACTAGAAAAGCTATAAAGCTACAATCATCTCAAATTCTCATCCTCGCATTTAGGGATGTCAGTTTGGGTTGGAACCCGTTAGGTTAACTGAATTGATCGTGACCTGAACCGAAATAAACTGAACTGAAAGTAACCTGAAATTGACCTGAACTGAAGTGACCTGAACTGTTATTGGCCCGTGAATTAATGACCTAAACTGAACTGAACTTGATCGAAAGTAACCTGAATTGAGGATAACATGTCCCAAACCCGAAGATTTATTAAATTGGATTGAACTGGACTGAATTGAAATCAACCCGTTACATTATTTGACCTGAACTGAGCTGGACAACTTAACCAAACTGAGCTGGACTGAATTTAAGCTAAAGTAAACAAGCCCTAAGCCATTGAGGACAAGGAAATTAATGGCACAAGTAAGAAGCATTTTGTAGTAGCTTAGAATTTGTGTATATATATACCCAACATAATCAACATTACACTTGAACAAACAAATACTCGATCGGCTCTGCTCATTTGCACCCCTAATTTTTTTGTACCTATACTAATGAAATTAATGAAATTATTTTGGATCAAAAAATAATAATAATGAACATTACCCCTTTTTTTTTGTTTAATTTTAATATCAATTTTGATATGTATCTCATGGCACGCATACAAGGTTAATTAGTGATGAATCGTTCTTAAGCCAAGCTCTAATTCGTATATGTCACTGACTAAATCTTAACCTAATGACTAATTAAGCACTTACTGCTAGTGAGGGTCCGTTTCATAGAGCGTAAAATGTTTTCCCTAAAAACTATTTTCTTTATTTTACACTGTTCAGTTGGATTGAAAATTAAAATGGAAAAGTTAGAGTGTAAAATGGTTTTAGACCATAGTTGAAAACATTTTCTTCCCAAAATAAAAGAAAAACTGTTTTCCATTCTCTATTCTCATGACCCTACAACACACCCTTTTCCTCGTATATATATTTTCTCTTTCCTCACCAACCACATAACTCAGTAACTTTCTCTCTCCTCATGAATGATTAAAATGGAAAATTATTTTGCAATCAACCAAACAGCTAGCAGAAAAATCTTTTAAAAATAAGTTTTCCGTTGTAAAATGATTCGATATTATTGAACCTGAAACAGACTGCGTACGTACACGGAATGGATGTAAATCATTATAATTTCCTTAAAAAAAAAACCACCTTGGTTGGAGGAAACTTATATATATATATATATATATATATAGGGTTATCATCAACAACATATGTCAAGTTTATCAGCCACAGTAGTGTAATTGATCAACCCCAAACTCATGACTCATCCAAATTTCTTCTTTATGTAGCCGTCATACAATAATTATATATTAAGGCATGCAGTAGATCAGACAAAGACCTCCTTTATATATAGAGCTGCTGCTGCTGCTGCTGCTGCATATATGAATATATGATATATATTTCATGTGTTGGTTTTTTATTTGGTTGCTGAAAAACATTATGCATTGGTTGTCATCAGATCAACAACGTATGATATCAGATCAAGTTTATCAAGTTTTGATTGTCAGCAACGTTGATATTAAATTAAATCACATGGGCTTCAATTTTGTGGTGCTGCATCTTCTCTTCTTTGTATATATATATGACTGCCGCATATCCTTAGCTTCCTGTATATGTGTATTTTGATGAAGAATAAGCTAAGAAAAACATTATTAAAATTAAAATAATATACAAAAAAAAAAAAATGAAATGAAGTTTGATGAACTTGCCCTTTGGTATGGTATGTGATGTAGGTGTAGGAGTTTATAGATATGATTAGCGGAATTTCAGGAAACAATTTCCTAACATCTATAACATCAGGATCACTAATAATAATTAATATGAATCAAGTATAAAAGATAGTAATTACAACCTTTGATGCGTGCTTTCAATGTCAAGAACGGAGATCTAGAGCCTCAATTGTTGCTCCTCTAATCAGTCCACAAGCACTGGATTAGATCCCACGTATGCTAGTACGGAAGAGATGGATCAATATTCACTCTCTTACTTTTTAGGGAAAAACCATATGAACACAACAGGTTTAGGGTTTATATGAAGTTGTTATTGTGTGTGCCAACTGATCAGAATCCGTTGTCTCTCACAACCTAATAAAGTACTATTTATACCTCATTAGTCTAACAAGAGAAAACCCTAACCCTAGCATCCAATGGGCTTTATTATTTATACCCAATCCTGTGCTATTTTGTGTGACCTCATAGGATTAAGTTAAGTATAGTTGCAAGCCCAAAATTATGTACTCACTAATTATATTTATTCTCTAGCAAGTAAATATAATTTCCTAATTTAACTTAATTATTATCTCCATAATATAATCCTAATTATATTTAGTAATTGCCGATAATGACTGAGGACATATTCCTTCAATCTCCCACTTGTCAGAAGACAATAGCGCAATTATAAATTCCTTAAGTCTCTTAATGTCTAATTGATAATACTTTGGTATTTTCAATTTATGTTCATTGATTGCTGAGTTCGAACTGCTCAAATGAAGTTCAACATTTAAACTCCTCTCGCATGGCCATGCAATTTTCCAGTTCTAGCTCATCAAGAGGCCCTGACACCATTCCTACTAATTAGGAGGACTTATTCACTCTAGTATGACCATAACTCCCACTCAATTCTTAACTTCACCTGATCATTGCTTTTATGACCTCCTTTTACAGCACGACGTTTAACAATGTCAAGGTTAAGCTAATTATTTTGTGGTTATTAAGACATACTAATGTCTAAGGAATCCACTAAATATAGATTTTCGATTCTGCTTTTAGAATCTGTTAGGTCAAGTCTCAATGTATCAAACATAGATCCATACAATCAATTAAACATCACTATATTTCTATAGCCCATGGAACCGCGCTATCAATTGATTATATGCTAGTCTTTAAACAAATCACTTATGTCCATTTTAGTGATTTTGACTAGGGACTTCAGATAATATGTGATTTCAATTCACTTTATAGAGTTCCATTATCAAAACGTTTTCAATAATTCTATTTGAAATCACAAGTTATTTGGACATTTTATTTAACTTCAAACCAGAATTAAATAATATTGAAACTATGCTTCAAACAACAAACATTACCATATGTTTTACAATCATGGACTATATTCATGATTTAACATAAGACTTCATCAAAGACATTCTTTAATTTTTATTTTTTTTATTCTTTTCGTCCTAGCATGACATTCATACTCGGATTACAATAATGGTTTGATCACTGGATATGAGACATTCTCATTCATATAAACTTTGCAAATTTTAAACTTTAAAGGAAATAACATATATTTCCTCATACCAGGATATAATCCTGCAGTCCTTCTTAAGTACTTTAGGATGATCAAGGTATTTGAAACATTTATGTAAGTGCAATGTGATATATACAATAGATCATATTGTCAATACAAAAGGACTATATGTTTTAGCTCACCGAACGTTTACAAACGTCAAGTCTTGCTAGCATGTAACATTGAATGAGATGGAAAAATCTGTAAAAGTTTTCCAAGTTGAACTTAGTAAGAACCTTATCATTATAAGTTCTGTAAATAAAATAGGGTTTCCAAGTTTAACTTAGTGAGAAACATTATAAGTTCTGTAAATAATACAGATTTATTTCTATGGATCTTGATTCTCGAAATAAAATCAATTTGTCTAAGGTCTTTCATAAAACCATTGCAGACATATATCTTGACTAACTCAAGTTTATAAAAACAATTCCAGAAACATAGCTTGACTAACTCAAGTTTATAAAAACAATAATTCCATAACATGACTAACTCAAGCATGTGGAATTTATTTTCTTATGCTAAGTATGTCAACTACGTACAAGATCAAAAGGACAATGCTGCTCCCACTCAACTTTTGTAAACACAAACCTTCCTCTAAAATTATTTTAGAAAACCAAACGCTTTGATTATTTTAGAAAATTGAGGATTCTAACTCCGAGATGCTTATTTTAGTCCATAAATGGATTTCTTAAGCGTGTAAATCTTTTTCTGATTTGCTGGAACTTCAAAACTCTTTGGTTGTGTCACATACACATCCTCTTTCAAGAAATCGATTTTGCTGTTCATTTGTCATATTCGGAGTTGTGACTCGTCAAAAAACATCTTCATAGATTGTTGGATCCTCACATCCCGAAATGAACAATTCAATTCAAAACATATATCTATATGGAATCCATTAATTATATGATGATTGTCTTATTCATTAAGAGCTACATAGGACCATAGCAACAGTTGAAATGTTATCTCAACAATTTGAGCATTTCAGTACGAATCATATTCAAGTGGGCAAAACAAAAGGTTCGTGAATGGAATGCACTTACTTCAACATATTGTTAGACACTAAGAAAAAAAGGTCAAACACCGAATGTCCTTCCTTAAGCTCAGTATCAAACTTTCTTATCATAAAGACAAGATTATGTCTTTTGCCTCTAATGTAGGACTAACTACATCTATTTGTTGCTTATCTGGAACTATTCAAGATATACACTACTCCCACTTGACTTTTTGGAAACATAATCTTTTCCAGAAAGGCACAGTTTTAAAGTAACGAACACTTTGTTCTTAAATCAATTGTAGAAGTTGGATCCCTTGTTTCTTTGGGGTAACTTTTGAAAAAACAAAATTTCAAATTTGGTTAGCGTTATGTCCAAAAATAAACATTTTACGATAGACATATTATCCCAATTTTGTAGGAAAGACTAGTTAAGAACTTTTCCTATCCATATCTCATATGGTATATATGTCTTTTCTACTATTTTGGACGAAGTCTTTGTTTTATTTTTAAAATACAGCAATTTAGAGAGCATATTCTCAGAAGTATATTGAATGATCACTAAATCTCACCGTTAATCAAACCATTTTCAAGAAAGGTTTGATTACTTCTTTCAAACATGTCATTCAGAAATGACACTTTGTTACGAAATTGATTGTGAAAGGAATCTCACAACCTTTTGATGAGTATCAAAAAAAATAAAATAACAAAAACCTTTGCAACTACAATCTTATCGCAATGCGTTTATCATTCTTGTTAATTTGATTCTCTATTTGCCTTCTCCGAAATATTCAAACATTTTAAATAATTTCAGCTTTTACTTCGTATTGTAAATATCATCATGTTTACTTGAATCGTTAGTAAAAGTGTGAGGTAGCTAAACCCTTCCTTGCATTTGAACTCATTGCAAAACACATCTACATGTATTAGGGTCTTGAGATCATTGGCACTATCACCTTTTCTAGTAAAGGATGATTAAGTCATCTTACCCTTCAAATATAATTTACATACATCAAACGACTCGTAGTCAAATGATGTTAGAGCTCCATCCATTTGGAGCTTCTACATGCTCTTCATATATTACAAAACAGAGATGTCATGGGTAAGTTGTAACAACTCGAAATTCTGGGCTAGAAAATTTCGTGGTTAATTATTATTATTTTTAATATTCTAAGTCCAAAAGGCCCAATTAATTGGACTGTTAAATTGATATTTCCTTTCCTTGTCTTAAAATTGGGCCCAATGACCCAATTAATCCCTCCTTGGTCGGCCTCCCCTTTTATTGGCCAAGGATTATTTTCTTTTTGTTATTATTATTATTTAGATAATTTCATATCTAAATATCTATCTAATATTTTACTTTTCTCAAATATTCTAAAAATCCTATTTTTAACTAACCTATTATTGAGTCTCCTAATTTGACTCATCTTCTCCTACTCTTACTCTTTTTAAACGGCCCCCTTATTTTATTTTCCCTTAATTAATTCTTTTGTTCTTTATAATTACTTATAGGGAATAATGCTCATATCCTTTTTCTCCTAACATCAGAAACTCTAAACTCTCAAAATAACCCACAAACCCCCCTAAGGAGCCGTGTGCTTTTTCGAACCCCAAACAAGGAATTTTCCTTGATTTCTTCATAATTCAAGGTAACTAGACTATCTCCCTTGAATTTGGATTAATTTATCATATAGTTGATTAGGATTAAACTAGGAAAGATTGATTGAATTAGTGTCACGATAGGGCTATATGGTTCGAACTTCTTATGACTAATGTTTATGTTGTTTCTGGATATCTTTATGTGATCTTTAATGAATCCTTGTATTTTTAATTAATTCTATGCATTATATTTTTATCTTAAATTACATGTCTTGATTAGAATAATTGCATGATAAATCTTGATCTTGTTCTTGAACCATGCGTGTCTACGTAGTGTACTTAGACTAATTTTTATGTTGATTTTATGATGTTTTTATGAATTAAAAGTATGATTTTGAATTATTTAATTGTCTAATTAAAATAGTGAATTAAAGTTATAATTTTTGCTCTTATTCCCTTAAATGTCGAGTGGTCCCATTTATGTTCAAGAATTAAAGTTCCAATTTTTCTTGTTCAATTATATTCCTAATCTTGATTTATTATTAATTATTAATTAAAAGATAATTTAACAAGATAATAATATGAATATATGAGTTCTTGAAATTAATCTTGATCTTGATTTACTTCTATGTTGGCCGAATATTTTAGGAATATAAAGACTTGATTTTTGATCCATGTTTAGTATAATTTCGTGATTATTAATTAGATTATGATTTTATGATTTATATTATCGTTTTATTAATTAATTTATGATAATTAGGAATAGAATTTAGACCAAGAATTTCGAGTGTTATTGTTATTATGTTGGCCGAGTATTATCTATTAAAAAGGATGAATTTTGATCTTGTTTTGATCGATATTTTGATAATTCAATGTTTAAGTTATGATTTTATTATTTATTATTAAGTTTAAATGATTAATTTATGATAATTGTGTTTAATAATTTAAAGTGTCAACTTTTGCTATTAATTCCTATGGTGGCCGAATGGTTAAAGGTGGAAAAATGGTATTTTTATCATGTTTTATGCAATATTAATTGATAATTGTTAGTTTATATATTTAATTGATGGTTTAATTGATTTATTGAATTGTTTATGTGATTATTTAAAGAAGTTGATTTTGATTAATTGTTTTATGTGAATTTCGAGTGGCTCTATTAAAAAGGAGGATCAATTTTATTTAATTTTGGCATATAATAATTTAGTTTATGATTTAAGGATTTAATTTAATTAAAGGAATAAAAAGGAAATAAGAAGATAAGTTGTCATAAGAAGGAAAAGGATTAACTTGATGATAAGAATAAGAATAAGATGATAAGAAGTATTGGTCTCACGATGGCCATGTCGATAAGATAAGATTAAGCTCACTTATTGTCTCGAGACCATCAACCTCTCCATCCTTCCCTTTTGAAAACATTTTTCACTTCTTGGATGATGGTAAGCATTATTTTCTCAAACTTATTTGAGATCATAAACACTAATATTAAGGTAAATATTGAGTATTAAACATTTTCTAAAACAACTCTACCTTAGCTAATTTTATTAGCTTGAGAGGTTTTTAGTGCAAAATTTAAATATGGATTTCAAGAATTATTTATTTATATTAATTATGAGAACAATTCTCAAATATAGTTCAACTTACATAAAATTTGAGAACAATTCCCAAAACTTATTAAATGATATACTAAATTATATCATGCAAAGTTTAATAATGTTTGTTAAATAATTTAACAAGTTTAAGCTATTAACACTTTATTTGATTAAATTTTGGCCCCATCCGAATAAAGTAATAACCAATATCCCCTCCCACTAAAATTAAACGGACTTTGGCCCTGCCTTCAATTTTTAGCAGTTGAGGTAAGTTAACATTTTACTAATTACAAACACTTTGTAATTCTTGGCCAATAGGCAACAACTATGTGTTTTAAACCTATTTCTTTGCTTCAAAACCCAAAACTTTATCTTTTGATAGTTTTGTTGAATTTAACTAAACATTAACATGTAAGTTTCGAAAACCTACCCTATTCTTCCAAGATTAAAAGTGACACCCTGCTTTGGCAGAACCTATCAACTTATGATCGAGGGTCTCATAGGTGTTGTTTGGGAAAGCATATAAACTCAATATTACAATTCGGGACCTAAATTTGTTATAACTAATTATAATTCTTGGTAGATAATTTAACAATACTTTGCTAAATTTTATCTCATAGCTTCAAAATTCAAAACTTTGTCTTTTGATAATTTTGTTGAGTTAAACCAAACATTAACATGTAGGTTTCAAATTATCCATGAATTACAAGCAACACCCTGCTTTGGCAGAAACTATTACTTATGATTCTAAGGCTTTATAGGTGTTTGTTTGGAAAAGCAATTAAAACTCAATATTATTAGTGGGGATCAAGTTTATAAATGTGGTTAATAATAAGTGAATACATATAATTAGTTAAACCACAAACATAAACTTATAAGCATTTAATTATAAAATAAATGCGTAATAAAGCAAAATAAATATGATCCTAGTATGACCCATAAACCTAGGAATAAAAACTAATCTTCATGAACTCCATCTTGAATCTTCTTGGACCACTTTCCTCAATTCTTCATGGACCTCCACTCTTGATTATTTATGTTATTATTTAAACTTAAATAATTAAAATAATATTACAAAAATACAAACGATATGCAAATCGTATTTAATTTACAAAGAATACATCACGATACGCAGATCGTATTTTCTATCCTATTTTGGGCCATACTAGTCATAATATGTAAATAATATCATACATTATAAACCTGCAACAAATGTTATAAATGACAATAACAACTAATATCATATATTAGTTCACAATTATTTTCATTCAATAAAAAAAAAAATCATATATGGAATTAATCAACATTAATTATTAATTTGCATTATTTGGAAGCGTTTTATACTCATAAAAAATATTTATTTAATTATTATTTAAACTCTTTAAACAATAACTTTATTTATTCCAAAAATAAAAAAATAGGAAAAAACCTTTGTCAACTTACCAAAACTTATTTTGTGTATAGTTAGAGAAAATGGGGTCAATGCTTAATTATAGGATGAAGGATGGCCACAAATTCATAATCATGTGACTTTCTCCTCCTTTTTATTTTTATTTTATTTTATAAAAAAATAATAATAAATTACAGGGCAGTGCTGGCAGCAACGGCAGGGCCACGACAGCCACCGCGCTGCCGCCCATGACCGCCGCTGGAGTCCTCGCCCCAACCAGAAAATGCCGGCGATCATATCCCCGGCCTCGGAGCACCACCCACGCCACCAGTGACGCCGGAAAAGGGATGAAATTCCTCCCAAAGTGTTCGAATTTTTCGAACATGATCTGGGACACATCGAACAACTATTGTTCGAATTGATTCTTGAATAAGATTTTCTGGGTTGCTTTTGTACATTTCCCACAAAGCAATTTGCAAAAAACGACATTGAAACAAGCTTATTGAAGAATTTGTAAAGTTAGGGCTCGAAATTTTTCGAACCAAAAAACATACAAAATCGGTTGATTTAATTGATTAAAACAACAAATTTTGTTACGAATTTGCAATTAAAGATGAAGGAAACAAAAGCCCTAATGTAATTTGGGACAATAACAAGTATAAATCCTTGAATCTGGGTTCCTTTTGTTCGACGTTCGAACTATTCGAACTGTTTTTTTTTTTAGTATTTTTAAAATCATTTTAATTATGCAAATTAACCCATATAATAAATCCTCCCTTAATTGAATGAAAATAATAATTTTCATCATTCAAAACATGATCATATTAAAATTATTAGAGGGCTAATTGATACCACTGTAGGAGTTTATAGATATGATTAGCGGAATTTCAGGAAACAATTACCTAACATCTATAACATCAGGATCACTAATAATAATTAATATGAATCAAGTATAAAAGATAATAATTACAACCTTTGATGCGTGCTTTCAATGTCAAGAATGGAGATCTCTAGAGCCTCAATTGCTGCTCCTCTAATCAGTCCACAAGCACTGGATTAGATCCCACGTATGCTAGTACGGAAGAGATGGATCAATATTCACTCTCTTACTTTTTAAGGAAAAACCATATGAACACAACAGGTTTAGGGTTTATATGAAGTTGTTATTGTGTGTGCCAACTGATCAGAATCCGTTGTCTCTCACAACCCTAATGAGGTACTATTTATACCTCATTAGTCGAACGAGAGAAAACCCTAATCCTAGCATCCAATGGGCTTTATTATTTATACTCAATCCTGTGCTATTTTGTGTGACCTCATAGGATTAAGTTAAAGTATAGTTGCGAGCCCAAAATTATGTACTCACTAATTATATTTATTCTCTAGCAAGTAAATATATAATTTCCTAATTTAACTTAATTATTATCTCCATAATATAATCCTAATTATATTTAGTAATTGTCGATAATGACTGAGGACATATTCCTTCAGTAGGATGCGGTCTCAAAACAAGCAAAATCACATAAAATTTCAGAAATTTCGTAAGTCTTCTATGGCTCAACATAAACAACACCAAAACTTCAAAATAAACAAGGATATGGACATGAAAATAAGCTCACTAAGTACATATAATCATGAACTAAACATAATCTAATCAAAATCACAAAGGTAATGACTAGAAGATGACTTACCAATCACAAAGTTTAGCAAGATTTGCGACCACAAAGGAAGAAGCTAAGGCTTCACTAAGAACACCATAGAGAGAAATCTCAGATTTTTTATTCAACAAAAGATGATTACAAATGGGCAAAGCAAGCTATTTAAAGGCTATGCAACCCCTTATGAAGCTTCTAATCTAGGCCATTAATCTCTAAGAAATCAAGGGCCAAGATTAAAAAGTCACTAAACAAAACAAATGAAAACAAGCAAAAATATGAAAAATACGTGCAAGGCCGTGTACAACCAAAACCACCTCTCTGGATCGTGCACGGTCGTGCAAGGTTAGCCTGCACGATCGTGCAACTAAGTTGCACGGTCATGCACGACCGTGGCGAAATCCTTTGTGCTTGCACGGTCGTGCAACATTAGCCTGCACGGTCGTGCAAGCCTGGATTTGGCCACTGACCTCTGCACGGTCGTGCAGTTCTTCTCCTTGGCTTCTGCTTGCTGCACGGTCATATGCACGGTCGTGCATGGCCGTGTATGCTTCCTTTTCTTGTCTTCCTAGCTCCGTTACACATGCTAACTTAACTAAAGAAATAAAACGAGAGTTTAAGCTACTTATTACAACCCGAAAAGCATGAAAATAAGCTAAAACTATTGCTCAAAACTATCCAAGTAAAAAGTGAACAAAAATGAAGTCGTTGAGCGTTGAAGTCGCTCGTTGGACCATCCCGTCCTGCATCAGTATGGAGGTACAGCTACCTTTTTAGATGATCATAGGCCAAATTATATATATATAGAGCTGGTGATTGGGTCGAGTCGAGTCGGGTCACGTTCAATTCATGTCAATAATAAACACATCTTTACATAAACGGGTTGAATCCCATTAATTCTCACCCGGGTTTGTTTCAAACCACTTATCTAGAGTTTGGACAATCATAAACACATTTTTACATAATTATCTAATAATTATATTCAACATTTCACTATGTTTTGACACTAATGATCTTGATTGAATGTTTACCTGCAAATAGCTGCAACACCACATGGACATCGCCGCCTTATTGCTACGCCCACACCTTGCCTTTGCCTTACTACAATTACCCGTTGCAGAGCAACCACGCAATGAACACCCATACATACAAATATACAATTAGTGTTGTGTTGCACCGATCCAGAACCAGACCGGACCAGAACCGATTAGATCGTTAGACCGGAATCCACATTTTTTGTGGACCGGTACCGGATCGGTTCGAACTGGACCGATTTGGACAGGACCGGATCGGAATTTAAATACATTTTTTTATTTAAAAAAATTATATATTATTTTTTTTAGATTCCGGTCCAAACCGGTCCGGACCGGAATTTATTGGAATTTACCGGGTTTGGACCGGACCGAACCGGTGGACCGAAATCACTATTTTTATGGATCGGGGATCAAACCGGTCCGGTTCCGGTCTAAATTCCGGTCCGGACCGGTTTATGAACACCCCTACATGCAACACAATCAACATGGGGTCACTTAAAGAAATTGCAGATTTTTTTAAAAAGAATTACGTAATTGCAGATTTAATTTATTTTATTTTTGATGACTATATAATTATATAATGTTAATAGGTCACTCAGAGTAATAAAAAAATATATTTTAACTTGTTAAGGTTAACGGGTCACTTAAACAAATGTTGACTTATTTACGGATTTACCTATGCACTGGTCGCACGTCATCTGGACCATTAGTGCCAAAGGGTTAATGAAGAATTAGATTATTAGATAATTACGCAAATTAAATGTGAGATTAGTATTGTCCAAACGATAAAAGGTTGCATTATTTAAATCCAATTTTCCTTTTTTTTTGGGAGAAGAGCGGTCGGATAGTTGTGATATAGTGTTAAAAAAAGTGAGCCTATTACTATATTAGCCTAACAACTAACAAGTGGTATATGAACAAGTATGCGGGGTCAATTCGTGTACCTTTTCGTAAAAAAAATTGTAAGCATAGGGTATTCTTTTTCTCCTAATCCCACAAAAAAAAAAACATAGGGTATTGTGTAAATACTATGAAGTTACTTTCGAACTGTGAGGTGATCAATTGGCATAGAGGATTGGGTCAGCCCATTAATAAATTACTTAAACTGGGCCCTAACAGTAAAACAATACAAGGAAGATTGATCATGCAAGTGACCTTCCGGGTTCGGGTTGGATTTACAAATTATAGGATACGTATACAATAAATAAAATTTATTGATTTTTTAATATAATTTGCAATATTATAGTTTAATTATTATAATAAGGTAGGAAAAACTTTTCAAAAGCATATAAAAAAATAGGTAGAACTATGGTAAAACATGTCAAAAAATAAATGTTAAAAAGTAATAGAGTATCGAATATATCCTAAAAGTATCGATATCGTATCGGTATCTGATACGAGTAGTACTAGCTCAATGAAGTATCCATGCTACTTATGACTATTCCTCCTGTTTTGTACATCCTCCGCTAATAATTGTTAACTCAAACTACTACTTCCTCCGCTATTATATAATTGTAACTCAAACAATTGTAATGTTGTGTGGTACTAGGAATTAAGTCAGACCATATCACATGTCACCTGAGTGGCTGACTCAATTTAGCCCGCACAACACCTTAGAAGAAGATATAAACAATCCTTCTCAATGCGTGCAACTCGTTTCAAACTCATGATTTCACCTCTGGCGTTCAAAAACTTGTGAAATTGAGTCACAAATCTCAACCTCAACAATTTTGCTCTATTGCGAATGAACCTAGTACAATTGTACAAATAAGAGTCCACAGAAAAGTGCATATGACACGCATATGACGACATGCACGCCTTACAGACACACGCGTCTAGCGTGTGTGTTCACCTGACGTTCGCATCACTTAACTTGCTTGATCTAACAATTTCTCCAAAGTTGATAATTGCTTATAAGTAATAAAAGCTTAGCTTAGTTGTTATAACTTCTTGGCTAAGTAAAATGTACTCTTCATGTTTTTGAGCTCTTTGTGTAAAGTTCCCATATAGGCAACTAACTAAGCATTTGTTTTATACATACCATTAATTACTAGGCATATATAGTTTGTATGAGTATTATTAGAAAGAGAAAACCAGAAGAATATACAATGAAGGCAAAGTAGCCATTCAAAAATACATAAGCAAGCAGTAATAGTAATAGTCACAAATTCAAAAATTAAAGGTTCTTTAATGAAAAATACAGTATTTCATTTGAGGTGATCAAATATAGCTTCCATTATTTGTGCTTACTATGCTTATAATCTGGGCATAGGGCGAGAAGAATGAGGAACATCCCAGTCGGTAAAAATGTGGTTGCGCTGGATTTCTTTGAGCGAGCGACAACCACTCAATGCCATTGCCAACTCAAACTCCTCTCGCATCATCTGCAGGACCTTTCTAACACCGGCCTCTCCGTCTGCGGCAAGGGAGTACACCACCGGCCTTCCAATCTGAATATAGAACCATACTTTGGATTAATAACTTTATAGTAGAATTTTGTATGTAGCGGATTATTGTGACCAAAATATATATTTTTTTAGGCCTTGTTCGTTTGTTGGACTTAAATTTGGAAAATCTCAACTCAGTTAAGCTCATTTTATTCAAAATAGTTCAGACTAGTTTAGTTCAGCTCCTGTTAAATCTAGGATTTGGTTCAGTTCGGTTTAGTTCAAACAAATTCAGTTCAGTTCAGATTAATTCGGTCCAAGATAACAGGGAGTAAAGATCCTCTCCATTTCTCAAAGGAAATGGATGGTCCATTTCCTAAATCAATTGTGGATGATGTATGAAGAGAGAAATGGAGAGGATTTTAATTTTTTTTATTTTAATGCTAAATGAGTTGTCAAAATCTTAGCTTAGGAAATGGAAGGTAAGAAATGGAGAGGATCTTAATTCGATAACAGGGTCTAGTCATTGTTTGGTTGAATGTAGGAAGTGCAAGTTCCTTTGAAATTTACTTTCCCATGTAATCGTATTTCCTGGGAATTGCTAAGTGTTGTTTGGTGATTCATGGGCTCCCTAGGTAAGTGATTTCCTCTATTTTGTAAACTTCCAAGAACTTCTACTTCCCCATTAATTTGTCGACCAAACAAGCCAATTCCTAGGATTTTTAACTTCCTATGCTAAACCATGTCAATCAAACAACACATTAGTTTTAGGGGTCAATTTTTTCTTATATGGATAGGATTGTAATCCTTCACAATTACTGTAAATTCTCCTCAACTCTAGAAGGGAGAACAGAAGAAAAAACAAACGGCATAATATGAAAACGAATAAATAAAAAAGGCCAAAAACCGAAACATAATTTTGCAAATGATTAGGCAGTCTGGTACCACGATAACATAAGGAACAAACCAACAATTTTGCCGAACAATCAATATTTGTTTTGTTAATAACTTAATATTGAACCAAAACCTGTCAATAAAGACTGCATAAAATTCAATTTGGTGTTGTTGAAGAGATTTCAGAAAGAAAAAGGTCATTTTGTGACTAAAAATATGTTTGTTGGTGAAAACTTCCTATTCCTATAAAGAAACCGTTCTTTTTTATTCGATTTTATGGACTACCCAAGTTTCGGAAACAGGAAACATCAATATTCAGAGGAGTTTGGGTCTGTTTTTTCCCACTTATTTTTTCTTATTATAACTTATCTGAACATATTAGACCTTATTTTGTGAGAGCGACAAAACTTGTTTTTGCTTATCTGAACTTATTTTAAGCAAATATAAGAGACAATTGAATTCCTGAGAAAGTTAGGACCGGTAAATGTTCAAAAATTGCAAGTAATGTATCTAACTGCACTTACAAATATACCAGAGGCACCGAGTGCCAATGCTTTGAAAACGTCAGTTCCACGACGAACACCGCCATCCAAAAACACAGGAAGACGACCTTGCACTGCTTTGACAACCTGAAGAATATAGATAAGTTTCAACAAGTATTAACTAACGATCCATTTAATTACAATCTAGGATTTCAAAATTAGTGGGACAACATTTTAATTCTAAGAACATGAATTTACCTCTTCAAGAGCCATTATAGTAGCAGGAACATAATCGAGCTGGCGAGCTCCATGGTTGGATACAATGATTCCAGCTGCTCCACTTTCAACAGCAAGTTTCGCTAAAAAAAGACACAGAAATACAAGAGCACATAAAAAGATTGATAAAAAAAGGCTATGAAAAATTGAGAATAAATTACAAAAAAAAATTGAAGAAAATGACGATAAAAAGATCCAATCATCCTACCATCCTCAGCAGTAAGTACACCCTTCACAAGAATAGGGAGGCTGGTGATTGTCTGAAGCCACTTCACATCCTATTTAATTTCAACACAAGAATCAGATAACTAAAATAATTAGAAAAAAAATAATTATCCCAAGTTAGTAACATTAAATCTCAAACTCCCCATAGTGAATTACCTTCCAGCTCAGGGATCGATCAATCTGACCGGCAACATATGAGGCAAGTCCAGAGTCATTTGCCTGATCAACAATAAAAGATTAGAGATATTTCAAATAATAAAAGATTAAAGATAGTTCACATAATAGTTCCAATATATATTTTTTCTTATTGTTACAACTTACTTCGTCCATCTTGCCAAGGTTAAGTCCCTCGAAGTTCTTCAATGTTAGATTAGGTGGTAAGACAAACCTGTAATACAAAATTGAACATTTTTATGAGACATGAAGGTTTTGTTTGGTATGGCGTACAATGTTTTCCCTAAAAATTGTTTCCCCCGTTTTATATTGTTTGGTTTGGGTTGAAAAATAAGATGTAAAGCTTAAAATGAAAATTCATTCTCAAATCAATTGAAAACAATTTCTTGCAAAAAAATTTCAATTCAAACAAACAATGGAAAATGCTTAAAATGAAAAATCACTTTCCATGCAACCAAACAATAGAAAAATACCATGAAAATGTGTTTTCCAAAGTAAAAGGTCAATCATTTTCGGTTGAAAATATTCTACACCCTACCAAACAGAGCCGAAACCAAGGCTTTGGGAAATGGAAAATATAATTTCTAATTTGAGACCTGTTCTTGATATCAGCTTCTCTACGACCCAATCTGGGAGTGTCAACAGTAAGGGCAATAGCCTTAAAGCCAGCCCTCTCAGCTCTTCTCACAAGTTGGGCAACAACATTCCTGTCCTTGTATACCTACATGTAAAAGAACAAGGGAATCAACCTCGAAAGAAATTCAACTCGGTAATGCTTAGAGTATAAAATAAGTGGCCGATATTGTAAGCTTACATAGAGCTGGAAAAATCGGATGCCTGGTCCAGTTGAAGCAACCTCTTCAACACTCGATGTAGCCCATGAAGACAGTGTCTGAAACCCCCAAAAAAAAATATATGATCATAAATATATAAAATGTTAGAAGTATGAAGCTTTGATGAAAATTGCTTCATTGTTGTGGAAATCAAGTTACTGTGAAAGCTTTAGAAATTTTCAAATTAACAATTGATCTTTTCTTATTACTACTAGCATTTCTTTGCAAGATCCAAAGGAACAATAAATAAAGAGCAAAAGCAACACATATAAAAGATAAGATGTCCTCAGAAGAACTCGTGTCATTTCGGTTTATAATCTAAGTTCAATGAAGTGTATATAATCAAAGTTAAAGATTTGAGACAGGGGTGAGTCAAACCATGATAGTCCCAGCTGCTGATGCTGCTCTAGCTGTTGCATACTCCCCTACAAGAGCCAATCAGAAATTAAATCATTAGTAAGAGAATCAATTTTTTAAGACATCTTGATTCATAATTCAGCAGCAATTCACATTCAGCATAAGCAGGTCACGGCATTCTAAGCCAAGTTCAAGTATGACATAACGGTAAGAGTTTTCAAAGGCCGACTAAAGGTTTCACCAATTGCAAATTTACAATAGACATCTTACCAGGCAACAAGAAATCCTTCACTTTCTCCAAAGATCAAGCATCATCATTGCTTAATTGCTAAATTTAACCAACTTTGAAGAAAGATATTAACAATGTGTTTGGAAGAGGGGATTAGAGGCAAAGGAAGATATACGAGTTTGAGCTATTCATTTGTTTGAAAGCGGAGGAAAGGGAATTGGACAACTCCGTTCTCTTTCCACTTTATCATAACTAAATCCTTCACAAGGAAAGATTTGAAAGGAAATTAAAATTACATTATTTGGACTCTTCAATTCACCATCAAGTATCTGTGTCGAAAACTCGACACTTTAACATTAGTATGACAACACTTAATTTTGAACCAAAGTCATGAATTTTTTTATAAAATGGTCGTTCCCAACACTTGGACACATACCCGTGCCGAACATTTCTACCAGAGTAGCCGCATTGTCACCTGAGGGTTATGCATTACCGGGTTACCAAATGGGACACTGCATGTAAATTACATGAGCTGACAAGTATGCCTTTGATTAATTAAAACATAACAAGCAAACCATTAAAAAGGAAGATGTCAACACTCAAGCCTATCATCCTGAAAAAAGAGTACATAACCAAGTACTAATGTAGTATCCATAGAAAAAAACATTTACAAGAAATTGCATGAGCATATCACTACTCGAATCTTTTACTTGACCATTTAATATGTTAACCTTCAGATTTCAAAAGGGCAATAAAAAGAAAGTAATGGTTAAGTATGCAATACCATCTGGGTGGGCCATCTTTTGAAAAGCGGTTGGAGCTATCATGATAGGCATTGAGATCTTAAATCCCAAAATAGTTGTACTAATGTCTATGTTGGTTACATCAATAAGGATACGTGGGCGAAACCTGCATTAATGTCAGATTATTACTATGAACAAAAAAACAAGGATACATTATATTCACATGAGGTTAATAAATAAGGGAATTAAGGCTCACAGGATCCTGGAGAAAGCATTTCTGTTCTCAGCAAGAGTCCACTGGTCCTCTGCACCAGATGCGTAATAGTCATACGCCATCTTGGGCAACTTCTGCTTTGCAATGGCCTCATACTCATTCACATTGGTGATCTCCATCTTCCTCTAAAAGTAGACGATATTCCCCTAAAAATACCTACACAAATTACAATCTATCGAACTCATTTTCACGTCTAATACAGAATGAAAGTTCAATCGAAACCAATGCCCCAGTTCGTTCAATACATGTGACATGCTATCAAGAAAAGAATTGCAATCTATCAATTTGTTATCATTTCTACCAATCATACATCATAAAGTGGACAAACACCATGAACTCATCACAGGATTGATACAAGTTGCCAAATGTATGATACTGAATAGTGAATCCATAGTTTCCAATTTTCCATTCTACGTAGTACAACTTTATATGAATACAATAGGCAAAGGTGTTCAAATTGCAATGACTGATAGAAAGAACTTTAAAAATTCAAAGAAAAAAGTAAGGAACATAAGATTAATATCATCTGAACTTATAGTTCATTAACCCAAAAGGCGATTTGATAACTTTGGTTTGCAAAGAATACAAACATGTAATACTAAACACAACCCTTACCCAAAAAATCCACCTTTACCAGAAATTATAGCAATTGAAGTAAATCCAGTTAACCCAAAATCAGTTTTTTTTTTTTCTTTTTCTTTTCTATATATAAAAATATAAAAATAAAAAACCAAGTCCAACTAGCCTTTAGTTAAATGACTAAATCCCATTAACCCAAAAAAGTGATTTTAAAGATTAAGCTTGCAATGATTATAAGCAATTAAGGGTTTATTTACTTCAACTGAATACAGCTAAGCTGAACTGAACTATCCTGAACTCAACTAAAAGTAATATTTTATAAGAGAATGAAATTGAGAGCTTAACTGAACTGAAATTAAGCTGAAGTAAACAGGTCCTAACCATGCATAAAACCTATACAAGATACAACCCTTAAGCCTTAACCCTTGCAAGGATTCAAGGAATTCAATTACAAAATCCACCTTTACCAAAAATATAGAAATTGAAGAAAATCTAATCAACCAAAAATAAGTTTTTTTTCTTTCATAAAAAAGAAATAAGAATCAAAAGTTCAACTATGAAAAACAGAGCTTTTACTTAAATGACTAAATCCCATTAACCCAAAACATTATTTTACAACTTAAGCTTGCAAGGAGTGTAAGCATGCATAACCCAATACAACCCTTAACCCAAAACATCAAAGTTACTTATCCAAGAACAATGCTTTGCAATATCATCAATCCAGAAATCAACTTCTCCACAATTGGAATAATCACTTTTTCAACAAAACCTCAACTTAAAACCCCATCAACCCAAAAAATGATTTTTCAACCTTGGTTTATATAAAGCACAAATCTTTATAAATAACATCAAGTCCAATGTCAAACATATAATCATACATCATAAACATGTAACCAATCCATTAAACAATAACTTTAGCAAAAACAGGCTATTTCAAACATTCCTATGATAAAAAATGAATCCCAAAAACCATAATCAATTATTGAAAAGAAAAAAAAAAAAAAAAAAAAAGACGAAGGAGTAAGAAGCAAACCTTAGGTTTTTTCACTCTTGAAGCACTCTGGGGAGTGACAGTAAGCAAGAAATTATTGGGGATATAACAAAGAAAAGAGTAAGAAAAGGTGCAGAAATATGGTGATAAAATAAGTGTGGTATTAAATTAAAAAATAAATAAAAAAGATATATGAATACAGACAAAATTATTTATTTAAAAAAAAGATGAGGATTAGATTATAGAGATTGAAGGGTGAGAATTTGAAGAGGAATCTTAAACTTTGAAATTCAGTGTTTGTGATCCACATAAACAAATGTGTGTTTCAGAGATTTTCCACTTGAATTATCAAAAACAATCATAATAAAACAGTGAAATTAAAATTTAAAAAATAGAATAAAATTGGATAATGGTTATATATTTTTGGATGACCAAAAAAAAGTTGGGAAAAAGGTACAAATGGTTGTTGTTGTTCACAGTTTGTCTTTTCTTCTTCACTCAACCTCAAAAATTCTGAACAAGGCGTCACATGATAGGACGATAGTATATATACTTAATGGATTATTATTATTGGCAAATTGCCAATCTTTTTCTTTTCTCTTTTTTTAGGGTTTTTTTTTTTTTTTTTTTAGTTTTTGTATTTTCAAGTTTTATAGTGCAACTTTATTCTCTCGATTTTATGACATTAATATTAATTAATGAGGATTAGGATATGTGGCTCATTATTTGAATGGCTTCTTTCCATTCCTATGATAAGGAATTGATTATAGCTCCTTGCATGAACGATACTCTTTTAATCTTTTTCCGTAATTGTACTAGTTAGTAACTCATTACGATCGATTGAATAATTCATTACCATTTATGGCTTGTTCGTTATATTTTTTGTTTTCAGTTTTTCTGAAAACAAAAAATCAAAAATAGATTACTGGAAAAATTTAAGTGGTTTACAGTTTTCTGTTATCATTTTTTAAAATTATAATGATTTTTTTAACTAATTTTTGAAACTTTATATTAATTATATGTATGGCTATAAAACCAAAAATAAGATCTAGGGGATTTAAGTGGGTTGAATCTGGAAAAAAAAATAAAAAAATTTACCTATATATTTTAGAATTTTTCAATTTTTTTCCTTAAAAAGTAAATCGCTCATATATAATCTTCGAACACTTCACGAAAAGATACAGAAAAATGGCCCTATTCCCGAATCAAAGGGAAAGGAATGGAATAGCGCAGTTAAGCAGCTGAAAGAGAAGCTACTGGGCTTAATAAAGAAAGAGTTCAATAGGATTTGTCGAATGAGCTTGTCGGCAGACCACTGTTGTCCCATTCTTGAGTGAGCTGGAGCAATGAATAGGGATTTCGCTAATTCAATATTTTTTTTGTCAAGTTCCGCAATAGGCGCTCACATTTCTTTTTTGAATTTGGTCATTTGACCCCATAAAACTTATGCATTTTGACCTCATTATATATTATTTCTAGATCTATCAATCGCTGCCAAAAAAGTAAAAACCACAACGATTCCAAACGAGAACTAATAGTTTCATTACTAAATAAAAAATGCTGCACTAAATTTTTTTAACTGATAAAATAGGTTAGGCCACATTTCACAACTCTCCATTCGTTCTCATGGATTACCATGCTAGCATTACGCACGGTTTAAGAAAAAAACTTTATCATTGATAAGAATCGAACATCGCATCTCGTAAGGGTTGCAGACTTGCTGCAGTGAAGCTTAACCCTTCAAAAATTTTACTTTTAAAAAATGTAAAAATATGTTAATGCTACAAAGTATAATATTGTGGGCTGATAAGGTTGACAAGTTGTTAGTACACTTGTTAAGGCCACTAGGGTGTATTTGAAAGTTCAAACAAATGAAGAAGTTGCACCTTTCTTGCATTATATTGCATGTGACGAACTGAAGATTGAGAATGGGTAAAGGAGCATACCAGCATGCATTATGATGTAACAACAACGGATCCTTAGGGTCGTTAACTTGTTCTTAGCCATTAAATAATACTCTCTTTGTCCCAAATTACTGGCTACATTCTCTTTTTTATATCGCTCAATACACAACTTCAAATTTAAATATCTTGAACTACACATAATAAAAAATTATAAAAATTATATGTTTGAAAAGTACATATTGAGACGAATCAAACTAGATCTATCATGACTATATTTTTCATGAAATTATAAGCAGTCAAAGTTTACAAATGAATAGTGCCCATTTTCATAATGTAACAACTAATATTGGACGGAGGGAGTATCAATGTAGGGAATCCAATTGATCTGGAAAAAATAACCTGAATAAAATTGTTCTGGAAAAAAAAATGAAAATTGACCTGGAAAAATGTAAACTTATCTAGACAAAATTGAACATACCTGAACATAGAGCTGTTAATCGTGTCGATTTCGGGTCGACCCGCATACATAAACGGGTTGAATCCTCTAACCCAAAACTGACCCGTTTAATAACAGTGTCGTATCGTGTCAACTTGTTTGTCAAATTCCTTGACCCAAACCTGTTAATTTCGTGTCGTGTTAACATGTCAGGTTAATTTTTCACTAGAAAATTAATATTCAAGTGTAATCGTGTTGTGTCGTGTCAACTCATTTACATAAACGGGTTGAACCCCTTAACTCAAACCCGACCCATTTAATAAGTGTGTCGTGTCGTGTTAACCCGTTTACTTAATCGTGTCAAAGTCTTTCACCCAAACCTGCTAATTTCGTGTCGTGTTCGAGTCGTGTTATCGTGTCGTGTACTCGTGTCAGTTTTTGTCAGCTCTACCTTGACATAATTACAACTGACCAGAAAAAATTAAGAAGTGACCTGGACAAAAATATAACTAACCTGGACAACAGTAGTTGTAAAATAAAATTTCAGGTATCATCCATTTTAATTTGTTCTTGACGGTTTTTTTAGGATACAAGGAGAGTGAAAGTTAATAAACGAAAAATCTTCGTTATTATATACAAGAAGGAAAATCATATTCATATTGGATCTTGTTAATTAGATTCAACTAAATGTGTTTTTTTTAATATTTTTTTATAAAGTTTAGTATAAGATACTAACGTTTGAAGTCTTTAAACACATGTATTAAAATACAAAAAATAAACGTAAATAACAAATTGGAACAGAGTGAGTAATAATTAAGTCAATCATAAAGCTTTCATTTCTTCTCATGTAAATTTTTATTTTTGGTGGAATTATTCTCATCATGTAAAGTTAACCAAAAGTGTTATTGAGGAATTAATAGTTAATGGTTATATCAAATTTTAGCTTGGATATATCAAATTTTATAATTAACAGTTAATGGTTCAATAAATTTTATAGTTGTTAGGAAAAATGTTATTGAGGAATCGGATATGAATCTCCAAGAGGCACGGAAACTACGTTTTATATTAGTTTAATTTCGTCCCACTATGAATTATCGGGTTGTCACGAAATAATTAATATAATGAGATACAGTGGAGATTATTTACTCTATATGCTTCTAAGAATGAATCCTAAAAGCTTTGTGTTTTAGTTTGTATTTATACACACTTAGAATAGTTTGCAAGAGAATTTTAAATGCAAGAAAATTGTAAGAGGAGGGAGATAATCTCTGATTTTCCACACACCAAACAAGTGAACCAACATGTCTATTTATAGGCATAAACACAAGAAGAAATCAGCATAAAGATGAGTGAAGAACCACCATTAAAGCACCATAAAATTCATCTTAATGCCTTATTGAAACATCATAACTCGCCTCAATAATTCAAAGAATCCCAAGGAAAGAATCCAAGAAAACGGGGAAAACAAAGTTGCGATCCAGACGCTGGGTCGCGAAGTGCGACCTCATTGCAGTAACAAACATTACCCTTGAGATGAATTATATTTGTTACAAACACATGCAATCAATTGATCAGACTCCCATTAGAAATTCTTATATACGTCCAGATGTAGGGTACATTTAATAGTAAATTTATTCATTTTATAATTTTTTAATAATTTTAAAATTATTTAAAATGAGCAATAAAACAACACATACCTCCAGTGGTGAGCAAAAACGGGTACCCGGCCTTTTTCTGTGGAACCGGAATCGTCGGGTCTAAAATTTCTGGAACCGGAATCGGAACCATTGCAATCGGGTAATATGTTTTTGGAACTGGAACCGGAACCATCGGGTACCAGTTCCAATACCGGGTACCCGGTTTTCTTTAATGGGTGTGTATTTTGTTCAATTTCTTTAATTTAAATAATAAATCAGCTTAATAGCCAACAATTACTCTACTACATATTTAATCATTTACCACTAAGCATCCACAAAGAAAGTTTTCTTAAACACAAGTTTACAATTTTAAAATACAAGATACAAGTTTACCTAAAGTAATAAACACAAGTTCACACAAATTACATACAAGTTTAGAAAGTCATAAACAAACAAATTTTGAATGACAAAAAAAAAAAATCAGACTTATTATATTTTGGTTTAGTCAGTAGTCACTTCAGTACTTCACTATGTACCATTGGATAAAATTATAAAACCCAATTCAACCGGGTCAGGCATTGGGTAACCAATTGAAACCATTACAACTAGGTACCTAGTCTAAAATTTTTGGATCCGGAACCGGACCCAGTTGAACCGGATCTGGGTACCCGTCGGTTCATAACCGGGTCCGATTCCGTAGTTGGGTACCTGGAACCGTTGCTCGGCCCTACATACCTTACCTACATCCGAATCATCAATCATCAATCAATCAATATATATACTATAAGAGAAGCAGCTAAATCCACAGTTTGCCACATGTCGCGCTCTCATTAAAAAATTTCCCGCCCTTTTCCCTTAATCTAAAAAAAGTAACTTTTTTATTCTATCTTAATATATTTTCTACCATAATAAAAAGTGATATATAATATAAGTTATATAACATATCTTTAGAAATATTATGTGATTTAATTCCTATAAATAATATATGTACGTTAATTCTTTTATTATAAGTAATTTAGTTTTGATCATATATAAATTTCCTATATATTTTTATGATAAAAAAATTACTTTCGATATATTATGCATGTATTGCTTATACATATTCTCATAATAAAAACTTCGCTACTTTTTTTTTGGGGGGAAATGAGTATCATTATTGATTTATTATTTTGACATGCATAACATGAATTTTTATATAATTCGAAGAATCTCTATAATAACTTATAAGTTTTTTTTGGATTATAATAACTAGAAAATCAATAAAAAAAAATGTAAATTTTAGTTTTTTTTCCCCTAACAGTTGTAATAAAAACAAGTTTTAGCTTAATGTAGTTATTGTAACGACCCGACTTTTTGAGCTGTCGTTTGACGAAGGAAAACGACTTGCGGATCATTACTTAAACATTAGTTAAACATTAATTATGTATATTCATAATAATAGCATCTTTTATTAACTGAAAATGAAATCCATAAATAATTCCAAAAGTCTACAAGGATAGAATACTTAAAAATTACATAAACCAAAATATTGTTTTTCCCAACATACTGGGATAATAACTAAAATAATGAAATATTGTCTTATTGCAACTCTAGAAATACTAAGGTACTACTAAAATCTCAGCCACACCAAAGCCCAACCAGCGGAAGCCCGTTCTAAGCAGCTGCATCGTCACCTGAAACTGAGGGGGGGGTCCACCGTCAGTGGCGAGTAACTAGGCTGTCCCGTTTAAATAAGGGTCCGCTAGCCACATAATAGCATAGGATAATACACGAAAAATACATGTAAACAGATAACATTTCATACACAAGTACATACAGGGTACGTATACAAATACGTACAAAAATACGTATAAAAATACGTATACAATACGTATAATAATACCTACAAAAATACGATTAGAAATACATACACAATACGTATAAAAGTACGTATACAATACGTATAATAATACCTGCAAAATACGGTTAGAGATACGTACAAAATACGTATACAATACAAGCATACATACGAAATACATTCATACATACATACGAGCATACCAGAGTCATACGTATACAAACATACACAGCGGAAGACTTATATCATTCATAATCCATTTCATCTAATACTTAACTTATATTATACACAAACTTATACATCAATTATCATAATATGCCTTATATTATCTTAACTTCATAAACATATCATGTCATTTTTCTTAACTTAACATATTCTTATCTTATCATATATCTTCACTTCTTAGCGGACCGGTCTTTATAGCTCGTAGTGAACCTTTGCGTCCACAACTTTCCTAAAACATGTCGGGGTGAACCTTTGCGTCCCACCCGTAGCCCTCCTTTGCGAGAACTAAGCCTAAGCTATGGCCATAACCCCTAAATAGTCCTCCTTTGCGAGAACTACCTAGACGACTACATAACCTAGAATCAAGAACTGCGCAGATACAGCAGTCTGGCAGTGGCAACGACTTAACCCGATTGATAACCTTTGCGTTATCGCAGGGGCGTCCTATCTTATTAACCCGATTGATGACCTTTGCGTCATCGCAGGGGCGCTCTTAACTTATTAACCCGATTGATGACCTTTGCGTCATCGCAGGGGCGATCTTAACTTATTATCTTTCTTATACTCGGAAGTACTAGGTGACCGTAATCGGGAATGAAATATTCGAAGTCCCAGGAAAGAGAGGTGCGGCACGTATATTGACCACCTTAAATACCAAGTCTTTCCTAGCCAGAGATCGAAACAATTAATTACCCTTTTACTCTGTTTCCTTTCCTTCCCTATTAACATCTTATTATTCTTTATTCCATATTGTAACTTATCCCTACTGGCTTCCTTAATAATAATAATAAATATTAGGGGGGCAGATATATTAACTATCCTGAAATCCTTTTATTATTATTATTTTACAATTTATCCCTTTTTGGTTATATTACCATTACCCTTCATATTACAACTTATCTCTGATAGTTCCTTTAGTAAATATTAAACACTATAATAATAATATTAATTCCCAAAAATTATCCCAATATTATTAAAAGTCAAAATTAAACTAAAATTGAGCACAATAGAACTAAACCACACGACATCTTAGGAGTAATATAACAATTATATAAATTCATCAAATCATCATATAATTAATTCAATAAATCACATAAAATACAATTAACTACATAAATTACCTAAAACATGATAAAATTCCACTTTTCATATTCTGTATCACTCGAAAATCATGATCAACAATACCAAAGATTACATATTTAATTAATTAAATTCAATAACCAACAATTCATAACAAACTTTATAATAAACATTAAGATTATCCTTAAAACACAATATGTCAAGATTAATTATGAAAACAAGATCAAAATCATTCCTTTATTTACATCACACCACACGGCTATCATAGGGTTCAAACAAGATCAAGATTGAATTCAAGAATTCAAAATAACATGTTTTAATAATTTAATCACACTATTTTACACAATCTGATTTTTAAAGAATTAAATTAATAACGACCTTTTAAAGGTCTCGAATAATCTGGAAATTTTGATGGAAGCTATATATAGGTTCAAGGTTTAACGTGCATAAATTTCGTCCAAAAATAACGTCATTTACTATTTTTAAGGGATTTTATAACTAACAAATCAGATTAGGCTGAAATCAGTTTCAGATTTTTCTTCCATAGCAAAAGAACTTTAAAAATTACGAAAATTTAACAAAAGCTGTAAAACACTATTACTGACTTCCACCTAAAATTTCATAGCCATCCGAATTGATTAAGTGTCTTGAATAATTCGTAAACTAAATCTGGACAGTTTTACCGGTTTAAAAGATTAAATTATTTCAAGCAAGAAAAGGACGAATTTTGGCACTAAATAAATCATGATTCATAATCAAATAGTAAAGAAACTTCAACGAAAAATTCATCAAGAAATAACAAGATTTGGTTAAGAAATAAATTCATACAAGTAATTATTCAACAATTAAAGATTTCAAGAAACTACATAAAATAATCAAGAAAATTTCATAATAATTCATAAAGATTACATATTATCATCAAGAAAAATTACATAATATCCTATCATATGATTCGAAATTTTCTAGGTGATCATGACACTAATTCCTAACAATTTTCATGTTTTAATCCTAATTAACTATGTGATTAACTTGTACCGAAATTAAACGAAATAGCATAGTTACCTCATTACGCTAAATATTCCAAGGAAAGATTCACCACTTTGGGTGAATGTAGCTCGGTTATTTTTGAGGGGAAAGGAGGATAGTTTTGTTGAAGAGTTTACAAGCTTTTGCAATTAGGAACCAAAAACAATTGCTAAGCTATTATATATATAGAAGGAGGAAACAAAACAAACCCTAAAAATAACTCTAGGGTTGCCGTAAAAAGGGAGGAAATAAGGGAGAATTGGACCTAGCATTTAGGGCTTAGAAGACTAGGTTTTAGGATTTCAAAAATTAATTATTTAATTTAATTAATTAAATCCTTTAAATAATTAAATTAAACCAAAGAAGTAACATTGGCCCAAAAAGAAAGGAGGGGCCGGCCATGTCATAAGGGAGAGGAAAAATTGGGTCATTGGCCCAATTTGAGATAAAAGAGAGAGAAACAAAATAAAACAGTCCAAATTATTGGGCCTTTTGGACTTAGAATAAATAAAATAATACTAATATCCGCGAAATTTTCTAGCCCTAAATTTCGGGGTATTACAGTTATTTTGTATATTTTAATTTTGAGTGTATTATAATGTTTTTATTTGTATGTATGACTATAATTTTCACAGAAAATAAACGAGAAAATAAATTTCTAAAATTGAATCTATATATATTTTTTATGGAGAACCTATATTATTGCTATATGTTTAATTAGAAAAATTCTATAACATAATTGATCCATATATAAAAATATACTAAAATAGAAGTATTTACAAAAAAAATATTATAATCTAAAACTTCGTGTTTTAGATTTTTTATCCGTGAATTTTTCTTTTAATAAGATATTTATTTCAAAAAAATACTCATAACATATAAAAGTAATTTTATTCTCTTTTATTAAAACTATTTTTTAAAAATTAATAACTAGCTAACGTTTGATAACGATAATTGTGGGTTAGATTTTTTTTCTAAAATTGTTTAAATTCACTCCAAAATTTGTTCATACATGTTTCCTTAAATTTAACCATTTTATATTAAATATTATGTATCACCTTATACAAATTTTTTGTTGTTCATTTCGTTGACTTCTGCCACAAATTTTTTTTTTATCCATATATTACAACAATTTGAAGAATTAAATTAATAATCTTTTTTTTCTTTTTTATGCATTGATCTTGATTTTTAAATTATATTAAGCATAACACTTATCGAATTGAATATCAACCAAAAAATTACAATAAATTTATTATATATGTACTATATATATTACCGAGTGTTAGTGTAAAGGTTACTTAATGTTCTGGGGTTAGTCAAGATTTTGTATAAAGATTATTCATTATTTTGTATGAGTTTTTTTAATTTTAAAAAACTACGAGAATATTAATATGCATGAGTTGCTATATATAAAGTTAAAATTTTAATATGATGTTAAAGTCACTATATCAGGAAATGAATTATACAAATCCTTACATTACAATTTACAAAGTTAATACTTCCTCCGTTCCAAAATAAATGCAACAATTTCTATTTCAGGAAGTTTCAAAATAAATGCAACAATTTTAATTTTTCCATTTTTGTAAGTATTTTATTTCTATCTCTCACATCCACTTTCTCTCTATCCCTTTTACTCTCACAACAAAAAAATGTCTAAAAATCCGTACATCCAAATTTGTTACGTTTTTTTGAAACGGAGAAAGTATTAAGCTTTCCAAGCCGTGCATCGCACGGTTGCTATAAACCACCCAATTACTTAAAAATTTCATTAGTTAGCGAAAAAAAAAACAAAAACGTAGTCAGTGTCTTAAGATTCACTCAAGTAACAGTGTAATGGTACTATAGTCGGTACTAGCTAGTGTAACTACTGCTCTCGTAGTCTCGTAGCGTTGTTTTTCTTCATTGAATTGAATTTCTTCAAAAGCTCTATCAATGGCGGATTCGACAATCAAGTCCTCCAAAGATGGAGCCCTAACTTACTTTTACCTTCTCATTTACATCGCTCTTTCTAGTGGCCAGATCTTCTTCAATAAGGTCCCTTTTTTTTCCGTCTTTCATTATCTCCTTTTTTGGTTCAATTTTTTTTTAATAATGATTTTGAATATTTAGATCTGCTATGTATTTCTTATTCAATCCTAAAATTGCAATCATTAACAGTCTGAATGAAGAACCAGTTACTTAATTGATATTGGATATGCGCGCACAATTTGAAACTTAAAAAAAATTAAAAATTTGGGGGTGATTTAATTTTTAACATAGCTTGTAAATTCGTTTGCTGCTTACATTTGGGAAATGCTGCCCGAATTTTTTTTTTTCCAGAACTTGAATTGGTTAATAATCGAGCTTTCAGGTTTTCTACTTTTTTTCACTAGACTAGACTGAGGTTTTAAATTGGGGTTAAAGAAACATCAGAATGTTCCAAGTTTGAAAATTTTGGAATGTATGCAGTCTTACCCCTAAAAATAACAACTTGAGGTTGCAATGGGAGAGCCACCCCAAAAGCTACTTCAAAGGGAGGAGAGCCCATAGATCCATATAAATCCCACGTTAATCCCCCATAAGACTGATGTAGAATTCAAGTCCCATACCTTATAATGGGATCCCATAAATGGCTCAAGACTTTTAGAGTTTTAGCCTTTATAGTCTACAGAGACTTGTCTGTTATATTGTGATGCCAACTAACTTTTAATATCCCTAGGGCCTAGGCATCTTATAAGAATCCACATTTTGTGAAGTATCAACATAAACTTGATCCAAGAATTCATGTTTACAATTTAAACTCTTGATCAATATATCTCTAGCCCTCTAGGTATTTTGGATTTTGCACCCTCAAAAAGATTTTTATCTATGTTTTGGGTTGAAAAGAAAGCATAGAATTATTTTGATAATAATGTCAAAACATAGTACATTTTCATCAGTTCATTAGTGATCATGGAGACGGAGCTAGTAGTTTACTCACCCGTCACCCCTTGCTTCTGATAATAGTATCCCACAAATTGATACATCATGACTTCTATTTCGGTTAGAAAATGGGTTTTCCTTCAGAATTTAGAAGTCATCTTGCAGAATACACACCTTTCTTTCCTTCTTGGATAGAGTATCAGCTTCCTGTATATGCTCTGTTTCAATATTGTAAATCTCTCTAATTAGTTACCTCCACTAGCACCCAACATTGTGCCGTTGTCAACAAAGACTATAATGCAGGTCCCCTATAGACTATAGTTGAGTCTCCCCTAAACATCTCAATTACAATCTTTTATGTTTTGGCTCTTTGGATGGCTATAGTCTTGGCAGCTCGCAGAACCCCACTGCAGGTTTTATGTATGAAGAAGCCTTGGGCCCATTGTCCCTCACTAATTTTACAATTTTTGTATGCTCCACCAAGAGAGGAGTTGGAAGTATCAACCATGACTAGGACTGGGCAATGACTGAAGAGAATAGGGGTTGGTATTGCTTAATTTGTGTAGGATTGGGGTCTGGAAGATTAAAATTCATTTATATGCCCGTAAGGCTGTAATATATGTTTCCAATGATGGTTTATGGATTCAAAGTGTTCAGAAACTTTCTCAAAAACCCCATATTTTCCATTATGCAGTTATGCACTACCACAAGATTAATGTGACACATGATATAGAACGCTTCATTAAATCTAATAGCTATCATTGTTTGGCGTTGTCGCCACTCTTTGATCCAACCTTTAAAAAATAAACAAATCTTTTTCATTCTTGCTCTAAGTTAAACTTCTTCTATAACACTTTTTGAACAAAGTAACATTGCAAGAGCCTTTACAATCTTACATACTTTAGTGAATGGAGCAATGACAAGGTTGTTGCTAACCTAGTAAAAATAACCTAATAACTCTAACTAATGTAGGTAGGGAAGTAAGGATCATATCCACATGAAGACATAGTACTATCAACTAGTACTAAAAAGTTTAAATTATATAAAGAGATGGTAGTGGAAAATAAATAAAAGATGAAAAACAATGAAATAAAGAAAATAAAGACAGCTAAAAGGAAGCAAGAATTAAAAAAAAATACAATAATATGTAAACAATAATAACAAATTCCAGGGCTTGAGTTCATTGTGCAAACTTTTGGGATTAACAAGAAAATCACTTAATCATTCTATGGTCAAATTAAACTAGGGCACACTAGTTCTCTTGCATCCTAGACTCCCTCAATACTTACATCCTCTAATAGGCTTTCACATTTACTAGATTCATCGTACCTAATACCTTAAGTTCGATGTGGAGTTCTTATCACTCGATGCACAACTTGACATTACTCGAACAATGCAGTTAATTTAGGCCTCAATTCAGTTGTAAGCAAGCAAGGCAGGTAAAAGGAATTTAAAGAAGAACAAAGAAACAATCAAGCTAGAATCATATTAAACACAATGATTTTGCTTATCCCCAAACCCTAGAAGGGAAAAACTACTCGCTCATAATTAAAATCAACACAAAGCAATAATCAAAGAACATAATAAAACAATCAAAGGAAGGGAATAGAAGAATATCGGATTCTTCCTTGGGGGCATTTTACGTGAACCTGGTGTCACTCAGGTCTAGATTCAATTCTTCCTCCTTTCCTTCATCACAACTTCAACAAGAGCATGATCCTAGGATCGTTACAGGTGGGGCCTGCATTTTCAAACTACTGTAACTTTCTCATTTCAAGTAATTGGGCGTGTGAGTGTACGACTAATGTTGGAAATTTGGAATTGCGCAGCTCAAGTTATGCCCGAGAGAGTGAGGCTATCAAAATCCTCTGAACTAATTCGAGCGATTTTAAGCTAATTCTTCACCATTTGTTCCCGCACTCGTTCTACCTCGTTATTAGGTGCTTTCCTCAATAACTACTTAGGTTGGCTTGTTTCTTTTCCAATTTGTTTCCTTTTGTAGCCTTTAATTATCATTTTCTGCGAAAATTCATAGAAAACATGAAAAACACTATAAGGAAAATATTAGTAGCAAAACGACTCTTAACAAGCCTTTTTAGTCCATTAATGTCATGAGAAACATTGAAAAGGGAGGGGAAAACATCATAGAAAAACCAATTATCAAGCAACAAGGGTGGACAAAATAGAAGTGTTCAATGTTTTTTTTAATAGCTAAACATGAGAATTAATTGAGTTGTGCTTAGTTATGCTTACGTGGAAGAAGCAGAGACATCAGACATACACCGTTGAATTTTAAACACGGAAAATATCTTCTTTGGACTTTTCAACCTTGACAAACTATCCTTCAAATTCAAAGAATTACTCCAAAACAAAAATTTGACTTTCGAAGATCAGTAACCAACTTAGAAAGAGTTAAAAATTCTCAACATTAGAGTTGATGGAACCACCAAAAGAGTAATCTCTTTTAACAAGCATCTAAATAATTTGGCGAAGGCTAAACTTGTGAAACCCACATAAATAGAGTATGGATGAACGTGAGAGCTTGCATATATCATCTTGCATCCTTTATCCTTGTGTCCTTGTACATGGTTTTCCTTTTAACTTTCATACTAGTGCAATTTACATACAAGCATTTTTCACCTTGCTCTTAAAGATTCCTTCACACCGGTGGTATGAAGTAATAACCAAAAAGACAAGGATTCACTTAATGTCTTAATCACAAGAAGACGCATAAATTATCAAGTAATGTTCAAGGATCATACGGCTATGGAACAAGGTGAATAAGCCTTAGGTCACAACAAACAAAGTTCTTCTTGTACCATTTGTATTACCTAGGCCCGTTGGATTGATCTCAACATGTAGTTTTTATAATTTTTACAAATATATAATCAGAGATACTAATCTTCAAAAAATATATCGGCAAACGCAAAAAAGTGAAGTGGTTAGATTAAATAAAACAAAGGGAGAATTATGAAAGGAAATGAAAGGGTTGTAGAATAAGTTATGGGAAAATGATAAGATTCATTCAGAGTGGAATATAAGTTAAAATTGTTAAAATTAAGAATGTTAAAAATAGGAATGCTTGATAACCTAATACAAGGCATAACTATATTCTACTATAAAAGTGTAGTATAGATAAGGCAAAGAGGTGCTTAGGAAGGTTGAACTGTTTGGCTATCCTTCTGTGTAATTTTCCATTTAAGCACTAGTTGAGAGATTTCGTGGGATAGAAATATAGAATTCTATACCCTGAATCACTTTGGTCTCGTTTGTTGTAACTTTTTTTTGTCAATTTTTTTTTTTAATTTTTCCTGTCAAAACCATCTTGGAAGCAGTTGGGAACATTACGTCACGTTGACATACTATGTTGTTCAAAGCGGTAAACAGTTTAGAATATTTCTTGAATTACAGTTTATGAATTGGTAAGGGAGCTTGTATGTTGATACTAATTCAAGCCTCCTTGTAATAGGCTGAGAATGAGTAAGAAGATTACATAAACTGTTGTTGTGGATGACAGCTAGTGTACTTCTTAAACTCTATAACTCATGGGTGGTAACTGGTAAACACGACCTGGGATCCTAACTACATTGTTTGCACCCTATGGCTCCTTGTATAGGGAAAAAGAAGCCAAAAAAATCAAAGTTTTAATCCCATAAGGATAGACTCAATTGTATATACCAATAATTTCTAGAAAAAAGGACTATCAATGTGGCTATTGAAAATATGAAATTTACTTTTTGTATATGCTTATCGTTCGAAAGAGGGGCTATATATTAGCTCAGAAGTAACAGATTACAAGAGGCTTCATTTTGCCTCAGGCATCCTTGTTGAGTTCTTGATGCTCCAACAATGGACTCTTCTTGCGTAAAAAATATGCAAATTGGAGAAATTTTCAAACCTTACTTCAAATGTTGTGTCCAAGGTTGGCCATTGATAGATTGATACCTCTCTATCGATGAGTTTATTCTACATAATTAGTTAATTACAACTTGTTGTGCTTAAAGTCTGAGATTTTGCCTTCAATCATCAAATGCAGTGGGTTTTGTCATCAAAGGAAATAAACTTCCCATACCCTCTTGGATTGACTCTTCTTCACATGGTCTTCTCCTCCGTTTTATGCTTTGTGCTCACAAAGGTTCTAAAGGTACTCAGTTTGTTTAATTTTTTGGTTTATCTTTGTGTTCAGGAATTTCATTTCAATTAACGTTTTTTCAATATTATTTTCTTCTTCCAGATTTTAAAAGTTGAAGAAGGGATGACCTTGGAAGTGTAAGAATAAATTTTGCTTTTTTCTACTTCAATCTTGTGTCTCTGCACTTCGTTTTGATTTTCTACCTTTTTAATAGAATAATGTTAGGTTTAGGTTTTAAGAAGGAAAAATTCATACGAATAATCCCAACTACTGGAGGTCTTACAATATTAATCCCAACTATCGATTATTACAGTATAATACAAACTGTGGGGGTTTTTTTATGATAGAGAGTGGGTGAAGGAGAGAGAATGTGTGACAGATGGGGGTTATAGGGTAAAGTGGTGGTGGAGGGAGTGGTGGAGGGGAGGATGGTAACTGGTGACAGGGAAGATAGAGGAAGAGGAGAGAGAGTGAGAGGGGAGGGAGATTAAGTGTGATGATATTTTAAGGATTTATTATCAATTTATTAATATTTTTAATAATGGCATTTATGTAAATAAATAGTCTTTTTTTTACCAAAATAGAAAGAAACAAAATTGTTGAAAGTTTTTTGTTACATCCAAATATAGTAAATGTTGAAAGTTTTATTTTACAAAGGGAGTATTAAATATGTTACCAATTGTTCATAACTCAAATTTGGAAGGTAAAAAGATGACTTGCTATTGGAAGACCGTAAAAGGTTGACCTATTCTCGTTAGTTTTTCTTTTCTTTTTTTTTTATAGGGTTTCATGTCACTTGTTTTCAGACGAAAGTTATCACTATACTTGAACAATATTGTACAGAAATAGTATTCAAAACCTATTCATGCATTGCATGAAGCAAGAGCTTTAATGCTGTTATCCCCCCTTTATACATACATATAGACTAGGCTTTAGAAAAAACATCTTTTTTCTAGACATACAAATCTTAATTTCGAACCCTAGATCTTTTGGAAAACTACATCTTGAATACCAGTGTGATATTTATGAACTTCTAAAATCATTTTTTCCTTAAAATCAATTTTTGATATGAAATTTGTAATAGTGTATTATACAGTTAGATATTTCTCTATAACAGAAGGTATTCTGTCATTCCTTGCATAAATATATTTTGACAATGTTTCATTGCAGTTATGCCACATCTGTCATTCCTATTGGTGCAATGTTTGCAATGACTCTTTGGTTGGGAAATACAGCATACCTGTATATTTCTGTTGCGTTTGCACAAATGCTGAAGGCTATTAGTAAGTCTATAATCTTATAGTTGTATACACCTCTTAGCATCTTGTTATCCGAATGAATGTTAATCTTGCAAGAATATAGCGAATTGTCTCAAAACCGTTGCCAGGAAGTCTCTGTGATATTTTTTGAAATGTTCTACACTATACTATCCACATGTAGCATTTTTCTTGTGCATATACGGCAATATCCACATGGCTGTGTTGCCTGTAGGTCTGTTTTGAGTTTGTGAATGACAGTATTGAATTATCAGAAACTACTTTTGTATACTGCAAAAGTTGATTCTTGGCATATGATACTGATAAATGATTTTTACACGATTTATTCAGTGCCAGTAGCTGTGTTCATCCTTGGAGTGGCTGCTGGGCTTGAAGTCATGAGTTGTAGAATGCTTCTGATTATGTCAGTCATTAGTCTTGGTGTTGTAGTTGCTTCTTATGGTGAAATAAGTATCAACTGGGTTGGTGTTGTTTACCAGATGGGAGGTGTAGTTGGAGAGGCCTTGAGGCTGATATTTATGGAGATATTTGTTAAAAGAAAGGGTCTGAAGTTGAATCCTGTATCTGTCATGTACTATGTCAGTCCTTGCAGGTACTATTGCAAAAAATATTATATTTTGTCATACATTCATACTCCTAATTTATTTATGTGAATGTTTCTTTCTTTTCCATTTTTTTTATTTGGCTCTGGCAGTGCCCTTTGCCTATTCATTCCATGGATATTCTTGGAGAAGCCAATAATGGATGCAAATGGATTGTGGAATTTTCCGCCTCTTGTGCTGATTCTCAACTGCCTTTGTACTTTTGCCCTCAACCTCTCAGTTTTCCTTGTCATCTCCCATACTAGTGCACTCACTATTCGTGTTGCTGGGGTTGTGAAGGATTGGGTTGTTGTGCTACTCTCAGCCCTGATTTTTGCCGATACGAAATTGACACTAATCAATTTATTTGGCTATGGAATTGGTAAGCTCTCATTTTCTCCTGGTTATCTCCTTTTGTTGCTAATGATCTTATACTTGATACTTGTTTTGATTGTTTCTTAAAATTCCCCGAATCAATGAAGTGCTCCTTTCAATTTAATTTTAGCAAGCTTTGCTCCAAGTGAATTTAATTAACATTATTGTTTTTGTTTTTTTTTTGGTAAGAATTGACATTATTGTTTACAGTTCTGCATTTGCATTTTCAGTCTTCTTGTTTTACATGAAATCATATTCTTTACTTCGTAGTAATTCTTGAAATTCTGTTAGAGAAGGAATCTTGAGGTTTCCTGTTAGAGGATTCTTTCTTTTTAGTACTCCTAATGCACATTCAACAATGATAAGAAGGATTTGTGTGCAGCCATTGCTGGTGTAGTGGCATATAACAATCATAAATTGAAGAAAGAAGCCTCTCAAGGAAGTTCGAAAGTGGTGCAACATGGAGAATCAATACCAATGGTCTCTACATCCTCTAACAAATAGCCATATGAGCTATCGCTTGGTGAGTGACTCATACCATGCATAGGTCTAATAAAGATTTGCATAGTAAATATTCTCTATCTTTCTAGTAAAAGGAAAAGTATAACTCGAAATGACTTTTCTAAAATTGATAAACTACGTTATTAAAAGAAAATTGATTCGTCAAAATAGTTTTAGAATTGCACCAAGATTTTTGTCATTAGTGATCGCCAATTGTAGCTGCTAGTTTCCATAATCTTTATCTTTTATGGCTAGTTTCCATAATTTTATGCATTCCTCACGTTCCTTGTTAAATTTTGTATTAACACCCCCCCCCCCCTATCCCTTTTTATTTTAGGAAGCTACATTCTTTCTCTCTCATCATCACATGACCCACTTAGTTTAGTTTTCTCTTTTTTTTCCTCCTATCACACGATTCTTCTAATAATATGTTAATTGGCCCATGTTGCAACCTTCATAGAATGGAGAAAATGTTTAGCAAGGAACCAATAATGAAATTAACGAAATGAAATTCAAAACTTGATTTCACTCTTTCGGTTCTTTTTTATGCTAAGTAGGAAAATAGATTAATTAACACAAAAATAAGGTGGGAGTGAAGAGCACATTTTTAAGGTACACCTGCTTTATAGAATTGTAGATTAGATAGATGTTCCTTTATACACCTGCTTCCACACTTGGTGACTGTTGCCATTTAATAATCTGTGAACTGCAGGTACAACTCTTTCAAGTTGTGTGAATCCTAGCAAGAATGTGCATGGTTCTCACAAGAGAAATCACATTATAGGTTAAGACACATTAGCAGCAGAGGACCATTATGGTTTCTTGCAATGCTCGCAATGAAGGCTATGAAATACAGATTTTGAGATACATTTTGATGCTTCGAGCCATTTGCGCTGCCAAAAGACTTGCAGCGTAATTCCGATTCCTTGATTAGACTGACGATCCCATCTCAGATTTCAAAGGGGTACAAGTCTATTGTGGAATTGTGATCATCATTTTTTATTCTTCCTTTCACAGCAAAGATAAATGTATCTAAGTTATGATAGTATACAATGTATATTTAGCTCGATTTTTTCTCTTTTTGTTGCCTTTAAATTCTTGCTCTTTTCCAGACGATTGGATGATTTCTTTTTCATTTTTTCAATGATGTTGAGCGGCTGGCATCCTTTGTGGAGTTGTGATCATCATTTTTTTTAGTTCTCCTTTCTCTTCAAAAATTATGTATTATTATAGAGTAAATATTGGATACATTTTTGTATACTGGACTCTACTTTTATGTTGCCTCCAAATTAAAGCTCTTTTGCATTACACAAGTCAATTTTGATGGCTATCTTGCACAATGAATCAAGGTTGAGCTTTTTTTTTTTAAAAAAAATTAAGGCAATTAGTCCACGGGCTAATCCGTACTAGCTACAGTAATACCAAGTACCAACTTGTTGGCTGGTAAAGGAGTTACTAACCCATATAAATATTCTAAGTTTCTAACCTTGTTGGGGTGAGGACTCGAACTTCAAACATTAAGGATTATAGGTGACTAGGTGAGTTCGTTGCTCCAAGCCCTTTGCCTCGAACTGATAAAGATATGATAAGTGTTTCTCGTAGTTGCACTTGTTGGAGCAAAATTAAACTTAAAAGGATTGACACAATGTGATTATAGAGTATGTAATTATTAAACATGTGATGTGGTGGTCAATTGAACCCTAGCCCCTAGTTATTCAATAGATATTTGGGTCGTTTGGTTCGCCTAAGGGAAAGGGAATGACTTAAAAGAAAGGGAAAGGGAAAGGAAAAAAATAGAATGAAAATGTCATTGATTTATAATGTTGTTTGGTTTAAATAATAATGGAAATTAACACCATCACAAACATCACCACAACCACCACAAACACCAACGATGGGAGTGGGGGAGGGGCGGCAACGAGGGAGTGGGTGGTGTGGTGGTGTTATGAGGCTATGGGGTTGTCATTATGGTGGTTGGCAAGGAAAGAGAATAGAAAAGACTAATGGTGTGTTTGGTTGGGGGTAATAATCAAAGGAAATTGGAATTAACTGCCCCCATTTCCTTTGATTGTGTTTGTAAGACTATTTTTGCCGTTCTCTTTTCTCTCTCCATTCCTCTATTTTAACACTTTTCTAAACCCAACCCCTCCCCTATCTTTTCCATTCCCTTTCCCCTATCTTTCACCCAACCACCCCACCAAGCACCCCAACACCAACCATAACCACCTCCCCTCCCCCACCCCCCATCGGCGCTGTCTCCTCCAGCCCCACCCATCACCGGCGCCCCAACCACCCTCGAAGCCCTAACCCTAACCACCCAAATTAAAAAAAACAACCCCACCCACCTCCACCACCCCCAAAACCACCCCAACCCCAAATTAAAAATAACAATTGGTTTGTATAAAATAGGAATAAAGAAATCTTATTAAATCCTCCAATATAATTAGGAGACGGTATTGTGTCGGACAGGTCTGACAATAAGCTTATTGTCAAACCAGTCCTACTCAATCTTATGACACATGCCATACTAACCTGGACACATTTGTAAACTTTGAAAACTGGACACATTTGTAAATCTGGAAACAAAACTGGACACATTTGAAACCTGGACACAATTTGTAAACCTGATAAAAAGTTGTTAAACCTAGACAAATATGTATAAATATGGACAAATGTAGACAAATATGGAAAAATCTGGATAAATCTGGACAAACATGGACAAATCTAGACAAATCTGGACACACCTGGAAAAACCTGGACAAATGTTGACAAATCTGGACATAATAGGTGAGCACCTGGAAAAAAAATCCTTTCATCTTCTTTTGTAACCTGGCATCTTCTTACTTCACCTTCCATCTACATTTACTCCACCTTCCATCTACTCCATCTTCTTATTGTCATGCAATTCATCTCTCATTTGTGTATCTTCTAAAATTCAAGAATTTCCTAGGCCGAATTGACTTAGTTGCTCCAAAGTTGTCCATCTTCTTATTTGTTCTACAATTCGTGAATTTCTAGCATCTTCTGCATCTTCTTATTCGTCTACAATTTGTTACCGACGAAGCTGTGACGTCATAGTTGGTGGTGGAGATCGGTTTTTGGGCAAAGAGATAAGCTTCCCTGCCATGAGTTTCTCTAAAGAACGAAGGTGGGAGAAAGGAAAAAAATGAGAAAGTTTTGGGCTAAAAGTAAACATTTGGTCAGACGCTCTGACCCAATACTTTCTCTATAATTAATGGGTTTACTTGAAAGTCGCTTAGTTATTTCCATTTCGTTTTGAATTAACAACATTAGATACTCACATGAATTAAGATCTCTTTATATTCTAATATGTTACCTACCCAAACTCACTAATTCATGTATCAAAGTAAAATGTTCTTCATTCTTGGCTCTCACGTTTTGTGAATGAATTTCTTTGCATATATGTTTGTCTTTAAATTATTCTCTAATCGCTCTAACGCTTGTGTGATTTCGATGTAGATGTCTATGCTAAAGAGAAAAAGTGCAAGACATTCTTTAGCTAAGTCTATAGCAGCTGATTCAATAACGGAGGTCGTTCGCGTCTAGCGCGGTTAATTCATATTAGTCAAATATAGAATAGTTTGCATTTTTACATGTGTGAGAGAGATTTGGGTCATAATGTGTATTCTAATTGTTGGGATTTCCAAAATGATATATTCTTCAAGGATATATATTACATTGACTAATATAAGCAAAATGGTTTCAACATATATTTTACAATTAAGGTAAGTTTGAATTCAACATTGTAATTTAAAAGATTGACTAGTGCGAACTGTGAAAGTGAAAATTCAGCATTCAAGCTTATCGGTTAAGAAACTTATTGACAAATTTTATTATTAGTGATGCTAAGTCCCATGAATATAGTCAAAAGGGTATAAGCTTTCGTGAACTATATATTGGACTATGTAGACTAGTATTTACTACAACTCTGTTATCATAGAGCTACTACACGTGTATGTGGTCCCTACATGCACAAGCCAATAAAATTTTATAAACAGGGTTGGGAAACTAATAAAAAAACACATGCCTTAACATATGTGGGGAACTAGTTGTAGCTCTTAACTGATGGTTGTTGAGTAACAGCTGTTGGCGGTAGGGGTAGTTGTGACTCTGTGAGCTGTCAATTTGTAGTTGTTGGCTGATAGCTATCAAAACAGTTGTATAAAAAATGAGTATTTGGTAAAATTAACTTTTGAAACTATGAGTTATAATTCTTATAAGTGACAAGGGATCAAACACTCCTATAAGAAAGGATAATGTTATCTTATTAATATATTACAATAATATAATTGCATGATTTTGCATCATCTATTTGTCCATCCTAAATAATCAAATTGTTTGGATTGGGTATATATTTAGTTGAATTAGATTGTTTCATATTCCACTGAAGTGTAATATGATGACGGATCAACAGTTCGACAGAACTCATCATCAACTTCAAATAATAGTGTTTTGACGAAATCCAAAAGCTAACAACTACATCAAAAGCTAACGCCGAACACGCCTTAATGTATGTATATGCAGTCGTTCACCTCACAATTCAAAATTCACATAACTCATAAATTCAAAATAATACTTGAACCAAACTTCTAATAGCTAGTTTACCCCAAAAAAACAAACCTAATAACTACTTGAGTCAAACATTTTTCAATTTATATAAAAACATTACCTTAAAATTCAATTCCTAGTTTGGGTTATATACCCTTATTCATCCCACAAACATACTTCACATTTATGAAGAAAAAAGGATGGCAAAACTAACAACAACATCCAACGACAAAACAGAGTAAGAGAAAATTCGTAAGGGTTCACAACTACGACTACTCCACAACCCGAAGAACCCCACTCTCCTGTGTTCGACGGTAGCCCTAACAAACCACCGCCACTACCGCCGCCGCAGCCGCCTCTGCTGCCGCCGACTACATTGAGGTAAGCTGAAATTCGAGATACGAAACTCACAAAATCTCCATTAATGCGAGTTGAGCTAAGGTGGCGAAGCTCCATAATCAATGAGGTGCAAGCACATTTCCAAAACAACAACTTCATTAAAGAAGAAGAAGAATTGCAGTTTGTCTCTCTTCGATGGTGGTTATTATAGCACTTTCATTATCATTAGATGGCCTTCTTGCAAATGAGTTGGCAACCTAATCTTCTTCATCGTAAACGCAAGTATGCCGCTCCTTTAGGGTTAAAGAATTTAGGAAATTCTTGTTATCTCAATTCTGTTCTACAGTGTTTAACGTATACTCCTCCTCTCGCTAATTTTTGCCTTGGCAATCGACACTCTTCTTTCTGTATGTCTTTCTTCTTTACCTCCTTTAATTTCAATATTTTTTGAGTCATTTCGTGCTTTGTTTGGTGAATTTTATTGGGCCTGCTTATGGAGGTTTTATTTTTTTGGACAAGTTTGAATTATGCCATTTTTAAAGCTAATTAGGTTTAATGCATACTATTTTAGCAATATGTTGAATTTAATTAAGGGTTTATTTTATTGAATTGTTTTATGCCGTTCACAAGTTGTTTTGATTGATTTGGGATTTAATTGCTTCGAGTTTTGCCTATTATTAAAATCAAATCACTCTCTCTAATTAACCAGTTGGTTATTTTGTAAAATAGAGGTTCATTTTTTCATGTTTGTTTGCTTGAAATGAAAATTATGGAGAGGAACAATTTAGCACTTGAACATTGTAAAATTTGTCTAATATCTTTATAGAACTAGGCCAATAGACTGATTTGTCCTTACAGAGTTTTCTATACAGCAAATTTTTATCAACATTATATACTTGTTCAGTAACTAAAATTCAAACTTGATTCTTAAGTCGAATGGCTGGTTAAATGTGTAGGTGATTCTACTTCTGAGTCTGATAGAAAACGGGATTGCCCCTTCTGTATACTAGAGAAACGGATTGTTAGGTCATTGAGTACTGATTTGACATTTGATACACCGACCAATATTGTGAACTGCCTGCGAATATTTGCTGAGCACTTCAAGTGCGGCAGGCAGGAGGATGCTCATGAGTTCCTTCGATATGTCATTGATGCTTGCCACAACACGTGCCTTCGGTTGAAGAAATTACAACAGCAGGGTGCTAAGAAAATTACCAATGGAAGTGAAGGAGAGAATTTCGGTAGCAATACTATTGTAAAGGATATTTTTGGGGGTTCTTTACAAAGTCAAGTGAAATGCCTTTCTTGTGGAACTGAGTCCAATAAGGTTGATGACATCATGGATATTTGTCTTGAGATATCCAACTGTGGATCACTGAAAGATGCCTTGAAAAGATTTTTCGAGGCTGAGATTTTAGATGGTAATAATAAATACAAATGTGAGAGGTATGTTATGCTCTTTATTCAGCTAATACTTTTATATCTCCTCCATTTTTTCTCCTCTTTTTCAATTTTGTGAATTTGCCTGTTTAGATGCAAGAAATTAGTGGCAGCTAAGAAACAAATGTCCATTCTTCAAGCGCCAAATGTGCTTGTAGTCCAACTCAAGGTGGGTTGCTGATGATGCTACGTCTCCCTTTTCAATTCAAAATATATTTGGACAAGGAAAATGAAAATGAGTCTGTGTTTTGGGTGGGCAGAGATTTGAGGGAATTTTTGGCGGGAAGATTGATAAAGCGATTGCATTTGAAGAAATTTTGGTACTTTCAAGCTTCATGTGCAAAGCAAATCAGGTGAGCTTGTCCCCTTTGCCTTTTTTTTTTTTTACTTGGTAAGCTTTGGCCGACCCGGTTACCTGTTTTAAAACTCCTCCGTAGCATAGTTCAATATTAGTATTGTCACATCCTTTGTCTTTTTATCTATGTTATTAGGTTTTGGAAATCGCTTTGTTGTTATTTTGGGTTCAAGCAGTACATCAATTTGGAAAAGGAGGAAGATGATAGTCTGTGCAATATTTGAGGTTTCAAAAAATTGTTTTGATGCACTCCTTTGTCACTTTGAGGGTGTTTCCAAAAAATGCTGAAAAGTGAAAAATAATAAAAGTGCACTGCATTTGACCAAGAAAGGGAGGGACACATTTGATTAAAAAGTTGATCTCAAATATAGATTAATATCATCATTAATTAAAATTGACTTTTGCGTCCGTGATTCTACCCAACAAAATGAAAACATATTTACACAAGATCATAGTTGTGGAGATGAACATGAAGAATTGATAGTTTTGTTGCAGACCATTCATTTGAGTAGCAAATACCTAAAAAGCACCTTCTCAAAGATTCTATATTTCTATCATCAAATGAATGCAAGCACTAAACTTGATAGAGTAAGAACGTTGAATTGTAATGGTTATAAGAAAAAAATGAAACAAATTGAGTAGTCCTTCCTCAATATTCAAAAGTACTTAAATATGTGACTTAGCAATGATAAGATGTATTCTAGCTTGAAAATAGCTAGAAAATATTCATGGCCGTAGAAAAATAGCAATCTTAATTTTTACAATCTTTAACCCTAAAAAAATTACAAGTTTTCAATGTGACATAGCAATGATAAGATGTATTCTAGCTTGAAAATAGCAAGAAAATATTCATGGCAGTAGAAACATAGCAATCGTAATTGTTACAATCTTTAACCCTTAAAAAATTACAAGTTTACAATGTGACGTAGCAATGATGAAATTTATTCTAGCTTGAAAATAGCTAGAAAATATTCATGGCAGTAGAAACATAGCAATCTTAATTGTTACCATCTTTAACCCTAAAAAAATTACAAGTTTTCAATGTGACATAGCAATGATAAGATGTATTCTAGCTTGAAAATAGCTAGAAAATATACATGGCAGTAGAAACATAGCAATCTTAATTGTTACAATCTTTAAGCCTAAAAAATTACAAGTTTTCAATGTGACGTAGCAATGATAAGATGTATTCTAGCTTTAAAATAGCTAGAAAATATTCATGGCAGCAAAAACATAGCAATCTTAATTGTTACAATCTTTAATCCTGAAAAAATTACAAGTTTTCAATGTGATTTGTCTCAGCAAATAACTACACACGCAAAACTTATTTTGAGAGACCTGAATTCATAATGGGAATTGAAGACCTAATATATTGCAACTAGAAAAGCTTTTAAAATTGATAGCAAATGGTGAAACCATCATTAAATACCTGTTGAGTGAAGAAATGGATGAGAGGGGACAGAGGATGAAGTGAGAATGAAGAGAAGAAAGCAATTCTGAATGTGATCAGTTTCCACTATGAATGAATTTCGCAAGCTTTCTCTCCTCTATTGGTTCTTCCTCTTCATCACTTTTTAGAGAGAAATTAAAAATGTTGATTGTAGGGATATTTGAGTGAGAGAGAGAGAGAGATAGAGATAGAGAGGGTAGTGTGGAAGTCTGTTTGGATAATTTGAGTGGGACTGCTTATTAGCAAGCCATGGATTATTGAATGAAGTCCACATCTTTTATCTTTAGATTTTGATTTTCAGCATATGTGCTATTTTTGCAGTAGCCTATTCCTATATATTGTGTGCGTGTCCAATACAATGTTCTTCACTATTGCAAGGATATTTAGGGTGCCCTTCTGCCTAGTGATCTTTTTAATAAACAATTTCCCTTGTGTCATCATATTCTTGATCTAACAACCAATAATTGGACCAGAGTTGTGCACCTGAAAATATGTGTATATATAACCTCATTATCCTGAAGGGGAGTAGATTTCTATGACATCTCAAAATAGTGTTGCCTCCATACTTTAAATTTATGAACAAAGAACGACAAAATTATTAAATATTTCATTCATTGGCCTATAATATTGTGTTGATATTTCCAATTTCCAAATGAAAATAAATACTGGAACAGAGTTGTAACTTGTAAGTGATGGATAGATAACAATGGTATCAGAAATATCAATTAGTAGAGGCATGATTAGGAGTCATGACTCATGAGGTTTTTTGTTTTAAAATCGAGGAAATAATACAAGTGTGTGTTTTGTTATTATTATTATTATTATTAATTAATTAATTAATTATTTATTTTCTTTTTTTGTGGGGGGGGGGGGGGGGAGGGGGGTGAACTTTTTTGTTCTCTGAAAAGCAGAGCTTTGGAAGTGTTATGTGCTTTTAGATAATTTTTAAATTTAGGGATTCTGGAAGTATATAAACCCTCACTGTAGGTCTGCCAATTATTATTACTGTAAATTGATGGTCATAGACATTTTCACAACATGGATACTCTGAGACTTTCAGTTTAAGCTTGGTTTTGGTCTCTCAGTAATGAAGAGAAGTGCTAGTACTGATGGGTAATCTAACTTCTCAGTCTTCACTCTTCAGTATCATCCTATGATTTTTAACTTGATCAGAAATAATGATAGCTTTGTGTTATCATCCATCTCTTTACCTAGTATCTGTTTGCTATATGCCTTTATGTAATTATTTTTTTATCAATTTTTTTTTTGGGCATATATTATTTGATATATTTTAAGTAGATGGTTGGAACTCACTCCGTAATTGCAATCCACTTCATTTATTATTTCTTCCCCATACGGTATTGGACTAGTAGTCTTGTTAGATATGTGATGTTCTTGCATCATCCTGTGATAGTTCAGGTGCTCTTTTAAAAAAAAATTGTATAACTGAAAATGAATATTTTTTTTGTTTTATTTTGGAGGCAAGGGGATGCTTTGAAATAAATTATTATGTTATCTGAAGTACAGTTTGTTTGTAACATGTGCAGGATCTTCAGCCTGAGTACAGCCTTTTTGCTACCATTGTGCATTCAGGTTATTCGCCTGAGTCTGGACATTATTATGCATACATTAAGGTTCGGTTTTGATCTTGTACTTGTGGTTGTTAACTTAATGGTTAGATCTTAATTTAATTTTCCTTTTTTTTCTTCATTTTATTTAATTTTAATATGCAGGATGCTACGGGGCGTTGGTACTGCTGCAACGATTCTTATGTAACAATATCAACCCTGCAAGAAGTGCTTTCTGAGAAAGCTTATATTTTGTTTTTTACCCGAACTGGCCCAAGGCCTGTTTCTGCTGATGCAGCAGTCAAGTCTAATGGAGTAAAGTCAAGCAGTAACATGTCTAAATCTCAGAAAAGTAATCCTGAGAAAGCAATGAACATGAAATCTTCTAATGGGCCTTCTCTTGTTAAAGGCATTTCAGTTGCAAGCAAGAGCAATAATGCTTCTGTCACTTTACAAAGTAAGTTCAGTGGCATCACAAATTCTCTTGCCCAAAGAGTTAATGGTAGTAGTGATAATGGGATAGCTGATGTTCGTAAAGGAGAGACTGCAGAGAGTAATGGAAATTTAAAACATTCTGTTTGTAAGCAGATGAATGGAAAAAATATACAAGATAACAATGAAAATTGCAGAAATGGAGAACATGATGATGTTGCAAGTAGCCAGGTTTTTGTAAATGGTGATGCTCATCTGAAGAATGGAAAACTGGGTCGTGCTGATGAAAGTATCCATGAAAATAACGGTTTTAAACACAAAGAGACTAAAGGAAAGATGCTTGGGAATGGTGCCATACATAATGGCCATCATAATAAATGCATTGATGTCTCTGACCCTAGGAGGAAGCTGGAAAAGAAAGAAACTGCAGGGAAGATGCTTGAGAATGGTGCCATTCAGAATGGTCAATGTTACAAGTCTATTGATGCTCCTGGCTCCAAGAGAAAGTCTGAAGACAGGGGGTTAGGCATTTTGCTGGCAAAAGATGCTCATTCCCAAGGAAGAGTTGAAGAGTTTAAGGAACTGTATGTGTCTTAATCAAAATGATTTCTACTCCTCCCACTCTAAACTCATTAATATATAAAGATAAAAACAAAAGGAGAATAAGATTGGTCATGCCACTGATTCATTGTTCCATTTTTTAAATTAAATTTCCATTTTCAGTTTTAAGTTTGCCTTGGTCAACTTTGACTTTTATTAACTTTCAATTACTCCATATGCGGAGTATTATAAAAAAAAACTAATATTTTGAAAACATACAGCAAGATAACTTCAATTATATCATTACTACTAAAGCAAAAGGCAATTTGGAACATCTATTTGAAAACAGAGAATATATCTATCTATCTATCTATAAGACTATAACTACTTCAAAAGCAACAACCACTCTTCCAATTTTCCCTCCCAAATTTCTCTCCCAACTCCACTTTATTAATTATTGCATAAAAAAGATGTAAGAAAACATTTAATGAATGTTAATAAATGTGTTTTGTCGAAAAGTTTAGACATTTATTAATTGATACTCCTATATGTAACTATAAATTATTTATTTTTATCATAAATAAAGCCTAATTTAAATATAATTGCAATTAAAAAAGATCAAATTGTGATTTAATTAAGAGTATTTTGTTTTTTATTTGAATTTGCTCGGGGATTATCTAGTGTATATATATATTTCAATGACATAAAACATGGAAAAATATGAAAACTATAACTATTGTTTGTTGTTATTATTGTGACTTTCAATTACTTTAAAATCGTTTTTAATGAACTTTGCTTAATTAATGGTAATTAGAAAGGTGAAAATTCCATGCTAACCTGTACCCATGTTTGTAGTGAATGCATGCACATGCCACTCTTATAAACATGTATCTTTGTTATGGCCTGATAATCTTGTCAATTTGTTAGTTAAAGCTTAAAGTGGGTCAAGAGTTAGCTTTTCATGTACATTTGTTATCTTTGCATAGATGCTAAGGATTAAGGTAAAGTTGATGACATAGATAATTACTTCATATAACATACTGAGGAAATTATGTCCGCATAGAATATCGAATTACTTGAACATATCCCTGTGTTTTCATGCCATGTAATTTCCTGTTTTGGCTGCGGACCAGTTTACCTCACCGTTGAACTGATTCCTCTAATGTTAGCTTATTTTGCTGATGTTTTGTTGGATTTCCAGTCTTAAGAAGGAGGCTGCATTACTTCTACAAACATGCGGCTGGTCTGATGAGGTTTATGAATACATGAGATCAAAGAAGAAGGCGTGTATCAATGCATGTAACTCTTCTGATTACAATGAGCGGAAGTAAGTCTCTTTAAGCTTAAAACAGTTGTATTATTCTCATTGTATGATAGGTATTGACGTGTCATGATTAATTGAAAAAAAAGGAGATAGGGAAAATGAAGTGGTGTTGAGACGTGGAATATGATTACAAGATGATTAAGAAAAAGAACATTATTTGATTGATTAAAGGAATTTAATTTACTATCTCAAGCTTATAGGCAGGCCCAGCCCTGAGCATGGGCGAGAGGGGCTACCGCCCAGGGCCCATGTTGAAAAGGTCCAAAATTTCCTTGTTTATAATGGTTTAATTTACTATCTCAAGCTTATAGGCAGGCCCATGTTGAAAAGCTTATAATGGTGGAATATAAAACAAGTTGGCTGAATTTAAGAATAAAGCACGGCTTAGCGGTAGGTTCTTGCATTAATTTAGCCTTGTTACATTGAGGTCTTGGTATCAAATCTTCTTGCTGCCATGGTTCTACTTTTTTTTCCCTTTTTGGGGTTCACTTTTCCATCTATACAATTAAAATATGAGTTTTAAAACTTTAATATTATTTTCTTTCTTATCCATTGGATCAATCTCTTTTCTTACTAATCTTTCTAATTTTTTTTCTCTACATATATTAAGGCTTATTCTTTTTTAATTCCTAATTAACCATCTTAATTACTAATATGGTATTCTTTTTGCATAACCTTAGTTTATTTTTTAATTAATTAGCAACTTCAGTTGTTGTTTAAGTTAATTTAAAGCTTAGTAGTTCAAAATATTCCCTCTATCCTATTACCATTACTTTATTTCACAAAAAAAAATACCTTAGCTCTCTCAAAATAAAGTGGATCCTTTGGGCAAATATAATCAGATATAAGAAGTATGTTTTATATTTATATGAGCTAATCTATTAAAAAAGGTAGTTGTCAAGATTATCTTTGCTTTTATTTTATTGGGTTTTTCTTAAAACTACCCACCAGGTTTTACAAATTCTCAAATGTACCTATATTTTTTAGGGTTTCTTATATGTACCCATAAGATTTCCAAAAATTCTCAATTGTAGCAAATTTTTTTATGATAGTAAATGAACGTTAGTAACATCGTTAAGTTAGTTGAAAAAAAAACAAAAACCATAATTAATAAACATATATACGCTGCACAGAGACCCAAAAGTCCCAGTCATGACACAAATTAGCCCCATCAACCGCTAAATAACCATCAAACTAACTTATTTATTTTGGTTTTCGTTTTTCTTTTCCAACTAACTTAAGGGTGATGTTAACGTTCGTTTGCTATCATAAAAAAATTGGTACGATTGAGAATTTTTAGAAATCTTATGGGTACACATAAGAAACCCTAAAAAAAGTGGGTACATATGTAAATTTGCAAAATCTAATGGGTATTTTTAAGAAAAACCCTATTTTATTTATTTTCTTAACAATAGCAACACAATAGATAAATACACTCAAATCTATATCAAATTTTGTTTTCCAATAGACTTTTTTTAATTGAATGATTAATGTTTTATGTTGTTGTCATTGTTGTTGTTATTATTATAATATCGTGAACTGTATTATTCATTTATATGTGAAACTTGATTTATATTCTTAAATTAAAATTAGTTATTCAATACTTGGAAATGGATTTATGGGCCCCTACTTATTAATTCACCCCGGGCCCTCGAATTGTCAGGAACGGCCCTGCTTATAGGTGGCCCGAAGCTTTGAACACTCTTGTAATTTGTAACTAAATGAAGTTCGAAAAACAATCCTCTCAATTTGGAGGTAACTTTTTTTCCCAATACCCTTGCGGTGAGCCTTGGATCCCTATATTTCATCTTTTTTGACTCCATTTGTTTTTGTTTTTATAAAATCCTCTTTTTTGTTCTTCCGACTTCTTAAAATGATTCCTCCGAACTGGCTTGAGCCTTATTTCCCTTTGTGCCCTTTTTATTATTGTTGGGCTGGTGCATAGCATGCTTCTAATGGGTAATTACTTCGACCTAAATTTAACAAAGCTGACAAAGTTTTATAACTCAAGTCTCACCATTCATAAACTATCTGCTTCTTTATCATTTCATGGTGCCATGCGGAAAATAATGACAGATTGTTCAAGGTTCACTACAGTAGTTGTTTTTGAATGCTAGTATATCTGTATATGAGACATTTCGTACCACATTGAGCATTGATGTAGTAACGTCGTAAGTGCTGGGTGATTGTATCCCTTTTCTGTTTTGTACCTAAGGGCCACAACAGTTAGAGATTTCAGAGAATATGCACCTACAGCCTACAGGCTATCAGTCCAATCTTTGTTGGTAAATCCCATTTTATAGCTTTACTTTACTTAAAAATGCAGGTGTTTGACTAGATCTGTGCGAGAGTGCTAATTTCAATGATGTCTTTTCAATTTTGTAAATTTTGTCAAATACCTTTTGATACAATCTTCGTATGATAGCACCTTTGATGTTTCTCTTCTTAAGAAATATTCTTTTACAAAACACCTTATTGCCGGATTTCAGCAAAAAAATGGTATGGCTTGTTGAACTGCTTTTTAGAGCAATGCGTCTTTTATTTTCTTTTCTCATACAAACTCTTTATCTCCAACTCTTAATTTTGTTTTTTTTTCTTTTCTTCTTACAAATGTGAGAACTTGTGATGGATTGACAAAGGATTTCCTTATAACAATTGGATTGCATTAAGGGTCGGTGTTAAGCCCTATCCTTTTTGCATTGGTTATAGATGAAGTGACAAGATCAATCCAAGATGAGGTATCGTGGTGTATGTTTTTTGCCAATGATATTATATTGGTGGATAAAACTAAAACCGGGGTTAATACCAAATTGGAGTAATGGAGACATAGGTTTGAATCTAGAGAATTTAAGCTAAGTCGGAGTAAGACTTGTATTTGTAATCCCGTTTTGGGTCACAAAAAAGAGGGGGGGGGGTGGTGTTGTGGTGAGGTTGGATGAAAAACACATGACCATGAGTGAGTGCTTTAAATATCGTGGGTTAATCATCCAAAAGAAAGGCGCTATTGACCAACATGTGGCTCACAAGATTAAGTCGGAGACTCAAGGTATCTTAAATGGAGAGCGATCACGGGAGTGTTTTGTGATTGTAGCATCCCTTTAAAGTTGAAGGGAAAATTCTACAAGATTGTTATAAGACCAGTGTTGCCCTATGGTGCAGAATGTTGGGCTTCTAAGGAGGACGATATTCAAAAGGTCAAGGTCACAGAGATGCAAATATTGAGATGGATGTGCTGGATAGAATTATTAATGAAGATATTCGTAGGAAAGTTGGTGTCGTGGACATTGCGAGAAAACTAAGGGAGCACCGGTACGAAGAGTGGAATAATGGGATAAGGGGATTTCAAACGAGGTTGAGAGAGACCGAAAATGACTTGGTTGGAAGGAGTTAGAAAAGATATGAAGCAGATGGATTTGCAGAAGAACGAGGTCCTCGATTGTAGGGGGTAGAAGAGGAAAATCTTTGTGGATTACTGACTGCCCGGAATAATCACTTTAGAAAAGATATGAAGCAGATGGATGACTTATGGGATTAAGGCTTTGATTTATTGCTAATTAATCTCGCTCTTATGCAACAGTTGGAACCATTCCAATTCATCTTGTCTCTTTTTCCTCATCGAACATCCCTGGTACACTTGGAATGAATATCAAATTCACATTAGTGGACATCCATTTCTTGGGGAAAAAGAGTAACAAATGACAAACAAGTCTTTAGGACATCAGGTATAGGTTATCATTAGAATTTTTTATCATCATTTGAAAAATACAGGGTCAAAAAAAAAATTCAGTTGCAACTTCAGGAATAAATACATGAATGATGGTGGGTGCTGTTCATTCGGGTACTAAACAGTAAAGAGTAAAGAACAATGATACAAGTCTTTGAGAAAAGTGAAATGAGAAGTCCTAATCTCTTAAAGGCTAAAGCCATGAAACTGGAAATCAAACAGAACACCCTGTTCTTTCCAAAAATTTTAAATGGGATATGCGGCTACCCGTCAAGAAATTAAATCGGTCTATGCTACAACCTGAAAAATCTACCTGGGTTTCATATGGTGGGTCGGCAAGCCGGCTCAAGCGGATTGGTAGTTTTGAATAACCTTAATCACCAGTTATTTGGTTGATAATCAGAATATGTTTTTTTTTACTTTGTTACTTTTGGGTGGTAAACAAGTTGAACTATTGGGCTTTCTTGGGCACATGTTGTTCAAACATCCTGCAGTATCAAGGTTTATTTTCTTCTTTATTTTTTGTGTTTATTTTTTTCTGGTTTTTTAGGCTAGGTTTTGTAAAAAAACCATCTTTTGTGGCTAGGTTTTGTCAAAATTGGAACCCATTTAAGACTGAAAATTTAGGATTCTTAAAAAATTGAGGTACAATTGTCAAAATGGGTTAAATGGGGGATAAATGAGTTCCAAAACACAAAAAACTGAAAAGCAAGGGTTTTAGTGAGTTGCATAGAATGTGCGAGTCAACGCCGGATTTTGGCGATAAGGTACCGATCAACAAGGAAATGTATCACATAAGATGATTTCTTACAAAAAGTTCTAGATAAGATGTTTTTTTACAAAACCTAGCCTACAAAAGATGCTTTTTGACAATTTTTCCATATTTTTAAGATAAGTAATGATATGGATTTTAGATGCTTCCATACTTTTTTCTTCTTGGGGAGCTTCATTAGTTATATGGAAAATTCAGTTTTCAAAAGCATTAGATTTTTATGATTATTTTGTTCAGCAATATGCGTTAAAATTTTGGATTCCAAGTTCTTCCCCACTTTCTTGTTTAATTATTCCTACATGGGTGATCGATTGTGTTTAGAAAGCTAATTTTAAATGTCTGTAGATTGCTGTCGCTGACAGGGTCTCTCTTTGTTCTCTGGCTAAGAGATGATTCCATGTAGTGGCTAGGAAAAGGCGAGGCCATAGGTGAATTATTAAAACAATTAAAAAAATGAACGCTTTTTTTAAAAAAAAAAATTATTAGTACGAAATCAGAGCTATTAGCAGTAGAAAATGAATCCTTGTAACAAATGTTTAGTTTTTCTTAATAGACCTATGGACTACATATATGCATTAGCAATAGAAAATTTGGAATTTATTACAAAATCATGCATAAATCATTGTATCTAATGCTTAGTTTTTCTCAAACTTCCCTTTTTTTGAAATTTTTTGTATGTAGACTGTAGAGGGCCTAGAGGCGTAGAGCCAATGCCTATATGTAGCATGTTCATGTTATACTACCTTTTATTTTAAATTTTAATTTTGCTATGTAGCAATAGTTCTTTTGGTATTATTTTCTTCCTTTATTATGTTTTGGAGGCACCTCAACTATTCATCCCCTCTGCAAAAGCCTACTTGCAGTAATTCCAATGATGATTAAGTATAACAACGATGCACATAATTTGCTTCGACTACTTTAGCTGAGATCTTATTGGTCTGTTTAACAGGAAAATGTTGATTGCGGATGCCAAAACAGCTCTTATTTCACAAATTCCTGGATCTGTCAAAGGGAGCCTAATTGAACAGATTAGATCATTCACAGCAGCAAGAAGCAGTAGGTCCTGATTTGCCCGCAGTGGAAGAAGGTTTTTGCCACACCCAAATTTCAACAGCAGATTTGTATGTAACCAGGAGTGGTTCACTGGGTTGTAAAACTTGTTTGTAAAATCGGGAGCTGTATTGTGCGGCCCCCATATACATACACTATACAGTTGGTGTTGACGCATATTGAAGATACGGAAATGTTGTGCCTAATCTTCTGATGTAAGTGATTGCCTTAACGGAAATTTTCCTGACTTGAAATGTTGGGCTGTCTGGTAAATTTTGTAATAGCTGATTCCCATCTAAAGCTTGGCTGAGGGAGAAGCTGTGAAATTGATGTAGTCTTGTATGATATTCTTTTTGATTCTACCTTAATCCCATTTTTATGGATTTGCAACAATTTTATCCATAAATGTGTGGCCGGAGATACGGATTTTTATACAGCATTGAGCTTTTGTATTATTTTGTTCTGCATTTCTTCCATTCATCTCTTGTCATGATTTCTGCATAGTTTGCACTTCAGTGGGCTTAGCATTGCTCGAATGTCGTGATACGAGTCCATCTGAACTCCATTTTGGATCTACAACATGATTTTTGTGAAGAGTTCATGAATGTGCATGCAATGTACTTGTTAGAGGTTTTGGATGGTGCTATTGCAGCTTGTCGATGTAACAATCTTTCCCATTACCTTAATCTTATCTTTTTCTTCTACTAGTGGTGCATGCAGCTTGTCGATGTGTTACAAAGATTTAATAGGTTTTAAAAAATCACAAAAGGTTGAAATCAGTTTTTACACTGCACATCTAACTATCAATAGTAAAAATTTAATAGGTTTTAAAATGAAATCACAAAGGACTTAAATCTAATTCACACTACACATTCGGGTATCAGGGGTGAACCTGCACAAAATATTTGATATGCTCTTCAAACCTTCTCTTATATGCTTCAGCGAATTCACTTCTTCTCGATGATGGACATTCTAGTAAAGTCTTTATGTCTATATCAAATATTCAATAGATACCCGAAAATTCACACTACGCGTTTGACTACATGAAAACAAATAATCAAATCCAATTCACACTACACATCCGGGCACCAGGGGTGATCCTGGATAAAATATTCAATATTGGTAATTTAAGATACCCAAAAATTTCCTAATTGAATAACTTTGGGTTTTTAACAAATAATGAGTCTAATTAGTAATTACGATATCAAATAAGTCTTTCACACTACACGTCTGACTGTCATTAAAAAAAATCAATAGGTTTTAAAATCAAATCAAAGAGGATTGAAATCAGCTTTGAACATAATGTAACAATCTTTTCCTTTACCTTTATCTCATCTTTTTCTTCTACTAGTGGTACATGACAGTTTGTCGATGTGTTACTAAGATTTAATAGGTTTTAAAAAAATCATAAAAATAGTTTACGCACTACACATCTAGCTATTAATAATAAAAAAACTAGTAGGTTTTAAAATGAAATCACAAAAGACTCAAATCCAATTCACACTACACATCCAGGTATCAGGGGTGGCGTGATCTTGGATAAAATATTAGATATGCTCTTCAAACCTTCTCTTATATGCTTTAGTGAATCTACTTCTTCTTGATGATGGACATTCTAGTCAAGTCTTTATGTTTATAACAAATATTCAATAGATACCCAAACATTCACCCTACACGTTTTTTACTACCCGAAAATGAAATCATGAAGGATTCAAATCCAATTCACACAACACATCCGAGTATCAGGGGTGATCCTGGATAAAATATTCGATATTGGTAATTTAAGATACCCGAAAATTTCTAGTTAAATAACTTTGGGTCTTTAACAAATAATAAGTCTAATTACGATATCGAATAAATCTATTTCACACTACACGTTTGAGTGCCATTTAAAAAAGATACAATAAGTTTTAAAATCAAATCACAAAGGATTGAAATCAACTTTTACACTACACATCTAACTACCAATAATAAAATTTGGTATGTTTTAAAATGAAATCACAAAGGATTCAAATCCAATTTACACTACACATCCGGGTATTAGGACTTCAGGGGTGATCTTAGATAAAATATTCGACATTCGAAATTTAAAATACCCGATGAATAAGTGCGGATTTTTAACAAAGATTGATTCTAATTACGATACCCGAAAATTTCCCACTTGTCTTGCGTACTGTATTTCACATACTATATATTTCCTGGATGTATGACAGAATCACTGTAATGATGTGAATCTGTAGATTAGTATATGCACATATGCTTTAGTTAGTAACTAATCAAGTTATAAGCATGTAATAAAATTTCTGTCAAACTTCAGTATATGTAATTGTAAATAGATATATAATAATGTAAAAATACTATATTTCAAGATGTTGCTTTTTCCGAACTGAGGAATGCTAGCATCACTCTCACTTCCACTCACTCTCATTTCACTCTCAGTCTCTCACTCCCTATTTGATGTTTGACATATATTTAGAGAATAAATAATATAATCATGATTATTTTGCAAATTTGTGTGGATATGGTGTAACGATTTAGCGAAATAATGATATACGTACTATTACCGAACCATTACCAAGCTCGGGAAAAAAATTCGGTGGAAAATAAGCTAAGTTGTAAAACTTAGGAATGTGAATAAATAATGCGTCGTGGACAGGGATGTTTTGGGCGTGTCCGCGTCAAGTCCGTCGCCCCCAACAAGGAAAACGAGCAAAGGAAGCTAACCACCGGTCGCGCCTGCATCCTAGGCGTTGTGCATATTTGACATGTGACATGAGAAAACTAAAAACTCGAAAAAAAATTCTTCTAAATATAACTTCTTTGTCACATGTCAAATAGACATCGGGAGTGAATTGAATTGAGAGTAAATAAAAGTGAGAGTACTCTTTTTAATTTGCTGAAAAATAAAAGCATTCCTATTACAACAAATAGCATAAACACATTCAGTAAAACTCCTCACATATTCTTAATTGACTAGCCAAATTAAATCAACTCCCCTACACTTGCTGTGCAATTAGCAACTTGCACCTCCGGTTGCCAAGTTAACCTTGAGTAATACTTAACCTGTTTATACAAGCCAAAGAATAAAGGTATATACTTTTTGGACTAGATGTGTTGTTGCAAATAAGCCACCTCCAATCCACTTTTTGAAGAATATTTTCTTATCATTCCTTGATATTTTGTAATGAGCTGACGGGTTTAGAGTTGTAGATTGGGTCGTGTTCGTGTCAACTGTATACATAAACGGATTGAATTTTCTGACCCATTTAATAAATTTGTCGTGTGAACGTGTTTACTTAAATATGTCAAAGTCTTTTTCCCAAAACCCGTTAATCAAGTAATAATCAAGTTTAATTGTGACATGTCAATTTTTGCACTATAAAGGTAATAATCAAGTTTAATTGTGGCATGTCGCGTCGTGTTTAGGGATCATATCATGTCAATTTTTACGAACGCTAGAGGGCATAGATGGAAATGGTGACCAAGAGAGAGGGTAAAGTCATGTTATTTTTGGACTGAACAATACTGAAGTGAAATAAAGCAAATTGGATTTTTTTAAAGTTTTATCTTTATTTATAATTTATTAAATTGTTATTATTACAATTACTGTATTATTTTTTATTAGTAGTAGTTGCGGTTTATGCTAACGATTGAACGTTCCATTGTTCTTTATCACGACACTCGCTTTGCTTTTTTAAGGGTTTTTTGATGGAGATATTTTCTGAGATCATGCAATATTATGTGCAGGTATTGCTGGTATTAAACATCGGCATAATGCTATTTGGGATACCTTTCTTTATGTTTGTTATTGATCAAGAATTTCAGCAAGAAAAGGGGTAGATATTAAGTTGACCAAGGGAATGACGGAGCTCTCCCACATGCTGATGTGTGTACTTTATTCTTGGAATCGGGGCATTTATTTGTGTCTGGACTTGACAGGCATTGATGTGTGTTTGGACTTGATAGGATCTTCTCCTTTAACACAATCCAAATCATTTAATTGTGTTCTTTGTGGGGTGATGACTAGTGTAGCTCATCGCAAGCGAATTATGTAGCTAGTTGCAAGGCTAGTCAGTATGGGTTCCTTCCTTTCACCTTTTCTATGCCCGGGAAATTGGAGGGGAGATTGTTGCCTTGCTGAAGAGGTTCATAAATTCTCAATGACTTTGAATAGTGGGGCACATGCAGTTATCAGATCAAATTTGCGATAGATAGCTGAGTGGTGACCTAATTTCAGTATTAAAAAATGCATCATCATCATCAGCTCACATGATGTGGATTTAGGAACAAGTTTTAGTTTTTTTTTCTAGTTTTAGTTGGTGTTGTAATTTTAAATATTTTGTTTCTTATTTTTTAATTACCAAAATAAGGTATTAGTAGTAATATTCACCTAGTATTAGGATTGCGCAATATTGAAGTATAATGTCGGTTTTGTACGTAGTCTTCCTTTAGAACTGAGTTGGTTTTGTTTGCCTATATAATGGCATTGTTAGGTAAGAAGAAGTTTTTGAGTACATTTTGTTTGAGTTCTTTTGGTAGTCAACCATTACAAGTAGTTCATTCCATGTTTTGTGAAATTGTGAGTACATGAGCAAATCAAGAACCTTCAATCTAAGAAAGTAAATCTTATATCGAGTGATTGGGATAGTTTGGTGAGTGAAACTAAACGATTCTTGATCAAATTAACCGAAAAACTCGAATTGGTGAGTGAGTGAAACCCACAAATTCAAGTTTCTAGCCTTGAATTGCAATAATCGAGTGAAGATTATTGGGGTCGAAGACATATCTTTCAATATTGGACCAAAATCCGTATCATCACATATTCTATCAGGAAATTAATTTTACGACATATTATGTGGCACTTCTCAGGCACTAGACGTCTACGCATATAGATATAGATCATTTTTTAGATGTCAATTTTTTTTCATACTTTCTAATAAATCAGGTTGTTTGTTTGAGAAGAAAATTCTTAATTCTTTTAAACATTTCCTTCCAAAAAAAAAAAGCACCAAAATGCAAGTAAACGAAAAATTAAAATAAATAATCCATCTTCTGCTCAAAATAATCTCACCTTTCATTTATTATGAAATAATCCCACCTTTATACCCTATCTTCTCAAAATAGACTTTTTTTTACCTAAAACATAATAATTAGGTTACTTTCTCTATATACTACTCCCTTCGTAACATATTAATTGCAATGATTTGACATTTTTTCTTTTCTAATTTATGTCAAATTGTTGCAATTATTTCGTTACGGAGGGAGTACAAAACATGACGTAGGATGTTGCGGACGATCTCCATTAACAACTAAATATATCATGGGAAGCTACAATGACCCTTAAAAACCAGAGCAAGACTTACATCATTACCTTCAATAAATATGTAAGTAAAAACATGGTGCAAGAAAAGTAGTGAAGCCATTACAAAAGAAAGTTGCTTCAGTCACCCATAAAGACGTGTTGCTCTTGCCCAGATACGTCGAAATCAATTTTAACTCTTTTGGTCCTTTTTTTTACCTAACTCTTTTGGTCCTTGGGGTCCAAGAAACATAAACATTGCTAATAACTTTTAGTAAGCAACCCAACGAAAACACAACTACATGTCTTCAATTCTTCATTAGCTTCAAAAAAAAAACATGTCTAAATAAACCAATACTTCTAGCCACTCAAACAAATCAATTAAACCGGCTATCAGCCAACAACCAACAACCAACCTACAACAACCGATTGCCAAATAGAGCCTAACAAGTAGCTTTAGTAAGCAACCCAACAAAAACACAACTAGTACATGTCTTCATTTGCATCAAAAAAACATGTCTACAATCTACATAACGTATTCAACAATCTAAGGAATTTAATTTCGGAATTTCCAAATTAACAAAGAATATGCTTTTTTTTTTTTTTTTTTTTTTTTGCAGACAATTTTTCAATTTCCAAAAGTCGGTTAATTAATTTCTAAAGAAAAACTAACAACAATACCGAACAACCTTCCTTCTTGTCCGCCATTAATATCTCAAGCTTAGCCTTTGCACTTTCAAGCTTCACCTCGCTCCTCCAATGAAGCCTACACCAAATTCGCCATTGAAACGATTTCCGTGCTTCCTTTCCTTAATTGAAGCAGCTTCTGAGGTAAGATATTGTACAAAGTGGACCAAAAGCTTGTTAGTAATGGACAAAGTGGACCAAAAGCTTGTTAGTAATGGACAAAGTGGACCAAAAGCTTGTTAGTAATTGACAAATTTTCCAAAAAAATCTTTGTCATTTTGTGTTTGTAATTAAGAAGAAAAAAATATTTATTTTTTGTTTATTAAAGGTATGTCCCATAATAAGTGCTTCAGTTTGACTGTAGACACTATTTACATGATTATTTTCGGATCTCTTTAATTTTATTCATATAAGGAAAAACATAGTCATATCGGATCTCATATGATTTGTCTCCACATGTACTTTCTAAATATATACTTTCTATAATTTTTTGTTAAATATAACTCAAGATATTAATAGTTAAAGTTGTGTATCGGGTGATATGAAAAAGTAAATAGAAAAATTATTTTGGGACGGAGAAAGTAGTTAACTTTTTGGAACAAATGTAGCAATCCTAAAGGATGGGTGACTATTTTATTTTTATCGATTATCGTGTTTTTTTTTTTTTTTTTTTTACAAAAATTCGATTTTTGACAATGTTGGATAAAAGTGATTACACCTAAAAAAAACAAAAATTTATTGGTACTACTACAAAACTGAAAAGCCTCTTATAAAAAAAAAAGCCCAAAAATAAAAAAATCTAAGCCTAACATTTCATCTCTCCGTTTATTTCACCCTGTCCTTTCCTCCTCTTCTCTGTCGAACTAACTAACTGTGACTAGGTTGGGCGTGGTTTTTGTGGTGCCTTTCCTCCATTAAAGCAAGCAGATTTCCTCCATTAAAGCAAGCAGAGTTTTTGAGGCAAGATTGTTTTTCCCGTAGAATCAATTATACAATGAAGTTCATGCTTTGCTGGGTAATTTATTTTATCGCCAGATGGAAAATGAATTATTTCCAATCAAATATTGTTGATAGATTATGTATGTGCTGTGCTGTAGACTACAAAAATGGAGGATTTCTTACCGGGCCCAGGGCGGCCACCCCTGTTGCCCTGGGTCAGGAACGGGCCTGCCTAAACAAGACTTTATATCTTTATCGACTACCACATTTACTTTTGTGTAGATTTGGAAGCAGGATTGTTTGAATTGGGTTTTGGGTGAATTTGGGTATGTCTTGTTTTCATTTAGGCACATGTTATGTTGGATTGGGTTCTTCTAGTTCAGGGTTGTAGGGGTGGTAATGAGAAGAAAACTCATGAGTTACTGCTGCTGGACTTGTGTAACTTGATTGGAAAAGCTTAAGAAACTCAAAATACCTTTTTAAACAACTTATAAAGTATTGGTAAGGTGTGGGTGATCTTGGCATCATTCTTGGTGGTAGCCTTCAGCATTTATTAGGGTTTTTTTAGATAATAAATAAATTGCTCTCCTTTCGTCATAACTTGTTGCTGAATTTGTTATCCATGTTTGCTATGCACAATAATTTGGTGATGCTTTTTATTCTTCTTTAGATGTATTCTATTCTGTTCGGTACTATTTATGAAGCTTTACAGAGTTTAATTTTTGTTTGCCATAGGTCATTTAAAAACTTGCTTGCACTGCCAAGAAGCTGAGTTTCTCTAATAACTCGTTGCACTACAAAGAAGCTGAATTTATTGTACAATAGGAGCTACTTCCTTATTGTGGAATGGGATCTAACAAGTCGCCTGTTGGTTTGCTGGATACAATTAAAATGGAAAGCTTCAGGACTATACTGCCTCATACTTATCCTTATCCACATGAGCATTCTCGTCATGCGATCATAGCAGTTGTTATGGGATGCCTTTTTTTCATATCATTTGATAATATGAATACTTTCATACAAGGGTTAGACAACAACATTAAGTGGTGGTCAATGTATCTCTGTTTGTTTGGATTCTTCTATTTTTTCTCATCACCGTTCATGGGGAAGACTATCAAACCTAGCTATTCAAATTTTAGTAAGTGGTGAGTACCCGTACATTCTGTTGCATTTATCATTTTTAAATGTTTGATGTGTTTATTGTGTGTGTAACTATGTTTTAGCTCATTGGGTGAATATACAGGTATATTGGCTGGATTTTTGTGGCAGCTGTATATCACCTTCCAAGTTTTCAATCAATGGGAGTTGACCTAAGAATGAACCTTTCTTTGTTCATAACAATCTATGTATCTTCTATTCTGTTTCTTCTTGTTTTCCATTTGATTTTCTATGTCCTTTGGTATCTTGGTCTTGTTGCTCGTGTGGCTGGTCAGAGGCCAGAAGTTTGGACCATCCTCCAAAATTGTGTTGTAAGTTTTCCCAACTCATTTAGTTCATTGTCTGCCTTTTTTTGTTTAATTCAATTATTTGTTTAATAAATTGTGATTCTTTGCAGGTAATCAGTGTGGCATGCTGTGTATTCTATAGTCACTGTGGAAATCGAGCAATTGTGAAAGAGAGAAAGAGCTCCAGTTGGTTTCCCTTTTGGAAGAAGGAGGAGAGAAACACATGGCTTGCAAAGTTTTTGCAAATGAATGAGTTGAAAGACCAAGTTTGCTCTTCTTGGTTTGCTCCTGTTGGTTCTGCAAGTGACTACCCTCTGTTGTCAAAGTGGGTGATATATGGCGAGGTTAGTGATCAACTTGATATCAAAATTTTCTTTGTACTTATTTTGTTGTCCATTTTACTATAATTGACTGACTATTGGCTATTCTTTTGTCTCATGGCAGCTAGCATGCAGCGGCACATGTGCGGAGTCACCGGATGAAATTTCCCCTATATATTCTCTTTGGGCTACCTTCATTGGCCTTTACATAGCTAATTATGTAGTTGAAAGGTCAACAGGGTGAGTTATTAACTTTTTAACCCCTCATTTCCGTTTTTGTTGCAAAAAAATATGCCTTTTTCCTATCCCAAGTGTGTAGTTAAATTTAGGAAGCCTTAAGCATTGAATCCAATTAGAGTTTCTAATCACAAGTTATGTTAATGGGTTGAGTGCCCTAGTTTGAAGAGGGTTTCTCTCTCTCTCTCTCTCTCAATTTTTTTTTATCTATGTTCTCTTTAGAAACTAATGTAGTGGCGATTCCAATGCCATCTACTATGGTTATGGCCGATTCCGATTTGAATGCCTTTTGTTTATTGTGAATTTTTAATTCTATTTGTAAGATCATGAAGTTCTTGTTCAATTCTTTTGATTTTATTCTTTTCTTTGATTATTTTTATAATATAAGAAAGTTAAAAAAAGGAAGAATTGATTCTAATAATCCTTTCTTTCAATGCTTCTTTCAACATTTCTAGCTTTGTGTAATTTTGAAATATCTCTCCTTGACACCTTATCTTCTAATTTTGGATCCAAATTTAAAATACAAGTATACAACAACCAAGCCATAGTCCCAAAATAATTTTTGGCCAACTAGATATGAATCGTTATATGAAATTGCAAAAGTCATTTGCCCATATTTTCCCCCTCCTTGTTTCCTATCTAACACCAGCTACTCAAACCCCAAAAGCCTCATATCCCCGGTAACAACCCTTATCTAGGTTTACTTTGATCTTCCTCAATCTGTCACCTTTTTCACCCCATTTGTCACTCCTCAAACCTCCTTACCGGTGCATTAATATGTCTCACATGATCAAATCATTCCTCAAGCCTCCGCCTCACATGATCAAACGACCTTAGCCGGTTTTTCCTCTTCTTATCCTCCATTGTCATTACCCTTATCGGCTTATCTTTTCCCTGATAACCTCACTTCTTATTTATCCTTCTTTGTATGCCCACATATCCAATGTAGTATACACGTCTTTGTCACACTCTATGCCATGTAAAAATGTCGGTCTAATTGATGTACATTATTTCCCTCAAGTCTTTGTGGTATCCCTATCACAAAGAAAAGTTGAAGCTCCTTTCCACTTTAGCGAGCGTGATTTGCCTGTAACATCCCTATCCAATTCACCATCTTTTTTTTATATAATATATTGTAGATACTGTAAATGACTTGGTGGGAAGGAGTAGAAAAGATATGAAACAGTTGGATTTACAAGAGATTGAGGTTCTCGACCGTGCGGGGTGGAGGAGGAAAATCTATGTGGACGACCTCTCGGAATAATTACTTTGGTTCATGTAGCCGACCCTATTTATGGGAATAAGGCTTTGATTGATTGATTGATATTGTAGATACTGTAATGAGTCAGATTCTTGAACACTCATTCCTTCAAATTTGATCGAGTTTTTCCTACTGCTTCCTATCAGAATACCCCGTCTTACTTATGCTTAACTTAAACCCACGAGATTCTAGAGTTTTTCTCCACAATTCCAACTTACTTTTTACTCGTTGTTTTGTCCTAGGTTACACGGAGTCGTATTCGGGGTCAAAGTGGGTATGGGGATTGAAAACGACAAAATTGAAAATTCTAAAAACGGGTACGACAAAAAATATTAAAAAAATAAGTAAATTCATAAAAAAGTCACAAATACACCATAAAAAAATTAAAAAATTACATATCTTAAAAACACAAATACAAATGAAACGGATTTGGCACCTTGTCATACATTTTTCTCCAAATCAATGAAAACCACATGTAAATCCTTCTTATCCCTACATGTTTCCATAACTTATCTCATAAGATGAATTGCCTCCATCATGGCATGAATCCAAATTAGTTTTCCAAGACCTACACACTTCTTAACCTTGATGCAATCACTCCCTCCCATAGCATCGTAGTATGACTCATTAATTTGATTCCTCTGTAATTAACATAATCTTCTACATCCCCTTTGTTTTTATATATTGAGATTATAGTACTTTTCTTCCACTCGGTAGGCATCTTATCACTTCTCCTAATTGGTTAAAGAGAGTAGTTATCGACTCAATTCCTCTTTCACCCAAGTAGCTCCACATCTGAATAGGAACTCCTTCTAGTCCAACTATTCTCTTGGATCCTATGATTCCTATCCTTTTCAATGCTCTTTTGACTTTCCCCTTCTAAATTCTCCCCATCAAATTCCGATTTAGCATATCATGAGTAACGCTTTTGTATACGAATATCTTTCTCCTTGCCTTCATCGAATAAGTTTATCAAAGTATGATCTCTATCTTTCTTTTATTTCCTTATCATTAACCAAGACCCTTTGATTAACATCCTTCACACACTTAATTATCCCGACATGTCGAGTCTTTTTGTCTCTCATACATGCAATTCTGTAGATGTCCTTTTCTCCTTATTTAGCATCCAATCTAGCATAGAGGTTCTGATGTACCCTTGCTCTAGTGTCACGTATAGCCTTCTTGTCTTCTCTTCAAGTCCCATTAATTTTTTTTTTTATAATTTTCATCACTCTGACATTTCCCTATTCTTCTATAGCATTCTCGTTTGCTCCTATTGCTTCATTTCTTTGTTCCACCCAGATGTGTCTATTTGATGGCATGCATAGTCCTTTAGATTCTTCAAAATCGCCCTTCACTACTCCTTTTATGCTATGTACATTTTTGTCCTTTAGATTCTTATCAACAAAATCTTGCATTTTCTCCTTTTGAAGTTTCCACCACTTAATTTGAGGCTCCACTTTTGGTCTTCATCTCTGTGCATATTCCTTGCCTAAAAAATTAAGCACTACTAACCAGTGGCGCATCTATTGTGGGCTAGTAACCACAAATTAAGCACTACTAACCACAAATTCAGTGTCGTATCTAATTTAAAACTTATTAAAATAGAAAGTGCTATATCTAGTAAAAAACAGAGGAAATATTAAATTTTGGGGCATAGCGTAATGTTAGGTCTAACAAGAGAAGATAAGGTGATAAGGTGTGATTATTAGAAAGACACAAGATGTAATTATTAAAATTATTTTTTTGCAAAAGGAAAGACAAATGATTTGGATATTATGGGTAAGGTGCAACAAATAGCACTAGCTAATTGTTGCACCCAAATAGCAATTTTAATAAGATTCAATGTTTTGAAATTGCGTACTTTTAGTCAATTTTTGAAAAGGAGAGGGATAGAGAGAGAAAAAATGAGACCCATGTGATTCAAGATAGGTAGCGAGAATTTATTGACCACAAATTAAGTGTCGTATCTAATTTAAAACTTATTAAAATAGAAAGTGTTATATCTAGTAAAAAACAGAGGAAATATTAAATTTTGCGGCATAGCTTAATGTTAGGTCTAACAAGAGAAGATAAGGTGATAAGGTGTGATTATTAGAAGGCCACAAGATGAAATTATTAAAATCATTTTTTTGCAAAAGGAAAGACAAATGATTTGGATATTATGGGTAAGGTGCAACAAATAGCACTAGCTAATTGTTGCACCCAAATTACATACTATGGGTATAAGGTGTGAAACATAACGTTAACTTAACCATGACTCTATTATTTTGGACTGAATTGAGTTGAGGACTCAATTGTATAGAACTGAATTGAACTAAACTTTCAGAAATTAAGTCCAAAAGAACAGGGCCTATAGCTTGCGATGTATGTGGCATCCTATTAAGTTGGTGTTGTTTATTGCCCCTTGCTCGTTGTTGATGCCGGTATTAGCCAAAGTTTCCCTTTTCTTTTTCTTTAAAAGTAATAGAAAAAGTACTCTACGAATATCAAGAGGAAAATTGACTCAACTTTACAAATTACGTAAAGAGACTGTGGTAAATTGAATTAATACGAAGTGATAGAAAAACAATAAACTTCAACTTTTTAAAAATAACAATTTAATTAAAAAAAACCAATCATGAACTGAAGTGTCTATAGTAGTAAATTAGTAATGACTAATGAGTGATAATGCTAGTGAAATAGCTTATACTTTGACATTCCAGTTGTTGCGTTAGAATGGAAATTGTATAGAATTCCTAAAAGATTAGGCAAAATTTTTTGTGAAGCCTATCATTTAATGTATAACAAACCAATAGTGGAATATATTCTTTGCAAAATGCTACTAAATGAACTGAATTAAACCCATAAAATCTGAAGAATGAAGAGAAATTTTCATTGCTTCACTCCAAATTGTTTTCTTCACTTTCTCAACTTTGAAATTAATCGAAGATTTTAACATCGTTTTTGTTGTCTTGCTGAGTGACATCTGCTACTCTTCAGTCTTGAGGTTTACGGTTGATAGTAAGAGATTTAGAGAGTGAAGAAAGAAGGAAAGAAATAAAGGAGAGAGAACTAGAGAAGAGCTGAACACTTAGATCTAATTTGTGAAGAGAAGTTGTTGCTTTGGAATGTTAAGGTTAGGGTGTTAATCCTATATGCTTTAGCTCTTAAGTAGATGTGTCAGTATTTGTATAATATATTAAAACCCCAAGAGAACAGTTGCTAGTCAGTACGTGTTACCTTTTTCTTAATCTCTTATACGTTGCAGCCATATCATAATATTTTATGCACCACACAATAACTTTCCTCATAAAAAAATATAAATCATACTATCAAGAACTGACCTACCGTATGATAGATACACAAGTACCACTAATCTAACACCAATACAATGAATAGTTTATCCTAAATAAGAATATTAATATGCATCACTATTGCAATAAGCCAAAGATTCAACTTTTATAACATCCATAATTTTTTTATCTAACTTATTGTTTTTAATTAATTTCAATTTTGATGAAGTCATAGGATTACATTATAGCGACTCAGGGTATCTGAACTTACATCTAGTTGTAGCAACAAAGCTACAACTCTACTTTGTTTTTTTTTTTTTTTTTGCTCAAAGATAAACTTATCATATTATTCAAGCACTCTTAAGGAGGTTATAACTTGATTTGAAACTAACCCATTTAAACGGGTTGTTCTGATCAAAATTTCAACCATAACCCACCCCATTTAATTAGACAAGTCATCAGTTTAATTCAACAGGTTGAAAGTCTTATTCCTACATGTTATTGTTTGGTCTGATTCGGATTGGGTTAGTGCGCTGATTGAAAATTTCCTGGTGCACAGTCATCGGATGTTTTAGCTGTTAGCTCTTCTTTTGTCTGAAATTTATATTAAATGAAAATATTATTTGTCATCTTAGAAATGTGTGTATTGTCAGCAGCTGAAAATGGATATATTTGTTTTTATTTATTTCCTTTTCAAAGTTTGTTGACTAATTCTAGATTTTTCATATTATCATTCCTTAATCTCTTTATGGATCTATTCAACAGATGGGCTCTTACTCACCCTTTGTCTATAAAAGAATATGAGAAATTGAAGAAGCAGAAAGAGAAACCCGAATTCTTGGACATGGTCCCTTGGTATTCAGGGTATTGTTCACCACCTTGTTTTATGTGCCACAATATAATGGATTCTCTTTCTCTCTTTTCCTCTCTCTTGTGGGTAAGGTTATTATATATTAGGGTTTTTTTTAAGGTGTGCCCCTTAGCTATTCAAGTTTCTAAGGTGTGCCCATGCTTTTTGAAATTTTTATGTCGTGCCCTTGAAGTGAGTTTTTTAAATAAGTCATGACCTTCTCGTCAACTTGATGTTAATATTTTATGTTAATTGATATTTAAGCTAATTAATATCATGTTTTAATTTATTTTCTAAGTTGAGAAGCAAACCAAAGTGTTATTTGACACACAAAATGAGGCTTTTTTTGTTATTTTTGCCAATTTCAACACAATTTTTTTCATAATAAGCCCATAAGAGCCAAAATTAACCCTAAAACCTAAGCCGAACAACTTTCATGGCATGCAAATAGAATCCAATGAGTTCCAAAGATGTTTTTTTTTTTTTTTTACGAACTTAATTGACCCTTATAACTAGATATGAGTGACTTTCTCGACATGCAAACCTAAATCAAACATCACATAAGCCTAAGTGATTTCGGGAATACAAGTTGAGATATTCTTAGTCATATTTTTTCAATTTTGACTTAAGACTAACTCTTAAGGGATAAAATTTACTCCTAAAATACAACTAAAGCAGACATTTCCAATGTTTTGAATTGATAACTAAGGATAATTAACATTGTTAAGTCATCTCCAATTTTTGTCATCAGATGTCTTCAATGTAGACACCACTTGTTGAAGAAATAGATCTCTAGGGCCCAAGCTAGAAGTTTAAAAAAGCATGGGCATAACTTAGGAAGTCGAATATCTTAGGGGCATAGCATAGAAAAACCCTAAATATTATTTGAGAAAAGGGCTAACTTCTTTTTGACTACCATCTAATTTCAGGACATCAGCTGATTTATTCAAAACTGTCTTTGACCTTCTGGTGTCTGTGACAGTATTTCTTGGGCGTTTTGACATGCGTATGATGCAGGTATACATTACAGCTAAAACCTGGCCCCTTTCTCTTCCTTAAGTTGGATCTTACAATATTGGTGCACCGACATGGCGACATTTGGGAATTCATTTGTCTCGCTACAAATTAACCCCTCATTTCAACACAAAAAATGTGTGAGAATGACAGTAGAAACTAAAAATATGGTTAACTCATACATGAAAAAAGCTGGGAAATTAAGAGTTTGTTTGAACGTCTACTATTAGCAACATGACTTGTGAATTGAAATCAGGGTTATTCTGGTGGTTTTGCTTATGATTTGCTTTTTTGGCTTTCAATGATTAGGCAGCAATGAACTCAGCTAAAGATGCAGAGCATGGGGATCCTTTTTATGATCATTTCAGGGAAAAGGATGATTTTTGGTTTGATTTCATGGCAGATACCGGTGATGGTGGGAACTCGTCATATACTGTTGCACAATTACTTGCTCAACCTAAACTTAATCTGAAAGATGGTGACTCTGTGCGAGCTCTTCCCCGTGGCAACTTACTCCTTATTGGAGGAGATCTTGCGTAAGCTCATGTCTCTGTTTAAATTTTTGTTGTCATTGTACGCAGTGAGCCATGGCCTATAGGTTTAAATACATGATTTTGCTCTCTAATTACCTGCTTTCTGGCCATTTGACTGCCATGTATTGCTTGTTCGATTGTGGCTTTTGAATGAGAGGTGATCCATGCAAGGACAATGTCAATGCATAGAAAATTGAGGAGATGAGAAATATGGCCTGAGAGTAAACTCAATTAGTGTCGATTTGTTGCAGCATAGACATTCTATTTGAAATGACCTGTCTACTTGTTCCATATATGAGAAGTAGGAAAGTTTGATCATCACTTTAGAAAAAGTGGCCACGTCGGCAAGCTCGAAATACTTTGCTGTGGAAGGGAACCAAGCAATCTGAGGAGCATGTTGTTCAGCAAATTAAATTTAATGTTATTTAACAGAATTGTTGGTATTATGCCTAGAAAGTTTCCCTTGGGGATAGAAATTGGTTTGATGCTTTATATGCTTGTAATTAGGAGCTTGTTGGTAGGCTTTGCCTGTGTTTGTAGCTGGTTGTACATTGTTGCTGTGAGCTGAATACAGTTTCACTCACTGCATTCTTGTCATTGCATGACTCTTGATCACTGCAACACTTGGGCCAGCTCAGCTCCTAATGAGTTTATGATTTAGTTTAATTTAGTTTAGTTCAGATTAATTTATTAAAAAAGAACAGTCTCAAAGCCTTAATCCGAATTAATAGGTTCAGTTACATCAGCTACTTGATATATCCTTAGTCTCTTAGATTTTTTTGAAGCCATTTATTTATTTTCTTTGCCAATTCACCTCTGAACTATAACTCTATAAGTAATTTGGTTAATTACAATGTACATTTTTTTATATTTCTAACTTGCTTTACAGGTACCCAAATCCATCTGCGTTCACGTATGAGAACCGTTTCTTTCGTCCATTTCAGTATGCACTACAGCACCCATCCTGGTGTAAAGAAGATCATATAGCTGTAAATAAGCCTGAGCTACCCTTTGGTGTGTCTGATTTAAAGCATTATGATGGGCCTCAATGCTTTATCATCCCTGGAAACCATGGTTAGTGCTGGTGTCTTGTAGATTACTTGGATAAGATTGTACTAAGTTTTTTTTACATCTTGATTTATCCTTTTAGTGTTTAGACTAGTAAGTCGGTGTTGTCTTATGTCTTCATTTACAGATTGGTTTGATGGACTGCACACCTTCATGAGATACATATGCCATAAAAGCTGGTTTGGTGGATGGCTTATGCCTCAGAAGAAAAGTTACTTTGCTCTGCAGCTTCCAAAAGGATGGTGGGTATTTGGTCTTGATCTAGCACTCCATGGTGATATAGATGTTTATCAGTTCAAGTTCTTTTCAGAAATAATAAAGAACAAGGTACTTGAATGCTACACTGTTTTTAGTTTGTTTTGCCTGTATCATATCTTGATCTGGAAATGCGTATCACAACCTTCTGTGTTTTTTTAATGACTCTCTTGCCGCATTATATTCTGAAGTGTATGATTTAACACTTCAGTGTTCAAATCCATATAGAGGTTGTGCTTGTTACTGTTGGTTTGTGGTTGCAACTCTAATGGTTTTTTCTTCTTCTTTTATTTTTTGGGGGTATGGGAGAGGTACCTAACTTGGCCAAGGTGAGGCGTTTGTGGCTAGGCACACCCTAAGGCGCACTTTAGCTTTTTTCCCCAATTTTTTTCAGATTTTCCCCATACCTTCTTAGGTGCGCCTCACTTCAATGAGTCGCACCAAGACACACTAAGGCCCGCCTCAGGCTCTAGGAATTTTAATTGCCTTGGTGCGCCTTGAGCCTTTTTATACATTGGTTGAAATACTTTGTATTGGGTACTTGTTTACTTGTATTCTTCAATTTAAGTTGGCACCACTGCACCAGTTCTTTGGCTGTTGCACTTGAGTGCCTAAATCATATCCCCTAGTTGTGTTTAGTTTTTGTACCTAAAGATTTATACTGGCACGAGTATTACCTTTGAAAGGTAGTAGTCTAAGTTGAATGCAAGCCTCGTAGTAGAAAGCCATTACCACTGTTCTAGTGTTATATGCTTTATTCTTTCTTTTTATCTTGATGTATTTGGTATTTGATTGCTGACCTAATGTCTTCTCTGTGTGATTGATTCAGGTTGAAGAAAATGACTCCGTAATTATTATGACACATGAACCAAATTGGCTTTTGGATTGGTATTGGAATCATTCTTCTGGAAATAATGTGACTAACCTAATCCGTGACCATCTAAAAGGAAGGTGCAAGCTCCGTATGGCTGGTGATTTGCATCATTATATGCGTCATTCCTATGTCCCGTCTGATAAACCTGTTTATGTTCACCATTATCTTGTAAATGGTTGTGGTGGGGCCTTTTTGCATCCCACCCATGTTTTTAAGAATTTCAAAGAAACTAGTAAAGTTGAAGCCCTATATGAGATGAAGGCTGCATATCCTTCATGTGAAGATTCAAGCAAGGTAAGACTTGACTGCCAGAATTTTGTTTTGTCAATATTCTGTTTCCTATGAGTCTATGACATGTCTAAGTTCTCTGCCTGTGGCACAACAGATAGCTTTAGGAAACATATTGAAGTTCAGGAAGAAAAATTGGCAATTTGACTTCATTGGTGGAATTATCTATTTCATTCTTGCCTTTTCTATGTTTCCACAGGTAACTATCACTGTTAGATACTTTTTGCAGTTATATGCATGTTTTTTTTTAATTGAAATGACAGTTACCTTTAACCTACAATATTTTTGGTTATTTCTACATGTGTTTTTCACTTTTTCATATGATACTCTAGTTTGGGATTTAGTTGTGCTATGAAGTTCTTGGCCATTGTTTAAAGTTTTTGCTGTTTTTATTTACAGTCTTGGTTTTGACTACTGTATTGCTCTTTTTTAGTGTCAGCTCAATCATATCTTGCGAGAAGATTACTTTTCTGGTCACTTAAGAAGCTTCTTTACCACTGTGTTGGATTCTTTATCGTACATACTGGAACACTCTTACGTGTCTTTCATAGGGACACTGCTATTGCTGATAACAGCAATCTCCTTTGTCCCAACAAAAATATCACACAAGAGGCGGGTAGCCATTGGAATTCTCCATGTATCAGCGCATGTTTCTGCTGCTCTTATCTTAATGTTGCTTTTGGAACTGGGTGTTGAGATGTGTATCCGGCATCAGCTGCTAGCAACATCTGGTAGGGGTCATCATCTGTGGCTATTGTGATGTTACTAGTTAGCACAACTTTACAGTCCCTCTGTTTATTTTTAGTTGCTGCATTCCTCTTTTTTAAATATATTTTTATTTTTGGAATAGTTCTAAATAGTTGTTTCACTTCCCCAATTTTTACATTTGATTTGAGCTTTGAAAGTTATGGCCAACTTCATCATGTGGTCTTTTTGAAACAATACCTTGTTTTAAATTCTTAAAATGCATGCGAAATGGAAGTGGAGCCTACTAAATAAGAATAGATGGATTATGATTTTTCAGTCTTGACTAATGAGATGGCCTTCCTGTACATACATGCTGCATGGTCTGTCAGATAATATTTGTACTGCCTTTGTTTCAGGTTATCACACTTTATACGAGTGGTACAGACAAATGGAGAGAGAACACTTTCCTGACCCAACTGGCCTTCGAGCTCGTATTGAACAATGGACTTTTGGTCTTTATCCAGCATGCATCAAGTATTTAATGTTTGCCTTTGATATTCCTGAGGTACTTAATTTTGAACAATTTAAAACAAGTGTTGAGTTTGCTTGTATATCTTGTCTAAACTATGTAATAAAAAATAGGTCATGGCTGTCACAAGAGGCAACATCTGCAAAAATGGGATCCAGTCACTGTCTAGAGGTTATGCTGCAATATACTATGCCTCCGTTTTCCTCTACTACTGGGTGTTCTCAACTCCAATCGTGTCTTTGATATTTGGAAGTTACTTGTATATTTGCATCAATTGGTTTCACATACATTTTGATGAAGCTTTCTCCTCCCTGCGCATTGCCAACTACAAGGCATTCACTCGCTTCCACATCACCAGCAATGGCGACTTGGAAGTCTTCACTCTAGCTGTTGATAAGGTATGCTGCGCATTGTTTCGCAAGCTTGCCAGTTTTTTGTTCTTTCTAATTGCATTTGTTGGTAAATCTAATCATTTTATCGATAAGTTCCTGCATTAGTAAATTGCATACATAAGTGATGGCATATAAGGGTGTAGTACGCAGGTAGCATTTGCAGATTTTTATAAGTTGCTTCATGGAAAGAGGCATATGTTCCTCATTCATTTAGGTTCTTAACTTATTACATTATAATGTAATAATTGAAAGGAAGAAAAACAAGAATGTGAAGTGTTCTTCATTTTTGGTTTAATTGGAGAGAGAATGTGGTTATAGAGAGTGGAAATAAGCGGATCTAACCTAGGGAGTACAAGTACTTCACATGGGTAGCTGACTAGCCGTCCCCAAACCCTATTCGTCTTTGTATTGGGGACAATTCTAATTCTTCACATTATAATTGGCCGTACCCGTTAGCACTATGTTTAAGATTTGTCATTTTCAGTCCCTGTATCCGTATTCGTTTCCGACCCCTTTTCCAACTCGGTGCAACCTAGGATCTAACAAGGGAGTGAAATATGAAAAAAAATGGAAAATTATTTACGAACTAAAAATAAATCAAATTATGTAAACTTTATGCAAACCTTAATGGAAAGGTTTTTATTTTTATTATCATTGAATGAGGGAGCACAATAGATTTTTCCTAGTAATTTGGTTAGTTGACGTCACAGGCACATCACCTAGTACTGGTGTTCGTTTTATATGTATTCCCCGTTTTCTTTCTTAGCCCTTCAAAGTTGCAAACTTGAATCAGAGAGGCCTGTATAGTTAAGACTGCTTTCATTATGCTGCAGGTTCCAAAGAAATGGAAGTTGGATCCGAAATGGGACGGGGAATCACAACAGCTGAGCCACCGCAAGAAGCACCCAAGCCAATGGACTGCAGCTATCAAACAGCAGGATCCATTATCCACTGTCAGGATTGTAGATAGTTTTGTTATCCAAAGAACTCAACAAAGTGACCTGATTAACAATGGCCCGATACTGAGCTCACCTCCTTAGGTCTGTTGATCGATTCAGTAGTTTCTATCTTTAGAAAGCAGTTTAGGATAAGGTACACGTAAATAGTAATATTTAATTATTTTTTTGTACATATATATTTTCTGGTTAGTGTTTAAACTTTCCTACTAATCATGTGTTGTATTTACTAGATTATCAGATGTAGCACTCAGAAAAATGAAATCATTAGCCTGCTTTTACTAATGATTGTTTCCCTTCAAAATGTGAACAGCAAAATTTGTAGTGATATATTGGGGATGCTAGAATTGTACAAACAAGTAGCAGTTTAGTGGTTACAAATTTACTATTGCCCCCCCTTTATTTTTATATATATATAAAAAACAATGTGAAGTACTTGTCCTGATTCCTTTTGTAAGAGAATCTTTGGCAAGAGAATGAATATAAATCATTTGCATATACTCCTAGTGTCCTATGTTTTGTCATTAACTATAGGAAAAATTGATAAAAACAGTCTCAACTATTATCGGTCTTCTTAATTATTGATTATCTCATAGCGGTCTCAACTTTAAAGACCGTTTTTTTATAAAAACAGTCTCAACTATTAATTATTTTCTAAAAACAGATTCAAAATAGATTTGTTTTTAGAAAATATATCATGGATAAGACTATTTTTACAAAACTTCCCTTAAAGTTGGGACCGAGACTATTTTTAGGGGAGACTATTTTTAGGGGAGCGACAATAGTTAAGATCGTTTTTTTATGCATTCTTCTTTTAATAAATACAAATCCGACCCAACTCGAGATTGCTTGATATGAGCAACAACATGACAGGCAAAACTTGTACCATGACATGATATGAACTCTGATCCAAAATGTTCGGTGTAATAGCTTTATCTGTAATCAGCATGAAGGAACTTCTTGTATGTTGTTTTCTCAAGTGCAGTTTTCAACTCGTCCCAATTTTCGACTTGCTCGGCTAGTGGTCCTTTGTGTATCTTAACTTGCCGACTTTTAAGCTTTCTGTAAGGTATTTCCAGAAACTCTTGAACTTCTCGCAGTTTTTGCTGTAATATTATTTTCGACAGTAGAAAATCGTAAATATATATACTTCGAATTTATGTATATTTATAAATTGAGTTATGTCATGGAAGAAGGGATGAATTACTTTGCGGTTAGATATTAGATCTTCATAGTAGATCACGGTATGGCGAGTGCTGTTGAAGAAATCCAGAGCATTTGTTATGGTTGCTTCTTCCAACTTCAGTTTATGCTCAATTTCTGAAGCATTGATTTTTGGCCTGTAACTTGCCAATATTTGAGCCTGTGAAGCCATAGAACATAAAATAAATGAAAACATGAAAAGAAATTATTGTAGTGTGCTATGCTGGATAAATTTTAGATGTGAGATTGTGTTACTAAGTAAATGCACCAGATAGTAATATTTTTACCATTTTAGAAATGTAATTGTAATAAATCGGAAGTCTAATGTTAGTGCTAGAATTGATAAAGAATTTCAAATTCAAAAACAAGCGGTGAAAGTGGAGTTTGGATCTGGTGGAGTTTTATAACAACTCTACCAACTAGAGTTCAATCTTAGTCATATTCTATATTTTAAAATCAATAGCTTGAGATTTTTGGGATTTTTGGGGAAAAGATAAAGAGATTTTTGATTAAAAAAAAAAAAATATATATATATATATATATATATATATATAAAAGCCATTGATTTCTTAACCAATAGTTAGGATTGATTGAACTCCACTTGGTAGAGTTTATAAAAACTCTACGGGATCCAAACTTGTGAAAGTGGTATGTGGGCAATGTTGTATACACAAATTATTAGCTAGATTTGGGTCTATGTGTCTTTATGTGCGTCATCTATAAACATTGAATATTCAATTTCATACACATAATATTTATTATGTACACAATGTTAATTTATGTATAATGAATTTATTTCTAGTTTTTAGTATATATATTTTGCACTATATGCATTTACAAATACTAAAAAAAATCTTGCATTTCACAAGGTTAGTTACTCTTGCAAATACTCCTACCATTTCGGTGTGTTGTTTTCGTTTGAAATCTTGTAATGTTTTAGAATTAGAGATTATCTTTTAAAATTAGAGAGAATCTTCCATATTAATCTCAATATATTACAAAAAATATAGTCAAGTACGATCATGTGTGATACTTTAATCGTGTCTGCGGGAACGTTAGAAGGCTAGAAAACCAAACTTGTAATAAATTCCTTCGAAAGGTAGTCAATTTAAATAAAAATATTTATTTATAAGGTAAAAGAGATAAGTCTATTGACAAACATGCACAATCAAAACAGGAACAATTAACAATAAGAAACAAAAATTGTACAAATTAATAGAAATAGTGTGTTTGGATAAATGGATAAATACCTCAAGAGGAGAATGAACATGAGATTTATGGGTTCCATTGAGTAGTTTGGCATTCCTATCATAGGAATTTGCAAGCATGGATACCATTCTCCTTAGTAAGTTCTTCCTGAACAAAAATATTGCTGAAACACCTTCCTTGTTGAAATATTTCACTACCTCTTCATGGTGCTTCATTAAACCCTAAATATACATAGCCATATTTCAAAAAAATAATAATTTGTGGAACTAATTTAACAAAATCATAGAACATTTAATAGTCTTTTATTACTTCATCTGTAATTTGTGAAGTGCAACAAATTGAGTTTTTTTTTTTTTTTTAATTTTTTATTTACATCAATATTCATATTATTCTACAACATTTGAGTAGTTTTTTTTTTTTTCCTAATACTTCATAAAGTGCTATTAGCAACAATCAGACCGTTTGATGGCATTTACGAAATTTCCTCTAAAACTGTCAACATAATTATTAGTTTAAATATTGTAATTGACCTTGTGAAAAAATTATAGTTTAATATCAAAAAGTTAATGTGTTTTAGTGAAAAATTATCCCGTAAGACTGTCTAACACGAGATTTGGTGATATCACTTTAATGAATTCCAAAACAAGTATAAAGACTCCTAATTTCAAACTAACGTTCAGATTTGAATTGTCCCAATTTGTTAAACAATTATAAAGAACAAAAATGATAGTGATCAATGATGGCCAGAAGGGGAGAGATGACAATGAAAAAAAAAAAAAAAACTTTTGTTTAAAAAAGAAAATCATCTTTTAGGGCTAGCTACTGCTACATATAAAGTATCAAAAATGCATATTAATTTAAATCAAATACTTGTATAAAATTATACTAGACATAATTTTAACCTACATTTTTAAACTATATACCATTTAAAAAAAATATATAAATAATAAATATTGGATTGTATATATCATTATCCTGAAAAATATATGTCATAGTTAGGACTGTTTAGCGTTACATTTTTCTATTTTTAATAATTAATTTACCTGATTGAGCATCCACTTAAAGCCAATAGCAGCTGAACACTCATTCTTTGAAGCACTAGTAAACCAATCCAAATTGTAAACTTGATCTAAAGTATTGATAATAATTGATGAATTGCTTCTTCTTTCTTTGACTGAAAATATTTCACCATTTGAGCTTATGTTCATGTGGCTGTTCAACATTGTTTCAAACCATCCACTTCCTGATCTTTGCATTGAAATTATCGCAAATTTTCGGATTGGATTGCATTCACATTCTTCCCTGTTTATTTACAAATTCATATTACAATCATGGATCTTTCATTAATTATTATGTAATAAGTAATAAATACAACCCCCCCCCCCCCCCAAATAAAGAAAAGCCTTGCACTTTTGCAGGGGAAAATTAATACATAGTACTCCCTCCTAGAGGTGGCATTCGGGTCGTTCGGATCAGGTACGGGTTGAGTTGATTCGGGTTGAAGGAGTTTTGGTTTCAAGTCGGGTTAGATTCAAGTTTTTTCTAAATACATTTAAAAGACATAATAATCAAATATTACACACTTTAACGTTCGGGTAATTCGGATTTGGTTCGGGTCATAATATCAAGTTTATTCGGATAGGTTTCAGGTTTCGAGTCAGGTAATCGGGTATGGGTCACTTTTGCCACCTCTAGTCCCTCCGATCCATCCTTTTAAGATTGCTACATTTTTATTTTTTTTTTATATTTCAAAAAAAAATGTTACATTTCTAAATTAAATAACATTGTCCACATATGGGCCCTAAAAAAATGCTACATTTTGCCTTATTTTTTTTTACTATTTGCACTAATGTTGACAATAATTGTGCCTAATATTTAAAAAAAAGGATTATTCCCATTGGTATACCTGAGAATTTGCGTATTCCCACTGATATACCTAAGTTTTAAAAAATCCCAGTAGTATACCTAAATAAATAATGAAATTCAATAACCACTTTTAAAGGCTGTTTCAGGCCATTAAGTACCACTAATTCGATCATAAACATACTTAGGTTAACTATAGTTAGTTTTTTCGGGTGACCACCGTTGACTAAATAAAAAGAAAAAACCGAATTTATGGTTGTTAATGTATTAAAACAACCTTTAAAAGTAGTTATTGAATTCCATTAAAAATGTAGGTATACCACTGGAATTTTTTAAAACTCAAGTATACCACTGGAAATACGCAAATTCTCAGGTATACCAATGGGAATAATCCTAAAAAAAATGTTAGGATAAAATTATAATTAGACTAGACTATAATCTTAAAAAAATTATGTATAGTTATAAATTGTAAAAAGTTGCGTGTTACAAAATGTGAAATATAAACTGTTACGAGTTTGACTGTTACATTTATTTTGAAATGGACGAGGGTTTTTTATAAATTATTTCAACTATGTGGTTGAAGATTCGTTTCAACGGGAATAATTCGAATACTATATATGATGGCACCAATGATAGGAAAAAAACAGGCTATGATTTCATGGTGCTCCACTGCTTTTTTTGTCTTTTGACGTTACAAAATGAACAATTACAAAGTGGCACATATTGAGTAATTCTAATCAAAATCTAATTAATCATTATTTCATCACGTTAGTTGTTGATCATTAGGCTATAAAATAAAAATTCAGCTATTTCAAATTTGAGTATGTCATTTTTTTTTACTAAAAATAAATGCAAAACATGTTATGCCAGAACTTTTAATTGTAAATTTAAATTTTTTTACATTAAACAAAAGTTATGGTTTTATATATATTTTTTTTTAAAAAGATTGCTATACATGGTAAATATAAGAAAATGATTATATAAGTAAAGTTTGACAGAAAAAAAAAAAAAAAAAACTAATTACTTCAATTTATGCATGATTTTGTTATAAATTTCTAAAACTATATCATTTTTAAAAAAAAAAATTTAATTCATATATGTCTTCCTAAGCCATCCTCAGAACTACATGTAGCATTACTCTAAATATAATTCCAAAACCCCCAAAAAATATATGATTTAAAAATAAAAATAAAAAAAATGGAAGAATTATTACTGGTATTGAACAACTCCCTCCGTAACATATTAACTGCAATATGTAACATTTTTTCTCTCTACTTTATGTCAAATCGTTACACTTATTATGTTACGGATGGAATATAATAATGTAATATCATGAAAATTATAGGGGAAAAAATCACAAAAAAAAAGGGAAAATACCTGCTGAAAGAAATAGGATTTGGGTAATGAAGATAAGGAGATTGTAACTGAGGACAATGTTGAGCATTGATTGGAAAATTGGTGGTTTTGCTCAACTTTGGTGAAGTTGTTACATTTGATGATTTAAGTTTGAGTAAATTGAAAAAATTACCAGTATTGCATATATAAACCCCACAAATCATGATCATCACCAATACTCCCATTCTCATTATTAATGGTGATCTTTTTGCTCCTTTTATCCCCCATTTTTCCTGCCACCACACCAATTCATAATTAATTAATTACACATCACATCACATATATATATATATATACACACACATTAATTAATACATAAATTACAAATTAAAAAAAGCTAGTTCGTGATCGAACAGAAGGCCAACCTAATTCATCCTTACAGAATACGGAGTAATAAAATAATAATACTAATGACTTTAAAATATGTACCTTGTCAAAGAAATCCCTCTTCATTGAAGAACAAGAGAAGATTAGAGGAAGAAGAAGAAGAAGAAGTATATACGGTGAAATGATGGTAGTTGACTTGTTTTGGCAAACTATGTTTAAAAGATGAGGAAACAAAGTGAAAGCTATATATTTTATGTTTGGCACTTTTAAAAATTGGTGAAAGATGTGTATAGTAATTTAATTTAATTTAAGTGCCTGCAATTGGACGCAGTCTTTTATTTTTAATTAATTACAAAATCTCCTATCAGACCGTTTGCGACAGAAGTTTTAGCTTAAAAATCATTATTTTTGTGTGTAAATCTATAACTTTTTTAATGATGTGTTAAGCTTTAATTTGTATAAAAAAGATATGATTTATTTTATACCCCCTCTGTATCATATTAATTGCAACGATTTGACATAAAATAGTGAGAAAAATGTAAAATCGTTTTAATATGTTACGGAGGAAGTACTAAAATGTTAAAGTCTATTAGGAAAAAATTATCCCGTCAGATTGCCAGACCGATTTGCTATTAACTAATTAATTATCTTAACCAATATTGTATTTGCCTTTTTTGTTTGGTTGTTGTTGTATTATTATGCATAACAAGGCATCCATGATCTTTTGTGTGTGTGCAATGGCCTGAAATTGGTCAAAAGTTGAGTTTTTCTAGTACTAGGTAGTAGTGTTTTTTTATAAGATAATGAGGCCATGTCTTGGATTTATAAAGAGATAATCATATATTATATTTTGTGCGGGTGAATGAATAAGTAGTTAATCAATGTATGTCAGGCTTCAGGTGATGCACAATTCATACCATCTACCCCTATTTTATTTTTGTTTTTTTAGTTAGGATATAAATTAAATTTAATAAGAATATCTATAGTAAATTTTGAAATTTTAAGGAAAAAAAAATAATGTCAATAACTAAATGTTTGGTTCCTCAAAAAATAGATGAACAACTGAAATTTTTTTAAGAACTAATTTATCTAAAGTTGACATATAATGGATAATTGTATGGATCAAAATTGAATATGATAACCAATAAAACTAGGAGAAAGTATTTATACATAGGCGGTATTGGACATGATGTTCTATATTAGATATTGTCTATATAAGGTATTGCCAATTTCAGATATGATATTGGAATCAACAAATGTAATTTTTTTATTTTGATGATCACTGTACACGTCATTTTCCAATGATAATTTATGTAAAACAAATCTAAAATACCCCTTTTTTGTTTATTTAGATATGATATTAGTAGCATAAAATATGATATTGATAACATAGATATGATAATGGGTGATATTGGACCCTTTTATCCAAAATCATTTATGCATTTATCGAACCTCTAGAACAAGTATACTTAAAAGAGTGGTGGGCTAAAAATGATGACTAAAACACCCTTTTTTTTTTCTGGGATGAATGATCTGAATTGAAACGAACTAGATTTAACTTAACTTAATTGAATTGAAGTAAACTAAATTGAATGGACATAAACTAAACTAATCAACAAAACTGAATATTGAACTTAATTAGATTTGATCATTTGAGTCGAATTAAATCCAAAAGGATCATCGGCCAGTGACATTATTGAGCATAGATAAGATGATCAAGAACACAACAACTTTTACTAGCGATTATTTTTTAAGTTTGAAAAATAAATTATCATGAATGATGAAATAGTTGAGAAATACTTCTAATTTTTTTATTTAATCAGGACTTTTATAGGAATACATATATAATAGAACATATTATTAACGACCTGACTGAACATTGTCTGGCCAATATATATATATATATATATATATATATATATATATATATATCATTTGAAGAATAAAATCATGCAGTAACCTCGATGGCATGCATGTAGATGGACATTTTAAAAAATAGATTAACATAGTCATAGAGACAAGAAAGTTGTGAAGTTATGAATACAAATCTAGAATACAGAAAACCACATGACAATTTATCCTTTTACCATGAATTTCGGAGCACAACAAGATATATATTGAACCCAAGATCTAACAAGACCCTTAATTGGCTCAAACTTGGGAAACAAGCAATAGCAAATATAGAAATTATGTCTTCTTGAGATCATCTTACTTTCAACCATGTCAAGTCTCACCAAAGAAAATTAAGAAAAAATCACCAAAGAAAGTTACCAAAAACATATATATATATATAAAAGAAAAAATTAACGAGTAAGTTTTATGTACTCCCTCCGTAACACAAAAATGTAAACTTTGTAGAAAACACGGACTCCAATGTAAAAGTTTTATGTGGGTTAATTGTGTTGTAATTGTGTAGAGAAGAGAGAAATAAATAAAAAAAACACGGACTCCCATGTAAAAGTAATGGCAAATGTGTAAATTGTATGAAGTTTTTTTTGCCATATATAGAAAGTTTTTTAAAAGTTATATTTTTGTGTTACACCCATATTTAGCAAAAGTTTACATTTTTGTGTTACAGAGGGAAGGGAGTATATAACATTTATTTTTATGTTTTATGCAACTTTTACAGCTTTTCTCTTAACTTTTATGTGGCAGGACTTATTCGTATGTACGGTGAGACTGTCATGTGCATCACATATTGTGTATTATAAGTACTCTTCCCATTAGTTTAAAGATAGTTTTGGACCTATATCTATTTTTCCCTCTTCTTTTTAATTTACTTCTTTTTACACAAATGATGATTGCCTAGGATGCAGGTTAATTAAATTATGAATGTTTAAGTACTATATAGCTAGCTAGGTTTGAGCCCCGAGTATAATGCAATAAGATATGTATTAAATCAAATTTGTGTATTTTTAATAAGTTCTTATTTATTTTAATCCATCACAATCAAGGTAAAACTAACCATGACATTGCAATAATATATGTTATATCAACTGAGGACCAATAAGATTACTATCTATAGATATAAAATATCCTAATATAAGCCACAAAAAAGAAATACCTGAAATGAAATATGTAACTAAAAAAGGATGGAGTAGTATTTCATTGAGTAGTGATATATGCAATCCTAAAAATTAAGTATTAAATACACCGCAACAAGTTGTGCATTTATGAAGAAAAAAAAATGCATAAATACACTGCAACAAGTTGTGCATTTATGAATGCGTAAACGAGCAACTCAAGCCAAACTCGAACATTAAAAATTAAACGAGTCAAGTTCGAACAAGATTTTTGGAAGCTCGGTTTCTGCTCGAGCTCGGCTTGAGCTCAATTAATAATAGTCAAGCCTTGCTCGAACAGGTTATTACTCGGCTCGACTCGTTGACATCATTAAATAAACCCCATACCCCACATCAAAAAATTAACAAATCCCCACATTTATATTGAAGCTTTTTTCACACTACCTTAGTAAAGAAATGGATAGAGTGACACCACACGCACATCGGCGCATGCACGTCGGGCTCTTGGCGAGAGGGGCGGCGCTGTAGGACTATAGTCCTTTTTGGATCTCGTATCATTCATATGTCTGACATTTTTCAAATTACTGAAAAGATCTCTTAATTATAGCCAAATTGGTACTTGCCTCAATCTGCTCCCCTAAATTCATTTTAGGCCAAAAACTACTTATGTCAACCATTGCTTTTTGATCCTCTCCATACTCATTCGGCCGGTTTTGTTTGGTTCAATTCTGAAAAACCGAAAACAAAAACACACAAAACATTGCTCCGGTTATACTATGATTCAGTGGTGGTAGTGTGGTACTATCGTACTATGCTCCAAGCCTCCAACCGGCGTTTTGTGAGTCCACACAGGCACACAATTTGCACTAGTCCTGGAGGGCGGTCGCCCGTCAAAGTTTGCACCTGTTCTCCGCAAAATCACCTTTTAGGACACAACAATTCGTATCATTCAAATATAAGATTTGTCCCAAATCTCTCTTTTGCGTGTTTCCTTGCTTTATTTCCGACGGACCATAGTGCAAATTTCAAGGGAATCGGCGAATAGCACATATATGGGTTTCACGAAATAGCATGATATTTTAATATATTTTTGACACTTAATACTACAATCAAACTTGATACTTAGAAGCATTTAGACACTTTACTTAAGCAAGTACTTAACAAGAGGGGTTGGAGAGCTGCTAGCTTGAGGAGCTTGGTTGAGGCAAGTCCTGTACAGAGCAGATGACACAGAAATATCTTAAATGCTACTGTTATGCATAATAATACAACACCACTAAACAAGAAGGCACATAAACAATTGCTTAAGCAAATTAATTAATTATTATTCACTCGGTTTCACTTTGTTTGTTTGTTACCGACTATTTCCCTCCATTTAAAAAAAAAAAAAAAAAGCCAAACAAACAAACAAAAACAAAAACAAACTTACAAAGTGAAAGGATAAAATATTGCTCTGTCCAATTACAACCAAATTTAAAGAGTCAACAATCATAAAATAAATTCTAGATCATCTTAGTCGTCGTCGTCGTCTTCTACTGTACTGCTAACAATCGTTTGTAGTTGTTGAATGTTTGAGTCACTATATTATTATAATAGAGATTATTAGTAGACTACAACACAAAGAAGGAACAAAGCAGATTATAGACCCAAAAAAAAAAAAGCAGAAAAGCAAGATGGCAGAGGGAGTTGTGTCCAACTTAGTTGCTAATAATGTGGAATCCCTGGGAAAATCAGCGTTCAAAGAGGCAGCTTCTTGGTGGGGTGCACGGAAAGACGTAAAGAAACTGGAGAGTAGCATGAGGATGATACAAGCTCGAGTACGCGATGCTGAGAGGCGACAAGAAGATGAGAACAACGAGTTGATCAGAATCTGGGTTCGAAGGTTGAGGCAAGTCCTGTACAGAGCAGAGGACTTGTTTGATGACGTATACAGTCGTGATCGAAACAAAGAGCGGATAGAAACGAGTATGATAGCAAAGGTAGGGATGTTATTCTCAAGGTACTGCCCTTTTTCTTTTAACATGAAATTGGCTCATGAGATTAAGTCCATTAGAAAAGAGTTAGATGGCATCAAGTTGGATATGGCCGAGTTGAACTTGATGGTTGTTCTTCCGGCTCAACAACTGCAGCTTCCAGTGGATCGTTTGATGATGAAAAGGGAAACTGCGTCTTTTGTGAATACGGAAGATGTAGTTGGTAGGGGCAATGATAAAAATAAGATAATTCAGATGCTGTTTGACCCCAAATATGATGGGGAAAGCATTAGTGTCATCCCTATTGTGGGATTTGGGGGTATTGGGAAAACCACTCTTGCACAGCTGGTTTTCAATGATGAAAGGGTTAACAGGCATTTTGATCTTACTAGATGGGCTTATGTCCCTGAGATAGATAATCAGATTGTTACCATGGGAAAAGTGTTCGAATCCTTCACTGGCAACGATTATCACAATCTACCACTGGAAGTCATTAAACGAGGCATCATAAACTCCATACAAGCCAACAGGTATCTTCTTGTGCTAGATGACTTGTGGGATGAGGGAGGTGATAGATTGGTTGACCTTATGAACTTGCTAAGGTGTGGCAGACATGGAAGTAAGGTCATTATCACTACACGCTCTAATATCATTGCAAAACTTATTGGCACCGTTGAGGTAGCTCACGAGTTGGGAACTTTACTGGATGATCAGTCATGGAACTTGTTCATGAAAATGGCATCCAGACCAGGGCAGGGGAGCAAACATTTTTTGTTTAGTACCATAGGAAAAGAAATTGTCAAAATGTGTGGAAACGTACCGCTTGCTGTCAAGGTTGTTGGGGGTTTCCTCCGGTGTAGAGACACTGAGAAAGAGTGGTTGCAAGTTCGAGATCAGCTGTCAAAGGCAAAATTTCCAGAATCTAGTGACATCATGCCTATACTGAAGATAAGCTACGATTACTTACCACCAACACTAAAGCAATGTTTTGCCTATTGTTCTTTGTTCCCTAAAGGTCATTTGTTTGAAAAGGATGATTTGGTTCATCTATGGATGGCTCAAGGATATGTTGAGCCTCCCACAGAAGAAGTTGGGGATCAGTACTTTTCAGAATTGGTATCAAGGAATCTTTTCCAAGATCCCAAGGTTTCTGCCGAAGGGGATAATGTTGTAACTTGTAGAATGCATGATTTATTGCACGACTTAGCAAAGCTTGTAGCCGATAATGAAAGCATGGTGTTGGGTGACCCTTCAATGCGGATCACTGACGCTCTTGTACATGTGAATCTCACTGCATCAAGATGTACTCCACCATCATTGCTTATTGACAAGCCCAGGAGACTACGATCGTTATTTTGTGTGCTAGGCTTTGATGAGCTTGAGCAGCTAGTTCCAAAACTTCTGTCCTTGCGTGTCCTAAGCATTGATCATTTTTATACTAGGAGCTATACGAGCCTAAGACACCTAAGATACCTGAATCTTGGAACGAATAATTATGCTAATCATCTTCCTCCTTCCATCACAAGATTAGAGAACCTGCAAACCCTTAATCTTGCTGGTTACAAAGCCCTTAAGGAGTTGCCAAGAGACTTCGCTAAATTGGCTAACCTCAGGCACTTGCTGATACACAAGGATGCCTTGATTTCTTTTCCAGCTGAGTTTGTGAAGCTGACATCATTAACTGCGTTGAATAGATTTACAGTGGGAAGAAACAACAGTATCGACTCATTGCCAGCCCTCAATCTAAGAGGAAAACTGCAAGTTACATTTCAAAACTGGCACCCTAATACTATTTTGGAAGTGCATAGGACAAATTTAAAGCACAATCAGCAATTAACCTCTCTTACACTATCGTTTTCTTCAATGGAAGCACAAACTCCAACCCCTACTTTGGATGAAATGAATAAAATGTTAACTTGCTTAGAACTTCCTCCAAATCTTAGGTATCTTGAGGTTCAAGAATACCAAGGAGGGGTGATCCCTCTATGGTGGTTAAATGGGTTATCTAGGCTTGTTTCAATCCGTCTTTCTGGTTGGACAAGGTGTAAAGTTCTTCCTCAACTGAGTCGGCTGCCTCACCTCAAATCTGTCGAACTTATCAGCTTACATGACTTGGAGTATGTAGAAGATATAGATGATGGAGACATAATTGCCTCATCTGTTGATCTTAACGCCATCTACTTCCCATCCTTGGAGTTCTTGCGCCTGAAAAGGATGTCAAAAATGAAGGGGTGGACAAGACCGTCAAATGATGGTGGTGATGGTGAACGATGACAACATTTTTCCTTCCCTCATCTTTTGAATATGGAAGTATTTCATTGCAATGAATTAATCTCGATGCCTTCATTGGATGCTAGGCACGTTAATGGGAAGATGTTTGAATCTAAGCTAAGGCCACAGGAAGCATCATCGTCTTCTTCGTCATCTTCATCACCTGCTCTTTTCACGTCGTTAGAAAAGCTGAATATCATCGATGCGAAATTAGTTTCCCTGTCATTTAGCAGCAGTTTAAGTAAACTAGAAAAAGTAGAAATCATGGATTGTGGCGAATTGAGGAGTTTGATGTTTAGATCTCTAAATTCAATCCACCAACTTAGCATCATAGGATGCAGGGCCTTAAGAAACATATCCCAAGGGTTGCAGCATCTCTCCGTCCTTAAGACACTAGTGATAAGGCATTGCGACGACATACTAGAAGGCGAGGAGGGAAACTCCGCAGGTGGTTGGCATGGCTTGAGAAGCCTTTGTTCGTTAGGATTGAGGGGCATCAACAAAATGAAGAAGCTCCCTCAAGGTATTGCTTCTCTAACTACACTTGAAAAGCTATCACTAATACAGCACAACAACTTGATAGCTTTACCAGAAGACATTGCCAGCCTTTCCTCGCTTCGTGATCTCCGAATTGCAAATTGCCCACAATTGGAGTCACTTCCGGCATCATTACAACAGATTACCTCTTTGCAAACACTTGATATTGAAGGTTGTTCAAATCTGGAATTAACATATACTCACCATATACCTCAAGTTAGCATGTGAGTTTTCTTTTCTTTTTACCCCCATTCTCTTTTAATCACAACAATCCATTATGCTATTAATGAACACCTTTAATTAATAATGTCTTTAATTCAATATAACTAAAAATATCCATTATGATATTTGAAGCCACGTTAATTACTTCTCTGTTTCTTTATTTTTATTAACGCTAGTTCAATTATTTCTATTTTTACATTTTTTTCTGTGTTGCAAGTATAATGGTCATAAGAGTCTATTGCCGCAAAAAAAAAAAAAAAAAAAAAAAAAAAAAAAAAACCCTAAGATAATACCCATATTCGGCTTTCATGAACCTTAATGGGGGAGCTTCATGTGACTTCTATTCTCTATGGGGTTGAATTGTTACCAATTAATATTCACTAATGGATTGCAAATTATGTCGAATATTTTCCTGTTTTTTGCTAAATTAAAGTTAGTTGCATATTAATAGATGGATTAACCCCTAAATAATGTATAGGCTTTTGTTTTACAAATAAGAAATTTTAAAAAAAGTAGGTATAGCTTAGAATTTTTATAAATCATATAGGCATAGCCGAGAAAAATATTTAATTAACTAACATTGTAACCAACGTGTTAGGAATGAACTTGTTATAGGCTATTGATCATTATGTTTTGTAAATTTGTGGGTATAAATTAATGAGAAATTTTCAAAATCATGGATATAATTAGGAATTTAAGAACCACATGGGTACAAGTACGAAAATCCCTTCAATTTTTATGTTTATGTTTATAAAAATTATGGTCAGACTTAATGTTCGAACAGTGTAAAAGTCAAACATTACAATGAAAAAAGGACAGGAAGTATACTGTATAATATAATCAGCTACTACTTGGTAATAACGAACCATGTCTTTGTGGGGATTGTAAATGCGCAGAGTATGAAGAAGACGATCGTCGATCAGATTTTGAAAGCGACCAGAATACTCTTCTTATCTTCTTCTACTCTTCACTCTCGGTGTGTTTTATCATTTGTCAACTGTTTTTTTTTTTTTGGCAAGGTTTGTCAGCTGTTGATTGGGCAATTAAATTCTTTGCACCTCAGTATTCAACTATATATATATATAGTTTAAATTGTTCAATGGTTCAGATTAAAAGTTTAAAATGTTCAATAGTTCAGATCATAATCCTATTCTATATATATATATATATATATATATATATATTATATACAGGTATATTGTTTGCTCTGAAAGCGAACAAGTTCACACAAGAGCTTTCTTTGTTTCACGCGTCACTATTGTACTTTTGTAGCTCCTACAGTCCTAGCTACTCATGCTTTCATTTGAGGATGTATACTAATATTGAAATTGAGGCTATATGCCTAATATACTTGATTTGAGGAAGTGCAAAAATTGGGTTTACTCCCTTAGTTGCTTCAGGGATTCTAGCCAATATCCTAACTGATTGCTTGATAGTTGGTAATCTAACGGCTCGTTTAATTATTTATAATACATCATGGTAATGGGAATGAACTTGAAGCATATTTTAGAGAGGAAAACAAGATTATAATCTCTATAGAAACATATGCTCATTCCCAAGTATAAATGTTCTTCATATTTGCGAAAAAAATTAGATAAATTGGAGGCAAGTTAGCACAATCAATGGAAATGGATATTGATTTTCCTACCAGATTTTCCTATAAATTCATTCCCATTACCATCTTTTATAACCGGTTACCAAACGGGATGTAAGAGTATTTAGTTTTTAATCTGATCCCACTCCAAGCACTAAAACTGGTTATCTTATCTGCAAAATTGAAATTAAAGGCAACTCCAAATACTGATCACAAACACGTTCAAATAGAAGTACCAAATGTTAATCATAGACAATAGCAGGAATAATCCACAGTTGGATCCATTAGCCAAATGCCAACCCACATACGGTTGAAACTTTTTTCTTTTCCTCATTGAAACTCATTAATTGTTTTGAGTTCTCAAAAACATCTGAAAATCTGACATTAACATCCTAACATCCCGGGACTCTAGTGTTCAAAGGTCTATCTGTCCTTAGCTAATGGGAAAAGCAGAATAATAGGATAGTCTATTAAAGGAAGGGCTACAGCACAATGCAGTCATTCATAAAAAAGCTCTAGTAAACAGACAAATTAAAATTTTCTAATAACTTAATTTTAATCATCTTACAAAACCATAAGTAAAACTTGTAGTAAGATCATCAATAAATAAATAATAAACAAAAAAAACTTGTTACCTTTCTTTTGTTCTTCATTTCAAGAGCTAGATTGAAATCTTCAAGAAATTAGCTCTTTCCTTTGCTACATCACAATTGTTCAATCGTCGTCCGTGCATCCAGTGTATAACTGCTATTAAATGGCATTACCATGCAAAATTTAAAGAGAGAAAATGAGATTAAGAGAACAACAAGATGAAAACATGCATTGATTAAATGAAAAGTTAAAAACTACACAAACTAAAATAATCCAAGCATTCGAGATTTGAGAGGTTTGGTTTTCTCCTAACTAATCAACACACAACATATCCCCCTCTTTCCCTTACATTCTCTATTTATTATGGAGTATACAAATATGGTTTCTAACTTGCACTCCTCTAACTAACTTGCTGCCTTCTTCCTCAAACCACAGCTAACCAACTTGTTACCGTGCTCCTAATATCCCTTCCCCCTTTGCTTGTTCAGAAAAATGATTTGCCTATTCCATTTAGAGTTTCTGTGGCTTTGGTCCATAATGAAGGAAAAAGTACCCTTACAAACCCCCAATCAATAAAAGAAAAAGGGGAAATAAGTCAATAAGTCAGCTTACCATGAAACGGAAAAGATTTTTTAGCATACCTTATAAGATGATCAAGCGCACAATTTGTCCTAGGTACCGAAATGATTTTGTTGCCTCTTTTAAGCATTTGTTTTTGTCATCGCGAGACCAATGCTGTAATGTGTACAAATCCTCTTCCAAATGAGTTAAAACAGGCATAACAAAAGAATGTAATTGCAGAAAACAATGTGCGAATCTCAGGTACCTACTTCACAAAGCCTGTTAAGATTCTCTCTGACTTCTTTCAGGAACTCCTCTTCATCTCCCTCCCAATTAAAGAACTCCAGTTTCCTTCTATTTACCAGCTTCTCAGCAACCTGAGAAAAATTAAACATGTATAAAAGAAAAGTGAAAAAGAGAAAGGAAGAAAAAAAAAAGAATGGAAAGTAAAAGTAAAATACAAAAGGCCTATAGGTGGTCAAACAATCACAGTGGTCGATTTAAACAATTAACACTTTAACAGTATAGTCAGACTTTGGAGAATCCTAGGGGAGATCATACTATTACCAACTGGTAGTAAAAATGCCAAGGCACAAGAACCAGAAGTTACTCATCAAACAGAGCAATGATTGCTTTTATTCTTATCATTGGAAAGGAAATCATTACTCAAAAAATATGATCACAGGACAACACTGACATATATATTCAACAGCAGCATAAGACCCCAGTTAACCTACCATAACCTTTTGTCTTCCACAGAGCAGCAGAACATAGCTTTGGGCATCTACTTATCTGAAATCTCGAGTAGAGCTCGTAATGGTTTTTTTGTTCTTTTTATGTCAAAGTATATGTTAATTTGGAACAATTAAATTTTCATCGGTATTGTGAAGAAGGGATGCAAATGTTAACATGTTACCCCTCCATCCCATTTGATTTTAAATTCCAAAAGACGTCACAATATTATAGATCAATTTGCATCATATTTCAGGGATTCTGCTGGCCCATTATAACTGCCATCTTTTTGTGTTTATGAGGACCGCACCGTCTAGCAACCCTTGAAATACATAAGAATCAGTGTCAATGAATGATGAATCAATAACAACTGATCCCGACATTTTTGTTAGGTTAAGGTAAAGAACAAAGACCTTGAGCGACCAAATTAGTAGAACGCTAAAGCATCAGTAATTTCTTCATGCTCGTTTCAAGTTTGGGATACCATTTTTCACAAATAAGAATCCTCTTAGTCACATGATTTCTTCTTCATATATATTTAGATTTAGGGCTTATGAAAAATATTACATGGAAATACAAAATGTGAAACAGCCCTTTCATCCATTTCAGTATCTGACAAACAACTGAGAAGAGAGGATAGGTTCATTACACAAAAGAGATGAAAATTTTCCCCAACTGCTGAAGTAATTGGCCATGAGCCAGATGAATTGAAAGACCTAATTTTGGTAGAGGAAGGGATCTCGAACCCTTTCACATGGAAGATAAAATATTCTACTATTGTTAAGGATCTCAAAACCTATTCAAAAGGAAGCCATATTTCATTTAATTTCAAGTGCTATAGCTATTCTAAATGTCAACCAAGCATGGGAAGCAAACAAAACAAGAAATTGCAATATGTGATGCAAATGCGATACATGAAGTTTGTCTTTCTCATCCAGTAGCGAATAGAAAACAGCCACATGCAACCTTCAATCCAAAAGAAGAAAACCACATCAAATAAAAATGTGCAGCTTCTCTATCATCTTCATTCAACGATGCATTAGAAGTTAAGGGCACTAATGCAATAGCAAGATGTGTAAAAATTAAAGGTTGATGAACTCTTTCAATTTAGACCTAGTTGAAACTTCTGTTGAACCCCATATAGTGCACTAGTGAGTGTCCCACATCGGAAGATGAGGAGAGACTAAACTAAGTTATAAGTCTAGGAGTTACTCCTCCTATCACCAATTGGTTTTAGGATGGAACCTCCTATGGCTTGTAAGTAACCTAACTCTCCTCATCCATATTGGGTTGCTCAGGCCCGTTTCTAATATTCAATCAAATTTAACAACTTCCAAAATAATTGTTAAAGTACACCACCATGCATAATTTCCAGAGTGATAAAGATAGCCTGTTTAACTGCCACACAACATAGCTACTACTTGCCAAATGTCTTTGGATGTTATAAAATGCACATTAATAAGAAAAAGAAGCAAACACACCTGCTTTGCTATCACCTGCCCACTGGCTATGTGTGAAAAGTACACATTGTAGAAGTGGGAGAGAAACAATGGACCACTCTTTTCTGCGATCTCCTTCAGATATGAGGCATAAGAAACTCCAGGATTGCTAGGGTCTGGAATTGCCATACCTTCTTGGCTGAACCATTCCAAGTCCCTAGCCAAGTTGGCTGATCTCTCTAATCCAGTTCTCCTGAAGTATGCAACTGCTCAAAAATAGCCATTAAGGCAATAAAAATGAACAAAATAGACTAAGAACACAGTTTTTTTGCTTACAGTCATTCTACATTCACAAGAGAGAAAAATGGGCTACCCGAAGGCTGCTTAAGGAAATTTAGTGCAAACCAGGAGGGCAGGAAAACGTTCACATAGGTTATTGTTCGAGTCTTACAAAGCAGCTTATAAATTAGAGTAGCAGTTTTCTTGAATAAATATTCATACTCCAATAAGCTAAACTACAACTAGCATTAGCCACTTTTTTGCATAACTATTCACACTCCAATAAGCTAAACAGATGGCTTAGACGTCATAGACTATTGAAGCTTATCTTCGACTAACCATGAAAAAACAAGGAGTAAGCAAGAGAAATAAGTCAAATATAACCATTTGTCTTATATGCCCCCAAATGTAAAATTTTCTTTTCAATTGAGGTGAAATAAAGGGGCTGAACATATCACATTGTTGTGTTCAAGAACCTAAATGCACCCTAAAGTTATTGGACACTAAACTAGTTTTGATCATATTGAAATGCACTATAGTGTTTACAATTCTCTTTGTTTAGAAAATTCCTTATTGCCATTCCTACACTTCCTTAATAATGTTGAGTACAAATATTGGGGCTGGAACACCAAACAAAAGAACCAACATATCATCTATAAAAATTACAAATAAAGTTGATTACAAATAATGTCAATCCTTAATAAAGTTGAGTAAAAATAATGCCAATCCTTTGCATGCTAACATCATAAACACAAGCAGTTAAGTGCTCACATATACTTCGCCACCGCTGCAGTCATACCCAGCAAGCACAAATAGATTATAGACCACTTGACAGACAATAGATTCAAAGCAAGCTATTAAGCGGTGTGAACCGTAAGAGTTCAGGAATTTATGTCCATGTCCAGAATATGGTTCGGTTTGCTTTACTCGTTTATTAAAATTTAGCTCGAATATTGCTCGTTCATTCATAGTCTTCATACTTGAACATCAGCTCAGCACCCAAACAAGCAAGCTTGAGCTCGGCTTGAGCTAGGGTATTGCTTAACGAGCCAAGCTCGAACAAGGACAAAAAAAAGCTCAGCTCCAGCTTGGTCATGCTAGCTTGAACAAGCAAATACTCGGTTCGGCTCGGTTGCACTCCTAATTTGCACCTATATTATTGACCCTTGATTTATCATTTTCTTTATATATCTAATCTGAATGAAATTATTCTGGATGTGAAGAATTTGAACTCATTAAGTAAACAACTGACCTAAACCCATTCTATTAATCAAGGAAACCCTAACTTCTAGATGAGTAGATGACATACACACATTATGGCTTGGAGCTCTATGAGAAAAATCCAGCCATACAAAAACAACAAGCAACAAATTTCACAAATTGCTTGGAAAAAAAGTAAGAAAACTCACAAGAAACATCATTTGAATCCTCAACAACACCTTCAATGGTTTCAAACACAAGCTTGGTATCAACCAAATACTTTAGAAACCCTTCCATGCTAGGCACCCAAACCCCATCAAAATCATCATCCCCACCATCAGATTTCTCTTGATTTGACAACCCAGAAGACCCTTTATCATTATGAAGTTTCATAGCAACAAACCTCATTTCTTCAGTAATCCCTTTACTCTCACCTGGGTACTCTTTTCTGTACCTCTTTTTCTTCTTCAACACGGGTGGGGCTAAAACCCCTTTAGAAGAATCTGTTGATTCTTCATCATTCTCTTGTTGTTCTTTGGTCCCTGAATCAGAAGATGATGGTGTGAATGTGGGTATGGATGTTTCAGAGTAACAAAAACAGGGTTTTAAGGAGAATGTATTGAATTGTAATGGGGTTTTGTGAAAATTGGATAAAGTAAGAGGATGAAGGTGATGAGTTTGGATTGATGATAATGGTGGTTTAATTCGGAAGGTGGGGAAAGAGACGGCAATTGACGCCATTGTTGCTTCGGAGTATGAGCAGAAATGTATGCCGTAGCCTGAACTGTTGAAGTAGTTACTGTTAGCGCCTCAGCGGATTACACTCACACACTCATACGACTCACACCCCAATGTTGATCCAATTTTTGGTGCGAAAGGTCTATCTGAAATCAGAACTAATCCGATACAAATCTCGATCCGATTTGAATTTTATTTGGTTCGAAATACTTTCGAATCCGAATAGATTTAATTCAGACATGTCTGATCTGAACTTGTGCGATCCAAAATCAATCCGATCTGAACTCATTTATTCATCCGAGCCAAAATAAAATTAAGTGTGTTTGATTCAAGGTGCGTTCTCTTCAACATTTTTTTATGTAAGTATCAGATCAAGTCAGGTCGAATAAGTTATAATCAAGTCAGCTTTAATGGGTTTAACCAGGTCAGGTCAAGTTGAATAAGTTAAAGAGAACGCACCCTTATTTGCTTAAAGATAAATTTTGGTCATTACTCCGTTCTCACCTTCAATTAAGCCATACATGGAGGCACAATAAATGAATTGACAACTCAAAAGAGTACCCATTACATTAACTCCATATACACAAAGATTATTTATATATAATTGTTGAATCAAAAGAAAATGTATCATTAAAAATTCTTATCACCATAATCCTTGAGCTGATTTGAAATCACTTGATCCAAAATGATCTGATTCGAAGTGATCTGGTCCGAAACGATCATTTTAATTAGGTATTGATGTATATATGTCGACATAAAAATTTAATTTGTCAAAATCATCTGACTACTCTCTATCTTTGAAAATTAGTCATAAATATATACGAATTAATTTTAATGCAATAACACGTTGTCACTGCACATTGTGGCAAAATCGAATATATCTATTTTCGTCCATGTTGTCCTTAACATTTTTTTCGTATATGTATTACAAAAACTTCGAAATTATCACACTAATCATGTGCATGTAAAGCTAGTAGTGAATAATTATAAATTATAAGTTGGTTTTGTATAATTGAGGTGATACATCATGTTGTTTGTTGGAATATTTATGAATGAATGGGCTAAGGCATTGGACAATAAGTAAGTAAGCTAGGCAAAAGAAGCCACGAGGCAGAGAGGCCCTCGCGACTCACGACCCAGATCGCGACTCGCGAGAAGTTACTGGAATTCTGGGCGTGGTTTACACAGGGCTCGCGACTCGCGAGGGGATGTCACGACTTCTCTCTGGAAAATTTGAACAGCTTGTTCGAATTCTTGGATTCTTTTCCTAGAATTCCTTTACGTATTTAAGCTTGTCTTTTGAGCTTCATTGCTGATGTAAAGGAAGGTTAAATCAGATTGAATGAGAAGATTAAGAGCTAGCCTTGTTGAAGGAATCATCTTTACTTCATTCCTTAAAACAAGCTAATCTTAATTTCATATTTCAATGGGTTTAATGAGTGAAATCAACTCAGAATTTTTCTGAATTCTTCACTTGCTTTTGTGCCTATAAATAGACATGTATTGTTCATTGCAAAGGGAAAGAATCACAAGTAAAATTCTGAAATTCTTTGTGCTTATAAACAACTTATTAGCATTTAGATATCTCTACCTAATTTGTCTAAGTGTGATTCTAAACACAACAAACACAATTTCTTTTTGTTCTTATACTCTTGAGATCACTTGAGTATAAGGTTTTCGTTCTCCGTTGTATCTCACTAATCGTTCGTGGTAACCCGGTGATCTATAAGGGGCGAATCGGATTAGTAGGAAAGTGTATTTTCACGCCTTGTAGGGTCATTCATCATCATCTACCTTCTTTACCAACATTGTTGAGTAAAGATGACACTAAATTCTGTTGTTAAACTTAACATTTATCATACCAATTTATGTGTCATTTTAGTATGTATTGTTAAATTTTTACTATTTTAGAATGTATATATTACTCAAGATTTGTGTACATTATTAGTTTATTGCACAAATCCATTTTTTTAAAAGAAAATATAAAGGTAATTACCGCTAAAAACAAACTGATCGAGCAAGATAATGCAATTATGCAACGAAAGCGATGACATCATGGATTAATTAGCTATGCATAATTTTGACTCATGAGCCATAGAAAAGTCTTTTCCTTTTATTTTAATATAAAAAGTGGTCATTAAATCAAACCCAATAAGAAAAGCATCTAATGAAAGTTGGTGATAGTGAGCAATTGAGCATGCATGTCCCATCAATTATAACATAATTTTGGGTCTCAATCAATTATCATTTCATATGGTATCAGATTACGGGTTCAAATCTCATCAATTTCTACTTTATAAAGTGGGGAGTGTTGGAAATGAATAGTACATTGAAGAATTATAAACTGAATAACGTAACATGTGGACCGGTGGTAGGATCAAGTTCAAAACCCAATAACACCAATATTACCCCAAAAAAAAAAATAAAGAAACCAATTTTTTAATAAGATAACATGACATGTTATAGAATTTAGATAACTCTTCTAACCAGAATTGTACCTAATCTATACATCCTCCTCAACTTATAATTAAAAAAAAAAAAAAAAGATGAAAAACACATAACACATAAAAGTACTCTGAAGTCTGAACTAAATAAACTACATTGACAACCCAATCAGTCGTCCAGTTGCCTTCCCAAAATACATGAGAAACCATGTAGAGGTAAAGCAAATATCTCCTCAAATCATATATATAGACTAATAGACACACATAATATACACATACATATACTACCAAATCCTCAATTTATTATATGCAATTTATGGACATGCCTAAGGAAGTAATACTACTCCAAGCTTGGGCAAGCCCTTATGCTGCAAGGGTGAAGATTGCACTCCATGAGAAAGGAGTGGAGTATGAAAGCAAGCATGAAGATGTGTTGAATGCCAAAAGTTCACTTCTTTTGGAGGCAAATCCAATTTACATGAAAATTCCTGTTTTGATTCACAATGGAAAACCAATTTGTGAGTCACTCATAATTCTGGAATATATTGATCAAGTTTGGACACATAATTCTCCAAACTTGCTACCTCTTGATCCTTTTATGAAAGCACAAGCTCGGTTTTGGGCTGATTATAATGATAAAATGGTATTTTTTTTTTTCGTCTTTTATTCTATTCTTATTTTTGTCATGAGTTTTTTTATTTAGGTATGAAAATTCGAATATTTAATATTTACGATCTAGGGTGGTGGTGCTCCCTTACAAACTCATCTTATTTTCATTTTTTTTGGCATTTTCAACCACAAAACTCTATCCCAACAATAATATTCTACAAGTTCTCTCAAAAAAAATAAATAAATAAATATTCTACAAGTTGACGAGATGTGGCATACGGCCCCCACCATCCCCTAGTTCAGCCTCTATCTATCACATATTCACATGTCTTTGTTCTGACTCTTAATTTTATGATGTTTCAGTTCTTCAATTTTATACGCAAGATATGGAGACAGAAGGGTGAAATTGGACAAGAAGAAAAGAAGGATTTCATTAATTGCCTAAAGTTGCTAGAAGTGGAGCTTGGAGACAAGCCATATTTTGGAGGCAATACATTTGGATACTTGGACATTGCACTAATTCCTAATTATAGTTGGTTTTACACCTATGAGTCATTCACTAAGTTGAACATAGGGGCTGAGTGCCCAAGGCTAAGTGCATGGACGAAGAGATGTATGGAGAGGAAGAGTGTAATCGAGTCTCTTCCTAATGAGCTTGAAATCTACAACTATGCTTTGGATCTAATAAAGAGATTTGAACAAGATTAAGAAAGAGACACTCATAGGATTATGAATTTGAGTTCCTATTTCATCTCTTGTAAACTAGACAATTTATAGGACTAATCTGCGAATTGATCATCTGAATACACAGTGAACATCATCATACTCCCGCACTTATAATAGAACATGCATTTTAAACCTTTATATTATGTATTAGGTATTTAGAATAAATTGATTCTATAAGGTGTTCTAGAATACTTCCAGTGCTTGTTTGGTTCATCAATGAAATAATTTCCTATATGAAATTTTATATCACGAAAATTTACTTTCCTTGTAAATTTCATAGGGATGTGTAAGTTATTTTCCTACATTTCATGAGAATTTCTACTCCCCTATTTTTGCCTTTTCATGTCAACTTCCCCCAATTTACACTTCATAGGAAATCCAAATTTCTATGAAATTTCCTCCAACCAAACTACCCCTTAAGCCCCAAGTGCATAGCATGAATTTTGTATTGCGAATTCACATGCAATTGATCTTTCTACAGCCTACAAGAGTATTATGTTTTCAATCTGTCAAACACACATTCACACCCCCCACAAGACAGGGAGAAAGAAGAAAAGAATAACTTAAAAGAACATCCTCTGTTATTAATTAATAATACAAAAAATAGAGGTCAATTACATCTTCAAAAACCTAAAACAAAACTGATACATCTTCCCTCTGCCGCTATGTTATGCTATGCTTAAACATCTTAAATATATCCTCTTGCATAAGTTTTCTATTCGAGGACACCATCGAATAACTAAGCCAAGACTAACCAGTCTAGAAATCATCACTAACTTGTATATTTTAAACATCACAAGCAGCAACTTCATGGGAATGTTGTATATTGGATTCATGTTTGAGCAGATAATGCAGTATAATGCTGCATTTAGCCTCCTACCAACCACCTAACTGTTTCTGAATTTTGGCGTTGTGTGACGACTTGCCACCTTTGTCTTTGTAAGAATTTCTGGATGTCATGGTTTGCCTCCTATGGGCAGATGCTATGGCTCTACGTCTTTGCTTGCCAAGGCGTTTTGTGAATTCAGCATCACTTTCTTCATCGTTTTTCTCCTGCAATAAGCATGAAGGTTGCACTTGCAAATTTAGAGTACGTACAACATACACCCACCCAATGCTATCTTTCTATCTTTTCCACACATCTATACATATAATTAAAAGGTGTTCTTGTCATTGTATTGTGTCACGTAGGATTGTCTGTCTACGTGTGCTCTTGACACAGTACTACTTCACGTTGGATTACCCACGTCAAAATTTTAGATCTCAAAGAATAATATAAAGATTGCCTATTATGGGAATCGAATACGTAACATTTGCATATTGCAATGAAATGTAAGATCTTAATCATCAACCCACTTTAATTTGATTTAGACAAAAGCTCTCATATTTGCCACGTTTCTTTAATTGTAGCCCAACATCGATTATTAGAAAATTTTATAGGGTTCACCAATCTAGGTCAATTACAATTTAAACAAGTGGAATATTCTTTAAGATCAATAATCAAAACTGCAAAGAACAAAAAAGGAACAATAAAGTGAAATTTAACACCTATACTCTGATGCAACACTGTTAGCTGCAATTCTTATTATAATTTCACTTCATAGTAAAAACAGAAGGATGAAATAATTACAAACCTCATCACTTGCAATCTGCGCCTCAAAACTCCCTGGAGCTGTAGAAGTTTGTTCATTGTCTATTGAACCAAATTCCTGCTCTCTTGAATCCTGTTAAAGCAAAGAATCACAAGGCATTTCCTATCAGATTTACTTCTGACAAAACACACATCAATAATTTGTCATAGAGCAGGAAATTAAACCCTCTATCAGATTTACTTCTGAAAAACACACATCAATGATTTGTCATACAGCATGGAAATTTTAAAAAAGAAAAAAATTAATCTATGCAGAAAGCATGGTATATATGACATTCAGTGGCTGTACCACCCTACTCTAAGCATAATACTGATGATTAGTAGAGTAGACACTAGACAGTACCTGCTTTGCTAAGTCCAATGACTCAAATTTCTTGATGTCGAAATCATTTGGCTCATCGATGCTTTGGTGATAGCTGTTTGATCTGTCTTCACCGACAGCTGAATCATCATCTGTATTTGCTTCATCACTAGAATCTGACTCATTAGAAGTCCCTTCAATAAACTGCAAGTGAAAGAATAAGGATTTCTATAAGGAATAGACACAGTTTAAATATTTCTTAGAAAGTTAGAAAGATAGAAGAATGTTGATTGGATTCTTCAGTTTCTCTTCCCCCAACCCAAATTCACAAACCAGATATTCTCTAATCCCCCCCCCAAAGCCAGTTCTATATCCTCTCTCATGCTATTAAGATTGACAATCGACACTACTTCCCCCCTTCTTGAAGCAGAACCACAAGTAGGCTATCGATGTGTGTGTGTGGGAGTAGGATGGCTTGGGGGAGGAGGGAAGACGACAGTAATTGGGACAGTTTTCAACAGTTTGGTTCCCCTCCAAGATACGGGTGTGTGTTTTATCAAGCCACATGTTACATCCCTCGACACTAACATGTGGCACATCAACTATGGCATGGTGTCTCTATTTGCACTTTCGCACAAAATGGAATTGGAATCGCTTGTATCAACCATCAAGACTTGAAACGCTCTTACTTCTCAAGTCAATAACCTACCATTAAGCTAACTATCCAAAATCTTAGCAATATACCAAAATAATAATCTAAATCTCTAATTGTTGTCACTAGTTACCTCTCAACTTTAAATTCCTACTTCAAAATAAATGAGCCAAGTATATAATGAATTAGATTGTTCGAGGTGTGTTTAGAGAATCCATCTATTCATTTTCTCTCATTTTTATTTTGGCAACTTTGAAATGTTTTGTTCCTCCATGAACAGTATGCATGCATTCAACATATATATCTTCTTTCAAATATTTGATATTTTATTCTCAACATTCAGTTTGATTTGGAATTCACTATTTTAAAATGTTAAGAAAACATATCATGTGAAATTTCACATATTCCAATTACGATAAATAAATGTTCCCTTTGACCCTTTGATACTTGAGCTTTAACTTCAGCCGCTAAGATTAAAGAGCATTTTGAATACTTTGGATAATGTTAAGACTTTGGCTATATGCCAGCCAGTATTAGTCGGGCTAGTTTAGAAGAACAGCAACTTGTTAGCCCCCATACTGTTAGATAAACCTATCTTAACGCCTAATACAAATGTGTTAAGTGATGTTACCAGCAAGACTAGAATAGAAGTAGAAACTGGTTAAACCTCCTCAAACCCAACCCCATCTTAAGAAGATGAAAAAAGAGAGGAAAAATAAGGTAGTCAAATTTCTTTTGTTTTTTTAAATATCGAGAGTAATTTCCTTTTTTCCAAGTCCTACGCCAACAAAAAATAAAAATTCAACAGCAAAGAATTTGCCTAGTGGAAATGTTTGGTTAAAATTCAGCCAGTTAACAAGACTCAAGGAAACTGCCACAGGCATAGACCCTCATCTTGTAAAAAGGAAAGCAAAAAAGGGCATAGTTCTTTCTTACAATTTAGCAACCCAACCAAATCTAATTGCAAAAAATTCATCAAAAGAAAACAAAAGCAGAAACTTCCTATGCCATAGGGTGGAAAAAGATAAGCTGCAATACCTTCTCAAGATTTTCCTGATCCTTTTTGGAGAAGCCACTAGCAGCAAGTTCCTTGTCCAAAGAACCAGATACATGTAAAATAGAGGAGAAGCATGGCCTGCTATTATTCTCATCCACATTTACATCTTTACCATCAGCCTCATCGGACTGCAGCTCAAAAGTCAGCTTAAATCTGCATAGAGAATTCAGAACGGGATAAAGTTTAGCATCACAAGTAAAGTTAATCATTTGCTTCCAGTTTTAGAAACAGCCAAGTGAAATTTGGTAACTTAGTTCTAAGGAACAATTGAAGACATCAAGTTAACAAATTACCAGGGCCCTAGGGTTGAATACTTGAATCATTAAATTAAACGTATACGCAGTTCATTTTTTTATCATGATCAGCTTCCCAATGACAGGTTGACATAAAGTGTCATGTTTTTAGTAAGCAACAATGGCTATGGATAATTGGATACAATCAAACTGGAACTCTAAAGCCAAAATAATAACCTATAAGTTGACATAAAGTAGCTTCAACAATTGTGGCACTTTACAAAATTCATCAAATTGGCTAGTGCCACTAAATACAACTATAAGATGGAAAGTTGTGGCAACCATAGACCATGAGATGGACAACCAACTATTATGAACAAAAAAATAGCATACTCAACATGGTGTAGTGCTTCCCCAGTACAGATTTATTCCAAATGTCTCACAAAGAAAATCTTTTTAATTTATTGTCCATACATATCAGCCCCCATAAACCATTAAGAGTGTCTTCTCTTCACCTTAAGAAATAAGTTTCAGTTCAGATGAGTCCTAATAAATTCTAATAAGTTTAGATAAGGTCTCATCCGGTGTAACAAGTTCAATAAGGTTTGATCAGGTCCACTAAGTTTCAATCAGGTTTAATAAGGTCAGAAAAGTTTAGTTCAATAAGTACAGGTCTAAAAGGTTGAAGAAAACGCACCCAGAAGCAGCCTTGATGCAGGCATTATTTCCCTAACATGGTAATTTAGTTTAAGGATCCCCCCCCCCCCCCCTCCCCTCTCTCCTTGGTAAAAAGAGGAGAAAAAAATTCATAATAAGTTACAAAGAGAGGAGAAAGTTAAGGAACGAAGAACAGAATACAACGGCATCAATAGATTTCATATCAAGATCATGCAAACAGCAGATAAATTTATGAAATGTATTAACATATGAAGAGGAAATACCCATTCATGGGCAGTCAAAAGATCCTCACTACCTTTTTCTGAAAAACTTGAAAATGCATTCAACATCACGATCGAAATACCTACAAATTGGGCAACACATTAATAATTATTAATTCCATGGTTACCATAAAAGAGAAACTCTACATCTTCACTTTTCGGTTTGCACACGTATATATTTAAGTGAAGACTTAAATGTTCCAGAAAGCAGATACTAACATTTGCGCATTCCTGTGAGATACAGATACCATCTGTGGGAAATCAATCATAGTAACCTTCTCATCATCACCAATCTACATGTAAAGAAGGGAGTATTTAACAGTCAGTGAAAATAGTAACTACAGCAAATGATAAGGTGTAAACAATTGCATTTTAAAAATGCAAACATCACATGATCAGAAAACATCGCGTAAAACAAAGAAAACAGAAAGCCCAACTGCATACGAACCCAACAATCCCAAATACTCAACCACAAAGAGGTCAAGCACTTATTCTCAACAATGAGGATTTTTTTTCTTTGTATTTTAGAAGGGAAAAAAGTGGGGAGAAGACACAAACTTTAAATACCATGATATTGAACTCATTGAAGTCACAATGAATAAGCCCATGCTCAGCAAGACGAACAATTAAACTTATTACTGTTTCAAAAACAGTATCCGGGTTTTGCAATTGCTTGACCTGCACACTAATTTAAGAAAAGAATATGGTTAGTGCACACTAATTTGTATTCCTAATCAAGGACAAATACCTATGATTTAATATAAATTTAATGAGTTTTAGCATTTGCTTATTAGACCCCTTTTATCTATTATTTACCAGAAACAATACGAAACAGATTACATCAAAACCCACCTATTCAAATCAAAAAGAAAATCCTTGTAAGATTTTATCAAGAAATAAATTTATTAAACTCTATGATAGTGAAACAAAGGAAATTGATTCTCCCCGGTGAATCCATAACTTAATAGGACAGTGAATGTAACTTATTAAAATTAAATAAAGCACAATCATTATACAATGAAAATTTCTTCTAGTATCATATATTTTTGAAAAAAGTAGAACAGAGGAGGAATCCTTACAGTGGATAGCCTTGGACAAGGGACATAATCACACAATGTCGGTTGCAATCAAAAGCTTTCGGTACAGGAAAATCATGATCTTCCAATGCCTATTAAAATAACAAGGTACAAACATCAAATTCGAAACAAAATTAACGTCAAAATACAATTTATGAAGCGGTAAAGTGAAAATGTCGAACCTTCATAAAAGAGAATTCCTTTAGTGCCGCAAGACGAGACAAGTACAACCAGTTAGAATTACTCCTGTGCTGTAAGTAATCACGTTTAGACTTCACGGCCCTGAACGAAACTCTTCCCAATCTGTGCAACTTCATGGCCATAATTGTACCATCTTCATTGGATACCTCAAAAATATCTTGAACCCAAAAACAAAAAAGGCTCAATTTCTATCACATAAGTGCAACAACAATATGAAATAAGCTCCAAATACTAATAGCCAGTACCAGATTCCTTTCCGACTCCGATTTGGCGACCAACAGCACTAAATACACCACGATTGACCAACGTTTTGATGGCAAGAAAGTCATACCCAAGATAGGTTAACCTAAAACCATCATCTAAACAAAGTACCCACAAAATTATATTTAATAATAAAAGAGATTACATGATTATAATATAGAAGGAGAAAGATATAGAGTGACTAACATTTAGAAGCATCATGATGCACCAACTTGTGCTTAAGCAAATTCTTCAACACCTTATAAGTCCCACCATGTCTAATATTTCAAAAAACAAAAAAAGTATGCTTAACTTAATTAACCAATCTATGTATTAAGAAATCAGCAATCAAAATTGAGAATTGTAACAATAATTACTTGAGTGAAGCAATGCGAGCAATCAACTCAGAAGGGACGATTTCGTGCTGCAACAGTCAAAATAAATTTAAAAAAACAATAATTCAAAAAAAAAAAATTGATATTTAAAAGTGATTGGGCGATTAAGGGGGAAAAGAAAGGTGTCTACATTGCGCATGCCCATCTCAACGGCAGTGAGAACACGGAAATCATCTTTAGAGAGATATCTTAGTGCATTAACATCCAACTTCATGATTGCTTCTCTTTGTTGTAAAGCTGCACAAGAAAGTTCTAAAGGTGAACTCTAATGGCAAAGTAAATAGGAAAAAAAAACGTTAATTTTGCTGAAATTGTCAATCTAAAAATTAGCATCACAATGTGATATCACAAATAGATTAAACTTCCTTAATAATGTTGATAGGTATAAAATGATCTAAAAAGTAGTATCACAGTATGTTGTGACAAATAGATTATAAATCTTTTTAATAATATTGATAGGTATAGAATTGTAGAATTCGTATATACAAATATTAATTATAATGAACATTTTTTAACGATATGCTAAACTAAATTATTTAGATATAACTATTTGAGTAGCATACCTGATTCAATTTAAATTTTGGATATTTGAAATGTTTTATAGATAAAAAAATTTATTCAAATCCCATTAGAAAAATCCACAAGGTAAAAATCAGATTAAAAAATTTGTTGAAAAAAAATTGGAAATATATAAATGATCAAAATTCCAAAGGTAAAATGTTGTTAGTTTGTTTATCCTACTAATCAGAATTCTTTTAGCTCATTCTATCTTTGTGATAAATTTTGCCCTATAGTAATCGAAGTAAATGTAATCTTTTGAAAAATTCTATCTTTTGTCAATCTCCACCTTTACCTAGCTTGCTCCTCAGTCCCCAAGTCTATCCAACAAAAGATGGCTCACTTTACCACACAATAGCAAGCTAAAGCTACAGAGTATTTAGTGATTTTTGTTCATCAAAAGCCAAAGGTAAAAAGTTAGGATTTCAGTAGCTTATCTTCTCCTTGCACATCTTACTCAACATACACACCTCTATGCTTCTTGTGCTCGCCGACGACTTGAATCACATACGGTTCCTTTGAGAACACATTTTTAGGAATAGAGGGGCACCATAAATGGAGAGAATAATATAACTAATTTTTTGTCAATTGAGATTCTATAATAGAGGGATGCCCAAGACATCACAATGCTATGTGTAAAAACACAGTGCTACACTGCTATATTCTAAAATCATGAATAGTTGTGTGTCATGTGTCAAGCCGCTTTCAGTTTATTTACAATTATGCCATTGTCCTATGTTTGTGTCATGTGCTAGGCAACTTTCAGTTTGTTTCCAATTGTGCCATTGTACAAAAACATAGCCCAATCGAAAATTAGGAATTAACCCATATAATACAAGATTACATTGACAACAGTTAACAGACTTAACACAAATCTATTACCGAACCATTCCAAAAAAGAAAAATAATGGTGCAATTAAATTGGGATGGAAAAAGCAATACAACTAATTCTTGACAATTAAATTGACACAAGTAAACATATTTATTACTAAATGATTATAATCTCTGAATTCCAACATCAATTCGCAATTATCTAATTTCAAAGTTAATTCAATATCATCCACCCAACTAAAACAATAACATCAATTCTCAAAACTCAACCAACATACAGCTATCCCTGAGCCAGGACAGGAGGAGCCGCCCTGAAACCAGGGTGAAAAGGTCTATTTTCATGTATTGGCCCTAATATTGAAAGCTATAAAAAATAAAGCTCCAATGAATTAACAACTAAATTGACTGGATTATCAAATTACACTGGAAAATACTGGCCAACAAAATTATAACAGCGAAATTGCTCATAATATTATTTGATAACTTCAGCAATGATGACCAATCACTCAATAATACACCTTAGAAGAACACTAATTGACTATACAATTGAGTAAACGATTAAAGCTTAGATTGTGAAATTGATTTTGAGTTTTTGACCAGTAAAAAATTCGATTGGAAATTATCCTTTCGCTTAAATAAATTACCCAGTATGATATATTCAATAACCCACACTAGAAAAACCCAACCCCATTGTATAATCGATTTTCCATGATTCTACGGGGAAAAAAATCTTACCTCAGAAGATCGGCTTTGACGGAGGAAATTCACCACAGATACCACGCCCAACTCAGACACAGACTCACAGTTCGACAAGGCGGTGAAACAAACACGGATTTTAGAGAGATGAATCAATTATTTAGGGTTCAATTAAGGTTCCCTTCTTTTCACCTTAAAAAAAAAATCAGGTTTAATAAGTTCAGATAAGTTCCAATAAGTTATATCAGTTCTAATAAGGTCTAATAAGTTCCAATAAGGTCTAATATGTTCAATAAGGTCTAATAATTTAAATCAGGTCTGATAAGTTCAGATAAGTGAAGTTCAGTTTTTTCATAAGTTCGGGTCTAATAAGTTGCAGAGAACGCACTTTAAAAGTGAAAATTTGGGCAAAAGCCATCTAGCCTAAAACATTCTTGTTTTGTACTCCGTTGGAAATATATTAACTACAACCATTTGACAAACATTGTTGCAGTTATTTTGTTACGAAAAGAGTATTTTTTTGGACTAATTTGGTCCGATTCTTTGATAACTCACCGAAATAATGTTAATTAGTATTGAATTTCATTAAAGATACAGAATTAAAATCAATATCATTTATATTCTAATCAATCATAGACGTTATTCATGCTAGACTGCTATTTACTATACTATATGTTAAAAGGCGCGCAAGGCACCGTATTATGCTTAAAATAGTATTTGAACCTAATACCGTAACACCCTGAAAATTCCTTATTTAAAAACTCTAAATATTATTGAAAGTTAAGACAAAAAATATATATTTGAAAAGAAATTTCCAAAGTATTACCGCCACATGTGAAAACGTTTCGACTTATTCAGAATTTTGCAGCAGAAGAAAACTTTAATTGTTATTAAAATAAATAACGTAAATGAAATAATGTTTTAAATAAGCTCAAATACAAGAATTGTTAACTCTCAAATCACACTCATCCCATGTCAATGCATATGCTGAATACTTGAACTTCACATCATCAAGCTAATATGTGCAATTCTGCTCCCCAATAATACAAGTGTATAAATTGGTTCATCACAAGGTCATTAAGGCGAGAGCCATGACCAAAGAAGACACAAACAAAAGCACGTAATCAGCAAAATTGCTGAGTACATATATACTACAGGCGATAATAAATAAATAATTAAATAAATAAATAAACAAATAACTTGTTATTACTGACCTAGGACTATGGACTCCATGTTCAGACAAAGAAAGATAGTGATCAGATTAAATAATGGTGGAATGTAGATTAATTGATTATTTATTAGGAGATTGGATTCACATCGAACAGGCTCCCAAAGATATAAGATAAAGAAAGTTGTCTACCACGGCTGCCACCTGGCCACGCACTCGGTTGTGATCTAAGCGGAATATCCACCATAAGGTGGGTGAAAGATAAAATGTAAAGAAAGTTGCCTACCACGGCTGCCACCTGGCCACACACTCGGTTGCGATCCGAGCGGAATATCCACCATAAGGTGGTTGGGATCCCAAGATAAAATAGAAGAAGAAAGAGAAAAAGGAAAAAAATAAAACAATAGTGAACGACGTCTCGTACCTCTTGACAGGAGCATAAGCTCCCCCCATTGTTCATATTCAAGGTATATACATTCCAAGAGTTTTGGTGTGAATCCTCTTTCACTTTATGTAGTTTACAGTATTAAGAAGAATTTGATTTAATTTAATTTTCCCTAAAACCTACAACACAAACCATCACATTTGAAATCCCACCATTGCAGGTTTATTTATATTTTCATTTAGCAATCACATAATTACTAAGTCCTTTAATGCCCATGGCCCCACACAATGGTGGTAAGATAATATTAATGTCACCTGACCCTACATTAAGTGGTAATGATAATAATGCCCCCGGCCCCAAATTAAGTGGTAAGATAATTCATAATTGAACTTATATTCTAAACTGTGATAAAATAAGCAATTCAGGACAACATGTTGTAACAATATATATATATATTTTTTCCCTTTCCAGAGTCACAGATATAACATACACTCAATCATCACAGTTCAAATCATGTCCTAGACATGCTACTATATGCAGACAATTTACTGAGTACATACGTATCTGGTATAATATATCCGGCTAGCCACAATTACTCAAATTGTCTGAATTCAAACTCTCCTACACATAACATCGGGACTAATTAATATCCCTTTATCATCACAACTAGCCTAAGCATGTATTACAACATTCCAGCCTCTAACAAAAATTAATAATAATATTTAATTCCTTTATTTAATCTCATAATTATATTTTTGTGCCCTCTTATTAAAATACTCTAATTGGGTAATTAATTAAACTAATTAAATTCTTAATCTATTAATTACCGTAAAATTACAGCACTAATAACTTTACTAAAAAGCATCTTAAACACTCTTAAAATGGATTTTGAGGCTTAAGAATCACTAATCAAGTTAAATTTATAGTTAGTAACAATTTTAGGCTTAAAATAATCAAAACCCTTCAAATAAACCCATTTTTAAAATAATGGCAGAAATAATACTATTAAATAAAACCATCCAAAATCATTAGAAATCAAAATTTAGAGTTATAGAAATTAATTTCATAAACTTATTAATAATACTAATAAAGATTAATTAGAAATTCATTAAAACAGATCAAAATACCAAAAACCCACATCATCTTCAACCTCCAAACACTACCTCCATTAATACACTCCAAAACCTCCATTAAAACTCCATCAAAGCTTTCAAAACTTCAAACAATTCATCCTTTACAACTAATAAACACTTCCAACTACTTTAAACACCAAATAACATCAATTAAACAAGGTTTGAACATGATTTAATCAAGTTATAAAATCTGAAAATTTCAATTAAAACCCCAAACTTTAAAGATTCAAAACTCAACTTTAATCATAAAACTTTAACCCAAAACATGATTAAATAACAACACCAAATCATAAATTAACCAAATATAACAATTTATAAACTTTAAATCAAGAATTAAAAATAAATAAAGAAAAGTTCTTTTTTTTAAAGAAGACTCACCGCAGCAGCACAGCAGGCACCAAGGCACCGGCGGCGGGGTCGGAGATGGAGGCGGCAGGCTCGGCGATGGCTGTCCCGGGTGGTGGTTGTGGTCTCTTCGGTGCTGCTTGTAGAAGAAGATTCAATTTTTATTTTTTTTGTGTGTTTGGTGTTATACGGGAGAGAGGGAGGCAGTGAGTGTTTTAGTTTAAGTTTTTTTTTTTTTTTCTTTCTTTCTTTTCTAGTTTAGGGTTTTGACTTGTTTTGCTTTACACTATAGGTATATATGGCTTGGGTCTGATTTGAATTTCCTGATGGATTGGACTCGTGACAATTGTTTCAAAAACTTTTTTTCCTTTTTCAAACATGAATATTTTATTTTATAAACGACACCCAAAATACATAATTAAAATCTTTAATATTATTTCAAATATGATTCTGTAAAATTCCTTTATAAAATATTTATAAATTATTTAAATACTCAAATAATAATATTCTCGTAAATATTTACCTTAAAATATTTTACTAATTCCAATTTGTAAAGCATATAAAATATTCATTTAGGCGAATATAAAACAAGTATACTAGCGGGTAAAATACGTATAAAATACTTGTATTAATATACAAAAATACGGGGTATTACAAATACCTATGACAATTCAAATTCATAATAACCTCTTTACCATATTGCTTTAAATTTGCACATAAAATTAGATATTTCTCTTCTTTATTTAAGTGAATTAGAGGGTATTTTTTTATAAAAAATTTACACAAAGGAAAGGCAAAATCACACAAATACATATCAACAGAAAAAAATAACACTCGGGGCAACGCCCGGCCCCAACAAACTAGTTATAAATTAATAGTTGCAAACTATATAAATAAATATTTCTCCTCATTCTAAAGCACATCCTAAAAATTATGTATGAACGCATCATGTGCACCCCAAATGCTACAATAGTCTATATATATATATATATGTGTGTGTGTGTGTGTGTCAAGGGGATGTATGGTGTCCTTTTAGAAAATTCTATTTTACCCTTAATTTTTCTAATAAATTATCATCGCTAATAATTGTTGAAGAAAGTTATTACAATTTTGAAACTTTTTTACCCAAATAACAACCTGATAGAAAATTAATTCCTAAAGCTACCATATAACAACCTAACTTTGTTTTCTTCCATGATTCTTATCCTACACCTGATTAAATATCTTCAACATTTGTATTTTACTAAAATAATTTTTTTTCTTATTAACATACAATTTTGCTCATTAGAACATTTGAGATGACTTATTTAATTAAACAAAACTAACGATTGAACAATAATATAATAGATTGAAAATGAAAACAAAACTAACGATTGAACAAGTTAACCAAAAACTGCAGATTATGTAAGACCACGAAATGATTTGAATAATGTTTTTTTATTAAATAAATAAAAAATATATACCTGATAATCCGATTTTTCAAAATTGTGATCTGAATCCATTCCGGTATCTGGTTTTTAAATCCGGATATCCGATCTGATTTTCTAAACCAGATCGGATATTCGCTCTACGAATAAAAATCGGATACCGGAACAGAAATTAGATACGGATTTTTATGCCCACCCCTAAAAGAAACATCCTTTCCCAACATATTATGAACTGATCTCATCATCATTATTAGAGCTGAGAAAAATTGTTATGGCTCGTTAGCTTGTCGCTAAATCAACCTGTTTTTAGCGGTTTTAATAGGAATAGTTTGATCTGATTAATTAAATAGATGAACACAACACATTTATTAAATGAGATAGATTAGTGTTGAGTTGGTTCAGCATCTTCAAGTACACAAAAACCCACATAACCCATGAACTCAATACAAATTCAACCCATTATTAATAAATTTAGATCAAAGAGTTTGACTTTTTTAAATAAATATGTTTCAACTTTCAACAACCTATTTATTATAGGTTTAGATTAAAACGGACATTGCTACACCTACCCGGTGGGTAGTATACCCACTACTAATAGGATCATTAAAATATTATTAAATTTATGAGTTGGATTCCACTATTAACATTAACCACAACACTTTATTAGTTGTGGGTAGTCAACCCGGTGGGTAGACCAAGTTTTTTCCGATTAAAACTAATGGAATTGAATTCATTTACTTCCTCTGTTAAAAAAAAAAACGCAACAATTGGGGTATCACGGACTCCTAAGCAATTTTTTGTTGTGGGAGTAAAAGTGATAAAGAGAGAAAGTGGGGTATGTGATGATGCGAGAGATAGAAAGAAAAAACTTACAAAAATAAAAAATTAAAATTGTTACATTTATTTTGAAACATCCAAAAATAGAAATTGTTCCGTTTTTTTTCGAAACGGAGGTATTATAAAAATAGGTTGTCACAAAAACGACCCGACCTAGTCTTAAATCTAATTAATTCCCCATGCCCCCATACACACCTTTTTTTTTTATTAAAAAAAAAAAAAAAAAACCCCTTTTCAACATAAAGCCAAAAAGTAGTTCATCCCACTTTTGCTTTTGCATAAAAGATGTAATGACATCGTCACCCATGACACATTTAATAAAAAAGCCTAGGAAATTCGACACGTTTCTAGTTTCTACTCTCCACAACCACTAATCACTCTATAAATACTCACAACCTCCCACCTTGCCAAGTGCCAACAACATTAAAATCACCAAATTATCTACAAATCAAGAAAAAAATTAATATGGGGAGTGAAGTCGTATTGTTGGATTTCTGGCCAAGTCCATTTGGGATGAGAGTGAGGATCGCATTAGCTGAAAAAGGGGTGAATTATGAATACAGAGATGAAGATTTGAGGAATAAGAGTGAATTATTGTTAAAGATGAACCCAATTCATAAGAAAATTCCGGTGCTAATTCATAACAATAAGCCAGTGAATGAGTCTTTGATAATTGTTCAGTATATTGACGAGGTTTGGGCTGATAAAGGTTCTTTGTTGCCGTCCGATCCTTATGATAGGGCCCAGGCTCGCTTCTGGGCTGATTTTGTTGAGAAAAAGGTAAATTTCATGCTCTCATTGAAAATTTTATTGTCTTTCTTTTTGTAAATTGTATGAATTATTGTGTTTGATTTTGTTTTTGAGAGTAGAAATTTAATGCGTATGTTACGTTGTTTATTTAATTTTTAATTACTTTTGCTCTAACTATTGACAAACAGAAGCTGTATAAATTATTTTTAATCGAATTAAATTTGTATGTCCAACTAATAGTACGTATGTCCAAAGTTAAATTTTGGCAGAACAATTATATGGTGAGAATTTTTTATTTTTTTTTTATTGGAATTTACAAATAGTAAAAAAAATATATTAAAGTAGATTGCGCTAGAGCTTAAAAATTTCATAAACTTTTTGGAATAATGTGCTTAGTACTAGGCTTAAGTCGAACTTATTTCAGGTATAAGAAAGAAAAATATAAGAAATCGTTATAAATACATGCAGTAAAATTGGAACCTAGCACCTCATCTCATGTCTACAATTTTGAATCCAAAACCTTGCTGCATTCTGCCTAGAATTCTAAATCCAAAACTTTGTTGCAGGTCACCTTATCCAAAACCTCAATTTTTTTTTGTGGTGATAATGTGGGTATAGGACCACAATACTATAAGGCTGGATAATGTATATCACTATATCTTATCTTAAACATATTTGGTCCAATCACATAAATATCAAATTCAAAGCACCTACATATTGCATGCAAGTGATGCAACGCATGCAACATGGAGGGGTGATAAACCACAAACATGTTTTGGGGGCTGATTTTGGCGCCCTAAAATTGATTTTGACACCCCTTCTTCCTCAGGAATATTATGTAATTGTGTTTGGTAGGAGTAATATTGAACTTTTTGTTAAAAGATGATTACCATTAGTTATTAGATTATATATTATACGAGAGGTGATCATGGGCCAGGCCGAGTCCAATGCAAAATACCAAGCCCGTTAGTCGGGCCAGTTTTGGACCGGTCATAGTTCGGGCTCATTTTTTTGGCCAGAACATAAAAGTTAAATGCTGGCTTGGCGGGCTCTTCGGGTTTTTTCGGGACGGACCTAAAAGTTAACTTAAAGCTTATTTTTAAATGTCCAAAGTCCGCATGAAGAAATGAAAAAATCGGGCTAAGCTGAGACCAAATTCGAACTTAATTTGCATGTCCAAAGCCTAAAAAAAATCGGGATGGATCGGGCCCGACCACTTTTGATCAGCTCTATTGTATACCATTTTGAGAGTTTTTCATTCTAATACCCTCTTAGAACCCTATTTGCCAAACACTCCTTTTACAGTTTTGATTAGTCAAAACTATATAAATGATTCAAAAACTTTTATTTTGCCTCAAAACCCTAAAATTGTGGTTTTTCTCACTAAATGAAATTATAGCTAATAGTAGAAATATAGTTTGTTATTTTTATCTTATTTAGTTTTGATCAAATGAAAAAAATATAACCTTCATATTCGACACGTGTTCAGATATACGATACCGGGAGGAGAGTTTGGACCACTAAAGGCGAAGACCAAGAGGCGGCGAAGAAAGAGTTCATAGATTATTTGAAAATGTTGGAGCAAGAGTTGGGAGATAAACCATACTTTGGAGGAGATAAATTTGGGTTTGTTGATGTGGTTTTCATTCCATTTTATAGTTGGTTTTATTCATATGAAAAATTAGGCAACTTTAATATTGAAGAATGTTGCCCAAAGCTCATTGAATGGGCCAAGAGGTGCATGCAAAGGGAAAGTGTGGCTAAAGCTCTTCCTGACCAACACAAAGTTTATGAGTTTATTTTGGAGTTAAAGAAGAAGATGGGCATTTAGAAGTTGAAGCTCTTGTATAGTTCTATAGTATGGTGAGATTAATGGGCTTGATTTTGGGCCCTTTGGGCCTGAACATGAGTAGCATGGATTAATAATATTAGTATGTATGTTTGTTTTATTTGTGTTTGTGGTATTGAAGAGTAAAATAAACAATTGTATTTTGTGTTTTACTTTTTATTTTTTCCCTTAAATGAAAGTATTGGAGAATATAGTTTGTTTTTTATTTGATATATAAGTTCTTGTTTTTTTTAATGGTTGTTAATTTGATTATTCACCAAGTATATTAAATTTAAAGGGCTTTTTTTGTTATGTCCGTAATTTACATATTTCGATTTAGGTGCGTTTAATTCAACTTATTTGAACTGAACTTAACTTATCTGAATTTATTGGAACTTATATGAACTTACGGAGTATTATACAGTTTGAGTAGTTTTTTCTGACCTGTGCATATTGCAAGGGTTTATTAGACTAATTATAGATTAATAAAAATAAATTAAATATTGATCAATAATTATGTTGAATATTATTACTAAGGTATTATTAACTATCTTACTTTTTATTTTAGTTGTTATACAACAAATTTTTTTTTTTTAGAGTTTGGTTCGGATCGTGTTGCATCTTGTTTATGTCAAGTTGTATATATAAATGCGGTTAACCTTTTGACCTAAATCCAACCTCTTTAATAAATATATCGTGTCATGCCAAATTGTCAATCTCTATACTTAAATGTTACAAAATCCGCTAATTTTGAGTTGTTTTAGCATGTCATGTCTTTTTTGCACTATAAAATTAATAGTTATATATAACCGTGTCGTGTCAACCTGTATACAAAATGAGGCAAAACCCTTTACACAAACTAGCTAATTTCATGTCATGTTTGTTTTTTGTTCTCATGATTTTTCTACATGTAGTTTTTTCCCTAACATATTATGATCTGGCCTCATTACTATTGATTACAGATTTACAGTTGAGAAAAGTTAACACGGCTCGTCAACTTGCTGCTAAATCGACTTGCTGTTAATGGTTTTGAGTCGAATAATTTGATCTGTTTAATTAAACGGGTGGATACGTCATGTTTATTAAATGAGCCCGGTTAGTGTTGAGAGGTCGGGTTCAACATGTTCATGTAAACAGGTTAACACGACACAATACAATCACATCCGATTGACAAATTAATACACAAAAACTCCCATGATCTAAACGTCACTAATTACTAACTAGATTAGAAAAGAAACCATTTCTTGTATAGAAAGCCAAAAATTAGTTCATTCCACTTTTGCTATCACATAAAAAATGTAAAATATAATGCTAACGACACCCATGACCACAGGGGATCATATTGTTTTTAATGATCAGGGCTAACTACTGTAATATTTTGAATATTGTTTGCTTGTTTCTCTTTAATTAATTAATTCCCTTTTTTTTTTAAAAAAAAAAGACACCCATGACAAAACAATTAATTAGGAGTAGATCGAAAAGCCTAGGAATCTCCATATCTTTGAAATTTTTACTATCCAAACAATCTACAAATACCAATTGCAAACAAAATTACTGTAAATTTTAATTTCATCCACTTCAAAACTAAACAACTATTTTTGTTTGGCCCTAATTTCACTAGGGTTGGTTTTACAGGCTGATCATTGTTATGAACGTTCTGAGTCATTGTATATATATATGTAGGCGTAATTGGATGTGGGACATACTCTCTATCCGATTCTTCTTCCTTCCCCTTCAATTCAATACTAATTTTATTAATTCCTATTGCGGGATGATGATCAGTTGCCTGATTGACTTCTCTATAAATACGATTAATGATGTAGTGAGATAATGTATTAAGGTATAATATAATATTTTGAATGTGCTTCGAATCAAGTTAATTACTACAAGATTAACTCCTTCAATACAAATTATATTAAGTCGGTAAGTCCTATAGCAATAATAACTTTTTTTAACTCTTTCTCTAAGGGCTTGTTTACTTCAGATTAGGAAACCTAGGCACGTAGAGCCACTATATCTTAGCGGTAGACATAGCTATTGGGCGGGTCGAAGTGGTGTTGGTGCGGGTCATTTGCGTCCAAATTTTTAACGGGTCACATTAAGAAGGTCCCATCAAAGAGGATCAATAATAAATTGTCTGATTAGTGGGTGGGTCAATGAACAAGCAAGAATAAACATAAGTTAATGGAGCCAAAAGTAATAAAATATGTATATAAATCTATAGATGTAATTATTATTATTGTCAATTTTTTTTTTTTGGCAAAATTATCCAGCAATCAATTTTTTTTTAATTAATCCTATATCATTAATATCCTATTAAACAAAAACCCTATTAATATGTTACTGCATGCAATGACCATTAATGCGTTCTCTTCACCTTAAAAAAAAAGTTTAAGGTTTAATAAGTTCAGATAAATTCCAATAAATTCTAATAAGTTTAAATAAATTCATTTTAAATAAGTTGAAGATAATGCATCACCATATTTACTTCTCGGATTTTAAAAAAAGGTAAAAAAAAATGCTAATTAGTTTAGAGAAGAAACGTCAATAATTAGTTTAGAGAAGAAACCATTTCTTGTTTAGAAAGCCAAAAAGTAGTTTTGTTTTCACATAAAAAATGGAGCTAAGTGCATAGCTGAGTATCCAACTTTAACAAAAGTTGTAGTTTAGGTACCTTAGTTGTAAAAGTTGCAGTATAGGTATTCAAACTCAATTTCTGTTAAATCTATCACTACATTACAATTGATTGTTAAAAAAATTAAATAAAAAACTTTGCTTGCATCAAAATACAAGCCCATTCAAAAAAAAAAAAAAAAAAAAAAAAAAAAAAAAAACAAGCCCTTGAACCCAAGTTCATCTTCAACCCAATTCAAACCAAAAGAATAATAGAAATATCAGGGTTTCAACAAGAAGTTAGGATTAGTAGATTTAGGGGAAAAAAGATCTACAAAATTAATAAAATTCAATAGAGTACAATCAATAATGAAAAAATGAGAGCACAACATGAGATCAATTTATTCACATCATTCGCCCAATAAAAATGTAAAGCAAAGACTAATTAGTATCGAAATTCGAAAATCCTAATCCCTCCCTTTGAAATCAATGTACAGAGTACAAAATTCCAAATCATGTCCCTCGAAATCCCTCTAAATGAAATAATAAATAACCAAAGCTCCAAATTAGAAGAACCCTAATTTTTTAAGGGTGAAAAAATGAGTCAAAATTAGTACAAAAATAATTGCAACGAGTAGAATTTTTATCGCAACATAAGCAATAGAATTCATGGAGTTTGAAGTATTTTGAAGTGAAGGGAGATGATAGAGAATATGCGGATGAGGATTTGGCAAAAAAAATGTAACTGCAATAATGTCTGCAAAGGAGAAATAGTGCAAAGCATTTTTCGTAATTTTTATTTAATTTGATAAATGCAACTTAACGAAAAAATTAACAGAAATTGTATTTAAATACCCAAAATGCAACTTTTGCAACTAGAGTACCTCGATTGCAACTCTAGTCAAAATTGAATACTCAATTATGCACTTTAACTCTAAAAAAGGTGATAGTAGTTAGTACTAACGACACCCATGACATAAATATGATCAGAAAACCCCACGAAACTCCTTACCTTTCACCTTTGACCTTTCTAGCTAGTATCAAACACTATATAAGTACGTACCCCTCATACTTGAGATTGACAAACAAAGTTTTTATTCCCTCCACACCAAAAACAAACAAGTATTTTTACAACCAATTAATTAATCTCTTGTTAAAAAAAAAGGGAAACAATGGGAAGTGAAGTAACATTGTTGAATTTTTGGGCAAGCCCATTCGGGATGAGAGTAAGAATTGCATTAGCTGAAAAAGGAGTGAATTATGAATACAAAGAAGAAGATTTGATGAATAAGAGTGAATTGCTGTTGAAGATGAATCCAATTCATAAGAAAATTCCAGTGCTTATTCACAACAATAAGCCAGTGAATGAGTCTTTGATAATTGTTGAGTACATTGATGAGGTTTGGACTGATAAATCTTCTTTGTTGCCTTCTGATCCTTATCACCGGGCTCAAGCACGTTTCTGGGTTGATTATGTTGAGAAAAAGGTAATTAATTAGCTCTCTTACTATTGTGTTATTTGTGTTATAATTCCATGTTTTTTTTTCCTTTCTATTTTGTGAATTGTATGTATGAATAATATACATCAACACATTCTGTTTTAGTATATATAGTTATAGATTGTTATATCATAAGTTAGCACGAGATTCATGTATGTCAAATATTGTCATTGTTACAATCAAATAACGAATATAACACTCATGTTTTGTACTATGCAGATGTACGATACACAGAAGAGAGTTTGGACCACTAAAGGCGAAGACCAAGAGGTGGCAAAGAAAGAGTTTATAGATCAATTGAAAATATTGGAGAAAGAGTTAGGAGATAAACCATACTTTGGAGGAGATAAATTTGGGTTTGTTGATGTGGTTTTAATTCCATGCTATTGTTGGTTTTATGCCTATGAAAAAATGGCCAACTTCAAAGTTGAAGAATCATGCCCAAAGCTCATTGAATGGGGCAAGAGGTGCATGCTAAGAGATAGTGTGGCTAAAACTCTTCCTGACCAACACAAGATTTATGAGTTTCTTTTAGACCTAAAGAAGAGATTAGGCATATAAACATGTGCTTGTCTTGTTTAAAGCATTGGCCAATAATAATTTTCATATGCAATTTTTTGGTTGTTTTTGTTTTGTTTTGTGTATGTGTGTGTGTGTTTTTTTGTTAGTGTTTTTGTAATGAAGAGTAATCAAGCATCAAGTCTAGAGTTTATAAATATAATACTAAATGAGAATTTTATATTGTAATTATTTCATGAATATTTATCTTGTATAACCCAAGTAATAAAGGATGATCTTTTAAGTGATTTTTTTTTTTAATCTTTGCGTGGGGTGTAATCAACAAATGGAAACATAATAAATTGTTGTGTAAGTCGTAGAATGAAAGATCGATTATACTTTTTCCATGTTTAATTAGATGCAACACTTTTTAAATTTTGGACTATTCATGGATCATATTTGGAGCGGTGGTCGAGAGATAGAGAGAGAGAGAAGAAAGAAGACTCATGTGAGAGGAGAGAGATCGAGAGAATTTAGTGCCAAAAAGAAAATGTTATAGCTATCTAATTTTGAAACTTCTTAAAATAGAAAGTGTATAGTATATAATAAAAAAAAATGGAGGAAATATGTGATTTTGAAATAGATACTGTTAAGTCTGTTATACACATAAAATATTTATGTTATGCATTTAAAACATTCTAGAACACTTTATAAAATTGAATATTCTAAATATAAATCATAAACGTATTAACACAATAATAAATATTTTAAATTCATACCATAAAAATCTCGTTATGAGTACAAGTGTATGCCTTTTATTGTGCACCCAGATGTACACTGCAAAGTTTAAAGATTATTAGTCATATATATACAATGTAAATGTTGAGTTTATTATTAGGTGAAACGTGAAATGAAATATGAACTTGAATTCATAAATCCTATCTAATGTCTCATTCTTAATCACAAATCTCATTATTAATTAGTTCCAAATCATACTTAGCTTATAGATCAGATTTCAAAAGTTCCATACATGCACTTCTTCGGAAAAACAAACTCCATCCGTTCCAGTTTGTTCTTTACATTTACTTTTTGTATAGTTTACAATGCGAATGATTAAACATTAATATCTTATACTATTATTTAAAAAAAAAAATTATAAAAAATACATATTATAAAACTACACATTTAGACGAATCTAATAAGATCCATGAATATGTGTTTTTTTTCTTGTATATAATGAAATTTTTTAAATTTTTTTACTTTCTCTCTAATTGTATCCTTAAAAACCCTAAAAACCAAATGTAAAAATTAAATTGAAATGGAGGGAATATTAATCTATCACTGATATGATGGACAGTGATGTTAATTTTTTTTTTCTTTTATAGATTATTGGCCACCAATGGAATTATAGTGACAAGTGAAAAAAATGTTACTTGACTATTAATATAATAAAATCATTTACATTATATTGTATAATAATAGGAGGTAGGAGATCGATTTTTATAATAGAAAAATGATGGTTAAATAGTCCATATGATCGAGATAAGAGCCATCAGTCTAAGAAAAATTTATGATACAAATTATTGCCTAATTTTCATTTTAAAAGAATATGTTGCATCCCAAAAACTAAAAGAAATATTGAGTGAAGAATCAGTGGTAGAGCTTAGCTTTGTAGTTTATTGACAAATTTTCCAATTTTAATGCCGAAAATGTCCCTCTTATAAGCAAAACAAGCTTATAATTAACAAAAAGCTATTATCTATAATAAACTTTACTGGGCCTAGTCGCGGCTTAGATCGGAGGAGAGTCTAATCATACATAAGTCTGGTGGAGTTCCATTATAAAATCAATTGGTAATATAAGGAGCAACCCACCAAACTTTTTGGAACCATAGCTGGTAGAATAAAGGGACGACTTATCTGGAAAAATCGTGGCGTGATGTAATCACTGCCCTAAAGCTGAAATTGCCCCGCTACGACACACGGACTCACGACAACCAACCTCCAGGGATACACGATAACTATTTCACCGGTGTCGACAGGGAAATAGGTTGAGAACGTCTTGAATATTACCCAGAAAAAGATGATTCGTGAATTGTTTATGTTTGTAGGAATATATAAGGAGAGAAGAGATAAAAAGTGAATATGTATTTTTGTGTCTTTTTACTGGAATCAAGAAACTGATTTTTATAAGAAACCTCACCTAATAATTTCCATACCCATGACTGAATAAGTGGGGTAATGACATAAAACCAGGAAGAAACAGTCATCATAAGAATTAATGGAGGGATGGAATTAGTCAAACGGAATAAATAATCTTTGACCCAAAATAATCAGTAACTAATTTTCCAATTTCTTTTGAAGCAAATATAATAGTTTAACATATAAACTCCAACAAAACTTACATATTAGTCGTAATAGCCTGACTATACATAAGTCTGGTGGGGTTCCATTATAAAACCAATTGGTAATATAAGGAGTAGTCCACCAAGCTTATATATTAGTGGGAGACATGTGGGAATGTGGGATATATTCTCTACACCCCCTCACATGTGAGCCACCTTTAAACTTGCAATATGGATAGGTCACACACTGGTTTGTTGTGAATTAGGGACATATTGATGAATGAATTAGGGGGTGTGTTGAGAATGAATCCCACGTTGAAGAATAATAAAAGTTTTGTCCACTTTATAAGGCTAGCTATCTAAAAGGTTACTCTCCTCATTGTCATATGGTTTCGAGGTGGAACATTCCTAATTGCACTCCCCATGGAAGGCGTGGACTAGGCATGTTTGACACGGTATTAGAGCCCATGTTAGATTTGTTGTGATATGGGACATATATATTGATGAATGAATTAATGGGAGTGTTGGAAATGAATCTAACATTGAACAAATAATAAGAGTTTAATGTTATATTCAACAGTTAATTAAAAAAAGAAAATTAAACTGGTTGAATGTAGTTACTATTATCCAAAATCGCAACAAACACAAAAATTAAAATTGTTTTTAATATATAGATAATGACAGGAGCATTTTATAACGAATTGTATTCTAGTGATACCATGTGGAGTTACTATTACACTTGAAGGCATCATGTGAAACTTTTCAAATGGAAGGGTGTAACCTATATAGAAAACTTGAAACTACGAGATTACCATAACAACATTGCGCTTAATTATTAAAAATTCACATTTCTTTATTCTTACAAAAAAAAAATCATTATATGAAATAATAGAATAAGAAAAAAAAATTGTGACACATTTAAACATTAGAATTGTGATAATTCAATTAAAGTTAAAGCAGAGTTAAAAGAGTAAACTTTAAAATAAATAACACGCAAACAGTTCTCTCTCAAACTCTTAAACACTTAACCACTAAGCTAACATATTTCTTTTCTTACTATAACAACAATAACATATATACATATATTAAAATTTTAAGGCCAGTGGCGAATTTAAAAAATAAAGGATCACAACCCCGCCCCTCCCTTCCCGTCGCCACCTGACGTCATTTTACTACTTCTTTTGACCTTATTACATTATTTTCTTATTGGATTTGCTCTAACAATGTTTTAATTTTTTTTCTTTTCTTAAAATAAACAAGACTTTTCTATGGTTCACGAATCAAAATTGTACATTGCTAATCAATCCACGATGTCATTGCTTTCGTTGTATTGTCTTGTAAAAAGTATATTGTCTTGTCATTGCTAATCAATCAAAATTTGTCTTATTGTTTTGGGAATATATTGTAAAAAGTATTGAAGGTTGGGGTGTCTTCTAACTTTAATCTCTAGAATATCACTATTATTCTTTGTTCGTTCCCACTTTGACTATGTCAAAATATTTCTTAAACCATAATAATATCTTTAATTGTATTATATTTGTTAAACTTATAATAATTGAATTTCAATAAAGAACGCATCGAGACGATGGTAAAAAAAAAAAAAACACATCGACACAAATTAAAGAACCTCATACATACCTATATTTCTTTTAATCATATATAGTAAATAATTTAAAAGATTCATTTCAATTATAAAAAAAGTCAAATATTATAAATGGAACAACTTTTGAAAACGGTTGGGTTGTTAATTAGTTGAGACAATTTTTTATATATATATATATATATAGAAAGCCAAGTAATATTGTTCATTCCATATTTTTGACTTGAATAAACCAATGAAATTCCAAACCTTCTTAATCAAAAAAACTATAAATAGTTAAATACCCCTCACACCTTACAAAAAAAGTTATAAACTTAAAATCATTCCACTATCCACAAAAACAAAAACAAATTCCCTAAATTACATTTCCATTAAACCACAAACTTAAATTAGAAGTAAATAAATTACTCCAAATCTTATTCTTCTTAAAAAATAATGGGAAGCGAAGTAGTATTGTTGGATTTCTGGCCAAGCCCATTTGGGTTGAGAGTGAAGATCGCATTAGCTGAAAAGGGAGTAAATTATGAATGCAGAGAAGAAGATTTGTGGAATAAGAGTGAATTGTTGTTGAAGATGAACCCAGTTCATAAGAAAATTTCAGTGTTAATTCATAACAATAAGTCCGTGAATGAGTCTTTGATAATTATTGAGTACATTGATGAGGTTTGGGGTGATAAAGCTTCTTTATTGTCGTCAGATCCTTATCAACGGTCTAACGCTCGTTTCTGGGCTGATTTTGTTGAGAAAAAGGTTCTTAACTGCCCCCCCCCCCCCCCCCCCCCTTTTATTTATTGTGTCACAATATCATGCTTCATTTTTTAAAAAAATTCTTGTTTGATACTCAAGCAGATTTATGATAGTGGAAAGAGAGTTTCCACCACTAAAGGTGAAGACCAAGAAGAAGCCAAGAAAGAGTTCATAGAACATTTGAAAATGCTAGAGCAAGAGTTAGGAGATAAACCATACTTTGGAGGAGATAAATTTGGATTTGTTGATGTGGTTTTAATTCCATTCTATAGTTGTTTTTATGCATATGAAACAATGGGAAACTTCAATATTGAAGAATTTTGCCCAAAGATCATTGAATGGGCCAAGAGGTGCATGCAAAGGGATAGTGTAGCTAAAACTCTTCCTCACCAACACAAGGTTCATGAATTGCTTTTAGAGCTTTGGGCTTAAAGAAGTTGAAGCACTTCTAATATGTTGTAAATTTGTAATGTTGTATGGTGAGATTATTGGGCTAGGTTTTGGGCTTGAATATGGGTTGATCTAATGGTGTTAGCATGGGTCAATAATAGCATGTTTGTTTTATTTGTGTTTGTTTTAATGAAGAGCAAAATAAAATATTATATTTTGTGTGTATGCTTTTTAAATGAAGGTTGGAGAGCATATATATATATATATAGTTTATTAATTTACAATTTAATTGATAAATTCAAATTTGTATGGTTGTTAATTTGAATATTCACTGAGTATTAGTTTTAGAGCCTTTTTTTTTTTATAAAAAAAAACCCCGATAATGTTAGATTTATCTCGGAATCTAATATTGATCAAGTTAGCTTTCAATACATTCTTTAAGAAAAAGGGAAATTTTAAGTATTTTATAGATAGTGCATGTAATCAAGCAAAAGTAATAAGGAGTACGAAAAAAGAAACATGAAAGATGGTAAATAATAATGAAAAGAAACACCTAAAAAGAAAACCTAAAAAATAAAGTGAAACGGGAGATAAAGTATTTGTATATATTACAAGTTTTGTAATCTATACTTAAATACTTAAAACAGTAACTCCAACATCCACATGTCATCTTCCTATCATTTCCTCTTTATTTATTTGATTTTGTTTTATTAGAAAAAAAATAATTGTTTTATTTCTCTATTGCTTGGTATTCCTAATTTACCCATAAATATTTCAATTTCTCATCATTATTTATATTTCATCTCTTTTGCTTTTCTATCATCTTTTTTTTAAAAATTCAATTTCATGATTCATATCCTTCAATTTAATGATGTCTTACAAGAGGATAAATATATAAATACTACTCCCTCCGTTCCCATTTGTTTGTCCTACATGGAATCTTGACACTATTCATAAGGTCGGAGAATCTTCTAAATTACTCTCAACATATAAAACATAATATAGTCATGCGTGGTCTTGTTTGATTCGTCTCAATGAGTACGTTATTAATATCCAATTATTATAATTTTTACACATATACAACAAAATATATTTAAGGTCAAACAACTGCATTGGCATGTGTGTAAAGTCAAACAGGACAAACAAATGGGAACAGAGGGAGTAATATTTTAAATTTTTTTTGTAAAAAATAAAAATTCATACATGACACGGAGTTAAAACTAGTTGTAATTTACGGGGTTAAAACTAGCTTTAATTTAATAGGGGATGTACTAACTTTCCCTTTCCTTATATCAGAGTTTCAATTTTCTATTTATACCACCACCTTCTATAACATTAAATCCTAACAATGTATTACTTCTTCCATTTTAAGAATATTTTTTACTCCCTAAAACAAAAATATTTGACATTTTCTTTCGTACAATTTCTAATGCATATATTTAAACATCAATATATTTCAATATACATTATAAAATACAAAATCAAATATGATTTTTTTTTTCTTGTTATATACTCCTACTCCTACTTAATAGATATTGCGAACTGGGGGATTAGTAAAAAATATTAAAAAGCGAGTCATGGAGCAACGGGCTTCACGCCTTCACTTCCATCATTGATCCTCGCATTAGAGGCGTGTTCAACATTAGTTTTTGAGGTAGCTGTTAGCTTTTAGAGTAGATCAAAATGTTGCTCCAAAAAAATTATCCATGTTTGGCAAAGTATATGTTGAAGAAGCTATTAGAGGTTATGGTACCTTTTGAGTAGCTATTATGGAAAGTTAATAGAATAACTTTCAAAGTAGCTTTTTATTTTTGTTTTTGTTTTGGTTTCTTTTATTTACTTTATTTATGTATTCTTGCTTAGTATCTCAAATAAAAATGCAAACATGAATATGATATTATATGAATATATTATCGTTATTGGAAAAAATTTAAAATTTTGAAGGCAGGCTTAAGATCGACTAGATCAAGGTGGAAACTTGAAACCTATTCTAAAATCACTTAATATATTTTCAACTGAATATGACCTAATTCAATTCAAATAGATATATGTCCAATCCAAACGACTAATTACCATTACACTTTGGATGAAAAAATCTATGATACAAGTATTGTAATGTATTAATAGTCTTTAATATTGTATTTTCATTAGTGTTTGATTTTTCCCTCATACCCATACATTATTATTGAACACTAGTTATAGGCACTATATCTAAAATATTCATTTTATTATAAAAAGTGAATTATTTAAAGGTTAATACAATATATGGATAAATTTTAAGAGTGTCAACAACTAGTTTTATTGAACACTATACTTCCGTATAATAATGATGATTTTTTTTCAAGTAGTACAATCATTGAGAGTTGAATCTGGGAGCTCAGGATAGTGATATAAGCACTTCAAAATTACTTCATATTTCACTTTTTTCATTTTTTTTTATTGAAAAATACTTATAAAATGAAGTGTGGAAAGTAATTTTAAAATGCCTATATCACTATTCGGGAATCGGGAGCTCGAAGTAACGAGGTGATATATTGAGCGCACCAATATTCATAAAAGAAGACTTTTCTATGGTTCATGAGTCAAAATTGTACATATAGCCATGATGTCATTGCTTTCGTTGTTTTTTCTTGCTTTTGTTTAATTTTTAGGAATATATTGTAAAAAGTATATATTGAAGGTTGGGCAGTCTTCGATATCCATTGAGAATAATATGGGAAGAAAATATATCAATTTTGGATTATCTTGGAAAAAAAGAAAGTAAACTTTAGGATTAAGATTTCACAATTTAAACAATTTATGAAAAATCTTCCTTTCAAAAAAATAGCTAGTAATGTAAAAGTTGTTCCTGCTTTGATTTTGCATGTATGCAAAAACATTGCTTAAATCATATTTTTTTAACAGATGTAACTTAATGATTTTGCATATTTATTGAGGTACAATTTTGACCAACAATATCGTTAATTTTATAATTGTAAAATTTATATATATGTGTGTGTGTGTGTGGATAGTTGAAACAATTTTTTTATTTTTTTTTTGTATAGAAAGCCAAGTAATAGTGTTCATTCCATTTTTGACTTCTCCATTACTGTCAACAGAAAAAACCCATGAAATTCCAAATAAACCTTCTTAGTTGAAACACACTATAAATAATCCCTTACCCCTTACAAACAAAGTTAAAATCACTCCACTATCCACCCAAAAAAAATCCCTAAGTTACATTTCCATTACACCACAAACTAACAAGTATATATTCCACAATAAATTATTATATTACTCCAAATTAAATATTCTTCTTCTAAAAAAATGGGAAGTGAAGCAGTATTGTTGGATTTTTGGCCAAGCCCATTTGGGATGAGAGTGAAAATCGCGTTAGCTGAAAAGGGAGTGAATTATGAATGCAGAGAAGAAGATTTGTGGAATAAGAGTGAATTGTTGTTGAAGATGAACCCACTTTATAAGAAAATTCCAGTGTTAATTCACAACAATAAGCCAGTGAATGAGTCTTTGATAATTGTAGAGTACATTGATGAGGTTTGGGGTGATAAAACCTCTTTGTTGCCGTCTGATCCTTATCAAAGGTCTAACGCACATTTCTGGGCTGATTTTGCTGAGAAAAAGGTTCTTAACTCCCTCTTATTTTAAATTGTGTTAGAATTTCATGTGTTTTTATTTTTTTAATTTTTTTTTTTTTTGTCTTTTAATTCTGATCTTTTCTTAATTATTGTATGTATGTATTAGGGAATATTGTTAAAGGATTATCTCAACCAAAAGCATTAATAGTTGAGGCTCAGAAATATTTTATATACTCTATCAAATATTTCATTGCGGGTTATTAGAATTGATTGGAATGAGTTTGATACTGTTAATGAATAATAAAGTGTTTGGTTAAGGTATTTTGATATGGAACCCATACACAATAGTTTTGCATCCCCTCCTCAACCTCATGAATCTTATACCCACTTATCCTAAAGTTATTCTAAAAAGGCTATTAATTGAGACTAATTGTCTTAACTTAATAGAATTTTCTTTATTTGTGTATATATATAGAATTGTCCATACATTTGTATCCTTGAATTCTAAGATATAATTATAAGAAAATATGTATAGAGGGTGTCTTAAGTAACGAGTACTAACATTTTGAAGTTCGAGTTTAGAAGAATAAGATTGAAACTTCTGTTGCCAAATCTTATATTGAAACTTCTATTGTGTGTTAATTTTTTTTGAGTTTTTTTTTTTATTATTATTATTTTTTTTATCATTGATACATCTAAATCTTTAGTATTTTAGACCATGCATGATGCATCGATCATATATGATTTAAGGTGCTTTTTTTTCCAAACTTATTAGTCGTGAATTATCTGTACTTATTTGAATTTATCCGAACTTATTAATTAAACTTATGTTGTTACTGATTTACAAAATAGTGTATCAATTGAATGATTAATGATTTATGTTGTGGACTGTATGTATTGCTTATTTATATGTGAAACTTGAGAATTTGTATTTTATTTTAAGACAAACAAAGTGATGATTTTCTATCCAGAGTTTTTATATTGCCATCGATCCTTGCTTGTTGGGCCAAAACATAATTGCAAGATTGCTAAACGAACTTATTTGGCTCTTACTTGTTATATCGTCATGGATCCTAATTTTTGAAACTTGGGCAGATGTTCGATACTCAAAAGAGAGTTTGGAGTGCTAAAGGCGAAGACCAAGAGACAGCAAAAAAAGAGCTCATAGATCAATTGAAAATATTGGAGAAAGAGTTAGGAGATAAACCATACTTTGGAGGAGATAAATTTGGGTTTGTTGATGTGGTTTTAATTCCATACTATTGTTGGTTTTATGCATATGAAAGAGTGGGAAACTTCAATATTGAAGAGTCATGCCCAAAAATCATTGAATGGGCCAAGAGGTGCATGCAAAGAGATAGTGTGGCTAAAACTCTTCCTGACCAACACAAGATTTATGAGTACCTTTTGGGGTTAAAGAAAAGGTTGGGCATATAGCATTTGAAGCTCTTCCATTTTGTTGTATGGTGAAATTAATGGGCTATGTTTTGGTTTTGTTGTGTTATCATGGACCAATAATAATAACATTAGTATGCATTATTTTGTTTATTGGTGTTTGTAAATTATTATATGGCTATGGTCCATGTAGTTATATGTCCATTCTCTTATAAACAAGATAAATTTTTAAATTTTAAGGATAAAACCATAACTTTTTTATACAAAATTTAACCTGTTATGTAAAAAGTTAAAAAAATTATGGTAAAAAGTTATAGTATTTTAATGAAAAGTTATGTCGAACTGATAGATGGTCTCATAAGAGAAATGAAATTAAGTGTTTGGGTTTGAACATCATATAGTAATAGTAGATGATGGTAAATGATTATATATAATTTAAGGAAAAAAGCTATATGCAGCGCCCTAAGGGCTAGTGCTGCATAAAGCATTAAATATGTTACTTAAAAGGGAAAGAACGTATGAATTCATGATATAATTATAACGTTATAATTGGCATAATAAAATACTCCGTATCATTTAATTGTTGTTTTTTTTTTTCCATTTTTAGATTCTTACGTGCAACCTTTACGACGGCATATAACATAACTTTTGAGTTGCATATATGGGCATAGTCGCATGGATGCTCGGACTCATGTCCATGGTATAACAATTGATTTGTGTTTATTGTGATGAAAAATAAAATAGATCATCGTATTTTGTGCTAGGAGTTTTTTTTTTTTTAGGTGAAATCATTTGTGGGAAATAGTTTTTTTTATTGAAAAAAAATATTTACAGCTTGTTTAGGGCTCCGAAATTTTTAAATTTATAGCAGATAGAGTATATAACATATTTCTGGGCCTCAACTATCAGCTTAAACTTTTGGTTGAGATGGTCCGCTAACATGGTATCAGAGTCAACATAACGCAAAGGTTAAACTTTTGATTGAGATGATCCTCTAACAATAGCCGAAGACAATTGACCAAATAAATGGTTGAGGATAAAATACAAAAAACAAATTGAATGCAAAGTTTTTTTTTTATTTTTTGATTGGAAGCAAATGTAAAGATTAAAAGAACTAGTAATGAAAATGAAAATGTAAAGAATAAAGTGGAAGGTAGGGAGTGGTACTTAAGAGTTAAGATGCGTGGATACGGTACAAAATACGTTTGATTTGAAAATTATAAGATACTGGTACGACAAATAGATATTATTGAATACTTTAAAAAAGAAGACATTTTTATCAAATTTTTAATATCAATTGGAATGTTTTGATTAAATTAGCATAAAATATAAGAAAAAACCTTTTAAAAAACATATGAAAAATATCATAAAAATGTCAAAAATATAAGTTAAAATTGGGTAAAGTATCATAGAAGCATTAGTATCGTATCGATATCCGGTACGAGTACGACTACCTCAACGAAGTATCAGTGCGTGCTACACATACTAGGTTAAGAGTAATGAATTGGAACATTTTCCAAGAAAGAGTGAGGCTAAGGGTGAGTGAAGTTAATAGTGATGGACAGATTCAACAAGCAATACTTACATTTTGACTCATTAATGGTTGTTTCAATACCAACAGACTACTGCACAAGTACATTGAATTCGCCCATGTAAACAATTACTTACAAAGTTTGCATATACTTTGGAGAATTCACTTATCAATGTTATCATGGTTAGTTGGTTGGTATGGAGGTCAATAAATTGGCCGCTTAATTTATCGGTATTCTGTCCGTTTCATAATATTTGTTACATTTGAAATTTTAGGCACAAAGACAAAAAATTTAGACGTGATTAAGAAAAATCATATTTATATACAATCTTGTTAAATTCATCCAGATATGTAGTTTTTTAAAATATCACCCTTTATAGTTTTATATAAAGTATAAGGGAAGATATTGATATTTTAACGAGCAGATTAAAAACTGTGAAAAAACAAACGTAATAAACACTTTGAAACAACCGGAGAATATACTACAAAGTATTATATAGTCATAGGATTTTTGGAATTGATAGAGACATAGATAATAAACACATTATGTTACTCGTGCAATCGTGTTATGTTATGGAGCAACATTCCTTCAAGAACATGGCCTTTATGGCCTTATCCCTTAGGTACTCCTGTAAGTAGGGGTGTTTATCGAGCGAGTCGATCTCGAGCTGGGGGTTGCTCGACTCGTGCTCGTTAGGTTTCGAGTCGAGCTCGAGTCGATAACGACTTGCTCGTTTAATGTTTTGGCTCTATTGAATTTCAATTTTTTAAAGAAAAATTAATGATTATGTTATTTTCTTTAGATATATAAATTATTTATTCTTAAAGTGTATTAATATATTATATTAATTGTCAAACAAATTTTTCTTTATTTATTATATTAAATTATTTTCAATGATTTCAAATAGAAAATTATTGATTAACCTGTAAATTTATCGAGTTTCGAGCTAATTCGAGCGAGCACACGAGCCATATCGAGTCGAGCTCTGACCGAGTCGAGCTCGAGTAGCTCGCGAGCTGCTTAGCTCAATAAGCACCCCTACCCGAAGGCTGTAAAGGTGGAAAAAGTTACGCATATCTGATTATTCTACTCGAAACTTATTCCAATTAACTTAATATTTGTTGATTTGAGCTGAACTCATTCTGTACAAAAAAAAACCTTTATTTGAATATAATATGTCATGAATCTATCCGACCCGTATTTGACCCGAACTTGCCAAGTGCCACCTCTAGGCTCTAGCCCCAAGGTTGAAATAAACCATTCCATGTCCAATATACCATTGTTTAATTTAGAGAATGGGTGCCCATATATATGGTACTCCTCTGATTTTTCGAAATTGCTCATGAACGTTCCAAGACTTTAAATGCGTATTTAATAGTGTATATTTTCTATTATTTTTGAAATGCATATCAAAATCATGTATTGGTTAATTCAACTAATGTTTATTATAAATGTATTTTCCTTAACAATTTCTTTATTATCTTACGTCTGCCTGAGAATGTTAGACGTTTGTTAGCTTTTAGCCTTTTATCTTTATATTTAGTATCTTTTTTTCTTCTTCATATATCCCAATTGTACTTGTTATCATCTCATATATTCTCGTCTCGATCTCACCATCCTAAGAACTGATCGTTGATCATTTCTAAATAAGTTTCCTCACCACTATTACCTTAGTTAAACGCCCATACTAGTATGGGGAGGTTGTTGGTGGTTAGATGTTAGAGAAAAAATAGATACTCGATTTTTGCTCCTAAATCAATCTGGATTCAGTTATAATAGATCATATGAAATTGGTTTACAAAGAATTGTTCTTTTTTACTATTGCTCCTTCCTTAACATCATGTCTCTCCATCTCACTCGATCATCGTCCATTCTCCCTCTACATGGCATAATCAGTTGGGACATCCTGATGAAGCTCCTTTTTTCAACTATATATATATAGTGGGATATAAGCCATCATGTTAAGACCATCTAGAGTTTGAAAGTAATTCTAAAAATTAAAACCGATTCGAATTGAATATCAATTGTTTAGTGATAAAATAAATTGAAAGCTCTTATGCAATTTTCCCAAAAATCTATATGATCAATTGTTTGGTGATATAATAAATTGATTTATTAGCAATTCATATGGTGGATTCTTTTTATGAAAAATTTAGCAAATTAGAGAGCTATTATTGTACACTTCTTCAAATCAAATTTAAAATGTAATAATTTTACCAATATCACATTTTATTCAGATTATTGTTTAGGTTTCATTGAAAAGGATTTCTAAACTAGATGTAAGAAATCTTTTTCTTATTTCATTTCCTACATACCAATTATTTGAGAGAAATTTTTTTAAAAAAAAAATAAATTTGAGAGAAAATGTTTTTTCAGTCTCAAGTTGAGCAAAAATTCAATTACAAGTACAAAATTTGTGCAACATAATTGAAGTTGGTACTTAATTAAAAAGGAAAAGTCAACTAGATTATTGATCATTGAAAGAATCTGGAGCATTATTTATGTAATTCTAATTAATATGATATATATGCTCATTATTGGTTATCTCCAATCCCTTAATTATGTACCTAAGCTAGTTTAGTTTATTTAAATTATTTTGTTTTTGAGGATGCATAAATGTTATCCTACAATTCTTAATCATGTTCCCTTCCAAATTTTATTTTTTTTTTAAAAAAAACCTTCCCATGTTCCCTTCAAAAAAAAAAAAAAACAAAAAAAAAACACACTTCTCATGTTGGTAATATTCAATTTTTATTTTATTTAATTTTGATTGTCAATCTATGGTTATATACGCATGAGAATATACTTTTGTTTGATTTATTTTATTTTTTATTTTATAAAATCCACTTAACTTACTTGTTAATATTTTTCTAGATACATAATTAAAGTTCGCAATAATAAATTTTTTATATCAACAATTGTAAAAATCAAAATGTGTAAATTAAAAAATTAAGAAAGCTTATTGCTTTAAATTTTAAGAATTTTAAGTTTATCAATTTATTTTTCATATAAGAATTTTTAACCAATATTTTTTTAAAAGAAAGGTAAACAAGGAAAAGTTAGGTTGTCTTCCTCTCGAAGAAACAACCTGACTTATCAGCAGCTAAGAAAAAGGAAAACTTGACGTCCATAAAAGGATCAATATCGATATACTACCAGGATTGTCCCGATCATCCATAAATTTTATATGTGGCAGTGACTCGAGAGGGCTCAAAGAAAGTTAAAGTGACCTTGTTAATTAACATTATTATTGAGATTGTACACTGATATTTTATGTCTCAATGCAGGTTTCTACGGAGTATAATATTCTTTTGAGATAAAAATGTCCTTAACTATTCTATGTCATAGTAGCTGTAGCTCTTATAATTAGCAAAAAAAAATTGAAATTGAAATAAAATTAATTAATTGTAAAAATTATAATTTTTAATAATAATATTTGTAAAAAAAAATGAATAAATATATAGTGTTGTTTTGCTTTATTATAACGGCATATGAAATTATGATTAATTACATAGCGTGAACCACACTTCTATTTAAAAATATTACGAAGTGTTACTTTATAATTTTGTAAGGTGAAAATATAATGCACTCTGAAAATATAAATATTTTCATCCTTGCATAGATCGAGAACCATTTTTCTCTTGTTGAAGAACTAATCTCCATCAACAAAAGACACAAAAAAATTGTTTATTTGAATTTACTAATATCAATTGAATGAAAAATTAATTACGATGATTCCTCTTTATTTTTAATTTTTTTTGTTCATTCATGGTCGATAAATAATCCAAATATATAATAAGTAATTAATTTCACTTGGTGGTATGACAAGGTACCTTAAAAGGTCTGAGCTATTTTCCTCTAAAAAAGTTTACTTGTTGGTATGACAACTTACCTCGACGGTATAACCAAATTTCACAAGCAGTGATACCCCCTCTGTTTCACTTTATTTATTATGTACGTTTGATATCTTTTTTCAAAAAAAAAAAATTGATCAAAACGTAACAAAGTAAAGTGAAGTGAGTAATTATAGTAATTATAGTTATTATTATTATTATTATTATTATTATTATTATTATTTTGACAGGAGTAGTAATTATTTATGCCCTTTATTTTTTTGGCAAAGAATCTATGGCTTCTAGAATGCTCAATAGAAAACACTACAACAACTTGATCTCCATAAAGAACTGCAACATAAACGTAGATGGCAATAAGTATCACATGGACTAAACATCATAGGGTGATAATAAAATAATTAACAAATAATAAGTGTAGATCGATTTTCAGTTTTTTTCACTAAAAATTACTAAACGTTTCAGATCTAGAAATTCCACAATATGTGCACATGATATATCATTTTATTAATTAATTTGCACTCTTGGATACTTCATATATACCATTTAATTAATTTGTCCTTGTAATCATATGATGATTTGAGAATGAATAAATTTTGTTTAAGAAATGTTAATAACCTAATAAAAATCATAAGTTTATAAACAATGTTTATTGTGTAAAAACTTACGAGTTTACGATTTTATGTGTGGCAATTGCTTTACGAAATTTTCATTAAAAATTAAGTTAGTTTTACTTTAGAAAAAAATCACTAGATAGTCTAACAGAAGACCAATTTTGATTCATGTTGGCGTATACGTTACCTAAACTATCGTCAAACAGTGTAACAGAAGGCTAGGTTGCCTAGATATGACTATATGAGTCATGTTTATATTATATTCCCTCCGTAACAAATTAACTGCAATAATTTGACATTTTCCTTTTTATTTTATGTTTAAATCGTTGCAGCTAATACGCAGGGGCAAGATACATAGAACAATGGCTCCAAATCCACCTCATAATATAATCAAGATGAAAAACTAAGCAACTAATGGCCAATATTTATAAAGATTAGTAACATTTTTTCCTTTAAAAATTGTTTAAATTTTATGTAACTCTATACATAGATGAACAAGTATATGAAACCTTAGATCATAAGATATTAACCTATAAAACTACCTTAAAATATATGAAGATCCCACAAAAATTTTCAAGCATCTCACTTTTTTTCTTTTTTTGATTATTTTTTTATACAAAACCTCAATCTATCTATCTACCCCCCCCCCCCTGAAATCTAATGAAAAACAAGCAAATCCTTAAGCACTACTAATTAATAATTAATAATATAAATTAATTATTAACAATACCACAACTTTTACTACTATGATTATGTGACACCTTGGACCCTTTATTTTTCTTCCAAAAATGACTCAAACCCTTCCACCACCAACTCCTCCTCTTTAAAACCAAACTCACGTGACTTTTACTCTTCCTCACGAGCCCTCCACGCACTTCCGGTGGCCGGTAACTCCGGATCAACGCCCACTTAACGCCGTTAAAAAACGGGTGCTTCTTAATCTCGGCCGCCCCACGCATGGACCCCATCCTCTTACGCGGGTCCCTCACCAATAATCTTTCAATTAGATCTTTGGCTGCACCCATCTCTTTATCATCACCCTCGAAACCTGCACCATTCACGTGTCGAAATTTCACGTCAGGAGATGACATAATATTTTTTAAGGTCGTTTCTTTATTGACCCCCTTAAAAGGGGTCGACCCGTAAAGTAACTCATGAATCAAGACCCCAAAGGCCCACCAGTCAACCCCGTTACCATGACCGTTACCGCTTACTAACTCCGGGGCTAAATACTCGTGGGTCCCAACGCAGGACTTTGAAAAAGCCCCGGTGGGCTCCGCAACAAACTCATCTGAAGTGGTCCGAACTCTCCTCCTCTGCCTCCTTTTCGACGACGATTTATTATTATTATTATAATAATTATTATTTTCACTTTTTTCAATCTTTGGTACGACGTCGGATTTAAAACAAAGATCAAAATCAGACAACATAATATGTCCATCTTCTTTAAGAAGAATATTTTCCGGTTTAAGATCCCGGTAAACAATCCCTAATGAGTGGAGATACTCAAGAGCAACCAACACTTCGGCAGCGTAGAATTTGACCGCTTGTGCCGGTAACCGGTTATTAGGCTGTTTTCTTAGTAAAGAGTGGAGGTCCCCACCTGAGCAATAATCAATCAAGAGACACGTGTAATGAGATACTTCAATATGAGCATAGAGTGTAGGGAGAAAAGGGTGGTCAAGCAATGAGAGAATCTCTGCCTCAGTTTGTACATGAGATAGTTTTTTAGGGGAAAGGGAATCTTTATCAACTACCTTAAGGGCAAAATGGGAATTTGGGGAGGAGTAGTGGTAGTCCCGAATACGGCACAGGAAAACTCTTCCGAGGTTTCCTGTGCCGAGGATTCGGAGGAGTTTTAGGTGGTGGAGGTGGAGGTGGCCGTCGTGGGACACATTTTTGGCCGCATTAATAGCGGACCAATGTGGGTCCCACTTTCTGTGGGGCCTAATAATGTTATTATTATTATTATTATGGGTGGTGGGGCAGGTGGTGGATGGAATAATGCGCTCGTTGAAGCTTAGCGTGAGACTGCTTCGCGCTAAGCTGCTACGAGCGCTGGTTGAACCGAACGTCTTGTCGGTTGCAGTCGACGTGAAACTTGAATCTAGATCGGTGTCATGAGAGTAATAGAATGTGTCTTCATCCATTTTTAAGGGGATGGATGTTTTGGTTTTGTGATGGGTTTATGATTATTTTTTTTTTTTGTTGGGTGTGACAATGATGGAAGTATCATTATGTAGGGATGATAGTGTTTGGGTTATATAGGAGAGAAAGAAGGGAATTATTATGTGAGTAAAATATTGAGGGTTGACTTAAATGTAGCCTAGTGTGGAGCTAAAATAAAGGTGAAGAATGGTACCCATCTGTTTCACAATGTTTCTTTCGGTTGCTTTTTCTACAGTTTTAAATATCGATATTTTTTGTTCTATTCAATTTTGTTATTTACATTTTTACTTAATTTTCCGATCTTTCATAATATTCTAAACGTAAATAACATAAAGGAATGCGAAAATAATGTGTTTTGTAAAAAGGTAACATATAGGACTGTGAATGAGTACTAATCATAATTCTATTTAGATTAATATTTTTATTTTTGGCACTTTATATGCAGCCATAAGGGCTCTATGTAGTATTTTTTCTTTTTCCTGGCACATATTTAAACATAAATATTTTTCACTATACTTTATCTAATAATTATAAGTAAAAGTCAATAAAACCTATGCATCTTGACGAATCTAACAAAAACTTATGTCCTACGACGGGAAAAATTAATGAATACCTAACCCAAACTCTATTAGAAATGACTCATTTACGACGGGAAAAATCATTTGCGACCCCCTTTTTTGCGACGGAAAAAATCATTTGCGACCCTCCTTTTTTACGACGGAAACACATTTTTGCAACGAAAATTTCCGTCATAAATAACATCTTTTCTAGCAGTGCAGAGTTTGACTAATAAATGTGGAAGTGAGGAAGAAGTGAGTAAAATTTAATAAGTGGGTTGGTTCGAGGAATTGAAGGCTGTTGCTGACAATGAAGGCTTCTAAGGCGACAACGTAGCGTCAGTGTTGGGGTTGTGTCATGCATGAATATAAACAATGAAGATGGGGGGTAGAAATGGGTCTATTATTATTATTTTTTTGAAAGTTGAACTTCAAGATATATATGGTACTCAATATAAATTGCTAGATGTGGTTACCAAGATAGCAACAATGTGATCGGTTTGATCTGGTATGTTCTTATCTTAACTTATTAAACCTTATGGAAGTATCGTAATTCAACATGTTGTTATGTCGATAGTCGACATTGTGTTTTAGATAATTTTTGTTTTTTTTTTTTTTTTTTTTTTTTTTTTGTATTCATTATGTTTCTATGTGTATGTTGTTTTTGTTTGGAATCTTGCATATTTATTTGTACTTATTGCATAGGAAAAAAATTAAACATAGTCATGTGCGGTTTTGTTTTATTCATCATTGTGAGTAAGTTTAAGAATATCAAGTGTAACTTTTACTAAAACATAACGTTATGTTGAGCCTGTGTCCATCCACATGTAGTGAGTTGTCCCGGCCCACATTGAAAAAGAGTTTAGTATTAAGGGGGAGTGTTGTGGTGATTAATCCCATATTGAAGAAAATAACAAAGTTGTCTCCGCCTTATAAAGCTAAGGGATTACTCCCTTTATTGGTTGCCATATTGTTTTGAGGTGAAACTTCCTTGCAAATTGGTTTTGTAAAGTGGACTTGCACTCCCCCGTGGCCGTCGTGATCCATATTCGTTTGACATGTTGTCAGAGCTCGATTGGGTTTGTTGTGATCTGGATCAACAGTTCTGGACAACTCAGATCACATGTGAGGGGGAGTGTTGATCATGTGTCCATCCACATGTGAATTCGTTGTCCCACATTGAAAAAGAGTTAGCAATTTTATGATAACAGGAACTTGTATGGCATGTTTTATCTCTTTAAATCATTGTTCAAGTTAGCGATTTTAGATATTTAATTAGAGAAATTAACTTTTTTTCTCAATTTCTCTTTTGTTATAGAAATCAACCAACATCATTAGAATTTGATGTTCACTTCATATATATTGATGTCAATAACATCATGTATCTTTAACACTTGAATATCACTTCAAACCCTAATAAATAATATACGTAGTATATTTCCTCAGTTCATTTTTAGTTGTTCTGCTTTGACATTTTTGCTCCGACAACAAATTCCAAGCATAACTAATAAAATGGAATGGAAGGAGTAATAAAAGTTAAAAAAAGCTCATGAAGTTACGCTCAAACACCTTAATTAATTTGCAAATGGGGAGATATTTAAACGTTAATTAGACCAATAATTGACACATAATTACATAAATATAGCATTAATTTCGAAATGATATTGTCTAAAAAAAGGTTAGCTCTTTTGAAAATATCATTAGCATATATGAATTGAAGAATTGAATAGATCGATATCTTTTAATTTCTCTAAAAAAATTAATGTTTTTGCAAAGATCAGAGTCCAAATTACAAAAAAAAAAAAAAAAAAATAAAAAAATATAGATTTATGCTAAAAGATCATAGATTTAAAAAACTTTTTAGTTATGTTAAATCGTTAGATATGTTGAAGAATAGACCTTCCAAGTTCAGCACATGCATGCAAGTGTATGTCCCACATTGAAATATTAGGGAGTTGATTGTGGACTAATATATCGATTTGGTGGTTACTCCTTATATTACCAATTAATTTTATAATGGAACCCATCAAGCTTGTGTATGGTTAAATTTTCTCTTTGTTTTGGGTGCGGCCGAGACCCGTATTTAACAAGATAATCCAACATAAGATTTTTGTATATATATGTTCCATGAGTCCATGACACTCTTTAGCAAGTTTAATTTTTAATTACATCTATCATTTAAAAGGAGCAGCAGTTACCGATATATATTAGATGCACATTAGATTTAGCTATTATATATTTGGGGATTGATTAAGCTGAGTAACCCTAAATTTTGACAACATTATTGGTTTAATTACTATGCATTTAAACATTAATTTTATTATTTGAGGTATTTCTTTTTTAAATTTATCAAAGATATATACTGTATATATATTTTTTAATCTGTCTAAGAAAATTGACAACTTTAAAAATTACTCAAAAAATTCTAGTTATATTTTGTTACTCGTATATAAGCTTTGAGCAAGCTGTTATATAAGCCAAGTGATCTATACTTTTGGCATTGTGATCGCTCACCTTGTATCTTAACCAAAAGGTCGGGAGTTCGAATCCCAACCCTTGAGAAATGAAAAGATCGAGATCCTCGCCCGGAGCAAGGGGATTAGTCATTACTTTCGACGGTGGATACTCTGGTTAACACCCAAAAAAAGTAACAATTAATTATATGAATATAGGACGAGAGATTAGCTAGTCATTGCTTTCGGCGGTGGATAACCTGGTTAACCCCAACAAAATTAATTATATAGGGTGATGAGATGCTAATACAACGGTTAGTCGGCGGTAAAAGCACGTGGTGACGTGTTCATTGTGGACTTACATAGTTATATACTACGTACTTGCATGGCTACTTTTGAAGACATTTTTTTTAAAAAAAAAAACTTTTATGGTCTCAAATTAACTAATCAAAAATTTCCCCTAAATTTCAAAATGGTAGATGAAAATCCTCTAACACAAGAAGCGTAGATTAAGATTTAAGTCATGTCTTTACCTAGCTACTTTATAAAACGTTTGTGTCATCCATACTCTATCTATGCATAGACTCGTGTTCTTTCATTCTTATCCTTTAATTTATCATATGTAACTAACAAAATCTTCAACCCGTTTATATAATTAGGCTCATGTGAGAAGATAAGTTTAATTAGTGTGACGAATAGAAGGACAAGACATTGTTGGATCATCAAATGAATATACTCCGTAGTTAAGATTAAATTAGATTGTTTCTTCTTTAGGCTTTTGTAATTTGTGATAAATGTAATAGAATTTGACGAATGGACTTGGGTGACCTAATATAGAGGAGGAAAGCTCAATCCAGTTACAGGCTCAAGTAGGTTTCATTCCAAAACCAATTGGTAATGAGAGCAATAGCTCCCAGACTTTTTATTAGTCATATTTATGGGTTTCAACTGTATACCCTACCTCCTCACAAGTATTTGTCCTTAAAATTAAAGTACACCAGAAGGTACATAATTAGAATCATCATTGGGAATGAACATCCAATAGATGAGATCCCTTAACCCGTACGTGGCTTAAAAAGATTTCCGGTTTAAAAGAGGCCTGTAATGGTATGTGGGGTCTGATCAACAACATGTTAAATGTGATAAGGTTGTATCATGTCCTAACATGTTAAAGATTTCCGTCTTTGGCAACTCACTACAGAGGCTGGGAGTTCGGTCCACTTACAAGCCCATGTAGATTCCTTCCCAAAACTAATAAGGTTGTATCATGTCCAATAAGGTGTGATAAGGTCTAATTGTTTCTATAATCAGGTCGATCTAATAAGTGTCCAATAAGTTTCAATTAGGTTTGATAAGTTCAATTTAGCTCAAAAAAGTTGAAAATTAAAATTGTGTATTTTTTCTAATCATTTCTATAATTAAATCAAGTGGACAAGCTCATAAACCTATACCATAGACAGCACCTCCTATGCATTTGTGTTGTGTAAAACCAAAATAACTAATAAGTTGGTGAGGTTGACTAAGGATTTGATACCTGCTAAGTGCTAAGCTATCATATAGTTATTCTATGTAGTCCTCACATATATCATTTACTCACTCCGTAACATAAAATTTTTAACAATTGGTTGGTTTTACAGTTTTACTCGCAGTTTGAGGAAACGATTTAAGGTTGTAAACGAATGAATCATATATAAAGCTTGTTAAGATGCAAACATTTTAAAATACCAACTTTTTACTCCGTACGTAATTTTTATGAGCCACATATAACAGAATAAAGAGGTACTCCGTATCAACAAGTGCAATAAAATTGTACTTCCTCAGTCCCAAAATAATTGTTCCACTCCCATTTTTCATCCGTTCCAAAATACCTATTTATTTTTTAGTAAATGGCCTACATACAATTTTACATTTATACCCTTATTTACCAATTAATATCCACAAATTTTTACTTACTTTTACTTATAACTTTACAATTTTATCCCTACTTTTTATAAAAAGTGAGTCCCAACTTAAATTCTACCTCAAACCCTAATGGAGCAGTTAATTCGGGACTGTAAAAAAAAAAACTATTGAGTACTCCGTAAATAAAGTACTTAGATGAGTATAGGTATTGTTTGGTGATTAGAGTTTAGAGTTTAGATGTTAGAGTTTAGAGTTTGTGGTTAGATGATTATTTTTTATTAAGAGGATTTGACTGCTGAATTAAATAGTTGATTGTTTAAAGGTGTTTGGTAACACATAGCTGATTGTTTAAAGTTTTGTTGTGTAAAATGACATTTAAAAATAACTTGTTAGGTTTTAATAGGTTTAAATATGTGGACAAATTAGTCAATTAATATTTCTCTTTCTAAAACTCTGAAGAAAAAGCTTTTTTCTAAAGAGGGTTTTAATCAGAGTTTTTGGTACAAAACTGTCTTTTAAACTCTATTTTACCAAACACCCAAATTAGAGTTTTGTTTCCTCAAAACTCTAAATTGTATAAGTATGACATTTTGAGTTTTTGACTTCGTATAAGTATGACTTGCCAGTCACCACATCTCTGGGGCCCACATGGTACTACAGTACTGTCTGCCACGTGGTCAACAGGGGCCCTACATTGTCGCTTCCAAATATTTATGAACTCGCTTAATTAAGTTTTAAAAATTATGATAATTTTACTTTTCAACAATTCTTCTGAATCGCCAGATCAACTAACGTTAAGAAATACGGTAACACAACAAAAATCAATTTAAATAAAGTCTAATAAATTTCACATATGCAAAAATACATAAGGTTTAGCACATAATTATAAGATTAAATCAACTTCGATAAGCAAATATTGAATTGAACATAATGTATTATTGTTCACATTATTTTGTTATAGAAACCATTTTCATATTCTCTTTATGTTAAGCATAATGTCCTTAAAGTCATCCTAACTTGTATTCGATCTCTAGGTGTGGGGTTTGATTCATTCTCACTAATAATAACGACGTTTCTCTCCCAAATCTGAACAATGTTAATATAGTATTTGTTCCGGCCCATCACAGTGGCAAGTACAAAAATGACAGAAAAGTCTTAAGCTTAATAAAATTAGGGCTGGTTACTTATCATATATATATTTATATACACACACAAGCGAATAAAAAGGTGACACATGTCATGGGCCAAGCTCGTGTGACAGTCTTAACTGACTTACCTCATACCATAACCGGGTGACATACGTCTATAAAATTAAAGGACCAGGCATATCACTTTGTCAGGTATCTCGCTCATTCATAACTCTCTGACTCTATACTTCTGATTTCTTTTCTTTCTGATCTCTGACTTAAGCATCAGAGGGATGTTTCTGGGTTGTTCCACCCCCGGTTAGTAAAATTTCCTAGTTTTGTAGGTTAGATCCCCCAAGAGGAGCACGACAGAGTCAACTCAAACACATTAAACACATCTCTTGAAACTAAGAGAAAAATTCTTACCACCTGAGCTATCTCTCACTCTAAAATCGATAAACTAATTAATTCATTGTATGGTCGACCCGATATAGAGAATCCATTGTGGAAAAAAACTAGTGCATCGAAAGGTCATCCAAATTTAGAAGTACAGTCAAGACTAAAATCAGGCAGCATAGCCATGTGATCAAATGCTAATAATTCTCATCTTGAAAACATTAGTATTATATAGTAAATCAAAGAACATGGCATAGTATAAGTAGGTCCTAAAATCACATGAGCATTTAAAATTGTTCTGTTTTGCTTTAGTATTAGTTATTGTTAACACCATACATCATGATCCTCCTTACAACATTATACAAGTATATTATTATGGTTATTTGATCTAATGATCAATTATTTCTTATTTTGCCATGTTATGTGTTGCATAACTCATCAACATTAGTGACCCAAAAATACTATATCAAGGCCTAATTATAATTAATATAAACATCATTGTCAATGCATATATATATATATATATATACATATTTTTCCAAAATATATTTTGTCTCATATAATTTAATGTTTATATCCTCCTTTATTCGATTAGGTTTGGTTTGAGATGAATAATAGAACATATCACATACTTGAATTTCAATAATTTGAGATGCTTGTGTTAGGTCAATTCTCATATTCAATCAGCCGTTATCTTCATTTTTTTATAAATTACCTTAAAGCTATACTAAGGTCTTGTTCTTTAGGACTGATCTGATCTGATCTGAACTGATTAGGCGGGGTATTATTTTGTGAGAGTATAAAATTAAAACAAAGTTGAACTGATATGATATGATCTGATTACTATAGCTTTTAAGTCCAAAAGAACAGGGCCTAATTGAACATGCCTTTTACACTTATGGCCCGTTTGATAGCAGGTTATAAATTATGATAATGGAAATGAATTTATAATTAAATTTGGAAGGGAAATTAAAATCCATTCCCATGGTGGTGCTACCTTAGCTCCAATTTATCCAATTTTCTTCACAAATATTCATTCCCATCAAATACGACTGACCGGCTCCTAGGGTGTCGCGGCCCTAGACACCTATCAAATATACAGTTTATAATCCTAACAACTAATACGTAGTATTAGTGGAGCTAGGGTCAATCCACGAGGAACTAGTGCAGATTTAGTCGTGACCAAGAATGATCCAAGGCTCTAAAGATTAGACTTCCTAATGTTATCTCAATCGGGGGAATTATAATCATTGAATTAACTCATGTTCGATTATCTCAATTGCAAAGTGAATATTCAAAAAGCATCAACGGACTCAATCCCAACACCCTCTCTCGATTAGGAGATAGGAAATTCTAGGATTGGCTAAATTAACCTCTCTTGATTAGTCAAGTTAGTAAAACCCAAAATCGAGTTCGTCAAATACTTTTATCAATTCACCATCCTAATTACTATCTCTAGCAATTAAGAAATTCTCATGGAAATCTTGAAAGAAATTATCAAAATCATCAATAATCACCAAACTCAATATGTACACTTCACCAAGATATCATGCTTAAGTTCAAGAATTCTAGAGAAAATACAATCAAGATTATTCAAACACAAACTAATTCAATGATAAACCCCCAAAATCAATAACATCAAGTCATCCAATCCCTAGAAAAGAAACTACTCACTAATGGAAGCCATTAAAGCAAAAAATCATGAAATTCAATTAAATCTATTCTACAAAAAAGAACTAATCCTATTGAAACTAAAATGACAACAAGAATTAGAGAATTACAATCTAACAACAATAAAAACAAAAACAAAACCTGGATTGGAACTTCAATGGAAACTTGTGAAATCTTTAGTAACAATGGTGAATCCAAGAACTAGAAGAACAATTGCTAATCTACTTGAATATTGGAAAACCTAGAAATTTTAGAGTGTGTCTTTTCTACTTGAGAGTATCTAGAGTACAATCTCATCTCTCTAAAATCTGAAACTTAGTGTCTAAAAACAATGCCTAAGCCTTCTAAAAAAAACTAAATTAAACAAAGTACATGGCCCAAAACAGATTTCTCGAACTGCAGCGTGCACGATCGTGCAGTTGAACCTTGCACGATCGTGGCAAAACGAAGGACTTTCTGCACGATCGTGCAGTTTTCCTGCACGATCGTGCTTAGTTGCACGATCGTGCACTCCAAAAGGGCTCTCCGACCTCTACACGATCATGTTGCACGATCGTGCAACTAAGTGCACGATCGTGCAGATCTGCGCATTCGGTGTTCAAATGCTCATATCTCCAAGTAAAATCACCTGAAAAAGAGTTATAGAAAAAAAGATATGAGTCTTTGAATCAGACTATATATGCAAGAGCACTTGAAATGCTTCCATTTTGAGCCTAATTATTCAAGAAAACAAATAAAACACAACATTATTGAAGGAAACCATGAAATAAGCTAATCCTATACTAAAAGACTAAAAACCAAAGAAATAAAGTCTAAAAGGCCCGAAAGACAAGTGAAGCGAAGCCGAAAAATGGGTCCAAAATGGACCGATCAACGACCCTTTCCAATGGTAATGGATGAGAATGAAAAATGAGAAGAAAATTGAAGCTTGGAATGAAATAAAATTTATTTTTCATGGAGATTATAAGTTTTTTCCTTAACAAAATTACACTATAAATTCATTACCATTATCACAATTTATTACCAACAACCAAACGGGCTGTTAGACCTATTAGGATTGACTTTTTCATTATTTGATTTTACTCATGGTAAGGTGGTGTTATTTTAATGGACAAAGAAAATATTAATCACTTTTTTTAGTAAAACCATTGATCGATTAGCTTGAAGTTATTGTTTCGAATTAAGAAATTATATCGAATTGAATTCACGAGTTAAAGCGATTTTTTTGGTGAGGATATATATACAACCTTTAATACTCTAAATAAACATTTGATATGTTTTCTAATAATTGGATAATAATTTGGAAATGCACGCATGTCAAAATTACATAATAACTGCTTTATTTGAGTTAATATTTCATTTTTTGATACCTCAAAGACAACGAACCCTTAGAGCTGTATTTAACATTTTGTTAAAATATAAAAAAATGTAATAGAGAGAAATTAATAGCTTTTGTTTTCTTGAGGAGGCAACATCCCAATTAGATAGGATAGCAAATGAACATGCATGCATGTAAATGAAAAGTTTGGTAGAAATTAACAGTTGAAACTTTAAAGTAGACATATGCAATGTATCCAACCATCTTATAATCATTATATAGTGGTAGTTATACAATCACTTTCTACATTAGTGGAAGTTATTGAACCTCTTTGACACTAAAATATTCTTAGCAACCTTACAATATATTTCAAGGTCCTTTCAATGTCACATGCATTATGAGTATAAATTAATTATAATACTATACTATTATTAACTATTTAATGTGAAACTTGTCTAATACTCATATCCCATATGTAAGTTTAAGGATATTAATTGTATATATATTAATTAAGCCAATAGAGTGATTAAGAATATTAATTAATCTAATGTTGGGGGGATTAGCATTAGTATAGTGGTGCCGATGTCGTTCTTCCGTCCTTTCAATAAGGATCCGATGAGTCTCATCTCCACATACCACAAAAAATATCACTTGAGTATATATATTTAAGAGAGTAGTCACAAATTGAAACTCGGTCTATTTTACCACGTAAAACAAACCTAAATCTCCGATCCGAGATACGGAGCAAATGATTTTAAAATGAGTATTAGTGTTAGTGAAGACAAAATAGCCAAAAGAGAGGTCATTATAGTTGATTTGTAGATTGACACGTAGTTTACATTAGTATAGTGGTGCCGATGTCATTCTCCCGTCCTTTCAAAAAGGATCCGATGAGTCTCATCTCCACAGACCACAAAAAATATCACTCTCATTGTAAATATATTTAAGAGAGTAGCCACAAATTGAGACTCGGTCTATTTTACCATGTAAAACAAACCTAAATCTCCGATCCGAGATACGGAGTAAATGATTTTAAAAGGAGTGTTAGTGTTAATGAAGACAAAATAGCCAAAATGGAGCTCATTATAGTTGATTTGTAGATTGACAAGTAGTTTGGACGTATGGTAAAGATGAAAAGAGATTCTAACTTATCAATCATCCATATTTCATTATTTCTTGGTCATAATATAGGTATTAAATAAGCAAGTTGTGAAATACCAGTGTCATATTTTTTGTTTTGAGGCTAATATTTTAATAGAAGCAACATACTGTATAATATAATAAAAATAAGAAAAATGCTAAATACAGTTTTAGGGTGTTGGCAGCTGTCTTTAAGGTGTCAAAAAAGAAAATATTGACTCAAATTAAACATTTCTTACACCGAATAATTTGTTATTTTGGTATGTATTCTCAAATTATTACCCAATTAGAAAATATATCTAATCATTATATACAGACAACCCTCTAAAAATAATTGAAATTAGAAATTAAAGGGAAAAAAAACCAACTATATATAATAACAGTTGGCAATGGTAGTTGGATGCAAACTACCAAAGGGCTAATTGCTTTATTTCAATTTTCAAATGATTAGTAGGAGAAGATGCCATAAGACAATGTGGATGGATAATTGGATATTAGAGTCAGTCTAAAAACTGGTGTAAGTTGAGATAGATGACACCCACTTAGGTATTGGTCGGTTTTGTTTCGTAGTTTTTTTTGGGAAATTCTCATTGATACCATTGTATTTTTGAGAATTTTCATTGGTACCATTCAATTTTTAAAAATTCCGTTAGTACCATTATTTTTTCTAAACATTTCAAATGTGACATTATGACTTAAAGATTCCATTAAATAAAGAATATTCCATTAACTTTAAATATAAAAAATTAATTAAATAATAATAATAATCAACAACCACAAAACCAAGGTTGAACCCAGTCAAACCTCCAGCCACCCTCTACCACCCAACCACCGTCCCTACCCTTTCCGACCATCCCTATCCCACCGCCACCCACTTTTCGACGGAGAAACAAAGTCAAGTCCAAAACCACCACCAACCAAACCCCTTGAATTCAATCGAACCCCTACCCCGCATTCCCCGAACTGAAGACGAGTCCCACCACCTTCAAACCCATTCATTCAACCCCAATTGAACCCACCGCCCAACTAACCACCATTGAATTGTAGTTGATGGTGTTTTCAATTGGATTCGAAATCCCCAAGCCCATGTAATAGGAGGTCGATTTGGAGGTGGTGGTGGCTAGGCAAGGTCAAATGAGGGTATAGATGGATGGGGAACCGTGGCTAGGTGGTGGGTCGACAAGGGTAGGCGAACGGTGGTTTTGAATGGGGGTTCAAAAGGGGAGGAGAGCGGTGCTCGGTGGTGGTCGATCGAATTGAAGATCGAGGTGGAATTGAGGGTTCAAGGGTGGTCGAATTGGGGGTGGAGGGTGGGTCCGGGACGTGGGGGTAGTCGAATTGGGGGGGGGGGGCGGTAGTGAGGCGGGGAGGTGTGGCGGGTGGGTGGGGCAAAGGAGGTTGGGCTGGGCGGTGGAGGTGGCTGGGTAGGGGAGGTTCATGAGTTTGTATTTTTTTTCCTTTTTAATGTTTTTTTTTTTCCTTTTTCATGCTACTTAACAGATTTTATTACAAAATATGTCACATTTGGGATTTTTTAAAAAAACAATGGGACCAATGGGATTTTTAAAAATCAAATTGTACCAATGGGAATTTTCAAAAGTACAATGGTAATAATGGGAATTTCCCTTTTTTTTTTGGTTGAAAATGATCAACTACAATAAACTTTTTTTTTGTTTTTTTGATGGAAAAGATAAGATTTTCATTAATTAAATGTCGTACGACATCTATAATATGTATCCATTGAAGATAAAATAAATACGATCTAAGCAAATTAAATAAATTTTTTCTTTAATGTAACTATGGTGATGAACTGAGTTTGACAATGTAATGTTGTCCCCGTTTGTTTACTGAATTATCCAGCCGTATATGAGGGAGCTGAGTCTAACTTTTTTGCATAGTTATGAGACAGAATCTCTTTACCTGACTAAGTAGATTGCATCATCAATTCTAACACCAGTAGCAAAATTGTATAATTACCCATGAATCGAATCTTCCAAATAACAAACTACTATCAAATTCTAATCTTCCATAACAAAAGAGAAGAAAGACAAACCCAAAATTCCCACAAAAGGAGAGAACAAACCCAAAAATTGGGAAGAAAACTCTCATAAAGAGAAAGAAAGGAGGATTATTTGTTAACAATGTGGCCATTTTAGGCCACAATAACAATACAATAACTTGTTGGTTCCATACTGTTGATCTTTTATTGGTTGTTCCTGATCTGGAACTTCATGATGTGTTTAATAGAGTCTATTGCGCTCCTCTTTAGGGTTTAAATTGTAAAAAAAGGAAAGGTCAATAACTTGGGGAATCTCGGGAATGCCTTTTCGATGCCTAAGTCATATATCATATCGAAAAATAGTCAGAAAGTGTAAAGTACTAGAAAATAAATAAGTTACCTAACACAATGGACTAATAATAGCTTTTATAAACGTACTTTACCCGACCAAAGTTCTAGATGATTCATTGACAGTTGTCATATGGGTCTAGCCAATGGACACATATCACTTTTTGTCTGCTTTGCATGTATGTTCCGTGTAGTAGTGTGTGCCTTTACCTGGCCAAGTAATTTTAGGTTTAGAGTTTTCTGAGTATTTTGGGCTTGCCTTTATGGCGAGTCGAAACACTGGACTTCCTTAAATAATCTCAACCTTTAATTTGATTATTTTGAAATAGTCCCAACTTTAATGGGTATCTTCTGAAAATAATCCGAACTTCTATTTTGTTATTCACAATAGTCCAAATATAAAACTTAAGATTGTTTTGAAAATGATGGCCTTATAGTTAGGATTAAATTAATTAAGTGGTTCAAATTTAAATGTTTATCATATTTAAAAAATATTACTCTAGTTGGCATCTAATTTAAACTTAAATATTTAAAACAGGATGTTTTAGTGCCAAGTGTTCCCCTTTAACCCTCCTCCCCATGACACGACACATCACCTCCCTCCCTCACTCACTTATCAACCCACCCATTAATCTCCTCCTAATCAAAACTTGTGCTTTACTTTTTCATTTGCATGACTCTTTATTTCAATTCCTTGCTCCTTAATCGTCGCTCCCCTTCATTATTGATTGTCCTTCATCTTCCTACAAATCAGTTGAGGATGAATACCACAATAATAATAATAATAATAAGAAATTTAATGATAAATTACCTAATCATCTTTCTAATCTCTTTAACTTCGTTACATTGCCTGATTTTTTAATTCGTAACTTTTTTCATATCTTAATTTAAAATTAAAAGCATACTTTTAAACTCTTATTTACCGAGTTCATGCTCTTATTTATATGCATGTTCAGTTTCTTTTTTTTATATATATACATTGTGTATATGAATAGATGTTTCTTATATATTTATGGTAAAATATTATAATTTTTCTCTTACGTAGTCAATTTATATGTCAATTAAAATTCCGTGCAAGGCACGAGGTTAAAACTAGTTGTCATTCATATAGTTTCCATTAAGTAAAGTTATTATAGCATGAAGAGTACAAGTGTGCGTAATTTTAGTATATTACTCAAATTTGTTTTAAGAAAATGGATTGGTGTTTATAATCATTAGGAAACTAGTATTGAAGGTTTATCAATCCATGTAAGGTAAGGCATATTTCATAAATAATATTATGAAATTTTCTTATTTTTTAGCTCTAGATAAGTCGTCAGGTTATTTCTTCGAAAGGAAGAACTCCTGATTTCCCTGATAATACTCAATTTATGTGTCATGTAAATCTATTTTGCAAAGATCTAGATAGATAGATTCAATCCGACCTAATTAACCAGATACCAAACGATCTTTAACCCAATCATGACTGGACCCAAATCTCACAACACATGAATACATGATAGTATGATACGGCTCGGATCATCTAGAATAGTTTGTATAGTAAAGGAATAATGGTCTAATTAATGAAAGTGTCTCATGCCTCATTTGAATATAATTTGGGCATGTTACAAAGTCTTTTAAATACACAAAAATGATGAATGATAGTAGTATATCAAGGCCTGTCTATCAATGTGGGCTCTATGGGCTAAATTATAGCCAATCCTATAGTCCTATTGGATCAAGGGTTGATAAAGAGGGTTATAAATTCTTTACATGGCCAAATCTAAAATATGTTTTCTTGTCGGTTCCATATATTGTTAGAAAAAGTAATTTTTTGTCTAAAACTACTTTAATTATACCCCATTTTACAAAAAAAAAAAAAAAAAAACCATTATTTACAAAATTTTGTGAAAAATTAACTTTTTTTATCCATTTCGTTGTTCACCACTATCACTTCAACTTTCTAGTCAAAAACTTATTTTTTTTTTAAATACTAAATCACACATACTGTTAGTGATACCTATTTTCTATATTCACTTTTACCTATTTTATCATTGATTAGCAGCCCGAGCTAAGAAACATTGATTAGCAACATTATGTTGTCGATTAGTAAGTTGAGGAGTTGAATTCTTCTTTAGCTTAGCAAATTCGCCGCTCCACCTCCATGAGACGTTGTTGTGAAGAACCCAAGTTAGACTGCCAAACAACTTATATGCACATCTTATTCTCTCTTGTGTTTTCCTCACAATATGAATTGATTTGCGTTAAAAAGAATTTTTTGTCCGAAACTACCTTAGTTACACCACATTTTGCGAGAAATTACCTTATTTATAAAATTTTGTGAAAAACTACATACCTTAGTTACACCACATTTTGCGAGAAACTATCTTATTTAACAAAATTTTATGAAAACTACATTTTTTATCCATTTCGTTATTGACCCATACCACTCATTAATCATTACTTTCAAGCGTTGACTTCAACTTTTCAGTCAATAAAATGTCATGTGCCTTGCACATGCTTAGTCTTTTTACTAAATCACACCTATTTTTACCTATTTCCTATTTTTACTTTTTACCAATTTTTATTGACAGATTTAGTAAAATAGGCAAAAAAAAATCAGTGATAGGCAAAAGCCCCCCTCTTTTTTCAATTCTTCCACCGGCTAATGTAGGTTTATCGAACTTACCTTTGGGAAAGGGAAGGAAGAGGAACCGGGTGGGATATTGAAGCAGATCTCGGCGGCCAATCTTCGTCTCCTCCTTTTGTCCAATGATTCAAAATAGATGTGATTTAGTAAAAAATAAAAAATAAACACGTGCTCTGCATATGGTATTTTACTGAAGTCTAACGTTTGAAAGTGATGAGTGGTAGATGTCAATAACGAAATGTATAAAAAAGTAGTTTTTTCACAAAATTTTGTAAATAAAGTAATCTCTTGCAAAATGTGAAGTAAGTAAGTAACTAACTAAGTTAGTTTTGGACAAAAAAATCTTTAACATTAACAATAACTATTTTGGCCGCGAATGAGGGGTAAGATCTATGTGCATTGAAAGGTAGTCAATGCGCGTTAGGAGTGTTCACAAATCGGGACACACCAGAACCGGACCGGTTTATACCGGGCCGGGCGTTTCCGTCCCCTTTTCTGATTCACCACCGTTGTAACGTTTTTGACAATATAAGTTAACAATATGATTGGTGGAAGCACGTCACTTAAAACTCAAAAAGGGTCCACACCTAAATACCACTCGCCTTTGTAACGTTTGCATCTCACCCCTACCTTTTTGTAACGCCACCAATGCTCTTCACTTGTACGTTTCATTCACGCGTCTAATTTTATTCATTTTTTTTTAGAGCATGATCAATTTCCCATATGCGAATCAATGTGCTCTTACATCAATTTCTACCGGCGATTATGTTAGAGGACATTGATTTTTCAAATGGGGTTTCATATATATATCAATTTCATGGATTTTAGTGTTAGAAGAAGACTTTTCAGTGCTACATTTGTTTGAACAGCAGTTGAATGTGTAAAGGGATTCAATTTTCTGGGTTTTTGGTTTCTTGATCTGGTCATAACTAACACAAGCACCGACTGAAGTAGATCACAACCTGACAACCACCAGCACCCCGCCGCGCAAGTCCGGCGAGAAGTCACTCCATTAGGCGGCAGCGGCCGGTGCACGCAGGCCTAGGTATGTGCGTATGTTAATCAGATTGAAGATTATCAATTATCAATATATTTTGATTTGCAAGTATAAAGTTCGTTACATGTATGATTTTTACATGTATTTGATGTTGATTTCATGGTGCACACAAGGTGTTTGTTGAAATGACTGAAAGAGTTTAAGCATGTTTTACTCCTGGTTTACTTTCATCTCATCATTTGCTCGATTGAGTAATTGAGCTCACACAAGTGAAGTAATATGCTTATTTTTAATGCTCTTGAAAAGTATGAAATTATTAGTGTTCTTTTCCCCAATGTATTGAATTTTAATGCATTGATCAAAATATACTGGTTCAGTTGCTTGAATTTTCACTTGGGTTTGAATGTTTTGTTGTTAATTGTTAGGTTTTTAATGGGGGAAACCATTGTAAAGAAGAAGAAAGTTGATGGTAGTAAGAGATGGCGATGGGCTGCAATGGTGTGTTTGTTGGCTTTTCTAGTGGCAGTCAATACTAAGAGTAGTTGGAGTTCTTTTGTTGGGCTAAGTAATACTAATCGATGTAAACAAGTATGTACTTCTTCTCTTGTTTATTTTCTTGAATTTTTTTACATTTTATAGTTGATATGATGTTGGTTTTGCTTTAGGTGTCAACTATTAGCTAAATATGATAGTAGTGGCATGTTTTTTATGGTGGGTTTTAATAATTTTGAATATGGTGTCAATTATTAACTAAATGTTCAATCAATCCTTAACTGAGACGATTAAACTTAATAATGCTTGCATACATTCAATTGACGACTACATTAAGTTTTGATAAGTTCATATGAGGGTTGCACAAGTTTATTTCACAACTACTATAAGTTTTATGAGTTCATCTCTGTGTTACACAAGCTTAAGTTATAACCTTAACAAGTTTTGATGTGTTAGACTTAATTTAGTTCAGCTCTAACATTTTTTCGATAAGTAAAGTTCGCTTGAAAATAAATTAGCCAAAGTACTAGAACTAATCATTAGTTTATATAGGAGAAAAAAAGGTGGACTACTGGACGATATTTGGTTGTTATGATTTATGAACCAATTATGGTATCTCCTTTTGTGTAGTTTCTGAAGCTTGTAGGGAATACTTGTAGTTTGTCACTGCTCCACTTAATATGTTGTTTTTATGGTTTCATATGTGGATCAATTTCATCAGAACAGTGGTATTGACTTATCATTGTCTTTTTGCAGGAGTCATGTAAATATACAGGAATGGTGGAGGATTGTTGTTGTGATTATGAGACAGTTAATATCCTTAATGAAGAAGTTTTACATCCATTGTTACAAGAGCTTGTTACAACGCCCTTTTTCAGATACTTCAAGGTATTATTATTTTTTTTTAACTGAATATGAGTAAGGGACTTGTTTTTGTATTATGAAATTGTTTTCCCATTTTCCTTTTTTCTGGTTTGTGTCAGTTATGATCTCTTAATAACCGATGTAGTTTGGGGTGCTATATGGAAAAATTAGTTTGGAATTAATTATGGATGGCATAGAAATACATATTCATCAGTCTTTGTCTTTGCTGGACTTTTTTCCAACAAGTTGGCTAAAATTTTGTAGATATTTTCGTAAATTCTCAATCCATCTGAACTCTCAATTTAGGTTGCTTGAATTCTTCATCTCTAAATTTCACTTAAATGTACCATATAGTACCAGTGTCGAATTCTCAATACTCCGACACAATGGAGTAGGGAGACGTAGCACGTAGGCACTCATTGTGGACTAAAAATGTGGAATATTTTGATCACAAATCAATCTGATTGTGGCACTCCAATTCAGGGCCATGGCCCATGACTAACACAAGTAGCGGCTCATCTTTACTTTCTGATAAATTTAGTTTAGCTTAGCTTAGCTTAGCTCCTGCTGAGTATAGGATCTTGTTCAATTCAGTTTAGTTCAAATTCATTCAGTCCAAAGAACATATCCTAACACAATGTCATAGCGATCCTTTGGCTTGTGGTTTTTAGTTACTATATACTTTTCCTTGGAGTCTCACATTTACAAATTTGCTAATCTCAATTACATTGTGACTATGATAGGTTAAACTGTGGTGTGACTGCCCTTTCTGGCCTGAGGATGGGATGTGTAAATTGCGTGATTGCAGCGTTTGTGAATGTCCAGAAAATGAATTTCCAGAAACTTTTAGAAAGCCATCAAATGTACTCAGGAAAGAAGATTTGATGTGCCAGGAAGGGAAACCAGAAGCTGCAGTTGACCGAACACTAGACAATAAGGTGTTCAGAGGCTGGGCAGAGGTTGATAATCCCTGGACAAATGATGATGAGACTGATAACAGTAAGCTCCTTATTTATTTATTACGCCAAGGTGTTTTATATTTATGTAGTGATTATCTGCTCTTTCTGCCATAGCTCTGCTAAAATGATTGTTGTTAAAGCTTTGTAACAAAACTATATCACTGCTCTTTCTGCCATAGCTCTGCTAAAATGATTGTTGTTAAAGCTTTGTAACAAAACTATATCAGTAGTTAACTGTCACTGTGATTATTTGATTCACAATCATTGATTTTGTGTCCTCTTAATTTTTGAAAATTTACTATTTTGTCGAAATGTTACCATTCTCTGTCGGCTGAGCTACCGGTGTTTGCATGCTTTGCTTTGTTTCAGGTGAAATGACATATGTAAACCTTCAGCTCAATCCCGAACGTTATACAGGTTATACAGGTCCTTCAGCCAGGAGGATATGGGATGCCATATATTCAGAAAATTGCCCAAGATGTAAGTAATTACTTATCTACTTCACTTGCAGGGAATTCTTCACTTTCAAGCACTGTTTGTCTATCGAATGATTTTATTCCATTTTGGGTTCAAAATGAGCCATTTTAACTTGAAGTTTATTCATAGAGTCATCTTCAAATTCTCAAGCTCCTTCCTTATTGTAGCAGCGCTTGCGTATTGCATATATATTGGTTTGTTCATATTAATTAGTCCATTTAACATAGAAAGGACTTTTGATTTTCTTCACTGAAGGAAAGAACCAGCAATGCTTATGTTTCATGTAGCATTTAGTCACAAAATAGTAGATTTTTAATTGAATTAGAAGTTATTTAAGGTTTAATTATATAAGGTCTTTTGATTTCCTTCATTGAAGGAAATCACCAGCAATGGTTATATCTCATGTAGCATTGTCACAAAATAATACGAAGTAGATTTTAATTGAATTAGAAAATTTTCTTGCTCAAATAAGTACGTAATCCCTCCCTATCCAAATGTTCTTTACATTTTACTTTGGCATATTTGCCACTACACATCTTTAACCTTGAATATTTATAATTATGTATTTGTAAAAATTATACAAATTAGATTTTCTTGAAGTAGTTTTTGAGACGAAGCAAACGGGAGTACGAGACCCCACATGACTATATTATTTATGATATATTTAGAAGAATTGAAATGATTTTCACCTCTTATGAATAGCATTAAGATTTCAATTGTAAACAAACTAGAGTATTTCCATGTTTCTGTGTACCTAATTATAAAATTATGGCTTCCCATTGCTAATTGCTAAGGTTTCAGATCCATTTCTAGGGCTTTTATAGTTTTATATAGCTGGAGTCAAGTATTGAATTCTGTGCAAAACTTGGTGTTCCTTGACTTTATAGACAAATTGGTTCATGATCACTCCAGGCATGTGCTTTGTTGTCTTCAGTTGATTGGTGCCAATCTAATTCATTGGTTTAATATCTGGTACCAAAGCAAGAAAACAAATAGAATTCCATTTACAGCTTGTAGACAATGAGTAATCTCATATGAGGAAGGCTTCTCAAAGTTTTGCATGTTCACTTTCTCATGACGTAAGGTGCTGTCAAGACGGGAATAAAATCAGCATCGTCTTTATTCTTATCTTTTTTTTTGTTGTTAATTTTTTAAAAAATGATTTAATATCATTTTGCTATAGCCTTGCTACCCATGATAAATTGACTCTCTATCTGGTCTTATATACTCAAGTTAGTTGCTGAATAGTCTTAAAATGGGTTTGAATTTTGAAGTTGATTTTTATGCAACGCCTAATTAGCCAATTTGGATGAGGTTCATCAAAGCTGCATTAAAGGTGTGTTGAGGCTTTACACTTGGAAATTGATATTGAGACAATTTGGATGAGGTGCATCAAAGGTGCGTTGGGGCTCTACTCTTTTATGTTGCAGTGTCGGAGGCTTGAAACTTCAATGAAGTGCAATGAGGTGTGGCGAAGGCATAGGAATATTACTATCGTAGTATCGTTTTAATGCTCCTTCAGCCTTTTATACATTGTTGGGAATTGACATTTCATGTTAATTACAGTTACGGACTACATTGTATTCTTTCCTAATCTAGAGTGCCCTGCCTTTCTCAGATATTTCTACAGTTTGGGATATATGCTTAGTTTTGTGCTTCTTTATAATTTCCTTTTGTTTGTTGTTTGACTATAATATTACGCCTGCTATATTGTGTGTGTTCTGTTTGGTGGTTCATCGATCACCCACTTTTCTTAATTCGTATGCAGATTCATCTGGAGAGATGTGCCAGGAGAAAAAGGTTCTCTACAAACTGATTTCTGGTCTGCATGCCTCTATATCTGTTCATATAGCAGCAGATTATCTCCTTGATGAAGCCACAAATAAGGTATCAAAATTTCTGCCAACTTGCAAATATTACACTTTTGTACTGTCTACTTGTGAAAATTTGATTATAGGAGAGCAGCATGCCCTGTTTTTCCATGTAGCCCTATCTTAAACTTGGCATCCTACTGTATCTACCGAAAACTTATGGCTTCTCCTATTTATAATGTCCACAATTTACTTCCATAATTCCATGTTGTGTCATTATAAAATTGCAAAGTTCTGTTGTTGTTACTTGTTAGTATACACTCTACACCCATCAAAGAAAGTTGATGTTCCCATGATGGATGTCAAATGTCTTATTGAAATCCTGTTGAAGTTTTGCTGGCTGCTGCTGTACAATTTGTCAAAATTATGACTGACATCATTTTTTTTATTTGTTTTGTTTTCTTCTTCTTCAGTGGGGTCAGAATTTTGACATAATGCATGATCGGGTTTTGAGATATCCAGAACGTGTTAGAAACTTATATTTTACCTTCCTTTTCGTTCTTAGAGCTGTAACAAAGGTAAACTGTAACACTTGAAAACATTTTTTCACAAAGATTTACTCCCTGAGAACAGGTCATTCCTAAAGCACTCTCTCTGAATGCTACAGGCGTCAGACTATTTGGAGCAAGCAGAATATGACACTGGTAATTCTGAAGATGATCTGAAAACTCAGTCCTTGCTGAAGCAGCTGCTGTACAACTCAAAGCTCCGTGCTGCATGTCCTCTTCCTTTCGACGAAGCTAAGTTGTGGCAAGGGCAAAGCGGGCCTGAATTGAAGCAGCAAATTCAAAAGCAGTTTAGAAACATAAGGCATGCCCTGTTAATTCTTTCATTTATCTCATCAATTTTATGTACAGTATGTCAGTATCAGTATGTCTAAAGTTACAGTTTTTGTTGATGAAATTCGACTAACACATGATCATGTTACAGTTCGCTAATGGATTGTGTTGGATGTGAGAAGTGTAGACTATGGGGTAAACTACAAGTTCTTGGTCTTGGCACTGCATTAAAAATCCTCTTTTCAGCTGACGGTGACGATCGCTTACAACCTGTGAGTATTCTGTTGTTGGATTTTATGAGTTAATTGTAGATGGATTCCAGTTAAACGTCATACATAAAAAAATACGTTGAGAGGGGGGGGGGTATTTTGGGCATTTGATGTGAAAAATAGGAGATTTTTTGCCTTTTTTGGAATTCCACTGAAAACAAGATGGTTTTTGGATGAGTTTGGGCGAAGTATATAAGAAGACCATGCAATTTTTTGCATCACATTTTTGTTAATACTGCTCAGGAATAATAGAATGCCTATATCTTCACTGTGACATGAACCCGTATTTGTATTTTTGCATCACATTATTGTAAACATTACTCGATAAAAATGGGACCGCCAACATTTTTCACTGACACGAACCCATCTCTGTATTTTGCAGCTCCAATCTCAAAGGAATGAGGTGATTGCTCTATTAAACCTTCTGCATCGACTTTCAGAGTCTGTTAAATTGGTGCATGAAATGTCACCTTCTGCTGCAAAGATAAGTGGCCAAGTTTCAGGGCTTTCTCCACAAGAAATTGGCAGATTACAGAGAATATGGCAATCAGTGAGGTAGTTATTTGTCTGATTTAAGACTAGATTGTGCTATATAATGCTTTTCATGAAGGCTCCGTTTGGTTGGGTATACATTTTTAATATAAAATGATTTTCATTAAGGCTCCGTTTGGTTGGGTATACATTTTTAATGTAAAATGATTTTCATGGAAAGTAATTTATAATGGAAAACACAATTGTAAATTAAGTTTTCCATTGTTTGGTAACATGTAAGAAAAATGATGGAAAATAAAAGGGAAAGTAAGGAGTTAGTGGGAAGAATGTAAGAAAAAGGAAGGAAAATAGTTTTCCCATCATTTTGAAGGGAATATAGTTTTCCATCCTTGTAAAAGATATTTTATTCCTTGGGTAAATGGTTTTTACACTCCCTTGCAATCCAAACAATGTAAAATTAAAAATAGAGCACGTAAAAAAAAATATATAATTGAAAATAGTTTTCCGGTTAAATGTTTTACACCCTACAAAATGGAATCTAAGTTCACTTGACATAATAGAAATGTTGTTTTTTCAGGTCATGGAAGTCGTCATGATACATACAGACTACAGCTAGAGTACAATTTCAGATGGCGGTTTTCTTCAATAGGCATCGCGGAGGAGAGCTATAGATTTGTTCTTAGTTGTGTACAAACATGAATTATGTAGAGTTTCTCAAAGTTTGTACATTTACATACAAATTTTAGCAAATGTGTACATGTTTGGATAGTCTTTAACATTGGGAATGTCAAATTATTGCTGATGAATATCTAGAGTTCCAACCTATTTCCCTTGTTTCTGGATACTCAAACAGAGTATATTATGTTTTGTTTTATCTTAGGAAAGACATTTTAAGTGGGAGTTTAGTGGTGCATTTAATTACAACCTTTTGCACCTTGTGCAAGAATGGAGTTTTTTTTACCCCATCTCCTATATCTGCTGGGCTATGATGCCAAATAATGAACTTATCATGTAGTCCATATTCCATAATATTAATTTTTATTAAATTTTTAGATTTTTTTTTCTTCTTCTAGCATAAATTTCTTAATCCTTTTTTTTTAAAAAAATCATTTTTATTAGTCTATTAGATATAGCTAAGAATGTAGTCAAGAAAGCAAAGGCATCAGTCTATAACTCATGAATGTGTTAATCTAAGTCTAATAAATGCATTACTATATAAAGGAGAAGAGAGAAAAAGTGAGCAAGAAATAGGCTTAGGTGAGAAAACAAGTTTTGGTGAAAAATGACATTGAACTACAATTGTTGCCTTGTTGGATTAATGTGCAGATGTGTTTGACATGTTTTCTTTTATGTTTACGCTAATCCGATTGACATGTTTTCATTCATGTTTACATTTAACTAGCATGGTGTGTTTTTATTCATATTTACACTTAATTTACATATAATGGTCATGCGATAATGATAAGACTGTGAGAGTATTATTTTTTTCAATTTCATTAAATTGCTACAGGTATATATGAATTCTAATGTACATAATTATGTCTATTTGTATAGTCTAATTAGATATGGCTTGGAATATTATCAAAAAAGTAAATGCATCAGTCTACAACTCATGAATGAGTTTTCTTTGATGTTTAAGCTTAATCTACATATGACAGTCATGCGATAGTGATATAATTGTGGGAGTATTTTTCGATTTCATTAAATTGCAACATTTACATATGAATACTAAGAGAGAGAGAGAAGCTTTAGTAAAAAGATACACTTGTTACTTTGTTGGATTAATTTGCATATGTGCTTGACACATTTTCTTTTATGTTTACGCTAATCTGTTTGACACATATGTATTACGTATTTTCTTTCATGTTTACACTTAATTTACATGTAACGATCACACGATAGTGATAAAATCGTCGGATTTACAAGCATTCGGTGACAAACTGACAGCTAAAGTAACCTATTGTGTCTGTTCCTTCCATTACCTGATTTTCTTTTCTTTCTTTTTTTATTTAAATAGTATAGAATCATAGTCGGAAGCTAAATTGGGTAGATAACTGAAATGTCCATAGAATCTAACATTTACTGACCACATAATCTGAAACTTTGAGTGAAGAATCAAAACCATGTTTATGTACACAAAGAAATCTGTTACATACAAGAACCAACTGAGATGGCAAGCATTCATCTAAAAAAGACACTTTAACAAATTAAGAATTCAAAGAAGGCAATCAGTAGCATTCAAAAGTTCCACCCTCTCTCCTTCTCCTTTTGGCTCTGCTTCTTAGCTTCCCTTGCAGCTGTTCTTCTACCATTTCCCAATAATACCCTTTGTCCCAATCTACCTCGGCTTCCAATTGAGACTCTAAGCTTCTCCATTCCTACATTCACACCTCCTTTCTTATGGTGCGGTTGTAAAGGGGATGATTTCATCTTTTTCTGAAGACTCCGCCTTAGTACACTATTCACCTTTTTAGCCCCACTCTTTGCAGCTATAGGGCTGCATATATCTAGCTCAGGAGAAAACAGCTTCTCTTCTTCATCCCTCTCTTCCTTGCTCTGTTCTAAAGAGGGTGGAAGAGGCAATATCTCTGAAGGATGATGGACCGTTGTAATTGGTGTGCTCGGTAATGGAATTAAACTGTTTCTCCTTGGATTTGATTCTATTGGAATCCTCTGTACTATAGGGCAAAGAGAAGCTCTGCCTGTCTTCTTTGATGGGGGAGGTAGCTCGCCTATCTTGGGATTGTTTTCTTTCTCCGGAAGAAAACATGATGGTGTTTTACGATTGTCGTGATCAGAAACCTGTGGCAGGTTTGCTGTATTTGGAGAGAAGTTGTTGATATCCTTCAATGTTTTAGTTACAAGTGGTAGCCTGTTGGGAGCACTGTTTTGATGATCTTCAAATTGTTGCCTCATTTGTTGTTGTTGCTGCTGCTCTGCTATTTTAGTGCCTACATGTTGCCGTGCCAACTTTCGCTCTACCAAAAGTTGTGCTTCAAGTTCCTTCATCTGGAATATAGCCACTTTCAATGAACACCAAACACTTCAAAAAGCTAAAATCTCCAGAAATGATGACAGATCAGTTTCTGCCACTTTTTTCGCATGAAAACATACCTTCTCTTGCAGGTTCTTATTTTTCTGGTCCTTTTCTTTTACCTTAGTTTCCAAACTGTGAATTTGTTCTTCCATCTTCTTAATTTGTACATCCTTCAACTTTGCTTCTTGTTTAGTTTTCTCAACCTACAACCAGAGAAGAGATTGTTTGAATTAATGGTGATTTAATGAAACAAGAGTTAAATTATGTGGGATCGCTAGTATTACCAATTGCTTGTATCTCAGATATTCAGCGTTGTCCAATTGCTTCTTTGCTGGACCTAACTCAACTCCCTTCACTCGACTAGCAAAGTTCAGAGAGCAAATAGTCTCACTCAAGTCATTTTCATTGGGACTGATCTGCACAAACATGAGTGCCTTCGAGTCTCCTCCTATAGAGTGGTGAAGCAAACTGTTAACCAAATTCTATTTTCTTATTGGAAGGAGTTTACAATTTCTCCAACTTTTCAGGAAAAAGAAATCCTTAAAAAATCTTGATTACCTAAGGAATCCTGAAGAAGATGGGTAAGCTTCGAATTCCTGCAGATTGCAATGAATGTTATCACATACTACCATTTTATATTTCATGCTACCAATTTTATACAATAGTTGAAGATTGACCTGAAAGGTACATGTGAGCTTTTGTTTGCCAGAGCAGATATAACATCCCCAAGAGCCGAAAGAGATCTATTGATATTTTGAGCTTCCTTCAATCGATCACCTTGGGCTTCTGTCTTAGCTATCCTCTCACTACCTGCTAGATCAACTAACCATAGCTTGCTTCTAATGCATTCCCCATTCAGCAAGTTTTCTCCCTTGACCATAACACAATGTATGCTGCATCAAAAGCAAAGAATGAGTCACCAACTGTTTAATAATGTCGAAATCTAAATTGATAATAAAGTAAAAAAAAGTGTACATATTAAGAACTCAAAAAACAAACCAGTGAGACCGGCTACTATGTTCATTTGCATTAGTAGCACCAACTGCCCTTGCATTACTTCCAGTTTGTAGAACTTCCCACACCTCACTGATATTGCTTACATGTGCTTCCACCAATCCAGGAACATAAAGCACTCCTTCATTTGACTGCTTTATTTCCAGCCTAGGAGACCAACAGATATCCACTAGTCAGAATTTATGGCATTAGAGAATGATATCCAACCTTTATCATCAACAAGATACTCAATAAGGCCATATTATTACAAATAAAATTCAACAATCAAGCTGAATTCTAATAGTACAGTACACAACTACACACAATGAAATCCAATAAAGGGAGGTACACAACAGAGTAAAATGGTGTGGTTTTTTTGGTAGCAAAGATCATTGGTGAAATTCATAGAGTAAAATCCTTTAGACTTGGCATGTAGGGCCTTTTATATTTTATGACCACACCATGAAAAAAATTGAAGCAAAGTGTTGTATACTTCTAATGAACTCACGACTTTGCACAAGGTAGGGGCAGTGGCAAGGAGCCATTAGCTGGTTAATGTTGTTCTTGGAAGCTCAAGAATATAGCTAAGTTCTAGAATCTAGATCTAGATAGGATAGAGTAACAAGTCAAATAACATGGAGTGAGAAACTATCTCAAAGGCAAATTCACAACATATATGGTAAGATTTCTGATGAACCATAAATCATGCATGACCAACAATTATTTTCTTAAATCAAAGATCGACTACCTCTTTGAAGCTACATTAGGCTGAGCTCCAGAGGCTAACAAATCTCTTATTTGCTCATTGTAGACTTCCAAGACACTCACACATATTTCATAACGAAATAGCTTCTGCCTCTCGCTGATAATACGGAACAACTCTGCAAGAGTCCTATAGTTGACACCACGAGTTTCATGTGTTCCTTCCATTGTGAATGTTTTCCCAGTTCCAGTCTGCCCATATGCAAAGATACAAACATTGTATCCATCTAAAACTGAAGTTGCAAATGGTGCAGTATCCTCAAATACATCAGCTAAACCAGAAAAGTAGTTAGTAAAAAGTAGGGTAGTAGATTCAACAGGAATTCACACCTAATATGGGAAAAAATAAACTATTGAAGACCAAATACCTTGGTCTGCTTGAGGACTAAAAACAGAATCAAACTTGAACGTCTTCCGCGGATGATTATTTGACCGGATGTTGAGTTCTCCATCTTTAGCAGATTCAAAATCAACGGCTACTCTAGCTCCGGAGGCGATTTCCTCCGAATGCAAAGGCCTACAGCGACAGAAAACACGTATATTACCTGCAACCCAAACACACAGTAGCTTAAGTTTTCCCCAACCACGTGAAAATTTAGAGACCGAGCATTGCTTCTAGAAGTCAACACAATTCCAGACCTTTCAACTCCAATACTTTATTATAAAGCTCTTTTCTTTGCTTTTCCCCTTCACTGATTTTCCTCTTCAGCTCATCATGATCAGAAATTGGTTGAGTTACTGTCAAAAGTAACCACAGTTATTAGGCTCAAAATTAGGGAAAGAAGAAAATAACACATTATTGTAAGTCTGCAGTAGTGCAGAGTATTAATTTGTTACCAGATACTTGTATAATAGATCTCAATTCATCTAACTCTCCAAGGCAATCCTTGTACTTCAATGCCTCCTCTGATAGTTTGATTTGGTCCAATTTCAAAATCTAAAACACAGGGCACACATACATTAAGATTTCAATAAATGACAGTAGAAACTGGGTCCAGAAAATTAGTATCAGTACCTTCAATTTTCTCTTTAAGCCACTCAAGGAGGAGAGCCATTTACCCTTTTCTTTGACTTGGCCCTCAACCGCAAATGCTGAAGTATGATGAATGCCCATCAGCATGTAAACAAGTGAATTACAGAAATTAACATATTGAACATTCAATTACCTAAAGAACCAACATGCATCGACTTGCGCATTAGTTCACTTTGTAGTTCATGCAAGGATTTCAAGGCTTGTTGGCATTCATTACTCTTGACCTCATTCTCTTTCTTCAACTGTTCTATAGCTTTCTTTGCTTCAAGTAGTTCCTGCTTTTGATAATCATACCCTCCTTGCAAATTCTTCAAATCTCCAGTTCCCTCAGACCCATCTGTATCCTGTACAAAATCAAACATGTCAAATCGCAGAAAAGACAAATGTTACAGCACATTCAAGTACACAACTAATACAGTATTCTATATGAGTTAATCAATTACTTCAGATGTATGCCAAAATGACGAAAATTTTGAAGATTCATGACTATCCCGAGAAGCTTCGGCTTCAACTCCATTGATGCCTTCTTCTAGTGACATCACAACAGAGGAATCCCTCTCTTTCTCCTCAGAATTCAGCTTGGGAACATCAGGTGAACCAGTGCAAACAACTAAATCAGGTGAGGTTAATGAAAACCCCAACATCGACTGACCTGCCATTACCATCCAAAATCAAAAATCTGCAGCAAATCTGATGTCTTTGATACATTGTAGACAAACAATGATATTTTTTCAGTTTTGAACTTTACCGTTGCTTGTATCGCTCTTAATCAGGTCAGTGAATCGCTGGGGACTAATAATTTCTAAGCTTTGGTGCAATACACTAGCTCCTAAGACATGAAAATCACGTAAAAACTCAGTCAGGCAAATAATCAAACACATGGTAGGCACAGTACACTGCAACTTAGAATAAAGCATGGAGTATATAATAACTGAGAATCAAATTATGCTCATAGTAAAGTTACCTTGTGATGCACCCATTTCTAGTGATTGAGAATTAGGATTAATCACAGAAAGATCTACAAAAAAAAAAAAAAGCAAAAAAGAGGAACCCAATAGTGAGGATTCAGCAGAATTAAGTAGGGTTTAACATTAGGTAACAAATCAAAGAGAATTGGGCATTTCCAACGTTTCAAAATTGGGGTAAACAAATAAATTATCTAGCAAAGAAAACAAAATGGGATAAATCAAAATTTAAAAATCAATAGAACATAGGGTTTAAGTGGGGGAAAAATAGAATACCATCAGAAAAGGTTTGTTGTTGACGAGAAACATCAGTGAGAAGAAGAGGATCATGCCATTGTTTGTGTTCCTCCATTGTTGTTCAAACTTGAAAAAAGATGATGGAAGTTAGGTTAGTTGATTTTGAATCCAACAAAAGAGGAAAAGTGAAAAGGGGTTTTGATTGAATTTGAGAAAGAACAAAAAAGGTAAGTTTTGATGAAAATCTTGCAGTGATTGATTATTACTTTCGCTAAAGGAGAAGAATTGAATTGGTTGTTTTGTTAAATATAAACATGACCGTTGAAATGAGAGGTTTCAAAATTCAAACGTTTATTACCGGGTTTTGAATTGGGGTTTGATAAACAATAAAAACGGATCCAAAAAACTTGTCCCAAAAGCCAAAACCTCTAAGCCCGCAACCCACCCGTGAAAATGTCGGATCCAAATCTTTTATCTCAAAAATTAGTCCACAAGGCATATGAGTATCTCGTAAATATATGTTCATTTGGTTTAATTTTAAAATTTTGATGTTCATTAAACCTTACACTAATATTCATTCAAATTGTATCAATGTACGTAAATGTGTACCAAACTACCAATAGAATGGTGTGTACTTTCTAATTTATACTCAAAACTGTGTATATTAGTGTGTCATAGATTTTTATTGGTTAATTTTAGCTTTAATTTACAAAAATAGTGGGTCATAGTGAGTACACTACCGGGTACTTACGGCCCGTTTTTGGTAGCCAGTCATAAATGGAGGTAATGAGAATGAATTTATAACTAAATTTGAAAGAAAAATCAAAATTCATTCCCATAGTGATGCTAACTTTACTCCAATTTATCTAATTTTGTTCACAAATATCCATTCCCATCTAATACCTGCCATCCACATGGTAATGGATGATAATGAAAAATAAGAAGAAATTTCAAGTTTGGGAATAAAGTAAATGTTTTCCATGGGGATTATGAAATTTTTCCTTAACAAATTACACTTTAAATCCATTACCATTACCACAATTTATTACCAACAACCAAATGGACCATTAGTGTCAAATCTGCTAATGAGTACCTAGAGGAAGATATACTTTATGCAAATGTAACCTACAAAAAGCAAGAGAAAGATAAAGTGCTCAAATTGTTTGAGAAGGAAACATGTATGTTATTAAGTTCAACAATGTTATGCGCTACGCTATTCCTTTGACATGGGTCAGTCAGCTTTCCTTTCCTTAAAGAAAATAAAGGAATGTAATCTATCATCCTAGATATCCATGTGCTACAGACCTACAATGTCTTATACAAATTGTTATACCTTAGGAGCAACTGAGCAAGTGGCTAAAATAAACAAAAAGTTTGATTGTACAGTGAAAATTCACTCCATGTGTTGTGTATTTTTTGAACATAGAAAACCTTTCTTAATCTCTTGAGGTGCATTTGTCATGCCATATTCTCTTGAGGTGTATGTTAATCTAAGCTGAATTGAACCGAACTAAATTAAGTTAAACCCTAGACTCAACATGAGCTGAGCTGAACTTAATTTGTCTGATTTAAACTGAATTGAAATTTCAAAAATTAAGTCCAAAAAAAATGGGTTAAAATATTTAACTACAAAGTATTGGATGGAGGAAATATAAAGTGCGAAATACAATTCGAACATCAGATCAAATATTGAATCAGGCAATATTTCACCTTCTTTCCTTTAGACATTGAAGATCATTTCATTTCCTTTACAAGGTGGTACTGTATTATTATAGCTGTTACAAAATGCCGTCAGAAAAAAAAGAATATGGAGGTATTTTGAAGACTACATTAGAGGAAGAAAAAAAAAACATATTGGATCTGATTCACATGTATCACTATGTACAGCATAATCTCATACAGTAACAAGCCAACCGGGGTCGTCGCAGTCGCACTTCCACAGAGGATCGGACGCTCCAAACAAGTCAATTATTGCCAATCAAAACTCGCCCGAATAACAAAAAATTCAAATATGCATGACTGCTGAGATGGAATGATTGGCCGGTATATTGTAACACGAACACTATGTTCAATCACGCGATCATCGAGCAACACCGGCTCCTTCCAGTGCTGCTGCTACTTGAGCGGACGCCTCCTCGAGAGTACGTTTCTTTTGGAGCGAGTTGAATGCCTGTAGTGTATCGCCTACCTGAAAATCATCGTAATCCTCTAATCCAATTCCACATTCGAGTCCCGTGTTGACCTGAAAAGAGGTGCATTGTCAACTTTGATTAGGGCTCCATTGAGGGAATGGAAGGAAAATAGTTTCAAGGAAAATGAAAGGGAAAGTAAGGAGATATTGGGAGGAGTATAGAAGGGAGGGAAGAAAAGTTTTCCCTTTACTTCGGAGGGAAAATGGTTTACACATTTAGACAATGTCAGTAATGTCACATAGTTCCTTTTTATTTTTGAGAGAATGTTACATAGTTCCCTAAGTGCCTTCGAATTGTTATTTGAAAAAAGTGAGCTATGGTCAGTTATGAGATATTTTTGGCCTATTTTGATTTTTGAGCGAACCGCGAATTATAGAAGCGAACTAAAAGCCAGATTATGTAGCACTGCTTTTAGAACTGGAGGGAATGTTCATTTGAATAAGTTGGTGTATACAAGTTAAGTTATTGGCAGGGATAAATAAGACAGAAAACTTTGAACACTCCAGCCTCCAGTCATACCATCATCAGATATAAACTAAGATAAAACATATGAAAAGTAATTAGGTAAATTGAAAATATTTATCACTGAAAAGTTTACTAATATGAAAAGTTATTAGGGAATGGTTTTTGAAAAGGTGATCAGATTTTTTCACTAGACATCAAGATCTAAGGAAAATGACAAACCCCCACTCAAGCACTCATTATTATAACAGCATCAATATTCTTAAAATGATAGATAACTGTTAGAAATATACCTCGTCTACAGTTTCCTTCACTCGACGCAAAGAATCAAGGGCTCCAACATGCACTGTTTTTCCCTTTCGTAAAACTCGAATCCCACACCCTTTAGTAATTTTTCCCTCTGTCACCATGCATCCAGCAACCCGACCACTCCCACTGCTGAATGTGGCCCGAACTTCTGCTGCACCAATTACAACTTGCTCCTACATACATTCAAAGATACTCAGAACAATTGAGCGCTGATTTTTTTTTTAAAAGAATACACATTTAGGGAAAACCAAATACAGCATAAAAGTACATGAGTAAAGCTATGCTACATAAGATTCCAGCAAATATCCTTTCAATGCAGCTTAATAACATTTCTTCTTGACAACATGATTTTATTATGAATAGACTTCATTCTCCGCATATTTCATTGCCTTTAGCTCAGCAAGTCCAAGAATAACCGAAAATTTTAGATACTGAGTTAGATCTTGCAAAACTCAAATAAAAAAAGAGCAAAGCAGGAAAATCTGTTTGAGTCAGATGCATGTGTAATGCAAGACAAGAGCAGAAGAGCCCATTAAAATTACCTCAACAGTTTCTAGCAAACCTTCCATTGCACTCCGCATGTCATCGATTAGATCATAAATGACTTTGTATAGCCGAATTTCAACACCTTTGTTATCTGCATATTTTTCCACAGAACCTGGTGCTTTTACATTGAACCCCAAGATAACGGCCTTACTAGCTACTGCAAGATCTACATCACTTGTACTAATATCTCCTGTTGCTTGTAAGAGAAACTTCAAAGACACACTTTCTTGAGGAAGTACTTCCAGAGCCTGTTTTACTGCTTCAATTGTCCCCTGCAATTGAATTTGCATAACACTAAATGGATCAGAGAAACCTAGCTCACCAATTAAATGAAAGCAGAAAAACAACCAGCAGAGCTTTGATTACATAACAAAGGGCCAAAAAAGGGACAAATGAGCCTGGTACAGTAAAATCACACTAATGGCTCTTCATTCTAAAAAAGCATCAACTAATTAATTTGTCAAATCATCAAATAAATTAACATGAAAGTGAAATTTTTACTGCAGTTAGAAATTTACAAGGCATTTTTCTTGTAAAACCTGTTGGCGTCATTTGGTAATAAATTAATAATCGATTTCTACTATTAACCAATGGGCTACAAAAAAAAGAAAAGAAAGGATTAAATTCAATATATCTCTTCTTCGAAATTTTAGAACAAAGATGTTTTTGGAACACCTATACTATGGAAAGCTTTCCATCACTAAAATATCTAAATCTGTCAGTTCATTTGAGTACATCTTCAATATAGACTTGTACAGATAATGAAAGCTACTTCTAAGCGTTAAAAAAAGGGTAGTACAGCAGCTGCTTGCAATAGCAATGAAACAAAAAAAAAAAAAATCTCTTCCAATTACACTTAGCTTTCCCCATGTTAAAATAAGAGTTCCTCAACAATGAATTTGAGCCAAAGAATATTAGATTTATATAACAAAATTTTATATACTTGGACATCCAGAAAACTCCAAGATGCTGGTTTACCCAAGAAGAGGGTCACTGCTCCTAAGGTGCTTCAAGAAGCTATGAAATGCATCTTCATGTCTTCTTTATTTATTATCTAAAAAATGTAAATAAATTTGATGCACAAATGGTAGTTTATTTTTTAAGATACCATTAGGCATTATAATGAGGTATCCACAGCAGATGCAAATCAAGGAATGTTCAAGGGTAAGAGAGAAAATTGAGGGGAAGGTGTTGGGCTGAGAAAGGCAAAGAAAAGGAGAAAGTTAAAAGACGGTTTAGGCTCTATACTTTTGGTCTGAATTAATTTGAACCGAATTGAACTTAACTCAAATGAATTGAACTAAATCCTAGACTAAGGATGAGAAGAGCTTAATTGAATTGAATTTGTCTGGAGTGAACTGAAATTTCAGAAATTATGCCCAAAAGAACAAGGCCTTAATTTCTTGAAAAAAAAAGCATAAACATATTCAGAGATCATTTTAGCTCGGGTCTCGACAGAGTTGGACTTGCATTTTAAAATGAAACTATGAGCTGTTTGTCAAATATTCTATAAAAAGAAGTTGAATGTATATATCCACATCAACACAGAATAAAGGCTACAACTCAGCTATAACAAGGAAAAATTGGAATCAGTTCATTGCTTCATCAGACTTTTCTTTAAATTAAAAAACTGAACTTTCTGGAAAATATTTCCACTCCTACCTGGAAAAGAAGGGAAGCTTGATTCATAGAAGTTAGTGCAAATGAAAGGAATATTAGAACAGTTCCGTTTTTATCTTATTAGAACAAGGTATGAGGTATGAACATTCCATTCAATGCCTAGATTTCTACAATCCACAATTACTCAAACTTATGCCTATATTTTTTTTAACATTCACTGTGCAAAATGAGAAGGTATAAGTATATCATGATGTGTGGATTTTTGAACCTACAACTTTTTTCAAATTTTTCTCCGCCATAAGCCCTCAATTTTGTGGGAAACCTTACGTTGTGCAATTTAATCTACACGTGGCCAAAAAAATCCTAAAAAACTAGCAACTAAAAAATATATATACTGTGGGCCCCTGAGGTTTTGAAACGTACACCAAGTACCTTGAAATTTTGAAAATGCACAAAATACACCTATCCTTTTGTATATTGTATCATGTAATATTCTTTTATTTAGAGGAAATGACTGAGTTATATAAGACAAAAGTGAAAATAAACAATAGATTATTGTCGTGTTTATATATATATAAATATAGCTAAAAGCATAAGAGATTCAACACCTAGATGAGTCTAAAAACTAGCCTATACGGAGGATGATACATCATGTGAAATATTAGGAATATCTTGTGCATTTTCAATACTACAAGTGTACCTGGTGTATTTTTTTAAAACTTTAGGGGTACACCAATACTCTTTTCTTTTAAAAAAAAAGGGAAAAACGGAGGGATATAAAAATACAAGGCCAATGCCTTTAATGATAAATCCTATCACTTACTGTACACCCCTCATGCAACGCACCATGTAATGAAGATCAATGACAAATACCTCACGAAGCAAACTAGTAGACTTGAATAACTACTAAATTTCCCAACTTCTTCAAAACCCAACTGCTTTCTATTGAATAAGTGTTCACTTTCTCAAACTAACTTTTAGAGCATGATATTATAACAATCCAAAACTTTGATTAGGGAAATGACAATACATTAGTTGGTTTTTTTCATGCCAATTGTTTTTCCAAGAGGTCTTGAAAAAAAGGTGGATATAAGCAGCACTAAATGTTATAATGAAAGTATATAGACAGGAGCAGTAAAAAGACAAGCATGTACTCCATATTTGAGTACCCATATACTTGAAAAGGCAGAACACTCAGGCCATGTAAGAACACAGGATTATGTAAGTAGGACTAAGTACCACACTGATAATCCCAAATAAATTACCCCAAAAGAAGATAGCATTCAATGACAGTAAAAGTCATAATAAAGAAAAAAAAATAAAAAGAAAACACATCAATAAATAACTAAAAACCCTTGTGATAAACTGAAAACCTCAACCAGCAATGCCACTAAAAAGTATGACACATATCATTGAAAATTGCTCCACAAGCAAATCAATAACACCTTACCTGAAGATCAACCTTCAAAATTATATTTAGTTGGTGCAAGTCCAAGCCAGCCATCTTTCCAGATGAAACTGCTGAAGCCAAAGATGACAGTGTAACCTTACCATCTCCAGCCTTAGCAGCTATGCGCTCATCTCGTAAAGATTCCGCACGAGTCTCTGCCTTCTCACGAGCTATATCAAGGGAATCCACTACCTCAAACTCATCACCAGCACAGGGAACATTATTCAATCCAATGACCTGAAAGCATATGTTCTAGAAGATAAGAAAACCACATCTAGATGTATCACATTAAAACAACAAGGTTCAAAAAGGCTTAGCAATAATCTTATAAATTCATGTTTATTAAAAAAATGTGAATTTGAATAATCGTTCACAATTGCACATAGAATTTATGTTGGGAAGCACGATCAAAAGTCGAAACAGTTACAAGTTACCACCGGCAGCCAAATAGTCAATATACACCTTCAGGAGAAAACTGCAGTCTTCTACAATATTCAGAGGTGACTGGCTGTACAGCCTCTACATCTAACAAGGGTAAGAAAAACAAACCTGCACTGGAACAGATGGACCAGCTTCATCAACACGATTCCCTGCATGATCAAATAAGGCTCGCACCTTCAAGCAAAAAATTTAAGTCAGTAGCAAATAGATTTAGTTTAACAGAAATTCTCTAAGAGCGAAAAAGCATAGCCATTGTTACCAACCTTCCCAAATGCTTCCCCACAAACTACTGTGTCCCCTTTTCTGAGGGTTCCATTTTGTACAATAAAAGTAGTAACAGGTCCTTTTGATTTATGAAGACCAGCCTCGATTACAATGCCCTTTGCACTCCTTTGAGGATTCGCCTTTAGCTCTTGCAACTACAAATAAGAAAAAGGGAACATAGGATAGAGGAAAATAATAAGCAAAGGAAGTATGAAATGATACAATGTAGAATGTCTGCATCGCTGTATGAAACTATGTAATGCAATTGCATTTTAAAAAACCCGAATACTAAGAAACTAGCAAGAAATTAGCATGAGGTCCTTATGAAGATGTTTCGGAAATTACCCAATTAAGGGTGAAAGCCAATATCTAGGAATTATGTAAGAAGAGGGGCCCGTCTATCTCCAAATTGCATATACAAAACATGAATAAAGAACAACGATGAAAAAGAACCTGAGAGAGGCAATTTCATTGACTCCTAAATAATTTATCAAACACAACAGTTGGTGATAACCCTCGAAAATTAATTAGAACTAGGCTTACAAGTTTACAACACTATTGCAAGGCTAAAATAGGTAAAGACTAACTACAAAGAAATTGACGAAATCACGGCTTCTGCTAAGGATGTATATTAGCAAATGTTAGCTTAGCATGCACGGCCTCGGACTAGAACCCCTTGTTCTCAAAAATTGATACTTGAAAGGAAGCAAAAAAACAAAACGAATAAGCCAAAAACAAAGAGTCCACCAGCAATATCCATTAATGGATTCACAAAATTAAATAATATCCAGAGGTGGCATCTAAAACAACCACAGTAACCTATTCTTACCTCTGCAACAAGCATGACTGTCTCCAGTAATTCATCCACATTTTCACCTTTAAGTGCACTGATCTGTCATATACATACAAAAGGATTAGCATTCAATTACAACCCCCCCCCCCGGTCTCTTCTCCCACAGAAAAGGGATCAAAAATCAAAATGTAGAAATTGAAACTACCAGAAAGACCTACAAAAAGAAATCAAAACACCCCAAAAAAGATCATAATGTACCTTCACCATAGGAATATCCCCTCCCCAGTCCTCTGCCATGAGACCAATTGATGAAAGCTCTTGCATTACTCGATCTGGGTTAGCCCCATCCTTGTCAATCTGTAACAAACACGGAACAAATACTAAGACAAACTAAATAAAATTTCATAATCAAGCACAAAAATGCAAGCACAAGTAGTCAACCAAATCATATCAAGGCAAGCCTCATCCCAACTGAATGACGATTGTCGATTCCTAACTTACAAGATAGTGTCCACAATCCATCATTCCATCCATATGATGTCCAACAAACTTTTGGATTTTTACATTTAATAGCTACCAAAGGAAACCTTCTTTTTCACATCACATCCTAAGTGTTACAAGGTTACCTTATTAATTGCAATCACAATAGGTACACCGGCTGCTTTTGCATGTGCAATGGCCTCGTTTGTTTGAGGTCGGATCCCATCATCAGCAGCTACAACTATAACAGCAATATCCGTCACTCTTGCTCCACGAGCCCTCATTGCCCCAAAGGCCTACAGAACACAAATTTAAAATGGAAGAAACAACCATTTCTTGAGGTACACATTTTATATGAGATGATTTCGGAAATTCTTAATTTCTTACAAACAGCATTTAAGAAATGAAGTGTTTCAGCAAGAACATGTATGTGGGGGCATCAAATTCCAAAATGACATTTGAATTTCAGCATTTACCTCATGACCAGGAGTATCGAGAAAGACACAAGGTAGCAGCTTGCCATCAACCGGCACTTCTACTTTATAAGCTCCAATCCCTTGTGTGATCCCTCCTGCTTCAGATGCAGCAACCTGCAGAATAAAGTGAATTCTATGTTAAAACGATATCCCTGACTTCCAGTAGTTCTGCAACTCTAAAACAAGGAATATTAAAGGGATTCAGCATATAACTATTCCTAAAATTATTATACCTTCAGCAATCTTATCATAAATTCCACTGGGAGAATGGATATATAGTTATAATCAGGTATTCAGGTGAAGCACTACATACTTACATAATAGAGACCTCTCAAGACTGGGTTGATCAAATTTGCATACTCAGAACACTGAATGCATAAACTTACTTAATAATGGTTGTTATAGGAAATGTAGCATACCAACAAACAGAAACAATACTTAAGTGCAGCTAAGGTTATGCAACATTGCAACCACAACAAAGAACAAAGCAAATTGCTCAAAATCATACTTAGGTACAGGTACAGCTAAATTTATCCAACCAAAACGAGAAATGAAGTAGATTGCTCGTCGGCTAAGAAGTAGGAGTTTATAATAAATTTCTTCTTTAGGGATACAAGGAACATAAAATAAAGCAACAAAGAATGAAATTGAAACCTAGTCACAAAAAGACCAACAAGATGATAAGGTTAAACATTTACCTTGCTTTTTCGTATATAATCCAGAAGAGTTGTCTGCCAATATAGAACAACCATGTTAGAAAAGCTTTTTGTAGGAAATCAACCATTTTAATTATGAATAGTCCAGAAATAGATTGCCACTTACTCACCTTTCCATGATCAACATGACCCATGATGGTAAGCACAGGGGGCTTTTCTTCAAAGTTGTCAAGGTCTTCGTCATCAAAAATTTCCTTCTTTCGAGCCATATTTCCCAACTCATCAGAAACTGTATCCAGCACCTCCACTTCATACATTTCACATATCATCTTTACCATCGCCTTGTCCAGAGTTTGCACCCCATCAGGTTTAATCCCCTTAGAATATAGATAACCAAGGATTTCACCTTCACTAGTAGCCAAATTATATGCTAATTCTTCTGTTGACATACCCTTCTCTCCGACCTCTAAGATTTCCACTTTGACAGGAGCTGCATCCCTGGCTGCTTGGCGCCTGGCAGCCTTGCGGCTGGCCTTATTCCATTTCCTCCCTTTTCGAGCTGCTGCACCAGGAAGGGATACACCAAGTTCTGAACTTTCTTCATGCATGTCATCATCGTTAACCTTACGCCTCTTTTGTCCACCAGCAGCAATACCCTTCTTTTTGTAATCATCTTTGAACTTTCCATAAGGTAGTTTTGCAGGTCTTGGTGGAGCAGTCACTGCTTGAGCAGCCACTGGATCAGCTGCTGTTTTCTTTGAGGCAAATTTGTCAACTAGAATAGGTCCCTTCTCTTTTTTTTTTACGGCCTGGTCCTTCCCACCAGCGGTCGAAGAAATTCCAACATCCTTCAAAATCGGCTTTTTCGGCATTGGTGGAGGAGCCACAGAAGGCCTTGCCTGCAACTTAACTTCAGGCTTCTGCACTGATACTGGAGGTTTTACACTATCTGTTGATTGGCTATCTAAATTTTCTTCTCCCTTTGTCCCGGTTTCCACCTTTTCAATCTTAGGAGACTCCGGTACTACTTTTTGCACCCTGGAAACAGGATTCCCTTTTCGCCAAACACTCTTTCCAGCACTAGGTTTCCCTTTTGGTGAATTATTTACAGGTCTACCATTTGCTGAAGAAGTACTTACACTGGGAGATGGTCTATTTACAGGTTTACTCTCATTTTTACTCAATTCTTGTGAACTTCCAGATTCTAGTCTCTCAACCTTCTCTAATACCTCATCTAATGATTCAATAACCTTCTTCCTCTCCTCCACAATATCTAATGTCCCGTTATTCGAGTTTGCATCCGGTTTCAATGCTTCCCCAGACACCGAATTTTCCCCATTTTTTCGACTCCCATCAGACCCGGTTTTTAACACCGGTTTAGGCGACGGTTTCAGGATAAGACCCTCATCTTTACTCCCTTTATATGCATTTTCAAGAGACACTGCATTTCCTTGCTCAGAAATGTAATCAGTGCTAACAGAGAGCCTACAAACGGACACATACCGCCATCTCCTCCCCCCTCCGAAATGACGAAAATTGCAACTACAAATTCTTCTAGGGTATGAATCCCTCTTAACTAAAGCAAAGGATACCTCCATATTCCCTGAACAAGTTGCTACAGAGCTTCCCAAACTCACAAGGGAAGCCATTGTTGCCATAATTTAATCACTATTGATGATTAAAGATTTCTATAATCAGCATATGAACACTATCCAAGTGTAGAATTATAACCCAAAAGTCCAAAACCCAAATTCTGCTAAACCCAACTAAAAACTACCAAACAAAAGTGGCATTCATCTTTCGATTTTATCTCTAATAAACAATAATCCCAACTCCTAAACTAGCATGTATTCAATGGAAAAAAATACAATTAAATGTGCAAATTGAAGCATGCATAAACTTGAAAAACCCCAGAAAGAAAAAAAAGTAAGAATTCTGAATTGAGATATTGCGATAATTTATAAGTAATAGTAGGATAATACTTGGTACTAGCAAAAAAAATCGTACCTTAGATAAGAAAATAAAGCCAGAATGAAAGCAGCAAAATTGTGAGGTCACAAAAATAAGGAGAAGAAGAAATAGTCGATTTTGTAACGAAGGTGAGGTACTGAGGAGAGTTGAGAGGCATTGGCTAACTAAAGTTCTACCAAAGCTTGTGTGGCTATTTCTCTACCTATCAAATTATATTTTGCTGATAAGGTTTTTATTTTTATCCTCCACTTCTTATGTGTTTCTCTCTAATTAATGGGCAAAAGGCTAACTAACGTCTCTAATGGCCCGTTCGGTTTTGCTGTGATTTTCTATTTTTTGTTTTTTTTTTTTTTTCTTAAAAGTCATGTAAAATATAACCTATAAAAGATCAAAAATTACTTACACTTATTGGAAAGATAATAATTTTAAAAACTGCAAAACAAAAAAAATACCGAATGGACTACAAAGTCAAATGAATTACAATAAGTTAGTGAGGAGCCGAGATATAATTTGGGCCTTCACCCCTCTAGTTATATCAAACCCGAGCCTGTTGAACATGTGAACAGCAGTGTGAACTCCTATATTTTGAGTCCTAGCGAACATTTGTACCCGCTTGAGCAACGACACAACCCCTTCTCTAGTTCCGCTAACAAAGAACAAGAGAAATGGAGAAAATCATACCCAATTGCCCTGCAACGATCCTCATACTTGTCTCGTTTCCGCTGAGTTGCAATCGTCACAACCAGACTAGACACAAAGTCAGCTAACCTGGATTGTGTCAAAAGAGAAGACCTTGTCAAGTCAACACAAACATCCAAACCTTTGTCCCAAGAATAAAGAAGCACATATGCAAATCAAAGAGCCCCGTCGTTCCCCAATCAACCTAACATCAACCTCCTTCCGAGCGGAAATCTTAAACCGATAACAAATATCAATAAGGGTATCAGGAACAACATTATGTCGATGTCATAACCCCTGCCCCTGGTAGCTAGAGGTGGCAAATGGATCGTTTGAGTCGGGTTCGGGTCAGGTTGGTTTGAGTCAGTCTTCATTGCGGATTGGTACACGTCGGGTGCATTGGAAACGTGTTCGGGTGTATTTCGGTGTGATATATTCCGGTCGGTTATGAAATACATTGGGTTATGCTTAGGACGGATCTATTTCAGGTGTCTATTATATTATTGGTTTATAAATTTTAACACTAAATAAAATTCAAAAACAAGAAAAAAACAGTTACATTCTGTTTTGGGTATTGACATAGTTATGTTATTCACATAAAAAAAAAAAAGAAAGACATAGCTATGTTATTTCACAGCCAAAAAATAGACGTAGTTATATCACTCCTTGGTATAAGGGTTGTTATATCGAAAATATTCGATCCGACCTGAGATTTTCCAAAATTATTATTTTTGTATATTTTTTAACATATTTTTTCGGATATCTGATCCGAAAAATACAAAAAATTGAGTATCCAGTCAAAAAACCCGATTATCGGCTCAAAGTATCTGATAAAAATTCGGATATTTGTAATATCCAAAAACACGATTTTTTCCCCGAAATTATGGACATCCGAACCAGACTTCCGGATTCGATCCGAAATGCCATTAATTTCGGATATCCAAAATATTTTTTTAACATAAAAGTTATCCAACTTTTTTGGATAGGATTGTTCGGATTGCGGATCGAATCTTTTTTAACAACCCTACTTAGTATTTCGTAGAATACTTTTGTACAATGCACATTGACATAAAACATTACATAGTCTGCAGAATTGCTCAGTTTTGTTATAGTTAAAACATTACAGTGAAAACCAAAACCAAACATTGACCGGAAACCAAAACCGAAAGTTAAAACATATTGCACAGTTTTGTTATAGTTAAAAATTAGATTACCCTGTACGATGCACGATGCATTTAGTTTTTTTTGTTTTACAAGGATTTATTTAGTTTGTTCTTATAAAAAAGTGTCATTTATTACTTTTATGGAAAAAGTGTAGTCATATTCTCATTAAATGCATGCTTACTTTTTTTTCTTTTCTTTTTTTTTTTTGGATTGAACACTTAAAATTCATTCCCCAACACCCGATACGATGTGGTGTGATGTTTGTTATACACTCTAACTTGGCCCTTTTTCAAAACACATTATACATATAATAATGGTTCGTTTACTTTAGCTGAATACAACTGTACTGAACTTAAATAAACTTAACTTAACTTAAATGAATTGAACTGAATTGAACTTAATACAACTGAAAGTAATATTTTATATAAGATAAGGAAATTGAGAGCTGAACAGAATTGAACAGAATTTAAACTGAACTAAACAAGCCACAAATAGTATATGTGTGTTCGTTTGCGAATATTGTAATTGTGATTGGATTGCGCATACTATTAGTATGTTGTTTTCCTGATGAGTAGTTCATCATCCATTGCTTTTTTCATTGCCAAAACATTGAATTTTTGTATGGCAATCCCTTGGTAAAACAAATCCCCAAGTAGAAAAAGTTTGATAGTAAGGGTTGCTAAGTTGGTTTGAGACCAAAAAGAGCTTTGCATAGATGGGGCTAATGTACTAGGAAGGATGGTTAAATTTTAACAGCCGTTTGATAACCTGTCATAAATGAAGGTAACGTGAATGAATTTATAACTAAATTTGGAAGGAAAATCAAAATTCATTTCCATAGTGGTGCTAGTTTAACTCCAATTTAACTAATTTTCTTCAGAAATATACATTCACATCTAATACCACCCTTCCACATGGTATTGAAAAATAAGAAGAAATTTTAAGTTTGGGACTGAAGAATATTATATGTTTTACATCGGGATTATAAAGTTTTTCCTTAACAAATTACACTTTAAATCCATTACTATTACTACAATTTATTACCAACAACCAAACGGACAGTAAATGAGTCTCATTTTTTATTAATCGTTTTCCTTCACTTGCTTTACTCCACTCATTTTCAAACGGGCAGTAAATTGTCGACATACGCATCTGTAAGGTAAGAATAAAGAAATTAAACCTTGTAAATGCGTGCATGCACATAAGGAATCGACCTCACGATTTCAAAATCATGATTGAGGCGGGATAATGGATGGGATCCGCTTCTTCTCTTTAGAGTGCATGTCCTGTATTATGTTAAATTTCATCAGTAAATGTACAAAATCACGCACCCTCTCCACCTAAAAAAAAACAAAGAGAAAGAAAGAGAAAATCAAATTATTATTATTATTGAAGGTACATACCTACCCCAGCTAGTGGGAGGATCTAGGATACATAAATATTTTAATTAGATAGTCGTACACGTATCAGATACTGATACGATACCGATATTTCACAGATACTTACTCGATACTTCACTCAAAATTTTAATTACATTTTTAAAAAAAAATATTTTACCTTATTTTAGTCATTTTTTCCGTCTTTTTATTATTATTTGAAAAGGGTTTTATCATTTTACTTAATTATTTGTGTTTTTATATATATAATTCCAAATTACATACATTGAATATTTTCATAAAATATCATTTAAATATATATAATGTATTATGTATTATTATATTCTTATTTGTATCATTAATTTTAAAATTAAGCTAGGTGATGTATTGCGTACCCGTTTAGTACCCGTTCTCGAGCCCGTACTCATATCATGCATGCATGCAACTTGAGAAATTATTAGTACATAGGATCCTCTCTGTTTCCTATATCCTCCATTTCATATCCTAAGATTTTGACACCTAATTTAGCTTAAATATAAAAATTCCAAAATTCTCCCTATTTCCCCGGCCCCCTTCATGCATCCCCAACCATTAGATTAGAAAATGAAATCTCCGATCCATTTCCCCTAAAAAATAATGGAGATGATCCCGGCCGATTCGTCACCTACATGATGAACTTTTTTTGTCTTTTTCCAAAGAGAAATAATAAATAATATTTGTATATATACATATATACCAGACTAGATATGCACCAATAATATCTCATGCAACGTAGCTAGTTTAGGATAGGACTAGCTTAATTAGGAAATGTGTGGGTAGTATACTAGCTAGTATATATAGTGGTGTGTATAGAGAGTCTCACTCTCAGCATAATAATGGCAATTTAATGCATGCACCGAACTTGATGGAACTACCTTACCATCTCACTTTAATATACCTCACCTACTTCACTTTATATAATTATATTATATATATATATATATATATATATGATTTATATCCCTCCCTCACTCCATTTTCATCTTCTTCTTCCCTTATATATTAAACCTTTTTATTAATTAATTAATTATTATTATTATTATTATTATTATTATTATTATGGCTACTATTGATAATAATAATAATAAGAAGAAGAAGAAGATTAATAATAATAATAATGGATCATCATCATTAGTAGTAGATGGAGAGGAAGAAGAAAGTGGAAAAAGAACAAGCATGAGAACAGTAGAAACACTGTTTAGGTTAATGCCAGTGGGATTGTGTGTGGCTGCTCTTATAGTCATGCTCAAAAACTCTCAATCTGTTGATGATTTCGGCTCTCTTTCTTACTCTGATCTTGGTGCTTTCAAGTATGCATCTTTCTCCTTCCTCTACCTTTCTTTTTCTTTTTCTTTTTTTTATTTATTATTATTTACTCGATCTGGTCCATAATTATTGCAACGTTTGCATTTTCAAACCTGCCAGTGAATAACTATAGTCTTAAAATAAAAATTAGTTTTTCATAAAGTACACAGTGAGATCTCACATGTGTACTGTATATTTTTTTTTTTACACGCATAGAGCATAAAAACTAGTTATGTGAGTGTCTTTGAATAATGACAAATGGCAAACGTTGCAACAATTATGAAGCAGATCAAGTAAATGTAATTACTGTTGTGTTTTCTTTATTTTATTTTTTGGGTAAAATTTATGTGTTTTTTATACTTATGAATTATAGAACGAATTGTGTGTGTTGAAAAAATAAAGCGACTTTGATGATTGTTGAAATGTATTATTGGGGGCTTCTACAACGGTCTCTCAAAAAATGACCGCAATACCATATTAAATCATGGCCCTCCAAATTATTTTATTTTACCTTTTTTTTAAAACCATTTTTGTAATTATTAGATTATCCAAAATTCCATAATTAATTTTAAAATTCATTTTATAATATTTTCCATTCATTAAATTTTAAAAAAAATATTTAAAATTTTTATGGATAAATTCCAAAATTAATTACTATTTTCTAGAAAATAAAAAATAAAGAATATTGATCCAAAATCAATTATGTCAAACATTTGCTAAATTCTAGAAAAGTAAAATCGATCTTCATCCAAGAACAATTACTAAATTCTGGAAAGAAAAAAAATCGATCTTGGATGAAGATCGATTTTTACTTTTCCAGAATTTAGCAAATATTTAACGTAATTGATTCTAGATCAATCTTCTTTATTTTTAGTTTTCCAGAAATTAATAATTAAATTTGGAATTTATCATAATTTTTTTTAAAATTTTAATTAATTGGAAAAAATAAAAAATGAATTTTTAAATGAATTTTGGAATTTTGGAAAATCTAATAATTAGAAATATAGGTAAAAAAGAAAAGGTAAAATAAATGATTTTGGAGGGTTAGGATTTCTCCATAGTGGTGGTCGTTTTAAATGATGACCGCTATAGAAAAATTGGTATTATTGTCTTCGTTTTATTTTAATTTGTTTATTCTTGTACGTATTATAATACGAATTTCTGTCTCCGTTTTATTTTGTAAATGTCTTGAGCATTATTTTAGCAACCAAAATGAATAAGGAAAACATTTCTGGTTGAATTAAACAAAAAACAATGTCAAATTTGTTTATTTATTTATTTTTATTATGAAAGGCCATTTTTCTGTATTTATTTATTTAGCATGCCAAATTAATTTTATGAGAACCTAAAGAGGTGGAAGAAAAAGAGGAAAATAGAGGAATTGTTTGGAGATAAATTAATTATTGTGGATCTCTAATTGGTAAGATTACTTATTGGAGGGATATATAGGTCTTTTGTATTTAACGATGCATTTGGTTGACAAAAACAACAAATATTGATAAATTGAAGAACGTCACTTACGTAAGTAGGGCCTTAGGGTCCGTTTGTTTTGATGGAAAACATTTTCTCGGAAAATGATTTTCCTCTCTCATTTCATTTTCCTTTGTTTGTTTCGGAAAGGGGTGTAAAATAATTTTCCTTAAGGTGGAAAATGTGACATTAGAAAATACCATTTTCCTTTTGTAGGGAATGAATGCTACATTTTCCCTCCCACTCCTTACTTCTCCCTTCTTCACTCCTCTCCTCCTTCTTTCATTTTTACTCCATTTTTATTTTCCTTCATAAGTTTTCCTCTAATCAAACAAACAAAGGAAAACTTTTCTCCAATCAATGTTTTCCATTAAAAATTGTTTTCCTTGAAAATTGTTTTCCTTCTAAACAAACGGAGCCTTAATCTCTTTACCTTTTGTAAGACCGTGTGACGGTTTAACGTAACTTTTAACTAAATTTTTTTAACTTTTTACCATAAATTTTTAAACTTTTTACATGATTGAGTTTTATTTTATAAAAAGTTGTGGTTTTGAACTATGCTGATGAAAAGTTACAATTTTTAATCATAAAGTTATCCTATTATCAGATCAGACAGTCAAACGATCTGATAAGAGACTTGTAGTTGTACGTACCCTCATTCATGTGAGAATTTCTACTTCATAGATCACTCCACCTTACAACTTTTACGAATTGTATGGATATATAGAATTGGAGAACAAGAAAGGAGAATAAGTTTCCTTGTTCGGAAAATAAGCCGGAGAAATTGAAGGAAGGGGAGGCCGGGAGAGAGAGCTCCCATTTTCCTCCCTAAATTTTGAATTTTTCTTAAAATTACATTAAATAGGTTAATATATGTATTTGGCCCCTATCAAAAATAAGTAATTTTTATTATGACCCCCTTTAACATATATTTTTGGTTCCACCTCAGCCTCCATATATATTGCTAATAATGATGGAAAATAATATAATGCAGATATCTAGTTCATGCAAATGGTATATGTGCTGGTTACTCCCTTCTTTCAGCAGTGGTTACAGCCGTTCCTCGGTCTTCATCTATGTCTCGAGCATGGACCTTCTTCTTCCTTGACCAAGTTAGTTGTATTTCTATATCAATTTTATTATTCATTATAGTGCATTATATTACTATAGTCTATTACTATTATTGTTAAAGCAATAATTTTAATTTATTGTCAATTATATATAATAGTCTTCATATGCACCAATTAGTAGGGGTGTAAAAAAAAAACCCGTAACCGTTAATTTACCGAATCGTTAATTTTTAACGGTTACGTTCCTAACCCTATTTCCCCCATATGCATAACTGTGATTCATTTATCATTTCATATTTTCATCTTCCATCATTTAATTCATCTTCCATTATTCTTAACGGTTAACCGTTTGTTAACGGTTCGGTTATGGTTACAAAAAATTAGTAACCGATTTAACGGTTCGGTTAACCGTTTATGAACACCCCTACCAATTAGACCACATTAGGGTGTTAATTAATTTTATTTATATTTTATTAATAGAAAGGCTACATATGTTTTAAAATTAGATATATAAGATACAATACCCATTAATTAAGACGACGAATCATACGATATCTAACATGACAATACTTTTTCTTACGCGTTCAAAATTATTTGAAAATTTATCTATTAGTATGAATATTTGAATAGTGTCAAAACCAAAATGTTAAGGAACAATATGGAACAAAAGAGAAAATTATCATTTCATTCCCTCTTTCCGAGTCGTCTAAGATTTAGATTAATTCAACTCATTCAGGCAAATGTAGTTCAGTTGAGATTAATTATTCAGTCGAAAAGAAGAGTGTTACTCAATTATTTTGAACTTAATTTTGAAATATTACTTTAGTTCAATGCAGCTCAGCCCAATTTATCTTTTGTTAAGTCTAAGATTTATTCAATTTCGAGTTTAGACAAATTCAGTTAAGTTTATTTTAGTATAGTTCAATTCAGATTCATTCAGTCCAAAAGAACATAGCTTAATTAACCTCCACCTCTTATCCTTGTGGTCAGAGGTTTGAAGTCTCATAACATCCAACAATAAGTTGGTGTTACGATTATTAATATTACGAAGGTGAGCGGTGAATAACAATTATATTATATTCCTTTTTTTTTTTACAGATCTTGACTTACCTAATCTTAGGGGCAGGAGCAGTATCAACAGAAGTTGTATACTTAGCATACAAGGGTGACCAAGCCATCACTTGGAGTGAAGCATGTGGTACTTTTGAAGGATTTTGCCACAAAGCAACTACATCAGTTGCCTTAACTTTTATTGTTGTGTTATGCTATGCTACCCTTTCTCTTATCTCATCTTATAGGCTATTTAGCCGCTTTGATCCTCCCACCACCTACACCGGAGATATGAAGGCGGCTGACATGCCGCCTCCCTTTCATGCTTAATTAATTAGTTGACTTACTGGGTAAACTAAGCTATATATCCACATTTGTTTGTGAGAAGAAAAAACAATGTGATAGTGGAATCCACCTCATCACAGTTATTTTTTCAAAATATATTGTATTAGTAGTACGTGGGTTAGCTACCCAGTGGGTGGATGTAGCATTGTTTAGACCTAAATCGTGTATGTGTACTTGTTTGCATTGTGAAAATTATTAAGCACTTGTGTAGAACTCTAGCTATATATATGTAATATGCCTATATGCATGTTATTAGAGGTAAACAATGTATGTACTCTTTGGTGTAGATAATGTTGAGGGTTTGTGTAAATCACTCAAAAATCAAACTTAGGGTGGTGTGTGCGTTCGATCTCTTCATCAATTTATATTATATGATCAGATCTGAACTTATCTGATTTATTAAACGATATGATTGAAATTTATTGAAATTATTGGGCTTGATTGATTTCGATCAGCCTTGAAACTAAGAAACAATTTAATTTTATAAAATCTAATTGGGCTTGATTAAACGTTTTAGACCTAATTTTAACTTATTTAAACTTGTCTAAACATACTTGAATATATTGAAACTTTTTTTTAATGTTAAAAGACAACACACTCTAAGATTCTCAATTATGAATTATTATGAGAAGAATAAGAATTACGAAAAACTCAAAAAAATTCTGTAATTGATGTATACCGAACATCTTCTTATCTTGCACTAATACCTAGCTCATGCTATACAAAAAAAAAAAATAAAAAAATCTAAGTAATTAAAAAAAGAATATATATATATATATAGGAATAGGATCGTGTGAGAAATGGTGCTTTAGGTGAGAAGGGTTTTATGTGAGAAAACATTTGCATCACTGACAATTTTAGATCTAAGGGTTGATGTTTGATCTTTATTTTTTTAGTAAGGGCAAATTGGTAATTTAATTTGATTAGAATATTTCTAATTTTTTGTTAAAAAAATCTGTTTTTTTTTTTAAAAAAAATTACACTTTTTTTTAAATCATATATTTATTTTTTTAAAAAAAATCTGTTTTTTTTTAAAAAAAAATTGTTAATTTTTTTTCCTGAGTTTTTTTTATTTTAGCTTTTAAAAAATTCTATTTTATATATATAAAATCTAGTTTTTTTAATCTAAAATTCTACTTCATTTTTTTTGTTCGGAAGTACAGCTTAATATGTTCAAAATTTTATGAGTCATGTTCTAAATTTTTTACGCCATGTTCATAATTTTATAAGCTTTGTTCTAATTTTTATACACCATTCCTTCAATATATATATATATATATATACACCATGTTCTAAATTTAAAAAACCATGTTACAAAGTCATCATATTCTAATGTGTATGCGTGCGTAAAATATTAAAAAGCCATATTTTAAAGTAGTTTATTGTTTGTTTTATTTTAAGTTGATGAAATATTAAAAATTTTATATATCATGTTATAATTTTATAAGATATTTTCAAAATTGTATACAATAAGTTTGAAATTGAATGAACTTATTTTTTTAAAAATAAATAAAATGATACAATTACAATAAAATTATTGACCTTTTATAAAAAAAAATATAATAAAATATATACCTGAACAATTGAATATTATTTCAAAATATTCTTAATATTTTGTATTGAGGCCGGTTGATCTATGGAACCCGTAAAAAATAAAAAACAAAATAACTTATTTAATGTTCTAAATTTTATTAACCATATTCTAAATTTTATATGATATGTTCTAAATTTTATATGACTAATTAACTATATGAGAGGATAATGGTTTAACACATTTCAAATTTTAGTTGTTTTTTTTTTATAAAACATAAATTTAAGTTTTTTTTTTTTTGATAAAAAAATAAATTTTAATTTTTTTTGATAATTTTTTTTAAATTTTATTTATGCCCTAACAAATAGGGGTTAGTTACGTAAGCTTTTTTAATTAAAAAAATTTTTAGTCCATTAAATCATAACTATTAGATCTCACTGAATCAACGTTCTGGATATATTCTCACATAAACAACCTTTCTCACCTAAAGAGGTCTTCTCACATGATCCTGACCCTATATATATAGAGAGAAATGTAGTTTTGGTGGGAAGGGTGAGAAACCACAACCATTTGATCAACAAATGAATGACTAAGATTAAATTTGACTTTGTCTCCTTACTCCTATAATTTAGAGTCAATGTATCTATAGCATAAATTCAATGTATTTTTACTCAATGTATTTACAGTCTATGTTGAATGTACCTATAGTTGATAGTCAATGTACCTATAGGTCATAATTAATGTATTCATCTTTTTCTGACCTCTCACGACAAGAAATTTCTCACCGAAACCGTACCCAACCCTAGTTTATTGAAGAACTTGATTATTTAAATACTAACTAGTTTATTTTAAGCTTGTGAACACCATAATTATCATTATTTAGAATTAATTGTAGATTTTTTAATCGTTATTGATAAATATCAAATAATTATAATAGAAATGTCTATTAAGCTAATTAAAAATTAAATGTATAAAGCAAAAGTATTAAAGTATAAGGTAAGGATAATTGTCTCTTTTGATATTAATTAAGAACTTGCATGTCAAAATGAACAAATTAAAAGTTTTTTTTTTGTTTTAAAAAAAGGAAAGGGAAACAGACTATCCCTGATCAAAGGATAAGCCTAGCACATCCTTGCGTAAAATTAAAGAAAAATGGTGGTCTACAGAATGTAACCGTCAAGTTAAATTGGTATGTATAAGCATGCCCTTTGTGAGCTAAGTAGTTTGTTGCTTGCTTTGTTTCATAAACTCGAAGGGTTATACTCTAACTTAACATCCTGGATTTTCCCAAGGCGTCTTCCAAATTAATTCACTAAGTTAGGAATTTAACCATTGAAAATCTATTAATTGAAAGGGATAACTTAACTGTTATAAAATGAACAAAGTGATGGTCAAATGTTTAAGGGGAGCTTAAACCTAATCTTTACACCGAGAAAACTGAACTGGTCAACTAAAGACTTCAGGCTGAAAATCTTTTTAAAAGCCCAAGTACAATTCCTACTACATACGTTGACCTTTACTTGATAAATTCATCCAATTGAATTTGAACCTACACTCAAAGGAGGACCAGGAGACTCCACTAACACAATCAGGGTACAGGTAGACGGGGCATGAAAAGCAAGACCAACTGCTACAACAAAAGCGGCGGTGGGATGGTACTTTGAGAACATCCGAATTGAAGCCTCAGGAGGGAAGAAATTAAAGTGCAAGCAGCTTTGGCCCTCCAAACAGAAGCGAGGGCCCTACTAGAGGAACTTCAGGAAGCAATGAAGCTGGAATCCAAATATCCATCTCATAACTGACAACGAGCAACTCATCCAGGCGCTCCACCAACCTTTAGAAGCAGACATTCTCATTCAACCAATCCTGGAAGACTTCATGTCTTTAACTTCAAGGTGCCATCCTATTCTATGTACGAAGGAAGACAAAAATAAGGGCAAACAGGCCCATGTAATAGCCACAAACCTAAGGAAACTATAATCTTATTTTGCCCGTTGCCAAAAAAAAAAAGTAGGACCAAGGAAAAAGGAGCCAATATTGAAAAGAAAAATATGGTATTACAAAAATGGTTTAATGTACACATGCACTGTATTTTTTAATATGATAATGTGTGAGATACTAGGCCTTGAATCAAGCCTACTATAGTTTATCCAATCAATTTTTAGCCAACACACACATCTGTAAGGGGATAATAAGGAAACATCACATATACATACGGTGAGAATCAAACCTAGGACCTCATACCTGAAATTCTAAAGCCTTAACCACTAGGTTAAAACCTCATACACATGCACTGTGGTGGGAAAAAAGGATTGAATACCGAAAATAACAAGATCAAAAAAATTAACTACTCATTCAACTTACTTTTTAAGTCTCAATTCTATTATAAGAAAAACAAGCTTTTATAATGCTTGTTTGGTTCTAACATGAAAAATAAATTCCCACATGAAATCATATATTATGGGAAGTTTTTTTCCTTACTAGTTGCATCAAAATTTTGCAAATGTGTTTGGTTGACATAATGCGAATTAGTATTTCCTAGGAAATAACTTCCTATGCATTGTAGGAATTCACTCACTTAGGGAGGACTTGGTGATGAATTATTTCCCGTGGAAATTTACACCTCTAGAAAATTTCATTTCCTTTTGGGAGTTAGAGGTTTGGGGAAAAAAGAGAAGTTTGATAGAAAAGAGATGAACTTTTTGGAAGTTTGACCAACTAAAAAAGTTATTTTTGGTGTTAGCCTTAGAGGTTAGAAAGAAAATTTTGGGTGATTTTTTTTTCTTCCAAAAAACTCATATAAGGAGCTTTTTGGAAGAGTTTATATATTTTTTTTTGTATTTTTTTGCTCTAAAACATCTAACACCTAATCTCTATTTAGCAAACAGTTTCACACAAACAACTAATATAATCGGTCAATCATATCAACTATTACAATCAGCTAGTCAAAGTAGTCAACTCAATCAATTAACCTCTAACAACAAACTCCCAAATAGGGCAATTACCTAGAAATTTCATTTCTGAGGAAAATATTTTCCAAACAAATAAGTGTTTAAAACCATTATCCCTCCATGTCTCCATCTACCTTTCAGGCTTTCAGCCCATAAAAAAACTTAAATAAAACAAAAAATGGAAAACACAAATATAGAACACTTTGTGTACAATTATAGGTGACAAAAGTGACCTGACGTAAAACTCACATGATATTATTGATCTATAATTATTGACTCGACCCAAATAGAATCATCCGATCATTAAAATGTACTCCCTCCATATCGATTTATCTACAACAATTGAGAATATATGTGAGAGATAAAATATTTATTATTGCAGATAACCGATACAAATGTAGTATATTCTTGATTTTCACGCCATTTAAATTAGGGGTGGGCAAAAAACCCGTATCCGATTTCCGATTCGGCACCCGTTTTTTTACCCGAAAAAGCAGGTACCCGATCGTTTTGAAAACTGGATCGGCATCCGACTACCCGGTTTGTAAAATTGGATATCGGGTCGAGGTTTTTTAAAACCGGGTACCCGGTTTTAATTTTTAAAAAATAGTTTTTTATTATTTTAATTTAAAATTAGTTTTTTTATTATTAAAAATACTTTTTTTTTAATTTAAAAACAGTTTTTTGTTTTTTAAAAATACAAAATTTGTCTTTTATTAATTTTTTTTTTAAAAACATTTTTTTTATCAAAAAAATAATTTTTTTTTATATTAAAATAAAAAACACTTTTTTTATCAAAAAATATTTTTTTTTTAATATTAAAAAAACAAAAAAGGATCCAGATGCCCGGTTCCCTAAACCAAATTTCCGGGTACCTGAATTATTCGGATCGGATTCGGGTCAAAAAAATTCCGATCCCAAAAATTGAGTACCCGGATTTGCCCACCCTTAATTTAAATCTATTTGCCAAAAACCCAAAACTGATCCAACCAAAACTCGACCCGAAACCAAAATTCATCAAGCTTGAATTGACACAACCCGACCCGAACTATCAAATTGACACCTCACATAGATTTAGTACTCCGTAGTCCGTACAATACACCATCAAATAATTAAAAAAAACCAAAAATTTCATGTGAGGAGAGAGAAAGAAGGGCGAGAAGAGAGAGAGGGAGAAGGAGAAGGAGAGAGAAATAGAAAGAGGGAGAGAGAGAGAGATGAGGGAAGAAGTCATAAGCTCCGGTGGTACCAACAACAATGGTGATCCAACTCCGGCTGCAAGGTTTCGCTTTTACACCTTCCATTTCAATTCTCCTTTTTCTATTTTTGTCTCTTCTAGGTCATGATCATAAGTCCCAATTTTATTTCACCTTTCGAAATTTTCTATATTGTTATTGATTTTTTCGAGCTACCCCTCTTATTAGGGTTTTTGCCTTATGCTACTCTTGAAAGTTTCGAATTTGTTGATATATTGGGGTTTGAATTCCTGTATTGATTGATTGAGTAACTGAGTGACTAGTACTGTGCTTTTCGTTTTTGGGTTTAAGCCGAATAAATACTTTTTTTCTTTGTTTTCAGTTTGTAGATGAGATTAAAATTTGAATAATTTGATGCTATTATGTGTTGGGTTGGAGTCAATATATAGCCTTCGGGCTCTAATTATCTTGAAAATTGGATCAGGGTATGTGTATTACATGGGTTAGTTGTGTTAATTGGATGTATTTGATACTGACTTTAACTCATGGTAATGCACTTTCTCCTCTTAGCTAGAATGTGTGTGATTGGATAATATTGTTGCCATTATATTTATAGATTTTGGTCTTTGGTTTGCCATTATATTATCTTGAATATTGGATCAGGGTATGTGTGTCACATGGGTTAGTTGTGTTGAACTGTTGAATCAGAATCATAAAGTCACGGATTGCGTTTGCCTTAAAATTTAAACCATGCAGTTCATTTTGAGAGCCTAGTAGATCAATTAAAGCCGTATCCATTCTCATTTAGAGCAACTTATCCGGAAACTTTTGTAAAAGACAGTGACATAATAGTGAACTACTAATACCCTAAATTTGATTCAAATTAAGAGGACTTTTGATTACATGGAAGTTGCTTGCAAGTTGCAATGATAACAAATCAGCCATCAACAATGCCTTTTTAAAATCTTTTTCTTGGTCTTGAACTCTTGATGCAATTGAGCAACCATTACCCATCATGTTTTCACCAAATCACCACTAAAGACTGGCAGATAAATTTTTGTAAGTAATGTAGAGATTGTTAATAGTGGAAGGCTGGAAGCTTAAGTTTTATGAAACAACCTTGTGATTCCATACTTGTATTGTATTTATGAATAGTGCCACTCTAAGTGAAGTGTATTTAGAGAGGAGAAGTTTACATTCATCATGCACCACACATTTACTCTATGCTGAAGAAATAACCTCATTATTTCATACTTGTATTGTATTTATGAATAGTGCCACTCTAAGCGAAGTGTATTTAGAGAGGAGAAGAAGTTTACATTCATCATGTACCACACATTTACTCTAAGGTGAAGAAGGCAATCATGTATTGCACTTTAAGAGTAGTAATCTATGAAACCTCATTTATTGCACATTTAGGAGTAGGAATCTTTTGTCCGTCCATAATTTACAAATCAATGATTGTTGTAATGGTGTTGGCATAAAAGAAGGCTTGTACAATAATAGTGATATAAGATTCGTAATCCCAATAGGATTTGAAGTTGTTTTTGTTAATTTCTTAGTTTCCAACTATAAAATATATTTTACATGAGTCATGGAATAAGTGAATCTATAACTTTAGCACTTCGTGATTTGTAATGTAAGCATCATTGACTTTTGGTATTGCATAAGGATGACAATGTAGCCCGCATCCGACCGTAGTCCGATTTCATTCGCAAGAAAAAAAAATTCGATTTGAATCCAAAAAATAAAAATCTGCATCCAATTCCATCCAAAAAATAGACTCCGAGTTGGAGTCGAATGTTGGAAAAAATCCGACAAATTAGTCTGACTCTGACATGTAGTTAGAGTTTTATTTTTGAAAGTTGTATTTAATTAAATTTATATAGTTTTATATAAATTATTTGGTAGTAATTATATATTTTTTTAAAGATATAATATCTAATTTGTGTTAACGATAAAATGTAAAATAATTTAATGTAATAATAGATATTTGTTTGATTTGGGGATGATAGTTTTGTCTAGGTTTGGCTCGATTCGCAAGAATAAATCTAATTCAAACCCGAAAATAAAACCTGTATCCGAATATGTCTAACAAAATCTGACTCTGAATACTATTGGGTAGGAGTTGGATTATGCATAATCTGATCTGAGTCTGACCTGTTACCATTACTAGTGAACTATTTAGTAATTACCGGTTATAGGCTCGGTATCTCATTGCTTATAATGGATTGAAGAATAATATTGTTTCATTACCGCAAGTGATCATTGTGTGATTTAAATTGTGCTGTCCTTCATATGCGCCTAAAAAATTGCCTTAGGCAAATGATCTATGACAAGCTAGTCGAAATGAATAATTCTTTTTGTTTCTTTTGCTCCACTCATGTTGAAACATTAATCCTGAATAGAGTCACCTTTCTCAAGTTAAAATTTTGGTACAATTTGGGACACCCAAACTCTGACCCAGTTTGTAATTTGTGGGTCTTAGACCCTGTTCTTTTGGATTTAATTTCTAATTTCAATTCAGTTCATAAAAATTCAGTACAACTCAATTCCTACTTAGTCTAGATATTACATTAATTCAATTCAGTTTAGACAAATTTGGGATCAGTTCAGATTAATTTAGTCCAAAAGAAAGGGTCTTCAGTTTGCTTTTTGTATTTTGAGCCATTTTGGGTTTAAGTTCTTTGTAGGTCAAAGTTGAGCATCGATGGTTTTCATCCTATACAAAGCTTGGTCCTCTCTTTCTCTACAAACACATAATTGTGCACAATGGTTGTGGTACGGGTGAGGTGGAGGAAGGAGCTAGGGTTACTATAAGATTATGGTGGCAGTGGTAAATTTGTGTTGAGCACCGGTGGTGTTTTGATGTGTGAGGTGTTAAGCGATAGGAAGTTTTGTAGGAATTAATTAGGGAGGGTATTAGTTTGGTATTTCGGGGTCGGGGAGGGGGGAGAGGAAGGGTGGTTTCAGAGGTCGAGTCATAAACTCATAATGATCATTTGATGATGTTAGGGTTAAGGGCATGAAAAAAAACTTGCCGTTTTGATAAAAAAATTGCCACCGTATGATGGATTCTGGATTTTTTGTTGCACAAAATTCCATTACTAAACGCTAAAACAAGAATCACATCCTTCTCCCCACATTTTCCGTTCCACACAAACTCGTTGTGTTACAATTTTTTTTTGCATTACAATCCCTTCTTTTACTAAAATTGTACGCAAATATCTTCAAATTTAATTACTTCCTTCGTTCCAAAAAAACGCAACAAACCATTTTGCACGCATTTTAAAGAAGTGATTTAAGGGTGTAAATGAGCAAATTAATCAAAATAATTTTAACATAAGTAAGAATGATATTATAGGTTACTTGTCTTAAAATTACATATATTAATTTGATCGTTTAGACCTTTAAATCTCTTCCTTAAAATGCGTGCAAATAAGCTTGTTGCCTTTTTTTTGGAATGGAGGAAGTATATCGATAGTGAAACATGATATTATTGATAAATGTGATTTTAACATGATGAAATTATACTTCATAGACTAAAACGATGTATATAAGGCTACAAAACATTAGTATAAATCTCTTGGAAAATTTCACGCTGGTTGGCCACGATCCATTCCTTTCATCCATTTTATGCTGCTTCGTCAATAAAGCAAAATGTTATCATGATTGAGAACGCATCTGCCATCTTTTTCCTTGTGTAAGGATACTTGAAATTTTTGAGGTTGGTAGTATGGAGGCAAGGGGAGGAATGATGATGACGATAATGATGATGATGGTGGTTTTTGTGGAGGAAGAAAGGTGGCCGGTGATCATGGCAGTGATTGGGGCTATGGGGAAGCCTTTTTTCTTTTTCTTGTTGCTGAATTGATAGTGGTCGTGGGATAGAGGGTATTTGAGATATTGAGGATGGTAGTATGGAGACATGGAGTCAAGGGGAGAAAAGATGATGATTGATGATGATGATGATGATGATAGTAATGATGGTGATGGTGGTAGTGTGTTTGAGGGTGTTAATGTAGAGATGGTGATGGTTTGAAGGTAGAGAGACGGGGACGGGAGTTCTTGTAAAATTTCACTTTTTTAATTAAAAAAAATATACTTGTAGTATTTAATTTAATAACACTATAACAACTTTTATAGGTTGTTTACTATTTGTGATTCTTGATTAATTGTTCTTTACATGGACTGTACTCGTAGGTATGCAAATATGTCACTTAGGTTGTGTTCAGTTCGACTGAACTTTTCTGATCTAACTTTTCTGGTTTGATCTGAACTTTTCTTATCTGATCTTAAACATTCTGATCTGGTCTGAAACTTTCTGATCTGATCTAAAACTTTTTAATCTGATTTGAACTTTTTTGAACTTTTCTTATCTGATTTGATTTGAACTTTTCTGATTTGCTTTTGATTTTTTTTTTTTTGAAGGAATGTTTCTGATCTGATTTTTTCTGTTCTGATTTTTTTAATAAGCACTAGAATGCTTAAATAAGTTTGAACTAAACAGAGCCTTAGATGATTAGATAAGGGGATTTGAGAATTGAGATGTTGAGGATTTTAGTATGGAGGCAAGGGGAGACTGGGAGAAAAGATGATGATGGCGATAACAATGATGGTGGTGGTGGTGTGTTTGACTGTGAGGGTCATGACGTAGAGATGGTGGGTTTTGGAGTTAGGGTGACTTGTGCAAGAACTCTTTAAAAAATTTCCTTTATTTGCAAAAACCAAAATTTTAGTTTCTAAATTTAATACTTCTATGTGTTCCATATTAATCGCAACGTTGTCGTTTTTGTGTTTGCCAATGCGTTATTTATATTCGTAATATTTTTAGCTACAGTTTGCCAAAAATTATAAAAATTAGATCATAATAAAGTATACAAAGAGACAATTCCAAAGAGATCCCACACTACTATATATTTTTTTTATTTGTATGAAGCACAAAATCTGATTATATAAGTGTTTGTGAATAGTGCTAGATTTCTAACGTTGCAATTATATTGGAGCGGAGGAAGTAACAGCTTTATGGTATAGCTTGTTTACTGTATGTGATATTTGGTTGATTGTTCTTTACATGGCCTGTACTTTTAGGTATGTAAATATGCCACTTATGGCATAGGCACTCTCCTTCTATAGACCTGGTACAAGTTTCGCCTCATTGTTCTACGTTGTAAGAATTCATAGTATTCAATTGGAGTGCTCCTATGAGATTATGTTATGCAGTGACATATTAAATGAATTAATCCATCAAATCTTGTATCCAAAATGCCCTGTAAAAACATATGAAGGGAAGCAAAATCTTAATCACTCAAGGAATGTGTGTGATGCACCTAATTGCAAGTCTGAAATCGATTAGTATTCAAATATTTTACAGTATCTGATAAAAGTGGAATCATTTTGAACTATTGAATGGCTAAAGTATTTAATCTTCCTCCTTGTTAGTTTCCTTTCATATGGTACCCCTGTAGATTCCTTTCAATTACATTATGGTCTTTTTTTTATTAGAAGTGAAGTTCGCTCATATTTTCTGCATCCATTATTAAATTAGTTCGGCGGGAGCTTCATCACCAGCAGTTCCTTCATATTTTGGAGGCACTGATTGGTCAGGCCATGGCCCTGGTTCTAAGACGGGTTCTCAATCAGTCATTGGTACACAGCCTCTTTGGACTTCCTTGAGCACAAGTGTTGGTGGATCTGCACTTGGATCGTCACAGCCTTCATGCAGACCTTGGGAAAGAGGAGATCTACTCAGGCGCCTTGCTACATTTAAAACAGGAAATTGGTTTGGGAAACCGAAGGTATGAACATTGTATGACGAATAATATGTGCTCAATATTAGTCATCTCTTTTTCATCATTCATGTTATATACTTATATGTTACTTTGTTATACTTGTTTTCTGGACTCTGATTGACTGGTAGCCTCGCTGTCTAACTACAAAATAAAAAAGGAAAAATTCATATGAATAATCCCAACTATTGGAGGTCTTCCAATATTAATCCCAACTATAGGTTATTACACTATAATCCAAACTAAGGGGGTAGTTTTATGATATTAGTCCATACTAACTTTTGACCGGCTTCGATTTCCTTCGTAGAAAGGGAGGAAGGTATAATCAAGTACAATAAATAAGAAAAGAGGAAAAATAACAAATATTTTATGAATTGGTGACCGATTACAATATGTTAAATAAGTCAATGCACTAATATCATAAAATAACCCACAAAGTTTGGATTATACTGTAATAACTAATAGTTGGGATTAATATTGGAAGACGTCCAATAGTTGGGATTATTTATATGAATTTTTCCAATAAAAAAATATCGACAAAAATTTCTAGTCAAATTGAGTTTTGTGACTGAATATTCTTGGCTATGTTTTTGATAATAGTTCAATACTTCAATTAATGAACTGATGGATATGATAATATTGGCAGATATAAGTTGAAAGTACCAATTCTAAAGATACTTTTCAAGTGTAATCGGAAGGTTTGAATCTTTTCCAATGAAAGCTAAACAAAACTTAACTTCTCACAATATCTCCCTGATGCTCTCTCGTTAACTTTGTCTTCCTCTTCAAACTACCGATGCCCCTTTCTTCAAACTGAACTGCAGTTTGAGGATTCAACAAATTCCAGAGGGAAACAACAACAATTATTTTATGTCAAACCCATTACCAATTTTTAAATCCTGTTGGAGCAGATTTGGTCCAAATTAACACTTCTCTAAAAAAGTGATCCTAATTTTGGGGCATAAAACAGAAGCATAAAGCGTGATATGTAATCAAAATTTGTCTTTATTGATTTTAGAAGAGGTTAGGAAATTATAACTCAAGATATTCAAGAACTTCCATGTTTGCAATTAAGTGAAATACTGTTAAGTACCACATTATGAAAAGATAATCTGGTGATGACAGATGGAGTGAGAAATGTGTAAAAAGGCTCAGTGCGCACCAAGGCAATGGGGATTTCCTTACAGTGTAATGAACTAATATTTGTAGGTTAAGGGTATCATCTCAGTCTATAACATACACCTTAGTGCACCTCATTGAAGTGAGCGGCACTTGATAAAAATAGGGAAAATTTTTGGGAAAATAAATGGGGGGCGCGCCTCAAGTTGCTCCTTAGTGTGCCTCATCGAAATCACCTTGCCTAGACTCTAAAAGGGGCATAACACTGATCGCCTTGTGCCTTAGGCGCGCCTTTTTATACACTGGGAGCGAGAGAGAGATACACAAGCCAAAAGAAATATTTCATTACTTTCAAACAGGCAAATGCGGAAATGGTTAGCTTATTTGCAAATGAGGGAGTGATAACATCAAGAACAATATATATGTTTCTAAAATGATTGTGCCTTTCTCTATCTCATTTTTCTTTCCCTTTCTTATGATTTAAGGTCAAGGAAGTGCAAGGAAAAGTGATCTTTATCTTTGCACTTATTACAGTCTTATCCCTCTTGTTAAGTTGGATTAAGGATAAGGGATGTTTTATTTCCAATCGTCCCTTCGCTCTTGGTTTTGGATTAAGTAGGAATAAAGAAGCACTGATGGAGCATAATTTTACCAAGTTATTACTTATTAGCTATACTGGATATTTTGCGCATTTTTAAAGAGTTTATCCATTTCTCTAAATCTTTATCTCCTTGTTGATTTTTCCTTTATCAATTTTGAATTTTAAGTAGTTGTGATAGTGCCTAAATTTGTACTTTTTATATTCATTGACTGCTCTCCTATTCTTCAATGCAAATTCTAGATTGGAGAGTGGAGACCAAGTGTAAGAGAAGGTTTTCAACTTTTCATGTTCTTCTTTCTATTTGCTTCTCTATTTAAGTTTTTGATAGATCTATGAGATGATTAATACTGTTTATGCTTCCTTAATTTCAATAGATGCGAATTGCACCGAGGCGCAGTACAAAGGTGTCCATCTTAGTAGACAATGCACACTTTATACCTTGATCTCAGATTGAAATTAGTGAACTATCTTTCCAAGGATTTTGGAAGATGGTCTACTAGGAATATTCTTGTTATTGCTTTGACTCTTGTTCTTCAAAAATTGGATCTTACTCTAATCGCTTCGATTCCATTACAATATTACATAGATACATTAAGAGACAAAGGCTTCGTATTCCACAACAAAAGCATTTTTCAATATTTTATATACTAGGGGAATTTATTTATTAAAAAAAAAATTCATACTAATGGATTCGGGTCCATAACCATAACCACATATTTCAATATAACTTTCATTTAAATCAAGGGATTGGAATGATGGAGGCTAGGAGAAATCATGAATTGCTAGTAAAGTTGTTATCCTTAGTTCCTTACCTCTGTCATTTGAAGTGGCCTAGACAGGGTTCATAAAAAAGAGGGATATAGACTCAGGTTTGCAATGCATGTTCAGGAAGTAGAAATAGATTATATTGTTGAAAATCATTTTGACGGCTTCATATTGGAATAGCATGCTGCATATTTCTTCTTTATATCAGCAGAAAGTTTTATTGCAGACAAAAATACAGGCTGTATGTTGTCGCTTTGGACTGATGGTGGTTCCTTGATATTTATCTCTCTCTCTCTCTCTTTCTTGCTCTGTATTCTTTTTATTTTTTATTTGTAACTGATAATTTCGTCACGTAAATGCAGGTTGCTAGTTCACTATCTTGTGCTCGCAGAGGATGGATAAATATTGGTATTGACAACATTGAATGTGAAACATGTGGTGCAAACCTAAATTATGTGGTAGCAGCTGGCTGGATGTCTTCTGAAGGTAGTTTCTTTTATTTCATCTAGCCAACTTTGCTTTTTGTTGATATAACGTGAGCTTTTGCACTTCTTCTCCAAGCTTATTAAGCTTTGTGGGAGAGATTTTATTGGACTTTTTCTTAAACAATATTGTTGGGTACGTGATGTCTATATGGAAAGCTAAGAGGACCATTAAGAGCAGCTATTATTAGGTTATGCTTGATTTCAGGAGGTGAAAATGTGAAATAGTAGAACTCTGGAGAACTGTTGGATGATTCTGATTAGTGTTTCTGAACCATTTAGGCTCTTTTCTTTTGGGCTTATTTCCACTCCAGTTCCATTCAATCTAATTGCTGTTGTTCAACTAAATTCAGTACACTTCAGTCTAGTCCAATTCAGTTCACTTTAGTTCAGATTACTTAATTCAAAATAACAGGGCCTTAGCTTTCCACAAGTTATGTAATTGTGTTCTTTTACATGCCAAAGCCATCATCAGTTTTATTAATGTGAATCTTATGTCATGTTCAGTCCTGGTGCTCTGATATAATTTTTATTTCAAAGTTTACATCCTGGTGACGATGTATCAATTTTTTGGTAGAATATGGTGCAATGCATTGGTCCAATCATTTTTTTGTAGGAATTAAATTGTTTTGTTGATTGGTATGCTTTATACCTGATTGAAGTATTGAACATCATTTTGTGCTTTATATGTTGTTTCTGCTTTTTGAAGCTTCATATCTGATTGCACATCATTCCTTGTCATTTGACTTATTTTATTTTGGAAAAAGCTAAGAAGGTAAAAATGGAAAAAATATGCATTAATTGATCATTTAATACATTGATTTATCTGATTGCACATCATTCCTTCTTGTCATTTGACTTATTGTATTTTGGAAAAAGCTAAGAAGCTAAAAATGGAAAAAATATGCATTAATTGATCATTTAATACATTGATTTATGCATAATTTTGTCATGAATTTACAACTTATTGCCATTTTAAGTAATACATTTATTTCTTATATGCAACCCTAAGGGTTGCATTTAGCATAACCCTTTTTATTTTATTGTCATATTGTTGGTTTTTTTTTTCAAAGGTCATAATAATGTGCTGTGTTCTTTTATGTTTTCGATGAAGCCGATGGTGCAGCTGTAGAGTTTACAAAACAGCTTGATTCTGGGCATAAGGGAACATGCCCTTGGAGAGGAAATAGCTGCCCAGACAGCCTAGTACAGTTTCCTCCTACTCCTCCATCAGCTCTGATTGGAGGATACAAAGATCGGTGTGATGGGCTTTTGCAGTTTGCTGTTCTACCGGTTGTTGCTGCATCTGCAATAGAACAGATACGCATTTCTCATGGACCTCAAATTGATAGGTTTCTTGTAAACTCTATCAACTTCTTGATTGGGGAGCCAAGCATGAAGCCAGAAAATGTCTCTGGACTGGAGCCCTATAGAGAAGAGGCATTCTCTTTATATACACGTGTAAGATGTCTTAGAAACTGCTGTAGTGCTTAGATTGTTATTACTCGTCTGCTTAAGTTTTCTATCTTATTATTTTGTAGGCACAAAAACTCATAGCTTTGTGTGGATGGGAACCGAGATGGCTTCCAGATATCCAAGATTGTGAAGATAATTCTGCTCAATCTGCTAGAAATGGATGTTCTGTAGGACCTTCTATGAGATGTGGTCGCCCTGATGATCCTGGCCCTAGCAAGAAAGCCTTTTCAAGTACAGCTAAAAAAGAGTCTTACAAGAATGAAGTAATGGGTCCTGAATCTAAATGTGAATCTAGGTCGCCATTGCTAGACTGCAGTTTATGCGGTGCTACTGTGAGAATCTGGGACTTCATAACTGTTTCTCGCCCTGTTCGTGTAACCCCAAATGGTATGGAGATCCCAGAGACTAGTAAAAAGATGAATCTAACTCGTGGTGTGAGTGCTGCCAGTGGGGTGAGTGGGTGGGTTGGTACAAATTGCGTTGAGAAAGAGCAGACTGAATATCATGATGAAGCTGCTACTATAGTCGAGGGAAGGCTTACATCAGATACAGCTGTGGATTTGAATCTAACTATGGCCGGTGGTTTGTCATCTGGACTTATTCATGTACCTGAATCTTCTCAGCAGTATCGTGATGCTGACTTGGGAAAAGATCTAATAATTGGACAACCTTCAAACAGTGAGGTTGGTGATCGTGCTGCTTCCTATGAATCTCGAGGACCAAGTACCCGCAAGAGGAGCTTGGATGAGGGTGGAAGCACTGTAGATAGACCAGTTTTAAGGATGCAACAGGCAGATAGTGTTGAGGGAACAGTTATTGACCGTGATGTTGACGAGGTTGATGATGGTAAGCAGTATTTAGCTGGGCCCTCAAAGCGTGCTCGTGAGCCTGATGTATTTGAAAGGTGTGGGTCTTCATTTCGGAGAGACTCATCTGGTGCTGGTCCTAGTAACTCACAAGGCATTGAGATCGAAGCAGATGAAAGAAGAGTTGATTTATTCCGTGGAAATGACCAAGCTCTCCGCTTTCCTGCCCCTAGAGACTCAACACATGCATCTTCTGTTGTTGCAATGGATACTATTTGTCATAGTGCTGATGATGATTCCATGGAAAGCGTTGAAAATTTTCCTGGAGATGTTGACGATGTAAATTTTCCGTCTGGGGCTCTGCCTAAGATTGCTGACGTGATTGACACTTCGGACCTGAATTATAGTAATCAGGCACAACAAAGTGCCTGTTTACAACCAGCTATTGCACGGGCTGGTGGAGAAATGGGCACAAGTAGCACAAATAATGACGAAGAAGTACTGAACACAGATACAGTAACTGTGCAAGCCAGAGATTGGCCTAGTATAGGTATCAGTGGTGGAAGTGTTGGAATGGGTGCTAGTCATGAAGCTGAGATGCACGGGACGGATAATTTTGTGAATAGATCTGACAGTGGTGTTGGTGATGTGGAGCCTATAGCAGAAGTAGTTGAAAATCAGGGACAAACAGGGGAGTTCGTCACAGAACATGGATCCAGAGATGATTTTGTTGAAGAGATGGATAGAGAAGATCCTCATGGTGATAGTCAAGATGTTGTGTCACGTTCAATTGGGAGGGCAGATAGTGGCTCAAAAGTAGTTGGTTCAACGAAAGAGGAATCTTTTGAAAGTGGCGAGAAGAATAGTGAGATGCAAGCTTTAGCCCAAGAAACTAGTGTACATCCTTCGCTGTCTTGCAATGCTATTGTGTACTCGGGCATTGAAGCATCCAAGGAAGAAGTATCTCAAGGAGGCAAGCCGTCACCTGCTGATGAGGGTACATGGCCTGAGTCAGAATATATGATGACCAATGGGATAGGTAAGCCTTATTTTTCCTTTGGTTTAGTGCTTCATTCAAACTGCTAATTTCATTGCCTTTAAATCTAGCAAGGGGAAAGAGAGAATATGTTTGTGGTTTGCTACTGGCTTCACTGTCCTGAAAAATTAGTTTATTGTCTCATTAACTCTACATATATCCCCTAAAAAAAAAAACTACGTATATCTGATTCATATCGAGCAAAATGTAATGCTATTTCTCTCGGTAAGCCTGATATGTTCATGCAGTTGTCTCATTTATGAAAATCATGCCTGTTGAGTCAATAGGTCTTTAAGTTCCTGTGCAATTATGTAACAAACCCAGAAAGGTAGAGCAGAGAAGAAATGTAAAAGAAAATAAGGACCCAGAGGCTAGTGCTCTTCAAGTGGCTCTTTACTCCCAAAACAACTTATATTGTCATTGATGGTTCTCCTCCTTACAGCAGCTATATTTATATTAGATTATTGATTATATGAGCAAGTTTCTAGAAAATATCCATAACCACATGGACACTTCTCTAACAGTCAGAACAACCAAGATTCCCTCATAACAGAATTCCCTTTCCTATGCCACGTCAGCAGTGGATTCTTTTCCCTTCTTCCTGTGCCTTGTGCATTCCTCCAGTAGAGCCTCACTTGGATGTGTTACAAATAATGACATATTTCTGGCTTTACTGTCCAGAAGAATATGTCTGGCTCCTATCAAGCAAAATGTGATGTTGTTGCTCTCTGTAAATCCTGTGCAATTCTGGGACATTTCTTTGTATATCAAAACAGGCTTTTGTTTCTACTCAAAATATGGCAGGGGCAGTGAGTCGCAGGTTGTGTGTATATCCGTGTTTTTTTTTTTTGCTTGTGCACGCCTTAACAATGTAAACGAGTAAATATGTTCTTGATTCTGAAATGTATCATTGTATCCTAAGTTCCTAACCATTAAATCAGGGAAGAAATCCGTGAACCGAAGAGTGTTTGAAGATACTGTGTCTGTTATCTAGGATACAAAGTGGAAGTTTCTCTTTCCTATATCTGCAAAATTGCCTATGGACCTCAACTGACATGGTGCATTAAATCTGTTTAATTTATGCAGGTCATCCAAATGGAGCGAGTAACTTTGATGGCACTGAATTTGATCCAATTAAGCATCATAATAGTTTTTGCCCTTGGGTAAATGGTGATGTTGCAGCAGCTGGATGCATTGGTGCCAGTTCCTCAGCTGGTGCTGTAGCTCTCTGTGGCTGGCAGCTTACTCTTGATGCTCTGGACACTTTTCAATCCCTTGGGCATATTCCTGTTCAGGCAGTGGAATCTGAGTCAGCAGCATCACTCTACAAAGTATGTCTCTTTTGTTTCAACAATGGTTGATTGCTATTCCTATTGCATTTTTTTCCTTGTTTGCTCCGTCAGTTCGCTTCATAATTTTTTTGTTAATCTTGAATTGTGATGTTGCATATTTCTTACGTCTATATATAATCCCCCTCTTTTTATTTGCTACGTTTCTTTTTCACAGTTTTCAAAACACGATTTTGAACAAAAATATCATTAACAACATATAAAAATATTAAAATTATATCTTTAAACATTACATATTGAGATGAATCAAACTAGATCTATCATGACTATATGTATTTTTTTATGTACATGAAACTCGAAATACTCAGAGTTTGCAAATGAACAGTGTAACTAGTCAATATGGAGCAACTAACGGGGAGCATGTCCATAGGCCCTTGGCTTTGTTAATACCATTGTTTCTTTGTTGCTTGGAGTTCTTGGAATTACTTGAATTTCAGTGCAACTTGAGCATTTCTAATGCATTTATGTTTCTGCTGCAAAGTATTTTTTTTTTCCCCATAGTGTTGCTGTTTATATGCTTGAATGGGTTATGGTATGATTTGATTTTCCAATTTTTTTTGTAATGCTGACATGAGCTGAAATATTCTGTAGGATGATCACATAACTTCTAGTCATAAACTTTTGGCTCACCATTCCTTTAGCAAAAGCCGGGGCAAGGCTGAATGATAGTTGCAACATCGAAGGTAAAACTTTCTATTGAGGCGGGAAAATTCTTCGTTTTTTGATGTATATTCCTGTCTTCTACTCCATTTACGGCCCCTTTGGTAGCCGCTAATGGGAATGAATTTATATATAAATCTGGATTGAAAATCAATATTCATTCCCATGGTGGTGTTGACTTAACTCCAATTTATCTAGTTTTCACAAATTTGGATTCATTCCCATCCAATACCATCCTCTGAAATGGTAATGGATGGTAATAGAAAATATGATGAAAATTCAAGTTTGGGAATGAAAATATGTTTTCAATGAGGATTATGAGGCTTTTCCTTAAAAAATTACACTTTAATTCCATTACTCTTATCAATCTATTACCAACAACCAAATGGGCTGTTAGGGTTTTGTGCTATTTTTGTGACTGGGTAATATGAAATTTTCCCATTTGATGATTGATTGAATTCATTTGTGATAATGCAGTGTTGCATTGGTCTGTTTTGATGTCCAATATTTTTATCCTGGATGCCGCTGTTGTGACAAGGAAGAATCACCTTTGTTGCAGTGGGGAAACTCCTATTTTAGTATGTAATTTTCTGTTATTCCCATATTGGGGAGTTTTTTCTGGTTATTGTTCATTTATAGAGATTGATAATAAATCGATATACCTGGAATACAGGAGTTGTTTAATCCACTCTCGTTTGATTGATCCAGATTTTTTTTGTGGCAATAGTATTGTATCAACTTATTTTTTCTTCACACACAGCTTTTTTCTCCCATTAAATCTTTTATGGTGATAATGTTGTTGCAGTATTGCAAGAATTTGCCAAGAATTTGGCTACAAGCTCAGGGGAAAAATGATCAAAACATAAAAATAGGTTTCATACAATAGGGACTTTGTATTTACAATGAATGTGTACAAAGAGATAGTTGTGTAAGAATGATAATGCTAAGCTGTGTGTAATCATAAGTTTGTGAGTTGTTTATTGTTGTTGTTGCTTTGGCACTATTGTTTAAGTGTTGTTATTTCCGCAAGCAAACACATCGGGTTCTATAGAAAGCCTCAATTAGGGCAATAGTGGGTGTTATTGGCTGGCTAGGAAGGGTTTCTAGCGCCATAACGGCCTAGGGGAAATTTTGGGTGCTGACAATTGAAAGTGCAAAGTTTTTTACTCCAAATAAATGTCACAAATCAATAAGATAAATTTGGGTTGTGACAATTGAAATTGCAAAGTTTTTTACTCTCAATAAATGTCACAAATCAGTAAGATAAAATAAATAGGAATTTCTTTTAGAATAAAGATCCAAACTCAAAAGCCCTAATTTAGTGAATTGGGATAGAGTAAGCAAACTTAAAGCCTATGGAGGCTTGGGTCGAAAAGCCAAAACTACTAATAAAGCATTGCAATTAAAATTGCTTTAGAAAGTAGTTAATGAGCCTAAAAAATTATGTGCCAAACTTATTACCAGTTACTAGAAAATATATGAGAAACAATGATCTGTTTAATTATAAAATTTCAAATTCAACTTACGTGGCAATGAAGAAATTTAATGAAAATATGACCACTAGTAATGGCAAGCAAGATTTTGCTATGAAATAAATATTGTGTAGGAAAACTTTTATTACCAAAAACATTATTCCAAATCAATGAAAACTGTCATTTTAATCATGAGACAGGACCAAAAAGTTAACACAAAACAAACAATGGAGCAAACCCAAACTTAGTAAAGTGTTCCCACTTCCCAACATGGACAGTGGATCTGATCATTAGTATAAATAGTATCCCAATCCCAATTTATGATATTCTTGATTAATTATTTTAGGGTCCATCTTTTGACGCAATATTTTCCACTAAATCTGCAACTTTATTTATTCAAGGTTTTAAATACAACAATTACTCAAAAGTTCCATTTTATTGGTTTTGGAAACTAGATATTCTTACAAAAATTAAATATTTTCTATAAAAAAATAAAATATTACAATGGAAAGATTTGACAGATGTAGAGTTGCGATTCCTCTTTAGTGCCAATTTTGTGACAATAAATTAGAGAACATTACACATTTTATTCATTTGTCCAAACACTAATAGTATTTTTAATCATATAGAACAACAATGTTGAAAAATCCAATCCATGACAACAACTAATCCAAACACTAATAGTATTTTTAATTCATAATATATGCAATATTTATGAAAACTTCGGCGCGAATGACTTTGCAAAATTGATTTATAATCGAAGCTCCTTGGTACGTATTAAAAATTGAAAGTTATTTCCCCACACAACTAATTTATATGATAAAAATCAAAACAAAATAGAGAGAATATGAATTTACGGCCACCAAAAGTTTTCTGAATACCAAAAGTGGTTTTCACACCCTTTTACCATTTTTTTTTGGTTTCTCTAAGGCACAAAACAAAATAGAGAAAATGAGAATTTACTTGCAAATAACCCCAACAATCCCGATAACAATTAAAATGACAAAAAGAGATAATAAGAATCTACCCGCAACAAAAAAGAACAATCTTGTACCGAGAAAACTATTTTTAATGACCAAAAAATCTTGGTCAAAAGGCCAATAAAATCACTTTGATAGTGTTGAACAATAATTTTGAAAGTTAGATGTTTTGGACAATTTTAGTTAGTTTATTTATTTATTTTTACAAAGACCCTACAAAAGTACAAATTGAGCTAGTTTGGGACCCTAAAAAAATAAATAAATAAATAATCAAAAGAATAAATCCCTATGCCGCCAATAACTCAACAAGATTGCCTCTCAATCCTTGTGTCTTCGTAACAGTTTACGCTTCTACGACCCTTATCAGAATTTTCTCAATTTTGATTTTCAAATCCTTATAAATTCAACAACACCCCTTTGTTTTCGCCATATTCCCACTTTCCCCCCCCTTTATTATTGTTAATAGACATATACGCAGAGAAAAAAGGGCACATTTTCGATTCTCTATTGCTTAGGGTTTTCTTGGTCGATCGTTGATCGATCTTCTACAAAGTAATATCTTTTCAGGTATGCCTTTTCTTCTCGTTTTGTATGATTAAATATAAATAGATCAATTTGTTTTGATTGCTTGATTATTTTGAATGGTTGATGATTCCCCTATTGTTTGATTGACGAAATCTTATCTGGGTTTTGCCTATATACCGAAAAAATTCAACTTTAGCGCAGCGCAGCTCATTCCATCTCTCTAAAATATGTGTTTCTTTCCCCCTCTCCTCTGTCGAACTAACTGTGACTGGGTTGGGCGTGGTTTTTGTGTTGCCTTTCCTCCATTAAAGCATAGCTTTTGAGGTAAGATTTTTTCCCCCCCGTAGAATCATGGAAAATCAATTATACAATTTATCGAATATATAGGGGAAGTTTATGCTGGGTAATTTATTGCCAGAAGGAGAATTTCCAATCGAATTTTGTTGATTATAATAACTCGTAAGGTTATATTAGACTATGAAAATGGAGGTTTTCTTCCTCTCTTGCACTGGGTCAGGGACTAATCATGGATCAGATAGGGTTTTTAGGACTATATTTATTTGACGTGAATTTTCTAAACCTTTGAGTTTTGGGTTGCTTTTGATTAATAGAGGGCTTTGTTTATGATTGTGATTAGAAGTTTTTGATGACTGATTGTTCTTGTTTCAAGAGATTCACATCATCCATTGATGGGATGTCAGGGATTTTGAAGCTCTTGTTGAATACAACAATTATTAGCAAGTTAAGAAAGAATTGCCTTTAATGTTAGTAGCCAAACAACATTAATTTGTATGCATTTATGGAGAAAGAATAGTATTGGTCTATTAAATGTCAAGAGTTGCGACCTCTCTTTACCTTTGGCCCAAGAGGGGTATATACTATATATAGAGTTTGATTGAGAGGCACTAATGGGCCCTTGTTATTAGGCTTATTTGGGCCTATTGGTCAGTCTATAATTACTATAGAGTATAGACTAAATTGAGTATGGCCATTTTAGTACCCAAACAGTTTAGTTTATGAAATTTATATAGTGTACCCAGATGCATGGTGGATCCACTATTAAAAGAGAACATTTATGTTCTACACTTTGAACATCTATGTTGCTTGTATTTTTTTTTACAATGAATATTCAGTTTTAAATTCAAGTGCATCGTCTTCATTGTGCACCCGAATACACAATATAGGGATTAATCATTGGTACTTGGCAATTGTTATATCAGGTAGAGAAACATGTTGCCTTTTCAATTCATGCTTTAATTTGCATAAAATCTTGTGTACAATGGTTCATGGTTGCATAATAAATTATTGTACAATGATCTTAAAATTACTCAAAAATATTTCTCCTCCCGTATCAAAGCGTTCTTCCCCCTTTTAATTTATTTGTGTCTGAAAATTTTGAAGTGGATAAACCTTATGAAATGAAACAGATGGAGCAAGTTGTCCTTTTGATAATAGATTCTTTATTTTTTTTTATTGTCAATTATTAATATTTTTGGAGAAATGTACCCTATTATACAATGATTTATTGAATAGCACAGCCCTTTTTTTTAAAAAAAATTTATCCTTTTTCTTTATTGAGGTATCTCTGTATATACTTATTTAGTAAATTGTCCTGTATAGGACCTAAATTTTACTTGTATTAAGTTTTTGCCTCCTTGTTATGGGAACTTTTTTTCACTAGTTTGTTTTATGGTTGTGGTATTTTGTTGACAGTAAATTTTTTACTCTTTTTTTTTAATCAGAGACTCACTTTGTCAAGCGGTGCAATGACTGAATTTTAATTTGTTACAAAAGTAGTAATTAGCAAGTCTAAAAGCTCACCTAAAATGATTTGTAGCAATCATGACCTGTCTTTATTATCAATGCTTGCTCTTTGGCTGTTATGTTGCTTTAGGTGTGATATGCATCCTGTCTTCCTTTCTAGTATATGTATTTCAGTGGTCAAGTTGAAGCGTTCAGTGATTTTTCTTATAGAATGGTCACATAGGGGTTCCTGATCCGCCCAAGTACAAAAGCATGCTGCTTTTTCAGCTTATGATATCATAGAGAGAACGATTATCTGGAAGCATGCATTTTACTCTCTTTTCTCCCAATTCTTTATTATTTTAAACTATACTAATAAGTGTATGTAGGCCATCAAAAAAGTGTATATAACAGTTTATGAATCAATAATGATATAAGTTTTTGCAAGCTATTACATGAACTTGGTTTTGCAGCAATAAAACAAGTACTCCGTATTTTCTAAGCTGTTTCTTAAGCTCCTAGGAGGAACTTAAAAGTACTCCCTCCGTAACTAAAAACTTTCAACAATTGTACCGCACACGCTTCCCAAGACAAAATTTCTTTATCAAGTTTAAAGCACTAATCAGCCCTAATTACACAATACTAATATATTCATCAAGTAATCAGCCCTAATTCTTAAAAAAAAAATCCCTAATCAACCACCACCACTTCTCACCCTAATCAACCACCACCACCACTTCTCACCAAACACTACCACATTGGCACATCACCACCCAAGTGGACACCCCAAACACCGACGCTAGACCGCCGCGCGACCGCCCCGTCCACCGAATCAGGACCTATCACCACCCACACGAAATTGCAACCCTAGCCACCCAAATCGCAACCCTAGCCACCCCACACGAAATCGCAACCCTAGCCACCCCACATGAAATCGCAACCCTAGGACCCAACACTACCCACACTAAATCTCGACCCTAACCACCCACACCAAATTGAAACCCTAGGACCCGACACCACCCACACCAAATCGCACTCAACACCACCCCACACCCATATCGGCAACCTAGCCACCCAAATAAGCACCCAAACACCAAATCGACACCAAATCGGCACACCACTGCCGCCTACCTTCGAAAAGAAGCCCACCTTCAATCAACCTTCGAAAAACCCTCACAAGCCCCACTAAATCATGGTGGAGAAGTCGAATTAGATGGTAGAGGAGAGAGAGTGTTTGATGGATGTGAGGAGGGACGACATGGTGGAGGGAGAGAAGGTGGGGAGAGTGGTAGCCGGTGACTGGGTCACAGGGCAGGGGGAGGAGGAGGAGGAGGAGGAGAGAGAGTGAGAAGGAGGGAGGTTTGATTAAGTCTAATGATAATTTATGGGTGTATTATCAATTTATTAATTTTTTAAGTAATGGCATTTATGTAAATAAATAGACTTTTTTTTACCAAAAATAGAAGGAAAAAAAATTGTTTGAAAGTTTTTTGTTACACCCAAATATAGTAAATGTTGAAAGTTTTATGTTACGAAGGGAGTACTTGAGAATGGGCGTTGTTAATTTGTGAAAACTCTAGGAACATGATAAAAATAATGACTTTTACATAAAGATAACCACCATGCTTTTTACATAGGCTTTTCAAGATGTATTCTGATTAAGTCTTGATAAGTGATTTGTCACAAGATTTTTTTTTTCTTCTGAATTATTATGAATTGGTAGAGCTTTGTATAATATGTTAGTAGAGCTGCATTAAATAGCTATGTATATTGAAAAACTGTGAAATGCTCATTCCAACATAAATAGTCAAGGATTGCTCATGATGCATGAGTAGTAAATTGTAATTAATTCAAAGTATCATAAATTGAACTGACAGTGTGTTTGTTTTGTCGCCCACTCCCTAAGTGCTCTTAACTTTTCAGGATGTAATGAGTACTTCATCCCAATTCCTATCATTGCTTGGATGCATTCTTGCACTTACCTTTTTAAAAAAAAATGTGTGCAGGTAATTTTGCTTGTTTTTTAACATTATGACGATGACATCTGGTGATAATGGCCAAGAAGCTGACAAGAATATTCAGATTTGGAAGATCAAGAAGCTAATAAAAGGATTGGAAGCTGCAAGAGGAAATGGTACCAGCATGATATCATTGATCATCCCCCCTCGTGATCAAATATCCCGAGTGACAAAAATGCTTGGTGATGAATTTGGAACTGCATCCAATATCAAAAGTAGGGTTAATCGGCAATCTGTTCTTGGTGCTATCACCTCTGCGCAGCAAAGGCTGAAGCTTTACAACAAGGTGCCTCCCAATGGACTTGTTCTTTACATAGGTACAATTATGACTGAAGATGGGAAGGAAAAGAAAGTTACTTTCGACTTCGAACCTTTTCGCCCCATCAATGCATCTCTTTACCTTTGTGACAACAAGTTCCATACTGAAGCACTCAATGAACTGCTTGAATCTGATGACAAATTTGGGTTTATTGTGATGGATGGGAATGGGACTCTTTTCGGAACTCTTAGTGGCAACACTAGAGAAGTGCTTCACAAATTCACTGTTGACTTGCCTAAGAAGCATGGTCGAGGTGGTCAGTCAGCACTAAGGTTTGCTCGGCTCCGAATGGAGAAGCGCCATAATTATGTCAGGAAGACAGCCGAGCTTGCTACACAATTTTTCATTAATCCACAAACCAGCCAGCCTAATGTTTCTGGGCTGATACTTGCTGGCTCAGCAGATTTCAAAACTGAGCTCAGTCAATCTGACATGTTTGACCCTCGCCTTCAGGCAAAGATACTGAATGTAGTGGATGTTTCTTATGGTGGGGAAAGTGGTTTCAATCAAGCAATTGAGCTTTCTGCTGAAGTCCTTGCTAATGTGAAATTTATTCAAGAGAAAAAGCTTATTGGCAAGTATTTTGAGGAAATTAGTCAGGATACAGGGAAGTATGTTTTTGGAGTGGATGACACGTTGAAAGCTTTGGAGATGGGTGCAGTGGAAACACTCATTGTTTGGGAGAATTTGGAAATTACAAGGTATGTGCTGAAAAATGTTTCCACTGGAGAGGTTGTGGTTAAACACTTTAACAAGGATCAGGAGGCCGATCAAAGCAACTTCCGAGATCCGGTAAGCGGGGCAGATTTGGAAATGCAGGATCAGATGGCATTGTTAGAATGGTTTGCTAATGAGTACACTAAGTTTGGATGCTCCCTTGAATTTGTGACCAACAAATCACAAGAAGGTTCGCAGTTTTGTCGTGGCTTTGGTGGGATAGGCGGGATCCTCCGGTACCAGGTGGACATGAGGGCCTTTGATGACCTCTCTGATGATGGTGAATTATATGAAGATTCTGACTAGCAATTAACCTACATTTCTCCATTACCGGTGCTGGGGGAGGGGTGTAACCCCTGCACTGGTGAGCGAGCTGTCGGGGCTAGTTCGGCAGCAGTTACTCTGTCAAAATGCGGCTACATGTCAACTTTATCAATTGAGGTTTTTTTTTTTCTTCTCTCTGAACTTATTTTCACATACTAAATCCCTGCTCTGTTGGACTTAATTCCAAACAAGTTCAGCTCTGCTCCTGCTGAGTCTAGGATTCAGTTTAGATTAATTCAGTATGTCCAAAAGAACAGTGCCTAATAAGCATTAGTTTTACTAGTTCCTAGTTGTATCTTACTGAGTTTTATTTTGTTATGTTATTTTTTGACAGTTAAGTTGTGTCGAGCTTAATGGTCAACTGATGCAAAAACAACAACCATTTCTTCAAGTTGGAGACGCAAGTGGTGTCGACAAGCTTTCAATATACAATGGGAGTTTTGCTTTTGCATGGTCCTTCCATTACTAAGCAAGAAGAAGTACATTTTTTTCCTATTGGGGGTGAAATATCCATGAGGTTATTACTGAAGCCTTTATGAATTAGCAAATTAGCTTCTCATACTTGCTTTGGTGTGGGTTGTTTTTCTTTCCTTTCCTTTCCTTTCTTATCAGATGGGGAATTCAACTCTGCTGAAATAGCAACTCTTGCTTCGCTATCCGTCTTCAAGGAGTTCATTACTTTTACTGAAGTGAGATGTATTGCTGCTGATTGAAGAAGTTGCGTTTGCGTAGGTCCTTGATCTAGGGATTTCCGGATGCAAGATCGCATGGACTCGATGGGAGTTTATCTGTTGGCTTGAATTACTTTTAGTATTGAACTTGAAAATGTTAAAACATCATGTGTTACTTTACTATTTATTACATTTAAGTTGTGTTTGATGACAAATTTGGGGTTATTTATATGGTCTATTACATGTTCTTCGGTTTCTAGTAGGCTATAATGAAGATATTTCAGGTGAGTATTTATTTCAGAAGATGTTTCTGCAATCGATGCAATATTTTAGTGACTATGGTTCCTTTTACATGTGTAGCAAATGTAAAATGATTTTTATGGAAACAATTTAAGCGGTCTTCTTTTGGACTTATTTTCATTTTATTAAAAAATAACTGGATTTTAGATAATAATTAGCTTTTTGACCCATTTGATGAACGTGCTTGTGTTATGAAAAATTCAAGAAACATATAATATACAGTTCTAAATTATTATAAAAGAAAGACTTTAAAATATAACTATAATCCCTTCTATTTTTAATGTTTTGTGCTATTTTCTTATTTGGTCGATTTTTAATATTTTGTGCATTGTATTTTTTTAGGTTATTGTACATTGTACTTTATTCTATTTTAGGTCACACCTTTCTCCAATCTATTTTTGCTTTTAAATCAGAATTTCCCTATTTATTTTCCTGCTCTACACTTTTTTCAATTTATCTTTACCTTTTTTTTTATCTCACTGAGATTGTGATACTTTATTCCTAGTTTTTTTCTTTTCAAATGGTAGTAAATACACACAACATTAAAAATTAAAGGGAGTATTAGATATGAATAGTATTAAGAATAATCGAATAATAAAAGGAATAAAAAAGGTGTAAGCAAAACAATGTGAGCCTTATTTTTTAAAAGTGAATGTGAGAGTTTTTTCAATGGTTATCATTTTTAAATACTTAATGTAACCACTACTGTAATTAAATAAATTATAGTCAATACTCAATAGTTAAAACTTTTCATTTAATTTTTCACTATCCAGATTATTACAATAATAAAAAAAGTCTTTCATAAGCATATTAAAATATGAAAAGTTTGCTCAAAATCTATTAAAACAAGTCAAAAACTAATATTAAAACATCTAGGTTAAGTTGCTCCTGGATAGGAGATTGATACGCCCAATTATCGAGCTAGAATAGGATGGTAGATCCATTTCTAATACGCCGCCGGATGTCTTTTACGAACAATAGATCTTCGGAGAAGGATATGTTTTCATATGAAAGACTTGCTTGGTAATCCCAAAAGGAAACTTGGGGAAAGATATTTGTGATGCACCAAGACCGCCGTAGGCCTTAGGTTGACAAATCTTATGCCAAGCAATTAGGGGTAGACCATTCTTATCTTTGTTCTTTTTCCACAAGAAATTTTTCTGTTTTGTTTCCAAATCTTAATGGATACGACTATATGAAATCTCAATAGAGTACTTTTTCTCGCTAGTCTACTATCCCAACCAAATACAAGTAGTAGACAAATTCAAAAAAAGCATCAACGCATACTTTTCAATGACTAGGGAAAATCTCACCTTCCAAATTAAAGAACCTTTCAATACGATTACAAGAATGTAAATAGACCAAAGAAGTTACTATATAAATTTAGAGAAGTATTGTGTCAGACAAGTCTGACAGAAGTTAGTATATAAGCACTAATCTGAACAAAATAAGTACTAACCTGGATAAAAAAATAAAAAAAATTAACCTGGACGAAATTGCAACTGACCCTAACCTGGAATACTGACCTGGACGAAAATAGAAACTACCTGGATAAAAAATAATGAGAACTTGAGACATTACAAAAAAAACCTAGAAAACACAAAATAAACCTGAAAGATGGAGCACTTTCCCCACCACCGTCATCATGTTCTCCTTCGTCCCACTACCATGGTCATCCTCTCCTCCACTACCACCAAATTCTCTTCTCACCTCATCTCATTCATCTAATATACTCATCAACAATGTCACTCTCAGTGTACTCGCTCACTCTCTATTTCATTTTCCTGCTCACAACCACAACAACGACGCCGACGAAGACCAAGACGACGACGGCAGCAACGAAACTTTTGCAATTATGTGAAATATTAGGTGGTGAGAAATATTAGTGGATTGCAAAGTAGCTGGAGGAAGAAAAATTGGTCTCCTGATTGTCGATGATTGCTTGCATCGATATTAATTTGATGCCAAATGGAATAAGGCAAAAAAAATTGGCAGATTAGTATATATATGGAAGATGATGAAGGAAAGAGAATGGGAGTAGTGAGATTGTGTTGGTTTTGAGAGGAAGAAGGTGATGTTGATTAAATTTGTGTTAAAAGAATTTGTTGGGTTTCATCCGTCTAACAGTAACATTTGGTCAGACGGTCTGACCCAATACTTTCTCATAAATTTATTATTATTATTATATGGTGCATATTTATCATGCATGTGCTGATATACTTCTCGTCTTTTTTTACTTATTGTATTTTTCTTACATCGATTATATATTTATATACGTGTCTGAATTAATTTTTTGTTATATTTCCATTCTATTTTGTGAATTTTACTCATTTTACTTTTTTTTTTTTGTTATTCATTCACTTTTTTTTAATGATTCTTATTATTTCATATATTGTCTTTAAAAAGTAGTACTACAGTAAATGTAGCAATTAAAAGTTGACAAAGGATAATAGTTTCTTACTTTCTTATCAAATGGCCTCAATTATAATACTTAGATCAATTATTATACTGTAGTCCCGGGACTGCAATGATGTGTGGTCTCGCGGAAGGATTTTTTTTTAAAAAAAAAAAATCCCCAAAAATAGCATCAATAAACCCTTTCACTCTGTTGCGTGGTTCCTTATTTCACTCTGTTTTCAAGAAAACCCTTTCACTTTTCACATAAACTCAACAACACAAAACAACAATCTACATATTTCATCTTCATAATCTACATTTTTTTTAGCAAATTCTTCATCAAAAACGTTGTCAACAACAAAATCTTCATCCCATGCAAAATCATAATATGTTGAACAAATAATACACAATATTCATTTCCTACCAATACAATATTCATTTTTATTAAAACAATATTCATAAATCTAAATAAAGAACTAATGAATGTAACATATTATACGCATAATTAATACCCTTCACAAAGTACAAAACAAACTTCATAAAAACATAAGAAAATCTTCATATTCAAAAGCATAATAATCATTTTTCAATAACAATGTGAACCAAAATCTTCATCCCATTCAAAATCATAATATGTTGAATATATAATACACAATAATATTCCTTGAAAGTAGGAATTCTATAATATGAGATTTTACAAAAAAAACTGATTTTTTCATGAATTTAGAAACTGTTTTTACGTAAAAAAAACACTGATTTTTTTTAACTCCAAAACTACGTCGTTTTGGCAAGGGACCACGTAGAGCTACGTACAATGCAATTGATATATCATGGTCCCGAGACCATGTACCTACAATATGGTCCCGCGTGTAAGCGCGTGGACAATTGGGCTACAAATTTAAATACACTATATTCATTTCAATACACTCCAATATTCATTTCAAACAAACAACAATATTCATTTCGAGCAAACAGTATTCATTCCTATTTTCAATACATAACAATATTCATTCAAAATTTCCCTTATTCTTTTGTTTTTTTTCCAACATTTAATTGTTGTCATTTTCTATATTATTTTATTCAATACTTCCGAACTTATTCAACCAAAAACAGGGACACAGGGTCAAGATATATTTTTAATTTTTGTAGAGAGAGAATGGAAAGAGGACATCTCCATTTCCCATTGTAGGTGAAAACCCATGAACACTTGCCAAAGTTGCCACAAACTATGCTATCATGTTCTGCTCCATTAAACACCAGCTTCATCTTGGCATCAATCACTCTTAACTCTTCTCCTTAATTCATCTTCATCATCTTTATTATACCATTAAATTAATCCCCATTTCTGATGCTTAATTTTGCTTAACCCCTTACTAAAATCCCCACCGTTTTAATCACCATACCCAAAATCAAGAAACACAAGATTTGATTCAGTCAATAATATTTTGTGAAATCAAAATCAATCAGATGATGGGAGGTCGTAGAGATAGTTTGATGAGGAGTCATAGCAACATCAACAGCAATCAATCACTTCGTTCATCTCGAATTGTAGTTGCTATTGCGATCGGTATTTGTATGGGTTGCATTTTCGCCTTTTTCTACCCTCATGGTTTTTTCCATCCTTACTATCCTCCTACTTCCACTTTCACTCGCATCTCTCAAACTACTTCTGAGGTTTTTTTTTTCTTTTTTTCCTATCTTATATTATACTCTCTTTAATTTATTTCTAGCATTACTAAATTTGTAAGTATGTGATGATTTTTTTTTTTGGGGTTTGGAAATCTTGATTTAGGGTTGACGTATAATGATGGCGATCTCATTTTTTGGAATTGGAACTTGTTGGATTTTCAGATAAAAGCTTGCATTTTGAATTTACATGCTTTGAGATTCAATAATAGTTGTGTATTTGGTTAAAGTGGAGATTTCAAGTTTCTTGCTTCTAGTAGTTGTTTGATTTGAGTGATGCCATATTGTGTATGATTTGAGAGACAAAACATTGATTGATGTGGGTTGTTAAAGTTAGTGTGATTTCATGGTGAATTGGCTGTATGTAATGTATCTGTTTAAAGTGGGCATTTCAAGTTTCTTGCTTCTAGTAATTGTTTGATTTGGGTGATGCCATATTGTGTATGATTTGAGAGACAAAATATATTGATTGATGTGGGTTGTTAAAGCTAGTGACTAGTGTAATTTGATGGTGAATTGGTTGTATGTAATGTATCTGTTTAAAGTGGGCATTTCAAGTTTCTTGCTTCTAGTTGTTGTTTGATTTGGTGATTTCATTTTGTGTATGATTTGGGAGACAAAATATGGATTGATGTGGATTGTTAAAGTTAGTGTAATTTGATGGTGAATTAATCAGGTGAGTGCATCAGATTGTGAAGGAAGTGAGAGGATCAATATACTCAAGGCTGATAATGTTAAGCTAACAGAGAGGAATGCAGAGCTGAGGAAGCAAGTTAGGGAGCTAAATGAGAAACTGAGGTTAGCTGAACAAGGAAAAGACAGTGCTCAAAAGCAATTCTTGTCATTGGGTGAGCAACCCAAGGTGGGGCCTTTTGGTACCGTCAAGGGTTTAAGGACGAACCCTACTGTGGTGCCGGATGAATCTGTGAACCCTCGATTGGCGAAGATCTTAGAAGAAGTTGGTGTCAGGAAAGAGCTTATTGTTGTATTGGCAAATGCTAATGTGAGGGAGATGTTAGAGGTGCAGGTATCTACTGTCAAGAAAGCTGGTATACCCAATTATTTGGTTGTAGCTCTGGATGATGAGATTGAGAGTTATTGTAAATCAAATGGTGTGGCCGTCTATAAGCGGGACCCCGATGATGGGGTTGATGAAATCGGAAGGTCAGGGGGTAACCATGCCGTCTCTGGATTGAAGTTCCGTGTTTTAAGGGAGTTTTTGCAGCTTGGTTACAGTATCCTCCTATCTGATGTTGATATAATCTACTTGAGAAATCCATTTGCTCATCTTTATCGTGACTCGGACGTGGAATCCATGACCGACGGTCATAATAATATGACTGCTTATGGGTATAATGATGTATTTGATGAACCTGCAATGGGTTGGGCTCGATATGCCCATACAATGAGAATTTGGGTTTATAATTCTGGATTCTTTTACATTAGACCTACAATTCCTTCGATTGAGCTTTTGGATCGTGTTGCTGATAGGCTTTCTAAAGAAAAAGCATGGGATCAAGCAGTATTCAATGAAGTGCTGTTTTATCCTTCACATCCAGGGTACGAAGGGCTTCATGCTTCTAGAAGAACCATGGATTTCTATTCTTTCATGAATAGCAAAGTCCTATTCAAAACCGTTAGGAAAGACCCTAACTTGAAGAAGTTCAAACCTGTGATCATCCATATTAACTACCATCCCGACAAACTTCCAAGAATGAAAGCCGTTGTTGAGTATTATTTCAACGGCAAGCAAGACGCATTGGACTCTTTTCCTGATGGCTCGCAATGATGGAAGTAAAAAATTTGTAAGCTCACTTGCTCACAGTCATCAATATCTGTTAGTTTACACAGATAGCATACACAGAACATGGTCTTATTTCTACTAGTTTTTTGGTTCTAACAGTTTTGAGAAAGAGACATGACCCTAGTTTGTTTATATGCTTTGGTTCTGTTAGCAGCTGTTTCCTTCTAGGATTTACCTATTTTTAAACTCTGTCGAACTTTTACCCATTATGTATTTGCATGTATCTTATCTATAAGATTATATAGCGAAAGGTCCACAGGGTTGTATTATTATATCAAGTTATGATTTATTTGATTGAGAACTCTCAGAAGGTAGCTTTCCTGTGTTGCACATAGAGGGTGCTTAGATTCTTTCAAGGTAATTACATAATTTGGCGCAACCTTCAAACATTTTTGGTTCTTGAACTGGTGATAATTTTGAGATGTGCTTAGCTTCCTTGTAATAAAAATCTATACTGATTTTGGCTAGAAATCTTCTTATATCTGTTGTCTTTCCCTTAACAAGTGGAATTATACTGATTTAGGCTACTATACTCCTTAAAGCTGAAAATTTTGTACTGTATATATGTCTGTTGTCTTTCCCTTGACAAGTAGAAATGTGGAATTATACAATTATTTAGTGAAAGACCAAATTGGACTCTGTATTATGTTATATTATAATTTGTCCAAAAAACTAATATTGTTCAATGCCAAAGCATTTCTGCATCCAGATTTTGCTAACAAACATGCAAATGATGCAATGGACTCTGAGTCTCTGAACTGTCTGAAGTCCATTTCACTTGAATGGGCTGTGATCGAGGATGAGGTGGTGGAACAGTGGGTCCCCTCCTCTTGGTCGTGACCCGAGTTCGATTCCTCGCCCCTCTCCCCTGGGCCTAAGCAATCCCGCTTTGGATATACTGAGATAGGAACCACGGGTGGGGCCCATGTGTACGTTACTGGTTAAATTATAATTACACTTCTATGACAATCTTGTTATCCATGATTTGCAACTTCTTTAACAATCTTGTGTTGTGGCCTAAGCAATGTTTAGTTTCTTTCTTGAACACTTTGCTTTGGAATTAATGTTTCCCTACCATTGTCTCACTTCAGGTTCACATCAAATGCTACTTGACTACGCAATCAGTCCTTTATTTTTGCTACATTTACTTTTTTATCTTTCAAAATATAATTTTAAATAAAACATTTTCAATTATATATTAAAGTTATTAAATTTTTGTTTTTGATTATATGTTTGAAAAGGTATACTTCGAAACACCATTTAAAAAAAAAGGTATACTTTAAAACCGAATCAAATGAGATCTAACAACACTATAAAAGTCAATAAATTACAAAGAAATTCTTTGAATATTTTTTTGGAATAACATTGATTATCATAAATATTTTTGGAAAACTAGTGCTACAAATTGTTTGGCTCCTTCCAAATGTTGCGGATTTTATTAATTTTGGTTGACAATATTGACTAACTGACTGACTGGTTTTTTTTTTTTTTAATTTCTTCTGCAAAACACACTGTTTATATATTTATTGAAGTCAAATATTCACAAAATTTGCAGGTTATAATATCGCAAGTTACGAAGTATGATAGTACAAGACTTCAGTACTTAAGTTTCATAAAAATCGTAAGTAGATGAGTAGATGTGGTTATTGAATATAGTAGCTAAATAGAAATACGGTTAGTGTATTTATTGGACATGGTCTTTACTAGACAATATCACAAGGCTAAAAATACTAGCCTCTTAATTTTTCCCAGAAAAAGGTTATGACAAATATAATTATATTTATAGATTTGTATACAATTGTTTTTACTTTAGTCTATCTTTAATTTTATTTATTTTTAGTTGTGTATTGGTGTGACCGCTAAGCACCCGTTATTGACATGTCACTTGGCCCGACCTGTAATTGACACTTTTTCAGGCTCCATTTGTTTCGACGGAAAATTATTTTCATTGCAAGGATTGAAATAAAGAACAAAATAAATGGGAAAATGAAAATGGAAGCAAAAAAGAGTGGTGATGGGAGTAGAGAATAAATCAAAAGTAATATATAAGGTGAAAAATGTAGCATGTCTTGGTTAGAGAGAGAAAGGAAAATGATTTACCTTTTCAAAAGAGAAAATTTGCACCTTTGGAAAAATCAAATTTCTCCTCTTATATGATAAAAGAAAGAAAATGAATGGATGGAGACATTTTCCTTCCTCCATTTTCCTTGACTACTTGCAAGTTTTGGGTTTTTCTTATCAATTGCGACAAATATGATCAACTTCAATGGTGACCAAAAGCTGTCTGAGTTTCAAATTAGAACTATGAAAATTCGAACTCACGTGAGATATGTCATCGTGTTAGAAAAAACCACTCCCTCCGTCCCCTTTTGTTTGCAACATTTATTTTTTCACACCTCCCAACACACAACTTTAAATAAAAATATCTTTAAATACATAAAATAAAAAATTATAAATTAAAAAAGTACATATCGAGCCGAGTCAAACGAGATCCCATTTGACTATATTTTTTCTTATGTGCATAAAATTATAGAGATTCAAAGTTGGTCAATGAACAATGGCAAAATTGTACTTGTTGCAAAAAAAGGGGGACGGAGGGAGTAATCAAGTACCAGATTATTTAGCCCCATAAAGGACATGATTACATTATTTTAACATTAATTACTTTATTTCATATTTTGCCTAGGAGTTTGTATTGCATACATATGTAGCGAGTATTGCGATACGGAAGTAGTAGGTTGGATTCCACTTATAATAATTTATAATTTCATTTTGTTTCTCCTCAAATTGTAACATGTAATTTCTTCAAGATACAAATGAGAAAACGATCTTAAAAAAACACTTATATTTTAATCACCTTTTCTTTGGGTTGAGATTGTGAAATGCTAACATTATTTCTATGTGAGTGTAAAATTGGTAGAGAAAATCATGTCAATAAGGATTAAATCCTAATTAAAAAGTTTACACTTTGAAAAAAAATTATGCAGGATGAAAGACAAATTAATAATTACTCTAATTAAATTTATTTAATACGAGTTTTATAATTAGTGTATATGTATTTCACTTATTTTAATGTTTATATTATTCATATAATTTATGAATTGTACAAGTTCTTGTCAAAAAAAAATAAATAAATAAATTGTACGGAGTATAAGTTAGATTCCGTTTCTTATTAGTTGTTGCATTTTTTCAATTTGTGTGTTGTTGTCTTTAATTTACATTTGGTCCCTTTGAAAACATTGATGTTTGTGAATTGTTCAAAAAAAGGCTTTGTGATTTCATTAGGGTTCTATATTTCCCACGAATTTTTTTGTGCTAATTGTTCGGCTTAATCTCTTGTAATCTCTTACTAGTTTTGGTGATTGGTTGCTTTTCCGTTTTTCTTTTTATTCATGTTTTAAAGTTTTAGCTTTCTTTTCATTTTATTTCAACTTCTTTTTAATATATATTCTAGAATAAAAAAATTTACTTTCTTTAATATGTCACATCTTCATTTTTTTTCCATTTATTTTTCATTTATGGTAAACTTTGGGTTGGAATGCCATAGTAAAATACTTTTTCTATCTCTTTTATTCTATTTTTACATGGTCTCACACAAACAATTAAAACACCCATTAAACCACTTAATTCCCCAAATGAAAAAAAAAGCAAACAAAATAACCTACCTGTTATATAAATACATTATAGGTGGATGATCATTATACCCCTGTCTATACTCTAGGAACATTCTGAAATTAGGGTTTGATGTACATACTATTGACGGCTTGTATATATATCGCTTTACTGAATGAAATGATAGACTCTTTCCCCATTTTACACAACACGTTATTGGTGATCAGTAAAAAATGATTGAAGTACTGTATTGCTCCGGAGTAAAGAGGTATATCTTTTGAAAGCTGATACAAACTAGATTGACATGGTAAGGCATATATTCATATTTTACATCAAAATTAATGGAATATACATTGATGCTAAGCCCTGCAAATCATTTACTACGAGAGCTTTAGAATGGAGTTGTGAGGAAGCATAGACTTCCAAGTTTATCAAGGATTTTTCCACAAGATGAAGCTCTCAGAATGAGTGCATAGCAGCATAGGCTAACCGCTAACCACTAACCTCTAAATAAAGATTGTGCAAGTGCCAAGTGTACCTTTCCCTGCTGTACTGTACAAAAGTTCCAAATGTATCTTCAAATGTCAGAGAGATTTTTCCCTGAGAGGAGAAGAAGGATAATAGGTAAGGGAACAGAGCTTATTGGCATTCTGCAACAGTAGTCATTGTGAAAGAAGATACTACATTTCTACATTTCTTCATTTCTACATTGCAACATTTCTTTTCTAATTGTCTCCAACACACTACTCTCCCAAACATTAGATATGTTTGATTATATATAAGTTTAAAAAATATGGTGAATTTGATATTTACATACAGAATTCCAAATTACTGTTTGTATACCTTAAGATAAGATCAAAGTTTATAAAGTTTGAACAACATTAACTAATTCACTAATAAGAGTTTCATAGGGGATTTTGCTTCCTAATTTGTTGAATCAGGAAAAAATTACCAATTCACAAGTATAATTCGCCTTTTTTGATTCACATTTAGCAAGGGATGGGGGAGAATTAATCAATTACTCCCTCCGTAACATAAAGATTTCAACAAATTTTTTTCACGCATTTTGAGAAAGCGATTTGAGGGTATAAACGACCAAATTAATCAAAATAATTTTGATATTAGTAACTTAAAATCACATTCTTGTTTGTATTAAAACCATTTTGATTAATTTCTTCGTTTACACCATTTTGATTAATTTGCGTGAAAAAACAAATGTTGAAATCTTTATGTTACGGAGGGAGTATTTAACATTGAGTTTGACCTTGAAATAGGAATGCTAGAGCAATTAGGTAAAAGCTTCATACCTGGTGATTTACATGTCAAAAAAGAGAGAAATCCCGGAACCAGATTTGAACTAATCAAATTCAGACAGTCAAGACTGATTAGGGAGCTGTGCTATGGTTCCCAAGTTCGGGCTACATCCACCAGCCATCATCGTCTGATAGACAGCATATGCACGGTCAGGATCTCCAGATATGCTGTACCCTCGGATTAGAGCATTATATGTGAACACAGTAGGCTCAAAACCCTTGAGCAAGAGCTCATCATAAAGCTTTCCTGCTTCTTCCATCATTCCCGCAATACCCAGATGTAATATCAAGGAATTGTAGGTGTACAAGTCGGAAGAGATCCTCCGTGTCTGCAGCTCAAAAAAGAGTGAGAGAGCATCATTAACCCTCCCAAATCTTCCAAGACCATTGATCATAAAGTTGTAACACACTATATCAGGGTCAAGGCCTTGCACTTTTAATTCCTGAAAGTAGAACCAAGCATCATCCACTTTCCCTAACATCAAGAAGCAATCAATAAGAATTGAATAAGATTTCACGTCAGGTCGGATTCCTTCTTTAACCATCCTTCTGAACAAAGTACAAGCAGATTCCATGTCACCAGATTTCCCAAAACCATTTATCAATATATTGTAAATAGCACAGTTAGGCTCACATCCATAATCCATCATCTCTTCGAAGAAAGTTTTTGCTTCCTCTAGTCTTCCTGACTTCGCCAGACCATCTATCAAAGGGCCATATGTACAAGGAGTGGGTGTAAAATCACCACTAACAAGATTGTAAAACATATCAACTGCCTTGTCTAGGTTGTTAGATTTCACAAGGCCTGAGAGTATGATATTGTGAGTAATTGTGTTCGGGGTACAACCCCGGTTTTGCATATCTTCAAAAAGATTGAGAAGTCGATCAACTTCACCAGATTTTCCATAAGCATCAAGCAACAAATTGTAAGTGGATGTGTCTGGAACACAACCTGAATTTTTCATTTCCTCAAAGAGATTCCACGCCATTTCTAGGAGAGCAATATCCAGAAGCCCTTCAATCAGAATATTATACACCTCCAATGTCCCCTTAATTCTGCAGCTCCTAGCCCTTATAAAAAAGTCATGTGCTTCAAGTGCCCTTCCATGTTTGGACAAAACCTTGAAGAGAGGCACTAAAACTGAGTGATCTTTGCAAAGCTCGGAAGATATCAAGCTTTCAGAAAATGCCATAGCGCTGTCAATGCTTGCCTGAACTAGAACCCCACTCAGCAAATCTTCCCAAAATGATAGGTCTATATGATGCCGAGATTGATTTAAAAAGATCCTGATAAGATTCAGCGCATCCTCAGCCCTTGAGTTCTTCACAACATGTGGAACAAGAGTGCACAAAGTTACACAATCGGCATATAATGATTTCCTCATATGGTGGAACAACAAGAACGCATCATATACTCTGTTTTCCATAGTTAGACCATAGATGAGAGTATTGTATGTAACCACATCTGGAAAGCAATTCATTTGTCTCATTTCGAAAAATATCTTGATAGCCATATCAACCTCATCATTTTTACTGAGGCAGTCTAGGAGCGTGTTAAAAGTAACTGTGTTGGGATGACAACCATCTTTCTCCATGGTTGTGAATAAACTAATAGCCTCTTGGACTCTGCCTTCCTTCCTCAATCCAGATAGTAGTGTGTTGTACGTTACAACTGTTGGAGCAATCTTCATACGCTTCAATCTTTGATACATTTCCCATGCTTCATCCACTCGATCAACCTTGTAAAGCATGTCAATGAGTGAGTTGATGACAGCTACATCAGGATGGCATCCGTCTTCTGCCATCTCTGTGAGCAATGCAACCGCATCATTCACTCTGCCTGCCTTACTATAGCACTTCATCATCATGTTGTATGTTATAGAATCTGGGGCAAATCCACTGCTTTTAAGTCCATGAAAAACATCTTTTGCCTCCTCAAGCATCCCAGCCTCAGAAAGACTGTACAAGTACGCATTACAAGCAACAACATTTGGGACAATTCCCCTAGCTTTCATAGTCTCAAATGTCTCCAGAGATCTGTTTGAAGCTCCTGATTTTCCATAGTAGTCTATAAAAAGAATATAGGTGTAGGCAGTTGGTTCAACACCAAGTGAGCCCAAGCTTTCAAAAAGCCTTAGAGCTTCGTCCAGCCTATCTTCTTTCAAAAGGCCACCAATCAGTGTGTTATAAGTATGAAGGTTTGGGGCAATACCTTGTTCCTTCATGATGTCTAATTGAGTGAATGCCTTGTCAATTTTTCCTGCTTTGGATAGAGTATTAATAAGAATGGTAAAGGTAACAACATCAGCAAGATAGCCATCAGTTTCCATTTGACTCCAAAGTTCATGAACACTGTCCAAGTCTCCACAATCGCTGAATTTACCCATAAGAGTGAGGTAAGTTACTCGATCAGGTTTATTACAACTATCTTTCATCTTTAGAAACAGATCCTTTGCCTCATCCAGTTTTCCAGCAACACAAAGTGAATCAATGAGAACTGTGTAGGTAACAACGTCAGCCCCACAACCTTCATCATCCATTTTTTTCAAGATTTTGTATGCCTCATTGATTTTTCCCGCTCTCCCAAGAACTCTAATGCATATAGTGAATGTGTAAACATTAGGCCTCAATCCCAAACTTTCCATCTCTTTCAACAGTCCCATTACGGTATCAATATCCCTTCGTTTCCCCATTGCAACCATAAGTGCTGAATATGTCTTCAAACTAGGTTTTTTTCCTTCTTTGATCATTCTTCGATACACCTGCAAAGCCTCCTTACAATATTCAGACTTAAGAAGCAAATGAATCAGCCCAATATATGAATAAGCATTCAAAATAAATCCAGCAGGTTTCATCCAATCAAGCGCAATGGGAGCTTGCCTCATTCCACCCCTTACATTGAGCACCTTAAAAATTGTCAAGTAAGTGGTTGAATCCCTATTAATTATCTGCTTCTGCATCAAGTCAAACACAACTGCCATATCCCTTACCCTCCTATGCACCATCAACATTTTAAGCATGTAATTACAAGTTTCAGTTGTATGGACAACATAGGGCAGCTCTGCCAAAGACTTAAAGTAATTAAAAGCCATGTCTGGGTCTGCAATTGATCGTAATGTCTCCATAACCATTTTCGTAGGCTCGCCTTTATTTGGTTTAGCATCAGGCACTGACATGCTATCTGAACTTTTTACCAGAAAATGACAGAAAACTTTTGGTTTCATTCTGTGTTTTCTCCAATTTACAACAGGTTCACCAGTTACAATCCTACAATTTCGAGTAAAACCTCCAAGCAAACAACCATTATTTAAGGAACAGCAAATGGCATAACCACCAACAAATGGCCTGCAAGAGAAATTTAAAAGATTTTCAAATTAAAAGTAGATTAACAGGACAGTTACCGCAATGTATTCATGAAAAAAACAATGATTTGACAAAAAGCAGGCCATGCACGTACATAATCAGTTTTTCCTGCAACTTTATAGCTCTCACTTGATATACTTGACCTCTTCTGGTTGTGCTGATTAGATAAAGTGCATTATTGGATACTCCAGCCTATACAATTGCCCATAAGAAGAAAATTTAGCAACATCATAAAACATAGAAAAATAGCCACAAACATTAACCATGAATATTTAGGGATCAGAATTTTGTTAAATTCCTACAATATGAAAATTTTTGAAATCGACTATAAAGAAGTAAAATCCAATAGGACTTGGGCGGTTGGGCCCCTCCAACCTAAATCCAACTTGGATTCCACTCCAATCAACATGTCATTAAAATCCTTATTAAAATGAAATGCAACAAGACAATTAAGTTGGTTGCAAACAATTCCATTCATCCGCTACAAGTAGCTTCCACAAAGATACAAATGTTAAAGCAATTGTGAGTTTGTGAACATTAAAGCAATTGCAATCAGAATCCAATAGATTATAAACAAATTCCAAATCCAATTAAAAAGTCCAAGTCCAAATAGAAGTGTTTCTAAAATGGATCTGGGCAAACCTGTTCCATTGCCATTCTTACTAATCTGTGTATTTGAAATGACAATTATGCAATGTTGGAAATAATGCACAAGATAAGGAGTAATGGAGTGGAAGAAGAAAGGTTTTAAAGTTTTAATATAAAAGCTTTGTCCCACATTGAAGGAATGAGGGGAGTTTTACTTGTTTATTAATGTATTTGTCATTTATTGTATTTGAAGTGTTGTGGGAGGAAGTGGGCATCCCCACGCGCAACGCCGCCGCCGTCCGGCCGGCTCGGCTCGTGATCGTGCCACGTGCGCGGTGTGGTGTGCCTACTTTTTGGTCCTCGTCGTAACTGCTGTTCCAATAATTATGAAGGCATACAGCATAATCGCTGCAAAGTATGAATAAGATTGGGCTAAACCAAAATATAAACTGATGATACTACTGTCAACTACAGGGAATATTCAAGCCTTCTGCACCACAAGAAATACAAGCAAGATTAGTAAGCAGTAACCAATAACCAGCTAGAAGCATCAGTTGATTTCATTGCAATCCAGAAAAAATTAATATTTTATCATGAGTGTTCATTGATGGGTGTTTTTGTAATGAACCAACATTTAGAGCAGGGATATTTTAGGTATTTTATAATAAATTAGATATTAGAATTTTATAGAAGTTTCTAGAGCTTGCTAGATGTTTGCTAGGTATAGATAAGAAAGAAAAGGGTAGTCATGAAGATTATCCAGAAAAATTGTGAGGAAACTCTAGAGAGTTGTGGCCTAAAGTCACTAGAAAGATTAGCATCCTAAAGTTGCTTTGTAATCAACCTTTCTCATTAATCAAAATACTTCAATCTTGCTGTCCTCATCTCTTTGTTTAGCTATTGTTCTGTAGAATTCCAGCAGGTTATCTCAGTCCATTAAAGTTTTCCTAGGACCAGATATCAAATGCAGTAAACTATAATGAACATCATCAAAGTATTGCCATAAACCAGAAGATATTGATATCACAAATCTACATCCCAATTTTCTAGGAACCAGGGTTTCAACACAAACAAGAATATAAATTCCAGAATTTAGGGCAAAATAGTAGTTGAATTGCAGGATCAGTGTAATCAAACAATCACAACCCTTAACTTTTGAGAGGTTACTATTTCTTCCATATGTATAAACTGCTCACAATTTCTGAATCAAAATTCCCTATGAAAAAACTCACTATTTACTACATTTTCCTTCACACATTAGTCATGCTGTCCTCAATTTAGCATAACTAACCTCCTGACATATGACATCAATACCCACTAGCATGTGCAGCTCAACTTCTCCCATTGTGAAAGAATCCTTTTCCATTAGTATCATTTTTCTACTACTTTTTCCTAGAGTGAGTAAACAGCATATGGGCCAATGTTCCAGCCCTTGTTCTTGAATTACAAAAATTTGACATATTTTGGGCCTTATGATGTTCCCTGACCTTATTTCTCTCCAATATCAAACAACTTGCAAATTGTAGATTTAGCTTTGAATCTTCAAATTTGTACCAAATGTCTAGAAATACTCAAGCTAGCCCTCAATCAACTAGATCGCTGGAAATACAGAAGGCTCAAGGAACTGCCTTTTTACCAGTTAAGTCTTGTACGGGCGCATGAGCTCAGTGTACAGGTATGCTCTCAGAAAGACCTCTCTCTCCTAAAATTGCTCGCCACTTTATGGTAATAGCAAACGGGATTAATGCTAGTTGATGGTATGGACGTTAAATTTTAGACACAAACAGATACATCAGTTTAGTAATAGTCTTGATCTAAAAGCATAGAAAATACACAAGTACCAGTTTAAGAATAATTTTGAAAGAAAAATATCAAATTCAAGGTGAATTAAATAACTGAAAAGCATAGAATCCAAGTAGATTGCACTTATCAAACAATGGTCCAAATCAGAACAATAATTGAGCAAAGTTATCTGGTAAAGGTAGAAACAAACCGTAAAAACGTACTGATCTCATGCTTTTCCCTGATTTATCTCTCATCCAGGGAAAGGATAGGCGCCCAAAATTATCATTACGCCTTGACTTACCTGTAAAGTAATATAAAAATGAATTAGAATTTAGAAACCTGTAAACCGACATCCGTAATTAATATTTCTAAAACTATAGCTAATGTGTTGGGGTTTTACCCAAGACTTGGGATTTAATCTTGTCTAAACCATTCTCATTGAGGCTTACTGAGCACTCAAATGATAACAATATGGTGAATGCTTATAATAAAAAAAAAATGTATACAGAACCCTAAAATTGCTACACTTGACGGTTGACGCCTAAATAATTTGCAATTTGCATACAACCATTTCAGATTCCCACTTTGGGTTTTATCTCTACAAGATATAATGTCAAGCCATTATCACTCACTAAGAGAAAAATAGTTACAAATTGAATTCATGTATGAATAAAAGAAAACTTGAAGAAATTATAAATAAATAAAAAACGGGGGGAGAACTGGAGAAGAAGTGCTTACCAGAGAAAGTAGGCAATGGGGAATGATTTATGGACCATGCGGGGATGTTTGGAGATGTCAGCATGGTTGCCCAAATACTGGAAAAAACAAGACGATGTGAGTGTTTGTTATCAGGAGATATGAAGGAAAAGAAATGGAGTATAAAGATCTTCACATTATGATAAAAACAATAATGATAAAATCTTTACATTATACGACTCTCATGATTTCCTGTCAGCCTCATGTTTGATTTTTTTTTTATTAGATAAGAAATTCACCAACGCATTGGCAAGTAAGAGGATCAGAGGTGGAAGTGGAGCCACTGTTCCATACCTTATTCCTTGTTGCCTCATCTTTGATATGCAAGAACAAACTAGCAATACCAATTTAAATCATGGAATTAATGTACAAAAGCCTTCACATGTTAAAATTGTAATTTCAAGGGTTTTTTAACGAGGTTATGATGTACCGCCTTTTTTTCCTTTTCTCATACAATGAAATGAATGAAATAAAGTTGATGGCCTTAACTACGCCTTAACACCCACCCACACACACACACACACCCAACACAAAAAAAAAAATCCCTTAATGGATCAATGAAGTAGAGGGAGTTTGCCAACTAATTGGAGAGAGCATTTAATCTTTGAATGGCAACCACTAGGGTTGCCTAAAAATATAAATAATCTCTTGCCTCTGCTTCTTTTTTTTTTGCCTTAACAAGTCTAATAATAGTGCAGGCTCAAATGCAGGGCCGTAGATGAGGCCGTGCAAAGTGCCGTACCGCACAAGGCCCCATCATCAAAAGGGACTCAATTCTAATTTTTTTTTCTTCATATATTCTTATAAAAAATGATTAGTTTTTCTCTCAATGTCCAAAAAATTCTTCATTTTAATAAAATAAGGGCCTAATTTTCATTTATAACATAACGCCCCTAGAAATTACAAGACGGTCCGGCTCAAATGATCATGTGGGTATGTTCCAAATTGTCAATAATGAGAAAATTCATGGGGGAAATGTTTATAAAAAAAATAAAAATACCTCAAAAGTTTGTACAGAACCATAGAAATGTTAGTTAATAAAATGATTACAAGTGAATAATGAGTGATAATCAAATAAGGTTTTAGTGAATATTGCAATCTTGCTATCATGATATATGACTAACGGTAGCATACACAACTAATAGGGAGTTTCAATCCTCCAAAATTTTCTTACATTTCATCATTCTTCAATTTATTGTTTTCGCTTTCCTCCACCACACTTCCCACTAACTAGTTCCTTGTTCTTCCTTTTACATTCCTCTATCTTCCCTACCATCAAAATAAATCCTAGTCACACTTTCTCCCTTTCTTTGACAGATATCGGTATTAGCAAGTTAGCAAATTCATATAACTTTAAGGGTGTTTCTCCTCAACTTATTGAACTTACTCTAATTATTCTTAATTCTAAGAAATAATGGACCTTGTTAAACCTGATTGGACAACCTGATTAAAACTTATTAAACTTATTATGTCTAATACTCTAATTTCAACTTATCTGTAAAACTTATTTTTTAAGGTGAAAAGAACACACCCTAAATGTATATTCGATCGATGGTATCAATATTGCATCTAGTAACTCCTCTCTAATGAGTATATTTGGGTAAATTTGCAAAAATATGAGGATTCCTTGTAATTTACTACTTGTTTAGTTGTTAAGATGAATGACCGAATGAGTATGGAAAAGGAAAACTACAAGACAGGGTATTTTTCAATGGTTTTCAATCTTATACTTTCACTTTTCCTCATACTAGTTGTTGGTATGCAGTGCAGTTTCATTAGGTAAAAACACAACTTGAAGTGTCTTTGAGAGAGGCTAAGAGTGCGGCATGTTTTAACAACGCACAATGGCATTTCATTAATTTTCGATGCCAAAATCAACTCTCTCTATGTGTGATATGTATCATTTGTATTTGCTTCCATTTACAAAATTGTCATTGTGTACAGCTCAAAAAATGCAGCACAGTTATGAATTAGGCATTAGCCTCTTTGAGATGCTAGTATGCTACACTATTTAATTACTGTATTTTTATATTTTTTTTGCCAAAGGATTTAATTACTGTATGTGAAAAATCATTTACCGTAGACAAGTAGTATTTGGCGATGCGGGCAACGTTGAGTAACTGAAATAAAACGACAAACATGTAACAATTGTTCCTTTCCTAATTTCTTTTTACAGAGGCGATAAGATAGGATAATTAAAGAACCTCAAGTTCAGCTCAAAAATTAACATTTCCAGCTAAAGTGAATAATGCTCACTAATTAGGATTGCTGATTGTATTCGTAATGCAATAATCAGTACGAGACACACAATTGCTTAATAATCCAACTCATAAACTCAAAGTTACAATTGAATGCAAGCACCATAGAAAAATCAATCAGTACAAGAGTATAAACAAAATACGATTAGGTTTAATCAAATTAGATAGTCGAAATTACAAAAAGAAGCAGAATTTGAGTTCTTACTTGAAGTTTCCGGCTGTAATCCAACAAAAAACTTTGATTGCAGAGCTGTAATTACAGTAAAATGAAACCAGAATATCAATCAACTAACTTTTTAAAAATATGGAAGAAGAGAGGGAGAAGAATGATGAACTTGAGAAGCAGCTATGTTGAGGAAGAAATAAAGATAGATAAGAGAGATGAAGGGGAAACACAGATGAGTGGAAAGTGATAATTTGAAAACCATAAGACCAAATATTGTAAAAAAAAAAATTGTTTGCTTTTATTTCATTATCATTCCTACATTTAGGTTTAATAAATTCAAATAATTTCCAATAAATTTAGATAAATTCACCTCTAATAAGGATGAAATGCATCTTAAAAATATAAGTTTTAGGTTTAATAACTTTTGATAAATTCAAGTAGGTATCAATAAGCTCAGATAAATTCGAATAATGTCAGATCTAATAAGTTGAAGATAGTGGATTACTATTTTCTTTCTTCTAATAAATAGTGAAACACTACCCAAGTCCCCAACGGGTGGGTTAGTGGGTGTGCCACCTAGGTTGCACAAAAACGAATATTGATACGGTCATACAGGTATATTTGAAAACATCACTGAATTTAGGGTACGAGTACGTGAAAGAAAACAATAAGAGAATATATTTCAATTGAACACTGTGGTAAATATCAAATTTGGTGATAATAATATGGTCATACACTATATAAATTATACAAAATCTTAAAAAACTAAACAATTGAAAAATAACTCAATATATATGGGGTACTTGAGTAAGCTTAATTAATTATTTTCATGTGAGTAATGTATGTCCAATATAGGGGTGCTTATCGAGCGAGTCGATCTCAAGCTGGGGGTTGCTCGACTCGTGCTAGTTAGGTTTCGAGTCGAGCTCGAGTCGATAACGAGTTGCTCGTTTAATGTTTTGGCCCTATTGAATTTCAATATTTTTAAAGAAAAATTAATGATTCTGTTGTTTTTTCTTTAGATAAATTAATTTTTCTTAAAGTGTATTAATATAATATATTAAGTGTCAAACAAATTTTTTTTTATTTATTATATTAAATTATTTTCAATGATTTCACATAGAAAATTATTGATTAATTTGTAATTTTATCGAGTTTCGAGCTAATTCGAGTGAGCACGAGCCTTATCGAGTCGAGCTTTGACCGAACTTTGAGCGAGTCGAGCTCGAGTAGCTCGCGAGCTGCTCAGCTCAATAAGCACCCCTACTCCAATATATGTCGATGTCGACATGTCGTGTTGGTGTTGGTGTCGGACATTGACTACGACATGTTGGAGTCGTGTCCGTGGTTCCGAGTGTGCCATAGGGTGCCCACTATATCCCAAAATTTCCCCGTTAAGGCGTTAACCGTATATTAGTAGAATAGAGAGTTAGCCATGAAAGGGAGTTGTAACTTCCTTACACCATTATCTTCCTCTCCTCTCATTTCTTCCCTCTTTCATACATACTCTAAACCCTACTACACTTCACTCCTTCGCCATAACTTACTCACTTCTTCTTCTTCTTCTTCGTTTTCTATCTCTGCAATTTCATCCTTTTCTTGCTCACCCATTTCTCACAAACCCCATATCCCTCTCTTTTTAAGACCACCCATTTACACCACAACCTTGCAAGACCTCCATAAATTCATCACTTGGGGCAAAACCCTAGCTTCTTCTGTTGGATCAACTTTTGTTCATATTGACAATGGCCCAGATTCCACCCTCTTGCTCAGAGAGTTCAATTGGTTTCTTGATGACACAATTGAGGACCCTTCAATTGTTCATGATCTGGGTATCTCTCAAAGTGGGGAATTGAGCTCAAAATTTGTGGGTTTGAGGGTTAATTTGGATCAAATGTACAAGCTTTGGCAACAAAGAATTGAAGAGAGGAGACCATTTCAATATATTGTTGGGTGTGAGCATTGGAGGGACTTAGTGTTGTGTGTCCAAGAAGGGGTTTTGATTCCGAGGCCCGAAACCGAGAAGATTGTTGATTTGGTTGAGGAAATGGTGGGTGAATTTCAGGGTTTGAATGATGGAATTTGGGCTGATTTGGGCACTGGTTCTGGTGCTCTTGCTATTGCAATTTCAAGGATTTTGGGTAAGAATGGGAGGGTTATTGCCACTGATTTGAGCCCTGTTGCAGTTGCTGTTGCAAGTTATAATGTGGAAAGGTATGGTTTACAGGTCAGTGTTACAATTTAATTTTGCATTATAATTACAAGTTTACAACAATGAATGAATTAGTTATGAATAAATAGATTAGTAGATGTCCACATGTTTGTTATGTTGTTGTTGACCTTAATATGAGGTTATATACTGATTGTTTCAGTTAAGGTCTAATATGAAGTTAGTTTGATCAAATGTTGAATGGAAATCTTATCAGGATTTGATAAAGGTAAAGCAAGGGTCTTGGTTTCAGCCTCTTGAGGGATTTGAGGGACAACTTGCTGGTATTGTGAGCAACCCGCCTTATATACCAAGTAAAGATATTAATGGTCTGCAAGCTGAAGTTGGTAAGCATGAACCTGTGCTTGCATTGGATGGTGGTGTGGAAGGCATGGATGAACTTTTTGTTCTTTGCATGAGAATGTCTGAAATGTTGAAGCCTGGTGGTTTCGTCATTCTTGAGGTACTCGTCTTGATGCCAAGATTAAACTTGCTTTTGTATTGGCATAAGGAGTTCATGGGATCTAGGCCTGTTCTTTTGGACTATATAGTTTGAAGTGAATTAAACTAAATCCTAGATTTAGCAGGAATTTAGGTGAACTCAACTGTGTTTGTCAAGAATTAAACTAAATCCTAGATTTAGCAAGAGTTGAGGTGAACTTAATTTTGTTTGTCAAGAACTAAACTAGTAAATCCTAGATTTAGCAGGAGTTGAGGTGAACTGAATTGTGAATTAATTCCAAAAGAACAGTGCATACTCATACTTGCTAACTTCTCTTCTTGCCTTCACTATAAACCCTTTATTGATGTTCCAAAAGAATATGTGCCTAGGCATTTGATTATTATGTCCAATTTTTAACATATGGTTGGTACAAGGTAATAAAATGAGTTAGTAGTAACAAAATCCGTAACATTGCAAGGAAATTGATGTGATTGCATTACCACCCAAAACCCCACCCCAAAGAATGTGTTTTTAATGTACAAACTATCACCAACTCTACTACAAAAAGTGATGAAGAAAGATTAAGAAAAAAATCCCATACTAATGGCAGTAGAGATGCATTACCATTGGCATGAGTCATTTGATGCAAAATTACACAATTCTTGACAGTTACCTACATATATTACCTTAGACCAAAATTTGCTTTTACTATCTGACCTATTGAACTTGTGAGATTCCAGCTGATAGAAAATTTTATCTCAAGGACTTGTGCCTTATGATAGCAAGGAAACTTCGTTGGAAACTCCACAACAAACGGCATTATGCAAGATACTGTCTTATCTATTTTCTTTCGTAAAAAAACTACCATATAAAAACCTTTTTCTGTAAAAACAGTAATTGAGATTTGAGAACGTTCTCCATTCAATAACATAGGTTAAATGTTCCATTCATTTCGTCAGTTTCCCTGCTTTCCTTCAGTCTCTAGTTAAACCTCTTTGTTTCATACTTGCAAGCTTTGATTCTTCGATTATAGACTAAAATGGCTGTGCCTGATTTGTACTTTTAATTGTTTGAAAACAGACGAATGGTGAAAAGCAGTGCGAGATACTTGCTGACTACCTAAATAATGCAACGGGTAATAGCTTCTGCAATGTAACCATCATCTCAGATTTTGCTGGCATCCCACGCTTTGTGACTGGACAGTGTACATAACCAAATGCATTAGATATAATCTGCAGTCGGTGAAATGAAAGGTACTCTTAAGGCCTTGAAGGTCGCTTTTATTTATACTCCTTTTGTCCCAAAATAATTGCTCAAACTTACCGTTTCATATCTCCCGAGACACAACTTTAGATGTTAATCTTTAGTTATGTAAAAGCAAAAATTATAAATTATATATTTGGAAAGTATAAATCGGGACGAACCAAACGAGATTTCATATGACTATTTTTTCTTATATGTATAAAACTAAAGAGGGTCATAGTTACCATATGAACAGTGTCAAAAGTCAAAATGGAGCAATTAAAATGGGACGGAGAGAGTAATTCTGTTGTCTAATTTATTTACTTGCAATGCAATGTAGTTGTTGTTGCCTACACTCAATATTTCTTGCCAAACCTAGAATTGCATACGGTTCCTAAATCTTATGTTATGTAAAGTGATGTGATCATTGCAGGTCAAAATGAGGACGTATTGCGGTACGGGGCTATTGCTAGAAGCACAGAATAGGTTATTACCAGTATGGATAAATGTGTGAGCCCTTGTTGCGTTGGGGCATGGAGCTGATGATTCTTGCACGTTAGTACTGAGTAATCTGTAACACCATCTTAGTTTGAGTTGTGTTCAGATTCCTTATGTAGGGAAAAACGAGGAAGTTGCTGTTATATACCTTCTTTCAGTTTAAGCATAGATTCAGCTCAGCTGAGCCTCTTGGTAGTTATAACTTTTTTTTTGAAAGCTAGTGTTTAGAAATTAGAAGGAATAGTGGTGATTGTTTGCAAACAGTTTATCTCTATGTTGGTTGCAAGGCTTTCTCAGATGTAGTTTGAAATTGTATTGTGTTCTTCTGCCTTAATGTTTATCATGCTAGTTCTGGGTCGTTGAAGCACCAGATTAATTATTCATTTGTATTAGATTATGTATTTCTGTAACAATTTTGCTGAATAGTCAACCTTAACTCAAAACTTGTAAAGGTCTAAGGTCCTGTTCTTTTTGACTTAATTTTTTAAATTTCAATTTAGTTCAATTGTCCTATTCTTTTAGACTTATTTCTTAAATTTCAATTCAGTTCAATTGTTACTACGGCTCTGTTTTTTTGAACTAAATTAATTTGATTGAACTAAGTTTGTGGATTGAATTACACTAAATCTTAGACTCAGCAGAAGCTAAACTAAATTAAGACACTGTTCTTAGTTCAGTTTAGCTCAAATTAATTTTGTCCAAATCAACAACGAATATGGAGCTAGTTAAGTCTCCGGTTCTCCAGTTCAGCCCAAAAATTGACTGAAATTGAATTACTATTAAATATAGCATCTCAAGAATAAGTGCTGTAATTTTCATCTACCTTATCAGTTTCAACTTCATTCTGGATCACATTGCCAAACATAGCCATTATATCGATGAAGGCCATAGTTGAAGCAAGAACAAATATCAACAAGAAAAATAACTATTCTTCCTTCTTTTAGAAATTCTTGTCTTGTTCTTTTTTTTTCCTCCTTTTTCCCCCTTTTTATTACAACCAGCCAGTACATCATCTATTACAATTTCAATAATGTACAGTGGGTGTACTAAACAGCCTTGGCCAACAAGAAACTGTTCTCCTGACTCCTGAGGGTTCATCAATGACCATCCCCATGTGCAACAAAATTGATTTTAGCTAAGAAAACAAAGCTGCAATGGAATTACATTACATTCATATTTACAAAGTGGGAAGGTCAAACTCATAACTCGAACTCATCATAACTCGAACTCATTTCTCACTTTCTCGACCCCCAACTGAAGTCTTCCTTTTCGAATCAGATGTTTGCTGAGATCAAGAAACTGCCAGCAGCCGAGTCATAAGTCGCCAAAATTTTGATAACCAATCATTTCTTTGATTAACAGGCCGAATAACCCTAAACGAACATCCGAATTGCTAAATTGTGTTTTCAAGTTAATCCTGAAGATGATCGCCGCCATTGCTTCTTTTTTTGGTTTAATTTGAAAGGACTCCAAGTCTTTCGGCGTTTTGAAGTCTCACAAAAAAGACCTGAGGCGAGAGCCTGTTGAAGCCAAAGCTCAAATTCTTCTTCATCTTCATCCATCATTTCTGCATCCAAACCCCATGGAAATCTACTCGAATTTGAGCGAGTTGTCTTTTCCAAACCAACCATGTTTACATGGAAACTTGGTCGGTGGGTATTAGGTCTACAAGCCATCCCCTGTAATATAAATTTATCTAGTTAGAGATTAACCATATCAATAGAGTTCAATTCACCATATGCTCAAGATGGTGTGGGCTATTAGATTTACTATCAGCAAAGAGCAAACACTCCTACCAACTGTGATATCAATATATCATGATTTCAAACAAATAACATATAAAAAATAAAAATAAAAAGTTAGCAGCAAACTTATGAATCATTGTGCATGACAGGCACATTAATAAATAGGGAAGGGTCGTACACATCCACGACTTATGCCCCCAATTTCCACTTGGGGTACAGTGCATGCAACCACATATGTTAAAACTTACAAATTCCAAAGCATTGAAAAATTTTACAGCTCTATTTGGTTGATGGAAGCCATCTTTTATTATTCGATTCGACTTGCATAAAAATAAAAAAAAGGTTCCTATTTGAAATACTCTTCTTCATCCTTCTGACTAAAGCCAAGTCTAACACTCATCATTAAAAAAAAATAGTTCCTCCGATCCAAATTAAATGCAATAAATTCTATTTCAGGAAGTTTCATATTATTTGCAACAATTTTAGTCTATCCATTTTTGTAGGTCTTTTCTTTCTATCTCTCACATCATCACATACCCCGCCTTATCTCTCTATGCTTTTATCCTCACAACTAAAATTTACATAGGAATTCGCGCACTCAAAATTGCTGCATTTAATTTGGATCAAAGGAAGTATGTCAATTATAAATCATGATCCTAATGATATAGATGGAAAAGGCAGAAGTTGATACAGTTGATGGCTTACTGATAAAAAAACAAAGTATATTCATAATAAGAAACCAAACCCCACAGAGTTATTAACCCCAAGAAGAAAGGCGCTGCTTTCTTCAAGCTTCAATGCATCACTCATAAGTTAGAAAACTGAATTATCATTGATTCACAATTTAGACCAATCAACAGAGTTTGCTCATCACCAAGATACTTGTAATAAAAAAAAAAAAATCTTTTTCTTATACAAGTTAAAAAGATTTATACTGAAAGGGGGGAAATGGTTTCTTGTAAACAAAAGAATTCCCTCCAACATGAGATTTTGCGAGAAAAGCCACACCATTATTATTACCAAGAGTCAAGAGAAATCTGAATAATTTCATCCTGACTAATACTTGATGCACATTTCATAACTAGAATTGACATGAGTGTATATGGGATGATAGTACCTGACAAATAGCCCATTCTGACACATCGAATATCTTACTTTCAGCACACACAAAGGCACGTGGAATTTCTATCTGCGAGCGGGGTCAACAGTAAAAGTTCAATTAGTGGCACAAACTTAAAATCAAATTACAAATAGTTTACAGCTAAATTTAATTAACGAGGTCATCGAAATCACTAAATTTTGGAAAACAAAATTAATTTGCTCATCAAAAGCTTATTTTCTCATCAGTGCAAAAGTATGTATTTAAGACTAATCAAATGAGAACTCATATGACTTTGTTTATCCTTGCATATATAAAATAAAATAGATTCAAAGTTACAATGTGAATAGTACCAAAAGTCAAAATGGAGCAATTATTTTGGGACAGAGTAATACTCAATGATGACCAACAGTAACAACATTATTATTCTTCATAAATGTCAAAACTTTCAAAAAGAAAAGCATAGGACATCTTCTCAAACTACATGTAAACAGTCTACACGTAGGACACCACAGTCAAAAGGTGGGTTAACTCGTCTTATTCATGTGCTTGTTTATTTCTGTTAGGATTTTTGTTAGTCTAACAAGTAACAACCAATACATTGTGTATGTTCGTGATTACATATGGTGTATAATTACTTATGTATTTATCTGTAAATTTTTTGAAAAGGTACAAATGGCCCCATCCTTGAGTCCTACGGCCTCCTACCTCCAGAATGCAAGGAGGGGGTTGCCTTTGTGAAAGAGGGTAATGAGAATTTAACATGGGTCGTTGTTGTGGAAGGTGTCAACCTTAATACCCCATCCAAACTCACATCTCATATATAAGTATATATTATAATCTATAAACTGTTAAACTCAAGAACTAGTACATTAATTTAACTTAGTCACCAAAATATTTCATTATATTCATTTGATTAAAAAAAAGGTAGAGTGCTTGAGTTCATCATCACACATTTTGGTCATTTTCCTAATGAGATAATCAAGTTAGGCATATATTCAATAAATTAGATAAATTAGAGTTCAATTCTAATATAGCTGGCTGCGGAACTTTAAGAAAGAGATGCCTCGTTCGGACATGATTATTTGATTTTGTTTAGCAGATCATACCAAACTTATTGAGGAATAGACAGAAGCAGTAATGTAAAAAAAAAATCTGGGGAAATCCAGGTTAAAAAAGAACTAAGCATATGGTTAGAGTTAGGACTTCGAGTTTCAATGCTTTCTAATTGTTTAAGAGCTATTCTTTTTTTCATCTCTCTCTCTCTCTACCTTTCTTTAAAACTCCTCATTTTCTCTATTGTAATTTGTAAGACATCTACTGGACACGTTTTCGTTATTAAAACTAAAGGCTAAGCACTTGCGTGTTTGCCTTTGTTCACTACAATAGAGTACTACAGCTCAAAATACTCTGCTATGATTCCAAGTAGGGAAAAGATTAAGTAACAGTGTGGGATAGTAACAGAAACTCAAAGGAGCATAGAATTTGCAATAGAGGAATACTTCTGATATCCAGTACTATGATAAGAGGCAGCTTCGTTAAGCCGCTTTAGTAGTTCAATGAAAAAACAAGTGTTAAGCAAAGACTCCCAAATAAAGTTTAAAAATTTCTGCTCAAAATTACTGGCCAACATAGTGAGCTGAAAAACACAACCAAATTCAACTTTTCGATCAACTTTTAGATTTAGGTGAGATGTAAAGCCTCAAGGACATTGGAAACCTAATATAATTAAAACTCCTCCAAGTATCTAATTTTGTCCAAAAACAAATCAAGAAAAATGAGACAAGTGTTTATAGCTAAATGAGTTTTAAAATACCTTTTGAGGTCCATTTAAGACCAGCGATCCTTTGTATTCAACCCAGCCATCTCCATCCTTAGCTTGATGATACTGACAGCAATCCTGTGACATAAGCAATCATCATAAATAAGATGAGTTGGTAGCATAAACAGCTCTATTTACTAGATCAAATCAAAACGAAGAGTAGAAGACAAACAAGCACATACTAATTTATATAAAGACGCACCTGACACCATCGTGCCTTGGCCTTTGAACGATTAGTACAAACCCATATGTGTGAATGGCCACATTTTGTGCATTGGATCCGCCTGGACTCCTCAGAGAAAAACTCACGTGCTTCCTGAATGGGGCACAATATCATCAAACATGAAAAATGTATGGTGTTTTCTGCATGCGGTTCTAAGTTCTAACATAGATGACGAAGGTCTAACGCATAGAATAGTAACCTCTAGTGTAGGGTCCATAGCAATGCCCCAGCCGAAATAGCCTTTCATAATGAACTATAAATATCTTAGTACTAAAAGGCTCACAGAGCAACAAGGCACAAAGGATCCAAAGATATAGGGGGCAAACCATGAGCTACCAGTGCTTAGGCTGATAACTTGTGGGTTAGGTTGGTGCATGTTGAGTGTGTGTGTGTGTGGGGGGGGGGGGGGTATTCCAGCCCCTCACATGCTACTTGGATTTGGAGAAGTATAGTCCAAACCAAATCGAACTGTGTAGAGATCTTGGCTTTCTGCTTTTTTTTGGTCAGAGGGTGCTGGGAAGAAATTGTTTAGGAAACCAAGCATGTAATAAGCGAAGAAGTCAGGGAAGCGGTTAGCTGCAGCATGGTACTAATTCCATTGCAAAGCTGTATAAGCATATGCTGGAGTCAAGTGTTCAGATAAGGCGGAGCAAGGGGTTGAGAGATCCTGTCTCTTCCTAAGCATAAGTTCATTCTACGGCTTACTGTTCAGCAGAGGCTGCAGACTAGGGCAAGGCTTTTTAAATCTCAGACACTGATGAATGTGTCATTTGTGGTGCTCAAGCTGAAACACATGAACATTTATTCTTTAGATGTGCTTATAGCAGGATTTGTCTTACAGCAGTGATGAGATGGCTGGGATTTGGGTTACAGCAAGTCAATTTGTATCAGGTATTACGGTGGATTGGGAGGAAGATTGAATTGGCAATCAAGAGAAAAAATTGCTTGTGCTGCTGTTCCTGCGGTTGCCTTGGTCTACGGTGTTTGGCAGGTTAGAAATAACGGGTTATGGCATGCCCGCATTTGGAAACCAAAATTAGTAGTGGAGCAGGCTACTGTGTCTTAATTTAACCCCTTGCTCACGTGGAAAGGTTTTCTAATTTCTCTATGTGCCATGGTAGACCATCTATGAAACACCCCGGACAAGTCAACAACTGCTCAACATTGTCTCTTCCCACCAAAACCCATCATTCACCAATCACCAATGCATTTATACATAGCTTCTTTTTCAAAGAAATTGCTCGCACTGTCATAAAAGTTTGGTTCATAAACAGAATTTGAGTGGTTCTCAATTCAGCAACAAATTAATCCTAATTATTTACCTGATTTGAAGTGCTAGGGGACTTCTGGGATATATTTTTATATTCCTCCTTCCTCAGCTGCTCATCATAATCTCTTCTCTTTGTAGAATCCGAAAGTACCTACAATAAAAAGATGTACTAAGTTGCAGAGGGAAGAGACAATAACAATAAAACGTTCCTCTTGCCAAATTAGACAAATTTCTAGTGATGCATCCATTTTCAATGCCCCCTACGTAAAGGAAATGAATTGAAGTCAACAACTAACCTCAAAAGCACATTGAAGCTTCTTGAATGACTCACTCGCTAGTGGACTTCCCAGATTTTTATCAGGATGCACAAGCATAGCCTGAAAATATAGAGATGGAGTAGACAGAATATTATAAACTCAAAGAAATTAAGGTACTTCTCATTAACATTCAACAAAAATACATAAGAACACAGAGTAAAAGAAAAACTTCAAATATTTAAAGGGTAAGCCAAAATAGCGTGTTTCATAAAACAAAGACACCCAATTCTATCAAATCCGTCCAAACTATAAGCAAAGAGAGAAAAGTGTTGGCATGAGAAAATGCATGCAAAATGGCATGCCACTGAGAAATCCAGAGAAGGCGTCAACAAATGGTGCGCTCGGGCCCCCTACCGAGGGGTCCCTTCATTGGAAAACCGTAGCTGCACGGATAGGGATTACGCTTCAGCCTTCAGCAGATAAAATCCTTTCTGCACTTACAATACAACAGAAAGATGCATCTACTAAATGATATGTCTTTTCTAAGAGCCCATTGCTCGAGTAAAAAGCATTCACTGTCATCAAGATAGCATAATTGTCATTAACTCAGTAACTTGTGTTATAGTAATTTGGCTGGAGCATTCAATCCGCCCGGACACTCAACGGATATTGATAAAGTCAGCAGTATAAATGTCACAAGTTCAAGAAATTAGAGTAATGCAAAAACAAATGTGGATAGCAATTAGACAAATGTAAATGGGTATAGCTATTATCTGTAAAAACAGATAATCAAATCACAAGGAGACCAAAAAAAAAAGGCATCTAATCAAACAAGGAATTTCAGTTGAGTCTCTACCTTCTTCCTATATTCCTTTTTCAGTATTGCAGCATCAATTTTCTTGTGACGAGGAAATCCCAATGCTTCGTAGTGATCACCGCAGCCAAGTATTCTTCTCATTTCAATTAATGAACTTTTGTCTTCTTTGACCACCTGACTAGGAGAAGCTTCTTTCTGATTCTTCAAAATAGTTGTAATAGTAGAAGTTGATTTACTAGCTGGTTTACTGGCTGTTTTGCCAGATGAAGTAGATGGGGACTGCTCTTCAGACTCATCAGAAGGAATAGAATATTCACAATCTCCAGAGAAGTTATCCTCTGTAAATGCTTCTGATGCTTTGTGATCCTCAAAACGTGCACCCTCATTTATAGTATCACACCAATGCACTAAATAATTAAATGCATCATTTGACAGGAAGGCAATGTTAACTGAAAGGAATGGGCCAACCAATCCTATACGTACTTTCACACAATATATTGAATAAAGCATTGCCATCAAGATCACCAACCGCGCATGATTTAGGGAAAACAAGTAACCTGCATAACAGAAACAACATTAATTTAGCTGCATTCACAAGGATGAAAATTGCAGTAATTTGAGCAAGCAATAATAACAAGAATCTAAAAAGGAAAATATTAGGATTTGAACAGTGGGAACCTAGATATGATGAAAGCAAGAGCAAGAATGAAAATACAAAGAAATAAAATCTTAAAAGGTAAGAAAAATGGAAATTGCTATTGAATGTTTTAAATTATACTTAAGTTTATTTTTACTTGCATCATACATGTTTTTATGCTTTCCAGCGCTGTTTTAACCATTAATATCTCTTAATATAAGAGTAAAAATTTTAAACATTTGATATTTGGAAAGTAGAAACTGTGACAATCCAAACAAGTAACCACTTCACTACATTTTTCCATGTGCATAAATAAATAAAGATGGACAACAATACCAAATAGTGCCAAAGTCAAATTTATGCAAGTTAAAAAAAATATACAAATTTTGATTAATTAGAATATTCAAATCACATAAACTTTTATACCATAAATGTATTTGAAAAAAATGGGCTTAGTAACCTACAAGTTCGTTTATATCACCCCCCCAACCACATTTTTCACTTCACATTTCATAAATGTTATGCTAAATTGGGAGCAAATAAATTCAGCTTTGCAATAAGAAAAATTTTATGTGATATGCAATGACATATAATACGACTGCATCCATTGTACATAAATATACACATTTTAACTAAAACATGTAGTCCTAAAACAAATTTCTGATATGATCACAATTCTCCCTTCCTCTCTCTCTCCACCAGTTGTCTGGCTTCATACTTAAGAACTACTTCCACCCCAGTTGTAAGTGCTTCATACATGAGAGCTACAACAGCCCTCCCTCTCCCCAACCTTGTGTGCTTCATACCTAAGAACTATCTCCTTTTATACTCCAGAAACAGAATCCAATTATAATGTGTCAAACTACCAACTTTCGGCTTTGTTAGTGTTGAGTAACACTATTTTAAGACTAATTTTTCACTAAAAGAACCAGATGTTCAAAGAGTTGGCAAATGGTGTACAAGATAGCATTTGAAAGTTCAAACCAGATAGTTAATGCAAGGAAATCCACCAACATCTTTTTTTTTCACTGTTTCCCTATCTTTTTTCCTCCGATTTGGCTGTCTGCCTTCTTGTAGAGAGAGATGAAATTACTGTAACATTAAAACAGCAGAATACCTGTTAACCTCTCACAATTAACTATGTGAATCTTGTGTCTAAACACTTCTCTACTATCACAGTAAATATAAATGTCAAAGGACCCCCTACACACACCCCCCCCTTCTCTCTCTCTCTCTCTCTCTCTCTCTCTCACACACACACACACAATGTTACTCAGACTCTTCATTTCACCTCAAGGCTCAATGTCGGGTCCTTGACACTCGGACATGGGTACAACCCTGGGAGTTTATGACACTTCATTTTAGGCTAAAGTTACAAAAAGTTTTTATTAAAAAAAATCCTAGTCTGACACATGGGCACGTATACATGTTGGACATGGGTATTCAAGTCCAGGTAACATAGCGCGCACACGATTTCACAAGTCTAACTGGCTACTTAGCTACATTAAGTAAGCTGTTGAATTGCTACAAGCAGCAGTTCAGAAATAACAAGCCATTGAAGTAGGCAAACTTATTTATTTGAAAGATGGAAGATTAAAAAAAGTAATTAAAACCCATCAGTGTTTTTCCCACTTTCAGGGCAAAACTTAACAGTTAAGGAAGTAAGCTTTACCTCCAACTACGAACAATATTCCCATAATCCAAAAATTAGCATACATCCACAAAATTATAATGGCAAACAGCCCTACGATGAAAATTCCAGGAGTGTAGCCTAAGTATTGGACTGCAGCTCCAGCTGCTACCTGAAATAATCATTGACAATCAAGTGCATCAGTTCCATACTACGATATAGGAAGATTTGGAGTCCAGTAGTTACAAAAAAAGTTGGAAACTAGAAGAATAAGAAGAGGAACCACCGAATATTGCAAAAGACAAAGACACAAAACACAATATTATATTCTTTCGTTTCATCAAGTCACTTCAAGAAATATGCAAGTAAAATAAGAAAAAAATAAAGGCAATTGATCTTCAAATTTAGTTCAATTATGCAATGACTTTTTTTATAACTATTACAATAAGACTCCACAGCAAAAAAACATTGACAAAGAAACAAGTACTGTTGTCAACAACATAGTAGGTCATGGTACACTACTAATATTTGACTAGCAAAGTAGCAAAGGCCGGCAAGCAAATGAACGTATGAAACAAGGATGTGGACATACTATTGGGAGAAGAAAAAAGGCTAAAACTATAGGACAGAAGGGGGAAAAACAACCATATTATACCCCAAATTTTTTTTACTTCAATCGGCAGACTCCTAAGGCAGCAAAGTTGTGTACCATGACCTCAAGATGATTTGTATGAATACCACCCAAAATCGCTTGAAATTAATCTGGAAGCATAGGTAAGATTTGATTTATGAAATTTTGGAATTTTTGTTCATACTAACTCTACATTGCCTCTTTCTTGCCCAATATGCCCATTACTAGAAAACGTGGCAGACACAGGCTCAAACAGTGCCTCAACCTTGGCCAGAGACGCTGTTAGACACTACCAAGTGTAAAATCCAAGTGGAGCTAAGCTTAGGCATACTTTTTAAAACTCGCTTTAGTTCAAAAAAAAAGTTTTTAAAATGATGGTGTTTCGAAAAAAAGTATTAAGAATTAATTGAATGCTACAAATCTTATGCTAAGACATTTTCACACCTTCCTTTGTCCCTTTGTTATCCTCTGCGGCTCTGCCTTATAAAAATATAAAATCATGCTAACAAGTGAAGGGAGACAGTTTTAACGAAGGAGAGAAGAAATTGGAGTTGAATTTCAGAAGTCAGAACAAACAATAAGCTATCTACCTCCCTAATTGTGACCAACTGACCAATGATAATTCATGGGAGTGCTATACCTTGGAGAAGATAACTCATGGGACTGTGAACAGCCCATAAACATTATTAACAATACATTCCCATCACCAAAGTCAGTATTTCTGTACAGAATGTCATTTCTCATCAACAGCTGCCCTAAAAAAGCCCATAAACTTACAAGATTAAAGCAACTAAAAATACCCAAGCTCTAATGATATTTGTTAAAGGATCATCTTAACCATCAAGAAGCCCAAGATACTCTATCACTCACCCTTACATGAAAGTCCTTTTGGGCTTGAAATCTGGATGAAACCCGGCACTAATAAATTCCACCTTGTAAAAGAAGGGTGGTTGAGGCCTAAGATTATGTTATATACCCTATAACAAAGCGTAGACCGTGTGGAAAATTATCATAGGAGTGAATATTCTAAACAGTAAATATCAATAATAACTTCATTACTTTCCCATCCTAAACATACTGGCTGTTCAGCACCCGGCCACATAAAGAAGATTAAATTCACAAAACTAGAATCACACCTCAAAGAAAGTTGCATATTTTGTTAATAAAAAAAAAAAAAGAAAGAAATCAACAGGAATTACTCTAACTAGAACAGACAAAGATCGAAACTTGCCAGAATTCCTGTGTAAGCAACAAACAAACAATGTAGGGTAGAGTAATTAAAAGGCATAAATAAACCAAAATCACAACTTACCAAGCTAATCAAGACATAAACTAAACACGAAATGGAGGTCAAGCTCAAAAAACAACTCCACATGATGACCAGCAAGGCCGCCGATTGCAACCCAATAAACGATTTGAAACCCCTAAAAAAGCTATCCTTCCACCAAACCGCGATTAAAACCACAAACTTCCAGAAATTCTTGCACCCACTACAGACATTTGGCCAATGTCGATCAATTGCGACCCAAACCCTATCCCTCAAACAACTAGCAGTTGTACTAGCAAACGAGCACAAATGCTTCTGCGATTGCACCCATTTCCAACCTTGTTGGACTAACCCAATATCCTCCATTATCTAACCTAATCTAAACCCTAAAAAGTTCAATTCAAGATTCAGCTAAACTCCATCCATGACCGAAATTCGAACTGAATCACAGCTTCCGCAATGAAATGTAACCCAATGGAAGGGCAATATTTGCGATGACATTAAACAAGTGTGATTCATAACAATGTAAGAGATCCAAAGAGGTATCTGCAATCACGAAAATAAGGTTGAAATTGATGCACCGACAAAGAAGAGTGAAATAAAGAGAAGATGTGAGACAAAAAAAGGGCTTTAATTGATTCTTCTTGTTACAAAGAGTGAAGGAGGGACAAAATTACGTGATTTAGAAGATGCTTTTTTAGGTTTTTTTGACGAATCCACCATTTTCAGGGAGAGCTCGTGATAAAGGAGATGGATGATAGAGAAGAAGGGAATTGTTGTGGTTGAAAAAGTGTCAAAAAAGTTGAAGGAGAAGAGTAGAAGGAAAAAATTAAAGGAATGAAAATGGTAAGTGAAGGAATAAAAGGAATGGCAAACATGTCTCACTTGAAGAGAGAAGGGTGTACCAATAATTAGTTTGTGGATTAGGGTTGTTAATGTGTTTTTTTTGTGTTTGAATGTGGGACATATTGGTCCCACTTGATTATGATATAATTGTACTTATATGTTTTTCTAATGTTTATACTAATTCCATTAATTTTTATATACAACGATTTATGTAAAGTAGATGAAAAAAAAAAACGCCTGATTGTCGTACATAAAAATTGATGGAGGTAGTATATATATTATTGGATTTTAATATCATTAATGCGCATCTTTAGTTACGTATAAGTAGAAATAATTACTTCTTCTGATTTTTTTAGATGTAACACTTCTCTTTTCATATTTGTCGAGACACAACTAACTTGTAAAAATTTATAATATCTCTAAATATGTAAGTGTAAAAAATATAAAATTTATATATTTAGAAAGTGTATTCCGAGGTGAATCTGATCTCACATGACTATATTTTTCTTTATATATAAAGAACAATTAACAGTCATGATGAGTTGGATGAATAGTGCAAAAGTTAAAGTGTTACATCTAAAAAAAACGGAGTGAGTATAAGTTTAAAATATTAGGCTTAATAAAATAAATAAAAACAATTTAAATTAGATTCCAAATAAGTTTATTTTTCTTATGTGTGAATCGATAAAGATAATTATAAGTGTGATAGATAATTAGTGTCCAAATGTAACAATTACAAGAAAGAATTTATATCCTGCACTCAGGTGTAGGTATAACATGTCTACATTTTGCTCAATTAATATGTAGCTTTAGAAATTAAACAATATAAAAAAAAATCAGATAAGCAATCTGAAATAAGGTCAAGAATCAAGATGAATGGCAAAGTGGTGCTCACTCCCAACCAACTCTTATCCAAGGCCCAAGGGGCAAGGGATACGAGGTTCAAAGCTTATTACTAGCATAGTAACATCCCCTTCCCCTATATGTGTGTAGCTCAAAAAAGAGAGGATTTTCTTATCTAATAAAAATAAATTAATTAATTAAAAATCAAACAATTCTGATCATCTATTATGATAGTAAGTAGTCATAAGTAGAGGTGGCAAAAGTGACTCATACCCGATTACCCGACCGAAAACCTACCTGAATAAACTTGAAATTATGATCCGAATTTGACCCGACTATAACCCGACCCAAATTGTCCGAACGTTAAAGTGTGTAATATTGATTATTATGTCTTTATAATGTATTTGGAAAAAAACTTAATACAACTCAACCAAAACCTGACCCAAAACCAAAAGTCATTCAACTAGAATTGACCCGACCCGAAGCAACACGTCTTGTACCCGACCCGAATGACCATAATGTCACCTCTAGTCATAAGACCATAATAGAATTATCCCAAATCATTGCAATTTATATGCTACAATTTACGAATGAATGGAGTACTATGGTGTACTGTAATGAATTTTACTACTCCCTCCGTAATACAAAAATGTAAACTTTTGCTAAATATGGGTGTAACACAAAAATATCAACTTTTACAAAACTTTCTATATATGGCAAAAAAAACTTCATACAATTTACACATTTGTCATTACTTTTACATGGGAGTCCGTGTTTTCTTATTTATTTGTCTCTTTTCTACACAATTACAACACAATTAACCCACATAAAATTTTTACATGGGAGTCCGTGTTTTCTACAAAGTTTACATTTTTGTGTTATGGAGGGAGTAGTTATAGTCATGAAAAAATAAAAAAATAAAAACCAAAGTAATGGACATAAGTACTCGTAGTATGAGTACATCCAAATACGCTAGTACAGGAAATTGATATATGCACATCCAAAATTGATTTCCACACTTTTATTTTTAAAAATACCACACTGTTTTATTAAATAAAAGGCCATAAAATCGTGCAATTTTATAAAAAATAGTAGTGTGGAAATCAATTTTGAGGTATAGAATATGTGGGCTTAGAAGTTAGAACAACCCGCTTTAGTGCTTTACCGTACAACTCCGTCACATTTTAGAGATCTTTGGAAATAAATTAGTGTATTTTACTAAAGTCCAATCTAGCTAGACATTTGACTATTTGAGCATCTCTAATCTATTTCTTTTATTATTAGTGATAATAACATAAAAATGTAATTATTTTTTAAAAAGGAAGTTTAATTTAATAATTGAAAGTCATATGACATTTGCAATAGAAATCAGTGCCAACAAAATGTATATCAAAATAGATCAAATTAATATCAATTTTAACAAAACATCTATACTTCTATCTATCTATTTATACTATATACTAAAACACATGCCACTAAAAAAAATTCTCTCCTAAACTTTTATATTTCCCTCCCAAGCCACTACTATATTATTAAATGCTTCATATTTGCCAAAAATGTACTCTATTTGTTTTATTTTTTTCCTAATACAATTATAATTGTTTTATTTTTTTCCTAATATAATTATAATTATTTGTACTTAGTTTACAATAAAAAACTATACTACCAATCCATCTTCAACAAACATCTTATCAGTGTTCATTTTTAAATTTTTTAAGGATTTTTTATCAGCATTAATTCGTTAACGATTTGATATTCTTTGCCTAAATTCGATTTTTTCCAACTTGGTTTTTGCCCTTTTTTCAAATTTTTTTAAATCTTCTAAAATAATGAACCATTATATTAAATATGTTTATATTTTTGTATATAAGTTTCAAATAAGTGTTTTTATTGTTGGTAATTTTAATTTTTTTCTACAATAGTAAGATTTTATATACAAGAAATAACTACATAACTTGATTAAAAAAATGTAGAATATTCAATTAGAAAGACAATAACTAACTCTAATTTTTATTATTACGTTTCCACATCAAAGTGAAATAGAGTAATTAATTATTTTTTCTTTCATTTAATGCCTATTGGTGTTCCAAAAGTTCCCTTTCGAAGTCCTGGAGAGGAAGATGCATCTTGGGTTGACGTATAGTGCGACTTGTCAGATATATCGAGTCATATGGGATTTCCCCGTTCTCTCTCCCGATTGAGATACCCTCCCTTTCGCCCAAGAAAGATTGATTGAATCATCGAAAATTTGGAGCGTGAAATGCAATTAGATCTATTTTTTAGTTTTAGGGGGATTTAGATTAATATTATCAGTTAGAATTTTTTATGGTTGGCTCAGTTGGACCAACAAAATGAAGTATCCAGGCTCCGTTTATAAAAATCCCAATCCCAATCCCAATTGGGAATATTTTGAAGATTACTACTTGTATTATCTAGTACTATCTACTTTATTTACTTTAAACTCTTAAAAATCTTAATTGTTTCGATTTGACATTAAAAATAGAAAAAGAGTGATCTCAATCTTAATCACTCGAATAAAAGTAAAGAATAGGTTGAATATTGAAATTGATGAAAGAAAAGATAGGAAATAAATAACAAAAAAACGGGCAATTTTAACAAAAAATAAACAAGCGGTATTGGAAACATTTGTCCTATATGGGCAAATAGAAATCGGACAGATCTTTACCCGAAGTAGAGCATAAACCTAAAAAAATTAAGAAGAACCATACAAGAACAAGAAAATGACATCGTGATTTGTATTGGATCTCGATGATATGATACATCAATGAAAAGTAAGTTCGATAAGTTTAGTAAATTATATATATTTTCTATTTTCATTTTATATTTATAAGATAAGATGGAAAAACCTCTATGAAAAATATAAAAAAAACATCTAGAATCTACACATTGATTTTTTGTCAAAATTTTGTTTGAACCATATGCATCAAAAGGTGCACGTACGGTTCCTAAGGGATACTATTTTACCCTAATCAACCGACTTTATCGAGAACGATTACTTTTTTTAGGCCAAGAAGTCAATAGCGAGATCTCGAATCAACTTATTGGTCTTATGGTATATCTGAGTATTGAGGACGATACCAATTATTTGTATTTGTTTATAAATTCTCCAGGCGGGTGGATAATACCCGGAATAGCTATTTATGATACCATGCAATTTGTCCGACCAAATGTACATACAATATGCATGGGGTTAGCTGCTTCAATGGGATCATTTATTGGTTGGAGGCGAAATTACCAAACGTTTAGCATTCCCTCACGCTTGGCGCCAATGAGTTTTTAGTTTGAGTGAAAAAAGAAGACTATGCCTTCACCATATGAAATATTAAGTAATAATAGCATGGCACTTTGAATTCGATATGAGAATTTTTTTTTTAGTTTCAAAACATTTGATTATGTATCGAAAGAGTACTATGAGATGAAGAGTATTCTCGATTTTCTATTTTCTATCAGGAGTACATTTCAGCGTCACAAACTTTTTTTTTCATAAAAAAAGACTCTATTCTATTTAGGTTTGAAAGAAAAGAAAAAGAGTACAAAAAAAAATTTCCTTATTTTTCGGATTAAAAAGAAACTTTGGGATTGCTTACAAATGAAATCAATATATAAAGCTACGGAGCCATCATAGTATTTTTAAGTTCCTACGAAAAGAAGGGTGGTAATTGGATAATTTAGTAATCTGGATCTGATCGATTCTATATTTTTTCTTTAAAAAGAAAAAAGTAAATTCCATTGTCGAGCCGTATGCAATGCGAAAAAAGATGCACGTACGGTTGTTCAATTCTATCTTTTTTATTGTTATTCCATATTTCTTCTCTTCATTTAATTGTGCGAGTCTAAAAGAAATTTTTTAGGATATATCATCAGGGTAATGATTCATCAACCCGCAAGCTCTTTTTATGAGGCTCAAACGGGAGAATTCTCCTGGAAGCGGAAGAACTTTTAAAATTGCGTGAAACCCTCACAAGGGTTTATGTACAACGAACGGGCAAACCCTTATGGGTTATATCCGAAGATCTCGAAAGGGATGTTTTTATGTCAGCAACAGAAGCCCAAGCTCATGGAATTGTTGATCTTGTAGCGGTCGAATAAAACGAATAAAAATAGTTTAACATTTGCAATTTTTTCTTATTACTAGGTTTACCAGTCTGGGTTTAATATTCTATTAACTAGAACTACAAAGTCAACGTTAGAAAACAAAATTTATGAAAATAAAGTTGATGAGTTATTATATATGGTTTTGATGATTGTAAACAAATGATGATTATCTAACTAACATGTGTTTTAAAATGTGCATATTATATTCCATTGGACAAGTTATATACAGTTGATCCAAGCACGAGAAGTTGTATACAACATGCATGAATAAATGAAGTTCTTATTGAGTGAGAACTTCAAAGAGAAAAAGTCTAAATTACATTAGGCTTATGAGAAGCTTCAGAGTAGAAGCAAATGAAGAAGACGTTTCATAGTCGGAACACAAATATATTGAGGAGAAAAATAAGAGTTTATTTTTCTTTTCTTCAAGTTAATATATTAGAACAAATAAAGGAATACTTAAATAAGGAGAAAGGACACATAAGTATGACAACATTGATAAAATTAATATTTGTCTAAATAGAGTTGATGGAAAAACATATTTCATCTTAGAAATATTTATGTAAATAAAAATATGTTTTATGTGATAAAATGAAGTCTTTTTCACTTATGGATTTGAATGATTTTTATTTCATAAAATAATATCTTTTTACTAAGTTAAGATGAAAAGGTTTGATATTTAAAAATAACTTGTGGAGAAATTGTTGAAGGAGTATTCAAACTAAACAAGTTAATTTTATAGAAAAATAATTCCATCACTTTTATAACTTAATATGGGTGAATAAAATAGATTTACGGAGAATCGACTAAAAGTAATTTTAGTTGAAATTAAATTTATTTTATATTTAGTATCTTTATGTTATATATTTAAGGAGAACAAATTAGATGAGTGTCTAATTTATATTAAATATATTTCATTTAATATATACTTGGTATTTTATAGAATATATCTATTGGGAATAAAATTAGAGGAGTATCTAACTTTAAGGTAAATATATTTTATTAAATATAATCTTAACCCTTTCTACATATTAATTTTATATGTGTTGAAATACTAATCTTGGTGTTTGGTGCAGGTGTTTTGGTTAGTCCACTAATATAAGACTAGACTACTAATATAGTATATTATACTTAAACTAATATTGGTTTTTATTTAGTTTTGGTATAATATGTAAGTGATTTATTATTAGTAGTAATTAATTTATTTTATTTTAAATTTAATCAAAACCGTGTCTTTATTAGAGTCAAATTAGTTTTAGGTGTTTGTAAGTAGGTTTAATTTTTGAAAATTAAATCTTCCTATTATTACTCCTTTTATGCGTGTAGTTATAGAATTAGGAGAATAAATTGTTAGTAGAATATTTATTTTAATTTAAATATTCTAGTTTTTTATGCGTGTAAGTGTCCTAATTTGTAGGAGCTTGTTGTTAGTAAAGTCTTTTCTTAACTTTATTATAGTCAAATTGCATTATAGTAGGAAGTGGTTTGAAGATTATTTCTTCCTTAGTGTACGTGTGTTTAGAGGAATTAGGAATTAGTTTTTTAAAATTAAATTTTTAATTTTCCTTTCTTCTTGGTCAATCTCACTAAATAGGTGTAGGTAGTGGGTTCTAAATGAGGAATTAGTTTTTGCCATATGATACACGTATGCCTTAATAATTTTAGGAATTAGTTTTTAAAAGTTTGTTTTTGTTTATTTTGAGTCAACCCACTATTCTAGGAATTGTTAGTGGGTGGTTAAGTTATGCTTAGTCATGCATAAATTTAGGAGCTTGTCAATTAGGTTGTTTACTAGGTTGGTAAGTGGGTATGCAAGTTAGTTTTAAGAAAATAAAATTCTGTTTTTCTTTTTTTAAAGCACACGCATACTGCTAGTAGGCTTTAGTTTTTAGTTTTTAGATTTAGTTTTAGAATTTAAAATTAAAATTTTAATTCTTTGTTTTAATACCTACGTGAGTCCTAGAATTAGTAGGTTTAATTTAGTCTGTTAATGTATGTAGTCTTATATTAGGGATTATTCCTTTGTTAGTTTTGCAATTGCTTGGTCAAACTATTTTGTAGGTGTAATACCCGTAATTTTTCAAGAATTTTCAAAAATAATATCTTCTATATCTTAATTAAGAAAGGTTTTATATTTTATAAAAGAGCTTTTCGAATTATTTTCAAAGGTATTTATTAGTAAAATAAAGTATTTTGCCGTAATATTATTTTCGGAAAATAATAAATTATTTTTGAAGTTGGAATATTTTCAAAATAAATAAATATGTACTTATTTTCGAAAATAATATATATATATTGCGAAAATTATTTTATTTTATGGAAAAATATTTTTGGTAAATAAAAATATTTTTATGGATTAGAATTTTATTTTTAAAGGTCGTTTTATGCTTGACGTATTTTATTTGCCGCATAATTAGTTTAATTAGCAAAGTAGTCAACAAGCATTTAAGCCTTGACAACACAACTCCCAAGGCACCATCACCACCACACACCCCCCTTATCCCTCCTCCCACACGACCCTCACCACCAGCACTCACTCTTTGTCCCACATGGAAAGTTTACAACTTTCCTCCACCTTTCCACCCTATAAATAACCCCCTTCACCACCCATCATACCTCACAATTCTCTCAACATTTCTTCCACTTCTCCTCTAAGAAAAGAGGAGTAACAAGTGAAAAGTTTTCACGGAAGAATAACCGAGAGAATTGAGTCTAATTTTCTAAGGAGGGAGCGATCTTAAAGTAGCCTTCCAGACGTTGAGGTATGCTTCGATGTCTACCGCTTTCTTAGCCTTAGGTTCTTGTATGCTTAGGATAGATTAGTTTATTTTTACGCCTTTTGTTTTAGCATGCTTAGTTTTATGTTCTAGCATAGTTTTAATGTTTTATAGTTATGTTTGTTTATGATTTAGTAGAAGTTATATGCATGCTTAAGTAGTTGTTTTAATTATTGTTTTTAAGGTTGTTTAGATGACGTAAAATTATGATTAATTGTGTGCATAGTAGTAGTATTTTCGTGTGAGTGCATGGGCATTCAAGGAATGTTTTTAGCCATGTTTTTAAGGGCTAATGTGATTGTTTAAAGGGAGTTTTATACCAAAAATAGTTGTTGTCCAGATTTTTAATAATAGCTTAATTATGCTTTCGTATTTTCGAAAATCAAAATAAAACTTGTTTTTGGACTAAGGGTTGTGTACATGTATTTTAGACAATAGAATTTATGTACCAAATACCCATTAGATGTTCAAAGTAAGCTTATTTATCTTATTTATAAAATCTGAAATTTTCGAAAATTAATGTCCATGAATTGAAAATATAATTTCTAATTTTCGAAATTATGCCATGTATTTATATTATGATTTTTGTAACTTAAAACCTCCAAATGTTTTATGCAATTTTATTCTACAAATTTTGAAAATTATTTAGTATATATATACATACATATTTTCGAAAATGTGTTTATGAGTATATTACTACTCTTTCGAAAATTTTCTCCTATGCACATGATTTTGAAAATCTTGACGGTCTTAGCAATTCGATTGTTTAATGAGTTATTTACGTCATGGAATTTTGGTTATGGATTGGTCAATGTTTAAACTTGCCTTGATTTAAGAAGTATAAGTGGTGTCTGTGAATGAACGATGGATCATTGAATTGTTGAATTCGGATTGGCAAGTTTGCCTTATGGGATTGATTTCTCATGGAGAATTATTAAAGTGTGGAATTTTGGTTCATTGATTTATTCCGAGGTTATTGTTCTCACTCAAATGATTTTCAAAGCCAAATGCACCTAAACTTAAAGTGAAACAATCTTCAAAGGGAAAGTAGCCCGAACGGTGACGACCTATTAGGGTGATGAACGGTGTCTCATTGGGGAGTACCCAATGTGGGCCTATTGTTGTGGCGGACACGCAATAGGTCGGACATGTGTTGAATCGTCGTTGAAACTTTGTAACTGTTATAATCTGCTTTCGTCCTCCTCCTGAACTTCTGGCGCGCACTTGCGGATACGCATTAGTTCTGTGAGGGGTGTATACACTCGGGACACTCTGTCGACAAGCTGCAGGCCAGGCCGAAAAGTCTGTGACGGGATGAAACAGGCCCTATCGCGTTCACTTTCCCAATTAAATAATCTTGGATAATAATTGCTCTAAAATTTGTGAATTGGATAAATATTGGTTCAACCGATGTTCTATGTTTCTTGTGTGTCAACTGTTTTTAAACCAAAACCGTTTTACGGGGTAGAGTCGATCATACTCAGTTTTTCTGATTTTTGTGTTATTGTTTGTTTGTTGTTTTTCCTTCGGGTTTTTGTGCAGGTGAGTAGTAGGATGGCTTACTTATTTGAGGCTGATGAGGAATGCCTGTTGGAATTAGCTAAACCCTTTGATCATAGGCTTTATGCATTAGCTGAACATCTTGTAATAAGTTATTTTTAACTTTTAATATTTTGGTTTTAAACATTGTACGGCTTTGGTATTTATGAATGAAATCCATTTTGGAATTTGAAAACATTACGATCCTGCTTTTACTTATTCGTATACCCATTTCTTATCAGAGGTGGGCGTACGAGTAGCAACTCTAGAAATTCGGGCTATGATTTTAGTAAAATTTAAGTTTTAAAAAGGAAGGAAAAAGGGTCCGAATTTCCGGGGCTGTTACAGTAGGTGGTGGATGACGTGGCACTACTTCATGGCACTACTCCATGCACATATTTCTTCTTCAAGGCAAAGCAATTCGAGACTCTATAAATAAAGAGAGCAACCAGAATTCAAAAAACACCACACACAACAAGAACTCTCAGACTATACGAAAAGAAAGAAGAAAAGGAGAGAGTTTCAATGTAGTCCTTCCAAATGGAGTATGATTTTTAAGAGGCTAAGCATCCATTGTTAAATCTACATCCTCTTGAAAATCATCTCCTTCTCCTATTCCTTTATGGTTTTCTAGTATTAACTTCAATGTATTTAGAGTTTCAATTTGTCAAACGTTTGTATTATGTAATTCTAGTGGAGTAGGCAAGAATTTGAGTGAATTCTTGTATTTGGGGAAGGGAAAATTCGAGTGAATTTTCTGTTAGGTTCTTAGAGAAGAGAGAAGATTTCGAGTGAAATCAAAGAGAGAGAAAAATCGACTTTTAGTGAAGTCGTGTCACGGGTTCGAGGGGAACAAGTGACAGGGGGAACAAGTTACCGGGGAACAAGTTCCTAGTGAAACTGAGAGAAAGAGAAGGTCCGTTTATAGGTTGTAAACCAGAGTGGTTTTGGCCTATAATTAATAAGAGAAGTCCAAGAGTCAAAATCCCCAGGGGTCGAGGTTTTTCTTCCTATTTGGGCCTAGAAAGTTTTCCTCGTAGGTTAACTTGTTTGTGTATCCTGTTCCTTGTTGCTTTATCTTTTCTCTACTTTATCCTACTTGCTTTTATATTCGTTAAATTCCGCAAAAATTAAAAAGCGAGTCCCATACTACAATTCACCCCCCCTCTTGTAGTATACCATCCGAAATAACAAAAGTAATGAGATTGATATCTATCCAAATTCAAAATGACTATAAAAAAAATTATAGTTAGTGAACTAACTTTAATCTATTGCATAAGTTAATTTAAAAATTATATACATTTCGGGTATTACATATTCTCTATTTTCTAATATAACTAAAATAAAGTATTTAGATAAAATTTCCATCTACAATAACGTTTTACCAATTTTCGCATAGAAAAAATTAATTAAGATCTAATTTAAATACTTACTTCAGTTAAATAAACCGAGCATTTGCTCGGGTATTATCTAGTATATCACTATAAGGGATATCTGATAATACATACAATTGCTCTTCTTTCACATCGTTGTTTCTTCATAAAGCTTTGCGCTATGGGTTCTATCGATCTACAATAATTTTGAAGTAGATTTTGATTCAATTTTTTTGAATGTAGTGAAAGTACAAAAATATGTTGTGATCCCGCATAAAGAGGAAATGAGGGAAAGAGGCTTACCATTATTAACCTTTAGAAGATTGATGGTAACCCCAAAACAATAGAGGAAGGAAAAGGGTTTTTTCTTTATAGGGAATAGATAGTGTAATGTGTTAAGCTAACCCGTTAATGTGTGTTGCTCAAATTTATTTTAACTAATTTTTTTTTTTGGAGGATTTCTTTTAACTAATTGTTGAACCCCATATAATGCACTAATGAGTATCCCACATCGGAAGATGAGAAAAGACTAAACTAGCTTATAAGTCTAGGAGTTACTCTTCCTATTACCAATTGGTTTTAGGAGGTTCAGAGAGATAGATGATGAAATAGTGCATTGTTATAATGCAATGTTAAAGAAATAATAATAATAATAATAATAATAATAATAATAATAATAATTTTTGGTGATCATTCAGTGTGGTGCTAGGTTGCACGGACACTTCTAACAAGTGACATGTCCCGTGTCCGACACGTATTGGACATCGACACTTGTTGGACACGCCTAAATATGTGTCTGACACACCAACTCACGTGTCCAATATTTTAGTTATATGGACATTTATGAGACACATATTGGACATTTATAGGACACATTCTAAACTTCTTTTAAAACTTATATATTTAGTTTGAATGAGAATTTATTTGTGTGAAGTGAATTCATAAAAGTGAAATGTAAATCACGAACATCGTCGAATATTCATTAAAATTAACATTATAATGACAATCAAATTTTAAAAATAATTGTTCTTCTTCATTATATATTTTTCTAATAATTTAATAATAGAAATATATATTTTTTAATATTATTTTTCCATGTCCCCGTATCCTTAACTTTTGAGTTAGTGTTTTCCCGTACCCGTATCGTACCAGTACCCGTAACCGTATTTGTTTTCATGCAACCTAGGTATGGTGTGTTGATATCAGGGGTAATAAATAAGGCATAAATCTTGTATGATTCCGTTCACATTGAGTTGTTGGGTTGTATATAGTTTTTAGGGAAAAAACTATATGAATAATCCCAATTATTAAAGGTCTTTTAACATTGGGTTGTATATAGTTTTAATCCCAATTATTGAAAGTCTTCCAATATTGGGTTTCATCATATAGTTTTTAAGATGAACTTCATCAAGGAAATACTCGCAAAATACATGCGGTGAGCTTCGAACTCGAGACCTTATGGTCAAGGTTTGCAAGACTTAACCGCTATGCTAAGATTCACGCTTATGGGACATACAAGTATATAGAAATTTTTAGCAAAGGATTTGCATATAAATTAAACTTTAAATACATTAGTCAAAATAGAAAAATAATAATCTTCAAATAAATACTAACTAGTCTTAACCCCTACTATGCACAGGTTTTGATCATTTAAACCAGTTATTATGTAAATTTATGAATTTATGAATTTCTTTCTTAATTACTTGAAGCAAAATGTATGATTTCTATTTTGATTTTGAGTTATTTCAAGTATGGCAATTTGATTTGTTGTGATATTTGATTTCACAAGATTGAGGATCAAAGTGGAACTCAATTGTTATAGGAATAAGGAGTCATTTAAGGGTTTTTTTTTTTAAAGAAAGAAAATAAGGAGTGACAAATGGATGACACGTGGCGCTTAAAGTTCCTAATTTAAATGTTTAAGTATAGATATAAAAAAACAACCTTGAAATTTTGGATTATAGTGTAATAATCGATAGTTAGTAACTTGGAATTAATATTAGAAGACCTACAATATTTGAGATTATTCGTATAAATTTTTCCTTATAATTAACTCGGTCTATACCTTAGGTAAAGCTAATCTCTATTATATAAGCCAAGGGGGGAGCCATGGTGTCCCCCCTCGAAAAGTCCATGTTACCCCCTCAAAACTTTCTAAAATTTCAATTTGTATCACTCCTAATCATTAAGGAAAATTATTACAATTTTTGTACTTTTTAAAATGAAAATAGTACAAAATATAAAATTCAAAAAAATAAAACAAAAATATCAAAATTCATATTTTTAAATTCTCTATAAATAGACATCTATATTGATATATTTTATCAAATACTATCGCACGCAAAGCGTGTATAAAAGGTTAGTCTCTATTATATAAGCCAAGGGAGGAGCCATGGTGTCCCCTTCGAAAATGTCCATCGTACCCCTCAAAACTTTCTAAAATCTCCATTTTTATTACCCCTAATTATTAAGAAAAGTTATTACAATTTTTGAACTTTTTTAAATGAAAATAGTACAAAATATAAAATTCAAAAAAAAAAAAACAAAAATTTCAAAATTAATATTTTTAAATTCTCTATAAATAGACATCCATATTGATATATTTCATAAAAAAATACAATTTGATTATCGTAGAAATTTGGTAGCCAATAGAATATGGTAAATAAAACTTATTTTTCGTTAATTATTGTGGGGATCTGACCGAATGAAAGTGATTTTTTTTATTATTATATAAAGTTTGTTTAGATAGATTACTAGATGTATTTAAAATACCATCATACGCAAAATGTGCATAGAAGACTAGTTATATTTACCTTAAGGAGTCTATGATACTTCCAAATGACAAACTAATTAAGGAGTCTATAATAAGGCATAAATCTTGTTTGATTCCCTTCACATTGAATTGTTGGGTTTAAAAAAATGTGAAAGTATTATGTTAGACGGTCTGACCAATATACATTTGGTCGGACCTTTGTACAACTGCAACTTTTTCAGCCAAAACTACGACGCGAACCACCCAGCTACACATTCTAATTAACAAAATTTTCGATTAAAAATCACTACTAAATTACAATAATTAATCGAATAAATTATTTAGGGTTCACACTAATATTCAAATAAAAAAGAAAAAAAATCAAATTAAATTAATAATAAAATAAGAATATTTCATATGGCTTTGAAAGATTTTTCTTATCTTATGTAATAATTAAACTAAAGTATTTCAAAATTTTAATAAAAAATTTCTAATTTTAAAACTATTTAATATTATCTTTTTTTCGTCCCCATATCTTATATATATTTATAAACCAAAGTATTCAATACCCGTTTCGCACCTGTATCTACTTCCGCATCCCGTATCCGTATCTATGCAACGTAGGTTACGAGTTACGACTACATGGTCTGGTCTACATACAATTGTAGTTTGTGTAACGTACACACGACCACACCACACATTAGTCCTTTATGGAATGATAAATGGTAAGAGATTTGTCCTTTATTTATGGAAATGATATCCCGCATCCTTGCCATAATATACGAAGTAATTAATTAACATAGATAGATATATATTTCTTTATTGCACATATATTTTTAATTCCTTTTTATTACTTATAACGTATTTATTTCTATCTAATTAAACAAACTTTTTTGTTTAATAAAATGCTCAAATTTCTTTATATATTCTTCTCCAATCTTCATCATTCACTTTAATTTACTTAGCTTCCTCATCTCTTATAAATATATATTTGTGTGCAAAATACTTATATTCTCAATTTCTCATATAAATCAGTTTAATTAAATTAAGATGTCAAGACCCTTTTGGTTATTTTGTGTTTTTCTCATCCTTTTGATTTCAGGTACGTTTTCATTATTAATTTATTATGATTTTAATTTTGTTCATCATCAGTTTAATTTATTATGATTTTAATTTCCCTGCTATTACTCTATTAGTAGTCATTTTTTTACTACTAATATAATATTAGTAGTATTTTTTTTTTGGACGAATAGTATAATTTTTTAACTTTGCTTTTGAGTAGATTTATTACTTGTAAAAATTAAATCAACTTTTTATATTGGAAAATTCATTTTCATGAAGGTTTTTCGTTGTTTGGTTGAATGTAAAATGATTTTTCTATTTTAAGCATTTTTCGTTGTTTTGTTGAACTGAAAATCAATTGTTTCAATTGCGACGGAAAATGTTTTCCTTCCACTTGTGATGTAAATGTTTTCCTTTCAATGTGGGGAAAAATGTTTTCAATAAGGTGGGAAATGGTCCGTGAAAAGAGTTTTTTCGGGAAAAAATTTTACATCCTACTAAACGTACCCTAAATGTTACTATTAATGTGTGACGTAATGAACTTTTTTTTTTTTTTTTATATATCAGTCAATAAGCTTGCAGACCCTACAAATTATACCGTAATCGATATTTATTTTTGAGCTAATTTCTTACGGACCTGATAAGAAATTAAAAACCCGAATATCAATTTAATTTTTATATCACGTGTGATTTTGGCATGCATGCAGACAAGACGAACATAAACAAGATGATGGTGGTAGGAGATAAAGAGAAAACTTGTGATGAATACTACCCATGGATTACACCCCTGTGTGACGGTGAAACCGTGCTAGATACCCCGTGCAAGGATGATTGTAAAGCAAGACATGGAGATATTGCTTATCCTTATTGTATGTATAATACATATCCACCTTTATTATGGTGTGGTTGCAGGTTTCCATGCTAAGCTACTATATATCCCAATTCCATTTTATTTTCTTTCAAACATTAAGCAATAATAATATTAGGTTATATTATAATTATATTATATTATAAATAAATATTTGGTTGTATTTGTCAACTTTATTGGATATTTTTGTTTCCTAAGTAGTTTGTAAAATCAATCCAATCAATTAAAAAAATTATCGGTTTAAGCTATGATGTCTGGTTTGTATTGATATACTGTTTTCAAGTCTTTATTTAACATGTCTTTTCTGATAATTTTTCTTTTTCTTACTTTTTGTTGAGATAAAGTAAGGAAATTGAACTTCAGACCTCAAGGATCTGAGATGGGTTTGGAGCAACTGCTCTATACTTTTTGCCTCTGTCTTTTTTTTAATACCAAAATTTCTTTTAATTTTTATTCAATTCCCCCCTAAGACTATTCCAATTTCCAAAGAAGAAACATCAATAATATTAATGACTTCCATCTCAATCATGTTTAGCCATCTCCTCTACCAATACCTCACCAAAAGTCCAAAACACAATAACATGGAAGTCCACATTTCTTCCACCCCATTCTCTCCTTCCAAATTACTATCATCTAATTCGATCTAATCACCGATTTTTATTCTAATCACAATTTTTTTACTCCAACATGGCAAAAGAAAATTTGGCATACAATAAATCAATGTAAATTAATTAATTTCTTCGTTTCAAATTGAATGCAACAAAACATTTTACACTTAGTTTAGGAAAGAGATATGGTATTAAAAAGTCATTGCTATCGGTATTCAAATCTTTAACATTGAAGGAGATAATCTAATTGTCATCAATTCAATCAAAATAACTTGGGAAATTCATAATCTCATTACTCTATCTATAGGGGAAATAATCGAGCAACTGATCATCTGGCCAATTTAGGCCATTTTTTTCTTATTATCCAAAAAAATGTTGGTAGTTGGCTCTATGACAGAGTCTCATTCTGTAAAATAAAATAAAAAATTAAAAAAATAAAAGATTTAAAGGTGTAATGGCACCTAACCCTTTTAGACGAAAATAAAATTAATCGCAAAATTTGAAAACACTTATTAGATACTAACTACGGAGTACATTCAGTTAGGGCGCGTTTTCTTCGCCTTAAAAAATATACGGAGTAATTTAGTTCAAATAAGTTCAGATAAGGTCTAATCAGGTGTAATAAATTCAATGAGATTTGATCAAATTCAATCAGATGTGATAAAAGGTCTAATCGTTTTTATAATCAAGTCTAATCAGGTCCAATAAGTGTGCAATTTCTTTTCCATCGATACGACCTGCAATCAGGTTCAAATAAAATCAAAAAAAAAATAATAATCAAAGAAGTTCAAATCAATAAGTTCAGCTCTAATAAGTTGAAAAGAACGACATATTAGTTAGTTACATGGAGGGACAAAAGATAATTATTAAGTTTGCAAGAAAAACAAAAAAGTGTGCTACTTTGATTGATTAGGAACACCTTAGCACTATATAAAGCTTTTTGGCTGTACAAAAATTCAATGAGCCATAACCATGACCATTATATAGCATTACAATTTATCAAACAATAAACTAATAAGCCTGTACTATTTACTGTATGTGCATTTCACTGGCATTTTCAGATCAGGGAATAATTAATGACACAAGTTTTTTGACAAAAAGGAGAGGATTTATTCAAAACAACATCAAAGACTCCTTTCATGAACTGCTGTGAATGTCATAGTGGCACCAGATGAGAAGGTAGAATTGTATGTACTGTCTGAGCTAGAGGATACATCTTTGTCATTTCTAGTGGCTTTTTTGGCACCATCATTGTTGTTCTCGGGATTCCGAATTGTGAGTTCCGAGAGATCAGAGATCAAACCCGGTGCTGTTATCATCATTTCATCGATGTTGATTTCACCCATTAGCATCTTCACCACGGTTGACATGGCGGGTCGGAGTTTGGGAGAATCTTGGGTGCATAAAAGACCTATTTTGAGGAATCTGCAAGCTTCCTCTGCATCATATAACCCATCTAATGATTCATCTACTAGTCCTACAAGCTCCTTTCGTTGATAGGATTCCCATGTCTGTCACAAAACAAAACTACTTATTAAGGGCTTATTCGTTATTGTCTAGGTTGCACTGATTCGGGAACAAGTTCGGAAACAAATATGGATACGGGGACCGAAAATGGAAAATCTAAAACATAATGTTAATGGGCATGGCCAATTATAACCTAAAGAATCGAAATCTTGAGTCGGGTTCGGGGACGGCTACCCATATGATGTACCCATGCTACAAAGGTTATTGTTTTTTGTTTCTCCGTTTTCTATTTTTTGAAAACAAGAAGCCAAAAGCAGGAAACCAAAAAAAGTGGTTTTTGCACTTTTATGTAATCAGTTTCAAAATTATAATAACTTTCATAGATTTAGCTTTTTTTTTATTCCTTATGTGACATATGATATAACCTAACTTTCAAATATAAAAAAAACCAAATAACTGAAAATTACATTGATACCAAACGGACCCTAATACAGCCTCCGTTCCAAAAAGAAGTTATATGGTACTATTCATGTGAATTTTGACCATATTTTATAACTCATAAACAAAATAAAATATCATCAGCTGAGATCTTGATAGTTTTGAAGCAATTTATGTTTTCATAATATATAATACTGTATATTTTTTTATTAATATGGAATTAAAGATATTAATAGTTAAAGTTGTGCATTGGAGACTGCATGAAGCATAAAAATGTAACTTATTTGCGGAACGGAGAGAGTATAAGGGATTCATTTAAAGACGAGAAACAATGCGTTAGGTTGTTAGTATCTAACAATTTTGATTGACCAAAATTCTTTATTATATCCAAGTCCCAAGATCTAATCCTCTGTCACAAGTTGTGTCAACTGTCAAGGACCATGTTAACATTCTGTATATCTAAGCTATCAATAATTCATCATGGCATAGGTCCCTTCCCTATTAGGGCCATGATTAAATTAATAAACATATGCCAAATGAAGTGTGACCAATACACATGATATATAATAGTCAATCATATTGCAGAAATAATTAGATTCTAATTAGGTCATAACAATAATTGCGAAGGTTTAAGAAGCTCTTACCCGCTCAAGAAGAAATCTCTCTCCATTTGGCAATCTCATATTCGTATTACATCGGCCACAGACAATTTCAACTAGGAGAACACCAAAACTATATATATCTGCTTTTCGGGTCAGCTGCCCCCTTATAGCATACTCTGGAGCCAGGTAGCCTCTGTAATAAGAATAGTAACAACAATCGTAAGAGGATGGAAGTATGGAACCGATAACATGACTATAAAATATAAACCAATTTGGATTGCTTTAGAAATTCATTAAAATGCGCTTTGCATGTCAAAAGCATGGTATATGTATAGATTGATCAGTTGATGAACAAGGCCTACAATGTCAGACATTAGGCCTGGTTTTTTAACAGGTGAACTAACATTAGATTTCTCTTTTTCAAGGATTTGACATAAAAAACAAGGATTTATTGTAAAAGACTTTGCCTAAAATAAAGTACACAACACCAATCATAGAAAGCTTTAGCCAAGAGCATATGGTCCATAGTAGGCTTTGTTCTGTATATTAAGCTGTCAATCTCTCAAAAATAAGCTTTCACTAGTAACTAGTTCTATAACACATGTTTGTTGCTGTGTGCAGTTTCTCATACAAATACACAACACGGAAATGCATCAGTCCCCTGGAATCCAAAAGCTCAAGGCCCAATTTACAAGGTTTATGGGTTCACTCCAGTGTTACATAGTTCCCTAAACTCTATATGAATTGCGAACCGAAAAAACGAATTGTGGTCGGTATTGGGCTATTTTTGGCCTATTTAGGACGAACTATGAACTAACTAAAAACAAAATTGTGTAACAATGGTTTGCTCAATGTCCAACTAATAGCTAAAACTGAATAGATTCCATAAACTCATCAAGTCTCCCCCACCCATGGAGACTAGCAGTAGCCCAGAGGGAAGAGAAAGAAACATAGACAATGAAATTCATGGAGTCAATCCATTAACAATAGATATGGACAACAAAAGTAAGATTATTTAAAATATATATGGAAATAACAAAGGAAAACAAAAAATACTTCAAGTGGAAATCATTTTGGCTTCAACTATAGCTTTGAGTGATATAGGAGAGATTAAGCTCAGAAGAAGGATCACTTACAAGGTACCAGCAACCCGCGTACTAACATGAGTGGCATTAGGCGGCATAAGTCTTGCAAGACCAAAATCTGATATTTTTGGAGAGAGGTCTTTATCGAGTAGAATATTGCTTGCCTTTATGTCTCTGTGCACTATATGTGGACGTACTTCTTCATGAAGATAAGCTAGGCCACGAGCTATTCCTATGCAGATCTTTAAACGTGTTCGCCAAGTAAATTTGATGTCACACTTCTTGCTGCCTTAATTTTTTTTACAAGGCTGTAGTTAGATTACTTGAGATACTCACACACTTCAAATTAGAATAAACATAAAAGGACTTCCTGAAATATCAAAATCTCCATTGTGCTCCATGGCACATAGGCTCTAGGCACTTCCAAGGGTCCTCATAAGTAATTAGACTACCCGGGAGTACCTAAGTTTTGGTGTTCCTAAGAAAAAGTATTGAGATACACACAAACAGGCCTGTTCTTTTAGACTTAACTCCACAAAAATTCAGTTCAATTCGATTCAATTTAGCTCGTGTTGAGTCTAGGGCTCAGTTTAGTTTAGACTAATCCAGTCCAAAAGAACAGGGCCACAATCCTGGAACCCATGCCCATGAAGATTCTAATAATTCATTAAAATAGGTAGAATACACGAAAAGGGGTGGTAAGATGGATAGAAGCAAAGATATTTACCTAGTAAAGTCAGCGCAAGGCTGTTGTTTTCTAAATAATTGTATACAAGTATTCTATGCTTCCCCTCCACACAGCAGCCATACAACTCAACCAAGTTTTCATGTTGTACCTCTGAGATCACCTTTGTCTCAGTTAAAAATTCACGAACTCCTTGTTGAGATTCAGCTGACAAAACTTTGATGGCAGCTACCTTTCCATGTTTAAGGTTTCCCTGCAAATCGAAAATTAGTTTGTTAATTTTGAAATTGTTTTGAATATGTCAACTTCAAGAATCTTTTAGTCCATTTATACAAGTTACTTTCGTAAGTATTGTGATAGCATGAAGATTGTCACCTTGTACACAGATCCGAATCCACCTTCTCCAATCTTGTTAGTTGGGGAGAAATCATCGGTAGCGGCTTTTATTTCTTTGTAGCTGTACAGCTTAACATGCAGCAACGTATCTGACATCCAACAAATCAATTAGAAACCTACCAAAATGGTTCCTTCATGTGATGCATCACAGAATATAGACATCGGACATTATTTTATTCCCTCGTTTGATCTTACCATTTAATGATTCCTTCATTCGCCTTATAATTATTAAATGGAATTTTACCCTTGTGAATAAAAATCATGTTGGAGCAAAACGAAAAACAATTATGAGATTATATGATTCATTAAGAATTAAGATTACCTTCTTCAGAAGTTCTGGCAGTAGACTGTAATCGTCTGCCAAATAAGCGAGGGAGACAATGCATCACTATACACCCACCAAGGAGAGATTTCTTGAACCCCAATAGATTATTGACTTTGGCCTGAAAAGCAGAGTTTGTGCAAATAATATATCATCACCAAATTATAAAAGTAGAAAACCTACCAAATATTGAATTGCAAAGTTTGACCAAAATAAATTCAACCTCAAAGAACCATAACATTGGTAGGTTGCTTTCAGGTTGAATGAAGTCAAGATTTCTTTCAAATTTCACACCTTCATACTTCTTTTTAAAAACAACTTTTTCAATAAACAAAAGTACAAAACCATTTGTGACACCTTCATACTTCTTTTAAAAACAACTTTTTCAATACACAAAACCATTTGTGACACCGAGTGGGAAGCGTGTTAAGGAGCTTTTAAGTCAACACTCTTTTTTTCCTTTTGATGGCACCATACTTACGACTCATTCGGTAGCCAATAAAAATAGCAATGATTAAAATTAAATTATATAATTCTAATTTAAAATAAGCTTCATCCCAAAATAAAAGGTAAATGCAAATTTATCCTTAAAAAATGTTTTTCTCTTTAGAACAAGTAACCATCTAATCACCATCATCTATTTACAAGTGCATTGAGTGGCAATGAAAACATGAATGGAAGAAGTACAAACACAACAAAACCACTTTGAAGTTGACTTATTCGCTCTGCCAATCGTCGGATAAGGTGGAACAAGTATTATCTTTTACATTGGTATTGAAATTTTCTTAAAAAAATACATTGTTTTTATGAACTAACATAACCATCATTACCATGTATCAAAAAACCCATTGATAGCGAGAGCTCAAAGCAATTCAAGTTACTCATCAAGCTCACAAACTTAGTGGTTTTGCTAAGGAAGATAACTGTGAATTCTCAATGTTAGAAGCTAAATTTCATTTAGAATGATCACACTCATAAACTCTCAAGAATGAGCTGATTGAGCTAGGGAAAAAAATTGCTAAACCTAGAAAGCTACCAATTTTAGAAGAACAAAAACTTACTAATTCCAAACAAAAATCACACAATCAATACAATCCAATCCAATCCATCAAGAACAAACCAATCATCATCATCATCAACAACAACAACAAACCCATTTCCATTTTTGAATTGGTCACCTACACCCCAATCCCCCCCCCCCCAACAAAACCAAAAAAAAAAACCCAAAACAAATACAACAATAATGAAACCATATATATGAAAGTGTCTAATCATACTTCAAAATACAAACATTAAGTTACAACTGTCCAAGAACAAGTAATGGGTACAAGAAAAATCAAATCAAATTTCCCAATCAAAGTTCAAAATCAATGAATAAGATAAAAGATACCCAGATGTAAAAAACATACCAAAATTGCAATTTAAGGTTGAATAATGCAGAAAATCAACTCTGCTAAAAGCACAAAAACAGAAAAAAAAAAAAAAGAAAAAAGAAAAAAAAAGAGAGGATTATATATTAGAGAGAGAAAGAGAGGGAAGTAAGAGTATAGTTCAACAAATGAGAATTTAAGGGGTGATAAGTATAATAGAAGTTGATTAAGAAAGTAGAGTGTAGCAATTAAATAAAAACACGGCAAATGTGAAAAGAAGATTAAACATGTGGGTGATAAGTAGTTATAATTATTATTAGTGTTTAATTGTATTTGAATTTTGGAGGGTCAACGGAGGATTGCTTGAATTTTACACGCCCGTTCTACCTACGTACGCGCAGCAGTTGATCAATTAATAGCAACCAAGCTTAGGGTGATGATAATTGATTAATTGATGATACACTCCCCCCCCCCCCCCCCCCTCCCCCCCTCCTTCCTTTATTTTTTTTTTCATTTAATTTAGTGTCCGTTTTATTTATCTGAAATTTTCTGATCTAATATGATATGATTTGAAATTTTCATGATCTGAATTGTTTTGATTTAAAATTTTTCTGATTGTAGTTATTAGTAAAATAATAAGTTTTCTGATTCGATATGAACTTTTCTGATCTGAATTTTCTGAAAATAAGCACATGAGTGCTTATTTAAGTTGAATCAAATGCACCCTTAGTTGCATTTTTTTTCCTTGTCCAACAGCGACACATATTGGGCACACGTATCCACATTAAAACAATTGATTGGGTTTATTTAGTTACTTATAGAGTACCCATTTTGAGTTATTTATCTCGGTTTAATTGTTTATGCCTTTTAGGTTTTGAATGATTTAAATAATGAATAACCATATTATCATCACCAAATCTGATATTTATCTCAGTGTTCTATTGGAATTAGGTTGAAATTTATATTTTTTTCCTCAGTGTTCTATTGAAATGACTGTACTCGTTTCGTGTTTGTGCCCATATTGCGGTACTGGTATTCGTTGAAATCGAAACCAGAAAAATAACTTGGAATGCTTGAGTAACCTTAATCAATTAGTTCAATGTGAATACATGTGTCGGTATTAAACACGGAATACGGCAATCGGCAGGTTGAAATTGTGTCCGTGCTTCCAAGACGATAGACGATACACTATGTGACTAGTGACAACTCCTTTGTCGTTAATAAGATTTTTTTTTTTAATTAATTGTTTATTTATATTCTTATGGATCAGCAACTTCAGCAAAGTGTTAACGACTTAAATGTGGGTTGCCTGGAGTTGTTCACCAATACTATTACAAGATAATTGTAATTTAGTTAATCATTTTGTTTTTTTAATATTTATTTTAGCACTTTTTTAAGATAATAATAACGTGCAAGCTTGTGAATTGTGAGTTGTGAGCAGGCGCATCAATTTTTGGGCTTTTCAAAATTTTTGCATCATATTTTAAGACCAATTGTTTTAAGGATGTAAATAAATGAAAAAATCAATGTTATACATGTTTTGTTTTTTTAAATGCAACAAATTATTTTACATGTATTTTAAGAAAAAAAAATTATGGATGTAAATGGATAAATTTATCAATCTAACTTTAAGGCAAAAAAACATAAAACCTATAGCCTCAAACTTGCTTGTATTAAAAATTAATTCGATTAATTTAATTGTTTACACTTTTAAATCGATTTATTAAAATGCGTGCAAAATGATTAGTTGTATTTAAAAGAAAATGGAGGAAATACATTATTTGCAATAAAAAAATTTCATTTTCTTTTTAGGTTGTCAATTATTTTTCTTTCTATCTTCATCACATGCATTCATATTTTTCTCTTTCTATTTTCCTCTCGTAGAACTGTCTATGAGTTCAGGCAACCCTCAAATAACATGTAAGAGAGGTATAATATGAGAAAAATGATGAAAGTGAAACAGAAAGAGTAAAAGATTTGTCCATATATATATCACATTATCAATATTTTTTACAATAAATGTTTTATCAACAATAGACAAATCTATTGAAGTATTTATGTATAGGACACACTATAACAATATTGGCAACAATTGGTTTTGCACACACTTTAAATCAATTCCTCAAAATGTGTGCAAAATCAATTGTTGCTAGTATTATATTACGGAGGGAGTACAATACATAAAAATAAGTTGCTTCGGAATATATAGTAACCACTTTCATAGTATCAAGGTAGTAGTAGCTCGGATGGTGAGCTACTACTATTATGTCCCGGGCCACTCGGATCAAACCTTGGTACCCCCTCCCTCCTCATGTTTATATCCTGAGATAGGATAAAGTATGAGACTTCCCGTGTACCTTGCCGTTAAAAAAAACCACTTTCGTAGTAACTTTTCACATGAAATTTTTTCCTTATAAAGTAGAGGTTTCATATTTGATCTATCCACCCCCGGTGGATAACCCTAAACATTACTTATGAGTTATGACACACCACTTCTCTAACTCCTAATGCCTCGTTTCCCAGTTCCCACTTCACTGCAAATGCTATACACTCTTCGTTTATCATAATTTATCATTTGCCTCGACAAATCACAAAACTCCATTAAAAGTGTTTTTTTAAAACCTCATTTCTCCTATCATCGTCTTCACATAAAAAGTGCATCATCAGCAAATAATAGATGAGAAATTTTCAATCCTCTCTCATCAACACTAAACCCCTCCAATCTCCCCTCTTTTGCACAGAACAAGTAAGCGCCTCTATACAAAAAAGAAAAAAGATAGGGTGAAAGTGGATCACCTTGCCTTATTCCTCGCGAGGGTTTGATAATATACCATTAGCCTCACACATTGTATAAAAGAAAAAGAAAAAGACAATGACTTGACACACATCATGCTTATCTCCATCCAGTCACCATGAAAACTCATTTTAAATACCATTTTCTTAAAAAATTGGAGCATATTTGGGACGGGCTAAAAAAAAAATGAGCATTTATTTTTGAACAAAACGAATATAATTTTATTCTAATTATGCTGCAACTTTTTAGGGAAATTAAGCCTAATAAGGAAGTAGTTCTTCTATTTTAACCATAGTTCTTGGGTTTGAAGCTATTCAATTTCTCACCATAAAAAAAGTTGTTCAATTAAGGCACAATCCAACTCAGATGGCCAGTGGATTATGCATTTGATTTAACTTAAATGTGCTTATTTTAAGAAAATTCAAATCAGATAAATTATAACCATAATAATAAGTATAATCTGAAAAAATCAAAATAGTTCAACTTAGATAAAAAAAATTTAAGATCAGGTCAGACTAAAAAATTAATAAATTAATTATTCACTCCTCTATTAAATAAATTAATTAGTCACTCCTCTATTAAAAAAAAAAATTGGGGGTTGAAACTTGTCCACGTCTTAAAAATGAAGGAATTAATAGTTTTACAGAAATTCTATTAAAAAAACAAAAAAACTCTGCAAAATTTTAGTCATCCGAGTAGCAAAGAGTCAAAGAGGGTGTCGTGATCACCAACACAACACCACAATGACCACCGTATTACCCAATGTTGCCGTCATTGGTAGTGGAAGTAAGCTCTTCATCTCCATCACTTTTTAATTTTGATTTTCATCAATTAATAATTTTGCCTTTTTTTTTAATTGAAATCTTGTTGATTGAATTTTGAATTTTTGTTGATTAAATTTTGCGATCATCAATTAGTTTCAGGAGCAGTATGCGCTTCAACCCTAGCTAAAAATGGAGTTTCTGTTACTGTTTTTGATTGGGGTAGAGGTCCTGGTGGCCGCATGTCTCAGAGAAGGTAATTTTGTTATTGTTGTTATTAATTTTGCTTATAATTCTTATTGAAGAATGAAGACTATGTTTTGAAAATGTCTGCTTGAAATTTTAATGATAAAATATTTGGCCAAAGAAAGTTGTGTTTCTTGGACTGCATCTGTTATTACGTGGGGGGTTTAAGGAGATTACGTTGTTCAAACGTGAGAAACTTTTGACTTTGTTTTTTGAATTTTTTGATTTCAGATTGTGGGGTGGTTAGAGAATCTAGTTCTATGGTGTTGAAAACTGAAAAGTGATGTTTTTTAAGGGAATACCGAAAAGTGATTGGATATACTTATCTACTTGTGTTTAGTTTCACACTATCTGTACAAGGTTATTGAACTTTTATGGTTTGTCTAGTTCAGGATCCTTTTGTTTTAGTTTATTTCCAGATTAGAATACCAAGAAAGCAATATAATATTGACCCAAAAACCGAACCACCCCTCCTTATATTGTTTTTAGCCCGTTATATTGTGCTATGATACATAATTTCAGTTCGAAGTGACAGATTTGGTTATATGTCTATGTCCTAGTGTCTGACTTAGCTATTTATGAAAATTTTGCATGATTTTGGTTCAAAGTGAACTGCGCACAAGTGTCGTACCTATGTTCAAGTGCCATACCGGTGTCTAAGCGTCCATTGTCTACGTGTCACATGTGTTGAAATGGTTTGTCGGAATAACATAGACTTAGTTGTAGATGGCTGGATGAATTGGAGAGGTTCTGGTTCTGTTTTATGGAATATGTAAACATTTTTTTTTTTTATTTTTAAAATCCCTCACTCATAGCAGAAGAGAAAAACAGAAGGAGATGTAAGAATTACCAAAGTTTGGGATTAAAGGAGCATGATCATATGATGCTATTGCCATAAATCATAATTTTGTTATGTTTGTTGAGTTATCATTTTTTTCTACACACCTGCCCATTCTTTGGACAAATCATGACTCATGATGAGTCATCTTGAAGAAGACGATGAACTATGAAACTTAATCTAGTTATTTTTGTTGGATGAATGTCTGATGCTGAACAATTGAATATAGCACAAACTCTTTCTGATATGGACGAGGTATTAAATTATTAATTTTGATTTGTGACTTCTTGTTTTGGATTTCCTTTGAATGTTTTGGTTTTTGTTATATGCTATTGGCGTAGGACCCTATTTATTTATTTATTTTTGGTGTGGTTTTCTTGCCAATCCTTTATATATATCTTAATGTAATAGGGCAACTACTGAAGATGGGATAGACTTGTTCTTTGATCATGGGGCTCCTTACTTCACTGTTACAAATATTGGTGTTTGTGATGTTATTCGTGAATGGGAGTCAAGAGGTCTGATTGCTGAGTGGAAAGAGAAATTTGGAACTTTTGATTGCATCTCTAAGACCTTTATTGATTTTGAGGAGGTTAGTGGATCCGTGCTTCATTTCTTCTTGACTTTATGGCTTCCCATATCATGAATAGCATAAGGAAAAATGTTGTAAGGCTTGAAGTTATTATCAAGCAGATGAAGTATTAGTTATGCCTGGTTGGTTAAATTCATGTCATAAACTGAATTTCGATTTTCCTACTCCAAGGGAGATTTTTCTACTAAAATAAGAACCCCCCCCCCCCCCCCCCCAACCCACAAACGCACACACACACAAAAGCGTTCCTAAAACTGGTTACAACCTTACTTAGGAAACTACATCCAAAAAATAAATATTTTCCATAATTGAAGTTTCTTGTGAAATAATACTTTCTATGTTCCGTATTATTTGCATCATCTGGATTTCTCTCACTTGCCAAGACATAAATGAAGTTAACATTTTGAATGATATATTTGGATGAATCTAACAATAATTCTGTGCATATTTTTCCTTGTTTATAGATCTTCATTCTTGAACTAAATAAGAAACTAGAAAAGTAATAGTGGAAAAGTTGCATATGTTGCAATAGATATAGAAAAAAAAAACCTGCCCAAAAGGATTCACTCATGAATTGATCATCTTTTGTTCACACCAAGACTGGTTTAGGAAGCTTTCTTGAGTGCTAGTTTTGTAATTTATCTTGCCCAATGCCTTTGACATGCTATTAATTCAGCTCTCAGAACACTTTCATTGTTAATATTTAATTCCGAGCAACTAAATGATGCCTAACAAGCTGTTTGGTAAAATCTGAGCGTAATGCAAAAGAGAATTTCCAAAATTTGAAGGCATACTTTTATGAAGGCAATCAGGAAAGAAAACCTGAAGTACCTTAAAATTTTAACGCTAAGAACTAAATTTCTTATGAGTAGCTAAATCACTAAAAAAAAAAGGTTTCTAATTGTATGGTGAATTCAAATCCCATGTTTACAATAATATTCTAAGCCTAGATCCCAAGGGATCAGCTATAACCCAGTCAATATATACTGTGCAACATCCACCAAAATGCTTTCTTCCATTACCCATCATGTGCTAAACTGCTAAATGCTCTTCTAAACCTAGACTCTTCATATTTTTTCTAACTCCATTCACTTAGGTCATACTAAGTCTTGTTTGGCGTCGTCTAGAATCTCCATAACCCCAACATTCCACCTTCCTTATCGTCTCAGTGGCATCGCTCGTGAGTCTTGACCAAATCAACATTGTTGATTCCCCACATGCTGTCCTCATTCCAGCTATTCCCACCTTCTTGTAAATATTTTATTCCAGATTCAATCCTACTAAGTTTTCCCATGAATCCATCTTATTGCAACTCTCTACTAAATTCATCCTCTTAAGCTGATTCTTTTTAATAGCCAGCATTTTGACCCCATACCCATAACAATTTATTGAAAATTGGCAGTCTTACATTGTCCAAAATTCCAAAGTGATGAAGCAAGGAGAATATGTTTACCTTTTATTTTCAACAATGATGAAACGGAGTTGGGCATAGAGATCATGGGGCTTGGAAAGGAAGAGGGGTTAGTTTCTTTTTCAGAAGGAAATGAGCTTTGGCAGCACTGTTCTTGCCTAAGGAGGTGTTTGTATGATTTACTCTCCAGCTTTTGTAACCATAGCCTCTTGTTTCCCATATATGATCTTATATGTGAACTTCATAGTTCTTTCATGTTTTGTTATTGCATCGGTAAGCCAGTTAGTGATCCATAATTAATCTGGCCAAACAAAAAAATTCAGGAAATTTCAAGCAGGAAGTATGTAGGCCTTCCAGGCATGAATTCTATATGCAGAGCATTATGCAATGAACCTGGTATCGATGTTATTATTTAATTGGAATGAATACCAATCTAGCACTGGTTTCCTTCCTACTACTTAAAGACAACCTTTATCTACAGGAGTTGAAAGCAAGTTTGGCATTGGAGTTGCCAAGATGGAATGGTCAGTAGATCGAAACTTATGGTCACTGGTCAGTTTAGATGGAAAGTGTCTTGGTGATTTTGGAGGTTTGATAGCAACAGACAAGATTCTTGCTGCTCCTGGGTTCACCAACTTAACAGGACACCCTCCGCCTCTTGGTAATTTTTTCCTATTAATAATATTGCTTATACATCTTTAAGGTCTTGTTTGTTTTTTTTGGTTATGCATGCCGATATTAGCTCACCAACTGCATTTATAAGCAATCCCTCTCCCCTTTACTGCACCTAGGAGTCTAGGACTGGGACCTCATTAAAGTCATTGGTATAATGCTGATGCTCATATAAAGCTGAATTTAGCTAGAAGTGATAATAGAGGTATGCCGTCATGCACCTCACAAAAGGGGGAATTTCAATTGTTTCTTCAGCTATTGCTTGTCACATTAAATATTGTTAATCTTACCTTTTCCCCTTAACCTCATCGTATTTGTTACTGTGTGGTAAACAACAGTCACATCGCTAATTTTGAAGCATTAGTAGTTGTTTTGGTCTACACTATTTGCCTAGCCATCATGGTATTGAATGAGCGTCTTTGATTGTATTAAACGAATTATATTCCTTTGATTAGGTTGTTCAACGCCCTTTAAAGAATAGAATGACTTTTCTACATCTTCCAAAAAAATTGTCTATTTTTGGGTTTTTATATTTTTGACAAGAAAATGGATTTGTTTTAGTGATGTGGCAATTTGATTTTCTTTTATTTAATAAATGAAAATTTGTTGTACGTATGTTTTTAGTAGCTTTAGAAATATATTGTGTGTTGTCTTCTTGTACAGTTGTCATGCTTGAGTAGCAAGACTTCCATATTTTCTTGAAAAGCGTTTTCTATTGTTTACTAAATATTTAGTTAAGGACAAAGTCATAAGGATAGCGCTAGTGCCAAAACTTTGTGATCTATTGTGTTCGCCTAGGAGTGTAGGTGACATTCTTTCTTCATCTGTATAAAGTTTTGTTTGCTGGTGTGAACAAGTATCATAACTGAGAATTCTCATTATCAATGCAGATACAAATTTGGCACCACAATTAGCACCAAAGATAGAACAAATACCTTTCAGACCTTATTTTGTTCTGATGCTGGCTTTCAGCGAGCCTTTACAAACTGTGAGATTTCTTGATACTTGTAGTCTTGGAAATTGGTTTTCCATTTGAATCTTGTTCATCTTTACTGAACAATTATGTCAGCTATGCCAAAAATAAAAAACCACCTCGCACGGTTTAAAACTCATTTACCCAAGTACTGCCCATGTAAGATGCTCAATGCAGCATAACTTAATTTTTTTCCTTTTTTTTTTGTTCAGAAACAAATTGTTAGTCTGTTAAGAGCTGATATAGGCCCCGTTCTTTAGGACTGAGAAAACATGAACTTAAATTAAATTAACTGAACTTAAATTATATTAACTGAACTTAAATTAAATTAACTGAACTTAAATTAAATTAACTGAACTTAAATTAAATTAACTGAACTTAAATTAAATTAACTGAACTTAAATTAAATTAAATTTTTATTTTTATTTTTATTTTTATTTTTATTTTTATTTTTATTTTTATTTTTATTTTTTATTTTTTATTTTTTATTTTTTATTTTTATTTTTTATTTTTATTTTAATTTTAATTTTAATTTTAATTTTAATTTTTGTTTAAATTTTTATTTTTTATTTTATTTCTATTTTTTTAATTTATTTTATTTATAATTCAAAGTAAACCCTAAAACCTTCATTTTCACCGCCGAAAAATCGTCGTCGAAAAACTCGGCTGAAAAATTACCGTTGGAAAAGTACTCCGAAAACCGTCGCCGGAAAAGTTGTCCCGAAAATCTTTGCTTAAAAACTCGGCCTGAAAATCGTCGCCGGAAAAGTCGACCGAATAATCACCACCGGAAAAGTCAATCCGAAAATCGTCGTCGGAAATGTCGTCCCAAAAAATCGTCGCCGAAAAACTCGGCCTGAAAATCGTCATCGGAAAATTCGACCGAATAATCACCGTCGGAAAATCAGTCCGAAAACCGTCGTCGGAAAAATTGTCCCGAAAAATCGTCGTCGAAAAACTCGGCCTGAAAATCGATGCGGAAAAGTCGGCCGAATAATCAACGCCGAAAAATCAGTCTAAAAACTGTCGTCGGAAAAGTCGTCCCGAAAATCGTCGTCGAAAAACTCGGCCTGAAAATCGTCGCCTGAAAAGTCTGCCGAAAAATTATCGCCGAAAAATCAGTCCGAAAACTGTTGTCAGAAAAGTCTTCCCGAAAATCGTCGCCGAAAAACTCGGCCGAAAATCACCGCCGGAAAGGTTAATCCGAAAACCGTTGTCGGAAAAGTCGTCCCGAAAAACGTCGCCGAAAAACTCGTCCCGAAAATCGTCGCCGGAAAAGTCAACCGAATAATCAACGTCGGAAAAGTCAGTCCGAAAACCGTCGTCGAAAAATGTCGAGCGGAAAAACGATGCCCGAAACTAATAATAATAATAACAATAATAATAATAATGATAATAATAATAATAATGATAATAATAATAATGAGATGAAATTAAATTAAATTAACTGAACTTAAATTAAATTAACTGAACTTAAATTAAATTAACTGAACTTAAATTAAATTAAATTAAATTAAGTCAATAGAAGTTCTAAAGAACGGGGCCATAGTTGGACAAAATGATACTAAGTTGTATGATGAACTTAAAATTATCATACATATATTAATCCTGTTAATTATGAGAAAAAACAATAGAAAATTGTATCCGTTTTCCATGATTTTTTTTCCTTTAATTTTCAAAAAACCAAAATCCCGGAAACATAATAAAAAGCTACACCTATTGACACAAATTTCAAGTGGTGTTACAATAATTGACACAAACATGACACACATACTAATCAACACTAAATTGACCACTAAAAACAGCTATTCTCACAGTATCATTAAATCTCAGTCTTTAACACTCAAATTGACACCTTTGATTTAATTTTTTTTAATTCAATTTAAATATGTTTTCGTGTTTTAATGGCATCTTCCACTAGTTGGGGTCAAATACTCAAATCCATTGACAATTTTGCCATATTGGTTTTAACTGTCAAGTGTCAATTTAATATGTATCAAGTTTGTGTCACTGACTGTAACATTTTGTAGTATTTGTGCCAGTAAGTGTAAATTGGCAAAAAAAAAATAGATAACAAAGATGACCCTTTGTTTGCAGTTTTTGTTATGGTGAAACTGCCTTTTGAATGGGCAGCTTTACCTTGAAATCTTGAATGGTGAAGGGAAAATTGCACTTGATTCTTCCTACCCTTGTTGTTTTTTAGGAACATTGTGGGGGAAAAGGGTCTTGCTTAACAGCCTGTTTTCTTTATAACTGCTTGTATGATTGATTCCATTTGGTGGTATTTGATATATTGCTTGAAAATGGTTAGGTCAAGGTTTTTTACTTTTCGTCTTCCATTTTCAGATTTCAGTGAAAGGATTCTCATTCAAAAACTCCCAAGTTTTAAAAGCCGCTTATTGTGACAGTAGTAAGCCAGGGCGTTCTTCAGCTAGGTTTGTGTATGTGGTCAGTTAATGTCTACTTTTATGCATCACATTTCTCTCTCTTATACCCTCCCTAATATGGTCGGTCTGTAATTGCTTGATATAAAGTGAATGTTGGGTTTTGCATTCCACTGAGGAATACGCTAAGAAAGTGATAGCTGAGACTGGACTTCAAAAGGCTTCCGATACAACATTTGAAAGAGTCTCCAAAGAACTCCTGCAGGAATTTCAAAGGACTGGACTTTGCACTTCTCAGCCTTTTTTCACGAAAGCTCATCGATGGTAAGTGTCTTAATTGGTCCCTCTTATGAAGTAATTACAACAATTGTTTAGACATCCTGTCATGTCAAGTGCTTGGTAGGGATAGCTGGTTGAGGAAGTATCCAAATTCACCTCCACTTGCCCTGCTCATACTTCATAGTGGGACCAGTGTTTGATGCTGGTGGTCAGACAAAATTTAATACATGGAACTTGCGTCAGTTTCACTTATTACATCAAATAGCAAGTTGAATTATTTTATGATAGAATTACATATTCAATTACCTCCTTTAATATCGTTGAGAATGATATTTTTTGAGTCCAGAGTGAGACACTAGACTTTCTGTGGAAAATTGGGGTATTCAACTTTGATATACAAGTAAGCTACATGAGTTAACTTAATATCAGCCTTGTTTTGATTGGATCTCATGCTGAGCTTAATCTGTTTGAATTGTATAACCTACCTATGGAAAGTACTATTTCGAAGGCAATAACTCACTCAAAAACCTTTAATCAGTAAGGTAGAGGACAAGATAGTCTTCTTCAATGAAAAAACCAATAGGTTCAGATAAAATGTATTAGGATTTTGCGCTCTACTCCCCAGGAACATAGCCTATGATATAGTATCAATAACATTATTTCTCCTAGGAAATTCATTGCAAATAAATGACATTTCTTTACTCAATCTATTGCACATGATTCAAATCATTATTGTCCATGATTAGATTATAAGAAGATGCGAATAAATTCATTGAGAGAAGTCACACTGCAATCCATGTATTGCACAAGCCTTGAGAAGGGTTCACTGAAGACGTGTTTTTTGAGTCTTTCATTTTGGGCCTTTGGGGAATGATTGTGCTCTCTGAACATGACCCTAGGTATTAGTGAATCTGTCACTTACACTATGTTTGGATAGCGATATGGAGGAGAAAGGAAGGTGGTGCTCCATTTTCCCTTCAATCTCTCCAATTTTGGAATTGGAGAAATATTGGTTAAAGGAGGGAAATGGATCCCCCCTCTCCTTCCCCTTGCTTCCCACAACCCATTTCCCTAGCAAGGAGGTAGATTCTCCTTCCTTTTTCTTCCCTTTTCTCCATTTCCTTTTATCCAAACAATGCGTTAGAAATTTAGATCGATGGCTCACTATCTTAGGTCCTTGGTTTATTCATAGTTGTATGAGTGTAAATTTAAGATGCCTAGATTTGGTTGATTCTTTTTTAGCTGTGATATTAGCTGAACGAAGGTATTTTCCACGTTTCCTTGACTTGAGATTTTTGTGGAATCTTGAATGAATCCTGCAGGGGGAGTGCCTTTCCAACTACGAGCATAGCCAAAGAAGATAAGTGCCTTTGGGATACAAACAAGCCGTTGGTTGTTTGCGGTGACTTCTGTGTCAGTCCGAGTGTTGAGGGTGCAATCGAGAGTGGTTTGGCAGCTGCTTCAAAGATGTTGGAAATGTGTAGGCGTGTAGCCCACGAAAGGATTTGATAAAGATCTACAAGTGATTATTGGAAAATTGTTGAAGTTATGTTTTGCTAAATTATTGTTGATTCTTTGGGAAATATTATTATTAATCTTGTATTATAGGTCATTTTCCAAAATGACTTGTATTTATGTCAACTTCTGTAATTGTCTTAAAATCAATAAACATTATACATTTATACAGTATAAAATAAGCAATTGTGGTAATGACAACGGGCAATATATGAACATTGCATAAGCATGTTTTCCTAATTATATTAAAATTAAAATTATTGATTACTTTATTAATGACTTGAGTTTGGATATTAAAAGGTGAGCATGTTAAACTTTAGGTTAACACTGTCACTCACCCAATGTTTTCTTATCAGTGAATTGTGCACCGGTGTAGACCGTGAAAACCTTACAAACATATAGATACTCTAAATATTCTTCATTAAAATGGATTTCACTTTGGACCTATGTGGACGATCACCTAGAATAATCACTTTGGTTCATGTAGCCGACCCCACTTGTGGGATTAAGACTTTGATTAATTGATTGAAACTGGGTTTCAATGAGTCTGCTCAAAGATGGTTGGTGATTCTTTGTGTTCTACTTAGATTTCTAGGGTAATTACATACACGTTAGTGGACATAATACAAACATTGCATAGCATATTAGTAGCAATTAGCAATAGGGTTGTAAATTTGATCATGAACCTGTTTGACTGACTGATACCAACTAGTATCGAATTGTTTTTAACCTTCCAAAAACCTGTTTTCTATCGACCTAGCTATTGGGTGTAAATCTTATTCAAAAATCTGTTTTGGACCGACCTGTTATATAATCTGATGTGGGACCCAAATTAGCAAGAAAAAATCAGCTTTCAACCAGTGGCCAGCATTCATCCATTCACATAAGATAAGTCATGAGGAAAACACAAGCAAAGAAGTTGGGATTTCTGATAATGTTAAACACAACCATATCCATAACACATCCACACATTACACGCCACGTGTAATACTCCTAATCACCATTTTTTTTTTCTTACCAGAATTTCCCCTAAATAATAACTAACAACAAAATTGAAGAAATATAGAGCAATCTTCCCATCCTAAAGAAAAAAAGAGCAGAAAATGGCAACCTCGGTGATGAGTTCATTGAGCTTGAAACCAGCAGCTTTTACAAGACTTGACAAAACAGCAGTTAGAGGTTTGCCTTCTCTTTCAAGATCATCTTCCTCTTTCACTGTTCGTGCCAGTGGTGGCAAGAAGATCAAGACTGACAAACCCTATGGTACCCTCTTTTTTTTCCCTTATTATACTTTATTCAATGTTTATATTTTTATACAAAATCTTCTGTTACACTATCTGATGGTCTGAGTCTGACGTAATCCCTATGGCACCCTTTTTTTATAAAAAATTTCTAGCTCCACCACTGGGTCTGACGTAATTTTTAGCTTAAAAACCGTTACTTTTTAGTATAAATATTGAACTTTTTGTATATAATCTGTTAAGTTTTGTATAAAAAGATACAGTTTCGTGTTAAAAAGTTACAGTTTTACGGTTTGAACACGAGACTTGCTATTTTGATTTGAGATTGATTTCTTTGACATTTGCTCTCATCATAATCTTGAAATTTAATTGAGATTGTTAATTTTTTTTGTTTAGTGGAGTATAAATTTGATTGAGCTTCCTTAATTTCAAGTTTCATTTACATGAATGAATACAATTAAACCCTATTTACTGAAATTGCTTAACATTTTACTGGTGTAATCTTGTCAAGTTCAAGAATAACAAGTTATTCTCATTCTTTGGAAATTGGAATGCAATTTTAAAATGTTGCAATGAGGTTGAGATTTGTGTCCAGTGTTTTAAGTCTTTTGAACTTCATCGCGCGTATCAGCAAAATTTAGTTGGTTGACCAACAATAGTGTTCGATTCAAGGCCTGCTGCATCAAAAATTTAGCTATATATATATATATATATATATTTTGATGTTGCATGAAGTTCTTTCCATTTGTTTTCGTTATTTGAGAATTGTTTTTCACTTTTATATCCTTGTTTAAGCCTTAATTTTATTGAAATTCAATTAATTTAGTTAAGTTTAATAAATATCAACTCAACTTAGCTCATGTCGAGTCTTGATTCTGAAATCCGGATTCTTTGAAACTGAAATCCGGATTCTTTGAAACTGAAATCCGGATTCTTCCACTTCACTTTATGAAGTATGAAGTCAGTGTCGTCTTACCTCTCGCTATCGGTAGAGCATCAAATTTGTACATACAAAATTACAACAACGATTTCGACAAACCGGGAAAAAAAATTGAAAATGTTTACTCTTGTGTTTTTGTGTGTTTTTGCAAATGATGCAATAATTATGTGATAAAAAAATATGATGTATAATTGCTAATGTTCGTAGGACTTGGCGGAGGAATGGAACTCAGGGATGGAGTTGATTCATCTGGAAGGAAGCCAACGGTAGGTGTTTATCTACATAATACTACACCCTCCATCTCAAAATAAATGCTCTATTTTAACCAAAATTATCAGAGCTTTTTGGTAATTTTGGTCAAAATAGAGCATTTGTTTTGGAACAAAAAGATTGATTATTTATCTTTTTATTAGCTTTAAATTCTCCCTATTTTCGTATCTTTTTGATTGAAACTTTTAAAGTGGAAGTAAAAATATTGGTTAATTTTCGTTCGTATCATAGTGTTTTGTGTTTAAATTAATGTAACTCGAGCCATTGGCTAATTCTCGGTACTGCATTGTACATAGTGACAATGATATAAATAAAAACAAACATGCATAACGCGGTACGTCACAAACGGATGTTTTTGGCATGTAAAATTATAAAATTGCCACTGTGAAGCAAGAACTATGCATTTCTCCAAGTCATTTAACTATAACCAAAGTTACATTACAATATAAACAATAATAATACAATATCACTTAGTAATTTTTTCTAGATTACCAAATATAAAATGTCCAAATACAAACTTATTAAATATTAATACTTCCTCCGTTCCAAAAAAACGCAACAGTCAACATTTCACACATGCCGAGACGAAACTTTGACCATTAATATCTATAATTATGAATAATTAAAAAATATAAAAAGTTGATATTAATATAGTATTTAACAAGACGAATCTAACAAGATCTCACTTGACTATGTTTTTTATTATGTGTAAAGCTCAAAACTTGGTCAAAGTACACAATGTGAATAGTGCAAAATTTTGACTGTTGCGTTTTTATGAAACGGAGCAAGTATTACATTTCCTAAAAAATTTGCACTTTCATTTTATTTTATGGAAATTTACTTCCCTTTCTCTGTACTTAACATGTGAATATCATTTTGGGGCATATGCAGGGCAAGGGCGTTTACCAATTTGTTGACAAATATGGTGCCAATGTTGATGGTTACAGGTTAGAGAACTCACAAATTCTATCACTTCAAACAAAATTTATTTTCTTTAATCCAATAAATCAAGGGAAAACATAAATTGATTTTTAAAAAATGGTTACATCATTACATACACTTTTCATCAAATTGAAAAATTATCTTGTTAATTCAAGTTATTATTGCTTATTTGAACTTAATTATATGAATTTATCGGACCTTATTCGAATTTATTATTTGGATTTATTTGAACTTATCTCACCTCAATATATTGAGTTTTGTTAATTTGGTTAAAATGATTGCCCACCTCTATGGTTGAAATCTATACTAAGCCCTAAATTGAGGTAAAAATGTTGTTATTGCCTATTAATTATCTAAATCTTTCTCAAAATCCACACAAAGAACAAGTTTTTATTTTATTTTATTTTATTTTATTTGGTGAGGTAGTTAAAGTATGCCTTGAAACCTTGAACCTGTTTTAGGTCATTTTGGTATTTTGGGGTCTAATAATAGATTTTTGCTTATCTAATATTTTCTCCATTCCTTTTAATTGTTTATTCTTTAACTGTTTTCCTCTATCACAAAGAGATTCCAAACGTAACCAATAAAAAGAATTTGAAGGATCGGAGTATTACATAAAAATTTTACCCTAGACGATGTTTCATTCTGTTCGAGATCAATAAAAAAATTTTCCTCCAATTTGTGGACATAACTATCTCAAATATTAACAAACTATGTTAATTTTGTTAGTCTTTCTTGCATTTTGTTACAAAAATGGTGTCATGCAATTTCTAATTTTTTTGACACCTTATGTGCAGCCCGATCTACAACGAAGAGGAGTGGTCACCAGGAGGTGATGTCTACGTTGGCGGTATGCTTCTATTCAATTCCAACACTTGAATTTCACCCTTTTTTTTTCTTCTACTCCCGATGTTTCTTTTCTTAAATAAATTTGGAATCTGAATGAATTTTAAGAAATCATGTAAAAAGTGAAATTAATTTGGAATCTGAATGAATTTTAAGAAATCATGTAAAAAGTGAAATTTAACCGAGTTTTCCATTTTAAAGAAAAAAATTCTCTTGGACTTTTCAATGATGAAAAGTAGAAAAAGTGGGGACAATTGTTAAAATCATTTGATGTAAAATACGGAGTAATAATTTAAAGATGTTTATTTATAGAAGGATTCAAAATGTATCTAACTCTTAGAAAATAAGGGAGTATAATTTTATAAAATAATGTAAATTTCAACTAATATATGAATGTAAATTTGGTAAATATATTGTAGGTACCACTGGGCTATTGATATGGGCAGTTACTCTAGCTGGTCTCCTTGCTGGTGGTGCTTTGCTTGTCTACAACACAAGTGCTTTGGCTTCATAAAACAACTTTTTAGTTAATATTTTTGAAATGTATTAATTAATTAAGTTTCTTGTGATTATCTATCTGATTACTCTTCAAACTATAACCTGTTGTAAAAATACTTGTGCACTCATGGGTTGTATCTTTTTTTTCTTATGTGCCATAATCTAAGTTATATCCTTTTCTATTTATGAATCATGATCCTAATTTTAGACATTAATATTGGTACTTATTCATTCTGTCCCTTAAAAGGGCTTTTTTTGGGGGGTATTTTATGGACAACTAATAAAAAAAAAAAAAAAAATCTGTTTTAAGTCTATAAGATAAGATGTTCCCTAAAGTATATAACATGTAACCCTTTGTTCCTTAAAGCAATATTTATGTAACCCTTTGATCCTTGAAGCAATATTTTCTTAGCTTCCTTGAAAAAAATTGTTAGTGAATAGTTAGAGGGAAAGATATGTAATGGAAAGAAAGATAGAGCTAGAGAAATAACATCTTAAGTGATAAAATAATTAATTGAAAGAAAATACAATAAAAGAGAAATAAAATATTTTAAATAATTAATAATTAATTGAAAGAAAATACAATAAAAGAGAAATACAATATTTTAGGTCTTTTAAAAAGAATGTGAAAAAGGAAAAAACATACTTGCTACATAGAAAACAAATTGAAAGAAAATTGTGTACATCGAGTATACATTAAATTGATGTAAAACTATTCTAAAACTAATAAAAGTTACTCCTGATAAAATTATGATTTTATCAATTAATGTGTAACTTTTATGATTTTTAAACTAACTTTTAATTTGTTGTATACTAATTAAATGTATACCCATTGTATTTTAGAATTATGTAAAGATTTATAATCAATGCTAAACGAAAAGATGTAAGATGGAGGAGTATATGTGGCTCATAACAGCAAAGAAAATTCAACAGAAAATGTATTAATAATATTGGTTGTAATGTTCATGAATGACCGACAAATTTTCAACGTGGACTGTTGGAGATGGGATAACTTCATTTGGTTGGTACAAGTCTTTTAGTTTCATTAACTATTACTACTCTAAATACGTCTTGGTATAAGATTATTTGGACTACAAAATTAAACAAGATACTAGAACAAAATTTGATAAATACTAGTTAACAAATTGGAATTCGCTTCTTCCATTTGAATTCATTTCAAAAATTCTTTTAATTTCTTTAATAGGTGCAATTACTAATTCATTTATTAAATTAGTAATCTTTATAAAGATCCAATTTTATCATAGGAAAAATTTATATTTCCATTCAATTCTATTCAAATTGCTATTGCTTGAGAAACTTTTATTTCAATTTAGAAATAACTCTATTTTTTTTTAAAAAAAAAATTTCTTCTTACGCAAATCATTTCACTAATCTTTATTATTTTAAAATTTTGAAATGATAACATGTTCCAAATTATGTCACATCTTATATCTCACTAATGATACCAATGGGGTGAGTCTAATTTGGTTTGTTCTATAAATTTGAAATGCAATCTTTGTCCATTCTTTAAAAAAAAAAAAAAAAAAAAAAAAAAAAACATTGCACTTCATTTTGAAACAATAAATCACAAATCTACATTAAAAAAAAATAAAAATCATTGCATTGAATTCAACTCAGTCGTTAGAAATGTGTTGAGTTCTACTTTACAAGAAAACAATGCATCTATACGAAATACAACAACCCTAATTCATCTAAATTTGAATCATTCTCTCCCCCAAATTCCTTAAAACTTGCGGTATAGAGCCTTACAGGTCGACCCTAATCCATGGCACGGAACCTCAAACCGGAAATTGATTAGCTGATTTGATCGAGCAGCTTGAAAAAATTATACAAATCAAATCAGACCTCAAAATTCAATAAACCATGTTAGTTCAAGATTGTCAAAACATTGTCATTTCAAAATTCCTTCAGGACTGACATTCCGTGCCCATCATTCTTCGTTATTGGAGCTCTTCGAAAAGTTCTTCCTCTTGCTGTTCGAAGATCGGGTTTTTGGAATTAGGGCTTGCTTGAATAACCCCCTCGGCCATCAAGGGACGAACAGCCTGCAAGCCAAACAAAAGTTAGTCAGCCATTATTCAGACATAGTTATAGTATTATGTTGTTATGAAAGTTTCTCCGTGAACCTGGGTCCAGGTGCATGATGATTACCGCACACTTGCACTTGAAATTGAACATTCATGTTATGCATTTACAACATTTTTATTACACATTTGAACATTTATATTTCAAATTTAGAACAAACTTTATAAAATTAAGTGTTCTAAATGTAAAACATGTATATTTAAAATATATATTAGATCCTTCATAGGATAAGACACAAGGGAGACAAGGCGAAAATTGAAAGGATTTACTTTTTTGCCCTAATTATAAATTAGATGATTTAGATCCTTCTTAGGTTGGAAAGATTTAGATCCATTCCTTCACAGTCTCTTTTCTTAACTCCCATCTCTTTCCCTCTGACTGATAAAAAACACACTTAAGTGAGCATCAGGCCTAAATAATAATAAAACATTAAATGTTAAATACAGCCCTAAGGGCTATATATAAGATGCAAAAAGTGGAAATGTTAACTAAAAACAAGCATTTATTACACCTAACAATTCATGATTTTCCAAAAATTTTAACCATTTAGATTTTTTTTTTTAATGGTTATATATAACTCTAAGGGTTGTACGTAACAGTGTAGCAATGTACCATTACCCTAAGAAAATTGAGCCAAGGTATCATCCTAAAAAGAGACACAAAAAGAAATTACGAGTATAACCTTTCCAACTTCAGAGTATTCCTAAAAATACAAGGAGTCTGGAACAAGGAGACAAACCTGCTCAATCTCATCAGACAACTCAGGGTTCTCCCTCAAGTATTGCAAAGCCCTGTCTCTTCCCTGTCCCATCCTTTAAAAGGGGGAAAGCATCAATTAAGTAGTTAGTACATTGTAATCAATTCACATAATCACATTTCAACCACTGCCTATAAAACTAGCACAGTAAATATTGCATTTCTAATAGAAAAGGTCTTCTTCTTCAAAAAAAAAGTCACAAACGGGTGGAGATTTCCGCACCATACAAATTGATTTCCGCACTCCTCATCTTTCACATAAAAGCAATATAAACGCACGTTTATATTAAAAACATGGGGTGCGGAAATCAGTTTCCGTCACAAACATACAAGTCTATCAGGACTTCAGGAGCATTTAACATAATTTAAAGATGGACAATTTTGTAAAATGGTCATAGTGTCTTTTTTACCTTAGAACATATTAAATCCCACAATGATAGACTATAACACCACTAATCATCATGACTCAGTTTGTTTGCAAACCTATCTAAACTAAAGAAATAATAAATGAGCCTTAGTTTGCAAGGTTTGGCTGCACCTTTGATCCTTGTAGCTATACCACGAACCCTTCTTTGTCACGATATCAAACATTTCAGCACAATCCAAAATGCAACCCTGCATACTCAAGAATCCAAAACAAAATAAATTTTTGGACATATCTTTTAACTGAAAAGAGGGGTATGTTTTACCGAATACTAACCAGCTTACTCACACCCTCACCAAATATGATCTCAAACTCGGCGTGTTTGTATGGCCTTGAAACCTGCAAACAAGTTCATAAATGACCATTGATCAGAAGATCAGTTTATAATACTTCCTCCGTTCCAAATTAAATGCAACAAATCATTTTGCACGCATTTTAAGGAAGTGATTTAAGGAGTGTAAATGAGAATTTTAATCAAAAATATTTAAAGACAAATAACATATAATCTCATTCTTGCTTGTATTAAAAAAATTTGCTTAATTTACACGTTTACAACCTTAAATATCTTCCTTAAAATGCGTGCAAAATTATTTGTTGCATTTAATTTGGAACGGAGGGAGTATAATTCGCCTAAATCAAGATATTACACCTAACATAGAGCATGCAAAGAACAAGGTTCTCACTTCTGTAGCATCTACTCAATACAAACAGACAAAAATGGCAAGAATTGGGAACATCTCTAAAAAAACCTAAATCACCGTAAAGAAACAAAAATAGTTATGACAAAAAAATGCAGGTAATCAATTACTATAGCCCATTAGCCTCTAATCCCTGTAGGACACGACATACAGCCATACATATCACAAGACGATTTTGTTCTGAAAGGTACTGATTAATGGCAAGATTGCAAAAGAGATCCATGGTTTTACCCATACAATTACTATGTCTAGCTGTGATCTTATTGAGTTTATGGGGCTGCAAAGATTAGATTCAAAAGGGAAATCAGGATCACATCATCCAGAATCCAGATATACCGAGGGAAACACGTGATCCTAGAAAATAATTGTGAATGTTGTTGCTGCAGTCCACGTTACTCACTAAATTTTGCAGCATATTAAAAGTTATTTCCGAGCTTGATTTTGAATTGCATGATTGCTTTCGAGAAACAAGGGATCCAATGCTACATACTATGACTCTATGAGGGGATGACAAGCACATAATGCCAGTGAGGCCCTGAGGCACGCTAACAGTGGCCGCTTCTAACTGTGGAGAGGGGAGGGGGATGTAAAATAGAGAACAAAAAGAATGAGAAAGGGAGATTTTAAGAACTAATCATCAATGTGTAGGCAAGCAAATCATGCCTTAAGCGAGACCTAGGTCCTGAAGAGAACAAGATGTACTGGGAGAGACAGACAGAGACGAAATAGAGGAGACTTTATTTAAGACACTTGCACCATTGGCCTCTACCCAAGAGCAGCTCTATATAAAAGGCAAGTGTCTAATTTAGTCCCAATATCAATATATCCTATGTTGTTTTGCAAACCCACCAAAATCCTCTTCCTCGATTCCTAAGCCTACACTCTTCAAATCTCTTTGAACTTCTTCCATCCGGGTCATCTCAAGTCTCCCCTGCTTCTTCTAAAATCTTCATAGCACACTTTCCAGCTTCCTCAGCAAAGCATCTTTGAGTGACTTTGCATATCTTGTATTTGATACCCCAGCCACTCACTTTCTCCTAAACATCTTCAATTTAGGTCTCTACAAGTGTTCCCACAGAACCATCACAACATATGAATTTTATTTACCCCCTAACTTTCTATAAGCACAACATTCTAATCCATAAAGTGATGTTGGTCTAATAATTGCCCTATAAACGAAGAGGTAGGGTCACATAAAAATCACAAATCGACCCATGGTACTTAAAACATCTGCCGACGAACAACACCTTACTGTATGCCAGTACAACTTCACTTTCAATTGTCAATAAATCAATACATTTCCATGGCTTAAGTGGTAAAATCATATTGCTTCTGCAGTGGTCCTAAACTCCTAACATTTGTCTTCGCATATCAATACATCCTAATTCCTAAACCAAGAAACATATGTGGTTTACCTTTCTTCAAATGAGAACATTAAAAACTGGGGTTATCAAATGATGTTTATGCAATTACTAGAGTTATACAATTAGACAATTTCTAAAGTCAAATCACAAGTACAAAAACAATCTATAAAGTCTAATGATCAATCGTAAAATTCTGATTGATGTGCATCATCTACAAAATTCATCATTTGACTTGCTGATATTTGCAATAAAACGGAACCAACAAAATAATCATCTATCTAAATTACAAATTAGGATCAACCGAATTTTCTAGTGCCTTTTCCTATAACCCATACATTATTATGCAAGTGTCACTTAATTGTATGCTTTTCCCGAATTTCATGAAAGTGTAATAGGATCCTACAATACTATGAAACAACTCTATCATTCCAAACTTCCGATCGTACCCTCCTCATCGATCCAGTGTAGAATCTCAAACCTATCAGCCTTGCATGTATTAAATTTGAGTCCAACCATTGTACTAGAGTTATAGCATCATAGAAAAAATTACAATGTGATTTGCTATTTCCGTCACAGACACATACTTTATACAGAAACAGTTGTAAATGAACTAATAGTACAACCAAAGCTCGGGATTTCCTAATGATATTGCTAAAATGAACACAAGATACAAACCAAAGCTTATTTAAGTTGACTTAGGTGGTGTGAAGGAAAAAAGATTCAACTAACAACCCTTAAAACTCTGCCACCACATGATACATAAAGAAAATTGACAACTTTTTTCTTTGATATAGACTAGCAAAAGAAAAAGGACTGACAGAGACAAAGACAAAGGGAACTAAAGGATGTTTCTTTTGGGTGATTACAGTTTACAAAGCTTATATACGGTAAAAATGTGAATCTAACATCATACCAATGCCATCACAACCAAAAAAAAGGTATGTTGCTTTTAGATTCAAAAGGAAGCCTGCTTGAATTTGAAAATTCCATATCCTATCACATGGCATAACTAGCATCTTACGGTCTTACCTTACTCTTTTGCACTCTGACACGGACACGTAATCCAATATCTTCATCTCCTTTAACCTGTAAGAGGAATTTCTAAGCAAAATATTTTGTTTTTATTATTCAAAAAAGGGGTCTTGAATATTTACAGATTTAACTTTGCCGATAGAGCGTATCTCAAGGCGGAGTGATGCAAAGAACTTCAAGGCAATTCCACCACTAGTAACTTCGGGATTTCCGTAATAGACACCAATCTAAAACATTCCAAAAACATAAAAATAAAAATGTTTCATTGCCTGATTAAGAGGGAAAAAAAATTGTTACAACTGTTTTCAATTACAATGCTTCCATCATTCAAAGTCTGCTTAATAAGAATTAAAAGGTGTAACCTTAGCCCAGTAATTTGCCACTACTGTTTTAAAGTACTTGCAAGAGACAATTCATCAGACCCTTGATTACACAGAACCATAAACTTCTTAAAAAAAGGTGGGATAGGAAATTTATGCCAGATCTGGTTTACTCCGTTTACCCAAGACTTTACATGACTTGTTGATGATAGACTCAGTTAACATACTTTATACTTCCTCCGATCCAAATTATTTGCAATAGACAACAATTTCGATTTCAAGAAATTTCAAATTATTTGCAACAATTTTAATATTTCCATTTTTGTAAGTCTTTTCTTTCTATCTCTCACATCATCACATACCCCACTTTCTCTCTCTATCCTTTAACTCTCACAACTAAATTTTAACTAGGAGTCCGTGGACTCCAAATTGTTGCAAATAATTAAAATCGGAAGAAGAATTGTATTTTGCTAGTAACAAAAATATATCATTCCATTCATCAAGATTGACAGTTTCTTTTCTCAGTTTAACATTCACTTAGAGATTGTGCAGTTCCTATAGGAAGTTTATAAAAAGAGAAAACAAATTGTATACCTTATGTCTAATCTGATTCAGAAAAATGAGAGTACATCCGGCTTTTGATGCATTGCCAGACATTTTACGTAAAGCTTGGCTCATAAGACGTGCCTGCAAGCCCATTTGCTGCATTCCAATCTCACCCTGAACAATAGCATGAAGTGAGTCGGCCGTAATAATTTCTGCAGGCACTACCCGTGAACATCAAGAGAACAGGAGGGCAAGATAAGAAAATAAAAGAACCTCTATCTCTGCCCGAGGAGTGAGAGCTGATACAGAATCTATGCAAATCAGATCTACTGCGCCAGATCTGCACATGCGATCTGCAACTGCATAAAAAAGAAGCCAAATATGAAGCACAAACATGGAATTATAGTATACTCTTAATCATCATTCAGAAAAAACTATTTGCATCAAAGACAGCATTCAGACAGACAAAAACACGTATTAATGGGTTGATTGGGTTCAGAGGAGCAAGTACCAAGGTAAAGAGAAGGTGTACGGCAAGGTAGCTGCAAATGTGCTTTGGTGAGCAAAGACAAAGAAAGGCATACCATGTGAACAGCAACCCCATATACTATTCTAAGCAAATATGCAACCTTACAATTCATCCTACAAACTACTTCCACACTACTTTTCCCTCATATCACTCCTCAGAAATAATCTAATTTGAGAACAAGGATAATAAAATGACTCAAACTAATGAATATACTAGGAATTTCTCTTCTATTACATTTGAAACTCGACAACACTTTCACTTAATCATGATTCAAATTCTCCTAAACTTTATCAATTCTCATGCTTGAAACTTTGTTCTACTGAAATCCACAAGGATTTTCTTCTCATCTGATCCAAATTCTAAGTAATCATTAGAGTAATATTCCGAAGTGGTTTCCATCTCTCCTTGTTACAATGGCAAGGATACACTCTCTCAATGGCAAATCAGGTTGACAAGTTGGGTTCAGGTTATCGGGCTGTCTAGGCCATATACCATCAACCCGAACCCAACCCGTTTATTAAACGGGTTGTGTTTTTATAACCTAACCCAACCTAAAAATAAACGGGTCAGGTTTAGTTTGACCCTTTTGTTTTTATTTTTATCCAAATATTTCTACAATCTAAAGTATTTAGCCTAATTTCCAACAAACAAGAATTTACAATTTCAACAAAGTAGAGTATTAAAATCCTGTACATAATAGTTAGTTTATAGTAGCTTGAAGTTCAAGAAAACAGAGCATTCAAAGCAGCAAACATGTTAAAACAACAACTTAAAGTTCAACACAGTAATTCATAGGTTAGGCGGGTTATAATTACGTTAAAATTTTCAACCTGAACCCGGCCCATTTAATTAAATGGGTTAAAATTTTCAACCCAAGCCATTATTAATGGGTTGAGTTCGGGTTGGGTTGGGTTGCTTTTTGCGAGCCCTAGGTGTTTGGTGCACAAATCGGCAAGGGTTTGAAAATCAGGAATGAAACCAAAGTGGTATGGGCTTCAAACTTGATGCTTAAAACTAGGTGTCTGATTGTTACATGGGAGTGAATATCTTTCTTTTATTTGATAAATGGATAGGTATGAGCCAAACCCACCCCCCCTTGGATTTCTAAAACCCAAGCCTTGGGGGTTTGAGGTATGGGTTTTAATATTTTTTTTTAACAAACACAAAGAATGGATTTAAGTCAATCTAAATTCATACCTCGTACCATATTTGTTTAAAACAAACACCCCTCACAACTACATTTGCTCTCATTTACAAGTTAGATGCAATTAATTATAATTTTCATTGGTTTCTCCCCAAATAGTAATTTACAACTTTTTTTTAAGAATGGAGGGAGTACAAGAAAATTGTCTTTATAACCCTAGAGAGTAAAGTCCCATCATTTAAGGTCTCAATGTACAAAAAATTATGTTTCTACTTCAGATCAAGAATATAAAGATGTAGCTGATAACTGTAGACATGTGAGATGAGTCTCAAAACTTGATCTTAATCACAGCAGCTATTTAATAGATAAAATTTTAAGCATAATGTGAACGCAAAAGTGTAAGAGCTTCTCAAAGATGCACAGAACTACGATTATGATGCACAATTGCTTTTAGATAAACTCTTACTCTCCAATGCCATCTCCCCATTATCAGGCTGGCAGACAATTAAATTTTCTACATCCACTCCCAAAGATTTTGAATATGCGGCATCAAATGCATGCTCTGCATCAACAAGCATTGCATTTCCTCCCAGTTTCTGAAAAGTTGAAAATTATAGGAAAAATCAAAATATGTGTACTTTCTGCCTGGTGGACACCGTACATTATAACTAGAAAGTGAAAATGATAAAAGATTAGTACAGCACCTGGATTTCAGCAATTGCATGTAAAGCAAGTGTTGTCTTCCCGCTACTTTCTGGCCCATATACCTAGAAAAAAATGCCGTAGATATTGAGCAGTGTTACTTTGCAAATAACCTTGTTTGACTTTGTTACCAACTTCTCCCCTAAACTATGATCATGGATAATTGCATACTTATGACAATCTATATTTTATACAAAACAAGAAAGGCAGATAATGGATATAAAAGAACATGTAATACGGCAGCAGGTTTTTTTTTGGGAGTTGGGACTTGTGTAAGATGAAGAATTGCATTACAACTACAAAGGTTCATTTCTGTTACCATGGAGGCAAAGTGCACGGACTTCTAATCATAATTAAAGTTTTATTTCTTGTTCATTTGAAAGAGTTGTTTTTGAAATGCTCAAAAGCCTTGAACATGTTGTCATGTTACATGGAAAATCACCCTGCTTAGTACAAATTCCAAATCTATATATACTTTGAAGTCCAAAGACATTAAAAAACACCATACTGTCAAAAAGTTATAGAAACATCTTTTTCAGCTGAAAGTCACAACTTTTATGAAGTAAAATATAATTAGCATTGCTTAATTAGCCGTCCAAAGAATTTGTACTCACTATATCCATAATTTTTGCAATGAATACTAACTCAAGGAGCTTTAAAAGATATTCAATAAAAAGAGACAAACTAGTAAGAAAATCTCCACTCAAGAAAGGAAACATGACTAAGGAAGGCATTATGGGAAATTAATTAACAAACTTAACATCAAATTAAACCATCATACCAAAGTCTTTGAATGAGCCTCCCTCTTCAGGCAGAGAAAGGAACATCAAAAGGAAATAAATTTTTGGAATGTTTAGATCGTGTATTTTATTCCAAAGTTAAAAAATAGGATGATAGGATCCCTTACAACTTTTTCAGAATGGACAAAACAGCCTAATATAAATAAATGTTTGAGGTGCATGTAGAGCTGTAAATGGGTCGACCTAGGTTGGGTTCGAGTTGACCCATTAATATAAACGGGTTGAAATCTCCAACCCAAACCCAACCCATTTAGTTAAACGGGTTGAGATTCTCAACCCAACCCAACATTATAAATAAACGGGTTGACCCAATAACCCGTTTAATAATAGGAAAATTTGATGAAAATAATCCCAACTTTCACACGTCTGCTCATTTTGGTCCCTACTTTAGATTAACTCAATATAATCCAAAGTTGCACAACATCTTCTCAATTTGGGCCAACTTTCACACGTCTGCTCATTCTGGTCCCTAGTTTACCTTAAGTTACCTGATACAGCAGGTCAAAAATTGCATTGGGACCAAATTGAGAAGATGTTGTGCAACTTTGGATTATATTGAGTTAATCAAAAGTAGGGACCAAAATGAGCAGATGTGTGAAAGTTGGGATTATTCCCATCAAATTTTCGTTAATAATATTCACTTTTTCATTAGCATCAAATAAAAGTATACCACTATATGTCTATACTTATATATGGACTATAACAACAACCCACAATAGTCATATATATTACAACTTACAAGTCATATTGTCCATAATTTACACATTATAACACGGTATTAATTAATAACTAACAACCTTTTAAGTTCTAATGTTAAAGATAAAAACATTAGATTTTAAGACATTACAGCTACCTACATAACTCGTAAAGAATTTATAACATAATAAAAAAATAAAAATATGAAAGTGATATAATAGATTATTACGTCAATTGAACTTGAAACTAATTTTATTACAACGTATATTCTTAATGGGTTAAGCGGGTTGAAATCGGGTTGAGAATTTCAACCCGACCCAACCCATTAAACTAAACGGGTTGGGTTGGGTCAACCCATTTAACTAAACGGGTTGAAAAACTCAACCCAACCCGTTATTATTGGGTTGGGTTCGGGTTGGGTTATCGGGTTGGGTCAAGTTTTGCCAGCTCTAGGTGCATGGGAACAATAGAAAGTCTCAAAAGAGTGCGTTATTATAACATGAAATATGATACAAATACATTACTCTAGACAAATTTTGTTCGAAAGCACATAGCAAAAGGTGAATTGGAAAATAATTACCTCCACAATTCTCCCTTTTGGGAGACCTCCACCAAGAGCAAAGTCCAATGTCAAACAGCCACTTGGAAAGGTTTCGCTACAATAAATCAAATTAAAATAGGTAGAGATCAACCTCCTAGCTAGGAATAGGATACCGAAGCAAACAACAAAACATCAATCAATTAATCAAAGCAATGCTTCATCTTCTTCCCTCCTCCATCTTGGTTCTTCAATGCTTCAAGCCATCATTGGCCGCCGGTTTCATCTCCGACACTTCCTGAAACGTGTATCGACACCTCCACCCAGGTGTGTCGAGCGTCGTGTCGAGTAGACATGCGATACTCCAGGGGGTAAGAGGGTGTCAGAGTAACAAAGCCTTCAAGGGAATGCACTTTATGCCTCATCAAAGGCAAGTGTTGACATGTGACAGGCATTTGTCCTTACACTTGGAATCGCCTTGCACTTAGGTGCCTTGAGCCTGTTTATAAACTAAAGTTGTGGCTGTAAGTAAGAAATTTCCCCTTTGATTCTCTTAGGGTTTAGGGGTTTAAGCACATTGAAATTTCCCCTTTGATTCTCTTAGGGTTAGGGGTTTAAGCACATCGAAATTTCCCCTTTGATTCTCTTAGGGTTTAGGGATTTAAGCACATCCTTGGCTACCCCTATAGTCCTATGGTCCATATTATCAAACTCTACTATCTTATTCTATGTCAATCTCTGAAACATTCCCTTTTGCTTGGTTTGTATTTAACATTAAGAGCTAGGAGTCTTTGTTGAGTACCGACACACTCCTCCCTTGGTATAACTTCACAATTGCAACATCTACTCATATTTGTGTTCCTAACTGAGAGACAATTTATTTAAATAATAATTGCTGCGAAATATTACCAAATGATATCATGCTTCTTAATCCATGGCTTTGCCATATTGAAATCATAAGATCGGGTAAAAACCAATATATGGCCTTTCCACTTCATTCCTATACCTGTATCCAAATCCTCCATGTACACTCACAAACAAAATACAATTCATCGCATAAGTAAATTCAAATCTTATCAAATATATGATTCCTATAAACTTAGTTTCACAAAGACACAAAGGTTCCGTCCTTTTGGACTGAGAAAATCTGAACTGAATTAAAGGAAATCTTAGACTCAGCAAGAGCTAAGCTAAAGTGAATTGAATTTGTATGAACTGAATTGAAATATAAGAAATTGAGTCCAAAAGAACAAGGCCAAAATGTTCAAATATCTCCACCTTATCACCTTCACAATCATTAGTAACTTATCGGAAAAGGATCTAAACATTCCAAAAATTTATATGCAAGATACAACTTAATCCCAATACCCTTTCTTTAGCCTTTCATGCATACGACTCTGAATGTAAAAAAAAAAATTATAAAAAAAGGAAAAACAAAAACGATCTGAAGGCACACCAAGGCAACAAGGGTTACTTTAAGCCTTAGGCGCATCTTGATGCCCCTCATTGAAATGAAACTTAATGAAGAGATTTTTAGAAGAATAAATAAATAAAACTGGAAAAAAAAGTTGTTTGCTTCAGGATGTGCCTAAATGAAATTGCCTTGCCTAGATCAAAAGAGGCTCATGACCCAAGTGTGCCCCATGCTTGCCTTTTTATATACAATGGTATGGCAAGTGATCACATAGTAACCCCTAAATGCATATCACTGCATAGAGGTTAAGAAAGTGCAACACATTGCTCAATAGAAAATACTCCCTTGGAAAGATCATCATGGCTCATACTCATGAAGTGTAACAAAAAATTAAGATGAAATGAAACAATAAAACAAGAATATTGGAATTCAAACGTACACCTTTGCCATACGCAAATTTGATAAGTGCAATAATGAGACAAAGTATACATACACCAAAGCTCCACCAGCACTGCCCAATCTGGTAACACTTCCTTTTCCAAATGAACTGTTTATGTCACACATTGCTGCTTCTAATGCCTTTTGCTGAAATAGAGCAAGGTATTATATCATTGAAACTTTGTTAATCAGTTGTATTAATTCAGTGTATTGACACTTGACAGAACGTGGTGCTAAATATACCAATCAACGACAACACACACACATATAGATAGTTAGATACATAGATATATAATTATATATAGACATCAACCAGAATATTTCTACAAAGTTTCATTGATACTATGTCCGTCTCTTTTTGCTTGCCCCATTCTCATTTCGAGCCAAAATTTAAATTAGAAGCATTAGTTAATCAATCATATACTAGTAACCTATTGTATCGAAAGACCAGAAGAATTATTCTCATTAGAAGCATTAGTTGATCGATGGAATGGGTCCTAAGTGATTGCAACATTAATTATAACTATAACATATTTGTTTTTTTAAAAATAATCAAGATAAAGACTTTTTTCAGATAAAACCCATTGACATTGAAATTTTGGAATATATATTATATAAGTTTGACAAGGTAATTATTGAATAGAATACGATCAAGAAATCATTTAATCATATCAAAGACTAGACTTTGTTGGACAAACCTCCTGGGAAGTCCTTATGTTGTCATGCCGCCGACCCCACCGACCCCGTGGTTGGCCGAGAATAGTACTAGGATGGGTGACCTCTTAGGAAGTCCTCGTGCCATCGCTTTGGGATTAAGGTGCAGTACAAGAAGAGGAGAAGAAAGACTAGACTTTGTTATCACATTAATTACAATTACAATCACAATTATAAGTAGACATGATTATTTTGCCTTGTAAGTTGTTAAACACATCATCACTTGGGCCAAAATAAGAATGAGGGTTTGTGGAACAAAAGCAACACCTTTAGACTAAAAGACTATCGTATAATAATACATATATTTATTCTACTGAGAAACTAGGTGGATATGTAAAGCAAAATAATTTTTTGGGCAAGAAAGTTGATGAGTCTAAAACGCATGTATATGATTAAGCATGAATTTTTGGAATTTGTAGTGAACTAATACAAATAGGTCAAGAATTATAATTTAGCATATTTATTATATGGGCCCATTTGGTACTACTTTAGTTTTCTGGTTTTTGAGTTTTTTTTTAATTCGCATGATATTAATCCTATAATCATATAAAAATTAGTCAAACTTATTGGAAACATATTGCCTGGTTTGGGAGTTAGTTGTTACTGTTAGAGGTTATCTGATTGAGTTAGCTGTTAATCTGTTATGACTAGCTTATTTGACTAACTGATTATATTAGTTGTTTGTGTAAAACTGTTTGGTAAATAACGGTTAGCTTTTAGAGGTTTCAGAGTAAAAAGAACCAAAAGGCTATAAGCTTTTCCAAAAAGCTCCTCATATAAGTTTTGAAAAAGAGTTTTTTCATCTCAAAACTCTATTCCAAACCTTCAACTACCAAACACCAAATATAACTTTTTGAGTTAATCAAACCTTTCTTTTCTCTCAAACCTCTTTTTTTCCGTCAAACCTCTATCTCCCAAAAACTTTTTCTGGTTTCCAGGTTTTCGTTTTTAGTTTTCAAAAAAAAATCGAAAACCAAAAAAATATGCTGAACAACAGTTTTTTTTTTTCTTTTTCTTTCCAAACTGACATGAGGCAATGCATTATACAATTTCCAGGTGATCGGTGCCTAACTATACAAATATGTGCTTTGAAAAACTTGTAAGAAAATGGAAATAATTTTCACCAATATATTTTTATTTTTGAAAATAATACATGTTGCTCACAGGCTTCTCAAGTCAATTTGGCACCTCTCCCTAAATGGAAGTTGAGACTTACAAATATAGGCAACACTGCCACATTTAAGTGAACTTGTTTCACAATGAGAGATGTCATATTTGTTAAAAACACCCCAAAATCATGTCATCAAGAATTATCCGATGTTGGAGATTACACATATGAAAGCATGGAAGTAAGTTCAACAGCAGAAGACAACAAATCAAGCTCATCGAGTTGGACAACTTCTTGCCACCTCAGCAAGGTTGTTAGAGTACAGCTTAGGCTTTTGATAGTGCTTCTAGAAGGTTGTAATAATGTAGTATACATACATAACTATCGCTAATAATTCTGTAATCATACTACTATACTAGAAACATATGCTTCGGTTAAAGCTCTCACATTCTATGTACTTCAAGAAGTACTGTGCAATAATATCAATGGATAACTACTCCTTTGCTGCTATTCGTAGCATCGAATTGTCTTCAATTCACTTCACTTGTAAAACAAGACTTAGGCTCTATTCTTTCGGGCTTAATTTCTGAAATTTCAGTTGAGACAATTTCTATTCAGTTCAGCTCAGCTCCCGATGATTTAGGATTTAGTTTAATTCATTTCGTTTCAACCAAATTCAGCTCCGTTCAGCTTAGTTTAGGTCAATTCAGTTCAAAAGAATCATAATTGAAAAACCCCTCACACTAAGCTAAAAGGCTCTTAGCTTATAATCCAATAATCCACAAACTATAATAAATCATCTAATGTTCTAATGAAAATTCCAAAACAAAAAGTGTTGGGATGTTCATCCCAATCCCACATTGGAGAAATATATAGTGGGGAAGCACTTTATATATGGATGCTCACACACATACAATAACAAGGCCTTTTGGGTAATACCAAGAGCAAAGCCGTGAGGGAGTTACGCCCCAAAGCGGACAATATTGTTATGTGTGTGTGCGTGCGGAGTCGGCGGCGCTACAACAATGTTTGATGACCCTACACAAAGATGCAAAACAAGCTCAAGAAACCTATAACTCATTCACATAAAGTACACCACATTATTTTTACAATTCTCCAACCAAAAGTTGGTATTGAACTAAAGCACTCAACTTACAGCAATTGTTAGTTGTTATATCCATTATGCATAACATAATACACCAATCAAAAAGGAGAAATTTCTGAAATTCCCAATTCCCATATCACTTAACCTTGAAATTTCTGAAGTAAAACCAAAAATGGTAAAAACAAAGAAGAAAATTAAGAAAGAATAAGAGAGATATAGAAACATACACGGTCAATGAAACGAGGGTCGGAATCACCAGAAAGAGCCCCATTTAATTTGCCATTGACCTCAGAATGAACCTTGGATTGCTTGACAGAGGATTTTATAGGAAAACGTTGACAACAACGTTGAAATTTCTGAGGAGATTGTAAGTTTTGTTTCGAAGGAAAACAGTGCAATTTTGGGTGAAGTTGCAACAACTCCATTGGTCCCTTGAATTTTTCGCTCGTACAAGGTGAGGAGGCTGTGGGAGTGGAAGAAAAGACGAGCAAGAACTAAAACCTTTTCACTATTTTGTTAATTTAGTACTCCCTCCTCGTGCCCTTTGTTTGCAACACGGTACAATTGTAACTTTTATAAGAGTTTATTAAGTTGGTATTAAAATTTGCATTTTAGTGTTTAAAGTGATGGGATATGTGGGGTAAGGTAAAATAAAGTAGAGGAGAGCTGTAGGATCACATGTGGACCATATTACTTATTTTAGCATTGTAGCAAATATTTTGAAACATCCTAAAAAGAAAATTGTTGCAAACAAAAGGGGATAGAGAGAGTATTTTAGTTGGATAAATTTAGTTGGATAATCCAAACTTTGCCCGGGTGTTTTTTAAAATGGTTTGATATTTGCATTAACTCGTTATAGTTTTACCTTATTGCAATTGTTATATGGTGCTTTCAAGACTACGTAGCTTTTTGTGTCCAGGGAATCTTCATTTTTTACTCTACAATCTTCATTTTTTTAAATCTTTAATCTTTATTTTTTTTAATCTTTAATCTTCATTTTTGTACACTTTAATATTCATTTTTTAATACTGGATATTCATTTTGTTAATGTTGAATATTTATTTTATCACAAAGAACCTGAACCAACAATCAACTTTGCACCAACTAAACTTAATATTCATTTTCTAATACTGAATATTCATTTTGTTATACTAAATATTCATTTTACCACAACAAAACCTGAATTTACATTCACTTTTGCGATAACTAAAATTATTATTCATTTTTAAATACTGAATATTCATTTTTTTAATATTGAATACAAGCAAAAGATTAGCTTGTGCAGGTAACCATAGAATGTATTTGCAGATTGTTCTTACGGGAGTGGAAGCGAATATTTTAGTTGTTACCTACTAATTAGCTTTTTTGATACGTAATTAAAAGCACTTACTTTTCACTCTATTTGCATAATAGAATCCTTGAAAGTAGGAAGTCTGTTAATTTTTTTTTTACTCCTAAACTACGTCGTTTTGGCCAGAACCACAGAAACCTACGTAGTCCTGGGACCATATAATAATTTGCGACCTTGTTGGGTGATTCTCATTTTGATCATCCTTTTAATTTCGGTAATGACTTGTTTAAGAGTTATATATGTTGTGATTATTAGGGGTGATAAAAAAATTAAAAACTGAGTAACCTATCTATTTCCATGGAACTGGAACCGGTCCAACCGGGTAACATGTTTCTGGAACCGGCACACCGGGTACCCGGATTACTTTAATGGGTATATATGTACTTTGTTTAAGGCGAAAGTACTAGTTTATATTTAAACCCTGGTGTATATATACATCCATTTTTTTTATCATACTCATTTAATATTCTTTTTGCAAATTTAGGGTGTGTTCTCTTCGATCGTCTTATTTTTTCTGATCTGATCTGATTTGATTTAATCTGATAAAATAAGATCTGAAAATGTATGGGAATTTGAACCTATATTATGAGACCTGATCTAGTCTGATATAAGTTAAAGAGAACACACCCTTAATATGTTGTTTTAGAAAATGAACAATATATAAACCTAAAGGAACAATCTGAAATAATTTTATAAGCAAAACTGCATATCAAATGATCAAAGCGAATACTAAATGAACAAAATATAAACCCATATCTTCTGAAAATTCTTCTATGATCATCGAAAAACCGACCACCAAAGTCAAAATAATCTAGACCGTTGATTTTTTACGTTAATTAAGTTTATTTTGATAATTATGTTTGACTTTTATTGTAAATAAAAATATACATTTAAATTATTTTTTTGTAATATTAATTCATTTTTAATATTTTTGGAATCACTTAAATTAATTTTAGATTTTGATAATTTAAAAATTAAATTAAAAATCCAAAATTAATTTAGATAAATACAAAAAAAAAAAATATAAATGAATTAATGTTACATTAAAACAATATACAAATGTTTATTTTTATTTAAAAAGTCAAATCTAATTACTAACTAATTATTTTGACTTTAGTGGTCGTTTTTTCGACGACCATCTTCTGGGTGCGGCATACAATCCTAGAGTTTAGAGTTCAAATCCTTCACTAAAACAAACTCTTAGGATATTTACGTAAAATTTTATTAGATTCATCTCGATTAATAACCAGTATTATGAATCAAAATTGTGCATCAAAAGTATAAAAAAAACTAAATGAAATGACAAAAAAAAAAAGTGAGCAGGTTTAAGAGGTGAACAATAGATTCATTGGAGCATGTATGGTAAACTATTTTTTGAAATCATAAATGGAATTGAATCAATTATTCATTTCTGTTAGTTAATTGTTACTTGTTTGATATCAAAGGTTGGTGACCTTGGTGTTACACCTTCTTTCCCTCATTGTAACCTTTATCTATCAACCATAAGTAGGTAACAAAAATCTTTTCACATATCCATTTAATTTGATTTCATTTCATTTTATACCAAACATCCATTCAAGGTGTTCAATGTGTTGTTATTGTTGATTGTTACAATGGTGTTTATTGTTAATTGTTACAATGTTATCATTATAAATTTATAATGTGTACTCTAACATTTCCCATTTGAATAATCAATCACCTATGACTATTTGATATTAATTGTACGTCTTTTTTAAAAATCCTTGCTCAAATATATCAAAACTAAAAATTAAACAAATGGTATGTGAAAAAGATTGCAATGCATATAATACTCCGATCCGCATAGAATTTGGAGAAATTCATGCAAATAATCCTAATTATTGGAGATCTAACAATATTAATCTTAACTATAGTTTAATTTATTACACTAAAATATGATGGTTGTTTTATGATATCAGTCTATTATATCCGGCTTCGATTTCCTTCATTCGTACAAATTAAAGGAAGGGAGATATAGTCAAGTACAATAAATAAGAGAAGATAACAATTACTTTTTGAATTGGTGATCGATTACAATAGGTTAACCAAGGCAATGGATTAATATCACAAAACAACCTCAAAGTTTGAATTTAATTGAAAGTATAGATCAAGAGTATGGCTTTGTTCAGTTCAACTTATTTAAGCACTTTTATGCATGGGAGATATGAAGACAACATTTATGTGGATGTTTTAGCGGATGCTATGTGTAACACACATGAAGAGAGAATAATGTGCCAAATTCCTCTTAGGTTGTCACTTTGATTTATGAATGTTGCAAGACTTGCAACAATTAACAACATTTATGTCTTTTTGCTAGTGAATTATTGTAATAAGTTGTCACTTTGATTTATGAATGTTGCAACTAGTTAATAATTAGGTTTAGTGAAAATGGTTAAGTCTTATGTTCTTATTAATTAAACAAGTATATTTAATGTCAATAATAACACTTCAATATGGTATGGTACTTGAAGACTATGTGGGTGTTCACTTCACCAAAAAAAAAAAATAAGTTTCAAGTTTAATACGTTTGGATAAGTTCATTTAGGTGTAATAATTAGTTCAATTAGATTAATAAGTTTCAATCAGGCTTAATAAGTTTCAATCAGGTTTGATGAGTTCCAATTAGGTTTAATCAGGTTTGATAATTAGCTAGTTTCAACTAGGTTTAATAATAAGTTCCAATAAGGTCCAATCAGGTTTAATAAGTTCCAATAAGGTCTAATAATCAGGTTTGATAATTTTCAATAAGTTAAATCAAGTCTAATAATTAAGTTCAAATAAGTTCTAATCAAATTAGTTCAGGTGTAAGAAGTTGAGGAGAACGCACCATAACAATTTATTTGCTTTCTTCTCAAGATTAGAATGAAGCATCTAAAATTTGTTAAATATGGTTTGATATAATAATTGGACTGCTGCACAAAAATCTCATCCACCAAATATTCAATTTTTAGTCCAAGATAATATTTTGTAAGCTCTAAATCTATCACTACGAGTAATTTTGTAAAAGAAACTTATGGAGATAAATTTTTTATAAAAATTGTATAAGCCATCAACTACTTCTATGCAAATATGTATACTTCCTCTGTTTCGAAAAGAACGCAACAAATTGGACGGCACGGACTCCTAGTCCATTTTTTGTTGTGAGAGTAAAAGAAATAGAAAAATAAAGTGAGGTATGTGATGATGTGAGAGATAGGAAGAAAAGACTTACAAAAATGGAAAGATTAAAATTGTTGCATTTATTTTGAAACTTCCTAAAATAGAAATTGTTGCGTTTATTTCGAAACGGAGAAAGTATATCAAATGAAAGATATAGGCATGTTATTAGTTATTACAATATTGATTAATATATAATTGCATTTACAATCCTTTTAAAAAAACATACTAGAAATCTCAATGTAGTTACATACACCAGACATTAGTTATAGAGCAATAATTCTTTTTATAATCAATCATGAACATTTGAATAAAATAAACCTTCAAATGCAATTCTTGCTTTGTGTTCCCGTTCTGGAACTTCTGTTGAATAGTCAACGATCTTTGGTGGGTGACGTGTACTCTGGACGCTCCTTTGATGAGGTTGTAACCTGCAAAACGAACAGAGATTGCTACCCCGGGGGGTGGAACCCGGGAACGCCCCTCCGATGCTTAAGTCAGATGCCGGAGGTAAGGAGTCAGAGTAATGTGATTGTGAATTATCAATTGTGTACCTGAAAAGGTGATAGGGCTGATCCTTATATAGGCGTAGATTACCTGGTTTGGGCTCCTACTAGGCCGGTTAGGCTAGCGTATGGGCCGAGCCCATGGAGACCAGGTCAAAACTTGACATGTGGCATCATCATAGTTGTTGTAGAACATCTGACGTGGACCTAGCCCTTTTCAGAACTGGACCTAGGCTTTGGGCCCACTAATGCGGGTCTGACCACCTGGGTGGGCCCGGAACAATTAGCCCCACGCTCGGTGTAGAACGGGAAACTTTGGACGTTGGACGTCGAGCGGAATACTATCGGAAAAAATGGCACTCAGAAACACCTACACCCCCATGATAACCTCGATGAGGGCACATCCCAGGATGTCACCCTCGATCGAGGTTACCTCGACCGTTAGGGAGAGACCCTCGGTCGAGGTTACCTCGATAGAAGGTTCCATGAGGCCCACACTTTCCCTCGATGATAAGGCCCAGCTCCCACGCTTGTGCAGAAAACCTCGATGAGGGGTGTCATCTATCGAGGAAACCTCGATCGAGGTATTGGCCAGACACTCTTCAATCGTTTGGTGGCCAAAATACCTCGATGAGGTGTACCATCTATCGCGAAAACCTCGATCGAGGTACTGGTCAGACACTCTTCAATCATCTGATCGCCCAAAACACCTCGATGAGGGGGAAGATAGCCTCGATCGACTTGTATAGCAAAGCGTCCGTGCTTCTTTGATCGAGGATGCCTCGACCATATGAGTTTCTTGATCGAGGTACCCTCGACCAAGATGGTGAATCTACGTTCCTCCTTATTCCAATAGAAGCCTTAAAAACCCTCGATGAGACCTCTGAGACCAAAGCTGTGGTCATTTAGGTGTTCCATCGCGGTAACCTCGATGGTATGAGGCCACGATCGAGGTAACCTTTGCTGGAGGCTGAAAAGACTCGATGAGGAGTTACTCCTAATCCAAGCAAGGAAAAATTTGCTGAAATTTTCTAAGTGTTGGACCCATCTCTATTTCCGCGATCGTTGTCCCCTCGGTCGCGGTCTGGAGCAAAACTTGATGATTCTTACCAAAAGACACGATGATATTTCTAACCGCGATAGACATGCTCAGCACTGAATATCATCATCGAGGTAAACAAAGCCTCTTCTCTTTCCGCGACCGTGAGGAACTCCTTCCTCTGAACTTGCTCTAGTAACCCTTAATTTTTCTAAGTGTTGGACATTTTGAGCACACTATTTTGACGCGATGATACTTCTGTACCTCGATGGGAATGACATGCCAAGAACCACCTTTGATCTTTATGAAAATTTGGCTAAGTATATTTTGTTAAGTCCCCTTATTTGCCTCGATGATACTTTTACCTCGATAGTGAGGGTATATCCATGAAAGGTGACGAGTTGATGGCCAATGAATCTCCTTATTTACCTCGATGAGCCTTCCTACCTCGAGTGAGTTGAGCCACACCAAGTTGGATAGAGCTTTGGCCTAAGGTGGCCAACCAACCTTCAGGGGCTAATGAGCCCCAGGGTATGGCTAGCACCTGTCCGGCCTTCCACCATGCTTTGATGGTGCCTGCGTTGAGCAGGGCTTTGTTAATGATCTCTGATGCTTCCCTCAAAGCCAAGGAGCTAATGAGCCCCAGATTGGGTTCTCCATCTACCTCGATGGATGCCCACATTGAGTGGGGCTTGAGCCTAAGGTGATCAACTGGTACCTGGGGGCTAATGAGCCCCAGGACATGGGTGATACCTGTCCAGCCTCCCATCTGCCCTGATGGGTGCCTACCTTGAGCAGGGCTTAGGTATGGGCCTAAGGAGCTTTTCCAAAGCCTAGGGGCTAATGAGCCCCAGGGACCTTGAATGCCTGTCCAGCCCTTCCATCTCCCTCGATGGATACCTATATTGAATAGGGTTTTGATTGATGAGGTGGGGGGTTTGACCAAAAGTCAAAACCTAATGAAGTAACTATTCACCTCCTAAACTCCATAACTGATGTCGTTTCAGATCCTAATGCAGTAACTGTTCATCTCCTAAACTCCATAACTGATGTCGTTTCAGTTGGTTTTTTTTTTTACCATAATGAGGTAAAACCGTTTCACTTTCTTACCTCCTATAAATTCATCTTTCCTTAATCATTTTCTCGTAAACACTTTCTCACTCTTCAAAATTTTCTCTCTCTAGAAGCTCTCTTGAAGGTGTCTTGAGCTTGTTTAGGCAGCCCAGCAGTAGCGTTCGTGTCCAGGTAACTTGTCTTTCTTTTCTTGTGTTTATTTGAATAAGTCTTTATTAGACATGTCAAGCACTCCGCCCCTTCTTCCCTTTGAATGCACTGGGGTCCTTCGGGTCGAGGGCGATGATGGGATTAACTCCCAAGACATCCCTGAGGCCGTCCCTCTTCCTTCTGACTCGGATGGGTCAGTGTCAGGGGGAGAAGAGGTAGAAACCCCCTATCCCTGGGAGCCATCTATAGCCCACCCTAATATTTATCATTCTGTATATGAAAAACGTGTAGGTATCCTTAGCATGAATCTCGATGGCCCTTCAACCTCCGGTCAGGAGGAGATGGAGAACATAACTTACCCCAAAATACCACCTGAAAAAGGACCAAAATATTTCTTTATCTCCCCTACCCTTAACCATCATATGAGACAAGACATACGATTCTTTGGTGCCCAGTGGCAATTTTCTGAGCCTTATGTTGTTGTTCGCCCTATTAACCTTCAAACCGTCCATTCACCCCCTGACGGATGTGTGGTAGTGTACAGACTCGCCATGGTCAGGGGACTTAGATTTCCTTTGCATCCATTCATTGTACAGCTTCTTTGTGAATACAATCTATCCTTAACCTCGTTGGTACCCAACTCCTGGGCATCAATTAATTCTTTCATTTGTATTTGTAACATGCTTAAAATAACCCCAACCCTTACCCTTTGGAGAAACCTTGTAAAACTTGTAGAAAGTCGTAGTGTAGATCATGGGAAGGGTTGGTTTAGTTTTCAAGCCCGGCGTGGCTATAGGCTTGTAAACAATGTACCCTCTAACCAGGAGGGTTTTAGGCATGAGTTCTTTTTTGTTTTCAATAGCGAGGGTTGGAGAGTACCCAGGGTTGTCGAGGGTGAACCCAACTTTAACTTAAACCGCCAAGTACCCAAAATGTCCTCGTTGGAGGCCGTGGTGGCTATCTACTGCGAGCTTGAGGAGAGGGATGACAAGGGGAAAAGGGTGGCGGTTCCCTACAACTGGCTTCCTTCAACTGAGGACTTGAAGATTGATTTCTTTTTGTCTGCACTGGGGTTAAACCCATCTTATCCTGAGGGTAGGGACACTCAATCTAAAAAATACTAACTTTTTAATCTTTGAGTTTATTGTGCTGATCTTCTCCTTCTTTTTCAGTCGTTGCTCGTTCGAAACTTGATTCCATTATGACCTCTAGAATGACCGCGCAAGCCATCAAAGCCAGGGCTTTGAAGAAGACGATCGAGGAAGGAAAAGAGAAAATCCCTGAGCCCCCTCAGGTATTGTATTATTCACTATCATTGCCCCTTGTGTTTTGTTTCCTTGATCGTTGTGGCTGATGCTTTTCTTTTGCAGGACCCCAAACATAAAAAAAAACCTTCTTCTAGTGTGCCAAGACCCAAGAGGGTGAGGGACACCAATCCTTTTGCTGCAGAGCAAAAGGAGGAGAAGAAGAAGCAGAAGGTCTCAGAGGGGCCTCAATCTATGTCTCCCCCTCAGCCTCAGCCTGAGGTGGAGGCGTTTAACGAGGGCGATGATACTGAGGATGCCCTTGTTGCTGCGGGGAAGGTCATTAGACCTTCCTCCTCGAAGGTGGAGGTTGCTGGAGGCGACCGTCCTTTTGGGGTTATTTCCCATAAGGATCGGAACAGGCGTTTGAACAAGGCCTTCCGAGCAATCTACTCTCCTGTTGATGAAGAGTTCATCATGAACTCTAAGAGCGAGGAGGCCTTCGATGATCTGCATGCAAGCTGGCTGGAGGTAGTTTTCTTGCTTACTTTGCAAACATCCATGTTTTGTATGTGCTTCTTTCTAATATTTGCCTTTGCAGATGTCGATCCGGATGCATGCTGCGTCCAAATATATGCTGAAAGGTGGGACCTCTGATGCTGGCGCTGATCAGGCCAAGGCTGACTTGGCTAAGGAAAAAGAGGAGCACGACGCCACCAAGAAATCCCTGGCCAAAGAGCAAGAGGAGCACGCCTCCGCCGATGCCAAGGCCAAGTCTTTGGACGAGGAATTGGCAGCTGCAAAGGCTGAATTGGAAGTGGCTAATTCCTCCATCCACAGTCTTGAGTCTAAGCTGAAAGATGTTCTCTCTCAGCGGGACTCGATCAATAGGGCCAAGAAAAAAGCTGACGAAGATCTGGCCAAGGCTGAGAGGAGAATCAAGAAGCTCCAGCGGTCTCGTGACAAGGCGGTCGAGGCTATGAGGAACAAGGAAGAGGCCATTGTCAACCAATGGCTTGACTCCGAGGCCGGGGAGACCTATAAGGCCAATCTTCGCCTAAATGGGGCTGCTGAAGGTGTTGGCCTCCTGATTGCTGACACAATGAGCAGGATGAAGAGGGTGCTTGAGGAGAAGTTTCCTGGGGAGTGGGCCTCCATCGAGTCCAGGTACCAAGTGCTGGAGGAGGAGGATGAGGCCCAAGACCAGGAGGCTTCTCCTGAGGACTTGCAAGGGGAAGCAGCCCCAGAGACCAAGGTGGAGGTCACCAAACTCGTTTCTTCTCCTAGTTCAGGCGAGGAAGGTGATATGTCCGCTGTTGGTAAGGCGAAGGAGGGTCGTGGAGGTGAGCAGCAAACCGAGGACCAGCCTTCCAACGACCAGCTGTTGGACGATCTTAACATCTCCATTTAGTTTGTATTTTTGTACTTAGTTTGTATAGTTTCATGTTGTTTTTCCTTTCTTCTTTTTGTACTTAACTTAGTTTGTAATAGATGAATATAATCTGTAAAAAGTTACTTTTGACTAAGTATTGGCCTTTTTATTGCCTTTTTTTTTTTAATGCTTTCTTTACAGCCTTCTTTATTATTTTCCTCGTTGATACTCATTAATCGTGCCCGGCAAGGGCAGCAATTAAAACTCGATGAACCAACAATAAAAATAGAACGACAATTAACACCAACTCGACCCTGTTAGGGCTTTAAAAGACAGTGTTTATTTCAAGAAAATGCCCTGTTAGGGACTTTATTCAAAGTAGAAATCCAACTTCAATGTTTATTACAAAGCAGCTCCCTGCTAGGGATTCTAGTTCATGAAAAGAAAAGCTAAGTATAAAACTTCCTTAAGTGATCAGCATGCCAAGGCCTTGGCAGTGGTGTTCCTTCTTGGTTGACGAGCCTGAATGTCCCTGGCCTTATTATTTCTTGGACTCGATAGGGTCCTTCCCAGTTAGGTCCTAATTTGCCTCGAAGAGCGGTCTTTCCTGTAGCCTCGACCTTTCTCATTACCCAATCCCCCAGTGTTATTGTTCGAGGCGACACTTTTCGATTGAATTGCCTTGTCATCTTCTGCTTGTAGGCGATGGACTTGAGAAGCGCGTTGCCTCTTGTTTCTGGCAGCAGGTCTAAGTTGATTACCTTTTCTTCTTCGTTCTGATTGTAGTCGTAGAAGGTGATTCTTGGTGAGGGTATTCCTACTTCGACAGGTAATACAGCTTCACTTCCATAAACAAGTGAGAATGGAGTGTTCCCCGTGGCCTCCTTGATAGTGGTCCTGGCTGACCATAGGATTCCTGGAAGTTCATCCACCCAAGAACCCTTGACTGCCTCTATTTTCTTTTTGATGCCTTGCAATATGACCTTGTTAGCTGCTTCGGCTTGGCCGTTTGATTGAGGCCTTGCCACGGACGTGAACCTGGTTTGTATATCAAATTGAGCACAATAGGCCTTGGTTGGGCCACTCTCGAATTGCCTGCCATTGTCTGAGACCAACATCCTTGGAATGCCAAATCTGGTTATGATGTTTTTCCAAATGAATTCCTGGATTTGCTTATCAGAGATCTTCGATAGGGGCTCTGCCTCGACCCATTTGGTGAAATAGTCGACTCCTACAATCAGAAATTTCTTCTGCCCCAAGGCTGGAGGAAAAGGCCCGAATAGGTCCATTCCCCATCTGTCAAAAGGTAGGACTGCTTGAACAGTTGTTAATGCATTCGATGGTTGCCTTGGGATGGGAGCATGAATCTGACATTGCACGCATCTCTTAACAAGTTCGATAGCATCTTCCTTGAGGGTAGGCCAATAGTATCCAGCTCGAAGGGCCTTACTCGCGATCGTCCTTGCCCCTTGATGGTTACTGCAACTTCCTTCATGAATTTCCCTCAAAATGTAGTCTCCTTCTTCAGGGCTTACACATTTCAAAAGGGGATGTGTGTAGGATAGCTTGTAGAGCTCTCCGTCGTGTAACGTGAACCATTTGGATTTTCTTTTGATTTCTTCAGCTTCCTTATCATCCATTGGAAGGGCCCCATGTTTCAGGTAGTGTATGATGGCGTCCTTCCATGTTTCTCCTCGAGCTAGAGTATTGACTTCAGACTCGTTGATGCTCGGTTCTTTCAGGACCTGCCACTGGATGACTCGTGGCTCTTCTCCTTCTGCAGAACTTGCCAGCCTCGATAGGGCATCAGCCTGCTGGTTTATAGATCAAGGGATGTATTTAATGTCGAAGGATTCCAACTTCGCAGTGAGTGTCTTCAACTTTTGAAGGTACACCTTCATGCTGTCTTCCTTTGCTTCAAACTCTCCTTTGAATTGCCCTACAACCAATTGTGAGTCAGCCTGGGCTCTTACATGCCTTGCTCCAGCAGCTATGCACATCTGAATTCCTAGGATGAGGGCTTCGTACTCTGCCTCATTGTTTGAGGCCGTGAAGCTGAATTTGATGGCATATTCTAGTCTATCGCCGTTATCAGTCTTGATCAGTATTCCTGCTCCTCCTCCGTTCTGCGTTGCAGATCCATCAGTAGACAACTCCCAAATTTTGGAGCTATCTGGATCTGGGGAGCTTGGCCTGTTAGTACACTCCACAATGAAATCAGCCAATGCCTGGGCTTTGATGGCTCGACGAGGTTCATACTCTAACCCAAAGTCTGACAATTGGTTTGCCCACTCAGTTATGCGGTTTGAATGATTCTTTCCCTCGATGATCTTTCTTATTGGTTGTCCGGTTAGGACTTTGATTGGATGTGCTTGAAAATATGGCCTCAGCTTTCGACTGGCCATGACCAAGGCAAAGATCAACTTCTCAGTCTCTGTATATCTGAACTCTGCCCCTCGAAACGCATGACTGATGAAGTAAACCGGGTGTTGTTGTCTCTCTCTCTCAGCGATTAGCACTGCACTCAGGGCATATTCAGATATGGCTAAGTATATATAAAGTGTCTCTCCGTGCAAGGGTGAGACAAGCTTTGGAGCACCGGCAAGGTATTGTTTGAGCTGCATAAAAGCGTTTTCAGCTTCGTCGTCCCATTTGAACGTTGATCTTTTTAGCACTTGAAAGAAGGCTAGGCTCTTATCAGCAGATCGGGATAAGAAACGACCCAACGCCGCCATGCACCCTGTTAATCTTTGGACCTCCTTGACTGTCCTTGGAGATTGCATATTGATGACGGCTTGTATTTTGTCTGGGTTGGCTTCTATGCCCCGTTCATCGACCAGAAAACCAAGACACTTGCCCCCTTTTAATCCAAAAACACATTTCCTAGGGTTCAGCTTCATACCATATTTCCTTAAAGTCGATAGTGTTTCTCTGATGTCTTTAGGGTGGTCTTCTGCTTGCTTGCTCTTGATTATCATATCATCCACATAAACTTCCATATTTCGCCCTATTTGCTCGGCAAAGATGGTATTTACTAGTTTCTGATAGGTTACTCCAGCGTTCTTGAGACCAAAAGGCATCACACGATAGCAGTAGACTCCCTGATTAGTGATGAAGGCAGTGTGAGCTTGGTCCTTTTCTGCCATCGGTATTTGGTGGTAGCCGGCATTGGCGTCCATAAAGCTAAACATTGCATGTCCCGTGGTAGAGTCGACTAGGCTGTCGATTTTTGGTAGAGGATAGTCATCCTTGGGACATGCCTTATTGAGATCAGTAAAATCAACGCACATTCTCCAGGTGCCATTTGGCTTTTTGACCAACACTACATTGGCCAACCAATCAGAGTATTGGCACTCTTTGATGAAACCGTGCTCCAGTAACTTTTTTACCTCAGCAGCGGCTGCTTTATTTCTTTCTTCGCTTTGCCTACGCAACTTCTGTTTTACTCCTTTGAATCCTTCTTTAATATGTAATTCATGGCACATTACTGAAGGGTCAATACCGGGCATTTCTGAGACATCAAAAGCAAAGACGTCGCGGAACTCTCTGAGCAGCTGAACAATTGACCCCTTCATTGTGGAGTCCATATCAATGCCTGTTTTAACTGTGTGCTCAGGATTGTCATCGATGAGGATTTCTTCATGACCCTCGATAGGTCGAGGTCGAGCGTATTGTTTGCTATCTTCAGCTAGAAATACGTCTGCAAAAGGCTCGACTAACTCCCTTCTTTTGTGTCCTACCTCGACCGATGGTGATGTTGTCTTGATGCTGTTGATGTAGCACTGCTTGGCAATTCTCTGATTACCATACAACTTCCCAACTTCTCCTTTATCTGTCTCATATTGCAACAAGAGCTGATATGTGGAGATGGCAGCTTTTATCTTATTCAGCAGTGGACGTCCAAGTATGATGTTATATGGAAGCTTAACGTCAACGACAGTAAAAGAGACTGGCAAGTTACGTCCTTTGCCTTTCTCGCCAAGCCTGACTGGGAGCTTGATGATCCCCAGAGGGAAAATGGGCCCACCTCCGAAGCCAAACAAGGGTTTTTCCAATGGGGTTAGATCAACTACCCCATATTTTAGCTGTTGCAAACAATCCAGAGTTATTATATCGGCGGAGCTTCCGCTGTCCACTAGCACTCTCTTCACCCTTGAGTTTGCTACTTTTACCTCGACCACTAGGGGGTCGTTGTGAGGAAAGCAGGTGGGTCGAGGAGGAGATGCGTTGAATACCATGGTTGGTGCGGATGGGGGTTGCTCGACCCTTCCCTCAGTGATTTGGAATGTCGAATTCCTGAGATCTCTCTTGAGCGCTTTATTCGAGGGGGCTTCTACCGAGAACCCACCTGCGATGACATTGATCAAGTTATCAGTGTCGTTGCTATCAACGCGTTTTTGTTTCTTAGCCCCTTTGTCCTCTGCCATGTAGGGGTTGAGTTTACCCTGATCTGCCAATTTACCCAGTGCTTTCTTCAACTCCCTACACTCCTTTGTAGTATGCCCACATTCGTGGTGGTATTCACACCAGAGTTTTGGATTTCTCCTATTGACAGAAGTTCGCACCGGGGTTGGTTTTGGGAGGATATTCTGGTCTTTGATATCCAAGAAAATCTCTCTTCTGTTGGCATTGAACCTGGACTCTTCACCCTCATCACGAGTATCCTTTTTTGAGGAAGGCACCCTGCTAGGGCCACCCCTCTGAGATTCTTTTCTTTTGTTATCCTTCTTCTTGTCAGACTTCTCCACCGGGTTATTGATATCGGACGCCTGGACGTATTTGCGTGCCCTGTCCATTGCGTCAGTGTATGAAGATACTTCATTCTCCAGCAGGGAGAACTTGAATTTTCCCCTCTTTAAGCCTGACATGAATGCAGCATAAGCTACCGAATCTTCGACATTCGGTATTTGCAACAATTCAGCGTTAAAACGCTTCAGATAATCTCCTAAGAGCTCATGCTCTCCCTGTTGACAAGCCATAAGATGAATGCTCGTCTTACGTTGCTTCTTCCCAGCCACAAAATGGTTGAGGAACATTGTTTCCAGTGTTGCGAAGCTTATCACCGACCCCGATGGAAGATCTGTGAACCAAGTGAGGGCAAGGCCCTTAAGAGTAGTAGGGAAATACCTACACCAGCTTGCTTCACAACTTGTCTGTACCGCCATCTGGGCTTTATAAGCGGCCATGTGTTCAGCGGGATCAGTCACCCCGGAGAAAGGCTCGATGGTGGGAGCTTTTACCTTCCTGGCATCGGCGGTGTATAACAGTCTCTGGCTGAAGGGCGTTTGGAAGACGACTTCTCCCGCCGGCCGTGCAGGCTCGATGACAGGGGATTGTCTCCTGTCGTGGTCCCGGTTAGGGACTGGAGAGTGGCGTGCCTCTTTATTGCGGGCGGAGACAGCAACCGGTCTCTGATTCCTTGCGGTAGTGTGGTGAGATCTTTCTGGAGATCGTCGAGGCCGACTTTGACTCACATGCGTCCTCTGATTTGTGACTTCCCTGGCTTTTGAGGCTGTTTGTGCCCGACGTGACTCGATGATAGTGCGGGCGTCTTCACGCTTGGAATTGATAATCCCACGTGCATCGCCAGGCCGTGAATCTCTTTGCGACCGTGCCCCTGCTGCCCGGCTAGGGTTGGGGCCTCTGGATGGGCCTGCAGCATGGGATGGAGGCCTCAATTGCCCAATCATGGCAGGTATGCTGTCCCTCAGCTCTTGCAAGCTCTGTTGGAACTTGTTGTTCATCGCTGTCACGATGTCTTGGAAGTCCTTGCGCGAGACCATCTGTTCCTCGCGACGGTGACGACCACTCGCCCTATTGGACGAATTGTCGTCCATGACATGTGCTTCTCGCCCGTTAGGCGATTCACGGGGATTTTCCTCTGGCTGAATTGATCGAGATGCCCTCGCTCTAGTGTTAGCCATGATTTTTGTTGCTTTCCCCACAGACGGCGCCAATCTGTTCCCGTTCTGGAACTTCTGTTGAATAGTCAACGATCTTTGGTGGGTGACGTGTACTCTGGACGCTCCTTTGATGAGGTTGTAACCTGCAAAACGAACAGAGATTGCTACCCCGGGGGGTGGAACCCGGGAACGCCCCTCCGATGCTTAAGTCAGATGCCGGAGGTAAGGAGTCAGAGTAATGTGATTGTGAATTATCAATTGTGTACCTGAAAAGGTGATAGAGCTGATCCTTATATAGGCGTAGATTACCTGGTTTGGCTCCTACTAGGCCGGTTAGGCTAGCGTATGGGCCGAGCCCATGGAGACCAGGTCAAAACTTGACATGTGGCATCATCATAGTTGTTGTAGAACATCTGACGTGGACCTAGCCCTTTTCAGAACTGGAGCTAGGCTTTGGGCCCACTAATGCGGGTCTGACCACCTGGGTGGGCCCGGAACACTTTGTATAATAGAATCTCATTCTTTTTATAATGTTTTATTTTTAACAATTATTCATTTATATCCAACCAGTTTTACTCCAGGAGATGTATGAGATACCTCCATTTTTTTCCCACGATCGTTAATTCAGTTAGATTGTCTCTTTCTATTTTGGACACTATAGTCATTGATGATACCGGTGGCCCTCATCATATATGAAAAACTAGAAGAAAAAAAAATGTTGTCAAAAAAATTAATAGAGCAAAGGATTAGTGACAATCAAGTAAGAAAAATGGTGCAAAAAATTTTAGGAATGAATGGAGTAGTATGAATGTTTGATACTCATATTATTTGCTTGCATGACACTTTTCAATCCAATTAAATTACTACTCCCTCCGTCCATAAATAAGTGCTCCATTTTGACCAAAAAGCTCTCATAATTTTGGTCAAGTGAAACACTTATTTGTGAACGGATGGAGTATGTGACTCCGTCTTTTTTTAAAAGTTTTTTTTTTTTTGTAGACATTTGGAAGGTTTCACTTTAATTTTCACTTATGGTGAGCCGCATCTCTAATCAGAGTAATCACAAGGGCTAAGTTTACGGAAAGTGATAAATACACTCCTTTTTACTCAATACACTTCACTTTTGTCCATTTTTCTTAATTGCAAAAAAATAAATAAATTGGAGTGTATTGAATAAAAAGGGAGTATATTTGTCATTTTCCTAAGTTAACATATAAAAAGCTAAAGTGATAAAGAATAATTAATGAATGCTCATTAATTCCATAGAGTTGCGCTTATTTTTCACATATTCGCAATTTATATTCATTTTTAATGCATATAACAATTATATGCAACTCTAACATCCCATTTGGTTTGTTGGTAAAAAATTATAGTAATGAGAATGAATTTAAAACATAATTTAATAAGGGAATAAAAGCTTGAATTTTCTTCATATTTTCTATCCAATATCTTTGGGAAGTATGGATGCCAGTAGGCCGGGTTAGGTAGGAAACCCGCCCATCGTTGGGGCTATGTTTAGTGGGTGGTGGGGGCGGGGATAGGGATGGATTTTAGGTTGCACCCGCTACATCTTTGCCTCGCTTCATCCTGACCGATCCTATTAATAAATTTATGTATTTAAACATAATAATATTTTTATAGAGGTTTAAAAATTACATAGTGTAACTTACATAACTTTACGTTACATATTTTAATAGTTTGTTACATAAATATGTAATATGTATTCCATGTTTTTTTGAGTTGGGTATAAGATGAATATTAACTAAGTCATGTGATGAGAAAGACGATATTAGGTAAATATGAATACCCAAGGGGTGATGGCCTGATGGGGCAGTGATTGAAATCGAATTGAGAATTTCAATCCAACCCAACCCAACACAGCCCATTAAACTAAATGAGTTGTATTGGATCAATCCATTTAGCTAAACGGATTGAAAAACTCAACCCAACCCTCTATTATTAAGTTGGGTTCGAATTGGTCAGGTTTTACCAGCTTTACTATTTGAGACAAGTTGTCTCCATTACACCAATACACCATGCCTATAGGCCATACCAATCACCAAACTTAATGTACACTATTTATATAGAATTATAGAACCAAGAAATCTCACTCACTCTCACCTCTCCACAATTAATAAGAATATTATTAATGGGGTGTGGTGTAGTATAGTGTATTATGTAGCTGTCAAAGTCATTCTTTCTTTTTCTTTTCTTTTTTCTTATTTTCTTTTGCTTCGTGCACAATAAATAACACTAACGCAAGGATTTAAATAAGCAACACTAGATGTGTGTGGGGGGGTCACGCCAAGCAATCTTCCAACTAAGGAACAGTAAAGCAAATAGGTTGGTGGGAGTGGAGTACTTGATAGTAAAGAAAAATGTCATGTAGTTGAGTAGTGAGAATATATGTTAGTATTGTTGATTTGTTGTTTGTTTCTATATGCTTAAATTTATATTGTTGCTCCACTTCTAGTGAGTGACTATTACTAGAGATGGCGGCAGACCGGATCTGAATCGGATCCTGATGGATTCAGATCCGTTTTTCTGCCTAGATCTAGATCCTCTCCAGATCCAATGCATTCATAAAATGAGAATCCAGATCCATATCCTGCGGATCCGGATCTAAAATGAATATAAGGATATAAGTGTAAAGTTATAGGTAAAAGTAGATAAAAAGTAACGAGTATTAAGTAGTAAGTAAGGGTACAAACGTAAAGTTGTATGTGAGTCATTTACCAAAAAGGAAATGGAGCGGATAAAAAAAGAAAGTGAAGCAATTATTTTGGAACATAGGAAGTACTTGCTAGTGTTTATGTTCCTTCCTTGTGTTTGTACAAGGGGCAATTTCAATTTAGAGACAATTTCAATTTTAACCAACCAAATAATTTGACAATAGAGTTTGGAGTTTAAAGTTTTCTAGTTAGGGATGTAAGGGGAATGATTTTCGCACTTTTATAATTGATATATGCACTTCATTTTTTTTTCACTATTAATCATGGAGTGCAGATATCAATTATGAAAGTGTGAAAACATGTGTTTTAACTTTTGTTTAGTAAATTTGAACCGATTTCACTATTGTTTAAATAATTATGTTTGGTAACATTTAGCATTTTGGTTAAATTTCATGTGTAAATGCCATTTATATACATTTTAATACATATGTTTGATATGTGTAGTATTATTATTAAGCGCAAACAAATCAATTAACATATTTGTATATAATTCTCTAAAGAAAAAGCTTCAAATAAGAGTTCTTTTATTTTGAGATTTTTCATTCCAAAACTCTCTTTTACCAAACATCTCAATTAGAGTTTTTAACTGGCCAAAACTCAAAGTAGTCTAAAACCTCTCTTATTGCTTCAAAACTCTAATTTTTTTTTAAAAATTAGTTTGATAATGTGTGTGGTAATATGCCTTGAACCAGACCTTAATGCAGGCTACCCATCCTAATTTAGCCGACACACGCACCCGCCAAGGAGAAGATAAAAAAAATCCTCACAAATACGTGCAATGAGGATTAAACTCGAGACCTCAGGCTCGACATTCGCAAAAATTAACCACTAGACTAAGACTAACACCCCGTCTTTAAAACTCTAATTGCCAAACTCTCTTTCTCCAAATATGTGCTAAAAGAATACATTGAAATGAATACGGTGCACAAGAAGAGCATTATATCCTTCATATATTTGCCTGATGATATTAAAGACTTGCATTGAATTTAGCTGGAACTCTAGTGAATAGAAATTTTTTAAAAACATTTTATAACAACACTATCAACAAAAAGGTAGAAATGAGGCTTGATCAACACGTGACAACATAGTGGTCCTAATAAGTAAAATACTCCAAATAACAGCTAATACATTGACAGAATCCTAAGCAAATTTTGTTTTCCAGACTATCTCAAGAGTAAAAATAAAAATAAAAATAAAATAATTAAATTACACAAAAAAAATAGAGCATTAAAAAAAGATGCAAATTTGTTTATTTACAAATTTACAGCACAATGAGACAGATGTATCATGTATGACTAAAATGATGTAATAATTGTAATGACAAATTTTCCACAACAATCAATGCATCAACCACCAAACACTAAAAGATCCACTACTAAAATTTTACAGCAAAATGAACACTACTAAATTAAGGTATTTTTCTCAGTTCAAATAAGTGCAACATTTATATCTCCATAATTTCATTTACTTTGACCATTAATATATGTGAATCATGTGCCATTAAGTATGATTGTAAACCACAATCTATGTTACTCGGACTCTGCTGGAAGTATAGGACTGGAAATATAGTACAAGGATATGTGTCCAAGTGTCAGACACAACAATTTTATGAAAAATATGAATGTTTTTGGTTCAAAATGAAGTGTCCAAGTATTATACCAATGTCCAAAGATCGAGTGTCCGACACTGGTATTTGGGGTGAAACAAAGAGTGTGGGCAACATAGACCACAATCGAATTCGACGAAATACAATCAACCTGTTAGTGTAGAAGAACAATATACAAAATAGGGTAACAAGAAGAAGAAGAAGATGCCATGGACAATGAAGCAATGTTATGCAGATTGACATCAAAAAACTTGAAGCACTTATTTGAAAGAAACTCATCCTGCAACGTCAGAACTCAATCATGGCAAACAAAGTCAAAAGAGGGATAAAAAACACATGGATGCTGAATTAGAGATTATGAATGATATAAATAATCCCCAGTATACATTGCCCATAGATGACGAACCCATTTCAGTAATTTCTCATGGTTTGTTCATGTGGACTAAATTAATTTGAATTGAACTGAACCAAACTAAATCCTAGACACATCAAGTCTAAACCAACATAGCCTAAACAGCTCAAGTAAGGGGTTTCTATGCTATTTCTTATGCAACATATCTACCCAGAAGAAGAGTTCAGCAATGGGTACAGCACATGTTTTTACCAATTCTGCAATTACAAACTTGAGCTCAGGCAGAGAGAGTCATAACTACTGAATTTGACTCAACTGCAACCTTCAGATGATAAAGATGGTGGTCCAAGTTCATGGCAGAAGTAACAACTAAAATGAAAAACAAACAACATCCTTTTCTAATCATAACTGTCAAGAATTGTCCTCAACCTTCTGATATTGACAACTGTGTGGGTGGCACTGTCGATCCAATTCTAGAATCTATGTTCCATCAAAATGTCCCATCAAAAAAATATCCCCAAAATAAACAACACAAATATACTTAAATTAGAAATGGTGGGAACTTAATCAAGATTACTTGGTTGATTAACTTATAACCATGACAAATGGAAGACAATTCAGAAGACATCAATCTGTAAATCTGATTCAAAGAGACTAATAATTCCAAAGAAAAATAACATGTAAAAAAATCTTATTCCTTGTCGGCCAAATACCGAAAATCAGTTCCCATACAAAATCACATTGCCCTGAATGCACACCACAATGAATGAAGAAAGTCAAGAAACTATGAAAGAAGTCTAGCAAATCTAAACATATTAGTATCTACACAGGTAATTTCTGTACTGCTCACACTAGAATGAGAGACCTGTCCAACAAGTGATTATAGATTTTCAAAGACAAGCACAAAAGGAACATACACCAACCAAAAACAGGTGTGGAATCAGAAGAATGTGAATGCATGATGAATTGAGCATATAAATGAGAGAATTGGCAAGAGAAGAGAAGAGCTTGTACAATTTGCAAAAAGGAGGGTCTGTTTACGGCGCATACTCCGTCTCAAGAGCCGGTTGTGTTCGTGTCACCATTGCTGCTGGTGCTTTAGCACTCCCTACTGAGGTCATCCTCAAGGCTTCACCGACATCAGAAGCTTTCTCCATATGCTGCATTTTCTTCTTCTTCTGGTACTTTTTCAACCATGCTACCAACATTCCCAACAGCACCAACAACAAGATTCCACCCAACACCGATCCAACAATTATCCAAATTTTCTTTGTATTTCTCTTTTTCTTCTTGGATGTCGGGGATGGAGCAGGCGTAGGGGAGGGAGAAGGTGCAGGTCTCTCAACAACCAAAGCAAAATGCCCTTGTTCAAAAGTTGTACAAGTATTCTCTGATACCACATTACTGAAATTAACATTACCACGAAGATCAAACGAAAGACACCTTGGTACAGACCCATCTGGCACAGATGTCACATTCGAGAAATGAATTTTGATGGGATTAATTGATGCCCTAATATTCAATTCATCCAAATTTGTAGCTGATAAGTTCACTGCATCATATGCAAGCAACCCAAGCACAGGAGCTAAATACAGATACCCAGGTAATGGATAGTAAGTACTAGACCAGTTTCCTAAGTTTTGATAAACCAGAACAAGCCTCTCAACATAAGGCTGCACCACAACACCAACTGGAATCTCAAACTCTTTGTAAGACTTAACACCCCGACCTCTCAAACTACCACTCCTCAATCTCATAGCTGCAACCTTAATCCCCGTCAAATTGGCTGGAACTGTTCCATCATATGGAACCCCTGTCCTCGGACGAACAAATGCCCTGTAAGCATAATCTTGGAGGATCGAATCCAATACTGGAGCAGAGCTTGAACGCGATTGTGCTCGAATAATAGCCAACCATGGAGACCATAGTATCATCAAAAGCACCACGAGACTTCGAACAAGAAGCCCCATTGATGCAAAGAAACAATCAAACTCAAAACAGATTACAAAATGTTCAAATGATTTCTTGACAAGATCTGCAAATGAGGTCTACCAACCATGCCAAAAGCCTGAAAATATCAAAATTTCCAACCCTTAGATCTCCAATCATTCAGTTGAACTTTTCAACTAAAATGTAAAGTGTTCCAATCAACAAGTAATGAATAGTTCAAACAGCAAAAAAAAAAAGAAAAAAGAATTAAACAAAACGGACATGGCATCTAGTCCAGTGAAAAAGGCAAAAAAATAAAAGCAAATTGTTACTGATTAATAACGTTGCTAAAAATGAATAACTCCCTTTTTTTTTTTTTTTCTCACTTTAGAATCCTTTAAAAAGAACATAGTTCAAGAATCTTTCCAATATATGCTTAAAATCATAAAAGAACATTCGCACTTTGGACCAACAATTTCTTCACTAATCAACTAAATTAACCTTCAATTAACATCACATTTTCACTAATGAACTGAAAATAAATTGAATCAAAAAATCAAATTAAAAATAAAAATGTACCTTCAAGAAGATGAAGAGATTCCCTAATGCCAGAACATATTGACGCTGAAATTGCAATGGAGACAAAAATATCTAACAAATTGACGAAGAAATTAGGGGAAGATGTCGCTGTATAATGCAAGTAGTTCACAAGCAATATACAGACCCACCACTGTTTTCAACTTTTCATTGAGGTTTTTAATACAGAGAATTAATGTTTCCTAAAAATGGTAATAATTAAAAACCCTAATTGACAGGAAAGTATCGAATATAAAAAAGGAAACTACAATATCGGCGAATATCTAGCTGTATGAAAAAAATATCCAAAAATAAATAAATTTAAGTTGAAGAACAAAAATCACGGCGAAGAACAAGTGTTGGTGGTACTTTGGGTAGTAATGGAGCTAAAAGAAGAAGAAGAAGACATTGTTTAAGGTTAAAGAGAGAGAAAAAGAGGGAAAAAATGGTGGAATTTGCGACACTTTCAGAGTAACAGCTAAGTAGTACACTCACTCACATTCACACTTGGGGAGAGACAGAGAGGAGAGAGAAAAAAGGTTTGATGAAAGTCTGTAAAATTGGGTGAATTTTTATTTTTAATTTTTTTAAAAAAGACAAATTATGAGGTTATCAGTTCGAAACTTACTGCACGCATTTACGATAATTTATTTTCGTCTTCTTTATGTTTCGGGTAAATTGAGCCGATAAACTGCAATAGGGGACTTATTTTGATGGTTTAAGACCACTTTTTCTTTTGGCATTCAACTTTTTTCCGTAAATATACTCTAATAAAGGAGTAAAGGTCCTCTCCATTTCTTATAAATCAATGGTTGAGGTTGTATGAAGAGAGAAATATAGAGGATTTTTAAATTATTTATTTTAATGTTAAATGAGGTGTCAAAATCTTAGGATAGGAAATGGAGGGAAAGAAATGGAGAGCATCCTAATTCCTAATAAAGTGGAGTGCGAAAATCACTTGCTTTATACTGCCCACGTTATTTTTTTAAAAAATCCAAACAAATAAAGAAATGTGCAAAATAGAGCTGATCAAAAGTGGCTCGACCCGACCCGATCCACTTTTTTGCGGGCTTTGGACATGAAAATTAGGCCCAGTCCGAATTTTTACTTTTTCGCGTGGGTTTTGGACATTTAAAATTAGAATTTTTTGGTTACTTTTTTAGGCCCAGTCCGAAAAAACCCGAAAAGTCCGTCAAGCCCGCACTAAATTTTTGGGACTTTGACTAAAAAATTTGGGCCCGAACTAAGCCTAATCCGCTTCATGGGCTTGTTTTTTTGCATTTGCCCAACCCGAACCCGGCCCGGCCCATGATCACCTCTAGTGCAAAATAATCTGTTTTTACTTATTTGTTATGAGCATCTCAAACTAATGAACTATTGATATATATTTTTTAAAATTAATATGAAGTATATGGCCATGGAAATCAAGTCTCAAGGTAATAGTAGCTTAGTAAAAACATTTTTGCCAACAACATTAGAATCAAGCTTAGCTTATTATCATTGATTTATTGACATAGTTGCTTGATTAAAAAGACGCAAATAATCTCATGAGACATTGATTCTGATGACCCAAATATTAATTTAAAATAAATTAGTAATAAGTAAATAATTCAACACTCAATTGTTGGTGATATCATGATATTGTAAGTTTGTAACAAATATGTAGGTTAATACAAATTATTTTGCACATTTTAATAGTTATTGCAAGTCAATTTCCATTTTCAATTGTAACCTAATTATTTTAAGGCTTGATTAGATACTAATTTAGTATTTTTAAGGTTTCCACGAATGAATTTAATCAATTGAAGTGGAGTCACAATTCCAAATCTCGTACCTTTTATTTGCAATGCATATATAAGAAATAATGGGGTACTTGTTGGAAACGCTTCAAAAAGTAGCTACAGATGTCATTTAAAAAATTTACAAATACGATATATAGTAAGAATTCTTTAAGGCCAACAATATGTACTGACAAATGCGCTAAAGTTTAATGAAAAAAACTTTAAGCAAAGAAAAAAAAAACTAGTATATGTTCTCAAAATTACCTAGGTGCAGTGGTATAAAGCACTGTATGTTTCTTCCTTTACTAAATTTTCTTACTCATTATTTATTTTACCAAATGTTAGAAACTTCAAATACTAAGTTTGTAGCTATAATAAACGAAGTAATATCTATTTTGGATTAAAAATGTTTTGATGTGCATATATATATCACTAAATATTACTTGTAATCTCTTATAAAGAATAGGAACAGGATATAAATATTTCTAAAATACATAATAAATTTAATCGCATCGTTCTTATGGTAAATATATATTTTTTCTTAGACATAAATGATCGAAAAAATAGTTGAAGTAAGTTGGATATATAAAATACATTGTAAACACCCAATGTATGAAATTAGCGGTAATAACTCCACTTTAATACCAAATATTCGATAATTGAGTTCAAATTTTCATACAGATGCGAGGATTCCTTATTACCCCCCTATAGATGCGTCATGCGTGTGTTGGTTAAAATTGGGCCGGATGACCTATATTATGGCTCGATTCCAAAGCCTAATATCCCACACATTATCCTATAAAAAAAATCAAATGAAAATTTGCAAACAGTAAAACATTATACTAATTGCAGATAAAAAAAAAAAAAAAACTCAGAATTTATTTTATTTTGTGGGAAAAATAAATGAAAGTGCAGAAAAGGACAACAAAGATAGTGGGGAGAAGAGAGTCCAGCTAAGACAAACTCCCCACCACTAAAACAATGGTTTTTGCTTAAACTAGGAGGATATTGCCGTCAATTTTTTCCTTTTTTTTCTCTAAAAAAAAAAGGATATTGCAGTCATGTAGTCAATCATAAATGTGAGAAATTTTAAAGGGAATCAATAAAAAACTATAGAAATTTTTATATACACTCGATGACCACGTGTATGATATATTCAAAGGTAATTTTGTTCATTTTATAGTTTTTTGCTCATTTTAAATTTTAAAATGAGTAAAATTATTTAAAATAAGTAATAAAATACTTTGAATTTACATACCTCTACGTACATCCGGATAAAATTGTATACTGGGAACTAAGGCAATGTTTATTTCATTTCAAGTGTTTTTTAGTTATTTCAGATAAATAATATGTAGTAAATAATAATTTAGATTAGATTAGAAAAAAAAAAAGACAAGCTTGTTACTTTTATTATATTTTTCAAACTTTAAATATTTTTTAACACCGTAACAATAATCATTATAAAATTATATACGAAGCATTTGAAAATTACTCATTAATACAAATAAATAAAGACCTCAATTGATATATTTTTCCTTATATATTAAAGTATATACACAGTTAAAAATTAGTCAAATCATACGATAAGTTCAAATCATATTATATTAGAAAAAATTTAGTTAAATCAAACAATAAGTTCAGATTAGATTATATCAAATCATATTAATCAAATCAGACATGGAATTTTGGAGTAGTAGTTTCATATTCTTCTTATTTAAAGTTCATTAAGTTTAAATCAATGTAGACTGTAGTGGAACGAGATCTAACTGTGAAGTGCACTTTGCAACCAGGAGTTTACGAGTTCGATTCTCACCGCCCCTTCCCATACGGACAATATTAGTTGGGTATTCCTACAGATTCCAGAACTATGATTTCGAAGATAGAAAACGAAATCAAGGAGAATAACAAATTCGCCATTGATATTGAGAATTGAGATGATATTGTACCATGGAAAAGCTTTGTATGCAAAATGAACTCTCTCACACATAGAGTTTATTACAAGACACCTTATGTCTTTATCTATAATATTATATATAAAAGCCACACTTTGCTTTTTATTTTGACATGTGATTTGTAGTGATTGTGTGAGCCACGCTCTTTTCTGCCGCGTTGATGTTTTCCACCTCCCACCCCCATTTAATTCATGAACAATACTTATCTTTCATTTCATGCAAGCTCCAACTTCCTCCTTCATGTCCTGCTGCTATGGTGACACCATTTTTATTTTTCCACTTTACTCATTCATCTCATTCATCCCTATCCTCATTTCACTCCATGGCCCCTACTTACTCCATGGCCCCTGCTTTCTCCATGGCCCTTGCTTACTTCATAACTTCATGGGCCCCACTTTACTCCATGGCCCCTGCTCGAGAAATTGATGGCAGCGATTTGTCTCTATTTGATGCCAGCGATTTATCTCCATTTTGATTCTTAGTTACTCATTGGTTTCACTTACATCTTCGTTTTAATTCAACTCCCCTGCTCCAGCAATTCATTCCCTGCTCTAACAATTCATCCCCTGCAAGTGAATCCCTTTCTTTTCCGTTGTGCATGTATGCTTGTAAAGTTCATGGAAGCAATGGCGTGTAGTTTATGCATCCCCTGTTTCATATTTGTGCATGTATGCATGTAAAGGCCATCGAAGCAATAGCATGTGTTGAGGTGATTTTGTGGTCACAACAATGTAATTTATATTGGTGGGCTTGAGAGCTAGTCCAAATTCCACGAGATGGGCTTACGAATCTGCACAATGAACAAAAGTGAGCTACCCCCGGTGGTGTTACCGGGGAACGGCCCTCCGACGCTCAAGTCAGTGAGTGTGAAAAGTATGTGAATATAGAGAGAGAAAGTCAGGGAGAAGTTTGGGAAGTGTTTTCTTTTTTTTGGATACCTTGGCATGTGTATGGGGAGGGACTATTTATAGTACCCTGAGACTGTGTTGGAGAACTGCCCCTGGTAGGTTGAACTGTGCTAGGCAGGCTGGGCTGGACCTGGTCAGTAACCCTGTACCTGGTGGACGTTCTCTTGACCTGGTAGGCTGGACCTGGACCAGGCTGCTGTCGTCAGGGCCTGGTAGCTATGATCTGGACCAGGCAGGTGCTTGAGCGTGGATTTTAGGTGATCAGGGGCCCTTGTATGGACTTTGTCCTATACCAGGACCTGATCCTTTGTGGGCCTTCATTATGAGGGAACTCCGTGGCTTGTTGAGTGTTGGACTGGGCCTTAGCTCATGTGGCTGGCCCAATAATTAATGGGGTGCATTGTGCCCCATCAATTTGCCCCCCAAGTCCATAAAAATTGAGTAATAATTTTTGTGGATTGTGTCGAGTGGGCCCTGGTCCTGGTAGCAGGACGTCGTGGACAACCCTCTTCTTCTTTTGAATTTGAAGAGTTTTTTTTTTTTTTTTGACGTGGGGCAGTAATTATAGCTGCCTTAATTGCTCCACTAAACGTCGTGCCTAGTGGGCCGCCAGAGAGTGGGAGATGTATTTATAGGGGGAGCTGAGGAGTTTTTCGAACCTTTATTCAAAAATTTTCTTTCTCTCACCCCCAAACTCTCTCTCTCTTTCACCCTTCAGTTCTTTGTCCCGGTTTCCTCTTTTCCTCAAAGCATTTTTAGTTCACCTCTTTAACAATGGCGGATCAAGCGAGCAACTCGGATTTTTCTTTAACCTTGAACGAACCTGGGGATGAAATCTTTCAAGAGGACCCAGATGTCAGTAGTGACGCCATTATTGCGGCTCAGCTCCAGGAGGCGGAGAGGGAGTTGCCAGAAGAGGAGGAGCCTGACCAGAGCAGGGCTCTGGTAGTTTGGAATGAGGACCTGAGGGTCCGGACCTGGGTAGGTGGTCCCGCTGGTGGTGACCACTACCTGGACAGTGAAGGACGGTGGGTCTCCATAAGGTGGGAGGACTCCGAGGCCCTTCAGGGGGTCATGCAGATTAGACCGTCCACTGCGTTTCTGGGGAAGATTCACCAGTTGAGTCTGGTGTCCAGGGCCAACATTCTTGCCCTGGCACCTGGCCTGGATGGGTACCAGTTTTTTCAGCCTTCTGCAAATTCTTGTGCCTGGGATTCTGAACCAGGGCACATCCCCGTCTTCCTTGCCCACTTGAATTCTGGGGTGAGGTTCCCCTTGCACCCCTTCATCGTGGAAATGCTGGATGATTGGAACGTCTGCCTGTCCCAGTTAGTGCCCAATGCCATCCAGAGGCTGATCGGGTTTATCTGGGTTTGTGAGTTCAGGGGTCTTCCTATGAGCTCCAGGGTCTTCCGGACGATGTACAGGTTGAAGCCGTACAGGGGGTCCAATGTGCCCAAGGGTTGGTGGACCGTGGAGGTCCTGAGGCGTGACAATGAGACCTATGCTACCACCTACCCCAAGCCTAGGGAGATGGGGCACTGGTATTATGAGTTCTTGTGGCTGACGGTCCCCTTGAGAAGCAGCGAACCCAACGTGTACCTGCCCAGGACGGAGTGGGCCAGGCCCAGGAACACGGAGTGGGTAGGGTTTGAGACGCTGTCTGCTGCTGACCAGGCAGTGGTCAGAGAGTTTGCTGCTCATCCCCCTACCAGCAGCATTGGGAGTGCTACCCCTGTGGTGTGGCTCCCACACCTGGACCTGATTAGGAATGAGGCCTATTTGGCTCTGTCTAATCTCAGCTGCAAGATGACTAGAGGTATTTTCTCTTTTATTTGTTTTGTTTTTGTTTTTTCCACCTTGATCGTCTTGAATAGCAATTTGGTCTCACCCTTTTTGACCTGTTTTTTGGCAGCTGAGGCCCAGGTGAGGGTGGACTGGGATAAACTGGGAGTAGATGATCAGAGGAGGCCTTCCAGGGCCATCCCCCTGGAGCCTCCAACCAGGATGAAGTTCATCCTGTTGGAGAATGATAAGAGTCTCCCTCTGAGGCCTGCTCCTAGATTCGTTCCTTTCAACCCTGATGCTGTCAGGAGTAACCAGGGCAGGCTGCCCCCTAGACCGAGAACAGATGTAGAGGCTCCTTCTTCCGTCGCCTCGAGGATAGCAACTGGGCCCGTTAGGAGGTCCAGGAGGAGTGCAGGGCTGACCCCTCCTGTGGTCGGAAGCGCTAGGGTTGCAATGACTAGGCACCAGGGGTCTTCCCTGGTTAGCACTGAAGGTGGGAAGAGGCCTAGGTCTTCAGACCTTGGGGAGGCCACCTTGAAGGGCAAGGAGGTGGTCACCTTGGACGATGATGGGGATGAGGATGATGATGATGATGAGGAGCCTCTGAGGCTCAAGAGGAGGAGGAGGGTCCAGGAGCAGGCTGGACTTCAGGCTGCCATGGCCATCCATGAGGATGACCTGGCCCAGGCTGGCTTGGACTCTTCTGTGGGGGGAGATGAATTCCTTCTGGGGAGTCATCCCTCTGACAGGGCTGGCTTTTCTGGCATGCCTTCTTACTCCCAGCTTTCTAACTGGAGTGGGAGGTCTGCGGAGATGGCAGGGCCTGTCAGCTCAGTTTCTGAAGTGCCTGGTTCTTCCTTCTTGGGGGGCCAGGCAGCTACAGCAGCAACAAAATCAACAACAACAACAACTACAACAGCACTACCAACAACAACAACAACAGTAACAGCAACAACAACAGTAGCAACAGCAACAACAAAAACACCAGCAACAGCACCAGCAACACCAACAGCAGCAGCAGCAGAAGCACAGAATTTATTGCCCTCCTATAATCTTCCCCCTGAGTTGGCAGCCTTGTTCAACTCTGAGTTCCCTACGCCTGAGGAGGGAAGTTTTGATGCTGCCCCAGGTGTGGCCTCTGATAGATATATCAGGGGGATGCTGCACAGCGTCTTGCGTCCTCAGGACAGGCCATCCAGTTCAGTGGCCGACCCTGGGATTACCTTGAGATGGGTGATCGGACTGGTATGAATTCTTTACTTTCTTCTGCTTTTGCTACCTTGCTGTGCTTTCAACTGAGATTTGTAATTTGTTTTCCTTTTGCAGGTGGTGAAGTATGGGGTGCTGGCCAGCGAGTTCCTGACCTTTGGCTTGCCCTACCTGACTCACGCTGAGGAAAGAATCAACAACCTTCAAGAAGAGGTGGTCTCCGTGAAGCAGAAGTACCTGGCAGTTCTTGCAGAGCAGACTCAGGCTTTCGAGGCTTTCCATGAGAGGATAGCAGCTGCTGAGGAGGTCAGGGATGAGGCCCTGGAAAAGCTGAAGGAAGTCCAGGAGGAGCTTGTGGAGACCAGGAGACAGGTCGAGCAGTCTGAGGCTAGGGCTGCTGAGGAGAGGACCAGGGCTGACCAGGTCAGGGAGGACCTCCAATCCAGGGTTGAGGACCTGGAGGAGGTTGGAAAGAGCAGGGGTGAGAAGATAGCTGAGCTTGAAGAGAGGAACCACACCCAGGCTGGGGAGCTCGAGGCCCTTAGGGGCAGTGCTGAGAACATGAGGACTAAACTGGTAGAGCTTGAGGATGAACTGGAGTCTAGGGCTCACCTCACCAGGACGGACCAGGACTTCAATGATTATTTCTTTGATGTCTGGCTGTCTGCCTTCAGGTGTGTGAAGCACGCGTATCCTGACGTGGACTGGGAGGTGGTAGAGGAAGGTTACAGAGCTGGTCAGGGTTCAATGCCCCTGGTTGGTGAAGTTCTTCCTTCCTCTATTCAGGAGTACTTGCATCCCTTGACTCCTGAAACACCTGCTACTCCAATGCCTGAGGATACGCCTGTTCCTTCTCCTGCTCAGCCTGTTGTTGCTGAGGAGCTTGCTCAGCCTGGGACTTCTGCTGTTGATCCTGCTTCCCTTCAACCTGCACAGGGAGGTACCCTCCACAGTGCTGCTCATAGTTCAAACATCCATCCTGTTGAGGTGGAAGTGAGTGGCGGGGCAGTTGACCAGGACAGGGTTGTTTCAGAGGATGACCGGGGTGCTCCTGTTGTGCAGGATGACAGGGGGTCTCCCCCTGCCTAGGAAGTTTGGCGATCACCTGGTCATCAGGAGGATGCCTCTTCCTGCTCTAGCACCTCTGGTCATGCCTTTGGTTGACCTGTTCTGGAGCATGCTGGTGGTACCCTCTTGTGCCCTCGAAGCTCTCTCTTTTTGCTTTTAAATTGTCTTTCTGTTACTTTAAGAACAATTTCTTTTGGCCTCTGCTTGGGCATTTTAGAGCCAGGTGGTCGTCGACCCTGCTTTTGTAAAATTTATGTAATCCCTTAACATTTTTACCATCCACCATGGGGTGGATGTGCCTCGTGCTGCTTTTTGAATGTTCAGTTGACACTTTGTTTGTATGAGTGTGATTTTTGCTTGGACTTTGAATTTTTGTCTCTGCAAATATTTATATTTATATGTGCTATGTATTGTGTATACTCTCTGCCCCCCCTGGTTGGAAGGTGACAGAATGACCTTCTGACCAGATACAGGTTGCAGTGGTTCCAACAGGTGGTTGAGCTGCCTGTGTTTGATTTGTAGATCTTTGTATTTTACATGTGTTTTTGTATTACCAGGTGCAGGTGAACACATGGACTGGCCAGGGTGCTTGGGGTGGATGAGTTTGCTATGTGAACTTTTTACACCTCTCTACCCAGGGCCAGATCGTTTAAGGCATGGACTTGTGTATGACTTTGCGTCAAAGAAATCCATGGACTGGGCTAGGAATGGTACCAGGTGTGCCTGCTAAGCAAGCCTTTTTCACCTGGCCCACCAGACCAGATCGTTTAAGGCACGGACTTGTGTATGACTTTGCGTCAAAGAAATCCATGGACTGGGCTAGGAATGGTACCAGGTGTGCCTGCTAGGCAAGCCTTTTTCACCTGGCCCACCAGACCAGATCGTTTGGAGCATGCACCCTTGTGTGACCTTGGGTCGAAGAAATGCACGGACTGGGCTAGGAATGAGACCAGGTGTGCTTGCTAGGCAAGCCTTTTTCACCTGGTTCCACCAGACCAGAACTTTTGATGCATGCACCCTTGGCCTTAGGCCAACAAATGCATGGACTGGGCTAGGAATGAGACCAGGTGTGCTTGCTAGGCAAGCCTTTTTCACCTGGTTCCACCAGACCAGAACTTTTGATATTTCCAGTACAAAGACTTGTAGGAGCAAACTTGAATTCTCATATTCATACTACGAATTTTGTTTCTACATCACTGGCTTACAGCAATTGAAATAGAAAATCTAAGCATAGTACTTTTTGAGCTGGTCAGCGTTCCATATGTTGGGTAGTTGACTTCCTTCCAGGTCCATGAGGCGAAATGTCGATGTAGACAGCTCTTCGTAGACTTGGTAAGGACCTTCCCAGGTTGCTGATAACTTGCCATGAATTTTGTCTTTTTGCACAGCTGCAGCTTTCCTTAAGACCAGGTCACCTGCTTTGATGGGCCTGTTCTTAACTTTTCTGTTGTAGTACCTGCTTATCCTGTTTTGATAAGCAGCTAGCCTGATTGCAGCTTCTTCTCTGATCTCGTCGAGCAGGTCCAGGCTCTCAGAGAGAACCTGGTCATTAGCTTTTGCTTCATAGAGGTGAACCCTTAGAGAACTGCTTCCAACCTCTACGGGGAGCAGGGATTCAGTACCAAAGACAAGATTGAATGGAGTCCTGCCAGTGGATTCTTTGGAAGTGGTCCTCAGTGACCACAACGTGCTGGGAAGTTCTGTTAACCACCTTCCTTTTCTATCATCCAGCCTCTTTTTTAATGCGTTCAAAATTTGCTTGTTGGCTGCCTCAGCTTGACCGTTGGACTGGGGATGACACACTGCAGAATAGGCGAACTTGATGTGGAAACGGGTGAGGTAGTCTCTGAGAGGTTCGTTGTCGAACTGCTTCCCATGATCAAAGACCATGCACCTGGGCACCCCATACCTGGTTATGATGCTTTTCCAGATAAATTGCCTGACGTTGCCTTCTGTGATTGTGACCAATCCCTCTGCCTCTATCCACTTGCTAAAGTAGTCAATGCTCACTATCAGCCACCTCTTCCCCCCTTGGGCAGTGGGGAAAGGACCTAGCAGGTCAGTGCCCCACTGAGCAAACGGAATAGGGTTGAGGATGGGACAGAGGTCGCTTGCTGGTTGAGATATGGTTGGTGAGAACTTCTGGCATTTTGAACATTTTTTGACCAGGGCCCTCGAGTCTGCCATCATGGTTGGCCAGTAGTATCCGGCTCTGAGGGTTTTGTGGGCCAGGGTTCTTCCTCCCACGTGGTGACCACAAATACCCTCATGAACCTCTCTCAGGATGTGGTTTCCCTCATCAGTGGCAACACATTTTAGCAGGGGCTGGTCTGTGAATGACTTCCTGTATAATTCTCCGTCGACCAGGGTGTACCTGGTAGCCTTTCTTCTTATTTTCCTAGCCTGATCTCTCTCAGCTGGGAGCTGGCCTGTGGTTTTGAAGAGGGTGATCCCACTCATCCAGTTTAATGGCGAGTTCACCTGGAAGGTGTGCTCTTTTGTCTGCTCTATAGATTTCGCGGGCAGGATTTCCACAAAAACCTTCCTGGTCAGCTCTTGAAGGGTTGAGCTGGCCAGTTTTGCCAACGCATCGGCTTGTGTGTTTTCCTCCCTGGGGATCAACTGTACCACAAACTCCTCTAACCTGGAAGATCGGTCCTTCATCACCTTCAAATACTCAACCAGGGCTGGTTCCCTTGCCTCATATAACCCGTTGAATTGGTTTGCGACCAGCTGTGAGTCTGTAAACAAGTGGACCTTGGTGGCTTTCATAGTCGAGCAGAGTTGAAGGCCTGCTAGGGCTGCTTCATACTCTGCCTCGTTGTTCGTTGCGCTGAATTGAAATCTGAGAGCATATTCGATCACGTCCCCTTCAGGTGAGATCATGACCACCCCTGCCCCTGAACCTTGTTGCTGGGAAGAGCCATCCGAGTAAACGATCCATGGACCTGGGGTCTCCATGTTTTCCTCGTGGTAAGAGCATTCAGCGAGAAAGTCAGCCAGGGCTTGTGCTTTGATGGCGTGGCGTGGCTGGAACTTGATGCCAAAAGCAGTCAGCTCCAGTGCCCATTTAGATATTCGGCCTGACCTGTCCAGCTTTTCTAGTGATTTTTCCAGGGGCATGTCTGAGAGGACCACTACTTCATGAGCATCAAAGTAGGGTCTGAGCTTCCTGGTTGCCAGGACCACTGCATAGGCTGCTTTCTCTATCATGGGGTACCTAGTCTCGGCTGAAACCAGGGCATGACTTACAAAATAGATTGGTTGCTGGATTTTTCCTTCCTCTCGAAGGAGCACTGCACTGACAGCTGCCTGGCATACGGCTATGTACAGGTATAGGACTTCACCTGGAACAGGCCTGGCCAGGGTGGGAAGCTTTGTGAGGTGGCTCTTCAGTTGTTTGAAGGCTTCTTGTTGCTCTTCACCCCAGGCAAATTGTTTGTTGCCTTTGAGGACCTTGAAGAAGGGCTGTGTTTTTTCCGAGGATTTGGCGATGAACCTGGACAGGGCTGCCATGCGCCCAGTCAGCCTTTGAATGTCCTTGACTGACTTAGGCTCTGGCAGGTCCAGGGCTGCTTTGACTTTATCAGGGTTCGCGTCAATTCCCCGTTGACTAACTAGGAAACCCAGGAACTTGCCTGATCTGACCCCGAATACACATTTTTTGGGGTTCAGCTTCACATTATGCTTCCTCAAGTTGTCGAAGGTCTCCTGGAGGTCCTTGACATGATCTGCTACATGTACGCTTTTGACTATGGAGTCATCCACGTATACCTCAAGGTTCCTGCCTCTCTGGTCTCTGAAGACCCTGTCTACCATTCTTTGATATGTGGCCCCTGCATTCTTCAGGCCAAAGGGCATCATGACATAGTTGAACACTCCGCAGCTGGTGATGAAGGCCGTTTTGTGTTTGTCTGCAGGGTGCATGAATATTTAGTGGTATCCAGAGTAAGCATCCATGAAGCTCAGCATAGCATGCCCGCTGGTTGAGTCTACCAGCTGGTCTATCCTTGGCAGGGGATAGAAGTCTTTAGGGCAGGCCCTGTTCAGGTCTGTGAAGTCCACGCACATTCTCCATGTTCCGTTGGACTTCTTGACCATAACCACATTGGCCAACCATTCTGGGTAATCGCAGGGCTCGATGAAACCTGCCTTGATCAATTTGTTGACCTCTGACTCAACAGCTTTATTTTTTTCGGCGGAGAAGTTCCTTCTTTTCTGTTTGATGGGTTTTGTTCCTGGGAGCACACTTAGGTGATGGGAGATGAGGCCAGGGTCTATCCCAGGCATATCACTTGCCTCATAAGCGAAGATATCATGATTCGTTCTGAGCAGGGTGATCAGGTTGCACCTCTCCTCTCTGTTCATCTCCGTGCCTATAATGACAGTCTTGCCTGCCCCTTCTTCCAACTGAATTTCTTCTGTAGTCTGACCAGGTTGGATAGCCTGGTCCCTGCTTTGTTCCTCAGTTGGTCTGGCTTCTGGATCCAGGTACTGGTTTGTTCCCAACGATGTGCTGAGGGTATCGTGACTGGTGGTGAGGATTTTGTTTGGTTGGGGCTGCTCATCCCCTGTTAGGTGAACTTTGTTGGGGTTGTTCTTAGCCAGCTCAGACAGCCCTTGAGTCAACCCCCTGGTCCTGGCCACTTCCTCAGGTCTGGATTGCCTGATTTGGGTCAGGTTACAGCTTTTGGCAGCCTCTTGAGATCCACTCAGGGTGGCTACCCCCCCAATGCCAGTCACGTACTTGAAGCACAGGTGGAAAGTGGATGCTACACCTTCGAACTGGTCCATGAATGTTCTACCCAGGATGGCGTTGTATGGTGATGGTGCATCTATCGCGTGGAACCTCACCATGCAAATTCTTTCGGAATTTTCCTGTCCCAGCTTGACAGGAAGGTTGATTTCTCCCCTGGGCACTATTGATTCGCCCATGAAGCCTGATATCGGTCCAGGGGAAGGGACCAACATGTTGTCTTTCAGGCCCATCTTGTGGAAGCACTCCGCATATAGGATGTTGATGGAGCTACCTCCGTCGATCAGGGCTCTTCTTACCAGGCTGTGGGATATCTGAACAGAGCAGATTAGGGGGTCATTGTGAGGGTACGATACTCCCTCGCAGTCCCCCGGTCCAAATGAGATGGTGGGTAGAACTGAGGGCCTGGTATTTGGCAGGTTTCTAGCAGAGTATGACCTGCCCGATCCTAAAGCCCGCAGTTCTGCCCTCAAAGAGCTGCTGGAAGGTTGGTCCCCAAAGATGACTGTTATGATGTTGTAGGGTGGTTCTGGGGCCTTTTTCTTTTGCGACTCCTTGTCACGTTTTTTCTCGTGAGCGGGGTCACTCTTTTCTCGTGCTGCCTTCCAGTCTTTGTATTGTTTGAAGTACCCTCTGTTAATTAGGTCTTCGATGTTGTCGCGTAGGGATCTGCACTTCTCTGTCGCGTGACCAGGGCAGTCATGGAAGTCACAGTACAGGTCCCTCTCCCGACCTGCAGTTTTCATGGGGGGTGGCTTTCGCCACTTGTCTTCATTTTTGTGGGTGGCATAGATTTCTGCCACCGACACGGTCAGGGGGGTGTAGGAATCGAAGGTTGGAAAATCATGTTTCCATGAGTCCCTTCGTCCCCTTTTTCCTTTGTCTCCCTTCTTCTCTGGCTGTCCTCCTTTTTCACCTGGGGGAGCTCTTAGTGCTTTATTGAACTCCTCTGTCCTGATGAACTTGTCTGACTCCTGCATGGCCTCTGTGAGAGTGGAGACATTTTCCCTGACCAGGTGGTCCCTGTAGGACCCTGGTTGTAAACCATGTTTCAGGGCCATCATCACTATGTCTGGTTTGAGGGGGGACACAGCAATGGCCTCCCTGCTAAACCTCGCCAAGTACTCGCGCAGGCCTTCCTCCCTGCTCTGCTTGACGCTCATGAGCTCCATAGAGCTCTTCTCTCTTCTTCGTCCACTGATAAAATGACCAGTGAACTGCTCGGTGAGTTGATTGAAGTCGTAAATGGTACCTGGTGGCAGGCTCTGGAACCATGACTGAGCCAGACCTGTGAGAGTGGTGGGGAAGTATTTGCACCAGGTGGCGTCTGTGTAGGGGCCCAGATACATGTGACCTTCGTAGAGCTGGATGTGGTCATTGGGGTCCCCTGTTCCGTCATATTTGATATGACCAGGTAGTTTCACCCTCTGAGAGGGCTCGAATATCACTGAGGCATGGAATGGTGACTTCGTGGGTGTTCTCACTTCTGGCCTCGGTGTTCGTCCTGCTCGGAGGCTCGCAGATGGTCCTGGGGTCTCGTGTTAGGTCGACTCCTGACCTGTTCTGGCTGCTGGGGATGGTCCTAACCTATCCCTGACAGTTATGGGTCCCCCTAATCTGTCATGGACAGTTGGAGGTGGCCCCAGCCTCTGGTGCACAGGCCTTCTCTCACTCAGCCTATCATACACTGTGGTCCGGTGGGAAGGCCCCGTGTTAGCTTCCCCCTGGACAGTGGCATGAGGCGATGGAGATCGCCTGCGGTGTCGTTTCGCCTCCTTGCGAGTTGTTTGGACAGTGTTGTCCACTATTTTTGTTTTGCCCGAGGTTGAGAACCAACTTGGGTGGTTTCTCACTTCCCTCGTAGTGTCCCACTCACTCTCCCCCCACTTCCTTGGAAGAGATCTAGGAGGAGCGGTACGGGGTTGGTTGGTTGAGACCCTTTGACTGCCTGACCCCTGCGCGTAACTGAGTTTTCTTCGCACACGGGGTGGCCGTTTGCCCTTTGTTGGAGCTTTCGAGGTAGATGGCCTCTTCGTGCCGACAGAGGAGGACGGTCGTGGTGAGGATGTTGCGTAGTCCTCATCCGACGACTCACCCTCATCCCCTGGTCGTTCACTTGTCTCAGGCTCACTCTCCCCCGATTCCTTGTTCAGCAAGGAAGCTGCTCGCAGGACCCGAAGTGCTTCCTTGACCTGAGATTTGGTAGGTGCGTTTGCACTTCGATCGCTCCGAGATACCCTAGGAACTTGGGCACTCGCGCTCTTCTCTTGGTTTGAGCGCTGTGGTTGTTTGTTGGGGTGGTTACCGGAGTTACCTTGTTGAGACATTGTCAAGGTATTTCGGAGGTGGAATATGAACTGAATATGGCACTCGATGACCCTCCTTCTAGCGCCAAATTGTTGAGGTGATTTTGTGGTCACAACAATGTAATTTATATTGGTGGGCTTGAGAGCTAGTCCAAATTCCACGAGATGGGCTTACGAATCTGCACAATGAACAAAAGTGAGCTACCCCCGGTGGTGTTACCGGGGAACGGCCCTCCGACGCTCAAGTCAGTGAGTGTGAAAAGTATGTGAATATAGAGAGAGAAAGTCAGGGAGAAGTTTGGGAAGTGTTTTCTTTTTTTTGGATACCTTGGCATGTGTATGGGGAGGGACTATTTATAGTACCCTGAGACTGTGTTGGAGAACTGCCCCTGGTAGGTTGAACTGTGCTAGGCAGGCTGGGCTGGACCTGGTCAGTAACCCTGTACCTGGTGGACGTTCTCTTGACCTGGTAGGCTGGACCTGGACCAGGCTGCTGTCGTCAGGGCCTGGTAGCTATGATCTGGACCAGGCAGGTGCTTGAGCGTGGATTTTAGGTGATCAGGGGCCCTTGTATGGACTTTGTCCTATACCAGGACCTGATCCTTTGTGGGCCTTCATTATGAGGGAACTCCGTGGCTTGTTGAGTGTTGGACTGGGCCTTAGCTCATGTGGCTGGCCCAATAATTAATGGGGTGCATTGTGCCCCATCAGCATGTAGTTTGGATCTTAGACTCCTTTGCTTCATCTCCCTGCATTTGGAGCTTAGGTTGGATACATGATCTTCTATGGGCTTTCCAATTCGGTGCTTCTATTACCCTGTTCGAGCAATTCATGGCAGCAACAACACCTAGAATCGAATTATGGATAAGATAATCAGGTCTGTAATTCCTTTGGCAATTTATTTGAATTTATTTGGTAATTAGTTTTCATGAAATCAGCTTTTTGGGTGTTTTGTTTGAGATTTAATTTAATTTATTCGGTTTTAATACTCTTGAATTTGGTAATTATTGTTTTATTTACAATTTAGAAATTAGACTAAAGCTTTGTTATTTCAAATTGATTGAGCTTCAAAGCTTTTGAAATTGATTGAGATTTATATTGAATATGGTTAATTGAGCTTTATTTCGTAATTAGTTATCATGAAATCAGCTTTTTGGGTGTTTTGTTTGAGATTTAATTTAATTTATTCGGTTTTAATACTCTTGAATTTGGTAATTATTGTTTTATTTACAATTTAATTTAGAAATTAGACCAAAGCTTTGTAATTTCAAATTGATTGAGCTTCAAAGCTTTCGAAATTGATTGAGCTTTGTTTTGAATCTATTTGGAGTTTGCTGTTGGTATAAATTTTTTTTTTCATTTGGCAATTTATTTGAATTTATTTGGTGATTGGTTGTTGGTATAATTTATTTTTCATTTGGCAATTTATTTCATTTGACCTGTGAAGTAAATTAGTAAAATTATTTACTGGATTTTTTTACTTTTGAATTAGCTTTGTTGGTGTTTTGTTTGAGATTGCTAAATGGTTAATTGGTAATTTTCACGGTTTTGGGGTTAAGTATAATGAATATGCTGCATTAGGGGACCAAAAAAATTGTTTTGAATGTACTTATTTCCAATGACATGGTGTGTGAGGGTAATATGCTGCCTTAGTATTTGTCTTGTTCCCTTTTTGGCATTAAAATAAAAATGCAGGCATTGCTCTTTATTTATTTTTTTTGCATGTGTGCAGTCTGCTTCTTTGCACCACTACTGTTAGTGGCATTCTTTCATGTACTCCTTTGTTGTTTTTTTTTTTCAGATTTTTTTTTTTCCAGATATGCTCTACATTTTTCTTAGGATTAGGATATATTATATCTACATATTTCTTGGCTTACATATATTGTTCATTCTCAGAGTTGCTGTTCAGCCTGGACATTTTCTACTGCAGAATTTGATTCTATCAAAACTCAGGTGTGCCCTTGTTCTACTGGTTTTTTCTTAGCTTTATAATCTGTTATGGTGTAGCTGGTTGTGCTTTTGTGAGTGTTCTTTGGTGCATTATTCATTAGCTACAAATGGATTCAGTCATTAGCTGTAGTTGCTGGGTTTTTCTTTAACTTTAGTAGACATCTTATACAATCTGTTGTCCTTAGAATATGAAAAATAAAATCTTTGATGCATTATTCATTAGCTACAAGTTGGTTCAGTTATTAGCTGTGATTAGTATCATTTGGTTTGGACTCTTATCATTGGCATTTAGAAAAAAAATTGCTCCTTAAGTAAGTTAGGGGTTGCACTTATAACTTATCAAACATGTGTTGTTTTGGATCTATATATAGACTGCTTTTATGTTGTACATTTTCTGGTTTCTTCTTTTTGATCCGGTGCTGTTTACAATAGTTAAATTGATTTTCTTTCATTGTTCTATTTCTTGCAAACTGTTTGTTACAGTGGTTACTATGCCTTTGTTGTTTTATTTGTTTTGATTTTCCTTCTATTTCTTTTCAATGTAACCTTATCCTCTATAGAACCCAACTTTCAATGTTCCTACCCTTTTTAAAAATCTTTTTCCTAATTTATATAAAATGCATATATCCTCTTATTGATGGTAAATTGGTATTTTTTCTTAGCTAATCACCTTTTTTTTTCCATTTTTCTGAATGGACAGCAACAAGCAAGCAACAAATATACCCTTTTTTTTTCTTGAAATCTGTCTTGGGGAGAAAGGGTAGCATTAAAGTCACCTATTAGCAATTTGAGTTTTGTTGGTGTCTTATCTACACAATTTTCATTAACCATAGTTACATAATCAAACTAAAATTTAATCAATGCATTCTTTCAATGTAACCATAGCCATTTATACATCAAAATTGGTTGTTATCTTACAAGACCTTACGGCTAATCTTAACTTACAGATTATTATAATGGAACGGATGACAATTACTGTGTCTTACATTGATTTACTTGAAAAGACCGCCAATGTTCTTGGATTTGATCTTCTGGTTTACGCTGCTATACATTCAACTAACTGTAAGGCGTATGTAACGGTGTTGTCAAAAACAAGACTTTTGTCGTATGTCTTTGATGGCAATTCGCTTGGTACATTTACTCAGTCATGTGAAGATGCTGAGAAGAAGGCAATTCTGTTTTTCGTTAGAAACAGTAATGTTTGCATACATGACGTCAACTTTATGGTTGTATTTTGTAACTCTTGCTTAATATATTTATATATATATATATATATATATATATATATATATATATATATATATATTTTAAATGTAGTATTATCATTTGTCATTATAATATATTTCTTTATTCGGTTGCTTTTGCATGCTGCTTGCACATTTTTTTTTTCATATCAAGTGTCATACTTACTGTCAGTAGCAAATGTTAAGGTTATTTCTGTTTTGTTTTTTTATTTTTAATGATGTAAACAGGCCTTATGAACCCTTGCTCCAAAAAACGTCCTTACCAGGGGCGTCATGGTCCTGAATCTGCAACCACACCAGGAACTTCTTGTAGTGATATTACTGCCACTGTCCAACATGAAGTGGAAGGCAGTTCTTCAATACATGCTGCTCTTAATTATGATGCGATGCATGATGCAGATACCAATGGACAACTACACCGAAGTTCACACTCATGTCAGCCAAATAGTGCTATTATGCAACGCCAGCGTAAAAAACGAAAGCATAAACAAGGTGTGTGCATCCATATTTTTTTGTCTCGAATTTTGAATCCTTATATAAATGTAAATATTAACTATCTCCTTTGCGACATAAGATTTGTCATTTCTCAATCCCAGTTAATTCATTAACAGTGCTTCTCTTTCATTTCATGCATTAACAATACTCCTCTTTCATGTTTTTGCTGTTATGGTGAAACAGTCTCCATTTTTTTTTTACACTCTATTCATTGGCCTCATTCATCCTCATCCTTTTTTCACTCAAGAATCTTACTTAGAAAAGTGAAATATTTTAGAACTTCAGAAAGTGAATAAAATTGAACCAAAAACAAAATTATAGCTAAACCCCAAGAATCATTTAATTATCAAATTAATAGGGTAAAATAAAATCAAAAAACCTAAAAACCGTAGATCGTGAAAACAGAAGAAAGTGGGGAAAAGAACTAAAAATCCAAGATCGTATAAATGGGAAAAAGAAAAAATCAAAACCCTTGCATTTTAAATTAAAATTTTCAAACAATTTTTACTTACTCATTTTTAATCGCTCAAGAATTACTTATATAAATGTAAATATTAACTAGATGGTTTACATATGTACGTGCAGATTTGTGCCGTGCATTGAATTCAAATTCAATTCCAACAGCTCCTGGTCTCCTTGATCCACCAACTACATGTGCACAATGTGGTGCAACGAAGTTCCAATTTGAACCACCCTTCTTTTGTTGTCGAGACGGTGGAGTTAAACTAGCATCAAACCCATATCCTCAAGAATTGGTACGGTTGTTTGACTCACAAGATGAGGATGCGCTTCACTTTCGCACATATGCGCGCTTATACAACAATCTATTCGCGTTTTCTTCTTTAGGAGGGAAAGTTGAGTGCACTAAGAAGAAAGGAATATTTGTATTCTCTTTACACGGTCAGCTGTACCATTATATCCCTCCCCTTTCTCCTGAGGATGGGCAGCCAAAATATCTCCAAATGTATTTTTATGATGCTGCACACGAGCGTGAAAACCGTGCAAGCTGTTTTGACGGCTTGCGTCCTGATGTAATTGCAATAATTATGCGTGTTATGGAAAAAAATCCATACGCAACATTTTTCAAGTCACTTCGTGAAAAGGTCATTGATGAGACGACAACGATTGCTATCAATAAGAGTAGTACACTTGATCAGCGTACGTACAACGCTCCAACAGCTGATGAACTTGCTGTCATTTGGCCCGATAGTTCCTCTGATTTTGAGTCTTCAAGCCCCTACATTGTTGTCACTAGTAAAGAAAAGGAAACACATCGGATTATGCATTACTATGGGTGTTATGATCCGATGCAGTATCCATTGTTGTTCCCATACGGCGATAGTGGCTGGCACCAAGGAATACGGAAATCCCGCGGTGATAATTTATTCTGTACAGGCGTTCGTAACCCTGTTCTTGCAGCAGTTGATGCAGCCGGTCTGTTAGAATACGAGCATATAGGTATGCCTTTTTATTTACTAATATTAACTGAGTTTTTGTTGTTATTGATTGTTTACATTTATATCATATGTTGCAATTTTTTTGGAGACATTACCTGTTTTTATATCACCATAAACTCTCTTTTGCATTTATACATGTAGGATTAAATTTGGCATTATCAGTTAATCTACCTAAGCACTTTGGAAAAAAAAAATCTTCTTTTCCTTTTACTTTTTTGGCTTTATGTTTTTGTATGTTTGTATATACTGCGCCGTATAGGAATTCTTCTTATGATTAGTAAAAAAAAAAAAAAAAACAACTTTTAAGACAGTTAAAGGAAGCTATGATCAGTTGAAAGTTGTAGCATTAATTGTTAAGCATCGATAGATATAAGCAATCAAACTCAATTCATTCTAAGATCGAGGCTTTTACTTGGATAAGGTGCGTGAAAATATAGAGGAGCAAAAAATTGGTGATTGTATTATCTTATAATTGAAACATATAATTATCATGAAAATAATTGAAACATATAATTATCATGAAAAATATCATACATAGATCGATGGTTTAAATTAACGTAGAGACAAGAATACTAAGAAAAAGCCAAAAATGCACTTCAAATTATAGCTTCGGCAAAAGAAAGGATTAATAAAAACTTTATAAAGGAGATTAAGTACCTAAGAATGATGTAGATCAATAATTATATGGTTAATGCAGTGGCGGAACAAGGAGGAGGAAAGACAGAGAAATATGTTTCATGCCGAGAATATTATGCGTACCAATTCCAGATCCGACCAGGAAATCACCTGTTGAGGACAGGCAGGTTATTGCAACAGTTTTTAGTAGACATGTATGTGAAGCTTGAGAATACACGTCTTGATTTTCTTCGAAGAAACCAGTCTACAATTCGAGCAGATCTGTACCAAGGGTTGTTAGATACGGTACAGAATGGAGAGTGCTCGGGTGCCGAAGTTGGACGGCGTATGATACTGCCGCCATCCTTTATTGGAGGACCACGCGACATGCGTAAGCGGTATCTAAATGCTATGAGACTTGTGCAAAAGTACGGGAAACCCGATCTATTCATAACTATGACGTGCAATCCGAACTGGACAAAAATAAAGCAACAACTTCGAAAAGGAGAACAGCCCCAATACCGTCCTGATCTAATCAGTCGTGTCTTTCGCGCTAAGCTAATAACATTAAAGAAAATGTTGATGCAAGACAAAGTAATGGGTGAAATTGCAGCTTTTGTCTATGTCATTGAGTTTCAGAAACGAGGGCTTCCATACGCACACATATTATGTATTTTCAAACCTGAACATAAGATAAAAAATGTTGATGACTTCGATAAGTTTGTCTGTGCTGAGATACCCCCGACTGACCAACCTCATTTACGAAAGGTTGTTCTACGGCATATGATGCATGGGCCTTGCGGAATTGGTCATCAAGACTGTCCTTGTATGAAGGACAAGCAAGGGAAAAAAGTCTGTAAATATGGATATCCAAAAGAGTTTACGGATTACACAACAAACAATGAAAATGGTTATCCTTTGTACAGACGACGTAACACTGGTGATTCGATACGTGCTCGAGGTGAAAGCTTAGATAATCAATGGGTTATTCCATATAACCCTTATTTGCTAGCTTTCTTTGACTGTCACCTCAATGTTGAGGTCTTTTCTACTGTGCAAGCTGTTAAATACCTATACAAGTATGTGTATAAAGGTCATGACAGGATATCTTTCAATATTTCAAGCACAGATGACAACGGAGTTGTTGATGAAATTCAACAATTTCAATCAGGCAGATGGGTATCAGCACCAGAAGCCGCATGGAGAATCTTCGGCTTTGACTTGTATGAAATGCATCCACCAGTAACTACACTTCAAGTGCACCTGCCAGATATGCAGCCAGTTCACTTCTTCCCAAATGAGCAATTGCCTTCTATAGTTAATGATGCACGCCGATGTAGAACTCCACTGAAAGAATTTTTCAACATGAATGCTTCAAGAGGAGAAAATCATAAATATCTCTATGCAGATTTCCCACAATATTTCACATGGGATACACAAACTCGGAAATGGAAGGATCGGAAGCAAAAGCAAATGATTGGAAGACTAGCATTTGTTGGTCCATCAGAAGGAGAGCGTTTCTATTTACGTCTTCTTCTTAGTGCCGTCTATTCTCCTAAATCCTTTTCTGACTTGCTTACAGTTGGTGAGCACGCCTGTCTAACTTTTCAAGAGGCGGCAATTCACCGAGGTCTTGTCGAAGATGGAAATGCTGTTGAGCAATGCCTTGATGAGGCTGTTGAAACACATATGCCACATGCTCTTCGTCGATTATTTGCAATGTGTCTTATTTTTTCACAGCCACCAAACCCAGCTCAGTTATGGGAAAAATACTATCGCTCTTTGTCAGAAGATTACAGGCATCGGTTTCGAGGGCTATGTACTAGAATCAAACGGTCTACAGTTAGTGATGTTGCTCGATTTCTGGAAGGTATGGGTAAAACACTTCACAGCTTTGGCCTTGATCACTTGCAAGAAGAGCATTTCCATGGTGTAAAGATCATAAGGGTTATACAAGATGTAATAGATGCTCCAATTCCCGAGGAATACATCCATGCACGCAAGTCCTTAAATGCTGAACAGAAAGTGGCTTAAAAAAAATAATTCACCATGTTAAAAGGCAACAACCTGGTGTTTTTTTCATTGACGGACCCGGAGGAACAGGTAAAACATACCTCTATTGTGCTCTCTACGCAAGAGTCCGCCAACTCAACAAAATTGTTTTACCAACAGCGTCGTCAGGCATAGCTGCTGCTAATTTGCCAAACGGTAGAACAGCTCATTCGAGGTTCAAACTACCCATTGATCTGTCTGCTACGCTTACATGTGATGTACCTAAACAAGGTAATCTTGCTTCTTTGCTTCGAAAAACTGAACTTATAATTTGGGATGATGCATCAATGGCCAACAAGCTTAGCATACATTCATTGGACTTGCTCTTACGGGATTTATGCTCAGAAAATTTACCATTCGGTGGTAAAATCGTAGTATTTGGTGGTGACTTCAGACAAGTTCTGCCTGTTGTCCCTCGCCAAGGACAAAGAGAAGCTGTGCTGTCAAGTTTAGTCTGTTCACCATTGTGGCCACAGTTCACTAAATTACATTTAACTCAGAATATGCGTGCAAGGGCAGATCCATGTTATGCAAACTTCTTACTTTCATTAGGTGATGGAAGGTTACAAGACAATGAATCTGAATATATACAAATACCAAATCAGATTTTATCAGAGTTTGAAGAAGAGCTTGATGCAATTACCGAGTTATCAACATTCATATTTCCATCATTACATGATTACTCTTCTCCAACAACAGAGTTCACAAATAGGGCAATTTTGACACCTAAAAATGATGATGCTGATCGACTCAACACAATATTTATCAATTCTTTTCAGGGTGATTCTGTCACATATAGGAGCTTTGATACAGTTATAGATGACAACTGCAACATCTACCCGACAGAGTTTTTAAATACTTTGTGCCCAGGTGGTATGAGTCCACATGAGCTTATCTTAAAGTGTGATTGCCCAGTTATTCTACTTCGTAATATGGATCCTTCTTCTGGATTGTGTAATGGTACACGGTTGACGTGTAAAAGATTTTACCGTAATCTCATCGAATATGAAATTGCAGTTGGGTATCATAAAGGCCTCAGGGTATTGTTACCTAGAATCAAGCTTCAACCATCCTCTTCGTTGTAGTTCCCTGTCAAGTTTGAGCGTAAGCAATTCCCAATAAAACTTTGCTTTGCAATGACAATTAACAAGGCACAAGGGCAGACCTTGGATGCTGTTGGAATATACCTTCGTCAACCATGTTTCTCCCATGGCCAGCTTTATGTGGCTCTTTCTCGAGCTCGGACATCTACAAAAGTCAAGGTGGTATGTGGATCGGATACTGACAGAAGAGTTGTTGGCTCTGCTCTAAATATTGTTTCGTTTGACGTTTTAAAGTATGCCGAAATCATATAGCCTTACCTTTTCAAATTTGTCGAGCTGCAAATCCTAACTACTCCTAACTTTCTATCAATGATGAGAAGGTATACAATTATTTCAAATTTGTTCTGTTTTTAAGCATATATTTGTGCTACACAATACCTTTCTAACTATTTCTTGTATTATTTATACAGATGACGCTTGCAAAGCTTCCATGCAAGCTTTTCTATTTTGCTACTTAAGGGATATCAACTACTAAAGTAGGTTAGCTAATCTTAATGCATAGGATTATCAGAAGATTTTTACATTTTTTGTAAGAGCTTGTAATCAAGTTTTCATCTTTGCTTCATAACTTCCACATCTCTTTGTATGCATTGTGATCACAATCAAGTTTTCTTCAAAACTTTTATATAGTAGGTACTTGTTTAAGTCCAATTGTCGCAATTAGTTATAGCTATACAATTTCACTCTATAGTATTTTTTTTTATATTAGTACCAATTAGTTATCTCCAACACCTACTTAACCTTCATTGTCGCACTAAATTATCATACTAATCATAATTTAAATTTTTTTTTCAATGTATGTTAATATATATTATACTCTTAGCTTACTCTTATAACATAATCACTGAGTAGCATATAAAAAGTAAAAAGGAACTTACAAGTTTCTGTTTTACAAAGGAACACGGCAATTATACAACATATAGGAAGAAGAATATGATAAATATAAAAAAAAAAATAGAGGCAAGAAATTAACCATCATACTAAGCATCCTGTTTATTGAATGTCTTTAAATTAATACATAACATACAAAAAAGAGCTGGCCAAGTTCTATTTTTTTTATATTTATAATAAGCACTTTGTATGTGATGCCATTAATTACATGATTTTTCCAAGTTCTATTCTGCTACTAATTACATGTACATAATACTACTAATTACATGAGTGCCTATTTGCTTTTTTGTAGAATAACATGGCAGAAGGCAAGAAAAAAAAAAATCATACCTTCATACATGGTAGAAGACAAAGACATGGAGAAACAAATATCCTGCCAAAATATTTTCTCCTTTAATGTTGTCCCTTTTTGTCCAATAACATTGTCCTTTTTCCAGAGATAAGACAAAATAAAGAATGCATACCTATTCTATTTATGCAGAAGACAACATTATTTCCCCCTCCTTATTTCATTTATACAGAAGGCAACAACACATACTTCGAATTTCTCCATCAAGAAGACACATTAATCTGTTCCTAACAAAACACTATAATCTGCTTCATGCCTCTGCTAATGCCTTCATAAGTTTTCCTTTTCTTTTTTTATTTTTGCAAGGGGCATCAAGACTCACTACCTACTGCTCAAACAAGGTTAGTTCTCCAATTTTTTTTTTATATCAACTGCATCTTCATCCTTCTTCATAAATGTTGTATTTTCATCCTTTTCTTCATAAATGCTGCATTTTCATGTTTTTTTCCTTTACTGCATTTTGCCTATACAAGTTGAAAGAGTCTTTTGCCCTTTTTTTGTTTGCTGCATTTTTAAAGACACTGCATTCTGATTTTTCATGACTGCATTTTTCATATTACTGCATTCTGATTGTTTCATGACTGCATTTTTGATATTACTACATTCTTAAAGACACTGCATTCTGATATTAGTTGTTTCATGACTTATTTCTACTTTTTACTATTAAGTTACTTATAATATAATAATATTCTTACAGATTTTTGAGAACATATTATATAGAAATCAACTTCTCAAATTTCTATTTTGTTTGATTGTTAGTTTCAAGTCTGAAATCAATACAATACAACTTCTCAGATTTTTGGTTTATAGAAGATTTTTTGTATATAATAAACAAATATAAGATTGAACTATTACATTCCTTTTTTTTTTTTGTGTTCTAAAGCATTTTTTTAAAATGAATGTTGCAATGTTAACCATATTTATTTATTTAAAAAAAACATTGAAGTGACATATTCTTGCATTTTTGGTTGAGCTTAAACCTAACTTTAAAGTGCATAAATTCAATTAAGTAGTGTTTATATGTTATGTTTCAAGTCTAAAACCAATACAATCAATCAAAGAAAAAAACTCTACTATTTTTTAGTCTATGAAAGATTTTTTGTATGTAATAAATAAATAAAAGATTGAAATGATGCATTCTTTTTTCTTTTTCTTTTTTTTTTCTAAATCATGTTTTCTAAAATGAATTTTACAATGTTCAGCATATTTATTTATTTAAAGAACATTAGAGTGACAGATTCTTGCATTTTTGGTTCAACTAAGACCTTACTCAGACCCGAAAGGTGCACTCAAGTGCTACTGCCTTGTTCTGTAGCTCGATATAGTTACTGTTTATAATTTAAACCTATAAAATGCATTTTAAAGTTATATGTATTATCATTGCTTGCTGGTTTCTACAAAAAGATTGCAATGTAGTCTATTTAGACACTTCTTGCACTGTTTAGAAGATAAATGTTGCAATTGTTTTGTGTAAAAAAACTTTTCAATCTCTTCAAAATATACTACTTTCAATAGTGTCTTAGCATATAATACACATAAATATAAGTAGACACCTCTATGATCAAGTGTACTAAGATTGTTAAGATCACCTGTTAGCATATCACCTACCAAGTATACTACTAACAATTGTTACCATATTCTATTCCCCCAGTCAAATATAAAGCCACCATACGTTCCCTTGCGAAATCTGACTGACAAGACCAAGGACTACAAGGTGAAAGTCACCGTGCTTCATAAATCACCTACAAAGAAATCAACTGAATCTCCTACAAAAGCTCGCTTTCAAAAGCTTGTTTTCCAAGATGAAGAGGTAAATACTAGAATGAATTGTTTCCATTCTTATTTGTTCTCAAATTAGTTACCCAAATCTATAACCAATTACATTTTGACTGGTAAAAAAAAATCGTAGCGAACTAAAATGCATGCAACTTTGTTTAATGATGAAATTGAGAGCTATGAGGAGGCTTTGCAACGAGACGGGGAGTACGAGCTGAGTGGTGCTACCATACAGCCTGTTCCAAAAAACCTCAAAGCTGCTATTGGAGAATATCAAATGAATTTCAATTCACGCGTTAAGATCTCCCCTCTCAATACTATGCATTGTACTGATCAGCCACGTTACACCAGGTTATCGTCTGTCTTGCGATCACATGATAGTTCAAGCGACATCTTTGGTAAGTTTGGACTATTTCCATTTTTTTTTATTAACATTAGGTGCCTCTATGACTGGTCATTGACATCTTTAGTACGACAGATATTGCTGCAATTGTTCTTGCTATAGATGACATCAAATCTGTTGGTGAAGGCCAAGTTCGACACTTGACTGTTGTAGACAACAGGTAATTTGTTAAATACTGCACACCCTACGCACTTTCGCTACTACCTTTATAGAAATAAAGTTACCTGTTTTGCTTCTTTTACTTTACTAATGCTTTTCGCTATTACCAGTGTTCAGCGTCCTATTACTCTATCTGCTTGGAATAAGTTCGCAACAGATGTTGATGAGCTTATTCCTTCACCAGCACAAGGCCTGTCTGTGGTTGGATTTGTTGCTGTTCAGAAAGCTACCTTCCGAGGTTTGTAATTACACTAACATTTACAATACACCGTCTATGTTCATCTTCACGTTATATATAATCATTACTGCAGGAGTTTCCCTGAAGACAACAATGTCTACTCAGTTTGTTACCAACCCTACAGGACCGATGCCAGGCATCATGCGCAATTGGTATATATTTTAACACTATAATCTAACTATTTTACTATAAAATTATATACTCTAATTAACTACTTTAAAGTATGATTTTCTTATTTTGCAAATACTGCTTCTTCAGTATATATCTTGCCTCATACAATTTTCTTTTTATTTCCTTTTTTTATTTGATATATATACAAGGCTTGAAGAAAACTCAACAATTATCCATAGCTGGGTGACAAAATCAAGTGTGCTTAAAGGTTCGAGCTCCGCACGCCTTATAACTTCTGTTGCTGATATGGAGAAACGAAAGGTAATAAAACATTGTTTCCTTCTTTACAAGATGCTTTTTACATACACCACTGCACAGATAATTGATCAATGTATTATATGTTAACATCTATTTGCAGCCAAGTACTGTTTGGCAAGAAGAGACCTTTTGGATTAATGTATCTGCACCATGTGTCTACTCCAAGGATATATTCTGCTACAATGGGTGTAGTAAGTGTGGTCGCCGAGCTTATCTCCCAGCAAACACGACCTTCAAATGTAGATACTGCACAGCTATGCAGCCTGTCACTGTCCCGAGGTATGAACATCGTTGTATGAACATTGTTATTTTGAGTTATAATAGAACAACGTTGACATTGCAGCCATATTTATTATTTTTTTTCCCTTTTCTCACGCAAGATGTCATTTCAATTCTATGTTACTGATGGAGGAGAAGGGTCGATAAAGGTCGCAGCGTTCGGAAAAGAGGCGGAGAAAATACTTGGTGCACCACCGGAAGAAATTGAAAAACAAAAGAACAACGTACTAGTTACCTTCCTTTACATTTTACTTTTAAATCATAACCACTAATTCTATTCTAACAATTTCGAGGTTTGTAGGAGGATCAATCTGACTTGAATGCCACCATCGCTGCTGTTGAAAACAAGCAGATGCTGCTTCAAATAGCTCCGAGTTTAGAGTTAACAACTAGCTATGTTTTAAAATGGATAGTGCGCCAAGTTGAAGCTACACCAGGCGTTCGAGTTGAGGCGAAGGAACTGGCTGAAAACATCAAGGTTGAATCTGATAGCATTGACCCGGAGCATGCAACCCCTCACACTACCTGTGATGCCTAATGTGCCTTTGCACAAATGAACACACCATTTTGTTCTTAACTCCTTATTATGGTCTCCAATGTATTTCGTGTGTTGCTTGGCTAGCTATATGTATGTGCAACTAAAACATCTTTTGGACATCGTTTTCTATTTTGAACTTCTCTTTAGGATACTTTGTACCAAGCTATTGTGGAAGTTTCCTTTGTTGGAGCCACAGAAACAGGCTATCTCTTTTAAGACCATTTGATGCACGTCACCATATATGCACTCTCTATGTTTACTCACTTCTTACGCTCAAGTTTTAACTATATAGAAATAGATAATGTAGAAAAATGGATAACCTATAGGTATAGTATAGAATCCAACGATTGATTCAAAATCCAAAATAATTGAGGCAATTTAGAACAATGCTCTAGACAAAACATGTGCCATAGAAAAAATGACCCATTTAACCTTTAGTTGTGAGATGAAGTAAGTAATCAAATAGCAATAACATATGTTTCCTACAATGCTGATCCAAGGAATCCATTATATTATTGTAAAATACTATAATGTAAACATGAGAATACATTATATATGGTGGCAGTTAATTTCATTAGATATATAGATTTTATTTCTTGAATTTGTGGGATACATTAGATCCATTTGTCAACTTGTCATCATAGATTTAATAACTGTTTAGAGCGACGTAATACAATAAGAGGGGAAGAAGGGGAAGGATAAAACAATACATAAAAGCAATTTTTACAAGCGTTCAATAAATTACAAATATGTCTAATTATGCATGGTGTATTACATTTGTATCAAAGACCCAAAAAAAAAAAGAACCCAATCAACTTAGTCAACTACCACTATACAAAGCATATCTCATACTTCACAATCTACCAAAAATTGATGTAAACTTTTGCCTTCATTAACTTCACAACAGCATCCATACATTTACATCCTTGGTTCATTAGCGCAATACTTCCGATATGCATTGCTACCCGCTACTGTATGCTGTCAAAACATATAAAAATATATTAAATATATGGCTCTATTACCAATTGACTGTTATACAAAATTTGTAACGTTTACTATTAGAATTAATATCAGTTTCTTTATACACCCACCTGCATAAAAAAAATGTCGACGCTAAGACAATACATGCCCGCAGCACTTTACAACGTTCAAAATCCTAGCGTTGGACACGATGCGCAACGCGCGCCGTGGACAACTAGTTTATAAAAGGATAGGGGATAGCACTTCCCCTTGGCCCCAGAGGTCAGGATTTCGATCCTTACCCCTCTTTATGCTTGCTTCCTAAAATAGGACATGTGTAGTTGGATCCACTCATATACCTTGTCGTGTAAATGTCTTGGGAAAGATAAAAAATCATCGCAAATGCGTGCGGTAAAAATCGAACCCATGATCTCGTGCCTGGAACTCTGAGACCTTAGCCACTAGGCCAATATTTCATCCTTTTTTTTTATAATGTGTGATATTAGGCCCTGAATCAGATCCTACTACAAATCACCATATCCAATTTAACCACTACACGCATCTGAAAGGGGAAAGGTAAGCAATCCTTGTAAATGCGTCCGATGAGAACCAAATATAGGATTTCGTGCCTAACATTTTGATACCTTAACCACTAGGTCAATTCATTATCCTAAAGACTCCTATGTATATGTAAAATACAAGGTATTGAGACTTTATTTACTTCTAATTAATTCATAATTCCTATGATAAAGATATTGTGAAAATTCTTGTCAAGAAAAACCCAGAGGGGATAAAGACCTGGTCAAAGAACCCCCCCCATTTCTCCAAACATACTCCCTCCAATATCGTTTAATCTGTAACAATTGAGAATATATGTGAGAAGTAACATATTTATTGTTGGTGATAAACGATACAAATGAAGTATTAGATAAGAGTGACTTTAGAGAATAAAACAATTAGATTCTCACTTGATCTTAATTTTTAATTTCAATCTTTTGTTTTTAATTTCAATCTTTTGTTCCTTCTAAAGATCATGTGTATGATAGACTCCGTAGGGTTTGGATTCAAATGCTTGATTTTATTGCGCTTATGTACTTGAGTAGTACAACCAAACCGACAGCATAAGTGACATAGTGAGGTGTTTGCACATTAGGCTTAAATTGGCTTGCTAGTGTTATAATTTTAGAGAAATATGTTATCAAAAAATAATAATTTTGTAGACAAAATATACAGTACTTGAAAGATACAGAATTTTGTTCCACCATGATGAGAAGTAGGAATTATTAGGGATGGCCATCCACTTATCCAGAATTGGATGTTAGAATAATTCCGACATATAATAATAATAAATAATAAGAGTAATATTACGGTAATATTAGACATTTATTTGATTTTATTGATGGAATAATTGTTAAGATAAAAGTCATAGTCAATTGTTGTAGTCAACTAGAGTCTGATCTGAGTCGAATATCAAAACTCGGATCCGAAGTCGGATGTCAAATCATAGTTGGATTCGGATTGGATATTCGACTACTAATCATGTGATAGAAGTTGGAGTATACATAACTCTATATTAGTCCGACTCTTTGTTATTCCCATTCGAAAGATTTGGAACAAATTAAATGATGTTTACCATTATCTCTCTATTTTTTTAAAAAAAAATTAATTATGTTGCAACAAGTAAAGTTGCATGATCTCCTATTCAATTTTTTTAAGTGTTAAATAGAGAGAAATAGAGATGCATGTGATAGGTTGATCGAGAGAGAATGAGAAATATAGAGAAATGACATCTTAAAAAGGAAACAAAAATTATAGCTTCCTTTTTAGTATCGGTTGAAAATAAAAAGAAACAAAATAGTATTGGTTGTTAGATTTTTTTGTCTAAGTCGTATTTAATTTAATTTTAATAGGTTTATAAAAATTATTTTTAGTAATATTAAGATATAATCTATTTTTATATTACCAATAAAATATAAAGTGATTTTAATGTAATGTTAGACATTTGCTTGACTAAGGAATGACAATTTCGTTTGGACGAAAATCCACCCGTGCCTAGAGGCAACGACAGATGGGACCGAAAGGGAATGAAGCATGCTAGGTAGTAAGCCTAGCCTCTCGACCACTAAAGCTCCTGAGCTATCTGACCCTAACCTAATTTGAATCGATTCAAATATGAAAAATCAAAAACCTCATCCGATTCCGTCTAAAAAAATTCAACTCGTACTAATGATGGATCGGAATTGCATAATTAAAAGAGTTCAAGGAAAAGGTCTAGAATGGAAAGGTCTTTAAGTTCACTTACAAAAAAGGATTAGGCCCTTTAGTGTGCAAGCCTTTTGTAAGGTCAAAACGAAAGCCCTATAAACTTTGTGGAGGTGTTCGGCGCTTTGCCGCTCTAGGCCTTTTACTAAGATTAATCTAAGGTCAAAAGTGTAAATGACACTTTTTACTGCCTCCGTATCATAATACCCGCAACTTCTGTCATTTTAAGCTGTAACATAATACTTGCAGCAATTATTCGTGTATAGTTTTTTTTAACTTTACTTTTGCAATGAGCCCAAATAATGATTCATTTTTCTCTTTATCTCTCTTTAAATCTACTTTTTGCCTAAAAATATGTATCACATACTAATGTAATGAGTATTGCGATACAAATGTAGTATATTGTTGCAGGCGACCAAACAATTTTTAGTTCAAAAAACTATTATATCAAGACGTAACTAACTCTAACTAAACGTTGGGTTTAAGAATAAGGTCAAAATCCACATGAAATGAATAACAAGATATCCAAATTAGGAAATTACAACATACTAACTTGGTTTCAAGATTGATTTTGAGTATTACAATAAGAGTTAACTAAATTAGACTAGAAAATTACCGATAAATACAAACGCTAGAGGTGCATGTATTATGAATTATGACACCAACCAAACTATTAAACCAAGCAAACGAGCTACAAGAGAACAAAATAGAGTGATTCAATAGGCGACTCGATAGATTCCTCTTTCAAGAACATAAACTAATAAATTGATTAATAAGGGTGGATTTTCACTTGACTCAATTATACTAAAAGAGAAGCGAAATGATACAAAGTTGAAAAAGTGTTGCTCTATCATTCGCTTCTTTGATCTTATGTTAAAAATTGATTAATTACTATATATATATACCCATATTTAACATAAAATGCTCAAATTCTTTCTTTAGCTATAACAAAACATATATTCTTTTTGGATTGTTTAAGATATTTGATTATAAGTTAATATCACAATAAACTATTTTAATATATTTTCAATAAGGTAACTGTAAAAAAATTTGGAATTACATTATAATCAAGTACTCTTTTTTTTTTTTTTTTTTTATTGACATTACTAACTAAAAATATACCTATTTATAATGTCAATGCAAGCAAAAAAACTGTTGTGACTTTTATTAGAATGTACCCGTTATAACAAGTCAATAATTTTTTTTGGCTAATAAAAAATTGGGAAATAAAGGTTAGATAAATAGGGAATAATCCAAAAGTTTAGTTATCAAATAGAATCGCCAAAATATTTTATTATTAAAAGTAATTTTTCCTTAAAAACATATAACACTTCCTTCCAATTTAAATGACTTTATTATTCCTTCCAAATACCTCCTCGTAATAATGCTTTGCCTATTGTCAGAAGACAGAAGATGGGACGATATTCAACAACTAGATTTTCTTGATGGATAAGTTTACATGAAAGCTCCACAAATTATGATTTACTCATTATTGCAAATGAATAACTAACCCTACTTAGATTTTTGGCCTTAGCTTAAAGTCACATTCAACTTTTACCATTAAGGGTGCGTTTGATCGATTCAACTCTTTTTTTTGAGGGAAAAGGTTCGATTCAACTTAACTAAGGACTACTGTGCTTATTTTAAGAAAATTCATATCAAATCAGAAAAATTCAGATTAAATCAGAAAAATTCAAATTAGATCATATCAGAAAAATTCAGATCAGATCAGAAAAGTTCAGATCTGATCAGAAAATTTTAGATCAAGTAGAAAATTTCAGACAAATCAAACACACCATAAGTATTTAGGTTCACTTAAATATCTATTTCCTAAGCATTGAAATTAATTAGCAGATATGCATCTAGTATTAATCTTAGTAAAAGGAAATTAAATATATTTTATATATATGCTCCAAAATATCATTTGTGTGACGACCCGACTCGCTTAAACCGGCGCGGAAGAAATCGACGAGTCGAATAGTCAGAACTAACAAACTAAAATACTCAAAATTAAAAACAAAACCTCAAATGATTATATATACTAAACCAAAAAGTACAATTACCCACAAGATTGTACACAACTAATCCCAAATGTCATATTACTACTATCAAACGTAACTCCAAACACATGTCAGAGTTACAGTAACGTATACAAGTACCACTACTAGAGTTAAAGACTAGAAAACATCGAAAAATAACAAAACAAAGTCTAAACAATATCGGCACTCGCTCAACCCAATGCTAAGCAAGGACCTCATCATCAGAATTACCTGAAAAACAACAACAGTCCACCGTCAATGGCGAGTAACATAACCGTCCCACCCTAACGGGGATACACATGAACATAGCACAAACCAAACAACTAAATCAAACAAGCCAATCATGCGAATTAACAAGTAATCATGCTTGACTCAACTAACTTTAACCAATCTTAACTTTGGCGCAATCATTCGCATACTAGACCGGACTATGCACGTACGAACGCATCTTACGCATTCGAACTTTCTACTATGTCAGGATTGAGAATCTTACTCCCAAATCCCATGAAACCAATCTTACTAGAAATCCATATCCGAAGACAACATAGTAAGACCACCAACTATCCCAATACCGCGGATAGGATAGGGGCAACGTCTTAACCCAAAAACATAGAATCTTACTCTAAGTTTTAGGCGTCTAGTATCGAAATCAAGCTAACTTTAACTTTAAATCGAAGTTTACATTCTTAGTTAATTCTTAAGTTGCATCTTACGCCTTGACTTAAGACTTAACATGTAAACCAAACAATCTTACAACTTCTTATAACCTTCTTTAACCTCTTCTTTAACTTTCTTTAACTTTAAAGACTCAATCAAGAACTCTTAAAGAACCTTAAAGAACTCATCAAGAACTCAAAGAACTCATCAAGAACTCATCCAAGATTCAAGATCTTCAATCAAGAACTCAATCAAGATTCAAGAACTTCAACCAAGAACTCATTCAAGAATCAAGAACTCATCCAACTCCATCAAACTACACGCATAAGCTCAACAATTCAACACATAAAATCATCAACTTCCTAGCATCCAAAATTCATCAAACTTGAACATGAATAACAACAAACTTAATACTAACATTTCCAATCATGAAATCATCATATTCAATCATAAAACCATTCCAAAATCAGATTATAACTCATACACAAAAACATGGTTAAAACTTCAAATAAACTAATCTATTCATTTAATTTATACTATGAAACATAGTATACCAAATAGGTTGAGAAAGTATGTTACCTTGATGAAGATTAACAAGATAAAACACTTAAAACTTGTTGCCCGGAAACTACCCACACGGCTCCAAGCAACACGGTCCACCACGCACGGACACGGCACCACCACGACTTGCACACACTCGCACCACCGTCTTCACCTCGAGCCACCACTCGAACCACACGGCCACGGACCTGCTGCACGGCCACGGCACACGAGCCACCACACGAGTACGAACCACCACCGTGCACCACCACTTGAACCACGAACCACCCACACGAGCAACCCCAAAAATCCAACCCCGAACTAGAAATCTTGATTAAAAACTATGGAGATTGTTGTGTTTAAATTTACTTAAAGATCAATAGGATATGAATCTTTAAGTTTTGGGATGAAAGGTTGATGAACAAATTGGTGTATGATTATAGCCAAAAATGGCGTGTAGAAGGATGGCAAATGGAGGGAGTTTGTGTTTGAACTTTTGATGGCAAGTTCTTAAGATGGCAAATGAGCAAAAAGGATTATTAAGCCTTACTAAACCTTCTATTTATAGAGTTAGTTTAAGGTGTGAACATGAGGCAAGTGGCAAATCCTTGCCATGCACATAAGGGGGCCGGATTTCTCAAGCCAAAATGGGCCAAATTGGGCTCTCGTGATTAATTGGGCTAACTTAGAAAAATTGCATGATTAATCATGCTTAAATCGATTTAGCCCAAAAAATAATATTAAATAATTAATTAAAGAATTAAATAATAAAATTCTAATTAATTAAATAATAATAAAAGAAATAATAATCAATCCAAATAAAATAATTCGAATTTAATCGAAATTATTCACATAAAATAAAATAAATAGTTCAAAAATAAATTTGAACCATACATAAAATCACATAAATACACGTAAATACACGACAGAAATACCTATAAAATCAGGGTCGTTACAATTTGGAGTCTAATTCTTCACCTTCTTTTCCATTTCCTAAAGAATTCAAGCTTAATTAGTGCTTGTGAAGGCAAACAATTGGAGCAACCAAAGATTTTTAGAAGGCTTGTTGGGAAGGTTCTTTATTTGCACATGACTAGACTTGATATCTCTTATGTTGCTCAACAATTGAGTCAATTTTTGCATTATCCTCAATCCCCTCATTTAATTCAAATCGACACTTCAATTTCATTCTCTCAACAATTGATCTGAGCATCTACAATGGTGGTTGGAGGGCTATAACGTTTGTATTTTTTATTGTCACATCATAATTAATTCTAAGCTAAAAGTAACTACAATGGTGAGTTTACAAACCTGCTTGTAGCTTTGTACTACAATATATAGTTAAGCTTGTAGCTTGCAATTTTCTAAATTTACAAGCTAGTTTCGTAAAAAAAAAAACAAATGAAGCAAACGTGCAAGAACATATGTTACATTTGCACCCACAATTAGCGGTCACGATAGATGATCATAAATATATAATCTTACTCTAGTTACATACCAAAGCCATATGATACAATTAGGTAAGAACTCCTACCATACACTTGTTCCCCCATAGGAACAATAATATCTCTCAACATATGCATGAGAAATAAATTTACAAACATACATCAATTTTGAAAAATCCAATAACACACAATAAAGCCAAACTAATAAAAAAAAATGTAATAGCTAACTAGTTATACATCTAGCTAGCAAGCAAGACATGAAATTACCTAATTAGCCTTATTGTAACCAAACCACATATATATAGCTTAGAAATATAAGTGCTATAAGGTAATTAATTTCAAGGGATATTAACTAAAACACTTATTAGCAATTAAATTACCTAATTAAAAATGATTCCACATATGAGGTGGCAAAGCAATTTGAGAACTAGCAACCTCCCCAAAATTTGAAGATGAAATATTATTATGGTTTGAGTTAGGGGAAGTAGTTTCTATTTTTGTAAGGTGAGATAGGACAGCCTCAAGCACCTTTTTATCACATGCTAAAGGGCTTAGGTTATTATTATTAGTGGGTGAATCATCTTGCATTATATTTCCACCAAAAGTGTGTTGATGATGATGAATTTTTGTGATTGCATGATTATTATTATTAGGTTCATCATCATCATGTTGCATGTGGAAATTATGGGGAAATATAGGGTTAGGGTTAGGGTTAGGATTAGGGTTATTATTATTATTATTTAGGTAATTGGCTGAAGATGAAGAAGTAATGGAGAAGCAGGGCACTTGCTGATAAGCATTGTTAACTTGAGTTTGGTCAAAAGTGATGTAGGAGTCCATCAATGGCGGTAGGCCGGATGACGAGCTTGTTTCTTCCATGGAACCGGTGTCGTTTTCGATCAATTCGGTTTTGGGTGATGATGATACTTCGTTTGATCTATTCTTGTAGAAAACCCTACAAAGGACCCAATCTTCTTGCTTCATGAAAATGAAAAATAAATAAAGTAAATAGAAGTATGAGTTAGTATATATATATATATATATATATATATATATATATATATATATATATATATGTGACTTCTATATAATAATAATCCTCCCAAAAGGCTCAATATGTGTTTAAAAAAGAAGGGAAACACACCAATAAACAATAATGCATAAATTCAGGGGCGGTTCTAGGCCCGTGCCAGGTGGGCAACCGGACAACGTCTCTGAATCAAAAGGCCTCAAACGATATATATATTATTTTATTATATTTTCAATTCAATTTTTTTAAAATAGACCATTATAAAGGAAAGAGCGTACGTAGCTGACTTCACACATTAGCAACCTTAGGTTCAAAATCTCTTAGCTGTTTTTTTTTGAAGTAAATTTTCAACACATCATAGACCGTTAGACCCATTTCTTTATTTCCTCCCTTACCACATTTATTACTTATTTTGAAATTAGAACATCCAAACAGTATAATCCAAATCAGACGAGATAATTAAATAGACAAACAATGCCACGTTGATTATCTCAATTAATTAAGCATATTGAGATTAAAAAAATATAAGATTTTTTTTTTTTTTTTTTTTTTTTTTTTTTTTTTTTTTTTTGTATTAAGCAAGATTGAAGTCATACAAGACAACCCTAAAAAAGAAAGAAGAAACATTGAAAACGAATAGGGAGCCTTTACTAATTAAACACTTCGGACTTTTTTTTTTTCTTTATTGGTTAAGCATCAAATCACACATTAAACTACAATTACGGCAAACCCTCACAAAAAAGGCCCTACAATTATGTATGAGTATGGCAATTAATTGAATAAATGTTTCTTTGCATAATTGATGTTTAATCGTCCACAAAAACCACATTAATACACGCATTGTATGTCATTGTGTACCAAAGAAATTCACATATATAGGACTAATTTAACCCTAGGAATTTTCTTTTACTCATATGGTCATCACTAGCTTGTAGGGTCGGTCTTGGGTAGGCCTTGGGGGTAGCCGCCCAGAGTCCAACAATTATTAAAGGGATCAAATTCTATAAATATAAATGATATGATTTTTTGAAATAAATTACAACTTTATTATTCGATCTGATTACAAATTACTATAACCCAAAACTCCAGAAGAAGAAAATTGCTCTATAATTTTAATAATTTTTGAACTTATTTTTTCTACACCTCATTCACTTATTCTTTCCATTTGATGGCTATCTAAATCCATCTATATTTCAAATACAAAGTTAACATTTTTTGCCAAAAACCTTAACAATCAATTGCAAATTTTATTTACTTTCCCAATTTATATCAAGAGAAAAAAATTACAATTTCATTTTGGATATAGGCAATGGAGCTATAAGGCCATATAGCCAAATAAGTATATAAAAAACACCGTTTGAATGTTTGATCACACAGGTATAGAAATTAACACAAACAACATTTGGATATATGCTTAATTCAACGGCCACAAATTTACCTAAATTTTGGCCGGAGTGAATGTGTAATTTAAATGCTCTTTATTATATATATATTTTTTACTACTTATTTAGTTTTTCTATTATATTCTTGAAATCAACTTCCCTCAATTATTCACCCAAAAGTTAAGATTCATGGTTCTTTCAAAAAAGCCAATGCTTCTACCCATTCAATTTAAAAGATATTTTGATTTCATTCAATAAATCAAGTTGCATCTTAGAGAATTCCAATTAAAATAGATGCTAGAGTTAAGTAAAGACAAAAAAAATAATAAACTCATAATCAAAATTTAGACAAAAAGATGTGTTGAACAAAAAATGTTCTTAATTTTTTTTTTCTTTTTTGAATATTAATTCGATCCGAGGACAATTATATGAAGCAAATTGATTTGAATATAGTTCCAATAATGAGAATAAAAGTCAAATAAAAGTATTCATACAAGGTACGGAGAAATAATTCATAGAATCATATTGACAAACGATTGCTATTTTTTTTGTTTTTTTTTTTTGTTGAGAGCGATTGTGTACTTGAATGATTGGTACTTCGCCGTATGAACCGAAAAATAATAAGTCAAATAAAAAATAAGTAGGTAGTACCGAAGTTTTATTCATATTTCTAAGGGAAATTTGTCAAAAATAAGCCAATTTTTGGTCGATCTTTCATATTTAAGTCAATTTTTTAAAAATCAAGAATTAAGTTAACCTTGTTATTATTATTATTATTATTAATTTACAAGAGTGTAAAGGATTAACAAGAAATTAGTTGGCAGCCGATATACTATTCGAGCTCCCACTCTTTTAGGAATAGCAAAGCTAATCCTAGTTACTACCCCCTCTTTTTTAACTTAATATCAACCAATTTTTGTTAGTGAAATTCTTTTAAGTTTGTTTCAGTTCACCTCCTACTTAATTTAGACTTAAGTTAAGCTAAGTTAAATTTAGTATATTGTACATTAAGTTCGATTCACTTTAATTTAGTTTAGATTAGCTCATTCTAAAAAAAATAGAAGTTTCTAATAAGAGAACGCAACAATAATACTAATGATTTAGTTACTTATTTAATACTATTAATAAGAATTCTACTTTGATTATTAATGTGTTAATAATCAAAGTATAATAAATAAAAATCCGTACTATGATGGTGTGTATAATAAATAATATTTATTTTATACTTTTTTTTAGAAAATTAAAAAATACTTTTACTAACCCATCCTTTTGATTAACTTATTCCCTAATTACCTAATCTTTAATTATGCCCATTTTTAATTTTATTGTCCTAAAGTTGTAATTGACCTACTATTGCAGATAAATTCCAAGAAAAAAAAGGAAAATGAAGAAAAAGGGGAAAATATAATAACGTTAGAAAAACAATAATTTTTTTAGTTTTATTGTAAGTATTTTGATTTTTTTTATCACTTAATTAAGCATTTCAATATTTAAAAAATGGTGTTGACTTGCTTAAGCAAGTAACTGTGGCTCAATAAAAAAATGAGCATAAATGTGGGTTAATAGGGAATAATTAGTAAGGGTATGTTTGGTTTGGGATATTAATCAAAAGGAATGAGAATTAACTGCCCCTATTTCCTTTGAATCTCTTTGATTGTATTTGTTAAGCCACTTTATTTTGTCATTCCCATTTCCTTTCCATTCTCCTATTCTAACACTTTCCCAAACCCAACCCCTATCTTTTGGATTCTCTTTCCCTACCCTCTAGTCTTACACACACACAAGTACACAACCACCCCACAAACCACCCAAGCACCAACAATAACCATCCACCTACCCTCCCCCGCCCCTCGCTGCCGCCACAGTCATGTCTCAGCCCCACCCACGAACCCCAACATACCTAGCCTCGACACCCCCTCTCCGACACCGACCCACCCTCGCTAGCCCTCTCCCTAACCCCAGGTCACCCACGAACCCCAACCAACCCACCACAAAACCCTAACAAACAAAAAGCCCACCCTCGCCCCTCTTCGTCTCTGACCTACCCTCGCCAGCCCCTGGCCCACCCACGAACCCCAACTAGCCTCACCACGAAACTCTAACCACCAAAAAACCCACCCTCACACCCCCCTCTCCGACACACCGTACCCTCAGCTCACCCACCCTCGCACAAGCCCTAACCCCCACCAACGAATTGATTTAGGGTTTATTTTGTTTTGGGTGGTTAGGGTTTCGCGGGTGGTTGAGGGAGTTGGGGTTTCATTATTGGGGAGTTGGGTGGTGTGAGGAGGTGTCGGCGAGGTTAGGAGTAGTTTCGGTGGTGGTGGCATGTGGTTTGGGGTGGTGGTGTGGTATGGTGGTGGTAATGTGCCAATGTGGTATGGTTGTGGTGTGGTTCCTACAAAATCCATTCCTTTTTTAAACAAAAAATTACCTAAATCTAATACTTTTACTATCTATTTTCCCTGATTTACATTTCTAAAGCGATTTTCTTTCTCCTTTGACAACCAAACGACCCCTAACAAAAGATTGATAGGCATTCTGAATTCCTATGAGGTTGAAGAGACTAAGCTTTCTTTCTTGCTTGCTTGGATTCTAAGCAATCCGTTATTCTCAATTAGACCCTTCATCCCTAATAGACAGTGCCTCATGACCAACCTACTCTCATTATAGAAGCAGAGAAATTTAATTTAATTTGTAGGGAAAGAAACTATACTATGCCTTTACTTTTTCCTTTATAATCTTTCATCACCCTTTTTATTTTTCATCATGTTATTCGTCAATTGCATAAATTAATCTAACTTGAACCAAAAAATACTTAGAGCTAGATTTGAACACGTTACCTCTTACAAATCAAGGTGATGATACACCTATCAATTCAGCTAACTTTATTAATGATTTAAATGTCCATATAATTTTATACTACCTCCGTTTCTTATTATTTGCAACGATTTGACACTTTTTCTCTCTACTTTATATCACATCGTTGCAAATAATAAGAAACGGAGGTAGTATATTACTTTCATTTATCAAATAGATTTGAGGTTATTTTTTCAAAAGGTAAAAATTAAAATAAATATGTTTCAAGTAAAAACAAAAGTAAAATACGAGGCAACACCCGGAATGACACACTAGTTGTGCGTATTATTGAAACTTAGATCAACCAATTAATCATAATCATATCAATTAAGTAGGGAGTAGTATATAATTTGAATTGCCCTATGTTCAATAGGCAAGTGGAATACATATCATACACCATATATTATTCAATCATCTATTATCGTTAACAGCTAATTAAATCAATTTTATTCATTGTAGTTGCATGATGACGCAGAATAATGAAGCAGAAACTAACTACTCTTGGGCAAATAATAAAAATCCCAACAAAAGTTAACAACTAGTTCTGACTTTTATCTGAGCTCTATATCAAAGTCAAAATTTAACTTAATATAAGCATAAAGTACAAGTTTCTAAATATAAAAATTAAAGATAATTTTATTGGTGTAACCGTGTAAGTAGTACACCATCAACAATAGCGGATCTAGGAATAATATATAGTGGAATCAAAACGAGTTTTATAAATTTTATTAGAGTCAAGTGAACAAATTTTAACAATGAATTAATTAAAGTGATTTAATTAGCTGTTAAAAATAGTATATGTAGTACTTTATCGACAATGGCAGATTCAAGAATAATATATAGCAGGGTCATAAATGTATTTTATAAATTTTATTAGAGTCAAGTGAACAGATTTTTAAGAAATAAATTGAAAATTCCAATTTTTTTTTAGAGTCAATGACCCCACTTGAATGGCTTGCCTTCACCAATGCTACATCCATTTCAAAAAGTTTGATATCCGCTTTCTATTTTAGTATATTTCAAAAAAATTTGATCAATTTGATTTTTTCCATAAATAAAATTTTTAAATAATATGGAGCATATTATTATATTTGGGATCACTTTACGTCACATGATTTTAAAAATTGTCCCGACCTTTTCATCTTTCCACCATTATTGAGCTCTGAAAAGTCAAAGAAACAATATTCAATGGAAGATTTTTTTTTTTTTTCTAGATTATAATTTTTCCCTAATTTTTTAAAAAAAATCTACCGAAATTTCAAACGTATCAAACAAAATTGAAACGGATGCAGTATAATTAATTATTTTTTTATGAGTTACGGATTAGTTCACAATTAAATTAATTAAAGAGCTACCGTAGTTAACAGATTAATCATTGTGGGTCCTACATTTATCCATGATAAAGATGTGGAAATCTTTCTGAGAATTGACAGAACAATATAAAAAGCAAGAAATTAAATTAAAATATTCCTTTCAAATTAAAAAAGAGAAAAAAAAGGGATTAATTTGTTTGAGAGTTATAATAATAAGGAAATACAAGTAGATAAAATATTCTCAATCAAAGATTTTCCCAATCCACTAATTATGACTTACTTTGATGTTATAGTTTTAACTGTTACTTTCTTTTGACCTAATCCATTTTTTACCTATTATTATATTATATTATATTATTAGGACACATATATTGATTGAAACAAGCTAGCACAATAGCTAACTTTGATGCACATGATGGGTTTCATGGAAACAATTTAAGGTATATTTGCTCTTTTTCTTTCTTCTTTTCTTAATGTACTAGTTTCTATTTTTTGACTTATATACTACCTCCGTTTCTTATTATTTGCAACGATGTGACATAAAGTAGAGAGGAAAAGTGTCAAATCGTTGCAAATAATAAGAAACGGAGGTAATATTTTTGTGTGTGTGTGTGTGTGGTAGGGTACACTACAAAAAAATCACACTAAGAAGGCAATTTATCATGATTAAAGAGGGCAATATGAGTATCGTTTTACTTAATGATGCCTACAAGGACAATTATTTTTGCACTCATTGATATTAACAATGAAGGCAATATGATTATTTTTCCCTCTTAGACTTTTGAAACTTTGCCCTATTTGACAATAAATAAAGTGTTTAAATCAAGGAAAACAAAATTTATTCTCTTTGTTGATGATCAATGAAGGCAATTTTGTTTGCACTTTTTGAATTGAATCAAAGAGGGCAAAACATCTAAAATTGGCTTTGAAACCTAATACAATGGGGTTACAAGGGCAACAGGGCAATACTAGAATTGTCATTATAACCTAAGAAGACAAATTTTGTATCAAATAGGGCAATTTTAATTGTCCTTCTTGAACACTTTTTTTGTAGTGGTATTAAGTATTAACTAGTACCAAAAATATATTATTATTATTATTATTATTATTATTATTATTATTATTATTATTATTATTATTATTATTATTATTATTATTATTATTATTATTATTATTATTATTATTATTATTATTATTATTATTATTATTATTATTATTATTATTATTATTATTATTATTATTATTATGGATTAAGAAAATTATTACTTTAGTGTCAAAGTGTTATCTATAAGTGATTTTCTCGATAGACCCAACCAAAGATTATTTTTGATGCATATACGCTACGTCGCTACCTCAAAAGACAAGCTCATTATTTAAAAATATTCTAGTCTAGTTTACAATAGGATTACATTAAGTTAATGTATAACAACTTAAAATAATTATCCTAGAAATTTTAATTGTCATCCTTGATATTTGATAAAATGAAATTAAACGAGCAGTCCTATGGTGAAATAACTATAATATTTTTTAGGATTTTTTTTTTTTTTTTTTTTTTTGTAAATAAGATTTTTATTAGCAAAAGAGAATTATTTTTAGGTTTATTTGAAACCTATTTTGTGGGTATTAATTTAGTTTACAATAGATGTATTTAGGGTGCGTTCTCTTTAACTTTTTTATCAGGTCTCAGAACTTATAAGGTTTGACCAGATCAGGTCAGGTCAGGTCAGGTCAGGTTTAATAAATTATAATCAAGTCATGTTAGATTAGGTCAGATTATGTCAAATAAGTTGAAAGGAACGCACCCTGTATATTGCAATTTTTTTATCGTAGCACTACTTGATTAGTTTATACGAAGTAACTCTTATTTTTCTATATAATGAAGGAACTATGAGGCTAGAAGACCTAGTATTAGTAAATCTTATTCTTAGTTGGATGAGCGTTGGTTTTTATTTTCCTACTCTACGTGTTTTAATATATATTTGTTTCTGTTTTTTAGAATTAATGAATGCAAATATTGTCATTTATTTAAACTCAAATAAAGTTAGAAAATAATTACTAACTATGTATTATCCACAATGTATAGAATAGAACATATATATGAAGTTTTGTTCATTATATTTGTTTGCATTTATACTATAATACGCCAAGTACAATTAAAGATACTAATGGTTAAAATAGTGGTTAATCTTTCCAACAAAAACAGGAGACGGCTTTAATTAGTCAAAGATTTGAAGAGGAACCATCTTCCTACTAGATGGTACCTTGTCTCTTTGTTTTTTTTTATAAGAAAGAATTGTTTTTTTTAAGAAAGAAATTGTTTTTCCCCCTTCTATTATTGCTACTAAAACACTTTGTTTTAAAGTCATAAACTAACGTTGACGCTATAAATAGAAAGAAAAGACAGTACACCCAATAAAATAAACTTGAATAATATTCACACTAATAAACGATCGAATTGATTTTTTTTAAAATTATTAAACATGATAATAAAAATGAAATGGTATTTTTTAATAATCTATCATATGGAGTAATTAGTTGCATGCCATTATTCATGCATTATATTAAATCTTGGATGCAAGAATCATATATATGCTCATATAGCTAGAACACGGTTTTCTATAAAAAAAAATAAAGTATATATATCATCTTCATTTCATTTTAATTATGTGTAACAAATGAGATTTTACACATGCATGCATTGATTTAACCATTAATATTTATACAAAGGTTAAAATAATAAACAATTGATGTCATAATCAGTATTTAGTGAGACGAATATAATAAAATCTGATCTCGTTTGGTTATGTTCTCCATTATGTTTAAATCTCAAATTTTAGTCAATATGTGCAAAACTCAAACCGTTGCACATAAAATGAAACAGAGCTAACATTACTTTAATGAAGACTAACCTTGGAGTTGCAATTATTGACAATAATTGTAGGAGGATGAAAAGGTCCTTCAATACGAAACTCATGCATAACCCAATGAGTTTTGTTGCCCTTGGGTGCTCTCCCTTGATAAAAAACCAAGGTTTTTCTCATCCCCACAAGGCCGCCCCTTCGAGCCACCGGCCTATCTTTTCCGGTCGCCTTCCAATATCCAGTTGCTGTTGCTCGATTCGTTCTTTGTCCGGTCGAATATTTTCGGCCTCGTTGGTTGTAGAAGTACCATTCATTCCCTCCTACACACGCTATTGCTGCTACAAATATAAGTAAAAACATACATAAATGTATGCATTTTAATTTTTTAGTATTTCTTTAATTAATTACACCGTAACGTATATAGTAATATAATTACGTACGCAAATTAAATTAAACACATATATACACACATATATATTATCTTGGCCTCCACCTCAAAATATTAATTACGCGTATGTACACTTTACACATACATATACATTTTTTTAGTATGTTATTAATTAAGAGTACGTTGAGTTAAGGTTGCTATGTAAATATGTTTGTAAAAAAATAAAGATTTTTTATTAACTTCGTCATATATATTATATATACTTGGTACCAATAACATTAAATAGTATTTATACATGGAGGCAATATATTGTAATAATTGGTTTTTATAAATTAAAAACTTTGTGTATAATTAAATCATAAAATCTAAGTTAAGAAGGTTAATTATTTGGAATATAATGTGATTATCCTTTTGTAAAAGGGGGCAAAGAGAGACATATAATTCTAATTTTATTAATCTAAAATTAGCATGTACTTGTTTAAGCATATACAAAAATACACAAGAAATTAATTGAATACAAGAGAAGATTGGCTATGAATGACATTCTATTAGTGTCTTTTCAATATTTGTGGCATTCTTTTATATGTTATTACACTATTAAGTTGGTGAGATATCATGTCATGATATCAACAAAAAAAGAAAATATTCTTCACAATTATTAGTTGGCATAAAATTAGCAAAGAAATTATATTTGGTGGGTTTCAAATGAAATTTTTCTTGATTTTTGTTTGCATCCCCACGACCAATAATGGAAGCCAATTCCAAAGCAAAAAAAAAAAAAAAACAAAAAAATTCAACTACTTTCTTTGGCCCAAATTACTTATTGCAATCCTATCTTACTTGGAAAATTTTGGGCGCAACTTTGACCATCAATATCACTAAGAATAATAAATATTATTAATTAAAGTACACATTTATATGACTATATTTTCTCTTATATACTCCGTATTTGTTACTATAATAAGTCAGTGATGATAAATTCTACTCCGTAATTCATTGAACAATGCAAATATTTAGCAAGTAATATACCCCTCAGCTCGTTCCCAAATTTTATTGTTGGGTAATAAAAGGCGAAGAGCCAACTCAATCTCATGGAATGAATTATTTTCTATAAAATTCAATAAAAAAAGAACAAAAGCACACATAAATTGTAAAAAAAATATTACTTGTACAACTAATTAATTTCTTTGAAAAAATAATAATTTGGCAACCAGAGTTTAGATCGAGTTTGTTGTTAGAGTTTTAATAGCCTTTTAGTTTAGATTATTTGACAATAGTTTATTTTGACGACTAGCTTTTGTAAAACTGTGTCTGATCAATTTTGTCTAATTATTGAAAGTTTAAATAAGTAAAATGTGTATTTTATACCTTTAATTAAACTCTCTTCAAGAAGCTCCAATTTAAAAACTAAATAAATACAACAAAATACACACACAACACACATAATCATCACAATAAAACTAATTAAAGGGGGGTTGATTAATTAAGGGTTTGTTGTTACATACGTATATTACAAATAGAATGACATTGATCACTATCTTTCGTATTAGAAGGTGCCAAGAATGTCATTATCTCAATACACACAAATTAAGACGAGGGAAATTAAAAAAAAAAAAAGAAGAAGAAGAAAAATAATGGAACTCATGCAAGTAATTTGAAGTATATGAATACGTTGATAATTGATAGTAATAATAATATTTGTAGGAGGGTTATTATGTAAAATTCTTTTTTTTTAAATATTATTATTTGAGTTATTTAATTATCTTCAACATATAAGATGCCTCTTAAATAATTGAATTTCTGTATTATATATTTCCACCATAATATAATATATTAACCTTTATATTACTATACTTAGCTTAAATTATTTTGCTATTTTTATACAATTACTAATTTCATAAGATCTTATCCATTAAAGTACACTCGATTATCCCGTAATTTAACTAGATTTTAATTTTACATTTTTGAAACAGATTGTAGGGTTTCTCTTAAAGTTGAAAAATAAGATTTAAATTTTTTACATGTAATTATGTAATTACGTAAATCATATATGTACTTGATAATAATTTCTAAACTTATAATTTATGAAAGGCCAATTCATCTTGATTTATATATCAGGCTAAAATATATTGAATTTTTTTGTTAGACTACTCAAATATAATTATCTCATGTATTACTATTAGTTATCGATCGATTAAATATTCACTATTTTGGAAAATTATGATTACATCTCACGTATTAAAAGACGACACGTACTTACTACTAGATTTATTTGTTCAATTACGAATAAATTATATATATATACTCTTACAATAAATTAAGTTTAACAAGAGAGATTAATAGCGCCTCCTTCTTCACTAACTCCCCTCTAAACTCAAATAAAGGAAAAATTATTCGAATTAAATAATTGAGAAAGAGTTTATTTACTATATATATATATATATATGTTTTCAAGTTTATATGCTAGATAATTTTAATATCAAAATTATATATTTTTTATATTATTTATTCTATTAAATTTCAACAAAAAAAGAAAGAAAAAGAAAACGATTTAAGTCTTAATTCAAGCTTTATCTAATTATCTTAGGTTTATTTATTTTCTTATTTTTTTATAAAAAAAAAAAAATAAGTGGGTAAACCTAATAACCAAAGATATGTTAAATTCTATATATATTATAAAAAAAAAAGTGGGAAAAAAAAAAAAAACTGACCAGGAATATCCCAAGGTTCACACTTGGTAAGATCAACTTCAATAAGAAGAGGAGAATCACAACCGTCCAATTTCTTCATCAAGTAATCACAAACAAGTTCATCATCTCTTGGATGAAACCTAAACCCTGGTGGTAGTCTTGCTTCAACCATGGTTAAGCTACTCATTTTCTTTTTTTTCTTTTTTTTTTCTCCTTATAATAAAAAAGTTTTATTTGTTTTAGCAACTTTCTTTTTGATGGAGGGAAAAAAAGAAAAAGAAAAAGAAAAAAAAAGGGAGGGTGTGAATGAAAATAATGAGGAAAGATGAAGAGAATCCAGAGGAAATGGGGTGGTATAAATATAGAAGAAATAATTGGGGGGGGGAAAAGGAGTTAATAAGTCAACTAGTAATGTAATGTATGTAATTCCGTGTTAAAAGGGGATCATATAAATTATATATGAGAATTTTTAGGGTGATGACATTAGCTTTGCTTATTGCTTGCCAACTTGCTTATGACCTATTTGGCAATTCAATTAGGGGAGTTTGGTTTTGTATATATATTTACAATTATTATTATATATACAAATTAATTCTTCGATGCAACTGGTGTGCAATAAAGTAAACATTAAGACGGATATATATACAAATTTCTTGACAAGTATTTGGCAATTCAATTAGGGGATCGGAGTTTGGTTTTGTATATTTACAATTATATATACAAATTCCTCAATGCAATTGGTGTACAATAAATTTATTTATAAAACGGGTTTAAAGTTATTATTTTACAGATAAAATAGTCAAAAGTCAATGTGATATACGTTGCTTTTTTTAATTGAAAATTGATAATTACGGCTATGAAATTGCATATAAGGTGTTAAAAGTGATAATATTAGCTTAATTTAATCATTAATTATGCTTAACGAAGTGTGATTTATTGTCATGCATTTTTAGTACAAATTGTCAATTTTGCCCTTGTTTTTTCCTTTTAGGTTGGTTCGTTTGCTCCTCTTATCTATGTTGTTTTTCTACCACCTAGGAACTCAACGCGCTTTGTCAACGCGCTTTGTAATGCAGAGACAAATTAGACAATATTATTCAAATGATTATCTTTTAAATAATTATGCAAAAAATTACAGATTTACAATAAGAAGCTACAATTTTTTGTGCTAAAAGTTATGTCAAATCACCAGATGGCTTAACATGAGATTTTGTATTTTTTTTTTCCGATTTCCAATATTTTACTTCAAATGTTTTACTTTCCCTTTCTCTATTTGTGTTAAGACCACTCAAAAGTAAATTACCAATACATCCAACTTGTTCAAAACCAATAGTATTTACTCAAAAAATTGATTTTAGGTTTTTACTCTATTAGAATTATTGTATATTGTATATAATATACAACTAATTAGATCGATTCTTCTATGACGTAACCCTAAAATTAAGCGGAGGACAATTTGACAAGGAAGTATCAATTTTGATTTTGATTTTGATTTTTTAATGTTATAAGTTTAATATATATATATATATATATAGTTGGCATTATTATAAATTCATTACCAAACGGTAGCTCAAGTGGTATGGAGATTTTTGATTTTTGAGGGGGGAAAGTGTGGGCTTGAATTTTAAGTGGCAATTTAGCAAGAAAAGCAATATATAGAAAGCTAGGAAATATGGAATGAGATGACATCTTTCTCATTAAATTGTCACTTTCAAGTGTACTATAATTTCTTGTGATTCAACCTAACCTTCATTTCATAAATCAATTTTGATTAAATTATGAATCACTTGTAAGTGGGGCCTTAATTTTGTTTAAATCACAAATAATTAGAATTTTTGATTCTAAAAAACCCTTAATTTTGTCATTATGTATTCAAAGCCACCGGAGTAATTATATATAAATCTATATAAAAAACACTTGGCCAAGATTATTTATAAATAATAATAAGCATAAATATAATTTAAGTAAGAGATTTCATAACATAAATGTACAAATTAAATCTATTTATTGCTTTGTTTAAATTATGTTAATTAATTTATTTTTTATCATTAATAATATCTTATCTTATATAAAATTAACATCAACAAAAAAAAACCATGATTCCTTACCTTGCTTGCTTAGTTTACTATTTACCTTAATTATTAACGTTAACACTTACACCCTATTATTTTGGACTTGTGGAATCTAAAAGTTAGTTTAGTTCACTTTAGTTAAAGTCTATGATTTAATTCGCAGTCATGTTTAGCTCCTGTTGAAATCTAAGATTCAGTTTAGTTCATTTTAAACAAGTTTTAATAAGTCTAATTAAGACGGGGCCTTAGAGCATTTGTAATGGGAACGCTCTTATATATAAGTATCTATGAATCTCTCTCCTCTTCCAGCTCACCCCCTACAAATTAAGAGTCATCCAAAATACAAACAAATGCACAATCTCTTAATCTCTCTCCTCATTCTCTCCCCCCACTTTTTAAAATATGATATCATCACACACTCTTTCTCTTTCTCTCTCTATTTTGTTCATTTGAATGAGTTACCAGGCCATACCTCTTATTTTAGAGTGACCTTTTTTATAGAAATATTCTTGATACCTTTTTATCTCTTAAAACAATTTCTCCATATGTCATAGAGCCTCCCATTAAAAATGTTCTTTTTAAAAAAAACAAATTAAAAAATTATAGGATAATGTGTGGGATACTATGCTTTGGAATCGTGCCCTACTGCAGATCATCCGGCCCAATTTTAGCAAACACAAGCATTTGTAAGGGGGATAATAAGGAATCCTCACAAATGCGTGCGGTGAAAATCGAACCCAGGACCTCGTGCCTGGAATTCTGAAGCTCTAACCAATAGGTTATGACCCAGGTCAGCCCACGAACCACCCTGCTGTTCCCCCTGCTGCGTTCTCTGTTAGATGACCAAAACCAAAACACTCATATTTGGGTTTTCTTTAATTTGATAAAAGTATAAAACACATAATTCATATCCCAAAAGGCCAAAACTAATTTTTATTTGGGCCCATTTAATAAAAGAGTAAGTTTGACAATCTTTAAACCTTATTTCTTAAAGTCTCTACTATTAATAAAATTAATTATTATTATTATTATTATTATTATTATTATTATTATTATTATTATTATTATTATTATTATTATTATTATTATTACCATCTATAATATTATACCATCTATCCTATGTTCTTTACTTTATTGTTTTATTTCATTTCTAAACTTATGTATTGGCTTGCTGGCCAACTTCATTTTTGGAGTTGGTTTCATGCGTTTTAATTAATGCTGTTTTGTTTCCAATTTAAAAAAAAAAAGTTACTCCCACCTTTTTTTTTTTATTAGTTTAGGAAGTTTATTTTTGGCAATATTCACAAAATTTCTTTTAATCATTGTTTGTGATTTATATGACCGAACTACTCTATCTATATGACTAGAGATAAATGAGAAGAATATATCACATTGAAATGGCGTCAAATTTGTTGGAAATTAATTTAGAGCATGAGAATTATACGCTACGTTTGTTAGGGAATGGTGAAATAAACTTACGTATGATGTTCCCATATAAGGCGTAAGACAGTAAGGAATCGTGACTCGTGACTATTGGGCACTACTCGCAAAAAAGGGGACAAAAAGTGGAAAACGAGACAGAAGCAAGTCGTGACCCGCGAGCCAAGCTCGCGACTCGCGAACAGGGGCTCGCGACTCGCGACCCAAGCTCGTGACTCGCGAGACGCTTCTGTCTCTGGCAGTTTGTTTTCTGCGTATTGTTTCCAAACGTTATGTTTGGATAACTTCGACGGTTATGCCTGTAGGGATGTGTCACTTCTGTGATATTAGAAGGTTTATTATGAGAATAAGGCAATTAACTTCTCATATCCTTAAGCAATATTCACAATCATCTTCTACTTTCTTTCTACACCAAACACACATTTGGACATTGTTTCTCTGAGCAAGAACTTTGTTGTTGATTAAGTCTTCATTGTATCTCAAAGACAGATCTGAGGATCCCGTGCTCCGTTGATAAGGGTCGAAAATTGTCTTTAGGAAAGCATTTTTGTGCCTTGAAGGTTTACTTTTCTGTTTTTCCATTCTTGTGTTCAACCCTTAATATCTAACAAAATTTGGGCATGATTGACCACAACATGTCAAGAAATTTACTGCTCTATAACATTGGACTAATGAGAAAGTAAGATGGAGTGAAATTAAATTGACATAAGATTACTATTTTATATTGCACAATATATGAATGAAAACTCAGCAATTGCTGATGGAAATGATGATGTTTCTAGTGTTCAAGTGATCATGGGAGGGTGAATACTAATGATAATTTCTAGTATGATACAATTGATGTTTAGAATGTCATTAAATTTAATATTTTACAAGACAATTTGAAAAATTAAGAACTATTTTATGTCCAGTGGCAAAAAAAAAAATAATGATTCTTCTAAAGTAGTTTTTTCGTTTTTTATTAGGTAAGAAAATCAGCCCATAGGATAGCCCCTTCTAGATTACTAATATGTTAATTAAGAATCATTTGATTTGGTTCTTCCTAAGTAGTTTTCTCAATCAATATATTGTTGCTTGTAATTTTTTTTATGGTTAATCGATAACTGGTAAGTAAATTAAAAGCTCACTAGAATTTTGTTGATCATAAAATAAGATATAGAAGTTGTATCTAATATATGAAGTACCATACAAGTCCGATTGAAGAGCGAGGGTAGCAAAGAATAGGGCGTTGTTTTGACAAATTTTTTCTTAAGTGAGGACCAACATTGCTCCAGTGGTAGAAGCAACGTTCCTCGGGAGTCATGGCCTGGGTTGAGTTCTAATGCCCCATTCCCCTTCCCTTGGTGCTTTCCTGAAATTGTTTTTGGTAAGGATCATACATACGTACACCTTTTCTGGCCTATTTGAAAAAAAAAAAAAACAAAAGGTTCTTCTTTACCTACAAGTCTACAACTAAAGCACAACAAATAAAGACATGATGCTAGTAATCTAAAATGACATCATAAACACCAATTCAGAAATTTCAATTTTTCAATCATCAATTCTATAGTATCATTAACAAATCAATTAAGAATTTATTGAACATGTAATCATGTACTAATGATATTATTTTCATTGGTGAAACACCGAAAAAGGGAACACCCATATTAATTATTAAAAGTATTGGCCTTCGATTTTAGCCTCCCTTTCTCCATTTTCTCTCTCCTCTTCTCTTGCTAGTTGCTACATTAGTGATTTCAAATGGGCTTCTATCGATTTAATCAGTGGAAAGCCCCAATTTAATTTTAATTTCTTATTTTCTCTCTTTTTCTCTAATTATTTTTTTTAGTTTGTTAGGAATTGAATAAACACCCCCATCTCTAAGGATGATTCGTGGTCTTCTTTTTTGTGGATTGATTTCTCTCATGTTATGTGGGTTTTAATTCCCATATTGAATGTGGGTTGTTATTTCCCATGATATGTAAGTTTTTTTTCCTCAAATGAGTTACATCCAATCATTTGGTTTGAGAGTTATGACGTCACTGGAAGACTTCGGCCATCAAATGAAATACTTGTATATATATTTTTGTTCATATCTATACAGGAGATGGTTGTAGTTGGACAAGACACATTAGAGTCGAACAAAAATCACCATGTGATTCTATAATCGGGTGGAAGCGTAGCAATTAGTTAAGTTGGAGTTAAAACATGTATTGTTGTTTTAAATATAATGTAACACCTTATATTTTACATATAATGTATTTGGAGATAGTAGCTAGTAGAGCCATGCATGATTTATAATCTGGGGGGACGAATTGAGGCATAATTCTCCTAATATTGACAGGAATAAAGACTACCACATTTTAAATCCTTTCTCATCCAAATTGAGGTTAAAATTATCTTGATTAAGAGAGATACAATTCATACAAACACTTAGATTAACCTTGAGTCTCTTACTCAAGTTTTTAGCTAATCCATAATTCAAATTCAATCAAATAGAAACCACCACAACCACAAACCTACTTATAACAATTATGTAATTGGTCTCAATATAACCCTCCTAGACAATAAATTAGGCTAAATAAAGAGCACAACAGGCTCAATAAACACAGGGTCAAACCTACAAGGCTACAATATTAAATAAACACTAATAACTGTCCAGAAAAATACGTATGTTAGAAAACTAACATTGCTAAATCAACTAGTTCAAACTACCAATAAATCGATCAATCAACTAACTAAAGCCTCTCATCCCAAAAGTATAGTCAGTACATAAACCAAAAGCAATTATCTCGTATTAATTAAAATTAGAATACTCGAACTAAATCACTTAAAACAAATAATAGCTAAAAATTTTAATTAAATTAACAACATTAGAATTTAATTAAACTAGCCAAGAAGATAAGTGTCGAGATTGGGGCAATGGTCACAGGGCTTAGCATCTAAAGGGGCCCAAATTTGTGATAATAATTATTGCTCCTTTAGATTCTAGGCTATGAGGTAATGACCAAGAAGCCAACTCAAATTGGTCAATGAGACAATGACCTAGTTTATATCCTTCACAAGTCCTTTGATTTTCCATAAACATGAAAAATTTTACCTTGTAAAGTACAAATAGCAAGTTATCTCTTTCAATTAAAGATGAACTGTTGCATAGGTTATATGTCCGGGCTACGAAACAATCTCCTAAGCTATTTTAATTGTTGTTGAATCATTAATAGCAAATTAGCAAGCCATCAAAGTTGATCTTAATAATTCCATGAGGAGTTGGGGACCATGCAATTCTAATAAGTAGGAAAGTATATGCATGTGGACAAGATTTTGACCGTGTGAAAAGAGGTAGGAAAATAAGTCCATTCTGAATCATTTTTAATGACTCGAAAAGGAACACATATACACAATGTCATATTTCAAATCCAGACTCCTAGGTAATTTTTTTAATTGTGGAATTAATATTAAATTTTCAAATTCAACGGACAATAGTAGATTGTTGTGGAATTAATTAATTAATCACCTTGTACAAAGGAACACATATACACAATGTCATCTTTCAAGTTGACTATTTTTTCTTTTGTAACAGTTGGAGAGACGCATATTTCTAGGTAATTTTTTGTTGTGAGAGTAAAAGGAAAAAATTTACCAAAATAGAAAGATTAAAATTGTTGCATTTATCTTGAAACATTCTAGAATAAAAACTGTTGCTTTTAATTTGAAAAGGAAGAAGTATTATATTATTCCTTTAATTAATATAAAGAAAAATAAAATTTGCTTAGTTCATTTATTACTCAATTAATAATATGTTTCACATGAAACAGGAACATTATTTTTTTTTTTTAAAAAAAAAAAACAACACTGGACTGTCACACTTTCACGGTGGCAACTGATAAACAAAACAGCACTATATAATATCTAATCTAGCTGATTTGCTATCACTAATAGTGTAGTATGGAGTATAAAATTGTTTATCACCTCATCTTGTTCTTTCTAAATATTCAAAGTAGCTTAAAGAATTAATGATATAAGCATTTAAACTACTCTGAAAAAACAACTCAGAAGTTTGTGTCTCATGAAACACTAATCAACAAATTACAAACACATGTTATCAATCAACTAATATTCAAATAGGAATTGTGAATTATTATTATTATTCAAATGCAATACTATCTCATTTCACTTTATTTGTTACACATTGATCATTTTTCTCTTATTAAAAAATTTTAAATGTAACAAACAAAATGAAACGGAAGAATAGTATTTTTATTTTTATTTTTTTAAAAAAAACTTTGCGATGCAACTGGTTTGCAATAAAGTGTAGTCATGCAACATTGATTGCGATTCACAAAAAATCAATTTCAAAATTAAATACTACCGCCACTCCTATATAATTACAACGTTTGTAATTTGAGCATTATTCATAATCTCTATTATATAAGCCAAGGGGGAAGTCATGATGTTCCCCTCAAAAAGTCCATAATGCCCCTTAAAAATTTATTAAAAATCAAATAGCATAATTCCTATTTATTAAGGAAAGTTATTACAATTTTTAAATTTTTTAAAATGAAAATATTACAAAATATATACTTCGTAAAAATAAAATAAAATAATCAAAATTCATATTTTTGAATTCTTTATAAATAGAAACCTATTTTAATATAGTTTGTTACATAAAAATTTTACCTTTTGATTATCGTAGAAATTTAATAGCCGATTTTGCTCATTGTTGTGGAATGGCTGGATGAAAGGGAAAAGTTTGTTTACGATTATGTGAATGAATGAATTTAAAAAATATTTCAAATTCTCAAACAAAAACCTTCGATTTTTGAACATAGATTAAAAATATCGTCACACGCAAAGCGTGCACACAAGGCTAGTCACTTATATAGCTAGCTTTTATGCCTTATTCATGCAAACTAATATAGTCATGTATGATCTCTTTGAAATCGCTCCAATGTGTACTTTATTGTGATCTAACTTTTATAATTTTTGATAAAACGTAACTAAAAATATTACGAATACATATATTATACATTGGCAAGAGTGAAAAAGTTGTTTAGCTGACATTGCCAGATATCATCCCCCACAAAGAAAAGAAAAAAAAAAGGAAAGATGGTGGCCTTCTTTCAATTTATGATGCCATGTTTGAGCTAGACTTGGCGCTTCTGGGCAATAATTGCTAAATTCCTTGGTGACAAAACAGGATCAAAAATAGGCAACATATGAACTTCCACACCTTCTTGCTCCTGTAAGAACAGCAACCTATCGAGCAGTAACAGCGTTTCCAGGACTGGACCCAAAGCAGCTCGCAAAGACCAGTAAGGCCCTATAAGCCCCTGAAAAAAATTGCAAAATCACTATCCAGTGGATGTAAAATGGCACAACAATCAACAGCCAAATCATAGCATACAGACCCAACAACCAAAATCAAAGTAGTTGAACTAGGTATCCTAACAAACAGAGGATCTTATTCTTAATCATCAAGATAAAGATACAGCAGTTTGCTGTACTCTTTTAACTATGTAATTATAGCGGCATTAAACTATGTTACTATGATAAAATAGAAAGTACAGGCATTCAACTGATGGTATTCAAGTATTTATAACAGCAGGAATTGCAGAAGTTTAGCACTGTCCAGATAAAAAGGTAACTCCTTTTTCATTACGGGTCCGTTTACTTGGGTGTAAAATGTTTTTGATGTAAAATGATTTTCCATGAAAACATTGAAAACTCATTTTCATAGAAATTTTTCAATGTTTACCTGCGCGGAAAATACGTTTTACTCCCAAATTTGGGGGAAAATGTTTCCAATAGGGTGTAAAATGAGTTTTCAAGCATTTCAGCCCAAGTTTTACATTTTATTTTTTCACCCAAAGTAAACGATATAAAATGGGGAAAACTGTTTTCAAAAAAAATATATTTGTCGTTGTAGTAAACGGAGCCTACATAGAAAACGAAACGTATTTTGTCAATTCTTAGTAACAGAAAATAATTTAATAGGTAGAAAATGCCTAAAAGTTGCCAAACCAACTTTATGATGAATAAAAAAAATACGTTGCAGCTTAGTAGGCATGTACTGTGTGCGACAAAAGTAAGATTGTTGAATGTGCATTTATGTGAGCAATACCTGAGCCCATTGAGAGGCAAAAACAAAGCTGCATACTTTGGGAAATTATAGGGAAAGTGATGGATTATTTTCTCATTTTATTGGTAGAGGCCATTTTCCCCTTGTTTTACACAACTATGTAATGCTCCCACCCAACCATCCCACTGTTGTGCACACATACAAAAGCAGGGCAAAGGAGCACTACACTGCAGCAAGAAGAACCAACAATTAATATTTCCAGATTTGTCTTTTGTCTCTAGTGGCTTTTTATTTTGTTTCTCTCTTTTGAATGTACTAGCTGTTATGTAGTGGAGTCAGTCTTTTGGGGAATATGTAGTGGGGAAGGATGTAAGCTAGGAGTATAAATAAGCAAAGGGAAGTAAGAGAGAGGCATTCAGAAATATTTACTAAGAAGGGGCCTTTGGAGTGTTATGAGCTAAACTCATTCCTTGGTATTCCTTTTATTTATCAATCTAATATCTTACTGCCTTACCTTGTCTAGTCTCCATTGTTGTGGTTGTGTTGCTATTTGGCTGTGAGGTGCAGGTACCTTACACTTGGTAACAGAGCAGGCATGGCTCCGGGCAGCACCACGCAGAGGTTAGACGCCCTAGAGGAGAAGGTCGGGGAAGTCAGTTCGCAGATAGAGGGGTTAGCAAAATCTCAACAGCACCTAGATGAGAAGTTTAACCACCATCAGCAACACCAGGACCGGCAGATTGAAGAGCTCAAAAAAACCCAGGAAGATTTTTTGGGGGAAATTAGGGCTTTGGTGGAGAGTAGAAAGGGGTTCGGAGAAGCCTCTGACGACAACACGGCGTTTAGACATCGCCACCCGGGAGGAGGCGGTGCCTTCGGTCCTCGAGGGAACCACCGTTATCGGAAGATGGAGATGCCTACCTTTAATGGAACGGAGCCTGACGAGTGGATTGTGAGGGGAGAACAATATTTCGAGTTTTTGGAGTTAAGAGAGTATGAGAAGTTGCAAGCGGCAGTGGTCGCCTTGGAAGGAGAAGCCCTCCGGTGGTATCGGTGGGAGAATAAGAGACGACCGATGATTTCGTGGGGGGATCTGAAGGAGAGAATACTGGGGCAGTTCCGACCAACTAACGTCGGAGATCTTCATCAACAATGGCTCGCCGTCGAGCAGACCACCAGCGTCATTGAGTACCGTCGGGCCTTCATAGACAAAGCCTCACCTTTGGAAGATGTAGCAGAGACAGTTATGAAAGGACAATTTATAAAAGGGTTGAAGGAGAAGATATGGGCCGAGGTCAGGATGATGGACCCGCCCACTTTAGAGCAGGCTATGGACTTGGCTATCAGAATTGAAGAAAAGCTTCGGGTCCACTCAAAGGAAACAGGTAACCCTAAAAGTTCTTTTTCTTATTTCAACAAAAGCCCTATCCCTAACTCACTTAAAAGCCCAGCCCATCCCACCTTTGGCCCACTTAACCATTCACCAGCCACATTCAAACAGCCCAGCTCCTCAAATTACCCACACTCACTAAATAATTCCCAAACCCAATCCCACGTGCCAAATAGAACACCTACCCAGAATTTTTCTTCTTCTTCACAAAACACGAACTCCACCCAGAGAAGCTCGGCTGCTTCAAACCAGTTCACGGGTCCAGTACGGCGGCTAACGGAGAGAGAATTGCAAGAGAGAAAAGCGAAGGGGTTACGCTTCAAGTGTGAGGAGAGGTGGGGGGTAGGCCACAAATGTAAAGGGCGAGAGTTGATTGTCCTGTTGGTAGAGGAAGACGAAGGGGAGCACGCGGAGGGGGACGCCGCGGAGGAAGTGACAGAGGAGGAGGAAACTCCGGCCATGTCTATGAATTCATTAGTGGGTCTCACCAACCCAAGAACCATGAAACTCAAGGGGAGAATTGGGGAAGTGACAGTGATAGTGATGATTGACCCGGGAGCTACCCACAATTTTATATTCTTGCAATGTGTGGAGTTGATTGGGTTAACTGTGGCAGGAGGAGGGGCGTTTGGCGTGTCCCTAGGTAACGGAGAGACAGTACGGGGTTGGGGTTCTTGCAAAGGAGTCAATCTTTGGTTGGGGAAGGAGGTCTTGATTGAAGAGGATTTTTTACCACTACAATTGGGGAATTCGGATGTTATTTTGGGAATTCAGTGGCTGGAAAAATTAGGGGCAGTAATGACTAACTGGAAACTCCAAACCATGACCTTTGACTATAATGGGGAAACCGTGACACTCCACGGGGACCCTTCCTTGACAAAAACAGGGGTGACTTTGAAAGCAATGTTGCGGACACTCCGGAAGGAAAGTGGGGGATTTCTAGCTGAGATTTGTCAACTGGAAGGGGGCGAAGGCGGAGGGACGGAGGGCTTGGAGGAGGCTCCAAAATTTCTGCAGCCCGTATTACACCAGTTCGGGCAAGTCTTCGAGGCTCCGACCGGTCTGCCACCGACAAGGGGACACGAACACAGCATAATTCTCAAAGATGGCAGCAACCCCGTGAGCGTTAGACCCTACCGGTACCCTCAGTTTCAAAAAGATGAGATAGAGAGGCTCAATAAAGAGATGTTGAGTGCCGGCATAATCCAACCATCCTCGAGCCCATTCTCTAGTCCGGTACTCTTGGTGAAAAAGAAGGATGGGTCATAGCGATTTTGTGTGGACTACCGAGCCTTGAACAAGGAGACGGTTCCGGATAAGTATCCCATTCCGGTGATAGACGAGCTTTTGGATGAGTTAGAGGGGTCGTGTGTTTTCTCCAAATTGGACCTCCGGTCCGGGTATCACCAAATCAGAGTGAGGGCAGAAGATGTACCCAAGACCGCGTTCCGTACGCACGAGGGTCATTACGAGTTCCTAGTGATGCCCTTCGGTCTCACCAAAGCTCCGGCCACCTTTCAATCACTCATGAACGAGGTATTCCGTTCTTATTTACGCAAATTTGTTCTTGTATTTTTTGATGACATTCTTGTGTATAGTAAGAGTGAGAGAGAGCATACTAATCATTTGAGCTTAGTTTTGTCCAAGTTACAAGAGAACAATTTATATGCTAGTTTAAAAAAATGTGAATTTGGCAAAGAGAGGGTGGCCTATTTGGGTCATGTTATCTCCCAAGAGGGTGTGTCCGTGGATCAAGAGAAAATAGAAGCAATGCTCAAGTGGCCTACACCAAAGAACATCCGAGAATTGAGGGGATTTTTGGGGTTGACCGGGTACTACTGTAAATTTGTTGCCAACTATGCAAGGATCGCCCACCCACTAACGGAGCAATTGAAGAAAGATAACTTCGGTTGGAGTGAGGAGGCCAACAAGGCCTTTCATCATCTTAAGAAGGCAATGACAGAAGCACTGGTACTTGCTATGCCCGATTTCAAGAAGGAATTCATTGTGGAAGCCGATGCGTCGGGGTTCGGTCTAGGGGCGGTATTGATGCAAGGAGGAAGACCTATAGCTTTCTTTAGCAAGACCCTAGGGCCGGGTGGAAGGAGTAAGTCTACCTATGAGAAGGAGCTCATGGCGGTGTGCTTGGCAATCCAAAAATGGAAGCACTACCTCCTTGGGCGACGGTTTGTGGTACGAAGCGACCAACAAAGTTTGAGATATCTCATACAACAAAGGGAGGTGGGAATGGAGTATCAACGGTGGATGCGGAAGTTAGTTGGGTTCGATTTTGAGGTCCAATATAAGCCCGGCACTTCAAATCGTGTGGCGGACGCCCTTTCTATAAGGGGGCTGGAAAAGGGAGAACTAGGTACCTTGGTAACTATCAACGAGGTGGATTGGGCAGAGTTAGAGGAGGAGATCAACAAGGATGAGCTTCTATTGAAGTTGAAAGGAGATGTGGAAAAGGGAGAAGGGCCCACCGGTTACACATTGGTGGATAGGAGACTATGCTTCAAGGGGAGGGTGGTGATTCCAAAGTCCTCCAAACTCAAGGGGGTGTTACTCAAGTCCTATCATGATTCACCAGTAGGGGGGCATACCGGGGAAACGAAGACATTTGAGAATGGCATCGGAGTGGTTTTGGCAAGGAATGAGACGGGATGTGGCGGAATATGTTAAATCATGCATCACTTGCCAACGCAGCAAACATTCACAACAGAGTCCGGCCGGTCTTTTGCAACCCTTACCCATTCCGGAAGCCGTTTGGGAGGACCTATCGATGGACTTTGTGGAAGGCCTTCCAAAATCCAAAGGGGTTGATTCGATCCTTGTGGTGGTGGATCGTCTTTCTAAGTATGCACACTTCTTGGGCCTTAAACACCCATTCACGGCCAAGGTAGTGGCGGAGACCTTCATGAAGGAGGTGGTGAGACTTCATGGGATGCCCAAAAGCATAGTTTCTGATCGTGACCGAGTGTTTCTTAGTGTGTTCTGGAAGGAACTCTTTCGTTTACATGGCACCGACCTCAAAAGGAGCACCTCCTACCATCCTCAAACCGATGGTCAAACAGAGATTGTGAACAAAGGGTTGGAGACTTATTTGCGTTGCTTTGCCGGGGATCGACCTAAAGGATGGGCACAATGGTTACCATGGGCAGAATACTCCTACAATACGGCCACCCATGCTTCCACCCTCATGACACCGTTCCAAGTAGTGTATGGGAGAGAACCACCGAGGTTGGTAAGAATTGGGAAGGGGCAAACTCCGGTGGATAGCGTGGGCACAATGATTATGTCCTAGATGAGCTTAAACTAAATCTCACGAGGGCCCAACAAATCATGAAGAGGGACGCGGACAAAAAGAGAAGGGAGGTGGACTTTGAAGTTGGGGAGAGGGTCTTTCTTAAGTTGCAGCCCTACCGTCAGAAGTCTTTGGCCAGAAGGCCGCATGAGAAGCTAGCAGCCCGGTTTTATGGGCCATATGAAGTAGTGGAGCGAGTGGGCAAGGTGGCATACAAGCTGAAGTTACCTGATTATTCGAAGGTTCATTCGGTGTTCCATGCATCCCAGCTGAAGAAGGCCTATGGTGTGTATTTGGAAGAGGTTGAGATCCCTCCTCAAGTCAATGCTGAGTTGGAGTTCGAAGTTGAACCTGAGGGGATATTAGCTGTGAGGACAGGAGCAGCAGGAGGACAAGAAGTGTTAGTGAAGTGGTTGGGACTGCCATCCTTTGAAGCGACATGGGAAGACTCTCAACTCCTCATAGACCGTTTTCCCTTGTTCCACCTTGAGGACAAGGTGTCTCTTTTAGAGGGGGGTGATGTAATGCTCCCACCCAACCATCCCACTGTTGTGCACACATACAAACGCAGGGCAAAGGAGCACTACACTGCAGCAAGAAGAACCAACAACTAATATTTCCAGATTTGTCTTTTGTCTCTAGTGGCTTTTTATTTTGTTTCTTTCTCTTTTGAATGTACTAGCTGTTATGTAGTGGAGTCAGTCTTTTGGGGAATATGTAGTGGGGAAGGATGTAAGCTAGGAGTATAAATAAGCAAAGGGAAGTAAGAGAGAGGCATTCAGAAATATTTACTAAGAAGTGGCCTTTGGAGTGTTATGAGCTAAACTCATTCCTTGGTATTCCTTTTATTTATCAATCTAATATCTTACTGCCTTACCTTGTCTAGTCTCCATTGTTGTGGTTGTGTTGCTATTTGGCTGTGAGGTGCAGGTACCTTACAAACTATAAATATTTTCCACCTGAGCTAGATATTTATACCTAAACAAGTAAAAGGGTATATTGTATGGGCTAATGCCTAACTTAGCTTAGTGTGATGGATAAGAACATAGCTCAAATGCATTTTAGTAAACATAATCAAAACTCTAGAACACATGGCACACAGACATTGGTGATTTTGGCATGCAAAATACTGAAATGCCCTGTTCTATGGCTCATATCCATCGCACTGAGCTAAGTTAGGCACTAGTCAATTGCATGTTGGGCAGTAAACAATATAGATGGGAAATAACAATGCACAATAAGTAAAAATACACGCTAGAAGTGTAAAGGACAAAAAGAAAAGTAGGGAGTATCATAGTCTGATAAAGTCATTAGAAAAAACACAAAACAGACATTTTTTTTTCTTTTATTTTATCTCAAATGAACATAATTGTAAAAGTACCTATCCCAGTATCCCTTGTGCTACATGTAAAGCATCAAAACAAGAAACTCTACAAATATTATGCAATACTAATCTTGAAACTACTTATTCATGAAAAGTAGAATTTAAATAACCAAAATGATCATATAAGTCAAAGTCTCTGTTCTACAGCTCACAATTGAACCAACACTGGCAGGTAGATTGCATCGACTTGGGGACTAAGTCAAAAACTGGCTTGGGCAAAGGAAAGCAATCTGACAAAGCAGAAAATTATAAATGAATGGATACAACATGCAATTAGTTGAAGTACCCATATCGTCTCAGGTATGGAGGAAAGCTCAGGTAAGGGGGCAGCGATCGAGTAAATAGCCGTGCTACATAGATGTGCGAATAGTGGTGGAAACAAAACTAGGAGTTTTGTAAGATTCATCAAAAATCAGTTTCGCTTGGGGGAAAGCATCCACAATTGAGTGACCAAACTTCCATTTTTCAGAACATATCCCTAATCCCCTCGAAAAAGATATGTTTCATTTGAAGAAGCTAAACCCTTGCAGAACCCTTCCTGGATTCAAGCTGGTGAAGGTCGCCACATTGCATGAAGCAGGTTTAGAAGCAGGATACTCATTGCTAAGATTGCAGATTATTTTTGTTGCGAATGAATTAGTTCCCTATGGACTACATTTTATTGTTAACATCACATTCAAAGTTTTTTAGGGTAAAGTTTCCATAGTGCTATTTTCTGATAATAATTATTCAGTGCTTCACATTCCTGTTAAGCAAAAAGTTTCGCCATCACTTGTGGCTGTTCTCTCCTTGGCCAAATATACAAAGTTCAGGGATATAAAAGAGAAGGGAAGAGACAAAAGAACAGGAACTATATCATTTGTGCCAAGGAAAAGCCATTTAATGCATCCTTTTATATTAAAGAACAGGAATTATCATTTGTGCCAAGGAAAAGCCATTTAATGCATCCTTCTATATTTCCCCTCTTTGCAGTTGTTTATCATACACGACGGGCTAATCCACTATTTTAGTCCCTATGTCATATATCTAGCAGGTAAACATGGACCATAGGAGACAGCAATGTGATTCAGATACTCAAGAAATATGAAAAGGGTTCAGAGAGCAACAGTAGGCAGCAAGAGACATACAACAAAAGGCTGGCTTTCCCTCCAAACTTTATGCAAATCCATATCCTGCAGAAGCTCAACACCAACATGTCTGAGGCCTGAGTAGCTAAATTTCTCAAAAAGGATATACTTATCAACCTCATTTCTGTCAGCAAACTTGCATTGTAACCCATCAGTTGACAAGTCAATCTTCCCAGATATTTTGGATACCTCATCTGCACCAGCATATAAAGCATCAGCCTTGATTATTAGAACCATGTGCCATTACTGCAATTGCAGATACATATTTAAAACATACAATAACTAGGAGAAAAGTTGACAAATTTGACATTGGATGAAGCATATATAGCTGTTAGTGCCTTTTAATTCAAGGTGATCATGGCCACTTGGAAGGCTCCTACCCCTTGGATTACGTCTCTGCAAATCATCTCCAAGCCCCTTGACCACCTCTCCAACCATCAGCAACAAAAAAAAAAAAAAAAAAAAAAAAAAACACAAGCACAAAAAAAAAAAAAAAATTGTTGCGTTTTTTCCATTTCTCATATCCATAATATATAGGAAACGGGTAGTCATGAATTTTTCCTCCTTACTTCTGTCAAAAAAATCTAATTTCCCTACGTTCACCATTTCTCTAAGATATCATATCATCCCTTCATTGAAATCCAAAAACTGAACCTTTAGAAAATTCATAAGGTATTTACTGAGCCACATTTAATGTTTTTCATTTCTTGATTTGCTGAGCCACATTTGCGTGCAACTCAAAGTTTGTGTTCTTTACTGTCTTTTCACTTCTTGATTTGCTATTGCGAAATAAAACAGAGATAGTTTAAGCCAAAATGTATTAAACTAGCAATGCCCTTGTTGACAGTAGATCGTTAGTATATCTATCGCAACATGACGCATACATAACAAGTTACTTGACAACTGCAAGTACCAGAAAAAATAACTGTCAATAGCAAGATTACACCTAATATAAAAGTTCTACTTAGGCTAGCGGTACAAATTGGACCAAGCTCAAGCGGGTGGTTCTAGCTGAAATTGGATACGGCAGAGATAGGAGCAAAAAAACAAAAATGCAAACCTTAATACCTGCAGAATCTGAAGAACTAGTGCAACCCTTTTTCTGCTGGCGACGCAGTGCTTTCCCCTGACGACCAATTGAAGGACTTGTCAAAAGAATCTCTTGATAATATCGATCAAGGACCTGCATATGTAAAAGTGGTGAACTGGTGATATAATGATCTGAATTTAGTATGCCATGACAAACATTATGGGGCATGTTTCAACTTACTTAGTGGACCTATTGGGATGTGCATCTCTTGGTAACATGGAGGTAGCTGAGCACGGAAAAGATGAATGCACATTGCAGACACAATGGCTACAAATTTTGAACATGGGGTAGTAGTGACATAAACAACATTTAACCAACGCTAAACATACCATTTGAAAGGCAGCACGAAATCCATGCAGATCAAAATTCTGAATGCCAGCTTCCTTTTCCAGACCTTGCCAACGTTCGGCACTCTGAATATGTAAAAAGAAAAGGCAATTAGAATCAGGCTTGAATACTACTAAAATATTCTACACAGCTAAATCTCAGAGGACGATAAAATTACTACTTTGAACTGGAAAAATGGAATTTAATAATCCCATCTTTTCGTAGTGTGCTCAAAATAATCCCACCTTTATACATTATCTGCTTAAAGTGGACTATGTCACCCAAAATCAAGTCCGTTTGTGAAGAAATATTAAAGGTGGGATTATTTTGAGCAGACCACCAAAAGGTGGGATTATTAAATTCCACTTTTCCTTTTAATTTTTACTCATATAACGCACGGAATATTGTTTAATAGCAGCAAACTAAGTGGAAGTATTGTCCTACCTCCATTTTTTTATTTACTTGGGCTTTCATCAAAATCAAGAAGCTAATCGGGAGTAGGAGAAAAAAAAATGATGATTAAAAGTTGCGTTCAAACATAAGAGAGAGAGTATGGAAATATGACTATCCTAAGCTTTGATCATGCCAAGGGGATACTACCCTAAGTGTTGGTTAATTGATTAATTCTCTATTTTAATAATTTTTAGCCTGATTATCTTATTTTAGATTACCTCTCACTCGTCGTTGTTGTAATTGGCTTACTTAGTAGTCTTAATACAATTCAAGGATTACTATTGTTTGATAACCGTTTGTCTCTGTGGCTCAACCTTGACTTACCTGACTATACATAGTTAGGAGGTCCAGTTAGGTTTATCTTTTGTGGGGTATACGACGAACCTGTCAAAAATCCTTTCCAAAATTACAACTAACTAGCATCAAATAAAACCACAACAAATCAAGAAAGCAAACCTAATTAGAATTTGAAAAAGTAGAGAGAATGTAGGGAAGGATATTCTCAATCCATAAAATCCCTATAAGTTAGACAAGAGGGCATGTTTGATCTATGCTACTCAGACTCTTTATTTCACCTCAAGTATTCGTGTCGGACACTAGAACGTTAGATATTGGTATGACACTCGGACACTTCATTTTGGAATACAAACATTCATATTTTTCATAAAATTTTCGTGTACAACACTTGGACACATACGCGTGACCGATACTTCTAATCGAGTTGAGTAAGATAGACCCAAAGTGTTTATAGCAATATATCATCACATATATATATATATATTAAAGAGAACAACTAAATGTTAATCCCCTAGGGTACCAATTGAACCATATTGCAGAAGAATTGAAGTGGAGGGAAACAAATCAAAAACATACCTGACAAGCAAGATCACGTGCATTTTTACCGAGCGACACACCCATGAGCTTAACTTTATTGCTTACAGGAAACCCACAATTTAAATCACCATTTTCACATCCACTTTCTGATAGTAAGTTGTAGCAACAACCTATAATAATCAATGCCTGAACTTCCTTGCATTCTGCAAATGCCCTATAAAAGCAACATAGGGTAAGTGAATTCCGTGAAAAGTCTCTTATTTATATAGATGACTAGCTAATTTGCTTTCTTTCCAAGCTAAGCCTCACAAATTAATATACACTACCAATACTACCCCTTCCTTATACTCAATGCGTTGCACGATCCAAAATAAAAACTATTTTCATTTCTCCAAAAGCCCCCAAAAGAAATAGGGACAACTTATTCTTTTATCTAGACTCAAAGATCAGATGGCCATACATATTGATCAACAACATGTCGCTTATTGACTTGTAGCAAAGCCTAACAAATGAAGTGGAGAGGTCATCAGCTTCTTAATAAGGTTTGATTCATGAGCACACAATTAGGTAGGTCCATAACTCCATATCCAAATTAGAGTGTTAAACTTTCAAAATCACAGTGATATAGCAGAGGTGAAGTACTGCAGTGTAAGAACTAGACTCTAAAAGGCAAGGAGACATCCTTCAACATCCACGTTCTCTAGCTAATATCGGCCACTTATCTTTATTGTTCGCTCAAAAGATACTCCCTCTGTTACTAAATGTTCACCCTATTTCCCTGTGGCACATTCGTAAATTCATTTTTAAATACTAACTTATTTATTACTTATTAGCAAGAATTGTAAAAACTTTATAATCTCATAATACGTATTGAGATGAATCATACAAGATTTCAATTGACTATGTGCTAATATACTGGAATATTTGAGAAGATTATTTCTCATTAATGCCAACACACATTTAAGAGCTGAGCAAGTATTAAAAAAGCATTGCGTCATAACTAAACAGTAGCATTCTATTAAAATCAAGGATCCAGTCACTTAATGTGCTATCTCGAAGTTGTTGATGACATCCCTGGCTAGAAAAAGTAGAATTTCAAGAAAAGATGCACTATGTGTAATGGACTGGTGGATTCAAACTCTCAAATCTGGAAAACCACAGAAAATTGAAGCTAGAAGGAAATAACAGTAGGTTGAAGAAGACTGAAATTTGAATAATAACAATGGATTTGAAGAACAAAGTAGCAGTAATCAAGAACTTCAAATGATAGAATTAAGAGAAAGATAATAATATTTGATTAATAAACTCAAAGAATTAAACAAGGATAGTTAGCAACTTTAGGATGTCAATCTCTAAGTGACTTTAGGTCACAACTCTCAAGCCAAAGCCTTACAAAACAATTTTCTGGATATCCTACTCTCCTCTACTTCCTAATATTTATACTACTTTCCCCCCCTTACTTGCTATTTGTCTTGACTCTAGTACAAGATCACCAAAAAGCTGAGAAAATAAACTAGCAGCTAATAAGCCAAAATAAAAGTAAATAAAGACAAAAATAATTAAACCATTTTGTTGTTGCTCTCCCTTAGTGTTGGTGCAGTACACTGATATAAGAATGTGGCAGAAACATAAAGGTATGTGTAGCAATGTCATCAGATTCTGGCTTGAGAGCTTTAAGACTCAAGCGGTTTTATGGTACAATGAGATGTAACGGCATAGCCTAAATCGGTCTCAGAAACATAAAGATCAAAGTTGCAGGGTATTTAATCTGCAGGTATCTTCTGACTGGTTAACATATGTGTAATTGTGTACCAATGTTAGGCAATGATAAAAATTATGGTTTTTTCACCAGGCCTCCTCCGGTCATAAGGAAATCGATCATGTATACTTAATTCTTATTGTTTTAAAAATAAATGAAAAACTCCTTAGATTTTGAAAACTTACATCAAATGCCCTTTTAAGAGTAAATACTGCAGTTTTCAATGTATAATTTTATTTACTTGTCATCAAATTATACAATTTCTCTGTAATACAATCAACACAATCTTCAAAGTTTCTTAAAAACATATAAATCCCTCGAAAAACTAATGGTTTTTACTCATAAATTAGTATTATGCATGATATTTGAATCTAAGGATATTTGGTGTATTCCTAAAACTATAGGGATAGCTCATGAATTTCGTAATTACTCTGGGGTGACAAAACCATAAAAATTATTTACAAGAAATGTATTTTAGTTGTTTCTGTCCATTCATGAAATGAAGACAGCCTTCCTAGAAAGTGAATTGGCATCCAAGATTGATACAAGATTTGACCATGGATTATAATAAGAGGGACCAATAACATTGTAGAGACCTAGAAGATACGTAATACTAGGTTACAAAATTCCACAAGTAAACATTTTTTAAAAAGTAATAAAACCATACGTGAGATGTGCACTACTTGTTTCAAATACTACCAACATTAAATCTACCTACTTGAATGGTCTCACAATCTCACACAGACGCCATAATAATAGTGTGATAAAGAGAGCATCCAAAAAGAGAGCTTTGCTTCCCTTCGAATAAATAAGTTATACTACTTCCAATTTAAAAAAGATGTTTTGTATTGATTTATGACACTAATCATATACTACACACATCTTGGAAAAGTAGGCTAGAGCCATTGTTAACAGAATTACCTCAGCATAGTCACCGATAAATCACCACATGCATGAAGACCAGCAAGAACCAGCGATGATCCACTGTTAGAATTAATACCACTACATGGGTATTGCAGGTCTGCAATCTCAGAGCTTGAAAAATGAGTGTAATTGGAGCTTTTTCCATTTATATTTTCATCAACACCATCTTGCTGACAGCAGTAGTTACTGAGGTGTCTCAACATAGTAGAGGACAATACACGGCACGTCATCGTCATAGGCATATTTGGAGGCTCCTTGCTGATCTAGTACAGAACATTAGGGCATCAGTTTCCTAGAAGGAAATTAATTCAGTGTGTTGGAAAAGTAAATCCAGAAAGGTATATTACATCGAGTACATAAATCTTTCTCATGTAAAATCCCTGTTTGGGAATATAATGAGATAGCTTTTTTTGGACTAGCTACTAAAGGATGGTTAACAATGCCCTAAAAGTTTATTTTAGGGAACACCAAAAAGAAGTGTCCTGCCTCAAACACTCATTTTTATTTAAAGATAATAATAAGACTATATCCAAACCTTGAACGGATCATTAAAACATTTAAAACACTAACTACAAGAATCCACATCCCAAGGGGCTCTGAACTTCTGACGTAAGACCAAAATCAAGATACAATTGTACCACACTAGGATCAAAGTAGCACGTAGGTATAACACTTATACAGTTATACTTACTCTGTCACATTTTGCTTAAACCATTTAGTCCCAAAGTATGAGGGCTTTTTGATTCAAATGGAAAAGGTATTGTGAGAACGAACAACAAAGGGAGTAGTAGATAACTGTTGATCCCAGAATAAACACAACTAGAAAATTTTGCGGCATTAATTCATAGCATAATGTCCTCTGACAGTCTGAAATGCTATTTATGTAATAGGCAAAAGTTGGTACTTTTTGAAAGTCACCTAGATTTGTGTTCATAACTACATGTACATATATCATCATCGCAACCATGGAACTTACATCTACAATAGCAAACTTTTCAATATACAAAAATATGAATGAACAATTTGGATTGCACTGATAGAGCCATCATAGATAAAGCAAGTATCTGAAATTCTAATCAGATAAAAAGATGAGGCTTGGCTCTTCAGACTAATAAAGTTGCATGTTGCATGGAGCATGAGGTTCTAAATCTTCTAAAACATATAGACATCAGCTAGAAAAGGGAAGAAACATAAGCTAAAGATCCAATTGAAGTACTTCAAAAAGTTTTAATACTAAATTCTTGTAGAACATCTATGGATCTGCCCCATTCCCCAAAAATAAGGTTTATATTGTATTATTTCACAAGTTTTGGATAAACACTTACCAAGAGTCACAACTTTTAAAACACGCAAGATTTCGCTACATCACCTTTTCGGGTGTAATGATTTGTAGATTGAAACAACATGGCAGCGTGGGTTTGTGGAGATCATCAAACAATTCCCAAATTTGGCAAAAATTTAAGAACACATTTACTTTTTTATGTACAGCCAATTTTTGTCTCCAGTATTCTGGATAGAAAACTTGGCATAGTTTTTTATCTAAGCATATTACATATTTCAAGGGAGAAATCGAGGAAATTGATTAAATCAAAACTTAGTGATTGTCTATGTAGCATGGGTACTTCATATGGGTAGCCTTCCCCGAACTCGATTCGTCCCCGTGTTGGGTACGATTCGGATTCTTCATGTTAATTGGCCGTACCCATTAACATTAATTTTTAGATTTGCCGTTTTCAGTCCCCGTATCCGTATTCGTTTCCGACCCCGTTCCCGACTCAGTGCAACCTAGGTGATTGCTATCCAAGTGAAAATGCAGAGATATATATATATGTATCTGCCCATGCCACGACAGCTTCACAATCTTAAAGCATATCCCTTTCAAGAATAGACTTCATGGATCTTTACCACAAGAGTTTTTTTCATTGAGATTATGTTGTTGCATTCTTTCCAAGATATATGTGTTGATTCTGCTGATTAAAAATATTTATTTTAAAAAATCCAATATAGGCTCACAATCTCCTTTACAGTGTAACAGGATATCAATTGGTTATCAGATGAATTTACAGGAGAATGGTAATTGTAGGATGTATGCTAATGCATAATTTATTGACAGTAGAGAGACATCTTGAATCTATAAATGCTACCAAAAGATATGATCTCATACCCAGAGTTTTGCAGCTTAGCTGTATAATGCTTCTTGATTCTCTCAGCACGTGTATTTGTAACAACTCCATGATGAGAAGAAGCATCTATGGCAACTACATTTAGCTGGTAGTGGAAGGCAAGTACCAAGCTGAGATACCCCTGTAATAAATGGTCAATTAGCTAACATAGTTTAAGCTTGAATCTAATACAAACACGAAACTGGTTCTGTACCTGACCAGCACCAACATCAATCACTGTATGAACTCCTACATTTCTTGTAATACAGCTAACAAGTGAAGACAAAACCTCAACCTGCTCAATGCAATGAACCAATTAATTACAATCAACATAAAGCTAGAGAGAGAAAGTTAGAGAGAGGGCTCAAGTGCAATTTTTCAAAACTTATTACTTATTTCAGATCATATCAGAAAAAATAAGTTCAGATCAGATAATTTAATTTAATGTTTTTAAACTTTAAATATCAGATAATCAATTACACATATAATTTAATTAGATGTTTTTAAACTTTAAATATCATGAGAAAATAATGACTACGAAAATCACAAAATCAATTGAACCGAGAGTAACCATTATAAAAGCACCAAATCACAAAAATAATGACCTACTAAAAATTGTATATGTTAATCACAAATTGCAAATTAGCGGGTACATATTAAAATCTGAGGATACATGTTAATTCAAGGGATACATATTAAAATCAGGAGGTACATACTAAATTCAGGGGGTATATATTAAAATCATGGGCTACATACTAAATTCAGGGGGTACATATATCAAGGGCTACATACTAAATTAAGTGTATCACTGGATTCTATTCCTTCTTAGCTATTAACAAAGCCAATGCACTTGATTGAATAATTAGCATATAGATAAACTAAGAAGCAAACAAAACAACATGATTAATTAACAAAGCCAAAAGAAATGTCTGTTTCAGAAACTTCTAAATCTTGTTCCTATCAACAACAATGGAGCATATCAAGGCAAACTGGCCTAGAAAGACGGTATATATTCATGCATCAATTAAGCCATTAAAGAACAATTGCTGCAACTCTCAGATTTAACAACAATCGCATTTTAAATGGAAAAAAAAAAAAACTAAGAAATCATCAATCATCTAAAAACCTAGAATTGAATCAACCAACAATCGCATAATAAATGGGGGAAAAAAATCAAAGAAATCATCAATCATCTAAAATCCTACAATAAAATCAACCTCAATAACCTAGAATCGAATCGGCGCAAACAGTAACAGCAGGTTTGTTAAATGGAAAGGAAACAAATAGTCAAATACAGCCAACTGACTGAAACTTAACAAAAACAAATTTATCTAAAAACAACAGCTTTGAATTGAGATTTGAGTATTTCTTTTAGCGCTTAGACTTCCCAAGTTAGTTCATACTTTCGGGTAGAGTTGCGTTACCTTAGAAGGAAAAGCTACCACAAATCGATGGTGGCAAAATGCGTTCCTAGGTGGTCGTAAAAGCTACTACAAATCGATGGTGGCAAAGTATGAACTTAGTTGTGATTGAGCTTGAGATTGGAAGCTAAAGCATACCCCAAAGGATTTTTTTTTTATACTAAGGCAAGTTGCATGCCCATTCTACTTTTCCAATGTGGGACAACTCAAGCTTCTACATCCTCTTAGTTTTGTTTACTAATATACACTAAAAATATGTTAACTTCAATTAATACTTAATTACATAGTAATATTAAATAGTGACCCAACACCCAACAAGTAAAACAAAACTTCAAAAAAAATCTTGTATTTTTTTAAACGTCCCAAAATTGGAAAATTATTTCTTTTTAAAAAATAAAACTAAGATAATATGCTTTATTATTATTTAAGCAATACCCAAAAAATATGGGGTTTTACAGGCTACCCTCCTTAAAAGAAGTTTTGTCCCAATACTTAACTGAAGATGACCACCCCCCTTTTTTAAAAAAAAAAGGAAAGATTCACACCATTAATCTCACCTTTCCCCACTCTTGTCATACTGATCCGACCTTTAGATTAACTTAATATAATCCGATCTACTCATTTTGGTCCATGACCTACTAACATCTCATCGCAAGTGGTAGAACAAGTTAATGGCACAAGTGACTTGTTCTAATTGGTTCAAAATTAATGAATCAATTATTTTATATTTAATATAATTAATCTAAATCTTAATGTATATAGATTTTTATTTAAAGAGTAAACAACTTCCACCCTTGCCTAGCCAACCACCACGCACACCCCACCCCTGAGCACTCCAGCCCCGAATCCACTACATCCAACCCCAACTTCATACTCACCACCACTAACCCTGGCCCCTGACCTAGCAGACCAAGCCACCACCTCAACCCCTACCCTTGAACCCACCATACTCGACCACACCTCCACCATTGAAACCCCATCACTGTGTACTCTCATATACAGCATAATCATCATCAACATTAACACCAACATCGTGACCTTCTTCAACCTTCTCATCTTTTGAATCAATTTCACGTTGCGTTGAATTTTTGTGGGATTCAAGGGAATGATTGTATTCCAAATTGAGATCAAATGGAGGAGAAGGGGAGTTTTTAATTGAGCTGAATTATGGAAGAAAGAGAAATTAGTACCACCCACTAAAAGCCAACCATTGAAACCCTAATCACTGAACACCAATTGAATCCACCATTGTCGTCATCGACTCAACCTACTGTGCACTCCCTCTTTAAATTTTCCAGCCGAAAAAAAAAAAGTGGAATAAGACTATAAGAGTGAACTCTCTCTCTCTCACATTACTCTTCTCCATTCTGAAATTCCAGTTCCTCTTTTCTCCCTCCTTTTCTTTCTTCTCTTCTCCCTCCTCTTTTTTATAGGTAATAATTCCCCAAAAACAACCACAACACAACCACAATAATAATCAATTAATCCAACAATCAGGCAATCAAATACTTAAAGGGCAAAAGGACAATAATAATATTAAAGTTCGGGATCACAGGCATTGAAGTTTGGGCATAAAGGAGTTTTAATTGACCATCGCACACGCATATTTTTTCGTATGAGGCCTTGAATTAGATAAAATATGATTATTTATTCAGATCTATTAGTATCATGTTACGTTTTAATTTCATGTTAATTTCTTTTATTAGTATCATGTTAGGAATTTTTAGATCTGGTTTAGTTTAATAAAATGTTCATGCTTTATTTTTTGTTTTAGTATTATGTTAGGATTTACTTTTTTTTATTTACATAATCACCTGTAAAGGCCGAAATTTTTTGCTCTCACATTATGGTCAGATAATTTTGGACAACCGGACTTAGGGACCTTAAATTAATAATAGTCAAAGTGATCACCTAAAAATATTATATTTATGTGTGCATTATAATAAACCCGCCAAGTAACTATTTATTTGCATTTAGAACTTTAATATGGAGATATTTATGTTGTTTGACATTATAGCACATAAATTGCAATTAGATCACGTAGAGGCCGCTAGATGCGGGGAAACATTGTGAACTACATCGTTTTTACCCTCGTCCCCTTACCCTTTAATCTGGTGAACAACCTAATCTTGGGGGTTGTATGACTTATATCTTGGCCTACAGAGTTCAGACTAGACGAATGGGTTTCGTGCTCCCCCATAAAGCACGGTGGCGACTCCTTTACTTGAGTTTTTACAAAATAGCGGTCGCGGTCACGTTCGCGGAAACGGTCGCGTTGTCGCGGGAATCGCTTGTAACGGCAAAAAAGAATGTTTCGCGGCGTGAATTTTATCAAAAAATTCACATAAGCTCAATATTAAGCTTTATCAATCATCATTCATTCTTATTTGTTTTTGTATCACATTATGTCAAAAAAATATTATTAGTTATTATTATTAAAATTTATTAATAATCCAGCTTATTTATTAAAAATTTAACTATTGCAAAGTACAAATATGGCTTCTCTTAGCCTTTTCTTCTTTAATATTTATTTTATTTTATAAAAAACGGGCATTTCTTGCAAAAACGCGTTATGGAACGGGCATTTTACCGTTAAGGAACGCCATCGCGGCGATATTTGTGTGAATTCCAACTCTCAGTGTTATAACGGCATTTCGCGTATCGGCAACTCAAAAATAGGTTACAGAACGGCCGTTACGTAACGGAACAGCCGAGTTTTAATTCCATGACTCACATAGAGCCAAGCATATTCACACTGTGCAACATATCAACAAAAAAAAGCCGGCATTCGATGACCGGCAGTGGGCCCAAAACGGCGCCCACAAACTTCTAGAAATGAAACCCTCAATCTTCAAAAGATGTTGGAAGTAAGAAAAAGAATAGAGTTTGCAGTTAGCAAGTTTATTAAATGAAATTTTTTTGACGCATTTGTTTATAGTTTGTGATTTCCATGTTCCCATTCAATCAGTTACAGAAAAGAGGGCAACAAAAAAACAAAGATGAACACATGTGATCTTGTCATATCCTACTTTTTCAGTTGCAATTTCAATATGAGTTCAAATAAAAGGTTTCAACAATCTAAAAATGTGTCTTAAACTTTCTAGTGTGAGGGAAGAAAAAAGAGAAGCTTCACCAACAATTATAAACAACCACCACAAACAAAACACAACAACAAATGTTTGATGAAGCAGGGCATATTAAAGACGTACACAAGACTAAACATATGAAGTCAAAGAGAAAAAATAGACTTTTGCCTCGAAAGTCGAAAATTATTACACCAAAGTGCACACTAGTTTTCAGTTCATCGAAATATCCCAAATGGACTCCATGTAACAAATAAGGCAACAATATTGTATGTCAAGCCACAAAAAAGGATATATGGCAAGGCAATAACATGCATATGTAATGGAAAAAAGGAGATGCGGAAGTAATCACTTACTTCATGTTTCTTTTTAGGATTCATGCCTTGTGAAAGGACATTATTCAAAGAGATAATGTCCATGCCAGGTAAAACCTGCATGAAACCATTAATAAAGCAATAGCCTATGTTATAAACCCTGCAAGAAGATAAAGCAATCATCAAGTGCTTAATTTTCAATATATATAGATTTTATGCATGCTACAATGTTAAATAAATCTATACTCCCTTAATCAAGTTTTTAAGAAATATTTTTACTATGATAGCGTAATTTGATTTAACAATATGACAAAGTAGAAAAGGAGGTACCACCAAACATATTGATGCTGGTAAGATCGTAAGAAAAGATACATGAAAGATGCCAAATCTCTTAATCTCTTATAAGTCTCACTACTCGCTAGATACTCCATTACGGTACACATAATTAACTTTTTCCCAAAATATATTTGGGAAGAAACCCGATTCACATAATACTTGCATACTTTTTTCCCACTCTATCGCCCACTTTAGCAATTGATAAGTATCCATTTTTTTTCTATATTATGGTGAAAACTGCTTCAGGGAGGTTTTCACAGATTAACCATACTTACGAGAGCAGTTCCAAATCGTCATGCCATGTAGCGTTTTATTACAATATAGTTTAAGCGGTGCGTAGTATTGTCAAAGGCAAATTAGGAAAAAAATTCTGGGATTGACAGTCTTGTATGTAAAAATAATCGTTATTTGCAACATTGGTTTTAATAGTAAAACCGCTACTCTGTCTCTAAGTAGCGGTTTTGTACAAAATCTGGAGAAAAAAATTGTGGACGTAATAATTTTGGCAATATTGTGGGAAAACGTTCAGTCGTTCACATCCAGCTCATGACCTCCTACCCCATTCCTACACTTTTCATTATGTGAAGCTTCCTAAAGTTCAAGCTCTAAGAGATAAAATGAAGGATGTTTACAGAGATTTTTTAAGTATGTTCACATATCCAATTAAAGTATAAGAACAACGGGGCTATTTTTTATTTTTACTAAACTTTTTTGCCAATAGTTCATTTAGTTCAGCTTTTTTGGGTCATAACACTCAATCCATATCCAAATCAAAGCATTCATTTGACTTGGTTTGGTTTGCGCATTGGACAATAACCAAATAACTTTCACCCCAGATTAACCCCGTATGAATGCAGAAGGTATAGCTCCCCTATCCAGACTTCTCTCTCACACCATCATTGCCTAAGCTGATCCCTCCACCAATCTTCATTCTATTTGTGCTATCTTTAATACCCAAAATTCGTTACCCCAATTCCAAACATGTTTATTGTTGTCAATCTACCCTTAGCAACATCCTTAAGCATTTTAAAAGCTTTGCCTTGCACATCTCTTTTTACCCACAAAAAGACCATTATAAGCCTTTATGCCAAGTAGATGTGAAAAGTAACACCCATATGCAACTCAATTTTGTAAATTATTACATACCAACATATAAGTTTGACGATTGGTATCTTTATAAAAAAAGTTGATAGAACGAAAATGTACAGTAAGATAAATCCAACAATGTTTTCACAGTAAATTATTGTTAAGATATAAATAAGTAAAACATATATGATCAACTCAATTACATAATAGTTCTAAAATCCAAAATTTGTAAATCTTTCTGGGACGTGGTGAATACAAAATGCTGAAAATTTTCTTTCTTAAGGAAGGTACTTCACAAATTCTCCATATGCGGTTTTTTAGGGGTATCGTACAATCAGGTATCCAAGACATCACGGTTATCCCATCGAAATACTCTATTCAATTATTAAGGCTTAGTGGGTTTTAATTAGGCTTCATATTTAGAGAGAATATTTTATTTGATTTTTGGAGCCATGGAGGTGTCCTACTCCTACAGTCCTACCATCAACTATTTAGACAATTTTGTATTATTAGGCTCATAATTGTTATAAAACATAATGAACCAAAAAAAAAAAAAAAATTAACCCTATATTCTCCCTAGCCATATGCTTCCTTGGAGTGAAAGAGAGAGAGGATTTCTTGCTTTCTCTATTCTTCTAGAGTTCTAGCTAGCAACACAGAGAAGATATCCATTTTATGCACTATCTCACAAAGGATATCACAGATCACATATGAAGGCATCTTTCTTGCATGCATCACAACTAATATGATGTGTTTGGCTCTGTAATAGAACTTGCCCTGATGTAGCTCTTAACTAGAATACACGGGATATAGTGTCGAAAGGTTGGCACTACTGAACAATTTCAACCCCTTTTTTTATAATAAAAAAAAGTACCAATAAATCATCCAAGGTCGAGCTAGTTTATGATATTAATTATATCCATAAATAATTAGGTCCAACCAAATTGCCAATCTCAACTCGCCTCAATACCTAATCACTTTAACAGATCGCAAAGCCAATATTTCATACATACTATTTCTGTTTTAAAAGAAATGTTTAGCTTTTTTGAGATAAAGGAGTAAGACACTAGACACCATTAGTAGAAACAATGAAGATACCATAAGATTTCCAACTAGGCATCTAACCTTAAAGAGACAATTCAACATGAAGATTTGTAAGAGCTTAACACCTTTTCTAGCTCTGCTTGCTCCCTTGGAAATGCAAGACATCTGGCAGTAAGTACATACTCTTTAAGCGAGGCAGGCCAATTGTCCTACAGTGGTTCAGGTAACATGGAAAAAATTAGGTTAATGAACATATAAACAAAAACGCAATTAAAAGGCAGCAATTTCAAGCAATAAAGTTGCAAACTCGATTCAAAAAGATAATTCCAAGAAATAAAACAGAAACAATGTTCCAATTGATCCTACACAATAAAAAATTTAGTTGATCATGCTAAGCAAAATGTGTTCAACCTGCACAATTCCAGAAGGAATTTGAAGAAGATTTTCAACAGGCTCATTCTTCAGGCAATCAATCCAATCTGTATCAACTAATTCCCACAGTCGATCCTAAAAAATATTTCTTAATAAAAAATGTCAATAATTCATCAATCATCATAAAAGTAAATTTAATATGCAAAATTCAGAGGAATTGATGGCATTTATAAACTCAATGCAGAAATAGCAATATCAAATCAAAATTATAAAAATAAAAAGAGTTCAGGCAATGAATTGGTACCTTGAGGAAATTGACAACATTAGCATGGAAGAAGAATTCGAAAGGTTTGAGGAAATCAACAATGGCGTTAATCCACTCAAGGGTTTCAGCTGTAGTTTTGCACGAGTACTTGCGTCCAAATTCCATCAAACAAATGCAACTACTGTACTACTATTCGACTACTCGTGAGCCGTAACTTACTCTTTGTAGCAGAAAGCTTTGCTGAAATTCATTAACAGTGGAAAAACGAATAATTCAGGTGTGTTTAATTCATTAACACTGAATTTATAATTAAATTAGGAAAGAAAATCAAAATTCGGCTTTATTCCAATTTATCTAACATGTTTTGCACGAGCGATTTTGAAGTTTTTCTCAACAGATTACACTTTAAATCAATTATCATTACAACAATTTATTTCCAACAACCAAACGGATTGTATAGTTTTTACTCCATTCTTCCTTTTTTTTTTAATTGTTACATCCCTTTCGCACAAAGTTTTTAGAAAAAACATTCGTAGTTGTAGGAACCATAATAAAGTATATACTCACTCCGTAACACAAAGATGTAAACTTTCGCTAAATATAGGTGTAACACAAAAGTATCAACTTTTACAAAACTTTCTATATATGGCAAAAAAAACTTCATACAATTTACACATTTGCCATTACTTTTACATGGGAGTCCGTGTTTTCTTATTTATTTCTCTCTTCTCTACACAATTACAACGCAATTAACGCACATAAAACTTTTACATGGGAGTCCGTGTTTTCTACAAAGTTTACATTTTTGTGTTACGAAGAGAGTATATTTATTGAGAAGATGACAAAATTGGAAGTAAAATGGGTAGAATAAAGTGGGTAAATAACAACATTGGTGATAGAATACGTAGAATTTATGTGAGCCCACATGTCAACATAAAAAATATAGCAAGTAAATAAAATGTAACAAGTAAAAAAAGACATATGGAGTGAATTTATGTGAGCCCACTAACCACTGCCGGAAATTAGGATCTTCTCCATTTCTTACCTTTTATTTTCTAATTTAAGATTTTGACAACTCATTTAATTATCATTAAAATAAAAAAATTAAAATCCTCCCCATTTCACTCTTCATACATCATCCACCATTGATTTAGGAAATGGACCATCCATTATTCCATTTTCTTTGAGAAATGGAAAGGATCTTTACTCCGCTGTCGGTGCTCTCCCAAATTTTGCTACTCAGGCCTGAATTTCTTTTACGGGTTTGTTTTTCCTTTTTTTATTTAAAAAAATCAATCAAAGTGTAAAAAAAGTGAATCAATGTGTTTTTCTCATAATCATATGTAATGAAGCAATGCTAATCTAATGAAACAAATACTTTGTTCTTGACTTTGGTTTAATAATGGAGTTTGAGAAGATTATGTTGATTTGCAAATAAATTTTTCAATAGTGCCTTGAAACAAATCCACATTGATGTTTTTATGTTGATGTTTGAAACAAATTCATGTTCATTATACTTTATCCTTCATGATGGTGTCATAGTGTGGAAAAAATTCACGGAACTTTAGCACAGTATTAATCCTAATGTAATATTCACACTATTTGGAATTCTATTCATCAAAGAGTTACAACATGCCGCAAGAAATGTGTGCATATTACGAAGTAATACCTCCGTAACATAATACTAGCAACAATTGGTTTTGCACGCATTTTGAGAAAGCAATTTAAAGGTGTAAGCGAAGGAATTATTCAAAATGGTTTTAATACAAACAAGAATGTGATTATAAGTTGCTAATATTAAAATTATTTTGGCTAATTCCTTCGTTTACTCCCTTAAATTGTTTCCACAAAATGTGTCTAAAACCAATTGTTGCTAGTGTTATGTTACGGAGGTAGTATATGCTAACTTGTTCTAGACATGAGTTCATTGGACTTCCATATTTCTTTTACCGTTGTCGCACAGGGCCTCCATATTCATTGGGACGGCCATGCTCGTGACAATCAAGTATTTGGCTACTATCTTGATCATCTGTCTTTCAGTTCTTCTCATTAGTTTAAAAAAAAAAATTGAAACTTTTTTAAAGCCATATCAAGCTACTGTACAATACTCTATGTCCATCAGTTCAGAGAGGTTAATTAGGCAAATTAACATTGCAAGTTGATAGCAAGCTCTAGTAGCATTTCAACTTGGCGAATAACTCGTTGTTTTTCCTGCTGCTTCAATCGAGCACCAACCGACTCTGGGTCGAGGCTTTGTGCATCCTGAATCTCCTGCTGTTCTGCTCTCACTTCTTGCAGTAACGTGTCAACTTCTCTAACAAAATCTACCCTTAGAAGTACCTCGTCAGTCTCCAATGTTGGACGTAAAGGGCCTTGATGCTGTATTAGCCAACAGAGTAGTCCATCAGAACGAGAGTTTGCTACTTATATTGTATCGTGGCAGATATAGTATATAACATATTCCTGGGCCTCAACTATCAATGACAATGAAAAAGAAAACGGTAGGAAACATTGAAGATTTGAAGGTGTTAGCAATTTGGCATTACCTTATCCATGTCGAATCCTGCGGGAACAATGATGCTAAAAGGATCCTCCCTCGGGAATGTCTCAATCATAAGCTTCTTGCACTCCTTTAGCCATCCATCATCATCAAATCCGTCATGCATATTCAATAAATCATTGAGCAACCTCATGCCAGGGGATGCCTCTCGTTTCAGAATCTCAGTCTGAAAATGTTGTTGACACAAGGATTGATAAATTGATCTTGTCTTGACAAGATCAATAAAGAGCAGAACAATAAACACAAAAGTGGTTACTTATAGAACTAGCAACATGTCATGTCTTATGTCATGTCTTAAGCGAAACCAAATTTCACATCCTTAATTAATTGAAGGCCTTATATAGAACTCCTAAAGTTTCAAAATATGCTTGTGAATCGTAACAATTGATGTCTCTTTCCCGTTTCCACAACAACAACAAAAAAATCTACATTTATGCATGCAATATTCAGAATTTTATAAGGAAGTTTTGAGCGAAAACAGTGAATATGAACTACAATTCATGGGATAATAATGGATTGTTGTTATTTAATTGGAATAAAGGTATGAACTATGGGTGGTCCAATTCTAAAGGACTAGTGTTGCAAGTATTAAGTATATATTTAATTTCTTAATTTAGTATATATTTATACGAGGCCCTTAAAAGCAGGTTACGAACTTATTAATACTTCTCATTGCAAGTAAAAGTAATAGTTCGTACTGTTTATGTATAATTGAAAGTTCATAACTTTAGAATTAAACTGACCATAGTTCATACCTTTAAAAGTAATTTTTCCTATTTAATTTCCTACCTTATGAAATATGTCTATAATCTATTGTCTGCATTCTAGTTTATTTTTATTTCATTTCATTCTAAAATTTTTGACATAATTCTCGATAGGGCTAGTATTTCAGTAGGAAACCAGGAAGTTCATCTTCCTTAAGACGTATTGGTGGAAGTGTGGAACTACAATTGAATAATGTGTATAAGAGCATTTTGGCTGTTTGACATAAAGTTGCAATACTTCCATGCATTTGTAAGCTGAGTCTATAACATATAAACTTGACATAATATATGTCCTTGAGATCAATTACGAGAGAACTTTACCTCAACCCTTCTGTATAGGAGATCCAGACTTCTAATTGCGTCCTTTTCATCCTGTACCAAGATGTAAACAGCTCTTAGCAAAATTGTATAAGACGGGAAACACCAAACTGAGGCCACCACTACACAAGCAAGGAGATGTTGACTCGACCTCATTGTCCGAATTCAATTACTTCCTCCGTTTTCCAAAGGATGCAACAAATTGGTGTATTTTTTTTTGTGAGATATAAAATATTCAATTGTTGCATCCTGTGAAAAACGAATGAAGTAGTAAAAATCCAGGAGAACATTTGATTTCCTAAGTGTGTATTTCTTATACAAATCCAGGAAGCTCGGTAAAACCATCCTCAAATTCAAAGACAAATTGGAAGCTGATGACCATAATTTCTCTGTTGCAAGAAGCAACTTTCATTGCAGTACTTCCAATAAAAAAAAGTCCAATATTTCATCGGGTAAGATCTGTTTAGTGCAGAGAAAAGATACTTTGCACTTATTTTAGAAAAAAATTACTAAAACAATATCTGTATTCCACAAAGAAACTAGAAAATGGAAAGGGAGTGGTTGCACTTAGTAGCAATAGTGATATAATATAAGTATATAACAGTATAACACTATAATAACCAGCCTTAGCATTCAGGAACTAAACATGTAGCAGAAGGAGAACAGTTGCATTCCACAATGAATATAAAGCATAATCTAAACATACATCTTTTCTAGCAAGATCAAGCCGATTCCAGATGACCATTAGAACAAGTTCGTCGAGCTCCCCTCTCTCAGCAGCTTCTTCAATTTTCTGCAAAACATATATATAGACGATAAAATGTTCAAAATATTGGAGATCTAGGTCATCAGTCTTGGTATAGCTGTAAGTCCATTTCATTATAAATGTAATAATATACATTTATTTAGCTCTAGGAAGCAGATTTTCAAAGTTCAGATCATGCTAACTAAAAATTTTAGCACACCAAAGTCCACACATGCAATCCAACTCACACTAACAACTTAGACAAATTGAAATGTAGGATACAACAACCACTCTTTAAATAAGGATACTTGCATGCGAAAATTGTTCAAATGTTGTCCCCATTCGGAATTGGGGAAAGGATTAAGAAAAATAAATCATAGGAGAGAAGACATTTAAAGAATGTAAATTCTTAGAGTTTAAAATTAAACATTATATTTTACTAAAGTTTGTAAACGAAGAAAAGTATCTAATGTAAGAAACCTAGAGATTACTATGCAAAACAAAATACTCACTTTTTTATTTTCAACAAATGGGATTACAACTTTTGAGTAAAGAGAGTTAATTTTATGTTGGTTAACTTTAGAAAGATTTCAAAAGTGAACAAGTCTAAGGGAACACCAATTCAGAAAGTGATTACAACTTAGGGAACGGGTGAGTTTTATCTAATAATCTAAAATATTACTAAAGCCTTCAACATTCACATAATCACATACCAGCAAATTGCCATGGGTTGCTTCACATGATATATCAATTCATGCTAACAATATGTCCATGATAACTACAGAAGAATACTGTGAGACGACAATAGAGCATTCCAAAGTCAGACTGATGTATTACCTCTTCTATTTCTTCTTCAGCCCTAATAAAACTAGAAACCAGTATTCTTGCTTTCCTAACATCTTCATCTGGAAATTCTTTCAAACGAGTCCCAATTTCGCGGTACTCTTCGACTTTCCGTTCCTCTTCTTCATCCTCTTCTTGGCGTCTCCTATGAAGTTCTTTAGTCTTTTCACGCTGTTGTGCTTGCCACTCCTGTTGTAAAATAGTTAGCGCCATTCACAGATCGACAATGATACAGCTTATTTCTGTAGAATATATGCAGTAGAAAGGCAGAACTTGCAACTCTAAACTACAACTGTTTACATCAGAGAATCTAAAATTTGTATTTCTCAAGAGCTTCGATATCAGCAGATGTCACAGCACATTTTTAATTTATTTTCCATGCATTGGTCATTGGGAGAGCCAAGTGTTGAAATAGTTGAATGATAACGAAAAAATGTATGAAGCAGATGGATTTACAAGAGATTGAGGCTCTCCACCGTACGGGGTGGAGGAGGAAAATCTATGTGGATGACCACCCGGAATAATCACTTTGGTTCATGTAGCCGACCCCACTTTTGGGAATAAGGCTTTGATTGATTGATTGATAACGAAGACATGTAACATTATGCATCTCATTGGGTCAGCAGAAGTTCCGCAAAATGAGGGATGCAAGGGCACAGAAGATGAGCAGGGTTATTATTCAATTTCACTTTGCACATACTTCTTATCTATAAAACTACCTCAACTCCCCTTGAATCAAGATATTTCCATGAGAAGTAACGATAATATTTTTTGACATATGTACTTGCACAACCAGAGAACACATAATACTTGAATCATAGAGTTCAAAAGGTGTTTAAATTTGATGGGGTAAAATACACCCACTACTATTGGGCTAGCCCACGGTTATTTAAGCCCAACTAAGTCCTAAACCCAACAAGAGGACTACAACCACAGGAAGGCCCACTCCGGGACCAGGCCCACATGTGAGATAAACCCAGTACATATAACCTGGCCCCACAGGGTCCACACTCCAGTATAGACCTGGTCCAGCCCAGCTGGCCAGGGACACCAAGTCAGTCCAAAGGTATTATAAATACCCATCTCTATGCAACAATGAAAGGATCTCATCCCACAAAAGAGTAAAGTAAACACTTCACAAACACTTTCTCTCTCTTACATTCTCTCTCAAATTACTTCTCTTACACTATACTGACTTGAGCGTCGGAGTGGCCTCCCCCGGAACACCTCCGGGGGGTAGCTCACACGTGTTCTTTGTGATCGTGTGGAAACGGAACTTGCTCTCGGCCCATTGTTGGGTGTACCAAAAAATGCGCCAACAATTTGGCGCTAGAAAGAGGGTCGAGGCGCCACTACGGTTTTTCTTCCACCTCAAGTACCGTCGATCATGTCACCCCGTGACGACTCCGGCGACCGTCAAAGCAAACGTACTGGACGGTCTAGCCGTAGAAGGAGTAGAGACACTCACTCTACTACTAGCAAATTTAATACCAAACTGAGTTATTCACCTAGATCTACAAATTGTTTCACAATCAAAAAGTGAGAAGAGCATTTGTGTAGATGCAAGCTAACACATTCAACCATGTCTGTACCATCATCCCCATAGGTGGACAAAATACTATCAATTTTGTCTTGGCTTGCTATGAAAGAGTACATGTGAACCTACTGGAAGTCATTGGAAACCACTTTCTGGAAGTCTTCTTTTTTTTAAAAAAAAAAGGGGGTCAAAGAATGGGGTGTAATTAACAGTAGCAACAACAATGGGGTAGATCAAATAATTGACCCAACTATGATGACAAGCTATTCATTAGCAATGATGATATGACACTTCAAAATGCTCAAAGAAAGTTGAAGATTGCTCATTATTGACACTCTACCACCAACAAAGCTCATCCTCAAGTGACAACTTCTTCATCCTCAAAAGAGAAGACATAGAAAACATACCCCAAATAAAAAAGATAAGTTCTTTTACTACCTCTTAATTATTTGTACAAGTCCATGATTTCTCTTAATTAGTTGAGTATAAAATGGTTTATTTGGTGAATTTTATTATTGATTTACCATTAATTTGTACTTCTCATGTACAAAAAGCTAGATCCAAACTATAATAATGGTCATATGATAGCTAAGTATAATGGTAGCACACTAAGTGTTTGATAAAATGCTCAGGTGAATGTGACTCACTCTCACGCTATGAAAAGACCTGCCCAGCTGATCAAGTCCATCCTTGTCGGCCCACAGCACCTCGGTCGGTCAACACCACCTTGGTCGCCTAACACCACCTTGGTCGGTCAATAGCACCCTGGTCGGTCAAAACCGCCTTGATTGTGCAATACCACCCTGGTCGGTCAAAAACACCCTGGTAGTTCAGTACCACCCTGGTCGGTCAAAAGCAACCTGGTCGGTCAAAACCACCTTGGTAGTTCAGTACCACCCTGGTCGGTCAAAAGCACCCTGGTAGTTCAGCAACCACCTGTTCAGTCAACACCAACCTGGTCGTCCGGCACTGCCCTGGTCGGTCAGTATCATCCTGGTCCGTTGGCCACATCCTGGTTAGTCTGCAACACCCTGGTCGGTCCACAGAATAATGGTCGTCGAGCACCATCGTTATCAGTCGAGACTACCCTGTCGAAGATCAAAGAGCTCCTCAAATAAAGTTGGTTACTAAAGCACAACGATTTTTGCCACATATTGATGGTGGTAGGATACGCGCACAAATGAAGAGTCAACTAGGCAACCCTTCCTAGAAGGTGGGTCTAGCTTGATATTGATGTGAATTCCCAGAATCATATGGATGCCATCAATCACCTAGTCTACTTCATAAGCGCATCGTCCCAAGCAGCGCACGCCTGGTCTTAAGAAGAAATTACCACTACATGGCTTGTCGTGTCAACCACACTACCACGTCCTCAGCATACTCCATCTCACTCACGTGTAAGGGGGGAAGCTAACACTGAGTCTTCCTACGTCCCAACCGTATACGAAAGGCTGGGTGCACCACCATCTATCCACAACAGGTTGGGTGAACAAGCACCTGCCGTGATAGGCTGGGCCCAGCGAAGGAGAACAGGCTTGGTCGGGCACCTCTCCTACCCAGGGTAGCTGGTCCTTCCTCAAGCCACAGGGCAGGAATACCACCTAGACCAGGGGTCAGGATGCCTACCAGGTTGCCTTTTCATTCTTCTATCCTCATTGAAGTCTCTCATAAGGGGAAGCTACTAGGTCACATCAAGTACGATGGTACTGGGGACCCAAATGATCACATACAACTTTTCGAGTGACCACCTCACAACAATTTTCACACTGGCCAGACTTATACCAATAGGATTCCGGGGCAGGCGTGGTCTTGATTTCTCCAGAGGGGCATCTAAAAGAGTATGCCCTCAAATTCAAAAGTTTTGGTCTGGTGGGGGCAGGTGAAAAAGGTTTGCTTAGCAAGCACACCTGGCCTCACTCCTAGCCCAGTCCATGCACTTATTTGGCCTAAGGTCATACACAGGTGCATGCATCAAAAAGTCCTGGTCTGGTGGGGCAGGTGAAAAAGGCTTGCTCAGCAAGCACACCTGGTTCCATTCCTAGCCCAGTCCATGTATTTGTTGGCCTAAGGCCAAGAATGCATGCATCAAAAGTTCTGGTCTGGTGGGGGCAGGTGAAAAAGGCTTGCTCAGCAAGCACACCTGGTCCCATTCCTAGCCCAGACCATGCACTTCTTTGACCCAAGGTCATACAAAGGTGCATGCCCTAAACGATCTGGTCTGGTGGGGGCAGGTGAAAAAGATTTGCTCAGCAAACACACCTGGTCTCATTCCTAGCCCAGTCCATGTACTTCTTTGACTCAAGGTCATACAAAAGTACATGCTCTAAACGATCTGGTTTTGGGTGGACAGGTGCGAAAGGCCAAAGGCACACCTGCCCGTATACCCTGGCCAGTCCATGCACTTCTTTGGCTCAAAGTCATACAAAAGTGCGTGCATCAAACGATCTGGTTTTGGGTGGACAGGTGCGAAAGGCCAAAGGCACACCTGCCCATATACCCTGGCCAGTCCATGTGTTTATTTGACCCCTGGTCATACAAAAATGCATGCCTTTAAAAAAATTATAAGAAAAAAGAGAGAAAAAGAAGTAAGTACAAAGAATTTGCAAAGCAAATCAACTTACTCAGCCACCTATTAGAAAGTCCAAGTAACCCATATCTGGTCAGAAGGTAACTTTGTCACCTCCCAACCAGGGGAGGCAGAGAGTATAAACTATATATATAGCACATATAAATATTTGCAGAGATAAAAATTCATGCAAAAACCACACATTCATAAAAAATCAAGTGTTAGCCAAATCTTCAAAAGCAGGATAAAACACATCCACCCCCTGGTGGATGGTAAAAATGAGTGTTAGAGGAATTACAAAGTGAAATATTTGTCAAGGGTCGACGACCATCTGGCTCAGAAATGCCCAAGCAGAGGCCAAAACTAATTGTTCTTACAAGTGTTCAAGACAATCTAAAGCAAAGCAAAAATGAGCTGAAAAGACACAAGAGAACATCACCACCACGCTCCAGAATAGGTCAACCAAAAGCATGACCAGATGTGCTAGAACAGGAAGAGGCACTCCCCAGGTTACCAGGTGATCACCAAACTTCCTAGGCAGGGGTGGACCCCTGCTATCCTAGTTCTCAGGAGCACTCTGATCATCCTCCATGGCCGGCCTGGCCTTGTCATCTGCTCCATGGCGGTCCATGTGCTTCTTTGACCCCTGGTCATACACAAGCATATTTACGTCATCAAAGAGGAAGTAAGTATTACACTTCTATAAAACTCCTCATCATAGGCGGGGCGAAGTATCATACTTCTATAAAAATCCTCATCATAATTCTCCAGAGACAAACCAACACTCCTCCTGCTCGATCTCCGACCAGGTCCTGGTAGCAATCTAGCACCAATAGAGGAGGATCCTACAATTTCAGCCCTGTACCTGGGGGGCAGCCCCCTGCTTGTGCTGGCCCTAATGTCTCCACCAGACACCGTGGGCAAGTCAGACGCATCCCTAGAAAGCAACACCCCAGTGTTGGAAGTAATGTGGTAATGAATGGAACTTCAGTCATTCTTCAGAATAGTATACTTCAGCCTTGCTAAAGTTTCAGGGGGTACACTTCGAAGGGGCTCACCATCCTTATTAACCCCAGCTTGTCAAAGTCCATCGCCTCTACATCTTCAGCTGTTGAAACAAGCATAAGAAAAAGATAAAGTTGTAGTCCTAATCAGACCACCTTTGGGCAAAACTTGCCAGGGCAGGCCTGGTCTTACCATGACTACATACTCAACCAAGATGGGAAAGCTAAAAGTCACAAAAGAAAAATACCTAATCTGCTCAATTGATAAGCAACCAGGCGCCAAAATTCAAAGTCACAAGTCAATTGATTAGACGTGGCCCGAAAATGCTTCATACGTGGCTAGCCCATCACATAAATCCATAAAAACTGCCCACATAATTTATGGACTTGGGGGGCAAATTGATGGGGTAAAATACACCCACTACTATTGGGCTAGCCCACGGTTATTTAAGCCCAACTAAGTCCTAAACCCAACAAGAGGACCACAACCACAGGAAGGCCCACTTCGGGACCAGGCCCACATGTGAGATAAGCCCAATACATATAACCTGGCCCCACAGGGTCCACGCTCCAGTATAGACCTGGTCCAGCCCAGTGGACCAGGGGCACCAAGTCAGTCCAAAGGTATTATAAATACCCATCTCTATGCAACAATGAAAGGATCTCATCCCACAAAAGAGTAAAGTAAACACTTCACAAACACTTTCTCTCTCTTACATTCTCTCTCAAATTACTTCTCTTACACTATACTGACTTGAGCGTCGGAGTGGCCTCCCCCGGAACACCTCCGGGGGTAGCTCACACGTGTTCTTTGTGCAGGAACGGTGCTTGATCGTGTGGAAGCGGAACTTGCTCTTGGCCCATTGTTGGGTGTACCAAAAAATACGCCAACAAAATTTAACCTCTCAACAATGATAAGAGTTGATTATAAAACATCATTTTCCATATCGTTGACTACATATAACTATTTACCCAATCGTACACAATACAAGTTGCTAAATGACCCGATGAATAGGCGATTTAATCAGATGAACAAGTTTACAGTAAAACATGTTACCAATATGAACTTTCTAATATATCATTAAAAATGGCTCACAACCAAATGCCAGTCTGTTGTAGGACACAATTCCTTCTACAAATCTTGGATTTACACATCAACTAAAGAAGAACAGACAATTTTATGAGAAACTCAGTTTCTTAAGGTAATGGATAATTAGTCAATCTTCCAGTTCAATGGCATATGCATAAGTTTTGCCACCAGAATGCTGCATGCTATTTGTAACAAATCTGCAACTACTAAAGTCTATGCTATTATCAAGAAACAAGAACAATACATGCCATTCTGCCGCCTTGTTGTACAATCGAATCTCTAATGACAACGTAAGTAGTCATAAGTCTGAATTTGTGATCTCTCATATATCTATCATATTTTAACCACCATGTCAAATGATCAAATCCCACTTAAATTCGACAATCAACATTCTAGACAATCGACATTCTAGCTACATAAATTCGACAATCGACATTCTAGCTTCTAGCTACATAAATTTAAAACTCAATTAATTGATCCCATTAATTTGTCTACTCAATAATTTCGCACTAATTTAGAATAAATTTGCAAAATTGCAAAACAGGAAATTTCACTAAAAACGAACCAAACAAGCTGGAAAAATGCAGCCATTACCAATTGATGTTAAGTGTTACTTTAATTTTAGTTATAATCCAGAGGAACATTTTAACCAGTAATTTATATATTGATGATCCCATATATTGTAATAGACAAAAATATTAATTTAATAAAGATAGTTAGCACTTAGCAGCCAAACAAATGATACCCAGCTAAGAAAAACACACACCCACTAGCCAATTCAAACAGGAACAAGTAATTTCAGCAACAAATAAAGACAAATCATTCATAAAATATAAAATCTGATATTATAGAGGGAAAAAAAAAAGGATATATCAGAAACCAAAATTGACTCAAATTAGCAAATAAGAGAAACCTAGAAAAGATAAACACATTCATGTCATAATGAAAACATACATCATCATAAAACTCAGGAGATAAACCTGGGGGCAATTCCTGCAAATCCTGGCTCTCATCTTTGCTATTTGTACACCTCAATATTGCTGCTTTATGAAATGGGCAAAAAAATAAGGGAGCACAAAATTAATGAAAAATTGCAAAAGAAAAAGGCAAAATTGGAGAAGAAACAAGGAAAATTCATAAATGACTTACCATGAGAAAAAAATTGTTGCTTTAGAAGAGAGAGATTGATAATAGTTGATGGAGTTGAATATCTTGTAAATTGTTGGGGTGATAGAAATGGGTGTGTTAGCTGAAACTGAAACCGAAACCCTGTTGCTTCCATGGTTGATGTTTTCTGAAGCTCTAAGCTGGGGAGTTAGTTTATTTGAGACTTGGGGAAGTTGGAGAGTGATAAACCTCCCAAAAACCTCTTTTCTAGGCTTCGAGCTTATCTTTTAAATTGAATTGAATGTTTTCCATGTATTATCTACTATACTACAGGATGTCTCGATTTTTTAAATGAATTGTTAAACAAATTTTTTTTTTGCTTACTAAAGTCTCATTATGGACAAAATTGTCCTTAACCCTTAAAAATATAACAATTCACCTATCACATTCCACCTCCACCCACCCTTTATTTTATATCAAGATTAATCATGCAACAAAACATATTATTACACTAAAATCATGAATTAAAACATAAATTATGAATTGAAAGCATTACAAGTGTTGTTGCAAAATGGTCTTATTCAAATACTCATAACGTTTTACACATAATTCCTATTTAGGCGATTCAACTTGCATATAATTCCTTGTTCCAAGAGCTTCGATTTGATATATTATACGTCAAATTTCACTGAGAAACGAAGAAGATATGAGCATTTGAAGACCAAGTGCACAATCAAAATGGTCGGGGTGCATGGCCCTAGGCTGGGGCGCATAGGCCATGCGCCTGGACCTAGGCAATGGCGCATAGGTCATACATCCTAGTATATGTCGTGTTTTTTTCTACGTCCAACACACGCATGTGTAGCCAAGGGCAAAATTGTCCAAATGTGTGCTTTAGTAAGTAAAATGAGGACTGCATTTAGTAACACTCTTTTTTAAAGGAAATAGATGGTCTATTTTCTAAATCAATGATTGAGAATGTATGAAAAAAAGAAATGGAGAGGATTTTAATTAAGGTGTAAAAACCTTAAGATAGGAAATGGAGGAAAATCAATGGTCGAGAATCTAGCTTCATTTGATGTATCAGTTACTACCGGAAGTGGGTTTCTAGGACATCCTCCCTACCCCTAAACTTAGCACAAGTCTTAGGGTCCGTTCCTAATTGAGGAAATTCTCTCTATTCAGCCTATCCTTCTCAAGGAAATGACGGATGTTGAAAACTGAGTTGTTGTTGTTGTTGTTAGACATAGTATTTACAGACAGAAAAGAAAGCAAGGTTTAATTTTTTTTATGTTTATCAAAGCACCCAAAAAGCACAAGGATTCTATGTTACTTAATCATTCTATTCATTTTATTGTCCCGATTTAAATAAGTGAATACAAAATCCTATAAACATGCAACGTTAAGCAGACAAATGTCTTTTCTTATAGTTACATTTTCGGTAAGTAAGCTCTTTACTAATTATAACATTTTATAATTCTTGTTTGGATAAGGAAAACATCTCATGTGTTAGCTATCCATTGCTTCAAAATCCGAAAAGCTTTTGATGAGTTTGTTGAGGATAACCAAATTAAGTGCGTAAAATTCATAATTTTACCCTTTGTCCCAGATTTAATAATAATTGTAAAGTGAATACGAGGATGTTAGGTTCGAACCTTTTCGAACCAAAAAACCCACAAATTCGTTCAATTTATATAGAAAAACAATAGTTTTTGCTATGAATGTGCAATTAAAATCGAAAGAAAAAAGAGCCATAATGGAATTTGAAAGAATAACATATATTGATTGATGAATTTGGATTTGTGGTTCGAACACTTCGAACGTATGACCAACAATTTTTTTTAAAAAAAAATTGATTATTCTTTCAATTAATTAAAATCACTATTTTAATTATGCAAATTAATCCATATAATAAATGCTCCCCAATTGAATGAAAATAACAATTTTATCATAGATTCGTCATCATATTAAAATTACTAGAGGGCTAACTGATAACATTGTAAGGGTTTTATAAATGTGATTAGCGGAATATGATCAAAGTAGTTGCTAAATTTTTCCTAACATCTATAGCATTAGGATCACTAAGTGATGCAATTTGGCAAAGCAGAAAATTATGAATGAATGGATACAACCATGCTACATAGATGTGTGAATAGTAGTGGATCAGAAACAGCTGCGTTTGATTTGTCTGAATTTTTTTTAATCTGATCTAATGTTAACTACTTTTTTATTTGATCTGAACTTTTCTAATCTAATATGAATATATTTTTAATCTGGTATGAATTTTTCTAATTGTAGTTATTTTTTATAATTATAATTTTTCTGATTTGATCTGAATTTTTCTAAACGGACCTAATATGATCTATTTTTTTATTTGATTTGAATTTTTCTGAAATAAGCACAAGAATGCTTATTTAAGTTGAATCAAACGTACGTAAGAGTTTTGTAAGATTCAGTAAAAAAAATTGATGTGTTTTACATATCCAAAAGTTAGATACGGAGAACTAGGCAGTGCTCCGGACTAATCCACTATTTTAATTAGTCCCTATGTCACATATAATATATAATTATATATAGGACCTTAGGAAATGGAGGATTTTTTTTTAAATTTAATTTTTAACTTTTAAAATCTAATAATTACCAAAATCAACTATTTAGATATACTCCCTCCGTCCCAATTTACTTGCTACATTCTTTTTTTCACATCTTTCGAGACACAACTTTAAATAAAAATATCTTTAACTATATATAATGAAAATTATATATTTGAAAAGTACATGTTGAGACGAATTAAACTAGATCCATCATGTCTATATTTTTTCTTACGTATATTAAATTAAATAAAGTCAAAGTTCACATGTAAACAGTACTCAAAATCAAACTGAGGCAAGTAAATAGTGACAGATGGAGTACTTGTCCAAGAATTTTTAGATTTAGATATGAAAAGGGTTTAAGGGAGCAACAGTAGGCAACAACTGAGCAACCGCAACAAGAGACAAACAGCAAAAGGCTTACTTTATGCAAATAATTAGGCCTGTTCTTTTGGACTTAAAAGCTACAGTAATCAGATCAGGTCAATTCAGATCAGATCAGATTAGTTCAGCTTTGTTTTAATATTATACTCTCACAAAATAATATCCCACTTAATCATATCAGATCAGTTCAGAACAGAACAAATCAGTCCTAAAGAACAGAACTAATCCATATATACATATCCAAATATCCTGCAGCTAGAAGTGAAGCTCAACACCAACATGTTTGAGGCCTGATCGAGTAGCTAAATTTCTCATACCTCATTTCTGTAGCTAAATTTCTCATACCTCATTTCTGTAGCTAAATTCAAGCATCAGCCCTGATTAATTATTAGAACCATGTGCCATTACTATAATTCTATTGTACTTCTTCCGTTTCAAAATAAATGTTTCATTTGCTTTTTCACATTACCCAATACACAACTTTAAATAATAATATCTTTAGTTGTATATAACAAAAAATTGTAAAAATTATATATATATGGAAAGTACGTTTCGAGACGAATCAAACGAGATATCACATGACTCTGTTTTTCGTTATATATTTAAAATTAAAGGAAATCAAAGCTACAATGTGAACAATATCAAAAGTCAATTTGGAGCATTTAATTTGGAACTGGGAGAGTAAAAACTATGAGAAAAGTTAATTGACGCATTATATATGACATTGGATAGATGAAGCATATATAACCTCAGAACTTTTTTTGTTTAAAGTGAAGTAAACGCACTTCAATAAATGCAAATTATGTCTAATAAGTTTCAATTAGGTTCAAGTAGGTCTGGTTTCAACTAGGTTTAATAAATCTCAATCATGTTGAAGGGTGCGTCTCTTCACCTTAAAAAAAATAAGTTTAAGATTTAATAACTTCAATTAGTTTAATTCAGATAAGTTCAGATCTAATAAATTTGAAATAAACCTTAAAAAAGTAAGTATCATGTTTAATAAGTTCAGTTAAGTTCTAATAGTTCGGATAAATTCAGTTCAGATAAGTTGATATAAGTTTAGATCTAATAAGTTGAAGAGAACATACCCTAATAATTTCCAATTAGGTCCAATCAGGTTAATACGTTCCAATTCAATCAAGTCTAATCAGGTTTAATAAGTTAAATCAGTTCAGATAAGTTCAGGTCTAATAAGTTGAATAGAAAGTACCCTAAACATTCTACTTATGTAGAAATAGAATTGATAAGTAAGGTGATAAAAAAAAAAGGTATCTAGCTATCCGATCCATTAACCAGCTAATCTCTTATTACACATTTATCTATCCCACTAGATGAAGTATTGCCTCATAGACCTTCTTCTTTGGGGCGATTGACTCGAGTTCGATTCTCTCCACGACACCGTGCACCAAGCTCCACATACATGTAGAGGTTATTTTTTGAAATAAAAAGTCTTGTACGTTCTACGGTTCATGTATACCTTTCAAAAAAAAAAAAAAAAAAACTTCCCATTAATAGGCATTAACCTATTTATGATAAAATCATAAGGTTGTTAAAATATAATCCCATTCCAAGCCATCATAGATTCTTTTTCCATGTCTAACTTAATAACTATGAATCTGTCATCTACTAGCCTTTTGTGCACGCTTTGCGTACGACAATATTTTTAATGTATCTTCAAAAATCGAAGATTTTTGTTTGGGAAATTAAAATATTTTTTTTTAAATTCACACTCATTCACGTAATCGTAAACAAACTTTCCTCTTTCATCCAGCCATTCCATAACAATGAACAAAATCGAATATCAAATTTCGACGATAATCAAAAGGTAAAATTTTTATGTAACAAACTATATTAAAATGGATGTCTATTTATAGAGAATTTAAAAATATGAATTTTGATTATTTTATTTTATTTTTCCGAATTGTATATTTTGAAATATTTTAATTTTAAAAAATTCAAAAATTGTTGTAACTTTCCTTAATAAATAAGAGTTATGCTATTTGATTTTTAATAAATTTACAAGGGGCATTATAGACTTTTTGAGGTGGACACTATGGCTCTCCTTGGCTTATATAATAGAGATGATATGATAATCAAGTTTAACATTTTGTAACTAAAAAAATAAACTTAACAAGTACTCCATCTGTCCACTATTAAGTTTTAATTGCTTCATTTTTCATTTTCTGTTCGTCTAAATTTTTTTGCTCCTGACCAACCATTAAAAGAATGTATACCCTTACATTAATATTTTTTAATTTCCTATTACTACCCTTCCATTTTTTTTGTTTAATCATGCTACAAAAATTATCCATATCAATGCACTACAAGACAAAGATATGTCATTTCTTAAAAACTATCAAAAACACTTTGGAACAATTAAGGGTGCTTTTGATTCATCTGAAATTTTCTGATCTGATCTGAAATTTTTCTGATTGTAATTAATATCATTTATAATTTTTTTAAAATTTAATTAAAATTTTTCTAATCTGATCTGATCAAATTTTTTTAAAAATGTTTATTTAAATTGAATCAAACAAAAAAAAATGGGACACAAGAAGTATATGGTAGATCACAAGCCAACAAACCCCTACACACCCCCACCCACTTATACAGTCAAACCCTAGTCCAAGGTGCCACACAACTCCAATTCCCTCACTTTCAAATCTTCAATTCTCTCTCTCTCTCTCTCTCTCTTCAATTCTTCACCCTCTCTTTCTCTCTCCTCTTTCACTCTCTCTCTCTCTCTCTCTAACTCTTCATCTTCTTGATCTCATTCATTATTACAGTACAACTTTCCAGGAAATTTGAATGTGACCTTCCTCTCTTCAAATTAACAAACAAAAATGGCTTCTGCTTGTGTCAACAACTTACCCACTTCTACATACTCTTCTAATTGGTTGAATCATCACCCCACTATCTCCTCTGTAACCACTCATGAACAATCCATGATTTCTTCATCTGATAATAATAATACAAACTCTGATTCTTCCTTGAATAATAATAATAATGGTGGTGGTGATTTCAACTTCCAACTTAGTAGTAATAACGACACTATGCTTCCAGCTGATGAGCTCTTTTCCGACGGTAAACTCATCCCTCTGCAATTCTCGACGCTTAAACCGCCGTCTACGGCGTCGCAATCTCCCGACGCTAAAATGTCGCCGCAAAAGCAGTCGCCGAAGTTCGCAGAGAATTCGAACTTGTTCAGCCCTAAAGCTCCAAGGTGTTCGACCAGGTTGAAGGAGTTTCTAGGGTTTAAGAAAACAATAACTTCATGTTCATCATCGACGCATCACTGTAAATCAATCAAACAGTTGTTGTACAAAAACAGCTCGAAAACTACGTCGTCTTTATCGTCTTCTTCAAGCGGCGAATCTTCATTAAGCTCGCCATTGCTGTCGTCATCATCTTCTTCTTCCGATTTCTGCAACGATCTCCCTCGACTATCGCTGGACTCGAAAAGGCCTAAAAATCAGCCGATTAAAACCCTAACATCCGGCCCGAAGATCCGGACCGTACGGCCCAAGACAACGACACCGACACCGACGGCGATGATGGAGAGTCCGAGAATGAACCCGTCGGGTCGGGTAGTGTTCGAAGGGTTAGAAAGGAGTTCGAGCTGTCCAAGCAGCTTTAATGGCGGAATAAAGTGTAAGCACCATTACAAAGGATCATCATCGGGAGTAATTGAAAGGTCATACTCTGCTAATGTTAATGTTAATGCTAGGATTATCCCTGTTCTTAATGTCCCTGTTTGTTCGATTCGTGGGTCTTCTAAGTTTGGGTTTGGTCAATTGTTTTCTTCATCTTCTTCTACTACTACTACCTCTAATTCTCAGAAGAAAGAGAGTAATAGTTATGGCAATAACATCAAAACCCACCATCATCATCATCATATTGCCAGTAGCAAGAACAAGAAGGAGAAGCTTAAAGAGAGTTCATAGAAATGAGGGGTAGAGTTGTACAAGTTAGTTCATTGTGAACATAAATGACTAAAATGAGATTCTAGGATGTAATTTTTAGATTTTTTTTTTTAAGTTTTGCCCCTTATGTGCACCCTTTTTAATTTCACTCTAATTTTTGTTTTTAGTTAAAAATTTTTAATTAGGAAACTGATATTATCTTTGTTCCTATATAACTGCAACGTTGACAATTTCGTCACTATTTTATTTATAATAATTTATATAGCTCGCTTTTGTGTATTATATATGTAAAAAAATACAGTTATGTGATCTCTTTGAAATTGTTTCACTGTGTACTTTAGTTTTATATTTTTTGGTAAAACATAATTAAACATTTTGAATGTAATTGACAAATGTGAAAAGAGAAACATTACGATTAATATAAAGCGGGGAAAGTATATTTATATATATTATATAGTCGTGCTATGTTTTATTTAGGGATGAGTTTTAATTAAATCAATTTAGGCACAATTTTGGCGTATTTTTTTAAAAAAATTACTGTATTAAATATATTAAAGGTTTATATAGAGTCATGACTCACGAATGTCACGATTATTGCGTACAATGTACTATTGGGAAATGATAAAACACAACTAAAATTGATATAGGCACAACCTATCGTGAAAGCACATCTCTCATAAAAGGTGTGCACATATCAATTTTAGTTATGTCAATATCATTTTCCTATACTACTTTACGCCATATATCAATAACGTTAAAATTATGAAAAACAAATAAGATCTCACATCATAATTTTCCTATTTTTTGTTAATATGCCGTTTTCAAAATTAAACTCGAAAAAATAAACGGTGTAATCAATAAATGTTGAAAATGTCAATTATCTTAACCAAATTAAGAGTTAAGGGACTTAAATCAAGATCTAAAATCAAATTCCTTTTACATTAGATTATTGTGTTTTATGCAACCAAAAAAACAAGTGACCAATGCAAGTGTTTAGCATAACAAGTTTACAACGATAGAATCTAGATTTTGTCTATTCATTCCTACGAGTAAATATTTTACCCAAATAGTAACAAAAACAAACAAAAAAATAAGTTCACATATTATGAATTTTGGAGCTTCTTCGGCTAATGTTTTTCTTTTTCACCCTTTTTTTTTGTTTTTTCCTGGGCTTGTTTGATGGGGAAATGTCAAATGAACTGTTTAAATACAATGGGAATATAACAAATTAAAATATGTACTTTATCTTTGTTTAAATGCATGTAACATTTTTTTTAAAAAAATAAATAAATAAATACAGGTTCCCACGTAATTTTTTATTGGAGGTAAAACGTGTTTTCATGGATTTTTAATTGCATGTTTTAGAATATACAAAAATAAATTAGTATGAAATGAAGAGAGATAAATGTATTTCCTTTAATTATTTATAGAGTCATAAATTTATTTATTTTCATAAATAAATAAATAAAAAGTTAACCTCAAAATTTTTACAAAAATGTTCCATGTAATTTTAATGTCCAAGATTAGAAAATATAATTTTAATGTCCTAGATTAGAAAATATATTATGTTTTTTAGAACAGGAATATACATACTCGTATGTTATTTTATTTTTGCAACATTCATTTTTTTTTTTAATTTGGTAAGGAAAACCGTTCTTTTATAACTACACACATAGAAGAGGATGCTAATAAGGTTAGAACCTAATATCATTTGGCTACGAAAATACAAAGTGTGAGTGACATCATTTTACTACTACTTTTTACTTTTTAACTTTTTTATGGTATCGCACATACAGAAATACTGCTACCGCATACATATATTTTTTTTGTGTATTTTTTTACATGAAAAAAGTTGTTACATATTTTTTTTTACGGGAAGCAACTCTATCTATCTATACTTCTATTACTATACTAAAAGGAAAATCACTAAAAATAAATTTTCCCTTTTAAACTCCATCTCTTCCCTTCTAAAACCCCCTCTACTTGATAGGATAATATTAAATGTTTTTTCATTTTTCAAAACTATTTTTGACTTTTTAAAATGAATCATAATTACTGTTATTTTAAACATTGTTATGATCATCTTTCATGTTTATATTATTAAGGTAGTTTTAAAAATATAATACTTAATAAGATTACATTGCACAACCAAATTCTTTTCAGAAAAAAAAAACCACCAACTTATTTTGTAATAATATATACTACCTCCGTTCTAAAAAAAACGCAACAATTGTCATGGCACGGACTCCTAGGCATTTTTTTGTTTTGGGTAATTAGAAAAAGTGAAGGGTAGTTGATTAAAATAAATGGAGAGAAAAGTGGGGACAATTAAAGGAGTTGTGAGAGAGAGTGGGGACAATTAAAGAATTGAAGAGAGAAAAGGTGGGGACAAATAAAGAATTGGAGAGAGTCATTTATTTTGAAATATCCAAAAATGAAAACTGCTGCGTTTTTTTTGGGACGGAGGAAGTATTAGGTCACCCGGCCCAATTTTAGCCAACACACACATCTGTAAGGGGGATAATAAGGAATCCTCGCAAATGCGTGCGGTGAGAATCGAACCCATGACCTCGTGCCTGAAATTCTGAAGCCCTAACAACTGGGCTATGACTTCATCCTCTGGATATATGTGCATGCTATTGTACTTCTTAAATGTCCTTGATTTTTTATTATTATTTTTTTTAAAAGAGGATTTTAATTGGTTTGTACTGTGTAGTCCTAACTCTTTTGTTACTACGAGTAAATCTTAAAAGAAGAGGTCACTGTATTTTTTATCATTAGGTTAGGTGAGAGGTGTAGATTCTGGTGTAAATGTGTAATGTGACATCCTAACTACTCATGGCTTAGCCTTTCTTTTTCTAGCAAATAAAATTGATATGTGATCAATTATTGATATTTTCATTGCCAAAAAAATAAAAAGAAAAAAGATGAATTGATATTTTCTTTTGATTTGATGTTCAAGGTATTTGGTAGCTCTAGTAGTATCAATAAGAGTGAATTGACATATGTTGATACTATGTGCTTGTGATATGTGAAGTTGTGATGGTATATATGTGACTGTGACTCATAGTCTCATAGTCATAGTTCGAGAAATGTTTTGTAGATACCTGATATTAATTTATTAATTGATACCATGACAATTTTTGTAATTTATGACATAAGTGAGGGCAAAATCCAATCTCACAATGTCTTTCTAGCTTTGTGTGCACGCTTTGCGTGCGACGATATTTTTAATGTATCTTCAAAAATCGAAGGTTTTTGTTCGAGAATTTGAAATGTTTTTTAAATTCATTCATTCACATAATTGTAAACAAACTTTCCCCTAATTTCATCCAGTCATTCCACAACAATGAACAAAATCGGCTATCAAATGTCTACGATAATCAAAAGATAAAATTTTTATGTAACAAACTATATTAAAATGGGTGTCAATTTATAGAGAATTAAAAAATATGAAGTTTGATTATTTTATCTTATTTTTACGAATTATATATTTTGTAATATTTTCATTTTAAAAAATTCAAAAATTGTAATAATTTTCCTTAATAAATAAGAGTGATGCTATTTGATTTTTAATAAATTTTTAAGGGGCATTATGGACTTTTTGAGGGGGACACCATGGCTCCCCCTTGGCTTATATAATAGAGATTTGTTCCACGAAGAGAGAGAAGAAACAAAAAAAAAAAGCATCTCCTCTCTTTTTATCTCAGTGACCACGAAGAGAGAGAAAACAAGAAGGGAATCCAAAACCACAAAATTTCTCTCAGAGCACCATCAAAAACCTAAGAGCAGAACGAAGAAAGGCGAGAAAAATTAGGGCAATTTGGGCGAAGAGCAGAGCGCGATCAACGGCAATTTGGGAATTGGAAGATCGATCAATCAATTCTTTGTGTTCGAAGAGGGTGGGGGTTTGGTTCGGTGGTGGGCGGTGGTATATGGGTTCGAAGAGGGTGGGGGTTAGAATCGGGTGGGGGGTTTGGTTCGGTGGTGGGGTTTGGGTTCGGTGGTGGGGGGTTGGGTTTTGTGGTGGGGCTGGGTTCGGGTTTGGACTGGGTTCGATTGGGGGTGGGGATGGGTGGGTCTAGTGGTGGTAGTGGTTTGGGTGGCGGGGTTGGGTTCGGGTAGGTGCGTGGGTCTGGGTGGGTGGGTGGGTCTAGTGGGTCTAGTGGGTTTAGGGTCTAGTGGGTGGGTTTTTGGAGAGACAATGGACAGAGAGAGATGCAAGTTTTTTTTTCTTTTTTTATATTTAAAACCACGTGTAATGGCAAAAGTTCACTATAATTACGAAAGAGCCATGGTATCAATTTATTTCATGGATACCTGATATCCATGTATCATTGCTCGTCATAGTTCCCTGGTTGGTGTTACAAGTTTTGGGTTTTTTTTGTCTGAAATTTTCTGATCAGATTTGAAAATTTGTAAAAAGTATTGAGATATATACGATCTGATTCGGCCTGATATAATATAAGTTGAAAAGAACATTTTTTGGGTTAAAAATTATTTTTTTATACTTTTTTTAACATTTAGAATTGAATTGGTCAAATTAGGTTTTAATTTGAGTTGAAACATTTTTTAACTTTAAAATAGGGTTCTAACGTCAAAATTTGACGGAACACCCTTACTAATGTCACTTTTGATGCATAAGATGTGGTCGTTTGTGAAATTCTTAAAAACACAAGTTACCAATGATACTTTCCCTAAATTTATTTTGGTATAACATCCGCAACATAAAATATGATATTAATAACATAAGATATGATACATAGCCGATATTAAACAAGTTATCCAATGGGCGATAAGGGTTTGTTTACTTCGGCTTCAATTCAGTTCTGTTCAACTCTCAATTTCCTTCTCTTATAAAATATTACTTTCAGCTGTATTCAGTTTAGTTCAATTCAACTGTATTCAATTGAAGTAAACATGACATAAGGGCTCATTTACTTTAGCTGAATAGAGTGAACTAAACTTAATAGAGATGAACTGAACTGAATTATTATTATTATTATTATTATTATTATTATTATTATTATTATTATTATTATTATTATTATTATTATTATTATTATTAATATTATTATCATTATTATTATTGTTGTTTTATCATCGTCATCGTCGTCATCTATCTAATTGAAATCAATATTATTATCATCATTTTTACTATTATCAATGTTATCATTAGAGGTGGAAATTGAGTCGGATTAGGTTCGTGTCAACCTTTTTACATAAACGGGTTTAATTCTTTGACCATAACCCGACCCGTTTAATGAACGAGTCGAGTTGTGTTTATTTAAACGGGTCAAACCCCTCAACCCAAACACGTTAATAACTGGTCAATTTCGTGTCGGGTTAGTAGGTCGTATCAATTTTTACTTAAATAATATATATAATAGAAAATAATTAGTAAAATTATTGAAAAAACCTGAACTAAACTTAATAGAAATGAACTGACCTGAACTGAATTTAATCTGAAGTAAACAAGCCCTAAGTATTTATCAAATGAGAAGATGCTATGCATAGGGCATAACATAAGTACCACTTGAGATACTCAATGTTTGACTAGATTTTCTTGAGTCAAGCAAAGTTAAAGCTAGTCGCAAAACCAGTAGTAAAATAAATTATCCATTTGAATTTAGCACAAGGGAGGGAGCGTCTATTCCCTATAACTTGAGAGCAATTGGGCTATTTACATTAGTATGAGGTTCGTGCCAATGTGCTTTTAAATAATCATTATACTATCTTTCCTGTTGCTACATTTTAACACGTAGATTTGATACATATCGTCTTTGATTGTTTCTATTTTTATAAGTATAAGGAAAAATATTCATGATTTATCTAGTTTAATTTGTCTCAACATGTACTTTTCAAATACTTGTATCCAATTTTATAATTTTTTTATTATGTGTAGTTCAAGATATTTTTATTTAAAGTAGTGTCTCGAAAGATGTAAAAAGTGTATGTAGCAACTGAATTGGGACGGAGGGAGTTATATTCACTAATACGAGTATAATTTATTTCTTTCGTCTTAAAATGGTTGTTATGTTTGTTTTTATATGGTTTCAATGCATTTATTAAAACATTTATATATTCTATTTTGGTCTAATAAAAATTATAAAAGTTGATATCTAAAAAATTGTACATCTAGATGCATCTTACAATATCTCATATGGATATATTTTTCTTATGTATAATAAAGATTTTTCATTAATAAAACTTCTCTCTCCCCATATCCAAAATTGTAAACATAACAAGCATTCTGAAACGGATGGAGTATTATCTATGTTACGTATTATTTGCAACATTTCACTTTTTACGTATATTGAAACCATTTTTTTAAAAATTAATCTTAAATTTTCGTGTTTGTATAATTATAATTAGATTTTAAAATAAAAAATGTTGAGATATTTGTAAATATATATTTAAAAAATTAAAACCCTTACTTATGTGGTGCTTAAAAATACATTATAAATAAAGTTTGCATCTACAAAGGGATCAATATCTTTGTGAGATGAGCCCAATGCACACGAGAAGCGAGAGAAAAAGAAACCTGATTCAACTCGTGAGGTATTATATACATACGCTACCATAAAACTTTAATTGTTTAATCCTTCTCTTTTTATTCACGGCCTCTAGGACTAATATATTGGATTATATATACAATAAATATCTACAATTATATAATTGCAAAAAAAAAAAAAAAACAAATACCGCAGTAACGTATCAAATAAAATCTCACATGATGCATTCTAATTGTCGAAGTTATAAAAGTGTTTGTCAAAATAGCAAATAGGATAAATTTAGGGACTTAGGGATTGGCGGATTGTTTTACAAAGTAGTTTAGTTATGTAACAAAATTTAAGTACAGAGTAATTTGAATTGATAATTACACTATCTGCCTCAAATTACTTACATTTTATTTAACTATTACTTTAACCGTTCTAATTTACTCGCAATGTTAGGCCTTTTTACACTATTTACAATTTTGTATTTAATTGCATTTTGTTATTTATACGTTAGAAATAATATATTCATGTAGGACGATCTTAAGCAATTTAATAAAACCCACTTTCTATAATATTTACAACAAAATTAAAGACATTGATATTCTAGACTGTATATTAGCAAGCGTGAAAGTGTTTAATATTGCGAGTAATATGAAACAAAGTATTTCAATTTACGTACTATATTTTTGTCGACTTCCTACTAATTTACATTAGCTGAATAGAGATTAGCTGAACTGAACTAAACTGAACTTAATAGAGTGTATTAGTTGAACTTAATAGAGATAAACTGAACTGAACTGATTTTAATCTGAAGTAAACAAACCCTATGTTTGTTTTTGTAAGTAGCCCATTTATTGCCTCACTTTTATTTTCTTCCAATTATTTCATAAATAATTGGTTGCCACAAATTTTTTTAATCTGGTCCAAAAAAAAAAAAAAAAAAAACATCAAGAAGCACATGTATAAATTAAATAGAGAGCCAAAGTTTATTCATTGATGCTAATAGATGATGCGTTGGTAAAATGACAGTGAGATAACGACTGGAGAAGCATGTTCAAAGCTTTCATACTGTGTGTCTGTCCTGTGTCCGAATCTGTCATTAACTCATAACTCATTATTAGGCATCAACTTCTTTTTTTTCTTTTTTTGTAAGTGATCGAAATTTACTCCAATTTTTTTATTTTTTTTAAAGGTGCACAGTATTCGTACAAATCTCTTATTTCAGAAAATAATTTTGACAGTCAAGGTATGTGAGGGTGTCGAACCCGTGACCTCGAGGATCACGGGGGACACTTGGACCAGTTGATCCAAGGTCCTTCAACAAAGATGGGCTTATTATGCTCTATTCATGGCAAGTGATATCGGCACACCATCTACAAGAATGAATACACTTGTAAAAGGCATAGGAGGGAGTGCATTTGTAAAAAAGAAGATCTCGAATGACTGGCCAAGTACTTGTAATGAAGCAAAGTAAATTGTGACTTCCCGAGTGCTTTAGTAAAAATAATAGTCAATTGATTGTTTTTGCGAATAGAGGATGTAGAAATACATAAATTCGCCATGACAAAAGTTACAATCCATTTAAATATGTATGTATGTCTGCTAAGCTCATGAAAGACCGGATTCGTAGCAATAATAAAAAAGTTGCTTGGCTATCACAATACAGGTGCATGCGCATGCATGACTTGAGGGTGATGCATACACACTGAGACAAACTAAAAGAGATTTGAGCCACTTGAGCTCACATGTAGTTGTGGCCATGGATCGGTTCTCTTTCTCTGCGGAGCATAAGCGTGAGTCGTAGAAGGTATTGTATAGTTGTAACATAAGACCTTGGCCGGAACACACTTAGGGTTCATTTACATTAGCTGAATAGAGATGAACTGAACTGAATTTAATAATAAGTATTAATTGAACTTAATAGAGATGAACTGAACGTAGTGCGGCGTTCTAATCGATACATGATGGGCCACCCATGAATATTACAGCTTAGGGCTATGTATATTTGTACTTGTACAAACTAATAGAAACGGAGTACACGTAGTGCGGCGTCCTAATTGATACATAATAGGTCACCCCTTGAATATTACTGTACAATTTAGGACTATATATATTATTTGTACTCGTACAAAATAATGTAGGAAACTGTATCCTTAGTAAAAAAAATACTGTACTTTCATTATCATAAATTATTACCAACTATCAGACCGATAATAAACAAAGAGGGGCCACTATGCTAGAGATTACTACAGTATTTAATATCATTCCTAGATGACCATATGCAACTCACTGTAATACTGTATATATTTTGTTGTATTAAACAGAAGCACTGCCACAGGCCACAGTGCCACTCTAGTCTTCTTCCTCTGGAGTGAATTTGGGAAAAGAATCAATGATGATGATAATAAAAATTCAAATGAGTTCATCAGAGACTCCTGCTCTGATTCTTTTACGCACTATTTTTTTTATACACTTCTTATCCCTTTTTTCTTTTTTTTTTTTAACTGTAAAACACAATTACTTCATCGGTTTATATTACTTGCAACATGCGGAAGTCTCTTTGGCACGTATTTTAAGGATTTTTTTTGCTAATGTTAATGTAAAAATTAATTAATACTATAATTTTAACACAAACAAAAGTGAAACTCGTGGCCTATTTATTTCAACTGAATACAACTAAACTAAACTGAACTGGACTGAATTGAATTATTTTGAACTGAATTCAGCTGAAAGAATATTTTATAAGAGAAGGAAATTGAGAGCTGAACTGAATTTAAACTGACGTAAACAGGCCCAAAGTGTTGGAAATCTGAGTACTAAATTTGTTTGTTTACATGCCTAAATATCTTCATAAAAATTTTTTGTCAAAAGAATATATTACAAGTAATATGGAGTAAAAGAAGTACTCCCTCCGTAACATAAAACTTTCAACAATTGGTTTTGCACGCATTTTGAAGAAGCGATTTAAGGGTGTAAACGAAGGAATTAGTCAAAATGATTTTGATAAAATCAAGAATGTGATTATAAGTTCCTAATATTAAAATTATATTGATTAATTCTTTCGTTTACACCCTTAAATCGTTTCCTCAAAATGCGTGCAAAACCAATTGTTGAAAGTTTTATGTTACGGAGGGAGTACAAATTTTTTGTTAGATCATCTTACAATTTGACATAACTTACTAGTCTATTAAATATTTTAATATCAATTAATCTAATTCAAAATGCTATGAATTGGGAATTTGGGATAGTGTATCAATAGACTAGTATGAGAAAGGGGCTTGGCTGAGTTAGTTAGTCCCCCGAATTTCAGGTGAGAGATTTGATTCTCACCAAACTCACTTTGAGAGGATTTTCCATATTTCTCCCTCTCAAGGTGAGGTTCACTTTCCTAAAAATAAAAAATAAAAAATAAAAAAAAATCAATAGACTAGTCTGTTGAATTCCTTGGATATTAATTTTTCTTTTACTAAATTTAGTTTAGTTCAACATTTACATTGTGCATTTGCATCTCATTCTCGTGTCATTTTTGTTAATTTAGTACTATAGTTGTCCTTCAAAAAAAAAAAAAACTCCCTCCGTAACATATTAATGGCAACGATTTGACATAAAATAGAGAAAAAAAATTTCAAATCGTTGCTATTAATATGTTACATAGGGAGTACTACAGTTGGCACGTTTATGTCAATGACTCAATGTATGTAAATAGCATTGTTGGAAACTTGGAAAGATATCCTTTTTTTTTATGATAGTCCAAAATGAAAGTCTAATTTGTCCAAAAGATAGATGGGGTAAATAATGAAATTATGAAGGAACTAGGAAGTCTCTCATATCAAGATAATTCAAACTAGAGCTAATCAAAAGTAGTATGGTTCGATTTGATTTTTTTTTGCGTGCTTGAACATGCATGTTATGCCCGATTTTTGCACAACCCAATTTTATTTTATTTTTTTAAATTTCTTTATGCATGTTTTGGACACTTAAAAATAGGCTATTTTGTTAGTTTTTAAGGTCCGGTGCGAAAAGCTCGTCAAGCCTGCACTAAATTTTTGGGTTTTGGGAAAGGAATTTGATTTTGAACTCGACTCGACTAATGGGTTTCGCTTTGTGCATTGGGCCTTGACCAAAAAGTTACCAAGCTCGCACTAAACTTTTGGATTTTGGGCAAGAAATTTGATCCCGAACCCGGCCCAACTAATGGCCTTCTGTAACGACCAGACTTTTTAAGCTGTCGTTTGACGAAGGAAAACGACTTGCGGATCATTACTTAAGCATGAAATTAAACATTAATTAAATATTTAAAATAGAAACATCTTTTATTAACTTAAAAGTCTGAAATTAATCCCAAAAGTCAATAAAGGTAAAATACTTAAAGAATTACATAAACTGAAATAATGTCTTCCCAACATGCTGGGATCATAAATGAAATAATGTAATATTGTCTTATTGAATTCTAGAAAAGAAATACTAAGGTGGAACTAAAACTCTGCCTCAACAAAGCCCAACCAGCGGAAGCCCGACTACGCAGCTGCATCGTCACCTGAAACTGAGGGGGGAGGGGTCCACCGTCAGCGGCGAGTAACTAGGCTGTCCCGTTTAAGTAAGGGACCGCTAAACACATAATAGCATAGGATAACACACGAAAGCACATGTATACAAATAACATTTCATACACAAGTACATACGGGGTACGTATACAAATACGTACAAAAATACGTATAAAAATACGTATACAATATGTATAATAATACCTGCAAAATACGGTTAGAGGTACGTGCAAAATACGTATACAATACAAGCATACATACGAAATACATTTATACATACATACATTCCAGAGTTATACATATACAGACATACACAGCGGAAGACTTATACCAATCATAATACATTACGTCTAATACTTAACTTATACTTTATACAATCTTATACTTTAATTATCATATTGAACCTTATATTATCTTAACTTCGTAAGCATATCATATCGTCCATCTTAACTTTGTAATCATATCATATCATATCATTCATCTTTATTTCTTAACGGACCGGTCATTATAGCTCGTTGTGGATCCCGTGTGCACCACAACTTTCCTAAAACATGCCGGGGTGAACTCGTGTATTCAGCCCGTAGTGGATCCCGTGTGCACCACTAAGCCTAAGCTATGGCCATAACTCCTAAATAGCAGCTCGTGTACTACTACTTAGACGACTACATATTTTAAGACCCAGAACTGCCCGGGTGAACTCGTGTATTCATCCCATGGGGCAATGGCATCGACTTAACCCGATCTGATGACTCGTGTATCATCAAAAAGGGCGTCCTATCTTATTAACCCGATTGATGACCTTTGCGTCATCGTAGGGGCGATCTTAACTTATTATCATTCTTATAACTAGAAGTACTAGGTGACCATAATCGGGAATAAATGTTCGAAGTCCCAGGAAAGAGAGGTGCGGTACGTATATTGGCCACCTTAAATACCAAGTCTTTCCTAGCCAGAGATCGAAACAAATAATTACCCTTTTACTCTGTTTCCTTTCCTTCCCTAATAATATCTTATTATCCTTATTGTAACTTATCCCTACCGACTTCCTTAACTATAATATAATAATAAATAATAATAGCTAAGTCCTTTAATCGTATTATTATTACCCTTTCATATTATAACTTATCCCTAATTATAAATATTAATAATTATAATAATAATACTAATTCCCAAAATTGTTCCAATAATATTATAAGCCAAAATAATTAAACTAAAATTGGTCAACAATAACTAACCTACTCGACATTTTAGGGTTAGTTTACTAATTAGATAAATTCATCAACATAATAATTAACAAAATCAGTTCAATTAACAATAATTCGAATAATTAATTAATTATCACAAAAAATTGCATAAAACATGATAAAAATTCTACCTTTCATATTTTATACCACTCGAAAATCATGAACAACAATACCAAAAATTACGTCTTTAATTAATTAAATTCAATAACCAATAAATCATAGCGAACTTTATAATAAACATTAAAATTATCCTTAAAACACCATATTTTACACAATCTGATTTTAAAGTATTAAATTAAGAACCACCATTAAAAGGTCTCGAATAATCTGAAAATTTTGATGGGAGCTAGATGTAGGTTCATGGTTTAACGTGCATAAATTCGTCCAAAAATAACATCTTTTACTATTTTTAAGGAATTTTATAACTAACAAATCAGATTAGGCTGAATTCAGTTTCAGATTTTTCTGTCATATCAAACGAACTTTAAAAATTACGAAAATTTAACAAAAGCTGTAAAACAGTATTACTGACTTCTACCTAAACTTTCGTAGCCATCCGAATTGATTAAGTATCTTAATAAATTCGTAAACCAAATATGGACAGTTTTACCGGTTTGAAAGATTAAATTATTATAAGCAATAAAAGGATGAATTTTGCCACGCAATAAATCTTGATTCATAATCAAACAGTAAAGAAACTTCCACGAAAAATTCATCAAGAAATAACAAGATTTGATTAATAAATAAATTCATACAAGTAATTATTCAACAATTAAAGATTTCAAGAAACTACATAAAATAATCAAGAAAATTTCATAATAATTCATAAAGATTACATATTATCATCAAGAAAAATTACATAATATCCTATCATATGATTCGAAATTTTCTAGGTGATCATGACACTAATTCCTAACAATTTTCATGTTTTAATCCTAATTAACTATGTGATTAACTTGTACCGAAATTAAACGAAATAGCATAGTTACCTTAGATTGCTTAAATTATCCAAGGCAAAAATATTCACACTTTGGTGAATTTAGTCGGATTTTGTGAGGGAAGAGGAAAGAATATTTTTTTTAGAGTTAAAGCTTGAGCAAAAATTAGGAACAACAACAATTACCAAGCATATATATAGAAGGAGAAAAACAAAGAAAACAACCCTAATATGCCTAGGGTTGCCGTGTAACAAGAGAAAAATAAAGGAGGAAATGGACCTAGTAAATGGGCTTAGAAGACTAGGTTTTAGGATTTCAAAAATAATTATTTAATTTAATTAATTAAATCCTTTAAATAATTAAATTGAATGAAAGAAGTAACATTGGCCCAAAAAGGAAAGGAGGGCCGGCCATGTCATAAGGGGAAGGAAAAATTGGGTCATTGGCCCAATTTGAGATAAAAGAGAGAAAATAAAATAAAACAGTCCAACTTTAATGGGCCTTTTGGACTTAGAATAAATAAATAGAATTAATAACCGCGAAATTTTCTGGCCCTAAATTTCGGGTTATTACACCTTCGTTTTGTGCATTGGGTCTGGCCCGACCCATGGGTCACTTCTAATCCAAAGTAGTCAAAAATAAAATCATCCAAACTAATATTAGTGGATTTTATCTTTTCCTTACTAAAAGACAAAATGTCTTAATTTAAAAACTTTAATTTTATCTTAGGTGAACAAATGACCACATTACCCATATTAAAGGTTGTTTGGTTAAACACATGAAGTTAAATCCAATAGAAATTAGGAAAAATTGCGAATATTAATCCGAAGTTTGGGCCATCTTCCGCTACTAATTGGCGTCCCAGCTAGGGATAGATAAATATTCAACATATTGTTATGAAAACATCTTTTAGTAGGCTTTAAGCACATAAATTGTATCAAAGTGGACAGTGCATGCGTTTTCCAGACATGTAAAATTGCTATTTGTTTTATTAGAACAGTATATAATAAGTCACTCCTAGACCAATTGGTAATAAGAAGAGTAACTCCTAGACTTATAAGCTAGTTTAGTATCTCCTCATCTTCCGATGTGGGACAATCACTAGTGCACTTTATGATATATGGGGTTCAACACGTAAAAAATAAAAAATCTAGCAACCCTTGAGAGTTGAGAGCGATGGTTAACTTTTCGTGAATATGAGTAATGGAGATGTGGGAAATGACTAGTAAATCAAATTGATTTTTTTAGCAAATATATCAAATGACATTTTTGTAATTTTGTTGAAAATAAATTACCAAAACACCCCCTATAGAGTTGGTGCTCGGATCCCTGCCCCTAAAGTTTGTCAAAATTATCTTAAAATGTCATTTGAGATACAAACTTTGTATCTCAAATTGATTTACTGGTCATCCCTCATATTAAAACATACCCCAAAATACACTTTTTCTTCCTTTTATTCAATCTCTTCAAAAACATACACATGACACTCGATCTTTAATACTACCTCCGTTTCTTATTATTTGCAACGATGTGACATAAAGTAGAGAGAAAAAGTGTCAAATCGGTGCAAATAATAAAAAACGAATGTAGTAATAAAAAAAAATTGTGGAAACTGGAAAGCAATTAAAGGCTGCTCTTTTTTCTTTTTTTTTTTTGCGAAAATAAAATAAAAATAAGGGGTGCTCAGTCAACGTTGAATTTCGGTCCCTAGTTTTGCCTAGATACTGCACTACAGTGGCTCGTCATTGCTGAGGAAGGGCCTTTTCAGTTCATATCACAACCCCCCAACGGTCTTGTTAAGAGCCATTCATATAAAGTAATACTCTTTCTGTTCCATTTTAGATGTTACTATGTAACAAAATAAGGATGAAGTCATAGCCCAGTGGTTAGGGTTTTAGAATTCCAGGCACGAGTTCTTGGGTTCGATTCTCATCGCATGCATTTGCGAGGATTCCTTATGATCCCCCTTACATATGCGTGTGTTGGCTAAAATTGGGTTGGGTGACCTGCAGTAGGGCTCGGTTCCAAGGCCTAGTATCCCACACATTATCATAGTTATGTAACTATGCAAGTATATTATGCTTTCAATGCTTTATTTTATCCTTATGTTGCTAGTGTAAGTTTTGTTAACTTGTTAGCTTTTGGTAACTTTGCTCCTTGGTTTACTCTCTAGAATAATGTAAAACTATCTATTTAATGCTATTTCTTTCCTTTTACTTGAAAAAAACTATGCAATTATATAAAGTAGCAGAATGAAAAGCTTTTCTGTTAAAAAAATTATTTGATGACCATAAAGTTCCACAAATGACGGTTGACGAAACTACGAAAGCAGGAGAGGAAGTTTTTGGGAAACATGGGAAGACATTTAAGTGGCCCTTCACAAGGCTGACTCGACCCGCTTAGGCCCGCTAAGTTATTGACCCTATTAAGGCCCGCTCCATTTCTAAAAAGGGTTGGGTCACACAAATTTTTAATGGGTCAGGCCAGGGTTTTAAATGAGCCCCACCCATTAAACAGGCCTAGTTAGTAGTTATGGAGGGACGGAGTATATTTTATTTTGGCACAATTTTTAACTAAACCATTTTTTTTGTGAGGTCCACTGTTGGTAAAGGTAATTAGAACAAAGAAATAGCTTTAAAAGGGTAAAAAGGATAAAAAAGAGGGTAGCAAAATAAAATATGTGTGAGCCCATAGAATCTAACAGGAAATGTAGCAAGTATTTTGGGACATCTAAATAAGAAAATTGTAGCAAGTAGTTTGAAATGGAGAGAGTAATATATAATAATACCTTCGTCACATATTATTTGTAATAATTTGACAAAAAATATAAAGTAAACTTTGCAAGTAATTATAATATGGATTTCATGTCATCCAATACAGAGTAGAAAGGCAATATGTCATCCAACGAGTTTATTTTTTAATTTTTCTTTAATTGATTAACTTATTAAATTAGATTGAACTTAGTAAAGCTAAAAAATACCTAATTTTTAAAATAAATTAACCTTATTAGACCTAATTAAAATTTATTAAACTTAGAATGATTACACTTGATTCAAACCCAAATGAATCTAAAACTTTTCTTGTGAAGATATAGATAATGAAAGTGTTTTGTGATCTAATAATTCAATAAATTAAAGTTGAAAAGAATCAACACATTTGGCCTTCACTCAGTTTACACTAAAAGTATTTGTAGCTTTTAGCAAGCAATCCAACCACATTTGTCTACCAATATTTGTTATTTGCAATATGACAAAACCAGCACAAAATTTCCCATTGTGTCTACCAATATTAATAGCACAATGGATAAAACTATTTTATAGATGAACAAATCAATGAATGAGAGTATGAGACCCTCAATTTTGTTTCTTTGATTAGTAATAAATTTGTGTCAATCATTGTAGAAAATTGGCTTGAACTGACTGAACTAGACCTGACATGTACACGTACTCAACCCCATTGTTTTTTCAAACAGATACACGAACCATATTGTGTTTGAGGCGCAAATCAACTAAAGAGTGCAGTTTCAACTTCAACATATGCTCCATTTCCTCTCCATTGCAATAATGCATATATGTCTCAAACAAACCACGAAACTTAAGTGATCATGAGAAAATGCAAGCAACAAATACTAATATAGATTACTGCATTATTTGTAAAATAGGAAATAGATAGAGAGAAATAGGAAATAAAGGAAGGAGCACAAATTTACTTGTTTCGGAAATTGATTTGGGAAGGAATTCATTTTCCTCCTTCCTTAAATAATTGTTATCCCTTCGAAAATTATGGAGATTTGGAAAGAAAATGTTGCTCCACTTTCCCCTTCCTTGATTTTAGGGCTGGCAATCCCTAACTCACCTAATAACCCAATCTGAACATGACCTGAAGTTATTAAAAGAAACCCAAACCCGTCTTGAACAGAACCCGAACAACTCAAATTGACCCAAATATCACATTTGTAATAATATTAAATGTTAGACTATTTAAGGTAATCTTTAAGCACAACCTAAAATTTGACCCAAACTGAACCTGATGACCCAAATTGCCACCCTTACTTTCTTTTCCCTTCACAATCTCCTTTTTCCTTCCATTCCTTCCCTTCCATATTACTATATATCCAAACAATCTTTTTCCTTTGCTAGTTGGAAACAATCTTATTCCTTTGCACAATGACAATATGACATCCAAAATGAGTGACCAATACCTAATGTGAACGATATACTAGTCATATAATCATATATATATTATATACTTCTTCCTTATTTGAGTCTCTCAAATTACTTTTTACATTTTCTTTAATGGAATGTGAGGCTCACTTAATTTCTACCTATTTTATCCTTATTTTGGTTATTTACCCTCTTTATTCAACCTATTTCGCCCTATTTTTGTCATTTTCTTCATAAATACTTCTACTTTTTAATGGTCATTACTACTTCACATATTTTTTCTAAAAAATTGTGCTAAAAGAAATGTAGGTATGTAGCAAGTAATTAAAAACGGGGGATTAACACATACAGGTGACAACATAATTTTTTAAGTTTTATGGTTTTGTTGTACATGATGTAATTTATAAGATAATACTATCAAAAGCCAAAAACTAATGTTAGATGATAGGTGGATAAGGCATCACATGAGTACTGGACAAAATCCAAGAAAAGTCCATTTATTAAAATAAGGGCAGCCACCCTATATAAAAGAACTAATATTTTTTATTAAAACAATACAGTATATAAGTAGAAACATTATTAGAATCAAGATAAATTATAAATTATAGTACCTGATGTCCTGATACAAGATCCACAATGTAATCACATTCACTTTTACCATAAGCCTGGTAATAAGTAAAATTTAAAAATGCTATATATGATCATATAATAATAACTTTTCACTATAAATCAATAAGTGTTAGTTATCTAACTACTCAAATTTATACAACGGTGTTTTCATTCATCAGATTAACCATACTATATTAACGTTAATTCCTCAGACTGACTCCCCTTCTCGTACCTCCTATTTCCGACCAATCAGACTTTGTACCACCATTTATAAAGGTATAGCTAAGGTCCTTATCACCGTCTTCACCCTTTCCTTAATAAAATCACCGGTCCTTTTCAAATGCGTTTGGTCAGGATCGGACAATTCAGGATAACTTCCATCTCCCCCCCCCCCAAAAAAAAATTAACTCCTAAGACTAAATTTAATATTACGTATACAATTTAAAATTTCTTTCACCATTCTTAATTTTTTTTCAAGAATTATTCGTCTATGGATTTAAACTATACCCAAAACCACAATAGCATTGAGAACTAATATTCGTATACAATTTATTCGTATACAATTTCAAGAATTATTCGTATACAATTTATTCGTATACAATCCCAAGTTTATTTTTAACTATTGCATTAAGATTAGTCTTTTTACTAATATTAAACTAATACAAATAATTTTTTAAGATATTGTATATGGCACGAGTTCCAAACTAGTATATAAATATTCTCATTATTACATATGAATATCCATCTGGAATACTATCTGTTTAGTTTGTATATATATTTTTAAAAAAATATCAAAGTAATTAAGGGTCCGTTTATTTTGGTGTAAAACATTTTCGATGTAAAATGATTTTCCATGAAAAACATTTTACGTTGGAAAACTCATTTTCATATAAATTTTCTAATGTTTATTTGCACGGAAAATAAGTTTTACTCCCAAATTTGGAGGAAAACGTTTCCAATAGGGTGTAAAATGAGTTTTTACCCAAAGTTTTACATTTTATTTTTTTACACAAAGTAAACGATTTAAAATATAAAAAGTAAAAGCACCCTAAAAGTAAGAAATGAAAGGGTTTTAATAACAAAGTTCCGATTCATACTTCTTTGGTCCCCCTAGTCTCACATATCGGAGCACTAAAAAAAATTATTTTGACACTCCTCCCCCTCCTGTCCTCCATATCTAACCGAAGCATGAAGCACAAAATGGACTATTACCATTGCATGTTCATTGGACTATTACGTAACAAAAAGATACACTCCTGGAAATTTCTAATAAAAATATAAAATACTCGTAACTTGTAACTTGACCTTGGATTTTTTTTTTTCTTCTTGTTACGTAGACGAGCGAGCCCTTTGTTTTTATCCATCTAAAAAAGTAGAGTATATCTAAGAAAAAAGAAAAATTTAAAATTACATCCTAACCTTTTTTTTTATAATGATTTTTGAATTTAGATCAAAAATATCTTAAGATGTTGCTCCGAACTAAAATCACATTAAATCTTATCTTTCTTCTCTTTCTCTTCCATTTATTTTTATTTTAGCATCTCAAATGAAATTGACCTGGAATAATCAAAATTTTGAGTTGAATTCAACAAAAGCAAGTGATAAATGAAGGCGATGTTGAATGCAACAAGTAATTAACTCAATAGTTTAAAATTGAACCCAATTTAGGGTAGGGTGTATCCGTGCATATATGAATTTAGGGTTTTAAATTTCGATTTTTAAATTAAACCCAATTTGGGTTGTATAAATTTGTTTTGAAATTTGTTGTAAGGCAATTTTGTACTTGCCAATTTTCAGATTTCCATAGACGTTGTAAACCCAATTTGGTTGGTTTAACAAGAAGCAAGAGAATAAGAAGAGGAAGAAGTTAGGAGGCTAAACCATTACATGCTAGAATGCATCAAATTAAATAAAGAAGTTTAGGCTTAGGAAGATCATGGATCTGTAATAACATGTGTGTTTTCCTCATTGACAAATAATAATAATAATAACTAGGTTAGCACCTGTGCGATGCACGGTTTTAACAAAGTAATAAGTAAAAATTTAATTTATATTGGTAATTTTTTATTAATATTTAAATGTATCTTAATTTAATGTTAAATTCTTATTATTCTATTCTTTTATATAATGATTTTTTTTTGTTAAAATAAAAAATTGAAATTATGATTTCAAGTTTTTGAATTCTAACCAAAAAAAAAAAAACCATATACCCCAAGAGGCCAAGAGATTTTTGCTAGAATAATTTTTTTAATTTTATCAATATTGAGAAAATAATAACGAAAATATTGGAAAGCGCCTAATTGGGTTGATACTATATGAGTTGTATATCCCTAAGAAGTATAGAGTTAGATTCTAATTTTCAATACTTTATTTTCTATTAATCTATAAAATAAACAAATAGAATGAGCTCTGTGTGTTGCACAATTATTTATATAGTTTTTTATATGTAGTTTTTTAAAAGAAAATTTACAATTTTTTAAGGGATTGAAAAACATTCATATATTCGCAATTTAATTAATGTAAAGCTTCCAATAATAGTAAATTGAAAAAAGTATTTTTAATATGAAATTAACTACGACACTTTTCCCTTAAATATCATTTTTTTAAAAAGTTTTTTTTTTATTGAGAAAAGTGCAGTTATAATTCATATGAAATATTTATTATTTGATTTTTAAATTTGAGTGGAGTAATTAATTAAATAAAAGATGACATCATCATGTCTTTTGGAGGGAAAATTTTTCATGAGAGCATGACATGTGGCATTAGGTGATGTCAGCATGTTCTTTTTTTTAGTATATGTTATAGATAGATATTTTCTCCGTTTTTTTAGTTGTTACACTTTATTATATATTTATATTATCTCTCACATATATTCCAAAAGTGTAACAACTAAAAAATCAGAGGAAGTAATAAGTTAAGAAGATCGCCATACATAAAGAAGATCACAATATGTCAATATCATTTTTTTCATGGTCCTATGAAGTAATCCAGCCCAATGAGCCCACAAAAAGATGGAAAGCAAGCGGAAGATCATTAGATCACTAATGCAAGCAAAACTCTTCTGCAGGAATGGTCTCTAGCCAGCTGTCATTTTCAGCAGGTTTTTTTTTTTTTTTTCCGCATTTCTAAAGATGGAATCAAATCAACTGTCCCATTATGTGTCTCACTTTTTGTTATGTTTCCTCTTATTGGGGCATTTTTTAAATTAACAATAAATAAAAGCATATAAATAAAATGAAGTTTACGGGATACTAGGCTTTGAACCAGATCCTATAGTAGATCATCTTGTCCAATTTAGCTAACACACGCATCTTTAGGGAAAATAAGTAATTCTTACAAATACGTGCGGTGGAAAACGAATCCGAAATGTCATGTCTGAATTTTTTTAATATTATACTTCTTTCACTCCTATATATTTGCAACGTTTGCAATTTGAGCACTATTCATAGTAACTCATATAAATAGTTTTTGTACTTTATACATGTAACAAATATAATCATGTATGTGATCTCAAAATCTTTTTTGAATCGTTTCAATGTGTATTTCATTGTTATCTAATTTTTAAATTTTTGGTAAAATATAGCTAACAATATTTCGAATATAAATTTTTGATAAAATGTAGTTAAAGATATTTCGAATATAATTTTGGAATCATCTCACAAAGCTCAACTATCAAGACATCATTTCAACTCATTTCAGCAAATGAAAACAATCTTAAGCAAAAAATTCTCCCACTTTTTGCAAAAATTTCAAAACCCAAGTGACCTCAAATTGTTTTTGAGTCGAACTCGGTAAGCTTGGTTCATTCATTTGCTTTATTATTGTCCACAACTATTGTTAATGAATTAGACTTGATATCCATCACTTGCATCAATTAGCTAGACAAGTAGGCAACTAATGGATTATTCGTAATTTTACCTTTGATTTTTCTATTTTAGATGTTATTTCACTACAAATTGAATTTTAGAAGCCATATCATTCTTACTTTTGTATTTTTAAAATTGGATTGATGAAAAAGATTTGAGATTTAGGGCTAAAATGAATTTATATAGCTTGTAACCATATAAAAGATGTGGGTTTCTCGCTGCCAGTCCCAAGCCTGGATAAAGGAGCAGGGTTGTGGTAGGCTTGTGACAGCTAGCTGTGTAAAACTGCGTCATATCTTATGACATGAACCAAAATGATAATCTCGTGGGGTTGTTCCCTATACAGCGATGCGCTACACTTCCCAGATCCGGGTGTAGTGAATCTATGTGGACGACCTCCCAGAATAATTATTTTAGTTCATGTAGCCGATTCTACTTATGGGAATAAGACTTTGATTGATTGATATATAAAAGATGTGATATTGAAAAGCATTAAAAAAGAATTGTTGGGTGAGAGTGGGAGATATAGGAAGGAGTTTGGAAAAAAAAAAGGATGAAATAAATTTTTTAAAGATGTCATATTAGGAAAAAAAGTGCAGTGACTCAGTCAGAAAGTGAAAAAATTGACTGGTTTATACGTAATAATCAGTTTGGATGAAATGAAGCAAAAGATTAAGAAGATTGAAACAACATGGTCTGATGGGTTTAGAGTTTGTTGGCTAAGATAGATGCATGTATAAGTGTATGGAAACTGGTACGGATATGAAATGGGTAAGGAATATGTTGATTTGAAAATTATAGGATACATGTACGGCTAATAGATGTTATTGAATACTTTGAAAATCAAGACATTTTTATCAATTTTTTCATTATCAGTTGGAATATTTTAGTTTAATTAGCATCTTAATATAAGAAAAACATTTAAAAAGCATATAAAAACATTAAAAAGAATGGATAAAATTATCATAAAATATGTCAAAAAAATGTTGAAATTGATTAAAATATCGGGTATCTTAGAAGTACCCGTTACGATTATGACGACTACCTCAATGAAGTATCCACGCTACCTAGTTTGTTGGCGTAAAAAAGACTGATGGGTAATGTAAAGACATCTTGTTTCAATAAAAAGTAAGTGTCTCATGGAATTCAATTTATTTGTTTTTTGGAAAAAATAATATAAATTAGCTTCATGCGCTTGAAAAGTACCTACAAAAAGGAATCATGACATTTGTAAACAAAACCTAATAAATAAAAATAGAGACAACATTTGAGGCGTGAGATTGATAATGGGTTGGGAAAGAAAATTTTGGCTTGGTTATTAATTTAGTATTAGTATACAAATGTGAAAATATTGGGTCAGACGGTCTGACCAGACAATCTGGTCAAACAGCTGACCCATATAACCAAATTAATAGTGAAAAACTTCGGGAGGCTATAACTTTGCGCTCGGGTGTCGGATCGGGGCATATAATATGTCTAAATTGATTACTTTTTCGAGACGAACGCAGTTGCAAATACCCAAAGGGGATTTGGTCACCGAAAATCCCCAAACGAGGCCTCTAAAGGCCTCAAAATGCAAAAAAAGTATTTTGTCCATGTTTTACAGTGTGTGTCCATGTTTAAACAATATGTGTCCATGTTTACAAATAAGTGTCCACGTTTACAAATAGGTATCCGGGGTCAAAAATATGTATCCAGGTTTGTCCAGGTGTGTTCAGATTTGTTCAGGTTTGTTCATATTTGTCCAGGTTTGTTCATATTTGTCCAGGTTTGTTCATATTTGTCCACATTAGTCCAGGTTTGCATGTCCAGGTTTATCCAGATTTGTCCATGTTTGTCTAGATTTGTCCAGGTTTGTTTATATTTGTCCAGGTTTGTCCACATTTGTCCAGGTTTGCATGTCCAGGTGTGTCTAGATTTATCTAGATTTGTCCATTTTTGTCTAGATTTGTCCATGTTTGTCTAGATTTGTCCAGGTTTGTTCATATTTGTCCAGGTTTGTTCATATTTGTCTAGGTTTGCATGTTCAGGTGTGTCCAGATTTATCCAGATTTGTCCATGTTTGTCTAGATTTGTCCAGGTTTGTTCATATTTGTTCAGGTTTGTTCATATTTGTCTAGGTTTGCATGTCCAGGTGTGTCCAGATTTATCCAGATTTGTCTAGATTTGTCCAGGTTTGTTGATATTTTTCCAGGTTTGTTCTTATTTTTTCAGGTTTGTCCACATTTGTCCAGGTCCAGGTTTACAAATTGTGTCAATATTTCAAATGTGTCCAGTTCTGTTTCCAGGTTTACAAATGTGTCCAGATCTACCAATACATGTCCAGGTTTAACAGCATGTGTCCAGGTTAAACACATATGTGTCCAGATTCAAGAATATGTGTCCAGGTCCAGTGGACTGGTCTGACAGAAACGTTACTGTCAGACCGGTCTGACACAATACCTTCTCGTATACAAATATAGATAGATATGAACTAAAACTGATTATCATTGGTCTTGTCCGCTAGCGAAAATTTGTAGGCTTTGAAGCACTTAAAATAGAAGTTTTTGGTTCAAAAACTCGGCCCCGCCTACCAAGCCCGCAAATGGTCCATCAAGCCCGCCTAAAACATCCGGGTTTTGGGCACATTTGTTTAGCCCGGCTCGAACTTTTGATCACCTCGAATATGAACCTTTCTTTAGTCAAATGTTGTTTACAATTTAAGACGGTGAAGGTCTTGTTCTCTTTATGCGTTTACAATCTCAATCTAATCCAATACATTCTAATCCAACCTAGTCATATAAATCTCATTATCCATTCCAAAATATATTTTAGGGTATGTTCTCTTCATCTTATTTTATCTAATATGATAAAATAAAATCTGAAAATATAAAAGAATTTGAACTTATATTATAAGATCTGATCTGATCTTATATAAGTTGATGAGAATTCACATCTAGAGTTATGTGAGATATCGTTTGATTCATCCTGTTCCTTTTAATTTTTTAATGAGGTACCATACCCTCCAAAGTCCAAATGCAAAAACTTTTGGACACAATGGAGTATAAAGTAACCAAGAATCCCAAAAGAGCCCACTGATTCATTCATCATTCCCCAATTTTGAACCTAATATAATCGAGTTGTCGTCTTTGACTGTGCATATACTATTACAATCAAATTACTCGTTAAAAAAATAAAATTATACACACTGACAAATGACAATTAACTGGATCTGAAATCCTCATCTTCCTTATTCTTCTTCTTTTTTTCTCAGAATATCTCTCTTTTTTCTCTTAACCCCTAAGATTTCAATTAATAATTCAACCTTTCTTCAATTAAGAATTCAAAATTCAATTTCAATGTCATCACATCTTCATCAACAACAACATCATCATCCTCCATATAACATAATCCCAATTCACGATCTCTTAGCAGACCACCCTTCACTTCGATACCCAGAAGTTCGAGCCGCCCAAGCAGCTCTTAGAACAGTCGGTGATCTTCGGAAACCACCTTACATTCAATGGGACCCACATTACGATCTCATGGATTGGCTTGGTATCTTTTTTGGGTTTCAGTTAGACAACATAAAGAACCAAAGAGAACACCTTGTGCTCCATTTGGCGAACTCACAAATGCGGCTTCAGCCCCCACCTGATAACATTGACTGCCTTGACTATGGTGTTCTTCGACGATTTCGAAGGAAGCTTTTGAAGAATTATACTCTTTGGTGTAGCTATCTTGGCAGGAGATCCAATGTTTGGATTGTGGAAAATCGAAGAAGAGAGGATGATTTGAGGAGGGAATTGCTGTATGTTGCCTTGTATCTGCTAATTTGGGGTGAGTCTGCTAATTTGAGATTTGTTCCTGAATGTTTGTCTTATATTTTTCATCACATGGCTTTGGAATTGAATAAGATTTTAGAGGATTATGTTGATGAGAATACTGGGAGGCCTTATATACCTAGTATTACTGGTGAAAATGCTTTTTTGGATAAAATTGTTACACCCATTTATAATTCTATTAGTTTTGAAGTGAAGAATAGTGCTAATGGTACAAACCCTCATAGTGCTTGGCGAAACTATGATGATATGAATGAGTACTTTTGGAGTAGGAGGTGTTTTGATAAGTTGAAGTGGCCTATTGATACTGGGAGTACTTTTTTTTGGGTCAAAGATAGGAAAACGAATGTGGGTAAAACTGGGTTTGTTGAACAACGGTCATTTTGGAATCTGTATAGGAGTTTTGATCGTTTGTGGGTGATGTTGGTGTTGTTCTTGCAAGCTGCTATCATTGTTGCTTGGGAGCAGGAGATCAATGGGAGGGGATACCCGTGGCATTCGTTGAGGCATAGAGATGTTCAGGTGAAGTGTTTGACTGTGTTCTTGACGTGGAGCGTGATGAGGTTTGTGCAATCCCTTCTTGACATTGGAATGCAATACAGATTGATTTCTAGGGAAACTTTGATGGTTGGAGTTAGGATGTTTTTGAAGTGTGTTACTGCTGGAGTATGGGCAATTATCTTCGGAACGTTCTATGCTAGGATATGGACGGAGAGGAATCGTAGTGGGAGGTGGCCTGGTGTTGCTGAAAGGCAGGTAGTTAGGTATCTGGTGGCTGTTGCATTCTTTGTCTTTCCTGAGGTTTTGGCTCTGGTTCTGCTCTTTATCCCCTGGGTTCGAAATTTCATCGAGGAGACAAATTGGAAGATATTCTATATGTTTACTTGGTGGTTTCAGACCAGAATTTTCGTGGGTCGTGGACTACGAGAAGGTCTTGCAGATAATATCAAGTATACTCTGTTCTGGATCTTGGTGCTTGCTACCAAGTTTATATTTAGTTACTTCCTGCAGATCAGACCTATGATTAAACCGACACGTATTCTGGCGAATCTTACTCAAGTTAGGTACGAGTGGTATGAGTTCTTTGGTGGCAGCAACAGATTTGCAGTTGGGCTTTTGTGGCTTCCTGTAGTTTTGATTTATCTGATGGACTTGCAGATATGGTATTCTATCTACTCATCCTTTGTTGGTGCGGCTGTGGGGTTGTTTTCTCATCTGGGTGAGATTCGGAACATGCAGCAGTTAAGGTTGAGATTCCAGTTCTTTGCTAGTGCGATTCAGTTTAATCTCATGCCCGAGGAGCAACTGTTGAATTCAAGTGGGATTAAAAGCAAGTTTAAGGATGCAATCCATCGGCTGAAGCTCAGGTATGGGCTTGGGCGCCCTTACAAGAAACTTGAGTCGAGTCAAGTGGAGGCAAATAAGTTTGCCTGGGTGTGGAATGAGGTGATCAGTATTTTCAGGGAAGAGGACATCATCAGTGACAAAGAAGTTGAGCTCCTGGAGCTACCTCAGAATACTTGGAATGTTAGGGTTATTCGTTGGCCTTGTATCCTTCTTTGCAATGAGCTGCTTCTGGCCCTTGGTCAGGCAAAGGAGCTGGTTGATGCGCCTGATAGGTGGCTCTGGCATAAGATATGCAAGAACGAGTACCGCCGGTGTGCTGTGATAGAAGCATATGACTGTATTAAGCATTTGCTGCTTGCAATTATTAGACAGGATACTGAAGAACATTCTATCCTCATGGTTATGTTTCAAGAAATTGATCATGCAATTGAGATTGAAAAATTCACCAAAACATATGATTTGAATGCTCTCAGAAAGATCCATGAGAAGTTGGGTGCTGTTGTGAAGCTGTTAATCCATCCTAAGAAGGTTGATCTCAGCAAGGTGGTCAATGCATTGCAGGCCCTTTATGAGACTGCTATACGTGACTTTTATATAGAGAAGAGAAACATGGAAACCTTGAGGGAGGATGGTTTGGCTCCTCGTTCTGTATCTGGAAGGAACCTTCTCTTTGAGAATGCCATTGAGTTGCCCAGTGAGGATAATGAGATCTTTTACAGGCACCTTCGACGCTTGCACATCATTCTTACTTCCAAGGACTCCATGCACAATGTCCCGAGAAATCTTGAGGCAAGGAGGAGGATTGCCTTTTTCAGCAATTCTCTCTTCATGAATATGCCTCATGCCCCACAGGTGGAGAAAATGATGGCTTTTAGTGTTCTGACGCCGTACTATAGTGAAGAAGTTATGTACAGTAAGGAATACCTTCAAAAGGAGAATGAAGATGGGGTTTCCACCTTGTTTTACTTGCAAACCATATATAATGATGAATGGGAAAATTTTGTGGAACGCATGCGTCGAGAAGGTGTGGCAAACGATAAAGAACTGTGGGACTCTAGGATCAGAGATGTCAAGCTTTGGGCATCCTACAGAGGTCAGACACTTGCTCGCACTGTTAGGGGGATGATGTATTATTATCGTGCCCTTAAGATGTTGGCTTTCCTTGATTCAGCATCTGAAATGGATATTAGAGAGGGGGCCCATGAGCTTGCTGTTGAGAGACAGAGCAGTGGCTTGGATGGTTCTGGCTCCGCAAGGCTGTCATCTTTGAAGAGTGGTAGGAGCCTGAGTCGAGGCAATAGTTCTATCAGTCAACTGTACAAAGGTCATGAGTATGGGACTGCGTTAATGAAATATACCTATGTTATCGCATGCCAGATTTACGGTGCACAAAAGGCTGAGAAGAAGCCCCAGGCAGAGGAAATACTGCATTTGTTAAAGCACAATGAAGCCCTCCGTGTTGCTTATGTTGATGAAGTTTCTACAGGAAGAGGAGAGGATAATAATCATTACTACTCTGTTCTGGTAAAGTATGACCAGCAGTTGGAACAGGAAGTGGAGATCTATCGAGTCAAGCTACCTGGTCCCATTAAACTCGGAGAAGGCAAGCCAGAAAATCAGAACAGTTCCATTATCTTTACTCGTGGGGATGCTGTGCAGACTATTGATATGAACCAAGACAATTTTTTTGAGGAGACTCTCAAGATGCGGAACCTGTTGGAGGAATTCAGGCAGAAACATGGTCTACGAAAGCCCACTATTTTGGGGGTCCGTGAGCACATATTCACCAGTGGTGTTTCTTCAATTGCTCGGTTCATGTCAGCGCAGGAAATGAGCTTTGTGACCTTGGGGCAACGTGTTCTTGCTAATCCTTTGAAAGTCCGGATGCACTATGGTCATCCTGACGTCTTTGATAGGTTTTGGTTTTTGACTCGTGGAGGAGTTAGTAAAGCATCTAGAGTCATTAACATTAGTGAGGATATATTTGCTGGCTTCAATTGTACACTACGAGGTGGCAATGTCACACACCATGAATACATACAGGTTGGCAAGGGAAGGGATGTTGGCCTGAATCAGATATCAATGTTTGAGGCTAAAGTGGCAAGTGGAAATGGTGAGCAGGTTCTCAGCAGAGATGTATACAGGCTGGGCCATAGGTTGGATTTTTTCAGGATGCTGTCATTCTTCTACACTACAGTTGGCTTCTTTTTAAATACAATGATGGTTGTTCTGACTGTTTATGCATTTTTATGGGGCCGCCTGTACTTGGCATTGAGTGGGATTGAGGCATCTGTTGAGGCAAATCGCAGCAACAACAATGCAGCACTTGGTGCAATCTTGAATCAGCAGTTCATTATCCAGATGGGCTTGTTCACTGCTCTTCCGATGATTGTGGAAAATTCTCTAGAGCTTGGATTTCTCAACTCCATTTGGGATTTCATTACCATGCAGCTACAGCTTTCATCTATTTTCTTCACATTCTCGATGGGTACTCGCACTCACTACTTCGGCCGAACAATTCTACATGGAGGAGCCAAATATCGTGCTACGGGCCGTGGCTTTGTTGTGCAGCATAAGAGTTTTACAGAAAACTACCGGCTTTATTCCCGCAGCCATTTTGTGAAAGCAATTGAACTGGGGCTTATACTTATAGTGTATGCTGGATTTAGCCCTGCAGCAAAAGGCACATTTGTGTACATAGCTCTGACCGTATCAAGTTGGTTCCTGGTAATATCATGGTTAATAGCTCCCTTTGTGTTTAATCCCTCTGGTTTTGACTGGTTAAAAACTGTGAATGACTTCAGTGATTTCATGAATTGGATGTGGTTTCGAGGTGGGGTGTTTGTCAAGTCTGAGCAGAGTTGGGAGGCTTGGTGGATGGAGGAACAGGATCATCTGAGAACAACTGGTTTATGGGGAAAGCTTTTGGAGGTGATACTGGGTCTTCGTTTCTTCTTTTTCCAGTTTGGGATTGTTTATCAGCTGGGTATTGCTGCTGGAAATAGGAGTGTTCTTGTGTACTTGTTGTCATGGGTCTACATTTTGGTTTCTATTTCTATATTTGTTATCATTTCACATGCCCGAGAAACCTATTCTGCAAAAAGTCATATCTACTACCGTCTGATCCAGTTCCTGATTATTGCTTTGATAATTCTTGTGATAGTAGTGTTACTGGAGTTCACTCATATGAAATTTGTTGACTTGCTTACAAGTCTATTAGCATTTATCCCAACTGGCTGGGGCCTCATTTCTATTGCTCTTGTGCTTCGAGGGTTTCTACAGAGAACTCATCTTTGGAAGGTTGTTATGGCCATGGCCCGTCTGTATGATATCTTGTTCGGAGTGATTGTTATGGCTCCTCTTGCCTTTCTTTCTTGGATGCCTGGTTTCCAGTCAATGCAGACAAGAATCTTATTTAATGAAGCCTTCAGTAGGGGTCTTCGGATTTTCCAGATTTTAACAAACAAGAAGGCAGCATAGAGTTTTCTAACTTGAGGTAAAAGGCTCTCTTCTTTCTCTGTTGGTTATGAAGGTATCTCTTATATTATGACAATGGTTGTTGACTGATGATAATGCATTTCAATAGAGTATAATAATAATATGACAAGGTTATATTAGCAAAGATGGTGAAACCTTGTCAAATTCAGAATGGGTAATTGACTAATGTTAGTTATTTCACCCTGGTGTAGTTATCTCAATTTTGTGAGTTTCTGTGTGGCCTAATATATTGTGCTCTATTATGGGTATTTTGGGTACGAGTGTGTGCGTGTGTCTCCTTTGGCTGCAATTAACACCTTAACAGAATAATAATAATAAGCCTTAGTGAACCATTTAGAAGATTTAGCAGAAAAATTAATGAAAACTCCCTTTTAATATTGTTGCCGTAGTTTTTATTGCTAGAATAAAAGAACAGAACATTATACTACCTTCACCTTTTATTTTCAACAAAAATTCAAAATGGAAGACATGGACTTTTAGGGAAAATTTATTTGTGTTAATGTAAAGAGAGAAATAACAATGTATGTGATGAGGAGCGAGATGGATAGAAAGACCATCTTAAATTTTTTTTTTTAAAAAAAAAAAAATTGTCAGCATTTCTTTTGTGGCTTCTTTTTTTATGTAGACATTGCAAATAAAAAAGAAATAGAGGTAGTGGAACGGATAACAAAATGTTTGGTCCTTGTACACACTTTAATCAGTTCAATGTACTTGTTTGAGTTGTTTCTATTATCTCTTACAAATTCTTTTTGAAGAACATATAAATTATTTATTCATTTGATAAGAGAGAGTTTGCTGTTTCTGCAATTGAATTTCTAGCTATGACAGATATAATGAACTGGAGTTTTTAGTGCATGCAAATGTGTCTGAAACCTTGATTATCTATGATAGAACAAAGGAAATTCTTTTGAAATTTCAAATATATAATGGGATAGGTTGTTGAAGGTATTGCATTACATGAAAATATGAAATGTAGGAAGAGAAGTGCTTTGTTCTCACCTGAGTTTCTGATGGAGTTCACTTCCTTTTTTTTTGGGCGCAGGTTAAAAATAGGCTTTCAAAGTCCTTGAAGGTGAGAGGGTGATATTTTGTCAGTTTTGTGCAGTGTGAGTGGTTGTTCTATGATGCTGTAAGTACTTCAATTGTCTTTTTTTTTTTTTTTTTGTCTTTTAACTTGTTTCTATCTGTTTGAGTAGGATGTAGCTTAGTTTGCTTGAAAACTGTATGTAGCTTGAGCTGAATCTCAAACACTTAATTCACCATTCTTTTGTTTACAATTCCATCTGTATTTAAGCATAGATTGGGCTCCTGTTTTTGTATTTTGTTAGCATATCTATATTCAATGATGCTTTCTTTTGGGTCGGTTCGTAATCTCAAACTGTGAAAGCGACTGCACTGCGAGCTCCAAGATTCGGGCTCTGTTTTTGTTTCTTTTTTTTTTTTCCCAGTTTGTTTAGTTCTTGCTGTTGTTGGACCGTGGAATGAGTTTTTTCGGTACTAGTGTTGAAATTATTGGTTGTTCAAGTACCTCTTCTTTTGTAAGTTTGACAACATTTATGCAAAATGCACAGAATAAAGAAGCTACTACATATGACTTGAACTATTCATGTAGACAGATGCTGTATTCATGCAGACACATATTTTTGCAATTGCAAAACATGTTCTTGTAGATTAAAAAAAAATGGTTTTAAGGATATGAATGGTAGAGAAAATGAAATGAAATTTTTGCTCATATGCTCCATGGGTGCCTTTAGGCTAGTCTCAAAGTAGATTTATATCTTACACTCGGGTTTATGTACACCAATGTTCATATAATAATATTTTATTTTACTCACTTGATATGCAGTTTTAGAAAATAAGTAATATAAAAAAACCTGGGTGTATAGCATATAAGCTCCATCTTCAAGATATATTTTCAGATACTGTCATACAATTGCAACCTTTTGCTCAATGGATACAAAACACCCATATATTAAGGATTTTAAGTGTTCTGCTTTTTGGGCAATAATAAGATCTAAAATGTTTTGATTGAGGCACATGCTTTGAAGCTTCATGAAAATTCATAGAGATCCTTAGGTAATTTTATTTTGAAATCAATTCCATTTTAGTTTGGCACAGCTTACTAAGCTTAGAATTCAGTTCAATTCAAAAGAAAAATTTGTAACAAGAGCATCAACTTTCACAAAAGGATTCCTAAGATTTGTTTATGATTATGTGATTATGTGGAGAGGGTTGAATTGCATGGATATTAAATGTTTAACTCTTATCTTCGTAAGTAATTTGCTGATCATTTTTAATTGTATATTTCTTTAATCTTACTTTTATGATACTAATGTACTTGCGTAAATCCTTGAGTGTTAGCTACATTAATTATAAATTATCAAGTACTTCTTTTCATATATCTTCAAATCTCCCATAGTTGAATCTTAATTTATATGAGTTATGGGTGGACAAATAATCTTAATTCATATGTATTTAAACAAATTACAATATGTGTTTTCCTGTTTTTACTTTTGAAATTTTATTACGAAATAGTATATTACAGTATAAAAATTGAAATACGTCTTTAAAAAAAAATCATGTCTTTAATTTCCTATGTTTTTTATTGTCAGGAAATGTGTGGGGATGAATTTCCTACCAAAAAAATGGGGATAAATTAAATAGATGTCTGTGATTTGTTTTAATACTGATTATTGAGTAATAACTATGCCAAAAAATCACCACACGCAAAAAATGCATATGAAGCTATACAAATATGAAGGGATTTGGTGTTCACTTAAAAAGTCCAAAACATGTGTATACAAATATGAATTTTTATTAACCTAATCATACAAATAAAATTCATCTTTAATTTAATTTAATGGATAATAAATAAGTAAAAGAGAAGAATGTCATTACTACCCTATATTATGATTACTCGATGCAAAAATGTGATTAATAAAATTAAAACTCATTTTATATGCTTTTTTGGATCAAAATTGAGTCACAAAATTTTGAAAACCACTTTTACTCTCTATGACTGTAATTATTTATCGCTGCAAAAAAATGATTGTAATTGTTAATCATATTATTCAAGAATTAATATACTATTTATTTTAAATCGTTTTTTGAACTTTGTCATACTTTATATTATATCATAAGACAAAATTATAATAAATGCTACTTCCGTTACATATTATTTGTAACTTTTGGGTATTATTTGAGAGAGATAAAATATTCAAGAGTAGCAAATAATATGTAACAGAGGTAGTATCTTTTATAATCATTACATGCATCGTGTGTATATACAGCTAAGCTACTAGAGGATATATGGTAAAGTACCACTTTTTTATTATTTGAAATAAGAAATTATATATGTATATTTTTTAAATCTGACGCATTTATCAGATATTCAAATGCATAATTTAGATACCAAGAATACTTATAAATAAAGCAACAATAGATTATGAACCAACAAAACTAAGGTAAAATTGGAGTAAAATATATTTTTATGAAAAGCACCAAACAATTGAGTGAAGTTTTAGTTCAGTTCTTTTGGACTTGATTTCTAAACTTTTCTTTTAGATTAATTCAGGAAAAAATAATTTAATTCAGTTCAATTTAATTCCTGTCAAGTATAGAATTTGATTTAATTCAATCTACGGAGTAGTTAAGTTCACATTAATTTAATCCAAAGAATAAGGTCCTAGTGTTATAAGGGCATCCTTAACAATGACCAAGTTATGGGTTGGTCATGAAAAAAATGGGTCATGGGCCTACTAACAATGACCAAGTTATGGGTCATGCATGACCAAGAGCTAATTTGGTCGAATAATCGACCTGGATCATCTGGAAAACTGCAGCAAATCACGTGAAGGCAGAGAGGAAAAGGGGGAAAAAATTAAAAAAAAAACCAGCTTCCCCATGTGAAACGACGTCGTTTCACGTCTCAAACAAGGAAAAAAAAAAGGCTGCTGACACGCGTGCGCCAAGTGTCGCCTCCTGATTCGTTGATTAAATATAGCCGTTGCTATTTTTGCAACGGCTATATCTCATAATTTTCCAAAAAAAAAAAAAAAAAAAACCAAAATTCATAATTTTTCATTCTCTATAAATAGACACCCATTTTGCTATATTTTCATCACAAAAAAAATTCAGCCTTCTTGTTTTGTTATTTTGGTACTTAAAAAATTAGAAAATTTCATTTCTACACTATATTCTTTTCTATTTTTCTGAATATATTTTTTTGGTAATTATGGATCAAAATAATCCTAATTATGTCCGCAATGCATCTACTAATTTGAATCGAAAAAATAAGCACAAAATGCAACAAAGTAGCTCAAATTTTTCAAATTCTCCCCAAAACTTCCCATCAAATTTTCCACAAAATTATCCACCAAATTATCAACAACATCCACCAATATTTCAACAAAATCCACCATTTTACCATCCAAATCCAAATTTTGTTCAACAAAATTACCACCAAAACCCTCAAATTTTTGGAAATTCCTCACATTTTTCTCCATGGGCTCCAAATGATGGAACTCAAACATCAGATTTCCAACTCCAGCAAACGTGCTCCCAGTATGATGATAGTGAATCTGACCGTGATGATAACGATGTTGGCATCAACAATGGCGAGGGTTATGCGGAAGAGTTCGTTCCATGTACTCAACAATTATCAGAAGACAATCATGTTTCCCTCCCCCAAAGCCAAGAAGGTGCGAAGGCTGTGGAAAAGAGAATATGGTCAAAGGCTGAAAAAGAAGCACTGATATCTGCCTACATGAACACGAGCTGTGACAACATTGTTGGAACACAGCAAAAGAAAGGTGCTTTCTGGGCAAGGGTCCATGAAATGTATGATCAAGCAAGGGAGTCTAACCCCAAAGATATTGCACCCCGAAGTCATGATAGTATGAAAAGCCAGTGGACCAGAATTAATGAAGCCGTCCAGAAGTGGTGTGGGTGCTACGCGAAAGCGGAAAAGAGGAAGAGAAGCGGCCAAAGTGATGATGATGTCGTCAAAGAAGCCCATAGCATATTTGAGAGCAAAGGAGGTAAATTCCACTACTTTGATGAATGGATATTGTTGCGAAAGTGGCCTAAATTTGCTTCAATGGTAAGCAATCCAAGTTCGGTGGCACAAAAGGGCCGTCATTTGAAGACAACTAAAATGGTTGATTCAACTGACAGTGCCAGTAGTGGCAAGAGAACAAGGGAGGAGGGTGATGGCTCAACACCAAACACCCCAACAAGCGGGGATGTGGGTGATGGAAACATGCCACGTCCGGAGGGTGTGAAGAAGGCCAAGTCAAGGCTAAAAGGAAAGGTAAAAGCGCAGGATGCTTACGAAATGGTGAATTCGTTTAAGGACAGACTCGATTTGTTGAATGACGTGCGAGCAAAGAACTGTGACATGGAGGACAAAAGACTTCAGCTTATGATGGAAAAGGAAGCTAGGAAGAAGCAGCAGTTGGAATTGGCAAATAGACAGATGGAAATGGATCTTTTCAAGGTCAAATGGGATATGGTGCAATTTCTGTCCATGAAAGAAAATCTCACACCATGGGAGCAAACTCGTCTGGATGAAGCTAGGGAATTTGTTGAAAAATTTCAGTTTTAATTATTATTTTTTTATGTAGTTATAATTATGAATTGTATTTTGTATTTCAATTATTTCAAGTTTTAATTATTTATTTTTTATATACTTTTATAATTATGAATTGTAGTTTGTATTTTAATTAATATGAAGTTAAATGTATTTTTTATGGTGAAGTAGTAAAACCTATTGTTATGTTTTGTAGTGGTTACCACTTATCCAACAATTTTCCCTGGTTGATTTTCCTTCACTCATTTACACTTTACTACAAAGTTGTGTAGTCAGTGTCAAAGATAAATAGGTTGCATGCATTTATTAAAAAGGTGTGTAGTCACTGTCAAAGATAAATGTATTGCATGCATTATAACAAAGTTGTGTAGTCAGTGTCAAAGGAACACACTTCAGAATTATTGCATGCTCTCTTGCATTGGGGTCCTCTATGCCTATAAATACAGTTATACATTTCTGAACTATATCAAACTACAAATAACATTTCCGACTTTACAATTCTTTTCTTGTAAACACACTTACAAACTTACATCATTTTAAAAACTAAATTACCATATAATGAACTCCTCACGAGGTAAATCACAGTACACTTTTCCAAGTTCATCTTCTTCTAGTGATGATTCATATGAAGGGAGACGAGCTACGAGACAACAAGAAGAAGAAGATTTGGATGCCATGATTGCACATGTTGGTAAAACGTGCATACCGGTGTTGTTGGAAGAAACCATTCCGAATCGCAGGCCAGGTCGGAGGAATGGCCCTCGTGGTGATAGAGAAAGAGAAGTTGGTGAGTTAAGGTTATTTAATGACTATTTTGCAGAAAATGCAGTTTACTCTGGTTCATTGTTTCGAAGGAGGTTTCGTATGCAAAAACACGTTTTTGAACGTATTATGAATGGAGTTGTGCAAAATGACTACTGGTTCCATAAGAGGCCGAATGCCTCGGGACGTCTAGGCATATCACCACTTCAGAAATGCACCGCAGCAATTCGAATGTTAGCTTATGGGTGTGCTGCTGATGCCACCGATGAGTACTTACGCATTAGTGAAACTACTGCAACCGAAGCAATGTATAGGTTTGTTCACTCGGTTGTTCGTGTGTTCGGTGAGGAGTATTTAAGACGTCCAAATGAGGACGACTTGAATAGGTTACTTCAAATTGGGGAAGAACGTGGTTTTCCAGGCATGATTGGCAGCATCGACTGCATGCACTGGGAGTGGAAGAATTGTCCAGTGGGATGGAGAGGTCAATATCAGGGCAAAGAAGGGGTTGCCACGCTAGTGCTTGAAGCCGTAGCAGATCGGGACTTATGGATTTGGCATTCTTTTTTCGGAATGCCAGGGAGTCTCAACGATATTAATGTGCTTCATCGATCTCCTGTCTTTGAAGACGTTCTAGAAGGCCGAGCTCCTCCAGTGAATTTTGAGGTAAATGGCCATCAATATAATTTGGGTTATTACCTTACTGATGGAATTTATCCTAAATGGGCTACTTTTGTCAAGTCCATAACGAGTCCACAATCTCCAAAAGATAGGCTCTTTGCACATCATCAAGAGGCGGCTAGAAAGGATGTGGAACGAGCATTCGGAGTGTTGCAGGCAAGGTTTGCTATTATAAAAAAACCGTCGCTTGCTTGGGATGTGAACGCACTCCATAATATTATGTCTGCATGCATTATTATGCATAACATGATAGTTGAAGATGAACGGCATACGTACCTAAATCACACTGATCCATGTGATTTCAATGATAGTACTTCACGCCATCCCAGTCAGAGCAATGGAAGTGTAGAAAATGACACTTTTCAATATCACAAAGATCGAATTGTGGATATCAACATTTACTTGCAAAAAAGAGCAAGTGTAGAAGAACAACAGGCTCATTTATCATTAAAACGTGATTTGACCGAGCATATTTGGGTTAAATTTGGGCAAAACCAAAATTAATTCTACGGAACTAATTTATTTATGTTGATTAAATAAATTCATATGTGTTTGTGGATTGTGGATTTATTGTTAATTACATTTTCTTAAAAGTAATAACAAAAAAAATTAATATTAAAAAAAATTATTTTAGTTATATTGAATAAGTTAATCATAATTATTTATTGTTAATTACATTTTATAAAAAATACATTTTTATAATTGAAAATATGATAAGGAGAGAGAAAAAGGTGGGGTGGAGTAAGTTAAAGTAGGAGAGAGAGTGTGATGAATGGATTATTGTTAAGGGAAAATAATAATTGGTGGGTCATGTGAGGTGGAGGAGAGAGGGGATGGGAAAAGGGTGACCAACCCAAGTTTGTTGGGTCATTGTAGGAGATGGTCTAAGTACATTGACCCAAACAAACTATTCATATTTCTTAATTGATATAAGTCGTTAAGTTGATCTGAAATATTCCATTTGCAATTTGATTTTGGTTTGAAACGATAACCTAAGCCATGATCTCAAACATGAATTGATCCCATCCAAAATCCATTTGGTAAACCGAATAGCTTTGATCCGATCCAAAAGCAACACGGTCCCAAAAAATCCAAAATCATTAATCTAATTAATGTTATATTTGCAAATTTTATCACCCAACTTTAAAGTTCTAGTGATTAATGTCACATAAAATTAATGGCCCATAATATTATGTAGACATTGATATAGAAATTGTATTCTAATATATAGTGTGTAACAATTAATTTCTTGTGAACAATAATGACCAATTAAATTGCAAATATTAATATTGAATCAACTTCTACTCCCTCTATTTCTTGTTGTTCTTATTTAAAATGTTGACACTAATCACAAAAGGGGTGAATATTCTAAGTTTTTCAAATGTTAAAAAAAAGTAATATAAGATCTTATTTGCTTTGTCTAAATAAGTACTTTATAAATATTCATATTAAATAACTTTTACTGTGTGTAATTATATGTGGGGTGTTTTGGGTGTGACTTGTATTACCGAGTCATACGTTGGTATTACGGAGAAGTTCGGCGAAGAAATACAAAGTGTAGAGACATTAATGCAATGAGGATGCGCACCCAGGCAGGTATGGGCAGCCCTGGGCGGGTCTGAAGGCGAGCTGGACGTAGACGACCACACACCCGGGTGAGTCTCTAGGTGTGGTGCTCAGTTGTTGTGGTCTCAGCCCCGGGCAGGTGTCATGAACCTCGGGCGGGTTTATGAAGTGTGTTGCTGCTACTTGGACCACAGACCCAGGCAGGTGTCATATGTCCCGGGCGGGTCCGGAGCATTGTGTTTTGTTATGAAGACCTCACGCACCCGGGCGGGTCCTGGGCGTGGTTTTTTGGTTGACTCATGTACCCGAGCGGGTTTCTTCATACCCGACCGGTTCTGTTCAGTTTGCAAGTTTTGTTCGCCTATTTGTCGAGTAACTTTGTAATTAGTATAAATAGGACTTTAGGGTTTTGTTTCTATTTACCATAATTAGTTCAAGCCACAAAAGAGAGAAAAACACATTGAGAGTTTTAGTGAGTGAATTCTTGGGAGAATTACTAGTTTCTCAATTATATTTCTGATTTGATTTCCATAGTAAAACATATTCAAACCGGCCAAGAGGACATAGCTATTACATTGATAGTGAACGTCGTTAAATCTTTGTGTGATATTAGTATTTATCATTGTAGTTTGTCTGTTTTCAAGCTTCCGCTACAACATTATATATATATTAATTGTAAAAACATATGACTGCAAAATACAACATTATATATATTAATTGTAAACTTAAAACGTAGGAAAAAAATATAAGAGGGGTATCATATAATAATGTTAATAGATAAAAAATAAATTTGTACAACTAAAAAAAGATCTAAATATTATTGCACTTATTTAGATAAAACAATTGAATAATTGATCCAATTATGGTCTAAAATTTCAATTTGAAAACATATATGATTCGAAAGCATGATGATCTTAGCTCAATCCAAATAAGTAAATCCAATTCAATTCAATTCAAAAATGATCCAAATCATCTCAATCCAATTTGAAAACAAGTATGGTAGAGAACCTAACTAACAAGTAGTTGCACATATATGTGTTGGGTATGGTAGTTTTTAGCTGTAATTTGCCGCGAAGTGGCCTCGTTCTTCTAGGAATTTTGTAGAGATTTCCATAATCCTTGTGGATTAGGTTGTTTGCCTTGAAAAAGTATACCATTGCCTGTTTGGTTGCTAGAGTGAACTGTCTCCAATGAAGAGGTTTTAATTTTTAATTAGACGTTCCATTCCATCAAAATCTACATAGCATGGAATTGATTCTTTTTGAAGTGTAAAATGGACAAAAGAAATACCATAATAAATCATGTGCATACAGAAACACAACTCTCAAATTACTTAAGAAAGTCCTCATTATTTCAAAAACACCATTATTCTGAAACACACCATCTCTCTAATTAAATAAAAAATACTAAAAATTTAATTTATTTTATATCATTACACCAAAATGATGAATTAAAACATATTACGTACACTATAATCATGAGTTAAAAGTATTACAATGATTTGATTCAAAGAATGATATTTTATACACAATTTATTTTTAGGTGATTCATCTTGAAAAAGATTTTTGGTTCCAAAAGCTTTGATTTGATATATTATATGTTCAATTTTGATAAGAAACGATTAAGATATGAGCATTTGAACTAAATTTGCAGTTTTTGTTCGTCACTAACAACTCTTGTATGGTAATGGCCTATTAGGTCTGTGTTGGGAATAAATCCCACATCGAAAAAATAACAAAGTTGTCTCTACTTCATATGACTAAGGAGTTTGGACATGGTCCAAGCCCATTTGTCAGTCTAAGACACAGAGGTAGTGAAATACAAACCCAAAACTATTTTCACTTTTGATTATAGAATATAGATCAAATTCAGAGATCCAAATCTTTAATTGTTTTGTAATTACAACATGATAGTCTCATCGGTCTATATTCTTCCGAAAGTAACCACAACAATTTTTTATATTTAAAAGTTTAAAATGAATTGCAACAATTTAATTCATTTCTTAATTAATTTCAAAGTTTCAAATAAATCGAAACAATTTAATTATTTCTTATTTCATCAAAATACCCATACTTTGTCTATCTAATCACATTTCATCAAATTTTGAACAGCCTGTAGATAGTCCGGTCCTGAATTCCAGAAACTTTCATTTTAGCTCACTTTCTTGGGGGTAAACAGTTTAGTTCAACTGAGTATTAAAATTAGTTTTAATAATATTAAATAACAAGATTATTATTACAAGATTAATGAACATCAAATTTCCAGCAAATCATGAAACTTCACAAGAGTTACGCATATTATTATTATTAATAATGTTCCAGTTTATAGCAATTTCTGTTAATGAGAACCAAAAACAGAATCAAACTACTACAAGCTGGGCACTTTTGGATTTGATATTGGGTGCTGCATTCATCTCTATGGCACTTTTAATTTAAGCCAAACAGTCAAACTTCAGCCCCATATTCCTCATTTCATTTTCAATGTTGCATTAAAATCATGAATTCGAGTAAAATAATAATATATGAATAAATTTTTGATGTATACAGAGATTAAAGTAACAGAAAGCTTGTGCAAAAATTAAGCAATCTGTGTCGCAAGATCTGTTTATATTTTGTGCCCTAAAAAACGAAGCGCCAAACTATGAACAAGTTTAGGCACTAGATACCACGGGCACATTGCTTTAAAAATTGAATTTTTTTTTTTTGCAATCTCAGCCGAAAGATGGTGAATTATAATGGTTTAATCACTGGATAAACTCATGATAATGTCGGTGTTTTATCATCATTGATTGCAAAACCACACATTCAAATTTAATCGAAAAAAAATAAAGAATAGAAAACAAAGTTTTAGTTTCAAGCAGTGTAAAATTTTCGAATTCAAGATTACAAAAAACCGCAGAAACAAATTAAATCGAATTTAAGAAAAAGACGAAAAATTTACAGGAAAAAGCAAGAGAGATCAGATGGTAGTGCATGTTATATAGAATTCATCAGAAGAATTCAGAAAACTTATAATTGGGTAAAATAAATCATCACCTCTCTCTGCAAAATCAGTAACAGAAAACAATAAGATTTGAGAAATTAGGGCAAAAGTAGAATTGAATTGAATCGAATCGAATCAGATAAAATGGTCAATCACCACATATAAACATCTCATAGAGATGATAGTAAGACTGGGGCGACATACAACTATCATCATTTTCGGAGCATTAAACAATGAATATCGTCTGAAACACCGATTAATACTGCAGAAAATAGATTGATTAACAAATGGAGATTGGAGGGAGGGAGGCAAAAACAAAGAGTAGAAGAAGAAATTAGGGTTTGTAAAGTGAGATGATTGAGTGAGTTATTGTGAATGCGATTTTATAGTTGATGAAGAGTGTTAAGCAGTCGACGTTGGTTGGGCTTAGGTTAGTCGTGGAACCAACACACGGCCCAGATACTAGCCCGGTTTAGCTCGACATGCCCAGTCACAACAAAGGAAAGTAGACTACTCGTAGAAAACACCCAAAATAAACTTTTAACTACGAGTAGTTTTTGTTTTTGTTATTTATTTTTTTTTTTTCATTTAATGAGTTCCATTATCTTAAAATATTCGTTAACAATATTAGCTTGAAAATAAATTATTGATTAATTTTTTACATAACTTTTTTAAAAAATTTAAATAAATATTTTTTATTTTTTATAAATTATTAGTTTTTTTCCCGCTTATACATGGTACTCCCTCCGTTTTTTTATTAATTTACTCACTTTTCTTTTTGGATTTTTTTTAATTAACTCACTTCTTACATTTATTCTTCTACATTTATTAATTTATGATTCCCAATTGCATTTTTCTTATCATCTCTCCTACTTTTGAATAACTTCAATAAAATTACACTCTTTTCCATAATCTCTCTCTTACTTTTTATACAATTTTTAATCATCATTTATTCTTTTTCCAACTCCCAATAATATTTTGATTTTGATAAAAAGTCAAGTGAATAAACTAAATAAAAACATATGTAGTAACTAGTAAGTACATTTTGCAAAGGATACTCAAGCTTAAAAAACACATAATTTCCCTCAACCAAGCTTCTTCCTTTGCAAAGGATACTCAAGCTCCAATTCATTAGAGGTAAAAATCAATTCCTCCCCTTTTAATAATGTAATTCACTAGATCTAGCATCTGGTTGAGGGAAATTGTGTGTTTTTTGAGAAAAATAAGGAGGAAAATGTAATGCGGGGACCATACCATCAAAAAATTGAAAAACACCCGGCATGTGTAGTGCTATCAAATCGAAAATGCTTTATTTGATAGTTGTATTAGGGATGCTTATTGAGCTGAGCAGCTCACGAGCTACTCGAGCTCGACTCGGTCAAAGTTCGACTCGATATGGCTCGTGCTCGCTGGAATTAGCTCGAAACTCGATAATTTTACAGGTTAATCAATAATTTTCTATGTAAAATCATTAAAAATAATTTAATATAATAAAGAAAGAAAATTTTGTTTGACACTTAATATAATAAATTAATATACTTTAAGAATAAATAATTTATCTAAAGAAAAAAGAATATAATCATTAATTTTCTTTAAAAAAATTGAAATTCAATAGCGCCAAAACATTAAACGAGCATCTCGTTATCGACTTGAGCTCGATTCGAAACCTGACGAGCACGAGTCGAGCAACCCCCAACTCGAGATTGACTCGCTCGATAAGCACCCTAGTTGTATAATTTTTTTTATTTGATACTCAAAAGTGAACAAATTTGATAGTTTTAAACCATTTTTCTTGCAAATAATAAAAACTCCATTTTTATGTCTTTCCTGTTTTCTAAATCGTACAACAGCTAGTCTTTTCATCTCTTGTTCTGCACTTAAAAATTCTCCATGTAAATTATCCTGCGAAATTGACCAAATTTATTTTTTCTCAGAATATAATCCCCTCGATTAATCGAAAAAAAATGTCGAATTCCGACAATAAATTAGCTGACACAGCAAATGACGATTCTAATTCAGTTCTCACAACAACAAAATTGGATAAAGATGAAAGTAATAACAATGGTGATAACATCAATGGTAGTCCAGAGTTTCTTGCTGAAGGAATTTCAACATTGCTCACTGGTGTAATTAGGGATTTTGATTCCAAAGCCGAGGATGCTTCTCGAAGCCAAACTAAACTTTTTTCTGCTCTTGATCGTCTCACTACTGGTAATTTTATTGTTTTTACCATTTTTGCAATTGCTCTTTGTTGATTATATTTATTCATCTACAGTATATATATATTTTTTTTATAATCTGGTACGTAGTAGTTTTGTTGGATTCTTGTTGAAGAAAAATCAATCAAATGTGCTCTTATTTAATGATTGAAGAATGTTTGATGGGGTATTGACTATTGAGAATCTAACATCAAGTGTAACTTGCCAATTGTGGGGAAAGTTAGAAACTTTTGTTACTGGTAGCGGCTCATTGAGTTGCGGTTTTATTTGATTATTTTTCATGAAATCATTATATATAATTGTAGTTTTATGGCAAACTTCTGTTTTCCTGATGGCATTAAATTTTCAATTACATGTTGAATGAAGCCTTTTGTTGATTTGTGATTTTTGATTCATTTAAGCGGAACACCAGAGAATGAGGAGGAATTTTCTGATTCACTAGGATTTCAATGACGCCTTTTGTGATTCATGGTTCATTTCTTGGTGTGCGAGTGCCTGTGTATCAATTTTAAAATATTCTAATCTACCTGAAATTAAAGGTGGTTTGGTTTGAGGCTTACACAAGACAAGAATGAATCAGAGACGAATTTATGTTAAAGAGATTGAGTCTGATTAAGAGTTGTGATACAGTGTATTAGAGACTAGAGAGGGCAAAAATTACACAGACTTGCAGCACTTTTTTCATCGTGGAGGCATTAGAGAGGGCGAAAATTGAGGATATGGATTGTGCCTTCAATTCCTTTTTATTTATCTGATTTTTTATTTTTTGGTGGGATGAAGATTTGGATAGGCAAGCAGTTTTTGGATGGTTGATTAAGGTAATCATTGAACCCTTTTCTTAGGTTTTCACGAACCTTGTCATTGCCATTGTTACTGCTGGAAAAGTATGACTTACAGAATCATTTTTGTTTAGAAGAAGGATTAGTCTATTAAGGTGTGATAGAATGCTGGCAAAGGCCAAAGAGGTTGAGGGTTGTTCTTTCTCAGCCATTTACTGTCTTATGCAGTGTTCATATGGAAGGAAGGTATATGATGATTGACGATGTGTCGATGTCCGATGAGACTTTTATGGCCAATGAGATTATGGATGAAGTTCCCTGGAAAGGGTTGTAGACTTCTAGTGTTGTACTGTTGTGGTGAATGGTGTTCAAATTAAATGGTTATAAACTTATAATACACATGGCAATGGATGAGATTGACCTTTTTTGACTTAGTTCTGCTAGGATTTAATGGATGTTATCATAGTGATGTGGGTAACAGGCTGTTTTTCACTTTTTCTAATGTTCATTTTCTTTTGACATTGAGTGGGGCCATAAGGGGTGGTGAATTCTGTGAAGAGAATTATTTGGGGTGCTGAATCCTGCAATGAGGTTGCTTGTTTGATGCAATGGCCTGTTTGATGCAATCTGTATTTAAATTCTTTTAGTGGACACTGCCAAAGAAATTGGATGGGTGGTAAATAGTTTAGTTTTTGTTATAAGGAAGAGTTACATTAGTATAATCTTGCTTGTTCGTTTTTACTGAAAAATTGTCTTCCCCACTCCGTCTGGTGAGGTGATGAAATGATATATGAGTTTGATATGAAATGTAAGAATGTTGTGTTCTAGGTTTTATGATTCTTGGTGCAATTGTTTACATTTTCTTGATTGTTTAGAAAACTATTTAACTAGTTAAGGAAAGGGAGGAAAAGGATATGTAGGGACTATGGAGTAACAAACAGTAATCTTATAGAACACATTTGCAAAATTCATTGTGATGGAGCAAGTCTTATAATCTGATACACTGTTATAGTATACTGTATTGTACGTATCCCTAAAAAGTTGGCTACGTATTTGCATTCTTCATGATGCAATCATATTTTGAGGAAAGCCTGAATGCCTAATATCTGATACATTGCAAGCTGGGTTAAGTTGCCAAATTGCTTGCAAGAGCACGGCTAGTCGGCTAGTGTCATAGTGTGGAATCAGGAGCATTAGTGTAATGTAAGAGGGGTCTAAACTCATTTCACCATGTGAGTCTGTGAGAGGCAAGAGGAAGAAAGAGAACAGGTTTTATTTTTTCAAATATGATGAGCCTAGGAATTTTGTGTATTGAAGATGAAAAAAACCCCTTATGATCTTTTATTCAGTGGTGCTTGGTTAGTACTTAAGATCAACCATTTTTTCCTTGTATATTTGTACACATTCAAAAATCAAAATAGTATTGAAGGAAGTTTTTTGCTCGTGAAGTTGTGGCATCATGGCATCTGAATCCACTTTCCAATGCGGAATTGTCATACCAAGAGCATTTTAACTTTGAATTAGTGATGGTAATGCTAAGGAAAAGTTGGCAAAAACAATCTTTTGTGGTGCACAACATCGAAATACATTTGGAAAAAAGAGAAAGCTTTGAATAACTACCATAAAGTTTTTCTCAAGATTTTTTCCCCTTACGGTGTTGCTACAACTTGACAGGAACTTGTTGGGATGTCATCCCAAGTCCCACATGGAAAGATTATGAAGTGGAGAAGCACTTTATATATATGGATGCTCACATACATACAATAACAAGGCCTTTTGGGGGAAGCCCAAAAACAAAACCGTGAGGGTTTAGGCCCAAAGCGGACAATATTGTTGTTTGTGTGTGTGTGAGCGTGGTTCGGTGGCCCGATAAGTGGTATCAGAGGCGGAGTGTTCGGTCCGGGACAAGGTGGTTGTCGTGAGTTTGTGGGGTCCCTCGTGTATCCTCGAAGTTGTTGTGATCTGGTGTGCCCTTGTATCGAAGAGTGTTCGGATTGTTGGGACGTCATCCCAAGTCCCACATGGAAAGATTATGAAGTGGAGAAACACTTTATATATATGGATGCTCACACACATATAATAACAAGGCCTTTTGGGGGAAGCCCAAAAACAAAACCGTGAGGGTTTAGGCCCAAAGCGGACAATATTGTTGTTTGTGTGTGTGTGAGCGTGGTTCGGCGGCCCGACAAGTGGTATCAGAGCCGGAGTGTTCGGTCCGGGACAAGGTGGCTGTCGTGAGTTTGTGGGGTCCCTCGTGTATCCTCGAAGTTGTTGTGATCTGGTGTGCCCTTGTATCAAAAGTCCTCTTGGTGTGATCAAGCTGTGTTATCCGGAGGTTGCCCTGAGACCGACGGTGGTGCCCTGTAACTCGGTGCGAGTGGCATGTTCGGTGGGCATGTGCCCGATAAGATGGTTCATGAACCATGGAAGCTGATGGAAGTTCAAGCGGCGAGTTCCGTATGGGGTGCTGGATTGCTTAGGTACCCACCTCCCTGACCAAGCAAAGCATATACGACGGTACTGAGAGGGGTGTGAAGCAGATCGGGTTTATTGTTCGAGGGAAGGCACATGAGTTATGTGGTCCTTGGTCTGAGGGAAGGATTGTTGGGATGTCATCCCAAGTTCCACATGGAAAGATTATGAAGTGGAGAAGCACTTTATATATATAGATGCTCACACACATACAATAACAAGGCCTTTTGGGGGAAGCCCAAAAACAAAGTCGTGAGGGTTTAGGCCCAAAGCGGACAATATTGTTGTTTGTGTGTGTGTGAGCGTGGTTCGGCGGTCCGACAAGTGGTATCAGAGCCGAGGTTGTTTCGGTGCATGTCGGGAAGGATTGTGTTGGCTAACTTGGTTGTTTGTGGTTGAAAAGTCCAAAACTTGATTTCCTTGTGTTAGGGTTTCAATTTTTGGTGTCATAAAAAAAAATTGAGTCTTTGGGTGGTATTTTAATTGGATCTAAGTGAAGTGGTAAAGTCTTGAATTTTGTTGCTTGAATTAACAATGGAAGAGGGTAAAATAAGGATTGAGAAGTTTGATGGGAAGGTTTTTGGCTTTTGGAAAATGCAAATAGAGGACTATTTGTATCAAAAGGGTCTTTATCAACCTCTCGATGGCAAGAGGCCGGATAGCATGAAGAAGGAGGATTGGAGAGTGCTAGATAGACAAGCACTTGGAGTGATTAGGTTGACTTTAAGCAAGAGTGTTGCTTATGGGGTCAAGGAGATAACTACGACGGAGGAACTGCTTAGTACGTTGTCAAATATGTATGAGAAGCCTTCGGCCATTAATAAGGTGTTCTTAATGCGTCGTTTGTTTGAGGTCCGGATGAATGATGGTGGTTCGGCCGCCGAACACATCAATGAGATTAGTTCGATTTTGTCCCAACTATCATCGGTCGATATCAAGTTTGAGGATGAGGTTAAAGCACTAATATTGTTGTCATCTTTACCTTCATCATGGGAAACGGTGGTGGCCGCAATTAGCAACTCTTGTGGCAAAAAGAAACTAAAGTGTGATGATGTGAGGGATTTGATTTTGAGTGAAAGCACTTGAAGGAAGGAATATGGGGATTCATCCGGTGAGGTCTACGCGTGTGATGGAAGGGGAAGACAACATGGTGGGAGTGCTAGTCATCATGGAAGATCGAAGAGTAGAGGGGAAGCCCAAAAACAAAGCCGTGAGGGTTTAGGCCCGAACCACGCTCACACACACACACAAACAACAATATCGTCCGCTTTGGGCCTAAACCCTCACGGCTTTATTTTTTGGGCTTCCCCTCTACTCTTCGATCTTCCATGATGACTAGCACTCCCACCATGTTGTCTTCCCCTTCCCCTTCCATCACACGCGTAGACCTCACCGGATGAATCCCCAGATTCCTTCCTTCGAGTGCTTTCACTCAAAATCAAATCCCTCACATCATCACACTTTAGCTTCTCTTGCCACAAGAGTTGCTAATTGCGGCCACCACCATTTCCCATGACGAAGGTAAAGATGACAACAATATTAGTGCTTTAACCTCATCCTCAAACTTGATATCGACCGATGATAGTTGGGACAAAATCGAACTAATCTCATTGATGTGTTCGGCGGCCGAACCACCATCATTCATCCAGACCTCAAACAAACGACGCATTAAGAACACCTTATTAATGAACGAAGGCTTCTCATACATATTTGACAACGTACTAAGCAGTTCCTCCGTCGTAGTTATCTCCTTGACCCCATAAGCAACACTCTTGCTTAAAGTCAACCTAATCACTCTAAGTGTTTGTCTATCTAGCACTCTCCAATCCTCCTTCTTCATGCTATCCGGCCTCTTGCCATCGAGAGGTTGATAAAAACCCTTTTGATACAAATAGTCCTCTATTTGCATTTTCCAAAAGCCAAAAACCTTCCCATCAAACTTCTCAATCCTTATTTTATCCTCTTCCATTGTTAATTCAAGCAACAAAATTCAAGACTTTACCACTTCAATTAGATCCAATTAAAATAGCACCCAAAGACTCAAATTTTTTTGATGACACACCAAAAATTGAAACCCTAACTCAAGGAAATCAAGTTTTGGAATTTTCAACCACAAACAACCAAGTTAGCCAACATAATCCTTCCCGACATGCACCGAAACAACCTCGGCTCTGATACCACTTGTCGGGCCGCTGAACCACGCTCACACACACACAAACAACAATATTGTCCGCTTTGGGCCTAAACCCTCACGGCTTTGTTTTTGGGCTTCTCCCAAAAGGTCTTCTAATTGTATGTGTGTGAGTATCCATATATATAAAGTGCTTCTCCACTTCATAATCTTTCCATGTGGGACTTGGGATGACATCCGAACACTCTTCGATACAAGGGCACACCAGATCACAACAACTTCAAGGATACACGAGGGACCCCACAAACTCACGACAACAACCTTGTCCCGGACTGAACACTCCTGCTCTGATACCACTTGTCGGGCCGCCGAACCACGCTCACACAAACAACAATATTGTCCGCTTTGGGCCTAAACCCTCACGGCTTTGTTTTTGGGCTTCCCCCAAAAGGCCTTGTTATTGTATGTGTGTGAGCATCCATATATATAAAGTGCTTCTCCACTTCATAATCTTTCCATGTGGGACTTGGGATGACATCCCAACAGAACTGCCAAGTACTTTGTCAAAGCGCTACATGTCACATTGTAATTATTTGGTCATGTTTTTGTTCTTATTTTTTATATTATTTTCTCTCCTCTTCCTCCTCTTGCAACCTCCCTTCCTCTTCTCCCTCTTACCTTTGCCCCCCTTTTCCATGTCCTGGCCTTTTCCCCATCAGTCCACCACCCGGACCCCCATCATTTGTTGATTCTGTTGCCCGTCTATCCCTCTGGTCTCCCACTAACTCCCTCTATCCTTGCCCTTATCCTCAATGTTGATGATGATTCCATTGTACATATTAGTTAGGAGCATAGGTCTATGGTATCGTACTACTGTTGGTACTTTCTAGGTACTGCTCTTGGTGTGGCATCACTGTGAGAGGAGGGAGGCTGGTCATTGTCGTGAATCGCGATGGAAGTTGATGTTAATTAAGTGTTGAAGCTGAGGAATATGTCAGGAATATGTTCGTGAATCCCTTGACAGAGCACCTGACGCTTGATAGATTCATTTGTATGATAGCATAAGCTATGTTACTTGGACCTTTCTATAGAAGTGTCTTTTCACGAAAACTTTGCATTATTCTAGTCAAAATGAAGTGTCTAAGACTCTAGGTGTCATGCCAATATATATATTTAAGGGTTGAGTGTTCACTACAGGTACTTGAGGCCAAATGAAGTCCAACATAGACCTTGAGTGTTTGGTAGTTTCATTAACGCTCCTTTTTTTCTTTTTTGGGTAAATGTTTTTGTTTGTATGAGTTGCTATATGTAAGGCAGTGTTTAATTATATTTTCTTAATGATAATTATAGTTGGTTCATGAAATTTTAAAACCCAACCATTCAATGACAGATTTTGGTTTTGCCATTCTCGAGATCCTATTGCCGAAAGCCAAGATAAAAATCACTTCCTTCTTGCTGCGTTAGCCATTTCGTAACGCAAAGTCGCCTTCTTAAAATGTTTTTCCCCCCTTTTACATCCATTCATTACTATAATTGTTGAGACATGATATTATAAGTAATTATCTATTCTCTTGATATTTAATCCACTCACATTATTATGGATTTTGTTATATTATGCTGAAGCAATCCTTACAATATGATAATATAAATAAGGCGATAACACATTAGTGTGGATTTTTGGAAAATTTCGATGCCTCTTTAGCCATGATAGGAATGTCAAATGGGGTGGGCGGACGCAGATACCCCCTCTCTCATACCCACCTCCACCTAAAATCTCTACCTCTATCGGGGTGGGTAAAAGACGAAATCAACCTCCGCTCCACCACCCAAGTGGATATCCACTACCCACTATTCAAGTAGATATCTACTTTTATTTCATAATATTGATATAGACAGTGCTACATACTTACATACATACATATATGTGTGTGTATATGTGTATTGGATTAACCATACAGGGTCTCAATAAAATAAGATAAACTAGCAGGTTAGTAATTAGCAGTGAGCTTGTCAGCTAGGGTCTTGATTTATCACTCTTCTATAATATTTAAAATATAACTGAAAAAGAGGAGGAAATAATTAGAAAGTATGTAGTATAATTATTAGGTGTATATGAGATGGGGTGGGTTGGTGTGGGGCGGGGTGGGACGAGTTGATGTTGGGTGGGCGGGTGGATATAGGGCAGGTATGATTCATAATCCACCATCTACCCACTACCCATGGCGGATTTTACTTTTGACATCCATATCAACCCACCACCCACCAAAATCATACCCTTTCCTGCTTCAACTGGAGTGGATGTAGTGCGGAATCTGCCAAAATTTACCCATTTGTCATTCCTAAGTTGTGATCCATCCTATCCATTTGATATACTGCTTCGGCGATGACAAGAATGCTACCCGATCACTACCGCATCTCTGATCCCCCCCTCCCCCCGAGTTGGTCTTAAGGGTTTAATGGGTGTGACTTTACTTTAGGAGCAAATTTTGTGTTTGATTGGTCATTTGTTTTGCATTATTATGTCTGTATATGAATGAGACACTAACCTTTTTTTGGGTAATAGTTTCTTTGTTTTTTCAAGTGACTGCTTTTTCTAATGCTCTCACTGCAGAGCTTGATCAGTTGTTAGAGGATGCACCACTGCCATTCATCATGCAGCATGCCACAAAACTTTCTAATGTCAGAAAAAGAGTGTCATCATTAAACTCGCTCTTAAAATCTGTACAACATCGTCTTGATAACGTTGACCGCATGATTTCTATTGGGTCACATGGTATGCGAGTTCTTTCATCGCTTTTGAATATTGTGTTTAATTGTTTGGTATGTGTTTTTGTAATTTGTTGGATTGCTTTTTGATAGTGGCACAGAAGATTTTAGAGCATTGTTTACTTTTGTACCTTGTTCTAGCCTTCTAGATGAGAATGGTGAGCCTGTAAATATCAGGGACAATTCATCTGGTTTTGTGCAGGACATATTTAGCGTCAACAATTGACAAGAAGTTAATTATCTTTTTTAGCTCATAATGACATTCTCTTTGACCAACATTTAGCCATTGAACATTTTTTCTCTTTGACCAACCTTTATGAGTTACACATAAGGAAAAAGATAATTAACTTCAAGTGGGATCCTATTATATTCGTCTCGTCAAACACTTCCATACTATCCACTATCCACTTTTTCTATAATTTTTTCTCATATGAAATGGTAGATATAAATGTGCAAAACAATGCATCGGCGTGTGTGATAAGGTACTTGGAATCAATTTGTGTGACAGATGAAGTATAAGATTTGGAAGTGATGGAGAGTGAGCCTACAAATCGATTTCTTCCTCCTAACAAATAAAGAAAAAAGATACTACATACATTGGGTCTACAAATTTCAACAAATGGATTGTAGAATTTTGTTTTGGGCACTCTCTTCTTGATTAACTGTTGTCTCCTATTCCTGATACTGAATTGACTGGGCAGAAATCAAAGCAGTTTGAACATCATTTAAACCAGTCCTGTCTTGTTTAATCTTAAGATGTAAGCCAGTGATTTCCTCATTGGGCAGAACTTCAAAGGACTCTGACAAACAAATAGCATTATCAGCTCCATCAGCATCATCAATTGAATCAGAGCTATATTACACTCAGTTGAAATCACCTATAATCAGCCAAAGGCCCACAGACCATCACCGTGATGAGCAAAAAAGGCTGAAACATTTTCATTATGGATTGACCATAGATCACGGATGACATATAGAAAAAGATGGATCATCCATAGCTCCATACTTCTAAGAAAGCAGTGATTGAACTGTTCATGGGTAAATGGGTAGTAGCATCCATTTTATGAAAAAAGAGGAAAAGAAAGACTTGGTAAAGAGGTTCATTGCCAGTTCTTTTGGCCTGACACAAAACAGAGAGCTAGGTTATTACAAGGAAAACCTACTTCCTAGCATGCCTAACTAGCTCATAGGCCACATGATTTTCTTGGATTTAATTCATTGAATGTACTCCCCATATCTTCTTGGCGAAAGAATATAAATGCTGTCTGGATCTACATGCAGGATATGATACAACTTCTTGATGTTAATGGCTTTCCTCCATCTAGTTTTGAGCTTCCCCTGCTCGCTCTTCCCCTCTCTTTTCTTTTGAACGATCTGAATTTGTTGTTTAAATTTTCAGTTGCAGTTTGTTTTACAACCTCAGTACCTGACAAAATAACTTCGCATGATAATTTTCTTGATTTGCAAAAATGCAATGTGGACAACCACAGTGGGATGGAGAAAGCATTTTCTTTGCTTATGGTTCAATTGGCTTTATTGTTTTCTCTTGTCAGTGCAGGTAATGAATCTAATACACGAGGCTCCAAGTAACTATAATGTCAACATATAAAAGGTACATCTCAGCTCTCATATGCTTTCCTTGCTCAAAGTCTCTGTTGCAACTGGTGAACTGATTAATCTTTACAAGATGAATATGAGTTTGAATATGTAATTGGAAGCAGACGTTCATATTCTGTTAATTTTGCAGATTTTGTCATTCCAAATCTTTTTGCTTCATTAGACTTGAGGAATAGAATTAGCTTCTACCTTTTTGTGTTCAACTGACAAGCTAAAATTTTATATAACCTGGAGTATGTTCTTGTTATATGACCCAAAGACTTCCATTTAAGACTTTCTGGTCACCATATTATACTGATTCCCCTTATGAAGATGCATTTATTTCAAATTGTCAATATTGTTGAAATTCAGAGTTTTTGGACCAAATGAGGAATAAATATCAGTATTATGTGTGTGCGCCCAACTATAGTTCTAGCTTAGATGCATTCCCAGATTTAGATTTTTGTGTGCTTGTTTGATTTGTCTCAATCTGGTCTCATAGAAAACATGGAGATTTGAAATCACTTTTTCAATAACTTTACGTTGAGAAGGGGGCAAATTGCCATTTCTCCGATGGTGTCCAGCACTCCAGCTTCATTTCTTTTGAGGCCAGAGTAGTTGGGATAATGGAATAGCTCTTTCTATCCTAAGAGGTTTTAACCCATAAGATATGAAGAAGTTTTGTTAATGTCTATGTTAATATGGTTTTCTTTTTTAGATTTTTTTATTATTTAATGGTGTTGGAATCAATTATACTTCCGTTAGTTTCAACTTAATTTATCACAATTCCCTACATCTCTTAACATTTCCAAGATCTTTACATGCCAAGTCAATCCTTAAAATATGTTTTTTATATGATATGATAACATTCTATTTAATGTAAAAAGTGAAACTGACATTGAAGTCTCAGTGCAATTCTCCTCAGCTTATTCTAATAATTTTCAGTGAAATTTATTCAATGAAATCAATTTCAATCATTAACAAATAAATTGTTAAATCTTATATAGTAAAAATAAAAATAAGTTTAGGCTGTATTTACATGATTTGATTTGAATTTTTGAAATTTTATTTGAATTTTTCTGATAAGGTCTTATTTGATGTGATTTTTTTTTTCTTGTATGGTCTGATCTGATCTGATTATTTGAATGCTTGACTAAACTTTGACCGTATCATTATATTTGTATTGATGTTTTCTTTTCAATTACTTAACTTTCATAATTTAATTTAATACGAAGTAAAAAATATTTGGTGATCTATAAAAAGCAAATAAAATCTGATTTGGCCTGATGTGACGAATTTCTAGTCTGATTTGAGCTGATTTTTTCTCTGATTTGATTTGATCTGCTCTGATTTTGTTTTTTTAATAAGCAAAGGGAAGTAAACACATCATTAATAATAATAAGTTCAAGTTAGTAAAAATTCTGAAAATTCACTAGATATAAATCTATTTCCGCATATATAGGTTCATTTGTGCAAAATAGGGTGAAGAGAAGCTATATACACTATGTTTGGATTGAAAGATATGAAGGCCAAAGGATGGGAGGGGAAACAATGAGTTCCATTTCCTTCCTAATCATTTGGTTCGCTTTTAAAAGGAAGGAAAATGGACTCTCTCAATTCTCTCCCCTTCCTTTTCCTTCATAAATGCTATCCAAACTTAACATTAATGTGAATTAATGACCCTATAGTCGATGGAGTTTTTGTCGCTTGGCATTCCTAGAGATGGTTCTGTGGATGGTGTTCAAAAGCTGATAGTTCTCATACTTAACAAACTAAAAGTACCATTATGAAACAATCGTTAACGATATGTATGCAATTGATTTTGCAGGTTCTTTACCACATGTACATGTCTTCACAAAAGTAGAGTATACAACAGCCTTTTTGAACAATTTGGATTATTGGAAAGATTGAGTTTACCACATTCCTGATGCCATCGTCAGGATATAGAGTTTTCTTTCAATTCTTTGATATTTGATTATAGATTCAGCTCTTCATGCTAGAGACTCGTCTCCTTTAAACAGAGCCTGATTTTTCCAAGTGTGATTATGCTTGAAGGAATTATAGGATGAATACCAGAGAGCAGCAACTTGGTTCGTCCTGTTGGCTGCCGTTGACTCGTTGAAACTAGTGGTTCTTGTTTGTATGGTAGTGTATTTCTTCAGCACATGCTGCACATCCAATTTTGTAATCTCTTTTGAGTCATTTCTCATATATGCTAATGCATTTGAAACTTTTAAATTTCTCATGAGTTGAGCAGATCAAATAATGCCTCACAATTCATGGGGACATTTCATTTCTATTGAAGGCAAGAAGGCTAATTACTAGTTGGAAATTTTGATAAAATAGTTTTCTAAAAACAGTCTAACTATTGATTATTTCATATTGGTTTCAACTTTGTTGTATTTTACAAAAGTGGTCATACCTAATAAACCATAAATAGGACTTTTAACAAAGCATCTCTTAAAGTTGGAATTGTTATGAGATAATTCATAATTGAGGCTGCTTTTGAGAGACCAGTCATAGTTGGATATATATGTTTTTGTTTTTTTGGCAAAGTAATTCATAATTTAAATTTTTTGTTATATAAAAAAAATCACTAAAAACAATCACTATGGTTATGTGTCATTGCTTCAATAGTTGAAAATTTTGTGCAGAAACGTGTAAAATTTTGCACCTTGCACCAACACAAAAAAAAAGACAGTAAAATTGCTCTTGGTTTGTGAGCATCCTCATGCCATATTTTAAGATTGTGCTGTAAAAGAATCTGGAAAACTTGGTGATTGGTTTTCTGTGTTTATTCACTGCTTTATAGCTTAGATTACACACTAACACATGGTCGTTTGAGGCGTAGTGTAGTGGTCACTACATTCCTTAATTTTCCATGGGATGCAAGATCGACACCTGCCTAACCCCATTTGGACATTTCTTACCTGGTTAGCCTGAGATATGCGTCCTTGGTAGGGCCAACGTCTACCTTATTACTTGTTAAAAAAAAACTAAACAGTTCTAGAAGCATTGATTTGAGTAGGGAATTATGTCTCATATTTGCAAAGGCTCAAAGCTCTTAAAAGTTAGCCTAAGAGGATGAGAGCCCATATTCCTATATAAATCGGTTCATTGTTGAAGCCTAGACATGTGTTTCTTTACTTCGAAAGTATTAGGAAAAAAGTCAAGCAAATACGACATTTAAGATGACAAATTCACCTAAATTTTGGTCGAAATGAATGTGTTATTTACATGCTCTTTATTAACGAATTTTTATTAACTAACTACTTTTCCTCCTTCCCATTTCCCCCATTTATTCACCTAAAAAATGCATGCTTCTTTCAAAGAAGTTCATGCTTTCAGATTTCATTCAATACATAAACAATATAAAAGCTATTCAGATTTCATTCAATCACAATATACATTTGCTATTCCATATATGCTAAAACTTGAGTTGCAACCCCTCAAAAACAATGAAAGAAAAAGGAAGATTTATATCTTAGCAAATTCCCTAATCCATAATCAAATTTACGAGTAAAATAGCCTATTTATCTATAATTTAGATCGAGTTGTCGTTATCGCTTAATTGATATACCCAAATGTTGTCCCTAGCCGGTAATATTTATACCCATGTGGTCGGATGTTTTTTTATATATCGATTTGACTATTTGGCCAGAAAAAAAAGGCAATTTATTGTTGCGCACTGAAAAGTAAAAATACTAAAATTGTCATTTTGTCATGATTCTCATGACAACAAATGTGAGAATCTGACATGGTAATAAACGGATAATGCTTCCAGAGCTTCAATTTTTCATTTTCCATTACAAAACTGATTTCTGAGACAACAAAGTTGCCCACTTGAAACTAAAAAACAAACAAACAATAAAAATTTGGAGAAAGTATCAGATAAGTTCAAAGCAATTAGGAGACAGAAGTTAATCAACTTACTTTAGATTGAATAACATCAATTACAATTTTACAGCAAAACAATGTGATCATTATCATCAATAATCTCCCTGTTACAAAAAAATCACATCAACAGGTTCATCATACAACTCTCTATAGAAGTCTCTGTTTTTTTATGGGTTGCAGTGTTACACAATTCGCCTTTTAGTTCGCTTCTATAATTCGCAGTTCACCCAAAATGGGACAAAAACAGTCAAAACCGACCACAGTTTTCTGTTTTTGGATAGCAATTCGCTGGTACTTTAGGGAACTATTTAACACTGATGGGTTGCTTTAAAGTTTAAACTGGTAAGCCCTCTAGGTCATATTGCATCACAAGTCTTTCCATTGTGTTCCTACTCACTACTTTTCTGTTGTATAGTTCTTCCAAAACTACTGCTGCTAGCTCCATTTCTTCTTCATGGGCTATGCCCTCCACAATTATAGTATAAGTCATCTCGTTCGGCTTATACCCTTTGTCTATCATCATTTGGAAGATATCCAAAGCAAAATCAGTCCTCTGAGATTTGCACAACCCAAGTATAAGAGCATTACAATTATCAACATCTGGTCTAAAGTCATTCTGCTCCATTAACTTAAAAATCTCAACTGCTGCATCCAACATTCCTTCCAAGCACAACCCTCTTAACAGGGTTGAGTTTGTATAAGAATCGGGTGTGAATCCGTACTTGGTCATCTCATGGAGTAGCTTCATTGCTGGGTATGTATTACCTTTCCTGCACAAGCTTGTAATAACATTTTTATAAAACTCATGAATTGACAAGTTAGATTTGCTACTTAAGCTCTGAATGATGGAAAATGCTTCTTGAACTTCCCCATTTTCACAAAGTACAGCAATAGCATTATATGTTCCTTCATTAGGATTGCACTGCTGTAAAATCATCTGATCTAAGCACTTCATGACTTCATCAACCTTCCCTTCCTTACAAAAGTGAGCAATAATCGGGTTGTATGCAGCTCCCGAGGGTTTGAATCCTGCCCTAATCATTTCTTCAAGTACTGCAAACGCGTTGTCTATTTCACCATGAAGAGCAAGCGAACTAACCAAAATGTTATAGGTGACAACAGACGGTGCACGATCTCCCTCATCCATTTCACCTAGAAGCTGGTATGCCTCGTTCCACCGACCTTCACAACACAAAGTCCTAAGCAAAATGTTGTAAGTCACCACATTAGGCTCAAAACCCTTTTTCGGATAATCCCTAAAAAACCTAATTGCTTCCTCTGTTCTCCCTTCCTTGCATAAACCAGTCAAGAGTACATTGTAACTCACCAAATTAGGTTTTCCACCTTTGTCTATTATCTCATCCAAAAGCCTCATTGCTTCATCAACCCCCCTTTCTTTATAGGCTGCCTCAAGCAAGAATGAGTAAGTAAAGACATTAGGTTCTAACCCCTTTTTCTGCAATCTTTCCAAGAGCTGTAAACTCTTACTCAAATTCCCAAGCATGCAAAGTCCCTTAACAAGTGAATTATAGGTCACTGTATTTGTTGGATAGCCATACTCCTCCATTTTCTCAACTAATTGCATTGCATGCCCAACATTCCCTCTCTTACACAAATGACTCACTAAGAAAGTATACGAAGTCGCATCGGGTTTCACACCCGAACTAATCATCATCTCCATCACCCTAATTGCTTTCCTAAATTTATTCATCTTACAAAGATCATACAACAGTTGAGTTGCCTGACCTTTCTCAGGTTTATGGCCCTTTTCAACCATATGTTCCAAGTACAAAAATGCATCATTCACCTTAATATCTTTAGTTTTAGCATCATTCCTCCCAACCCTCCAATTAGGCATTGTAAATACAGAATTTGATGATACAGTAATTTGACTACATGCTATTACTCTTGAAAAACCCTTGTTCAGTGACACAGTATGAACATTTGGGATCTGGGAAAAGAACCCATTTGGTTTTATTGAATTTTCAAGACATGGGTTTGATAGAGGAGACAATGATTGCAAAAGGGTTGCCATAAGAACCTTGTTTTAAACTAAGATTAAATTCATACCCAGCTCAATAAGAACACCATGGAGAACAATTCTGATAACAAATTCGAAAGAGATGACATACATATAATGAATGATTAATTAATGATGAAGATGAACTAAACAGATAATAATTTTAGATAGACAGAAAGACAAAGATAAGGTAATATCAACGTACTGTAATTAGTTGCAAGAGAATGTTTGTTGGGAATTAAACTGTGTTTTGTAGCAGAAAGTTGTGAATGGAGATTATGAGAAATTGGTAGAGAGAGTGAAATTGATTCTTTAGGAAGTTTTAATACGAGACTCCATTTTTGGTTCGCCCATCTTGTGTTATCCAACAAGTTTGAGGATAGAAAACTACATTTCCTAGTTTCATTGCTCATGATTCTAACACGTACAAACTTGCAATATGCGGCTAGGATGTGGGTTGTGAGTTGTGTGACGTTGTGTGATGTTCTGGACTTCAAACCCCATCCTATATTCCTATTGACTCCAGTACTCCACAATGTCCGATATAGTCTTGGGGATTTCTTTCATCAAAAGATTCCTCAAAATATTATGGGATATTTTTATTCTCGGAGTCCGGAGAATTTTAAAAACTTGAATTGTAGTCTTTAATTTTGCCTATTAATGTGCTGCTTTAAGTATGGTAAAGTTTTTGGTCTATTTTTCCGTTTTGATTCTAGGCCTCTATAATAATGTATTATGTTTTTTCCAAAGATTTATCAGTGTTGGGTCGTGCAAAGTTTTGAGCTTTTCAGCTCAACCAAACGACTTCGTAGCATCCAATATATGTTCTAGAATTGCTTCATGATAAGATTATTTTTGAACATTAATATCCCAAAAATTACAAATTATATAGCCTTTAGCTTCGATCTTAAGGAGTAGTTCAAGATCGAGACAGTTCTGTTATCATCCTATTTTTTCGTCTTGATCAAAATGTCTTATAAGTAGAATCCTTGTCCTTTTTAGAGCTATGTAATGAAGTATTGTGTTTTATCGAATGAAATTTTAATGTTGGATTATGGGCGTTCCAACTTCATCATATGACCCTAAAGCGTCCAATATTCATCCCTAGTGCTTCTTATCATCCAAGGACACCGCAAAATATTTGGGAAAATTTTCATTCCCAAGCCCAGATTACTCTTAACTAAAAGTATACATTATAGCCTTAAGCTTTGGTTTGAGGTAGGGGTGGGGGATACAGTGTCCCAAGAACGGTTAGTTATGTTTTCATCATGTTTTTTCTTCCTTGTCTTAGAGCTTTACAAGGATGATCATTGTCCGTTGTAGCTCCTATAATGATCATTGCCGTTGTAGCCTCTATAGCGTCCGACATCAATCCATCCTTGGGACTTCCTGTCATCCAAGGACACTCCATAATATTTAGTGTGCAAACACACAATTCCTATCCAGAAACTAAAAAAAACAAAAAAAACACACTACAATTAACCAAACTTATTAGCAATAAACAGTTTCGAAGAGCTCGCATTAGTGCATAAATTATCGCAAAAGAGAGGGGAAAAAAAAACCTTAAATGACACTATATCATTTGCCCGTCAATTACCTTTTCAATTTTAGGTATTGTGGTGCTTTCGACTTTCTAGATTCATTATATTACTCTACAACGACTAATTTTTTGAAGGGTTGTGTTATACAAAGACCTCTTTCCATCAAAATATACAAGCATATATAAGGTCTAATTTTCAAGTCCTATTTGATCTAATTTACATTTGTAAGGTTATTAGATATTGCACATTCTTTATTTATTAAAACTCCCAACTCTTATGAGCTTAAATTGATGTAATTTGAAAACAAAACACAAAATTATTGAATTTTTTTCCTATTTTGAAATTTAATTTACATTATCCTAATTTTGGAAACCTTATTTCAAAATTTGACCAATTTAAATTTAATTCAAATGGAATCCCAATCGAGAAAAGCTATTCCAACACACACGCATATATATAGTTTACAGGTAAGGTTATTAGGTACCAGACTGGTCTTATCACATAAATAAATTGAGTTGACATTGCTCTAACATTTATTGAGAGAGAAAGAGAGTTTGGTAAGAATTGAACTCGCAACCTCTCAATTACAAGGTGTGCTCCAACGTCACTGCGCTGAAACTCGATCCTCTTCTTCCAAAATATATTGTTGCATTGGTAGGGCTCAAAATTAAGACCTTGCTTTGATTACACAAGCCTTATCCCATAGCTTATACGTGGGTCGATGACAACGTAGCTTAGTGTCAATTGAATTGTATTGTCATCTTGCATGCATGCATGGTTTGTGACAAAATCAATCCACGTAATTAACCACCTCAATAAAATTGTTTAAAGTATCAAACCCTTAAACGTACTTTATAAAATCACTTACGTACTTACTATTCATTCCAAATCAACGTAATTAACAAAGACTGATCAATCTAACTAGTGAAAACTACGCCAAAAGTTTTGTTTTTAAATGGAAAATTTGGAGAAGAAGAAAGATGAAATGGAACACGGCCGTGCACAAGCAAGGCAAATGGAAGACAATGCGACACGGGTAGCATATAAAGCGGGCACTCCTCTTGAAGGTGGCAAGATTTCGGAGTCTGACCCAATTGACCTTTTTTCTGCGGCCCATAACGTCGAAAAGGCGGCTCAATCGAAAGGTTCCGGCCCAATAGGGCAAGTTCAACACGAATCGAATTCGGCCCAAATTCAAGCTCATCAAACTTCTACTCATGAAAATTGTTAAAGTAATCATCCTTGAGTCATCTTCATCTACAATACTTTTGCCTAAGAAACAATAAACCATTTTTTTCTAGGTTATTTTAAAAAAATTCCCTCCCTTTTTTCAGTTTTTTTAGTTGTGTCATAGTGTATGTTTTGCTATGTTTGTTGAAATGGCTTGTAATCATTTCACTAATTTAATTTTATTCTCTATATACTACGAAGTAATTTCGAAAATGCAACGGATACAGGGATCAAAGAAAATTGAATCTATACTATGTGAATAGAGTGATAGATAAGTGTTCTAAAAGTAAAGAAAATGTGTAACTAGTGGCGGTGCACATACTCACATAGTAGTCTATTGTCTATTGATACACGTGCTACACAAAAATCCACATGTCTTTTTTTCCAAATATTATTCAAAATTGCTGAAGTTTTCCCACTACTATCATCCCATATTCTAATAAATGTTCTAAATATATAACATGAAACTATGAAAGATCTATTTTATGTACAGATGCATAGTAATTACCTTAAACTAGAATGAAATAGATTGGACAAGAGTTGAATAGACTAGCCGCCTTCCTTGCTTTCGATAAGTAAAGCAGACAACTAAAGTCGTTTCGCCCTGCCCTAATAAAGCTTCTCTTAGGATAAGCCTTGGCTTCACTCGACTTAAAGGGACTTCAAGATTCCCAAAGAAGACTAGTGAACGACTTAAGAAAAGGAGAACAGCTAAGAAAACTCTTTTCTCGGGTGCACAAAGAAATTTTCACAGATACTAGCTAGGGTTCATCTATCTATAACTTATACTAAAACACAAATTGCATTATTAAGGACACGTGTCAAATTCTCAATGAAAAATTTTCCTCTAAACCTAAATATGAAATCATCAACTAATTATTATAAGTGTTGTGAATATCAACTATTACAGTAAATGTTATTTCAATTTACAACAAATGTTGTCTTGATTCTTTGAAAAACAACGGAAGAACTAACTAATATTATAATTTTATTTATCCCTCCATCATTTACATAATGCATTTGGCTACGAATTATTTAAATTTCAAAATATTTTTTAACCATGCGTCTTACGTTGATCTTTATTTAGTTCGACTATGTCAAGATTTTCTAAATTACTATTGATTCAATGATATGATACTTTATATTGTAAAATTAATTATCATTATTTTGCATAAAATGTGCAACACAAAGGTGTTAATCTAGTTCAAACTATTTTTGATAACTTCTAGTTTGACTTGTTATCTTATCTGAACCTTATAATAAGCAAAACTAAGGTGACAGTAGCTGGCAAAACGGATTAACTGGGCGTGTTCGTGTAAACTTTCGTGTCAGTTTCGGGTCGTCCATTAATTATATTAAGAGTTACACAAATATAAAATACATAATTTCTAAGACAATCATGTCAAAACGGATCAGTTTCGTGTCATTTTGTGTCGTGTCGTGTCGGTTTCGGGTTTCTCTCAGTAAATTCGTGTCGGTTTGAGTCGTGTCAGGGATTGCCCGCTCTAGACTGACACAATCTGAATTTTTGAACTGAAATGAAATACGGATTAACTTGCAAAAGCAGCTTCAAGCCCCAAGCGTCAGCCCACAAAGGCAGCTCAAACCTGAGTCAAGATCCTCTAGAGTTTCTTTAAAACTCTACGAAATAGAGTTATAAATCAAAGACTCATATTCAACCCAGAATAAATCAATGGTTGTAATTTAAAAGGAATTTTTTACGGTGTAAAAAAAAGTGGACCTTTGATGTAAAAATAAAGGTGGGATTGCTAGAAATCTACAAAGTAGAGTTTTTTAAGAACTCTAGAGGATCCAATCACGCTCGACCCTGCAACCAATGTTCTGGAGTCAGGATTCATGTTGAAAGATTTTTTTTTTTTGGGATGGCTAATTTTGGATTGCTCTAAACTACAGTTGAAAGATTAAAAAAATAATATGGGAAAAAATTGAAAAGATCAAAAAATACAAGCATCATCTTAATATCCCTCTTCAACTTATGCAAGCTTACAGAATCAACAAGCAACATTGAATTCGAACCACGAATATCACTAAAAAAAACACAATATTCAAGAACATTAATAAAATTATACGACATCACTAGGCAACAAAAGCAAAAAACATAAAGAGAAAATTTTCATTAACACATCTATACAAAGGGATCATTCCAATCACACAGACCCCATTAACGGCCAAACCAGCCCCTCTGAGACTGGGCATCCCCATCATTCATCAATTTGTCAAGCACAATATTTAGGTCAACTGACTGGCCGTTCTCTGTTAATCTGCGAACGGTTGCCCTAACAACATCTTTGGGAAATCCCATATTAGTTACCTTTTCAACAACATCATCAATGGGTACCTTATTTCCACTTCCTCCCGAACTTGATCCGCCACTATTCCCAGCAGCAGTAGGAACTGATGGTGGCAGAATTCTGGCAGTCGGCAGCTGAGAATAATTGCTGTTACTTCCAACAGGAGAATGTGGCTGAGCCTTAATGGACGAACCACTGTTATATTGTGATGCAGGTCCGCCATAAGTGTACGGTTCATTGGGCCCTGATGGTGGGCCATAGGCAGAGGGAAACCCGGAACTGGACCGGCCTCCTGCTGCTGGTTGCTCATACATGGATGGAGGGCTTACATAATATTGCTGAGAGTGAGGTGGTGCACTGTTTGTCTGAGATGGAGGCTGATGGATATTTGGTGGATAAGACTGAGGGGGCATATATGGGCCTTCCTCGGTACGATGGCCCAATGGAGGAGGGATATGAGGAGGATTAGTACCTGCAATAGAGGGATGCTGCTGTTGAGGCTGTGGAGGTTGTGGATAGGGTGGAACAGAGGATGGTTGATATTGTTGAGGTGGTGGAGGAGGAGAAAGGGGTTGCTGCTGGTGCTGAGCTGGAGGTGGCATTTGATATTGTTGACTTTGTGCTTCGTGGGCAGGATTAAGGGGTTGCTGCTGGTGCTGAGCTGTAGGTGGCATTTGGTACTGTTGACTTTGTGCTTCATGAGCAGGAGCAAGGGGTTGCTGCTGGTGCTGAGCTGGAGGTGGCATTTGGTAATGTTGACTTTGTGCATCTTGGGTCTGACCTGACTGTGTGAAATAAGCATCTCGCTGGGGCCCAGGCAGAGTGGGGCCAGGTGGAGGATAAATGTTATGCTGGGATGGAGGAGGTGCATTAGGAGGGAGAGAAGGAACTTGCTGAGGAGCTGGGATGGAGAACTGCTGGAGACCAGGTTGATGAGGAGGAGCAGAAGCTGCGGTTTGCTGCATAGAACCAGGATGCATGGCATTTAAGAGTTCAGATGATTTCTCTGGTTTAGATATTTGCAATTTAGCTAGCTGCATTTGACCATCCATGACTTCTTGCTTGTCCTTTAAATCGTGAACACCAGTTTGCACCTGCAAATATATACGAATGAAAAGCAGAAATGAGATAATCATCATGAAGTAATCAGTCAAAATATCATCTTCACCAAAGATACATTATTAATTCATTAACAGTGAATTTGCATCAAGGTTTCAACCAGCAACCAACTGACAATAAAAAATTAAGCAATGCCTCCAACAGAAAATCCACAAAAACAAGGAAAACCAACATACCATAAAGAAGCAACAAGCAGGCAAACATCATCTTGACCTATCCTCAACTTAAGACACATGACTATACAAGTGTAATGACAGAAAGAAATTGAAAACCAGAAGAATTATATTCCTCAAGCTTAAATAAATTTATACACACACACACACACACAAACATATCATGTGATACTAAACTTCAGGTGTATGGTTATCAATAGATTTCTGAATCCTAGTTGATTCCCTTGAATGGCAAATAGAGATATTCTTCTAAGATTTTAAGCATGTTGTATGGTTGGGACAGAGAGAGGTGTTTAAGCAAGAAAAGTGTCATTTTGAAACTCATCTATAGTGGTTAAAAAATAATAGACACCCCATCTAGTAAAATATTTCACCATGGTTTGAAATTTTGGTTTTGGTCAGGATCAGAAGGTAATTTGAAAGATATAATATGTTAATAGTGAATCTAGTAGCAATTTTAAACACAAACCAAAAAAGGCTTTAATCCTTAAAGATGGGATCAACAGAGTAAAACAATACTCTATCTCATGTAGTAATCCACAAAATTCAATCTCTTCAATTCACTCCTGTCTAATTGTATTGCAGTTGTAAACTCAATTACTTCATGTTCTTTTTAACTTGTTTGATCCACACATCCAATAGTATTGTAGTGGTATGGTTTTTCTAGTCTTCTTTATAGTATTTAGTGGTTTTTAATTAAGCATATGTCATTTAAAAACTACCTAACCTTGCTTCTTCATCCATTATATCGCATCATCACATATATAGCTTGGATTACTACATATATCAAAAATTAAGAAAAGCTAGTCACCCAGCTCAATTGTAAAGGTTTTATACCAATTGAACCGGTAGAGATCTCAGAATTTTTAAAAACACCTTATTAAATTGGACATTTGGACAAATCCAGTTTGCCAAAGTTCAAACCCTTTACGGGACAGTCCAAATATATTGACGCATCCTTTTTTAATATCATGCATATTACAAAACCAAATACTAGTGTCTAAACATTACTCCATAAAAAGGCACAATTCTATACATCATCCAAAACCACATATCATGTCCCCACCACCGCACCAAAGCCCCAGTCATTTCCATGATCTGAAGTTCCAAACAAAAGTCCGCAGGTTTTTGTTGGGGGGGGGGGGGAAGCAAATAAAGAGATCAGATAAATACCTCTAAAAGAATGTTCTCCAGCTGTCTCATTTTCCCATCAGCACTTCCATAATTATTGCCAATTGATGCCTTCAGTTCATCCACAGAGTCCTCAAGATAACGTGTTCTACTCTCCAGCTGGGACAACCGTGCACTTACACCATCGATAGCATGAAGAACACTGTCTATATATCTCTTCATTGTTCCATCAATTTCAGATAACATTGCTGAATCACTTGCCCTCTCAGCTTTCTCTGGAATTATTCTGTCAGGCTCTAAATGCTCTATGGAGTTGTAGCTCTACATTATACAAAGCAATGGCAATAAGTTCTCAAAAGGAAAATGCTATCACAATTCACATGCTCAACATTCGGAATTAAGAAGCAGATTTGTATGATGAATGCCAATTATGCACATTACCAGAAAATTTTGGGAACTTTATGAAATACCATGGTGCAATTGTTTGAAAGCTTCTCATGAACTTGAGCAATAGAAAATAGATGCAGAAAGAACTATCTTTCGCCAAAAAAAAATTAAATAAATAAATAAACAGAAAAGCCATGGATTCCACAATCATATAAAGAAACAAACTTTTCCTTGTTCAACTTATTACTCATATGAGCAAACAGGGAGCAACACACTACAAAATTAGACTTTTCACGATTGAATTTGACCATTTAAGCCCATATTTCTTTCATGGATTTCAAGTAAAAAATAGGTGGTGCCGTGATGGTAATGGCAAGACAGATTAAACGGGAAACTCTGTACATTGAAAAGCAAATATGGGAAGAAGGAAATGCAAAACAAACACCCTTGAGGGAATCAAGGGTCCTAGAATCCTAGTTCCATCCGCTTTCCTAAGTACCCCAACCAAACAAACATTCAGGCAATGTCTTTGCGAGACAGGGATCCCCTATGAGGCTATGACGAATATTGAGTGTTGTAGAATCATATGATGAAACCGGAAGGCCCAAAACACCGCACGACCAAATGTCGATTTTTTTTTTTTTTGAGATGATACAATACCTCGTTATAGAGACTAAGATGGACAATGATCCTACCTCTTCACACTAAGATCAAGATGGAAAAGAAATTAAAAAAAAGGTCATGGAAATATGGAATGGGCCAAACGGCCTTTCAATAACCGAAACCGAAGGCTATAATGCACGTTTTTCGGAATTCTCGGGGGTTCGAGAACAAGAATTTTCAAAAACATTGTAATGTGATCCTTGAATGACGGGAAGCGCCCAAATTTCCAATTGAAATCCCATTCTCTATGACTCTGTTTTCCCACCTTAAGAGAAGCATAAGAAAAAAAGTTCAAATTAAGTTCTTGGACGCTAGTAACATTTTGGGAATACTCTAAATTGAAGCTATTTTTTTCAACAACTCATCCCCAGGTTTTTATCACTACATAGTTGATTCTGAGACAATACCAAGGGATCACTAATTTAATTGAAAAAAATCCTGATATCCCACGAAAGACGTTTCCAAAGTGCAACTGCATGGAAGATTTGAAACCTGGTTGTAGCCATAGCCAACAAGGTTTACAACAGCTGAACAACTGCTTGAACCAGCCAGTAGTGGAGGAAAGAGAGTTGAGTTAGGTCTGGGCAGCTTAATCCATCTAGATTCTACATAAAATCCAAGAGAGGGTAATTTAGGCAAATAAATAATTAAATAAAAAATTTGCCCAATATTAATTTCAAGTGAGAAATTATGTCATCTCATCTGTACATAACCTTCACAGTTGCCTTCTCAACTGTAAATGCCCTTCAACTATGCCCCCATTCTTGAGAGGAACCTAAAACCTCCACTTGAAAATTGAAATTCAGTAGCATAAGTTCCCTGTCTCTTCTGTATAAAACTACTAAGATGCCTTCTACTTGCATCAAGAGGAGTGGTATGGTGGTTGCCACTCCACCTTGTATCTCTGAGATAAAAGGTTCGATCCTTACTAATTACAACCCCTCCCCCTAAAGCAGGGTTATTCTTGCCAAATCAATCAAGAAAAAAAAAGGCACCATGTATCTCACCCCTCCCCCCTAAAGACGGTTATTCTTGCCAAATCAATCAAGGAAAAAAAAAGTGACATGTATCTCTGATTCTCTGAGATACAAGGTTCAATCCTTACTACTTACAAGTTACAACCCCTCCCCCTAAAGACAGGGTTATTCTTGCCAAATGAACCAAGAAAAAAAAGCACCATGCATCACAGGCAGAGGTTCCCACTTCTTTTTCGTGCAGTAGTTTTAAGATTCATCATTTGTACAGCAAAACAAAATTCAAGAAAAAACCATTTACATTGCCTCCTAGTCTCCCATCTTAAGTTCATGCATCTTGCTACGTAATAAGTAGCAATAAAAAAATATCAATTTAAATGTTACAGAAAGCTTTAACCCCTAAAGTTAATCAAACCCCCAAAGAGGCACTAGCTGAACTCTTAAATGATACCAAATCTGCAGTAATACACCGAGGCCCTATTTTTTTGAACTGAATTAATCTCAACTCAACTGAATTAAAATTAAACAGAATCTAGGCTTGGTAGGAGCTGAGCTGAACTTAATTTATCTGGAACTAAGTCCAAAAGAAGTCTAACAAATCAACGAACTCAGTCTTCAAAAGTGCTTCTATCTCAATCATGAATTTTGGATTACACAAATCAACTTTCACATGGGCAAGTCAATACCTAAATTGCGACCAAAAAAAGCCTAAAACCGACTTACACACCATAATCCCATAAAGAAATTAAACCAAAAAATCAGTAATTTAAATAAAAAAGCACATAAAAACAACAAATAAAGAACTAGTAAAACCTCGCCAATTAAATTCCTCAAAAGCAACAATAACAATATAAAAATAAAAGAAGAGAAGATAAGTTTGAGAAATTATACCCTGAGAGTTGAAGAATTGGGCTTAGAATCGATTGAATTCCAAGCCCTAGTAGCAGAAGGAGGATCAGATTGAACAGCAACAGGCGGACGATGAATAGTCTGAAAATCATAGTTAGGTAAAATCTCATCCTTTTTCTTAAACGATGATGATCCAACATTATCAGCTTCTTCTTCAGATTGAGGATTCATTAGATCCATGAAATCATTGTTGTTATTGAGGTCAGCACTTTTTGATCGAGATAAGTCCATTATTTGCTTGTCTAAGAACTGCGATGCATTCATGGATGTAACAGACTTCAATGGTTTTGTTTCGAATAAATAAAAGAGATATATAAGACGATGACAATGTTTGTTGATGGTGGTGTTTTGTTTACTCAACACTCGTATTTAGAAGTAGCAGGAATTGATTTGAGGAGATATATAGAAAAATAGAATCTTTGCCAAAAAGAAAAAAAGAATCTAAAAAATTGACCTTTCGGTGGTTCACCATGATCGCAAGATATAAATCCGACCCGTTGGTTATCCAAAAACCGACCCGTTTCGGACCCATTTTGGACCCGGATCCGTTGGACCCAATGGATCTGGATCCATGCATTCCAGACTCGGTGGATCCGGATCAGATCTGGGTCTAGTGTTTAAAAACGAATCTGGGTTCGGGTCCACACAGACCCGGTCCAGATCCGACCCGTACCCCATTCTTCTCTCATATGAACAGTGTTTGAGGGATTGTATCATCACCCATCCGTCATCGGTCATCTCCATTGGGCTCTTTGGGGAGAAGTAAATAACAGCGCAAACCAACCGAACCAAGTATTTACTTGTTCGAAGTGAGCTAAATAAACATTTACATTTGTTTTAGCATAATTTAGCGTGAGTAGAGTTATTATTGTCAAATTTGGCTTGTTAAGTTGTAGCCTAGGTCAAGCTGGCTCATCTAGATATTGAGCTCAAGTCGAGCGAGCTATATCTGAGCTAAATTTTGATTCAATATTATCTTTCCTTTTCTTTTGTGATTCATTTTTTCTTAATTTGTAAAAATTTGCATTAATACTCTTTGAAAATTATGATTTTTTTTTTATCCTGTATTCATATAATATTAATAGAATTCAAAAAATAAACGAGCTTATAAACGTGTCTGTTCACAAGCATAAATGAGTGAAATACTGAAACGTAATGATGTTCAACCTTAGCTCGTTTACTAATCAAGTTGCAAAATGATATTCAAGCTTGTTCATTTACTTATTGAACGAGCTTTGACCAACTTTTTTGCAAGCAGTTCACAAAAATACTGGCTCATTGGCACCCCTAAAAATAACAGGTTTCTCAGTGTGAGAAATTCGGTGCTAAACGGGCCAATCGTGAAGGCCGCATCTTTTGGACTTTTTTTCCGACAGTTATTTTCACAACATTTTTCCGGCGAAGATTTTCCGGCTAGTTTATTTGAGAAATATATTTCGGCAACAATTTTCACAACATTCTTGACACTGATTTTTTGACGAGTTTTTTTAGAATAGTTTTTGCGCGACATTTTTGGTAATGATTTTTGCTATTTTTTCCAGTGACAATGTTTAGTCAAGTTTGAGGGAGCATTTTTTTACTTCAGAGACAATTTTAATGCCAAAATAAGATTAAAAATGGTTGACAATGGTTGTTTGGTATCTCCAAAAATTAGCATATGAAACGTAATCACAAAAAAAATATTGTTACCATTTGTTTGTTTTGGGTTGGGAAAACGGAAACAAATTTGTAAGGGGAAAAAATCCCTTATCTTATTATCTTCCTACATCTAGAAGAAACAATAATTACTGTTTTTAAATGGTTGTAACCACATATGTTTCCTTAATAATACCAAACATTCAAACAACTAACGCCGTGTTTCTAACTTCCAAACATAACATGTACGTTCATTAAATTTGGAAAATTTTTCTAATAAAAGTAGCTTGACTAGCTAGCTTAGATTGATTACTCATTTAACAATTTCTCCATAAATTAATATTTTCAAAGATTAGTACTATATTTCGATCTGTTTCTTTCTAAATGCAATGATTTGATATAAAATAAAGAGAAACAGTGTCTAATCATTGCATTTAAAAAGAAACAGATGATATATAATATTTGTATTTATCATCATCAAAACAAGAAATACAACAAGTTCAATATATGTTTATACAAACAACCACAAATTAATATAGCCAATCTTGTTATATAACAAACAACCACAAATAAATTGGTACATCCCAAATTCTAAAGTCATTCTTGTTATCAAATAAACCTTAGCCCCAGGACGCGCTCCGAATCCGGATTAGCCCAAAAAGGATGAATATACTTAGGATGTCACCCTAATGCGGAACCATTGTTGGTGTAGGCTATAGGCTGCGAACATCTCTTAGTCAAGGCGTTATACGCGCATAGGCCGCAGATAAATGCTATGCTTGCCAAACTACCACTCGTGCTAAGCATTCCAGGTTTTACGGTGTAACAAACTATTGTTCCATCCAAAAACTCATGACGAGTTTTTAAGTTAAGGGCAGTTACTACAAGAATAACCCCTGCAATTGCTGAAAGACTGTATAACAAATTGTTGAACTCCATATATTGCGTTAATGAGTGTCCCACATCGGAAGATGAGAAGGGACTAAACTAACTTATAAGGCTAGGAGTTATTCCTGCTATCACCAATTAGTTTTAGGATGGAACCTCCTATAGCTTATAAGTGACCTAACTCTGCTCTGATACCATGTTACTTACAAGCCATAGGAGGTTCGACTTATAAGCTAGTTTAGTCTCTCTTCATCTTCCGATGTGGGACAAATTAAAAATGTTGCTTTTTTTTTAATTAATTAAATAAAATAAGACATTACAAACTACTAGCTAGATTCATCCAAATGTAAACTTAATAAAACTGAATATATCTGAAAGTAAGTCCACAGGAATAGAGGAAAGGTCTTTCAATGCTATGTAAACTAAATTTATTTATTAATTTTTACTATAATGTTTAATTAATAAATAAATTTATTATTTTTAAAAATAAGCATCCATACTTACTAATCAATTATCAAATCAATGAAATTCTATATATTAAACAATAATTATATATTTTTGAAAAGCGTCTAATTTAGGAGGTCTGTGATTTAATTTAATGAAGATTATCTTTTCCAACAAAAAAATTTAATGAAGATTACTAATTAATTACCTGGAAATAATAAAATTAATAGTCGCACCAATGTTACAAGCATCTCTTTGCCACCAGCTAATATAGCGAGCAACTGCAACACTAATAATTATTTGGTTTATAAGTATGAGTCCTGCTGCTATGTATCCAAGCATATTAGATGAAGTGCTTGGATAATTGCAGCCAAATCTTGTTGCTTTGATGTCCGAAACCTGTCAAATATCAACTTGTACATAATTAGTGTTTAAATTTATAATTTCTTTTATAGATAAGGTACAATGGCCCCAAAATAAGACTCTTCTCAGAGGATTATCGAACTGATATTGTCCAAGAGAATGGGGTATAAGGGATCAACCTTAAGTTGTCACTCGCAATAACTTAGCCCGTGTCTCTCGCCCTTTTTTTTTACATGGTAACTGGTAAGGTACATAGAGTAGACTGGACTAGTACCACATTGGCTTTGCCTACGGATTGAAATTCGACTTTGGTAATTGGTAATTTAAGAATCGAACCTCGTACCTTAAGAATGTGTGTGAGGGGTACTGATCTAGTGCCATTTTCGTGGAGCTCGAGCATCTAAATGTCTGAATCTACATACTCTTTATAGTGGAAAAAAAATTAGTGCAACTTTATTAATTTTTCATGAGATTTCACATGAAAAATGTACCAGGTGCCCAACTAATAGACCTTAGTTTTAAGATGATGTTGCATTGTTTTAAAATAGATTTAGGCCTTGCTTGGTTCAATCTCATTTCCCGTGGAATTGCAAATTCCTAGGAAGTGGCTAAATGAGATTGTGTTTGGTTGGATTAAATTGGAAAAATTGTAGAAAATTTAAATTTTCAGGAAATGTGAGTTCCTACAAATCATAGGAAATTACTTACCAACTTCCCCCTTAGTGAGTTGAATTTTCTAGGAAATACATTTTCATATAGTGTTAAACAAACACATTAGCCTAATTCCTAGAAAATAGACATAAAAAAATATTTCCTATGAAATAGAAATTCCCATGACAAATAATTTCACGTAAACCAAACAATACCTTAGCCTTTAGGTATTGGCATGGGGGTGAGGTTATAAATAAAAGAGAAAGAGTATGAATGGTACCACTAGCTCAAGGTTTGAAAATTCCATTTGGCACCCAAAAATAAAAATGGCATCATTGAACTTTGATCAAAGTGTAAACCGTGACATTGCCATTAGTTTGGACGTTAATAACTTAGATTAGCTCCCATTTTAACCTAATTGTAAGGAGAAAATCTTGGCACACATACCAATGCATGTAATTAAAAGCACATGTAGTCATGTTTTTAAAAAAAAATTGACCTTAAATTTAACCCCTAAAGAACTTTTTAGGGATCATTTTGGACCTTCATGGGTAAATTTAAGGCCAATTTTAATTTATTATTCTTTTTTTTTTAATAAAAAAGAAGGAAATAAATTTGCCTCAATTTGTTTAATTTGCATTGGTTTACATGCCGAATTTAATTTTTTTTCTTAATTAGTTACTAGTAACTTGTTTGTTGGCCCATATTCCTTTATTCATTTGTCATTTTCAATTTGATCTAAAGGGGTAATATTGAAGGTTTGTCAAAAAAAAAAGTTCTATTATATGAGTTACAATTTTATCACTCGCACCTTCACAAATTAAACATAAGCCACAAATCACTAATACAACTTGCAATTAAACATTAATTATTAAACCTTAATATTCAAATAATATCACTATTAAAATAGTTGACATTAATAAGAAAAGTTTTTTAAAAAATAAATAAAATGAATATATTATTAAATATATAATTAAAATAAAATAAAATAAAAATATTAAAATTTATATATTTAAATTCTCTACAAATAGACATCCATATTGATATAATTTTGTCACATATATTTTTTTAGCTTTATTTGATTATAGTGGATATTTAATATGAAAGAAAGCATAATAACGGATGAACTTATCAGGTAATTTGTTGTGGCCAAAGGAAAAAAGAATAGGTTTATTTATGATTATGTGAAGAACTGATAATCTAATGAATATATAGTTAATGTTTCTCTCTGATCTTAGCAGGTAATTTGCTACTCATTATATAGTTAATGTTTCTCTCTAATCTTATCAGGTAATTTGCTACTCATTTTCGTTTGCATATTTCTTTTTCTAATCTTACTTTTGTGCTACTAATTTAATTGCCTAAGATGTAAATTTTTAAGTCTTAACTATACCAATTACTTCATCAAGTAATTATTTTCATACTTCATCAAACTACCAATAGTTGAATCGTAATTTATAAAAGTTACATGTGATCGAGAAAATAATCTTAATTCTTTACATCTTTAAAAAATTGTTTTCATGGAATGTTTTTACTTTCGATAATTTATTATGAAAACTAAGATTATTGTAAAAACTAAAATACGTCTTTTTACAAATTCATATGTCTTTTTCTACATTTTCTTACTATTGCAAAAAAAAAAAAAAAAGTGAACTTAGATATAAACCTTTATTTCTATATTTAATTGCTCTATTAGTAATGGACTGTCAACCAGCGGTTGAATTAATAGAAGGCACATATCAATTATCATAAAAGATGTGAGACAAATAAAATCTTACCTTAATTTTCGTTGTTTCTGCAACAATACCAAGACCCAAAGCAGCACTACCAAGGATAATCACAACAGGATACAAAATTTTTTTGTTCTCTCTCATGCTGACCTTTCTGGTGTGGATTTGTCATTCTTAGCCTCGTGTATTTGCTTTATATACAACTCTAAAATTATTAAAAAAAATTCAAGAGTATATTAAATATTTCAGGAGTACAAAGGATTTCAAGAGTAATTAATACATTTTTTTTAAATACTTAATCAAGGTAATGGTGGTATACCAATTAGTTAGTTAAGATATACGAAGTATATGTCTTTATTATTAATTAATAGCTAATTATTTATAAATTAATTATTAGTTTTTAATTTAATATTATACTATTAGTACTTAATATTCTATTTTTCATTACATATTCTAAATATATCTTCACATACACGTTAACCATTTGACCCACCTGTTTCTTCCATTGTAACGGTTGTATGTATGGATTCAGATGATAGATAATCCGGGTGATGTATGGATGTGGGTGGAACAGATGAACGCGAGTGATGTTTCATCTCAATCAAAAGCTTAAGTTGATAGGTGATGCTCTGATACCATGTTAACCATCCCACTTAGAAGGAAAAGGAGGAGAGATTCGAACCCGTGACTTATGCGTCACGTTGGCTCTGATACCATATTAAAAAACTATATATCTCAACCAATAGCTTAAATTGATAGTTGAGGCTCAGAAATATGCTATATACTCTATTAACAACATTGATTTAGAAATACATATTATCATTACCCATAAAGTGTATATTTAAAAAAAGGGGAATACATTTTTTTTTTGGTAAGAATAATACAAATCGATTAGCTCATAGGAGTTGACCAACCCAAAGCATCATTTTGTTTGGATGATAAGAGAATGGATCCAATCACACAAAGTGAATCATAAGTTATTGTTGTTAATCAATGACCTTTAATCATAGAAAATCTACATCTTGGTTAGTTTCTCTAAAAGTCTAAAACAACGTTGTATTACTCATGATCTAAATTGCAATAAATGTTGCTAAGAATCAATTATTAAATATTACTCCTTTTTATGTTCATTTTTACTTTGATATAAACGTGTACAATCAAAACATAATTTGACTGTTAATATCATTTTTTATGTATAAGTAAAACTTAATTTTTTTTAATATTCATGAAGTACTTGTTAAGTTGATTCAAACAAGTCCCTACATGACTATCATATGTAACACTTTGTGTTTCTGGGTTTGTGTTTCTATATTTGTGGGTGTGTGTTTTTGTGTTTATGAATTTGTATTTTAGGGTTTTTATTTCCAGGTTTGTGTTTCTTGGTTTTTATTTTCGGGTTTTTGTGTATTATTTATATTTTAAACCCTAATTAAATAATAAACCCTACAATATGAACCCTAAATCTTGATCCAAACCCAACTTTCAAATTTTGTGGGTATTTATTGATATTGTTAATTTTATTTTTTTTATTGTTTCCTGTAAGGATGGAACAACACTATGATAATGAATTTGACTTTCATGCTCCTGAAAATACCCCACCCATTGAAAATAAAGAGGTAAACATATATTGTTGAGTCAAACACCCCCCTCAACCCTTGGGTTTGAGGTTGTCAAAAGGGCAAAAACTAATAGTTATATGAATTAGGTTGCACAGACACTTCTAACAAGTGACGTGTCCCGTGTCCGACAAGTATCGGACACTGACACTCGTTGGACACGCCTAAATATGTGTCGGACACACCAACTTACGTGTCCAATATTTTTAGTTAACGGACACTTATGAGACACATGTTGGACACTTATAGGACATATTCTAAACTTCTTTTAAAACTTATATATTTAGTTTGAATGAGAATTTATATTATAATATGTGAAGTAAGTTCATAAAAGTGAAATGTAAATCACGAAAATCGTCGAATATTCATTAAAATTAACAATATAATGACAAACATATTTTAAAAATAATTTTTCTTATTCATTATATATTTTTCTAATAATTTAATAATAAATATATATATTTTTTAATATTAATTTACCGTGTCCTCGTATCCTTAACTTTTGAGTTAGCGTTTTTTCGTACCCGTATCCGTTTTCATGCAACCTAGTTGGTGAATAATGGAAGATGAGATCTACAGTTTGGGAGCACTACACGTTCACAAAGTTAAGTGATGCCAAGGACAGAGTATGAGGTTGTTTGTAAGTACTACTCCCTCCGTCCCTTAAAGAATGCCCCATATTGACTTTTGCTACTGTTCATTTGGTAATTTGACTCTTTATAATTTTATACATGTAAGGAAAAATATAGTCAAATGAGATCTCGTTTGATTCGGCTCAATATATATTTTTTTAATATGTAATGCTTATAATTTTTTATAATACATATCTCAATATATTTTCATTTAAAGATGTATCTCGGGAAATGAGAAAAAGTAAACGGGGCAATCGGACAGTGGGAATACTATTATAACATTCATTACATGGTGACTTCCAAGTATAATCTCTATTATATAAGCCAAGGGGGGAGCTATGGTGTCCCCCCTAGAAAAGTCTAAAATGCCCTTGCATTTTTATAAAAATACAAACTACATAATTAAGGAAAGTTCATACTATTTTTTTTTATATTTTTAAATAAAAATAATACAAAATATATAGTTTAAAAAAATAAAATAAAAATATGTAAATTTATATTTTTAAATTCTCTACAAATTGATACCCATATTCATATATTTGTTGACATATTTTTTTTACCTTTTGATTACAATGGAAATTTGGTAGTAGAGAAAAAAAAATATATAGTGGATCAACATTTTCTTTGTCCATTTTTTATGTAAGAAATTCAATGTGCAAAAAATTTCCTTATTTTTATACTATAAAAAATTGGATGAGAACCCATATTTAAACTTTATTTCTTTGTTGATTATTTTACTATTGTATAAAAATTATATAAAAAATGTTGTCGCACATATATAACTTGCATAAAAAGCATAATATATATATATATATATAAATCAATGGGGCCATGGGGGAGCTATGATGTCCCCGTGAAAATACTTATATAACCTTAACTTAAAACAATTATGAAAAAATTACCTAATTTGTGCTTCAATCAATTACAATTAACAAGTAGTGATTCCTTAATTAATTCAATAAAAAGGCCAGATAAACTTTGCCTTTATCATATTCAATTCTAATGTTTTGAATAAACTCAATAATATATCAATTATATACTATTCTATTCTATAAAATAAAATATGAGTTATTTTATGTAAAAAATAATTTTTTTTTATGTTTTGTATAACTTTTTATTTTTTAATACAATATCTTATTATAGTTTGACTGTCACTATTTAATATATTGCTATTATTTTATTTATTTTTTTAAAAATCAATCAATACTAAATTTTGTAAATCTTTACATGGTGCCCCCAAGTAAAGCTTTGATTTCAGTATTAACAATAAACTGTTGTTGCAAGCAGCGTAAATGAATGCATAAAGAATTAAAAATTTGTTTTAATTAATATTTTAAAGTAAATCAATGTTTCTTCCATAGTCATATGGATGTCAAGTTAGTTACAAACTTTTAATTTGGAATTGATATATTACTATCGAGTAACACTAAGCCTTAAATCTCAGCACGCATAGCGTGCACAAAAGGCTAGTACTTTCAATGTTAACCTAGTAGGCATAATCAGAAACAATTCTTACATAAAACAGAACAAACATTATCTTTCAATATTCAAGAGGGATGGTATCTTTGTAAATATAATTACTCCCGTATTCTAAATTTATATAAAATTTAATGGCTATTTTTGACCTATTTTCGAGTTGTTTTTTTTTTTTATTACAATTTGTTTGTATTTAATCGTAAAGTGGATTACACAACCATCAAATAAATTGAAACAAACATACATTGTGAAAAAAATCACATCTCACAATTTTGAATTAATAATTACTTTTTCTAAAACAAAATTCAATTTAAGTTCACTTAAAATGTTTAATTTTCATTTATATTTATTTAATTAAAATGTAAAATATTTAAATTTTACGAGTATTTAATTTATATTGTTTTTTCCAACCATATTCAAATGATTGTATAAATTCATAAATTATGGTACTAGTTTTAGTTTTAGTATTGTTTCGTTTTCAATTCAGTTTAAATTAGTTTCGGTTATTATTGATGTTCAGATCAAATCAATTTTAGTTCAATTTAAACAGAGTTCGGATCGAATCATTAATTAGTTTGGCCCCAGTTTCATTTTGGTTTCAACAATGTTCGGATAATTTCAATCTCAATTCATTTTCGGTTCAATTCAATTCTGCTATATTTCAGTTCGGATTCAATTTCAGTTAGAATCATTTATCTTTTCCCCTTTAGTTCTGGTTCAGTTCATTTATACTCCCTCCGTCCCTTTTTGTTTGCCCCATTTTCCTTTTTGGCCCGTCCCTAAAAGATTGCTCCATACCATTTATAGTATGTGGTCCCCTCATATTAAACATATATATATATATATATTAATTTTTATCTAATCTTTTCTATTTAATTTCTACCTAATCTAAATTAATAACTACATTTTTTAATGATTCCCTCCACATTTCTCATCCATCAATTTGTTTTACCTCCCTACTGTTTTTTTTAACATGTCTTCTTCTCCTCTCACTTTTTTTTACGGAGTTCATCACTCCTTTTTTTTTCTTTACCCTCTCTTATAGAGGTGGGCAAATTTGGGTACCCGAATTTTCGGGGTCCCGAAAAACCGGGTTGTCGCAATTTTTTTGACCCGGATCTGGTTTTTTTTTCTTATACAACCTTTTTAAAAAAAAACTGTTTTTTTAATATAAAAAAATGTTTAATTTATTTTTATTTTTTTTATAAAATACTATTTATTTTTTTCATAAAAAAACTTTTTTTTTTCAATTTTTTTTTAAAAAAATAATAAATAAACTGTTTTTTTTAAAAATTTTTAAAAAAATTATTTATAATAATAAAAAAATTAATTTTAAATTAAATTAAAAAATTGTTTTTTAATAATAAAAAACTATTTTTTAAAAATTAAAATCGGGTACCCGATTTTAGAAAATACCAACCGTGATCCAACTCGGGTACCCGCTTTTTCGGGTAAAAAATCAAGTACCGAATCGGAAATCGGATACGGGTTTTTTATTTTACAGAGTACATATAGTGAATGAAAAATTGGAAGGAAAAAAGTTGATCCCTCATCTTTATTTTCTTTCATCACACTTTTCTCTCTCCTAGTTAATTTTAATAATCATTCTTACATCATGGTCCCCACCTACTTTTTGCCTTTCTCTTAAAAAAGTTAAACTCCCTCCATGGAGCAAACAAAAAGGGACGGAGGGAGTATTCAAATAGTACATTTTTAATCGAGTTGCTCAATTATTTTCAGATATTGTAGCGATAACTTCGGTTTCAATTATATTTCAGATTGGGTTCAAATAAGTTCAAATTATTTTTTCGGTTCACCTCTTCGATTAGATTCAGTTCAGTTAAGTTAAGTTGTCCCCGTTTGGTGACCCGAACCAATCTGGTCTGACCCGCACGAAGTTACGGATTATGTGACAGTCAGTCTCCTCCTTACACTCTCCCGCCATGGCAAAGTAAACCCTCCATTCTTTCCTTCTCCTGCAAACGCCTCCATTGTTGAACTTCTCTCCTTCCTTAAAATTCAGTTCATTCACAAGAAAATGGGAGCCTACAACAATGACGGCTGTACTTTCATTCCTTCGAGGTGCTCCTCAATTTTATCGCATGATCTTACTTCTTCTAAACACATTCACGATAATCTCCATGGCAACATCTACCTTCAACCAGTTTGTACTCTCTCTCTCTCTCTCTGTGTGTGTGTGTGTGTGTAATTCTTTCATTTCTTTTCTTAGTATGTCAATTTGTTTTTCGTTCTTGATTTTGAATTGATTTTGTTTGAATGTAAATAGCTGCTTTGAATGTAGTAGTTAAATTTCATACTTCCCCTCCAAATTAAATGCAGCAAATATTTTGCACGAATTGTAAATAACATATTTAAGGGTGTCAGTAAATTAATCAAAATAATTTCATTTACATCCTTAAATGTCTTTTTGTTCAAAATGATTTGTTGCGTTTAATGTGGAACGTAGGGAGTAATTAATTGAAACGAAACTGAATTTGTATTTTCGAGCTTCATAATGAGTAGTACAATTATGGTTTGTGATTGGTTTAAACATTAATCTTTAATTGTAGAATTGTGGTGCTTAATAGTGTGTACAATTAAGGTTTAAACATTAATCTTTATTTGTAGAATTGTGGTGCTTAAGTTTTTATCTGATAATGATACTTTCCTTATTATTTGATGGCATGAAGTGCAGCTCTTTCTGAAGTTTGTTGATACTGAACAATTTCAGAGGCAAGTATTCTGGACGCCAATTCTCACAATTTTGCTCTTCTTGCAGAGCTTCTCTCTTTTTTTTTTTTTTCTTTTCTTTTTTACCCACTTTTTCGTTTAATGATTATGGATTTTTGTCTGTGTGTTGTGGTGTGTTCCAGGCTTCGGGATTTGAAACAACTTGGTAAATCCTTTTACTGAAGTATTAGTTTGTTTGATTTTGTACATTGTACATTGATAGCTGATGGTCGGTTGGTTAAAATGGTTATCAGAAATGCTGTGCCTGCATTAGAACCTGCCTGTGTTTCTCACATATGCACTTTTTTAAGGAGTCATATAGATCAGCAAGCCAATGAACTGATTTTGATAATTTTACACCAGCAGGAATTTGCTAGTAGATATTAGCAGGATTAGCTGATGTATAAAGTAGGGTGGCTGATTGTTGTGGAATCAACTTTAAGATTTCAATGGTACATAATAACCAATGTCTAGAATAAGGGTTATGCCATCTTATGCTTTCATATGCTGAGCTTGGAAAAGCTTACAAATTACAATACATGTTAAACATTAATGAGTTACGACAAAGTTTGTTGGTCATATGGAACTTTGAACTTCCGATCGGTTGGCAAGTTCAAAAAGAAGGGAAACCAAATGGATACAATGCAGTTTCCTAGTTGATTGGAATCCTTATTTTCTTGGGTTTTCTCTTGAATTGCATGCTTTCATGTTTGCCTCTTGAAAGGAAGTGGATTAGCCAATTTATAGAAATTCTAATGTGTCCCATTGTGATTGTAGTAGCTCCTTTGTTCAGCTGGACTTTTAGTGGCTAGTATGGGTTATTTGGATAGACCAATGGATGTGACATATTTTTACGCTGGCTGTCACAGGCCTACCACAACCTTCCTCCTTTATCCGGGCTTAGGATCGGCAGCGGGAAACCCCACCGACCCCGTGGTTGGCCGAGAATAGTTCTAGGATGGGTGACCTCTTAGGGAGTCCTCGTGTCATCGCTTTGGGATTACGGTGCAGCAAGAAGAAGAAGTGAGAAGCATTTGCCCAAAAAAGGCTACATCCTTGAGAGTGTCATTCCTTGTGGCAATATGGATAGGATTTAGCAATTTGCAGTTTACAACTATTACGTCCTCTTTGGTAGTTGGTAATAAAATTTGGTAATAAGAATGAAAATTTAAGTATAATATAGCAAGGGAAACTGCTTTATCCCAAACTACTATTTTCTCCTTAATTTTTTATTACCATCCATTACCACTTGATAGGTTGGTATTGGTGGGAATGGAAATTTGTGAAGGAAATTAGGGGACTTGGGGGTAGAGTAGCACTAAGGCTCTGTTCTTTAGGACTGATCTGGTCTGATCTGATCTGATTTGTTTTGAGTTTGTCTGATCTGTTCTGATCTGATTATATTTATATTTATATTTATATTTTTATTAGGGACAAAAATTTAATGAGCCCAAAGCCTCAAGCTCATTTCATTTCACCTCTTCTGTATTTTACTTTTCATTCTTTTCAAACCCTTCATTCAATCTGACTCCAAAACCATCACTGAAAAAGTCGACCGAATAATCACCGCCGAAAAAGTCATTCCGAAAACCGTCGTCGGACAAGTCGTCCCGAAAACCGTCGCCGAAAACACGGCCTGAAAATCGTCGCCGGAAAAGTCGGCCAAATAATCATCGCCGGAAAAAATCAGTCCGAAAACTGTCATCGGAAAAGTCGTCCTGAAAATCGTCGCCGGAAAAGTCGGTTGAATAATCACCGCCGGAAAAGTTGACCGAATAATCATCGCCGGAAAATTCATTCCGAAAACCGTTGTCGGAAAAGTCGTCCTGAAAATCGTCGCCGGAAAAGTTGGCCGAATAATCAACGCTGAAAAAGTCAGTCCGAAAACCGTCGTCGGAAAATGTCGAGCGGAAAAACAATGCTCGAAATAATAATAATAATAATAATAACATGGGAATTAATTTTGAAATTCCTTCCAAATTTATACACAATATCATTCCCATGATCTTTGTTTATGACTGGGTACCAATCGGGTGGGTAAAGTATTTGACGGATGTTGACATTTTCTTAATCACGAAAATGCATAACCATTTGCCAAGTTTTTGTAAACGATATTGCAGGGATGTATAAATAGGACACTTTTTTCAATAAAAAATAATTTAAACCCTAGTTTCAAAGAATATGCAAACTGATATTATTTTGGTTTTAGGTGTGGCTCACATGGTTTTTCCTGGGGCTGTTCATTCCAGATTTGAGCACTCTTTGGGAGTGTATTGGCTTGCTGCCCAGGCTGTCCATATGCTTCATAATCGTCATGTATGTACTTTTAGCTTCTTTCTATGTACAGATGCTCCTGGCTTTTTAGAAAATATATTTAAATTCTTACTTTCTCAGCGCATGGAGCTTGATATTGACAACTTTGATATGACGACGGTAAAACTTGCTGGTAAGCAGTCACAAATTTTGCACAGAAATAACTTTTTGCATCTAATCACTTGTGCTAAGAAAATACATTGATTTTGTTCAGGTCTCCTACATGATGTGGGGCATGGACCGTTTAGTCACTTGTTCGAAAACGAGTTTCTTCCACGAGTCCTCAATGGTTCCAAATGGTAAGTTTTGCAATCTAGTGTTCTTTATGAAGCAAACTTTTTAAGTATCAACCATTTGTTTTAAAACACTGTTATTTAAATCATTAAATGAGACTATTTGAAAACAAGAGCAATTATCAATTGAAACTATTACATAACTTTTTCAAAGGCTCTCACTCGTGGATAGGAAGGTGACAAGGGTATATTTTATGTTGTTAATAAAACACCCTAAATCAAGATAACCTAGCTAAACCGTTATAGCGAGTACAATGTAAGCAAGGGTCGAACCTCAAGGACCGGTGCTAATCAACAAGATGACACGACACGACTAAGCTAGCTCGAAGAGATACTTGATGGAATATATAATTTTTTTTTGGATTTTTCTTGTTCGACAATAATAAAAGCAAAATAACTAATCGGGATAATCAAACGGAGAAAAACCACTAAGGTTGAGATTCACCGCAACCAAACTATACTTGTGCACATGAATAATATACACTAATTTCGAAAACTCAAGGGATTGATGAAAGTAATCCAATCATAACTCCATAAACTTTGGTTAGAAGGTTATGAAGCCCGAAATTTACATAAAAACCTATATTTCGAGTTGTTTATATAGATTCAAGAATTGATCAAACAACCAAACACCAATCCTCAAAAACCATCAACAATAGCAATACAAATACATAAACATAAGCATAGATGATTGAGTTTCACCCAACCTTAGTGAAAAAGAGACTACTCACTAAGGCTAGACATGATCAAAGCAACATCTATTAAAATCAACTGTAAAAATACTATATTGAGCAAGAAAACTTAGAAAAACATCAAAACCTAGAAATGGATTGCAAAAATAAATCTAGACTAAAAGCATAGACATAAATGAAAGAGTAAAGCTATAATGCATAAGAGAGAACTAAACAAAACAAGAAGTTACCAAGATAAAGAGCTAGAACTTCATTAATGGAGGTAAAATAGAGTAATCACCATTGGAGAGTAAGGAGAGCTACAAAACTAAGAGAAAGTGTAATGACAACATACAATGCTTGATGGGGTTATTTATTTACTAAAACCCTTATTATTCTATGCCTAACAAAAATTAAGGGCTTTGGTTAAAAGCTAACAAAGGAAAAATGGGTGAATAAACATGCTCCATACACGTTGCTAGGAAGTAGCTCGGTCAAGTGGAGTATGGCTCGACTGAGTGAAAATTGCTTCGTGAGTCGAGCAAAAATAACAGTAGTGGATTGGTCGAGTGAGGTTAGTGGCTCGACGGAGTGGGCCTCAAAGCTCGAACAGAAGAAAAGCAAGTTGCAGGCTGATTTGACTCTACCGAGTGCCATGTTGGCTCGGTTGAGCTGATGTCACTTGGTGAGTGTAGTTTCTTATGCTCGAGTAAGTTCACTCACTCGACTGAGTGATGTCTACCACTCGAACAAAGTGTTTTTCATTGTGCAAGGCTCTTAAGCTTGGTCGAGTGAGGGGGGGTACTCGACCGAGTTATTGCTGCTCTTCTTTGATTTGCTTCTTTTCCTTCCGCCTTTGGTTCTTCCCCGATGTCCTTGCCCTTTTGCATCGTTCACGACGCATACATGAGCTTTCTGAAGCACGGCTACCACCCTTATTATCCCCACAAAAACACCCACAAGTTATGAGTGCCAAGAATAGCGAAAAATCAAGCAAAAACTAGAGAAAGCAACGGGAAAATCTTATTAAAGGACGGAACAGAAGGAAAGAGGGAAAATAAAGTGGAAAACTACCAAAGCTAAGCCTAAAGGAGGGGGAAAATGCCTAAAACACTACACCTAACATCAGAATGGTTAATAAGTTTAAAGGATTCAGTATTGCCTCTATGATAAGACATGTAAGAGAGAGATTGCTATATTGGCCCAAGCGTATACATTAGACCCTTGGAATAACTAAGGTGATAAGTTTATTCTATGGGTGGCTTGTTCACACTTACATATGACTTGTTCTTTTATCAGAGACTCTAGATCACTTTTTAATTTTCATCATGAGAAATTCACATTTACATATGACTTGTTCTTTTATCAGAGGCTCCGGATCCTTGATCAGAAGTGCGGTAACCTTCTGCTAATCTACAATAAATATGAAGCATTTATAGTTATGAGCAATTCTGGTTTAGTTCATCTGTTCATTATGATTTGTCCATTATGATATAACGCCTAAGGCTACTAAATCTTTTGAATTTATAAGCAAGATATGAAATTCTGAGAATTTGGATATTACCAAACCTCCATTTTTTGCTGGCTAGAATTGAGGATTTTATGGATACAATTACATTTCCGGAGGAAAACCAGATCATATGCTTTAATGAACTTAATGATACAATATTTTCCACTGAATATTCTTATTGGGTATGACCCATGGCTCTACTCAGAATTTTGAGAACCAGAAATTCAGAAAACTCTAATGTTTATATGATTTACCGAGTTTGATTCTGCCTAAACATATTATATAAGAAAGGAAGATTGGAAACTAATAATCCCACTAATAATCCCACTTATCCCACTAATAATCCCACCTTTCATAAATCCAGAAATAATCCCACCTTTTCATATCGTATTCATCTGTTGCACCTTTTAATAATATTAATCTGATTTAAGGTTAATTTTGGAGGTCTGTTGGGCTTAGCACGCCAAATTCAGCCTCACGGTTGACTTGTAATGCACCAACCCAATCAGCCCAAGGTTACTTACACTTACTCAAGAAGGCCCAAGAAGCTTAATGAGGATTGAAGTGGAATTTATGGAAGCTGATTTTCCTTTTTGTTTGTTTCTGTTTTATTTTTGTTTGTTTTAGCTTCTTTTTTGTAATTCTGATGTACTGTGATTTGTCATAGACTTTTTGTTGATTTGTAGTGGAGTAGGGACAAAAAGTACATGGGAAAAGGTAGTATAACTAAGTGGAGGAGGGGAGAAGGGGATTATTCAGAAAAGAAGGAAGAGAAGCATCTTTTGAGACTTATGGGCTCAACCCATTACATTGTAATCACTTAGAACCATTTCCAGGAGCTTTACACTTGGTATCAGAGCGGCCATGGCCCCTGGGAGCAACTCGCAGAGAATCGACCAACTAGAGGAGAATATGGCATAGATCAATTCGAAGATGGAGGAGGTTACTTCCAACCTGCCTGAACTTATTGCAAGGGCAGTGGCGAACCAGATGGAGGACTGGCGTCGGAAACTGGAGGAGAAGGTGGTCCGAGCCCAGGAAACCACCAGCCGTCAGCTGGAGGGGAGAATGACCCAACAACTTGAGGAGAGAAAAAAGGGGCAGGAAGAGTTCAGAGCTGAGATTCGAACCACGGTCGACCAGTTAAGGGTGAACGATGACGAGAATCAGCCGGGGTTCGGGTTCCGTAACCGTTTCCACGGCGGAGGCGGTGGTGGGTTCGAAGGGCGAGGCAATGGTAGGTTTCACAAGCTTGAGATGCCCGTTTTTTCAGGCACCGACCCGGATGGGTGGATATTGAGGAGCGAACAATATTTTGAGTTTCACCAATTTATGGAGTTTGAGAAGCTCCAAGCTGCAATGGTGTCAATGGATGGGGAGGCCCTGCGGTGGTACAGGTGGGAGAACAGGAGACGACTGGTGGGGTCGTGGGGAGATCTGAAGGAGAGGTTGTTGGTGCAGTTCAGGCCGGCGAGCTATGGAACCCTACACGAACAATGGCTGGCGGTGAGGCACTCTTCCACCGTGGTTGACTACAAAAGAGAGTTCATTGATAAGGCTGCTCCCTTGGAAGATGTCTTTGAAAGTGTTATGATGGGGCAGTTCATTAATGGGCTCAAGGAGAAATTAAAGGCTGAAGTGAGGGTGTCCAACCCAAGCACACTTGAACAAGCAATGAACCTGGCTATGAGGATAGAGGAGAAGAATCGGGCCTATGGAGTTAAAGAGGTAAGCCCAACACCTTTTCAACCTACCCCATTCTCTTATTTTAACAAAAGCCAACAAAATTCTAATTTTAAAAAAACGACCCAGACCCCCACACTCTTATAATCCCAGTCAATAATATTCATTAAACCCATCTTCTAATTCCCACGTGCCATAAAACAGCCAACCTTACTCCCCCACTCATTCGAACTTCTCTCACACTGGGAGTTCGAACAGCCACCGACCACCCAACCCACCCAGATCTTCTCAGTCCACCACCGAATTTTTCGGTCGTGTCCGCCGCCTCACTGACAAGGAGCTCCAGGAACGTAAGGCCAAGGGTCTTTGCTTCAAGTGTGATGAAAGATGGGGTATAGGGCATAAATGTAAAGCTAAGGAGCTCAGCGTTCTTCTCGTAGAGGAGGACGATAGCGAAGAAGAAAGGGAAATGGCCGTGATGGAGACCCTGACTGAAGGTGAGGAGACCCCAATTGTTTCTATGAACTCATTGGTTGGCCCAAAAACCATGAAGGTGAGAGGACGAATCGATGGGCATAGTGTGATAGTGATGATTGACCCGGGAGCAACCCATAATTTCATTTCCCTCAGCACAGTGGAGAAATTGGGACTGGAGATTAGCGCGGGGGGAGCTTTTGGAGTTTCCTTGGGCAATGGAGAGGCCGTGAGGGGCAAGGGAATTTGTAGGGAGGTTCGATTGGGGCTTGACAATGGCGTGGAGGTGATGGAGGATTTTTTGCCTCTACAATTGGGCAATTCTGATTTGATTTTGGGGATCCAGTGGTTGGAAAAATTGGGGGCGGTTGTGACCAATTGGAAGTTGCAAGAAATGAGCTACACGCAAGGAGGGGAAACCGTGACTATCCACGGGGACCATTCACTAAATAGGAGTGGCGTTACCTTGAAGGCCATGATAAGGACCTTACGCAAGGAACAAAAGGGATTTCTGGTGGAGTTCTGCCAAATGGAGAGTGGAGACACGGAGGAGGCAGTGAGCATGGCAGGAGTTCCAGAGTTTTTACAGCCGCTACTTGAGCGCTTTGGAGGGGTTTTCGAGGCTCCAACGGGCCTTCCACCGTGGAGGGAGCATGAGCATAGTATAGTGCTCAAGGAGGGTAGTACCCCGGTAAGTGTGCGGCCTTACCGTTATCCACAATTTCAAAAGGATGAGATCGAACGGTTGATTGGGGAGATGCTTGGGGCTGGAATTATTCGACCCTCCACAAGTCCGTTTTCGAGCCCGGTACTATTGGTGAAAAAGAAGGATGGGTCATGGCGCTTTTGTGTGGAATCGGGCTTTGAACAAGGAGACCGTACCCGATAAGTATCCAATTGCGGTCATCGACGAGCTCTTGGATGAATTAGAGGGGGCGTGCATATTTTCCAAGCTAGACCTCAAGTCCGGATATCACCAAATACTTGTGAAGCCGGAGGATGTTCACAAGACGGCGTTCCGTACCCATGAGGGCCATTATGAGTTCTTGGTCATGCCTTTTGGGCTCACTAATGCTCCGGCCACCTTTCAATCCTTGATGAATGAGGTATTCCGCCCTTATTTGCGTAAATTTGTTCTTGTCTTTTTTGATGATATACTTGTGTATAGTAGAAATGAGGATGAGCATGTTGATCATTTAAATTTGGTTTTAGCTAAATTACAAGAACATGTATTGTATGCTAGTTTTAAAAAATGTGAATTTGGCAAGAGAAAGGTGGCATACTTAGGCCACGTGATATCTCAAGAAGGGGTGTCCGTTGATCATGAGAAGGTGGGGGCAATGCTCAAATGGCCCGTACCTAGGAACCTACTCGAATTGAGGGGGTTCTTGGGGCTAACAGGATACTACCGGAAATTTGTGGCCAACTATGCTCGGATCGCACAACCGCTCACCGAACAACTCAAGAAAGATAATTTTGGGTGGAATGAGGAGGCTACTAAGGCCTTCAATCATCTCAAGCAAGCAATGACCGAGGCTCCTGTACTAGCTATGCCTAACTTCCACAAGGTGTTCATAGTAGAGGCCGATGCATCCGGATATGGGTTAGGGGCGGTGCTCGTGCAAGAAGGGCGCCCTATTGCATTCTTTAGCAAGACTTTGGGCCCCGGGAGTAGGAGCAAGTCTACCTATGAGAAAGAATTGATGGCGGTTTGCTTGGTGGTTCAAAAATGGAAGCACTACTTACTTGGTCGACGGTTTGTGATAAGAAGTGATCAACAAAGTCTGAGGTTCATAACACAACAGAGGGAAGTGGGGATGGAATACCAAAGGTGGATGAGAAAGTTAATCAGGTTCGATTTTGAAGTACAATACAAGCCGGGGGCCTCCAACCGAGTGGCCGACGCTTTATCAAGGAAAGGAGAGGAAGGAAGTGAGATGTGTTCCCTCATGACCACACAACTAGTATATTGGGGTGAGTTGGAGGAAGAAATAGCCAAGGACGAAGGGTTGAGCAGGATCCGAAGGGAAGTGGAAGAGGGCAAGGCCTTGGCCAGGTTCACTTGGGTGGATAACCGCTTATTCTACAAAGGGAGAGTAGTCATTCCTAAGACATCTAAATTCAAGGGGGCACTACTTAAGGCTTATCATGATTCACCCGAAGGGGGGTACACCGGGGAAAACAAAACTTATTTGAGGATGGCTTCGGAGTGGTTTTGGTCGGGTATGAGGCGAGATGTGGCCGATCATGTGAGGTCATGCACCGTTTGTCAACGCAACAAGCACTCTCAACAAAGTCCCGCCGGTCTCCTACAACCCTTGCCCATCCCCGAGGCGATATGGGAGGATATTTCAATGGATTTCGTAGAAGGGCTACCTAAGTCCAAAGGGTATGATGTCATATTGGTGGTGGTTGACCGACTCTCTAAATATGCCCACTTCATACCCCTAAAGCACCCGTTCACCGCTAAGGGGGTAACCGAGAATTTTATGAAAGAGGTGGTAAGGCTACATGGGATGCTCGGGAGCATCGTCTCCGATAGGGATCATGTGTTCTTAAGTAAGTTTTGGAGTGAGCTCTTCCGTTTGCATGGCACCGATCTTAGAAGAAGCACATCCTATCATCCACAATCCGATGGGCAAACGGAAATTGTGAACAAGGGGTTGGAAACTTACCTTCGATGCTTCACCGGCGAACAGCCTCGAAACTGGGCCCAATGGCTTCCGTGGGCAGAATTCTCTTACAACACGGCTACTCACGCATCCACACTCATGGCTCCATTCCAAGTGGTATATGGAAGGGAACCGCCTAAGCTAATGAAGGTAGGCAAGGGGCAAACTCCGGTTGACAGTTTGGATAGTCTACTTCAAGAGAGGGAGTACATGCTCGATGAACTCAAGTTGAACCTCGTCAAAGCTCAACAAGTTATGAAGAAGAATGCCGATCTTAAGAGGAGAGAAGAAGAATTCATTGTAGGTGACATGGTGTTTCTCAAACCTCAACCTTATCGGCAACGATCTCTAGCCAAGCGACCTTTTGAAAAACTGGCAGCCCGTTTCTATGGGCCCTACGAGGTAGAGCAAAGAGTGGGCCTGGTGGCTTATAAGCTGAAATTACCAGAGTATTCGAAGGTCCATCCGGTGTTTCACGTGTCCCAATTGAAGAGGGCACATGGGGCCAACCTCGAAGAGTTAGCCATTCCTCCTAATATCAATGCAGAGCTGGAATTCGAGGCTGAACCGGAGGAGATGTTGGCAGTTAGAAACAATGAAGAAGGGCTCAGAGAAGTGTTAATTAAGTGGAAGAGGTTGCCCGAGTTCGAGGCCACATGGGAAGAAGCGGAGCTCATCAAACTCAGATTCTCTGACCTCCACCTTGAGGACAAGGTGGCTCTTTTAGGGGGGAGTAATGTAATGCACCAGCCCAATCAGCCCAAGGTTACTTACACTTACTCAAGAAGGCCCAAGAAGCTTAATGAGGATTGAAGTGGAATTTATGGAAGCTGATTTTCCTTTTTGTTTGTTTCTGTTTTATTTTTGTTTGTTTTAGCTTGTTTTTTGTAATTCTGATGTACTGTGATTTGTCATAGACTTTTTGTTGATTTGTAGTGGAGTAGTGACAAAAAGTACATGGGAAAAGGTAGTATAACTAAGTGGAGGAGGGGAGAAGGGGATTATTCAGAAAAGAAGGAAGAGAAGCATCTTTTGAGACTTATGGGCTCAACCCATTACATTGTAATCACTTAGAATTTTTCTCCATTAATACAAAAATTCAGTGAGCTGCTATCATATTATCTTCTTGTTTTTGTGATCTTTGCCTGCCATTTCCAGGAGCTTTACATGACTTGGCACATGTTTCTAAGCCCAATAGACCTCTAAAACTAACCTTAAATTAGGTCGGTATTGTAAAAAAGTCCAACAGATGAATATGATATGAAAAGGTGGGATTATTCTAGGATTTATGAAAGGTGGGATTATTAGTTGGATAAGTGTGAAAGGTGGGATTATTAGTTTCCAATCTTCCTATAAGAAAAGCCAAATAAGGTTTAGGGATTAAAGAAAAAGCAAAAATGCTATGTTACTCATACGTAGAAATGAGATTTGTACACCGGCAAAGATCTGAGTGTCGGGCATGTGGAAGCTAAAAAATAGGGATCTTGTCCTAAAATTCAACACGAGTTTGGGGAAACGACATATATGATGGATGTTCCTGATTTGCATGTGATTTTCCGGTAATAAATATAGACACATGTTTCTGGCTAATTAAGTTGCTTTTGTTAATTTTATGATCTACAATAAATTAGTATGTCATATAGTATTTATTCAAGTTACTTATTATTGTATGATTTTTCTTTACGACATTGTTTATTTAGATAATTAAAGTGGCGAGATGACAATTTTTGAAATGTTGAGTTAGTGATTCCATATCCTTGCCGAATTGCCGAGTGTCCAACATAGTTACATAAAAGGAATTGAAGTAACATACCACAACTACATGTGCTAGGAGTTGCTATTGTAACATACATAAAACAATCAAGTCCTAAAATTCTGAACTATTATTAATGCTTCTTTCATTTAATAAGAGACAATGAGACACTAAATGCTTGAAGTGGTTTATGTGATTTTTGTGCCATTTCAATGCAGTGCTAATTTTCCAAGAACCCAAGATTATGCTTCACTTTTAATTCTATATACTTCCTCTGCTCCATAATTATTGCAACGTTTGCAATTTTACACTTGCTAATGCATAATTCATCGCCTTAATATCTTTAGTCTAGTTTTACCAAAAATTATAAAAATTGATTTTAATAAAGTACACATTGAGATGAATCCAATGAGATCCTACATGACTATTTTTTTACATGTATAAATCACAAAATGTAGTTATGTGAGTGAACGTGAATAGTGGCAAATTGCAAACGTTGCAATAATTATGTAGCGGAGGAAATATTTATTTTTAGAATTTTTAAAAAGCAGGAAATATCTAGTTGCCTTGACATGCCGTCTTCATGTAATCCATCCTTTCACATTGATTTATTATCTTTTTTCTGTTTTTCCTTTTCCCTCGTTTTCAATTCTCAATTCACGAAACATGTTTGAAAATTGAGAGATATTGGAGTAAATGACACAATGCTTGTTTGCAAGTCATGTGCTTATTATATTGAAAAGTATAGGTGAAATGTAGATCATCTATGCTACATACTTGTATAGTTGTATGGTGGTTACTTGTAGCTTCATTTAAAAAATTCATTGATATATTGAGTCTGCACCCACCAAAAGGCCTCCAATTGAATTACTTGTGAAAGCCGTTAAATTGGTCATATCTTTGTTTCTGAGGGATGCAAGTGTAGTTCTAGGAAGTTTGAGAGGGTTGATAACTTGATATTTACCTTTTGAGAAAATAGAGGCACTGAGGTAGTGTTGGCCAAAAATGGTAAAACTGTACAAGTTTATTTTTCTCTTCCATTTCTCCTCCACCCTCCACTTCCCTATCCCTCAGTGGTTGCTTTATCCTCTATCTTTCTAAGCTATGACCTTGGGGAAAAAGTTTGAAGTTCTATTTTGTGGTCTTCATCATATGTGAATTTAGATACAGTTGCATTATTCAAGGAAAAAAATGTGCCACTGAAGAAAAGATTCTAATAATTTTATCAATGGCTCCTTTAAAAGAAATTTTATTTTGCCTTGATGTTTATTTGTGGTTTTTCAGATCGTCATTCAATTTACTGCTAATTAGGTTTTGTCTAACCAAACACTAAAACACTGTATTTGTAGGTGCCATGAACAAATGTCTGTGAGGATGATTGACCACATTGTTGATGAGCACCATATTGATATTGACCCTGGGATTGTTAAAAGAGTGAAAGTAAGCTGCGATCTGCTTGCATTTTGTTTCACATGTTATTTCGGTTTAAGGTTTATTTATTTTTTAGAGCAAATTACCCCTCAATTTGGAAAGAATTTATCTTATGATTCTCAATTTCTTTCATAGCAGGCTCATGCTAAGCAGACATACTTTAGCATATTTTTTCAACTGTCAACTTGACCAAAGACATGCTAATCCTCGTGTGTTCTGTGCTAAGGTTCCTTTGGAACCTGCAGTTCTGAACTGCTAATGCACTCTCATGTGGTAGCTTTGTCAACCTAAATGTTATTCATATAAACTATTTAAATTGTCTTTCTAATTTTTTTTTTGGCCACTGAAAACATGCAAGTATTTTAGAAGAGCAGTGTTGCAAGAACTTAAGGCTTAGTAAAGCTCCCTCAGGAAAAGAAATTCGATAACAGAAGCAGGAAGGTCCCAAGTCAAGCTAATATATAATTTTAACCCTAATTTTATCTTATATCTAGTGAATAAGTCGAATCATTGCCCTCTCAGCTACTCTTATTAATCTACTCTTGGAAGAAAAATGAGCTACTTGTTAGTTGTGAAATCATTTTACAAAGGGACCCCCATAGGCCATACTTCCATTTTATTGCTTTGAAGACACCTGCTTTTGATTTGTTTTCAAGAGAGTTAGGAATCTCCGAATGAAAACACATGGCATACATATAAAAAAATAAAATAAAATCCAGGTGGTCCAAGCTTCTTATGTCCTTTAACAAACTCTCCAAGTTCTTGTCTCTTTATCTATCTCTTACAATGAGAATTCTTTTCCATAATTATAACTCATTGACTACCCCAATGGTCCAGGATCCTACAGAAATATGAGAATACTAGACAAGTGTTAGTGGAGCCTTCTTAAGGAAGCCCTATTTCACTCATCTAATCCATGAGAAACTCTGCTGATAGTGGAACCTTCTTAATCTAAGCCTACAGACTAAGGAAACCTATTTCATAATCTAATCCACGAGAAACTCTGTTGATAGTGGATCCTTCTCTAATCATACAGATTAAGGATGACCTATTTCATAATCTAATCCTAAGTGGACCCTTCTTAAGGAAACCCTATTTCATTCATCTAATCCATGAGTAACTCTGTTGATCATTGGATCAAACTCTTTCTCTTGATTGATTTCGCCTAGTAAATTCTTGAAATGATGTAATTGTATCTCATACATTAGCGGCAATCCCATTAATTACAGTTGCAATTCGATTGTGACATTAGTTGTTGATGTGGTTAGTCCTCTTTGTTTTTCTCAAAGCGTCAAACCCATGGCAATATGAATAGGAATATGATATAAATTTTTTGTCACCAGTTATTCACATATGAGCTTTTTAAAATGATGCAATCACAATATTGCTGCTTTCAGATATTTAAACTTCTGATACTGATATTTAAACTTCTGATACTGCTAAATTCAACAAGAGAAATTGAAAGAGTCCTTTTTATTTTCTACATGTATTTTTTAATTTTTTCTTTTTTTACTTACCTTCATTCATTATTTGACCATTGCAGGAATTGATACTTGCTAGCTCTGAATCTGCATTTCCAAGAGTGAGTTCTTCACCTTACTTTTAATACCACTCCCCAACCAAAAAAAGGAAAGTTCGGATAGAAATAAGGAAAAATTGTAAAAAATAAGTCAACCTTTAACCGATCTTCTCAAATTAAGTCAACCTTTTGATTAACTCAAAATAAGTCAACCTAATATACATGTTTTCTCAAATTAAGTTTTTTTACTAATTATTTGTTGATTAAATTAACATTTATAATGGAAAACCATATAAACAACAACATATCAATGCACCGCTTTAATTTTGCGTTGAAATGTTTAACTTTCTCCACCAATATATTAGTGAAAAAACTTAATTTGAACGGATATGTGTAATAGGTTGACTTATTTTGAGTTAATCTAAAGGTTGACTTAATTTGAGAAGACCGGATAAAGGTTGACTTATTTTTTACAATTTTTCCTAGAAATAATTGATGTAACTTGATTCCCCTGTGTTTCATCTCTCCTATCTGTAATGGTTTTTTCACAATTTGTTTGGTGGATCTAATTTCTTGCTGCTTACACCTATTTCTTATGATACAGGGCACAAGGGAAAAGCATTTTTTGTATGACATTGTTGCCAATGGGCGCAATGGTGTAGATGTTGACAAGTAGGTGATGTTGACATTGGATGTTAGGTTTTCAACTTAATATATCACTTGGTCTGGGTCTGTACTCTGTAGTAACTGCATTGGCGTTGTGTGGAATTTATTCATGTGCAGGTTTGATTACATTGTCCGCGACTCTCGAGCTTGTGGTTTAGGGTGCAACTTTGAGTTTAACAGGTTATATTTGAAAACAATGTTTAATTATTTTTACAAAATCTTTTGTTGACGGTTTGACATAACTTTTAACTACAAAACTGTCACCTTTTACCATAAATCTAAAACTTTTTACATAACTAGTTAAGCTTTATATAAAAAGCTATATTATACTAAAAAGTTACAATTTTTAAGTAAAAAGTTGTCCAGTCAGTCTATATGACATTAGACTTGCTAAATTATGTTTCTGCAGAATAATTCTGCTGGAACACTATACTTGAGAAACCTGTTTTTGGAAATAGGGTAGTCAAGAAGTACAATGTTTTCCGTTTTGAGGTCATGAATTTATTACAAGTCGATATTTCTGAATTCGTTAATAATGAAAGAAAAATCAACGTTCACATCTTTCATTCTGATTTTCTGTGTGCAGACTAATGGAACAAATGCGGGTTTTAGGGGATGAAATTTGCTATCCTGCCAAAGATTGTGAGTAATAACTGGTTTATTTAGCTTTTATTTCTGGCCTTTGTTATGTCTTGATGATAGTGCTTGTGTAAAACTACAATATACTTCTGATTGTTTTTGTAGATCTTACTGTTTACAAATTATTTTCTGCTCGTGCTGATCTCTATCGGACAGTTTACACACATCGAAAAGTGAAGGTCGAGTTTCAAAATTCTGATTTCATGTTTGTCACCTTAATTTGCTAGATGTTACTAGCTTGATGATAACTTAATGCAGGCTGTTGAGCTGATGCTTGCGGATGCCCTTGTTGAAGCAAATTCATATTTAGAAATATCTTCTTGCATTCAAGATCCATCTGAATACTGGAAGGTTTGATTTGATGCAATAGCTTTATATATACTGTTCTGTAACATATATTGACCTGCAAGTCCATTTCCACCAATGCAGTTAGATGACACGATTATCAAAACCATCGAGACTGCTCCTGATGAAGAACTGAAGGAAGCTAAGCATTTAATACAAAGGATACGGAGGAGAAATTTGTATCAGGTACTTCTTTCATGCTGGGGGTTGGGGAGGGAATTAGGGTATTAATCCATTATACAGTTCTCTTGTCAAAGATGGGTGAGCTATCAGAAAACTTTTTGTTGGTTGAATATCTTAGCAAATAAGAAGCATTCATTTCCTTGGCCCAAGTGGTATTGACAAAGTCCCACACTTGGTTAACCAAGAACCAATAATGTACAGATTGTTACATTTGTAATTTGACCCTAACAAAATTGACATCTCTGTTAAAAGATGACGTGTCATGCCTTAAAAATTTAAGTTTGGCATCAAAGCAACAAGCCTTAGTCTCAATAGCTTGATATCACTTTCAAATACCATCGTCCAAGTTTGCTATGGCCTTCCCCTACCCTCACCTTCTTGTTTCTTTCCCATTCTTCATTCCTCTTTCCTGATGCATTACTGTGTCTCTGTCTTACATGACCAAACTATCCTAGCTGATTTTCCCTCATATTGTCTTCAATTTAACCCCTACTTTGTTTCTAATAACCTTATTCCTTATTTTTCCCCCTTGTATGCCTACTCATCCAATGAAGCATACCCATCTCTCACACATGCATCTTATGGACATGATAATATTTCAAAGCCCAACACTCTATACCATATAATTGCGTTTGCTTAATTAAAAAAAAGTCTACGGGGAATACCACAATCACATAAAAATGCCTATGGGGATTCACACAGCTCCTTTAAGTCACTAGGTGAGAGTCTTTTCTTGAACCAAGTGTTCATTATGCTCAAATCGTATGCTTGCGCAAAGTCTTAAATGTACTTTGGTGTTTCATTTATGTCCCCAACACCAAAACCTCTCTTTATGCTTTCAAAGCCATTCCTTTTAGAGCCCACATGTCCATTCAAAGTACCACCAATGATGAACGTAATGCTCAATATCGGATTATTCATTCTACATACCTTCACTTCATCATTTCTAAACACCCACTTCATTCCTTCGCGAATCATTTCCAAAGTACCAAAGTTTAGAACTAGAACCGGCTATTTTTTTTGCTTTTGTTCCCATCCCATTTGGTCTCTTTTTGGCACATGATGCTGATCCTTCTCCTCTTTGTAACATCTAACAATTATGCCGATCTCTCAGTCTCCCGTATGTAGAGCCGGTGATCCATATCACAAAACGCATCCTAGAACACTTACCATTACTTTAGACTAGCTTCTTTAACTGCACCCGTCCTTAATGCAGAATCCCTGGCATTTCTTGATAATTTGTTCTTGTTAACATCATAAAATCTTAAACCTTGCAATTTATTACTAAAATAAAATTCTTAAATTTGATTTTAAACCATGACACACTTTTTTTTTGAGGTTTTAGCAGAAATTGTGATGTCATTAATGTGGATATACAAAAATGAAACCAGTTTTTCCCAAGTCCTCAGGCTGGGTAAAAATATGATCACTGGATTTTTTTGGTACCTTGTAGCACCAAATGGAATATTGCTCATTTTTTTTTATCCTTTTCGCTCTGGATTATAAGCTGTAAATATCTAATTACCTCTATTAATGGTTCTTGTGACAGTTCTGCAACGAGTATTCTGTTCCCAAGGATAAGCTAGAACATTTTAAACATGTTACCTCTCAAGATATCATATGTTCACAGGTTGGATATAATTCCATCTTATATATGGTCTACACTTGCTCGTGATAATTCTTGTATACTAAAAACTTTCTCTTTTTGTTTTGTCTGACTATTCATTTTATCTTAACAGAAATCTTCTGAGGTGACGGTAAAAGAAGATGACATTGTTGTTAGCAATGTTAGGATTGATTTGACTCGTGGGGCACTAAATCCTCTTGAGCAGTAAGTAATAGATAAAATTGGTTTACGTTGCTTTTGTTTCCTGCTTTTTGATTGATGTTATTTCCATGTTTCACTCTCACAATCTTCTAATTCTTGCCTTTTCCTCTTTCTTTGATGACTCAATTCCTTTTCCAGCACCAAGTTTTTCCAGGTATTGTATGTAAAAACAATTAAGCAATGCACTTCTTTATTTGTTTTAAAAAATATTGTATTTGTATGCTTTCAACTGCTTAGATTACTTTGATCACTTTAGAGATTGTTGGAATATATATATATTTTTTTATTTCAATTCGGTTATGCTGATTAGTTCATAGCTCATTTTCCATTTACAAAATTGTATTGTCAGAGAGACATTTTATTGGATCTCCTAAACTTCCTTTTTGATATATTCCATCCTAATGGTCTTGAGTTTTTAACTAACTTGAATGTAAAGGATTTTGACTTGTGAGGCATATGAATACCTTAACAACAGAGGAGACTTAGCAATAATTATACACAGTTATGGGTCCTTGCTAAGTCCTTATAATCTGCACCAAAGAGTATGAATTAAGAGCTTTTTTGAAAGAGGCCTTCCTTTGGAAAGCTGTAGTATTTTCTGTCCCCAAGTTGCATGTAAAGGATGCAGTTGTGGTCCCATACACTTATTGCTTTTGTCCCTCTTATCTCTCCTCCCATCCTTGCTTTCGTGCTGTAGCAATATGGAGTCTATATGATATGATTTTATCAATCTATGTTCCAGTTAAGTATCAGTTCTGGATAACTATCCAACGACTAAATCTTGTTAATCATACATAACCTTTAAAAGTAATTTCCAGGATGGTGTAGTTGTAAATAATGTGTTGTCCAAGAAGCACTGGGGTATGTGAGCTCTATCGAAATTATGATCGATGAATGAATAGCTTTATGCAGCAATTAATTTGTGAGATTAGCACGTAAAATGATTCAAGTAGCCACATATTTTGGAGGATAATTACTGTTCTTGCTCTAGTTTCTGTCAACCGTTACGTTTCTTCTACCCCCACTTTTCTCTGTAAAAATAGTCACAGGGGTTTAGCAACATAAAGTTGACTCTCCTTATTCACCAGACTAGACCATGGGACAGCAGTAACATAATTATTATGATGCTGTAACCTGCTTATAGTGAACATTGCATGCTGAACAACTCAATCATAATTTGTGCATGCAAGATATTATTCCTGTTCTGGATACATGCAATTGTATCTCCACTGATGTATATATTTGTTTAACCTCTTGTTTCTCAGGATCATCACAGTAGCAAAAAGTTCTCAATACCAGATGAACGCATCAGCCACTTACTGCCTTCATGTTATCAAGATATGATAGTGAGGGTCTACTCGAAAAAGCCAGACTTAGTATGTCATTTCCTTATCTTAATCATTGTGCCTCTTCTTACCTCTCTTTGCCTTTTCTCCATTATTTGCTTTTCCCTTGCTTGTATTCAGAAACATGGTTCACTAGTTTATGCTTTATTTTGACTCAGGCACATGCCATATCTGAGGCTTTTGAGAATTTTCAAATGAAAACCTACGGTGTTAAAGCACAAGTACATGGAACACTAGAGAAGAAACAGTATCTGTTGTGAGTATCTCCTTGTTGATACCAAAGTACATAATTGCAAGTTTCATCTCCCCCAGTACCACATACTGTCCCTCATCCCGCTTTCCTCACCATACCAAGAAACGAAACGCAAGTTGATAACAACTGTAATCTCTAAAAACCTGATCCTACTTGTTCCTGTTTTATCTTCCATTTATTAACGACTGTTTTATTAAAAAATCCTGGTTTTTCAAATCAGAAGTATGTTTACTTGCTTCTCCACTGTGCATTTTGATCTAACACTTTTTCAATCCTTTTTTAATTTCCTCTTTTGTTGTGTATGTGTATCAATGACTTGGTATAGATCATGTTTTTTTGGGTTTTTCTAAGTTATGCCATGAGGTGTGTTTTAGTATATTTATGAGCATCATCAATCAAACTCTGAAAATTATGTGGCATAATAAACAAGAGAGAGAGAGATAATAGATTTACAAGATATAATAAACAATGTTACACACATTCAATGCACATGAGAATAACATTCCAGAGAGAGAGAGAGATTGCGTGATAGGAATTGTACGGAATCATGAAACTTGATCTTTTCCACTTTTTAACATAAAACTAGAATCTGAAATAAATGAAAAAATACTAGGGTTGCTAAAGGACAGCCATTGCATTTTAATTCACAACATTAGGAGAATAGGAGTACATGATTTCGTAAGATAGTGCAAGCTTAAAAGAGTACAAAAAAAGGTGAGATTTTAATTTTTTTTTGGAAAGAGTAGTAATAAATGAAATCCAGAAACAAAGGACATAGAAGGTGATTTTTTTTTCTTACAATCTAGTACATAGTGATCACCATACATGTGCTCTTAAAATAGAAAATCTATGTTATAGAACATTTATGTCATGGATTTCGAACATTCATCTTTTTCTCTTAGAACACTTGTTTAATTATATTAAGGGGCTGTTTGATTAGGGGTTTTCAGTAAAAGGAAAGGGAATTAACAACCACAATTACCTTTGTGGCTTTGTTTATGTTTGTTAGACTATATTGACCATTCCCTTTACCCCCTCCATTCCCCATTTCCCTTTATCACCATTCCCACCCTCATCCAAGGGAATGACCATTCCCATCCACGACCACGGCGATCGGCGGATCACCCACAACCCACTGAAACCTTAACCCACGAAACACACGACCACCCTTACCCCCAAGAATCCTACGACCACGGCAGACCACCCACACTCCACGAAACCCAAGACCACCCTTACCCCACGAAACCCACAACCAAGGCGGACCACCCACACCCCACGAAACCCACGACCACCCTCTCGCCAACCAAACCCATCACGAAATCTTGACCACCCACCACAAAATACCGACCCATGCAACCACGAAACCAGGAAGAGAAAAAGAGAAAGTGGAGGTAGTTGTGGTTATGGGTGTGGTGGCGGTGATGATCGATGGGTGTGGTGGCGGCGATGACCGATGGGCACGCCGGCGAACGACGGCGATGAGAGAGAAAAAGAGATAGTGGAGGTGGTTGTGGGTTTTTTATGGAAGAGAGAGAGAGAGGAGATAGTGATGGTGGTTTTGGGTGTTTTAGGGAAGAGAGAGGAGGAGATCTTATATGGTTTGAAAGGTACCAAACATAAACAATAAAGAAAGGGTTTTGTTTTTCTTTCCTTTCTATACCCTTTGTTTATACCTTTCCTTTCCCCACTGTTAAACCAAACATTCCCTAAGTGGTCTAAATGTGAAGTATGAATATTCTAAATGTTCAATACAATGCATAATATAGATGTTCTATATTAAATGTAGGTGTATGATATTCATTGTGCACATGAGTGCAACATTCACAAATTGCCGGGGGGTTAAGAATACTTACATTTAAAGAAAAGGTACCATAAAAAGCTTAACAAATTACCATGAGAACTTGAGTACAACACTTAATACCATTGTCTAGAATATCCCATCCACAAAGGAATCACAAATTCCTTTTAGTTCATCCATCTTTTCTTGAAATACAGAAGCCTCATTAATGACATAGAAATTCAATTCAAGCCATCGAGTTGTTTCGTCAATGGCCTTTTCCACTAAGTTCTTGGTGAGGTTTTTTGCTACGCTCTTTCCACACCCTTTCACTATGTCCCACATACTTTATGTTTAGTTTCTCAATGCAAGCTTGGCTTCTAAAACTTTTCGGTACCTCCTTTCCCTATTATTTTCTTTATTTTTCATCATTTTTTACATGATAATAAACAATGAAAAACATATTGTGCAATTGTGTTTTCCATGAAAAGCGTTTTACATTGAAGCCTACACGAAAATATCGAACCCATACATTAATGTTAAAGGACCATCACAGCCAAAAGTTTAAGTGGATAGTTGAGGCTCAGGAAAATGTTATATAACACCCCCTCACATGAAAGATCCTTTGGGCTTGAAATATAGACCCAGCACAGGCCCAATCATACTCACCGGGAATTAATTACACTGAAGGAATAATAGGGAGGATAACTTTGAACCCGTGACCTCTATGTTAAGCTGGCTCTGATACCCCATCACAACCAAAAGCTTAAGCTGATAGTTGAAACCCAAGAATATGTTATATACATTATCAATTAATGCATAAAGTAAGTGTTTAATGATTCAAAAAAAGTCCAAAACTATTCAATGCTGACTATGCCCCTATTGTTAAGGGTCCAGCCCAAATCTTGGTAAAACATGTTTTATTTGGTCTTTGTTAATGGACCAATTTTCTAACATTTTACTTATTGTGGTTATGTCTTAATTGACTTATTTTATTACTTGAAAAAGAAGTCTTTTGGTGTGTTATTAAGCTGATTAAGATCATAATTAGAAGAGACACACAAACACAAAAGGATAGAGAGAGAAGAGGAGTTTTCAATTTTCGCACTTTTCTGGGCAACTTTCAGTAATTTGGCCATTTCTCGTAATTTCACCGTTGGATCGTCCTCAAATTTTGGCAGCTTGTTATTGACATGTAGGGCTTCATTTTGGACGGTTGGATCGTCGGTTTGAGCTCTCGTTTGATCGCAGTTATCTCTCGACAAACCTACTGCTTTTGGGTGATTTCTACACCTTTTGATCTCTAGTTTATCTCTTATTTTTCTTGGTGATTTGGGTTATTTTTCCCTGAATTATCAATAAGAGAAGATTAAGGGTGGACTCCTCAAGAGGTCTCATGGTTTTTATCCTTCGCATCGAATGGGGTTTTCTATGTATAATTTGCGTGTGTGGTTTATTTTATTCCGCTTATTATTGCAATTTTGTTGTCGATAATCTGATTTTCCTTGATTGATTGATATTGGTGATAATTTGGGTTGATTGCTTTGGATATTTGGTTGGTTGTCTTGAGTTTGTGATTTTGTGAGTGTCGTAGTGACCTCTACCAATCCCTACCCATATGAGTATTAACTAAGTTTAAAACTCATGTAGTAGTCCTTTCATGGATGTCAATAATGGGAAGGGTTAATCAGGATATCCACCAATAAGGATGGGATGAGTCCCAATTTGAGGAGATAGGACGCCAATGGGGATAAAAATATTGTTAGGAATATATGGCTTGTTTACGTTTATTGAATACGGTTGAACTGAACTGAATTGTCCTGAACTGAACTGAATACAACTGAAAGTAATATTTTACTTCGTATAAGAGAAGGAAATTGAGAGATGAACTGAACTGAATTTAAGCTATAGTAAACAGGCCCTATATGATAAAATAATACTCCCACCGTTTTTTTTTTTTAAAAATTTACCCCCTTTTTTTTTGGATTTATTTAATGAGAAGGTATTGTGTCAGACTCTTCTGACAGTAATATTACTGTCAGACGAGTCCAACTGGCCTGGAAGAAAATTAAAACTAAACTGGAAATATAAAATTAAAGACAATTTTCTTTGATTAAAGACAAAGTGAATTAGATGATTAGATGAATTAAAGACAATCATAAACTGAATAAAATATTTCCTACTGAATAAAATTAAAGACAATTCACTTTGATTAGATGATTAGATGAATTCATCTGAATCAAAGTGAATTAAACTAAATATTATAAACTTTATTTCCTACTGCTAAAAAGAACGCAAGCATCTAATACCATTCAGAGTATTAGATGCTACTTCCTCATTTGCAAGGACATCCCATACTTGTCATTCAAACCCTTTCATTCAGTTTCATACCCCTTCTTTTCCATCACAATTTTAGGAAAAATAGACAACAACACAACTTAATTAGACTAAAGTTCTATTAATTTAATTTAGGATTAGGAAGATAGAAACACTAATAAAATTCTTGGAACCAATGCACCATCTAACTTTGACAAGGCAGACAGGGAGTGTGAAGATTCATTAACAAGAAAATCTGACTTCTCGTTGACTAAGTAAACAAAGAGAAGATAATGTTGTACAAGATTTTTTTTTTTTTTTTAGGATAATGTGTGGGATACTAGGCCTTGGAACCGGCCCTACTGCAGGTCACCCGACCAAATTTTAGTCAACTTACGCATCTGTAAGGGGGGTAATAAGGAATCCTCGCAAATGCGTGCGGTGAGAATCGAACTCAGGACCTCGTGCCTGAAATTCTGAAACCCTAACTACTGGGCTATGACTTCATTCTCAATGTTGTACAAGAAAGTATAAGCTGTATAACATCAACAATTGTAGTACATCAACAATATTGTAGTACAACTTTATAATAAAGTAATTAAAATAACAATGGCTGCATACTGTAATTGGAAAAAAAATGTTGGAATGAATGGAATTTGCAGAGTGTAATTGGAAAAAAAGTTGTAGATGGCCAACTCTTCTTCTAAATTGCGTTAGTTGGTAGTCATTTAACTACAATCTTGATTTAAGTTCAATAAATGGAATTTACAGAGTGTAATTGGAAAAAAAAATTGGCATTGGAGAGAGAGGTGACAATCACCACTACCTCTCACCCTCAAAAGTGGCTGCCACTAGGGTGACAATCAGGTCCTTCGAGTATGGTCCGAGAGGGTCATATTTGGGTAAAGGTCTTTTGGTGTCGGTTCAGACTTGGGTAGGTTGAATTTGTGTTTTGGTCAAATAGATTTACAAAACATGATAAACAATTTTACACACATTCAATGCACATGAGACTATGGGGAAAAAAAACATGCACATGAGACTATGAGGAAAAAAAAATGCACATGAGAGTAACATTCTAGAGAGAGAGAGAGAGAGAGAGAGAGAGAGAGGGAGAGCGATGGTTCTTGATAAAAACTTCTTAAGTGATAGGAATTGTACGGAATCATGAAACTTGATCAATTCCGCTTTTTAGCATAAAAATAGAATCTGAAATAAATGAAAAGATACTAGGGTTGCTAAAGGACAGCCATTGCATTAGATCAAAACATTAGGAGAATAGGAGTACATGATTTCGTAATTAAGATAGTGAAACCTTAAAAGAGTACAGAAAAAAGTGAAATGTTATTATTTTTTTTTGGAAAGATTGTAGTAATAAATGAAATCCAGAAACAAAGAACATAGAAGGTGAATTTTTTTCCTACACTCTAGTGCATAGTGATCACCATACATGTGCTCTTAAAATAAAACATCTATTTTATATATTTAAAACATTTATGTCATGGATTTCGAACATTCATGTTTTACTTTTAGAACACTTGTTTCATAATATTAAGTGATCTAAATGTGAAGTATGAATGTTCTAAATTTTCAATACAAATGTTCTAAATGCATAATATAAATATTTTATGTTAAACGTAGGTCTATAATATTCATTGTACACTTGAGTTCAACATTCACAAATTACAAGCAAGGGGGACAGGAATACTTAAATTTAAAGAAAAGGAATCGTACAAAGCTTAAAAATTACCATATCAGAGTAAACCACTCAATACCATTGTCTAGAACATCCTATTAGCAAAGGATTCACAGATTCCTTGTAGTTCATCCATCTTTTCGTTAAATACAGAAGCCTCGTTGATCGCATAGAAATTCGAATCAAGCCATTCAATTGTTTCGTCAATGGCCTTTTCCACTAACTTCATGGTGAGGTTTTTTGCTACGTTCTTTCCACTCCCTTTTACTATGCTCCACATATTTTCAGTATAGTTTCTCAATGCAAACTTGGCTTCTAAAACTTTTTGGTTCTCCACATCCTCTGCCTTGTACTTCTTAGCCTCTTCTACCATTTGATCAATCTCTTCCTTGGATAACCTACCACTATGATTTGTGATGGTGATTTGATTCTTTTTTCCAGTGCCTATATGTTGTGCTGATACAGTCAAGATGCCATTGTCATCAAACTGGAAGCAGACATCAAACTTCTCGGCACCTTCAGGCGCCTTAGGAATTCCAGACACTTTAAATTCACCCAAGAAATTGTTGTCATCAGCCATAGGCCTCTCACCTTCAAATACAGAAAATGTGGCAGTAGTTTGATTGTCATATGCAGTTGTGTATGTTGTAGACTCGTTTGTTGGAATCTTAGTATTTCTAGGGATGACAACGCTCAGTTCACCAGATTTTACTTGAAGCCCAAGTGATAAAGGATTGACATCTACTAGTATAAAGTCATTGTTGTTACGTACACCAGTTAAGATAGCTGCTTGAATTGCAGCACCATGTGCAACAGCCTCATCTGGGTTGATATTTTTGCAGAGCTCTTTTCCATTAAAGAAATCTTTCAACATTTCTTCAACCTTTGGGATCCTAGTTGAGCCACCAACAAGGACTACATCATCAACCTCTTCTTTTTTCATCTTTGCATCACTCAAACACATGTCAATATATTCCACACAAGATTCAAACAAATCCTTATTCAGGCTTTCAAATTTAGCGCGAGAAATGGTGGAGGTGAAATCAATGCTGTCAAAAAGGGAATCAATAGCAATAGTAGTTTGTGTTAGAAATTCTGTGGAAATTGTTGATGAATACCCTCCAAGGCATGGAATCTACACTTTCCTTCTAAACTTATTCGCCCCAAAGATCACTGGGTTACCGCGAAATGTTTAGTGAGATACAATGGAGAATAACTTGTATACTCTATATGATCTTAGAGTATACTTTAAAAGGACTTAGTGTTTAGTTATGTGTTTAGAACACACTTAGTGTAAGTTTGCAAGAGAATACCAAGTGCAAGCAAGTTGTGAAAGTGTAGAGAATTTCTGAATATTTTTTGGATACCCTAACCATGAACTAAACAAGCCTATTTATAGGCACATATGGCAAGAGAAATCAGCTCAAAAGAGCTGAACTATCACCTCCTTAAAGCTCAATAAAATCAGAATAATGGTGATTAATTTGGAGCAATTAACACCTTGGAAGATGCCATTCACTAAGCAACCTTTCAAAGTTCTGATTTTAATCACCTTAAATCCTTGTTTAATACTGCAATGAAGCTATTAAACACATGCTTAATACGTACAAGCATCCTAGGCAAAAGCATACGAAAAGTCGAAAAAACTGTTCGAAATTTCCAGAAGCAAATCGCGAGTCGCGAAGAAGAGCTCGCGAGTCGCGACCAAGCTCGCGAGTCGCGACCTGGGCTCGCGAGTCGCGAGACTCCTCTGCCTCGTGGCTCGTGATTTGTTTCTATCCAGAAACTTTTCACGAGTCGCGACGGGTCCTCGCGAGTCGCGAGATTCCCGTTGGACTCGTAGTTTCTCCTTGCCTAATGTCCTCTTTCCTTAGTTCATGTAACCAAGCCCATTTAATCATAAATGTTCCAACAGTTTGGGTGGTCGATGACAGCATCCTTTTTGCCTTCTCACATGAACTTCTTAACCTCCCAAGAGCTTTAGGATTACCACTTATGTCTTTTTTATGCTTCCTCTTAAACTCTGCAACAAAGTGGTTAACCATTCTATTGTCAAAATCACCTCCACCAAGATGGGTGTCCCCAGTTACTCCTTTCACCTCAAATGCTTCTTTTTCAATACTTACCAAAGATACATCAAAGGTGCCCCCACCAAGATCAAAAACTAGCCAAGATAGCTCTCTGCTGTCTCTTTCATCTTTGACAAAATCATTGAAGAAATCTCTTCTGCACTGAATTTCTTCTCTTGATTTTTGTAAGTGACTACAACCATAGGCTTATTGTCTTGCTCAACAGACTCAATGACCTTAAATGGCCAAAGTTTCATATCATTTTGTACAGTTTCATCGTTAAATCTTTTACCAATAAGCCTCTTTGCATCTGCAACGCACAAATGCACACAACATGAGTTTCATAACAATGTTCATGTATATGCTACCAAAACAGTAATATTGTATACGAGTGTATGGCTCATAGAACACTTATAAAAAGAATTATTTACCAAAAATATGTGTGAAGTAAAAAATTTTATACAGTGTATGATACATTCTCATCCATCAATAGTGTGAACTATGTATGGTTTTGATGAATTATTTACCAAAAATATGTGTTAGTACAAAATTTTATACATTGTATAGTATGATACATTCTCATCCATCAACAGTGTTGAACTATGTATGGTTTTGATGATAATAAACCAATGATGATTATCTAACTAACATGTGTGTTGAGATATGCATAACAAGTTCATAGGTCTTAAGAAAAAAGGTTCATATTATCTTTGATGATGTATGCAATTTCAAGTTCCTAAGTTGGAACACACAAAGAGAAGCTTCTGAGTTGAAACAAACAAATAAAGAAGTTCGACAAAAGGAATTCAATTGGAAAAGTGTTCCTAAACCCGACCCGAACTCGACCCATTAATAATGGGTCGGGTTCAGGTTGAAAATTCTAACCCGATTATAACTCGTTTAACTTGATTAATTGTTGTTTTTAAATTTTAAACGGTTGTTTTAACCTGCATTTTGTTTTGAATGCTCTAATTTACTGAACTTTTAACTACTATAAACTAACTATTATCTATTAAATTTTAATATTCTACTTTGAAGAAAATTTTGGTTTTAAAAAAATTAAAAGGGTCGACCCGAACCTGACCCGTTTATTTTAAGGTCCGGTTAAATTACAAAATCTCAACCCGTTTATTTTAAGGTCGGGTTAAATTACAAACCCTCAACCCGTTTATTAAATGGGTCGGGTTCGGGTTGAGGGTACATGACCCTACAACCCGAACCCGAATATGACATGTCAATCCGATTTGCCAGCCCTAGGTGTAATTAGTGATTTCGTGGCGAGCACGACTTAGAAATTTATAAATACTGAATGAGTCAACATTTCTAAGTTGTGTATCAGACTTAGCTTCAATAATGTGGAGAGCTAAAGTCACATCTTATACCCACATACTGAGTCGGTTTCACTCAAAGTTCCTATCAAGTATTCCTGATCCTATTCCAAGTTCCAGTCAGGTTTTATGTTCAACATATTAAAGTTATGTCTTATCAAGAGTCTGTAATTTGAGAAGTGAGAAGAGAGTTTGAGTGAACTCTTGTAATGGAAAATTTATAAAGTGTTTAAGGGAATTGTTGTAATTGGGGTGAAAATTTGAGAAGTATGAGAACAGAGAATAAAAGAGAAGAAAAAAGAGAAAGAGAAAGAGAAAAGAAAAAGATAATAGAGAAGTAAGTTCCTCGAGTCCTTGAGTAAATAGGTTGTAAATGAGTTGTGTGGCCTATCTAGTGAAGTGTTTTAGAAAAATCCCTAGTGGTTGAGGTTTTATTTTCAGCTGAGCCCTGGAGAGTTTCCTCATTAAATCTCTCTTGCATTGTTTCTCTTTATTTGCTTTCATGTTCGTTAATTTTCGCAAAAATTGACCAATAAGTTTCATACTACAATTCACCCCCTCTTGTAGTAGTTCATCTGAAATAACAATCAGAAAATCGTAGAAAACTTGCTTTGTGAACAATTTTTATTCTAGGTTGCCTACATTTATTAAAAAATACAAGATATAAGCATGACAAAGTAAATATTGTATAATTTAATGCAATAGGAAAATATCTATAACTATTTTAAAAATATCTTTTTAAGCTATTCAAATGGCATAAAAAATGTGTATTCAATTAAATATAAACTAAAGAAAAAGGATTTTTAGAATGGATTTTTTTTTTGTGTGTAATTAAACACAACTAAAATTATATTACATCAAAATATTGAGTACCCATGATTCCATGAAGTATGGTTGTAATGGTACCCTTATCCAGTATAGTTATGCGAGCAAAAACGAAATACCCATGCTTTAGTTTTTATTTATATATTCATCTATCGAATGAGTTGAAGAAAAGTTAATACTTCATCCGTTCAAAAAAAAAAAAAACGCAACAATTTCCATTTTTGAATGTTTCAAAATAAATGTAACAAATTTTTATTTTCCTTATATAGTAAAATGTTGCTACTTAAAAGACATAAATACCCTTACTAATTCTTTATTTGTCCCCATATTTTCTCTCTCCCATTCTTTAATTGTTTTCATCCTCTCTCACAACTCCTTTAATTGTTCTTACTTTTCTCTCCATTTATTTTAATCAACTACCCTTCACTTTTTCTAATTACCCACAACAAAAAAATGTCTAGGAGTCCGTGCCATGACAATTGTTGCGTTTTTTTTTGGAACGGAGGTAGTATATTTTCTAAGAAATAACTTTATTAAGAAAAAATTATTTTTAAATAATTTCACCTTTAGTCGGCATGCAAGGAAAACTGGGTCAATTTGATTATGTGGTGTGTGGAATCTATATCTTATTCTTTTGTCATTAACGGGGAGGCTAAGGGTTGTGTTAGACCGTCAAGGGGTATTAGGTAGGGTGATCTCATCTTGCCTTATATTTTTTTTTTTTTTGTGTTGAGGGTCTTTCAGGTTTATTGAACAAAGCTATTGATGAGGGGAAAATTGTAGGTCATAGAGTGACACCCCAAGCTCTACAGATTTCACATCTACTTTTTGCTGATGACTCCATTATTTTTTGTAAAGCCTTAGTTGAGCAAGCGGAGTGTGTGCGGAAGGTGTTGGAGGAGTATGAGTTGGCGGCGGGTCAAAAAATCATTAAAGATAAAGACGACTGTTTCTTTTGGCAAGGGGATTAGGGTGGGAGTGAAAGAGGATATTGTGGCGTGTCTAGGTGTGAGAGAGGTTATGTCCCATGAGAGGTATCTTGGGTTGCCTACCCATATAGGGAGATCGAAGAAAAAACCTTTCTTGTTTCCGCGGGATAAAATTAATAGGAGGCTTCATGGGTGGATGGAGAAGTTCTTATCTTGGTCGGGTAGGGAGGTGCTTATCAAAACTGTTTCCCAAGCAATTCCTACTTATGCCATGAGTGTTTTTAAACTTCCTTCATCTTTCTGTGAAGATATTCATATGTTGATTCGAAAGTTTTGGTGGGGGCATAAGGGGTCGGAGAGAAAGATTCATTACTTAAGTTGGGAGAAAATGCATGTGAAAAAATTTAATGGGGACTTGGGTTTAGAGATATGGAGAAGTTCAATCTTGTTATGCTGGCCAAGAATGTTTGGCGATTATTGAAGAATCTTGGTTCTCTTTCTGCTATGGTCCTTAAGGCTAAGTATTTCCCTAATAATAATAACATCCTTGATGCTTGTTTGGGATATAAACCGAGTAATGCATGGAGAAGTCTTTAGGATGCTGCTAGAGTGATTAGATCTGGCACGTGTTGGGTGGTAGGCAATGGGGACAGTATAAGAGTGTGGGGTGACCACTTGATCCCTCATCCAAATTCGTTCAAATTAATTACCCCTTGCGATGCTAGCCGGATTGATATGAAGGTGTGTGATATGATTGATAGAGAGACGGGTGGGTGGAAGGAAAATGAGTTACATGACTTGTTGTTGCCAATGGATGTGGATGAAGTCTTAAATTAAAAATTCCTTTGTGTGTTAGTTGGCCTGGTGATGAAGTAGGGTGGTTCTATACAACTAATGGTGATTATTCGGTCAAGTCGGGCTATCATTTATTACAACAGAGTGATCTTAATAACCTTGGAGGTCCTTCGCAACAAAATATTAAGAGTTTGTGGAGAGGAATTTGGAGTGGGATGTCCCTCCGCGGGTTCGTATGTTGGGTTGGAAGGTGGCTCGAAATGTGTTGGCTACTAAGGCCAATATTCGGAAACACGTGAAGGATTTCGACATCAGTACGTTTTTCACTGTGTGGTGTCCGAGAAGATATTGTTGGCCATGCTTTGCTAGATTTTCTTGTGGCTGTCCAAATTTGGAAGCAGAGTGGGTTAAATAAGAGAATATGGGAGCGTTCTATTACGGACATGCGTTTTTTGCTGTTGGAGGTTCTAGAGTGTTGGGGTAAGATGAAATTTACAGAGGTTTTGACGGTTCTTTAGGCCATTTGGAGGGCTCGTAACAGGGCATTTTTAAGGGACGAAGTTGCTGTCCTGAGGTGGTGTTACAGCAGGCGTGGAGCTTTGTTCACGGGTATGTTGGTTGCAAAGACGATGCTGGAGATGTTCGAACTACAGTGGTGGGTAGAGCAGGGTGGCGTCCTCCTTGCAGAGGCTGGTGGAAGCTAAACACGGACGCTGGTGGATGTAATGGTGAGGGGTTTGGTTGTGGTTTTGTGATTAGGGGTGTGGAGGGTGACGTGGTGGGGGCTGGTACGAGACAACGAAGAGGGGTGCTGAATCCTGAGGTTCATGAAGCTAAACCAGTTTGTCTCTCCCTAATTAATAAGCTGAAGTCGAAAGTTGCTTCTCATAACCCTTGTGGCCTGTTTATTGTTGATATCCTTAAGTGTTTTCTAAGTTTGAGTTTTTTTCTTGGTCTTTTGTTTCTAGAGATGGCAATAGTGTTGCTCATTTTATTGCTAGTTTTTGTCCTTTTGTTGTAGGGGAGGGTATTTGGTTGGAGGATTGGCGCGGCTGAGCCAGAGTGGGCTCAGCAGTCGGCCTATGTTTTCGGGCGCACGCATAAAAGCAAAACATTAAACTCAAACCCAAATATCTACCATGGATTTATAAAAAAAAAAAAATTAGATTAAACACAAATTGATAGGATGGTATTGGGATTTTAAATAAATGAAAAATTGCTAAAAATATTCCGAAGTTTGACCTATCTTTTCTCATTATCCCCAACTTCTAATAATCCATAAATAATCCAAAGTTTGAGGTGTATTTTCTACTATTGTTCTAGCCGAGGTAAAAGTGTGTGGGACCCACAAATTTTTTTTTTTAATATTTATTCTGAAATCAAACAAACAACTTAAAAATTTGTTTACTTTATTATTACATCAATTTAACAATTATTAACAACTTGGAAAATTTTGGTTAATTTATATAACCACTAACAACACTCCTCTACCACCGCCCCACCATCCGTCTCACCATAGAACCATTGTACCACCACCAGCTTCGCCATACTACCACAACACAACTCCTTAGCTTCCATCAAACCTCCAATTACCCATTTGATCGACTTCCCAACCCACCCGATCGAACACCCAAGCCACCCAAACGAACCCCCAAGCCACCCAATCGAACCCCTAACGCACCCAATTGAAGTATGGTAAAGATTCAATTGGGGTTGGATTCGAATTTTGAAGGGTGGTTGTGGTTGTTTGAAGTTTTTTTTTTTTGATTCGAAGTGATTGTTGCCATGTTGGGTTCAATTAATGGTTGATTCGAAGGTTGGGTTCGAAAGTTGGGTTAGGTGCGCACCGTTGATCGACTCCAGTCACTCCAAGGGTACGGGGTTCGAAGGAGGTTGTTGGTGGTCAATGGTGGGGTGAGATTGGAGGTGGGTATAGGAGAGATGATGATGGAGACAGAAAGAGGAGAGAGATAATGATGGTGGTGGTGGAGAGTTGTGGTGGGTAGAGGAGAGAGAAAGATGACTGAATGATGGTGGTGGGCATAGGAGAGAGAGATGGAGATGTTTACGTAATAATGTGGATGGAGGGTGGGATGTGTTTAGTTTTTTTTTTTTTTTTTTTTTTTTAATTTAAGTTAAAGTTTTAAAATAGAATATATATGTGGGGTCCATACTTTTATTTTAACCTTTTTAGCAGGTAACCCACTTATTTGGAACAATCATGGAAGGTGTATGTATAACAAACTTGGGAATATTCATTGATTAAATAAAGTTGGGAATAATCATAGAATAGAATATGGTCCAATTAGAAATATTTTTAGCAATTTTCCCTTAAATAAAACCCCTTAGCTTGAGCCAAAATACACCTAAGCTAAAAACCTTAGCTTGAGCCGTGTTTTAATATAGGTGTGTAGATTATTAGGTTGAAGTAGTCTCTCCATTTCTTTTATTAATCTAAAAACCTTTCTTTTTTACTACTTGTTGAGACAAAATTATAAATAATAATATTTCTAACTATGTATTCGTAAAAATTATATCAAATAAATATTAAAAAACTACGTGCTGAGACGAATCCAACGAAACTTCAAATGACTATGTTTTATATGAACCTCTTTTATATTATGGAAATATATACTTCCTCCGTTCCAAAAAAAAACGCAACAGTCAACATTTCACGCATGCCGAGACATTACTTTGACCCTTAATAATTATAATTATGAATAATTAAAAATTATAAGTGAGAGCTGAGGGAGTAGTTTTGGTGTGAGGCAAACACAATATTAATGGAAAGGTATTTAGGATAAATTAGTGGAGGTATCATCGAGAAGGGTACAACCGTACAAGTAACACTTTATTTTAAACACATATTGTCTAGTATTGAAGTTGTGTATAAACCTTACTTTTATGCTCCCAAAAATACTATAGTGAAGTTCGTCTCTAGAGGTCAAGACTGTGGTTTTTCCCAGTTTAACACTTTATTTTAAACCGCCATTAAACCCTAGCCTAACTCCTGTGAGTTCCACCACCACCACCCAACGCCCCCTACTATTGTCGGTGCACCCACTGTCGCCTTTACCTAGCTTGTCCCCTGTGCACCCCTGTCTTCACACGCCCTTGCTGCTTTCTTTGCTGCTGTGATTCGTTGTGCCGCCTTCGCTGCTGTGGTTCGCGCTGCTGCCGTCGCTTCTATCTTGGTGGTTGTTGCTGTCTCTTCAACCACCGCTTGTTCTGCCGCCCTGCCTTCAGCCGCTCGACCTTTAACCAATGCGTTTTAGGATTAGTAGTTTTCATTTGATTTTTTTTTTTTTTTTTTCATTTCAGCAGCATTGTTTATTATTTTTAATTTTTGTAGTTTTCATTTCAGCATTTTACAGTTAGTAGTTCTCCACTGTTATAATTTTAATTTTTTTTTTATTTTTAATTTCTGTTTTTTTATTATTTGACTAGATCTAATTTTTTTTGTAAAGGCTAAAGAGCATTATTATTGCATAAAGAGAAAATAACACATCTTTAAATACAATTTAAAATTTTATACAATATTTATTAGGTATATTAGAGGTATTTATTATGTATTTATTAGGTATTGGAGGTGGGTTTCACGTATTTCTAACCTGCTGAACAGGTTGATGATCTTCTTGGATCAATATTGGAAGGTTAGGCTTAAACTTCAGATTAATTAGAAATAAAACGAAGATGGGATTAATAGATGGAGACCTAATAAACTTCAGATTTTCCTTTTTTTTTTTTTTAAGGCAAAGGGGATAAAAGGCTATATTATTAGTTTATTACGATGACTTCGCTCTCATGAAGTGGTGATAATTGGGGGGAATTGGGGAAAACATTCTCTAATTGGTCATTATATAATCATTAATAAATAATATCTACTTGGTCATTATATAATCATAAATAAATAATATGACCAAGTAAAAGTTTTTCTCATCAACCATTCAATCATATTAAGGAAATTTTTATATCATTAATTGGTTGTAAATTTGTAATATATGTATTTGAATTGGTATACATATAAATACTGTAAACTTTTAAAATTAAACAACCACAGCCCACGGGTTTAAGAAAAAATTCTCAATGAAGAATTTTTTATACCGAGTATATATGTTTTTGTGTTAATGCTCTTGTACAATTTAACGTTGTTATATCGAGGATGAAGCCACAGCCTATTGGTTAGGGCTTCAGAATTCCAGGCACGAGGTTTTGGGTTTGATTCCACGCCTAGTATCACACACATTATCCTATAAAAAAAAAATCTTGTTATCCAAAGCCAGGTAATTAAAAATGTTCAAATTGGATGCACCAGCGGTTAAATCAAGTTGTTTTCTCAATTGTATTTGTATTTCACAAATTTTATCTTGATGCACCCGGTGTCACTAGAGGAAAGATAAATACTTGAAAAAAAGCGGGTTTAATTGGTCAAGTCATTGTTGTTAAGAATGAGATGAATTCCCCCTCAAAATCATTATATATATATATAAAAAAGGAATGAATTGAATTTTTCGAAAGGCATTTACTCCCTTCGTCTCTTTTTAGTTGGTACATTTCTTTTTTGGAAGTCAAAGTTAGAAAACTTCAACCAATTTTGTGACTACGTACTTTATAATATATAAGATAGTTATGTGAGATATTGTTAGATTCATCTCAATGTGTAGTTTAATAATATCTAATTTTTTTATAATTTACTTAAATACATAATTTGAGTTATTTATTGAGATTTATGTTATTTAGAATATAAAGGTGTTTAACTACGAACATTGATAATACTAGATGTGGTGTAATGAGTTGTAAGCTCGTAGTTATGTAAAGTTATTTAACGATTTTGCGTCGTTAAATATCGAGAAAGTAAAGCAGAAATAGTGGCAAATCGCGAATCGTGACGGGACTGATGCTCGCGACACGCGAAAATAGACCAAATTGCCAAAACGAGATATAAACATTCTGCGACTCGCGAGCCTCTAGGCTCGTGGCAGTTTTGTCCAGTTTTTTATCGTTGCAACGTATTACTTCGGGTTAACTTCTTTTGCATTTGGATGTATGATATATACAGTTTCGTTCTTTGAAGAGAGGTATGAAGTTACATTCTATCTTTCTCTCTAAAAAGTTATTCTTACCACTGTTTTTCTTGTTGTATATCGTCAACAATTTCCTTGTAACCCGGCCTAAAAATTGGGTAGGAATATTGTTTTCGGGAATTAGAAGGAGATGTTGTTGCCTTGTTGAAGCGGATTCAGAGTTTGTCACAGGCTGCGGATGTTGGAGCGCGTGCGGCTGTTCACATCTTTACAAGAATAGGTTTCTCTATAGCTAGGGGAGTGGGGACCCAGATTGTATCTCGGCTTCCCACTAACTTTTTGTAAATCTGAACATTTTGTGTATTCTTTTCCCCATTATATAATAATAATAAAAATAATAATAATAATAATAATAATAATAATAATTATTATTATTATTATTATTATTATTATTATTATATAGATTATAGATATATATATATATATATATATATATATATATATATATATTTATATGATCATATGAGTAAGGGTTGTTTAGGTGAAAATGATTTTTATATGAGAATAAATCTAGAGCATCGATTAATTCTGATCTAATGGCTAGTATTTTATGGATTGTAATTTTCAACGGAAAACAAAAATGTGGAGTATATTTCTTGGTACTGTTTGGCCATTATCATCGATTTTTGTTTTTCTTGAGTTCACTGTAAAAATGTTTTGTGCGGTAGATATAGCCATGGATACCCATTCAAGCTCTGGTTTTGTTTGAAAAATCAAAGTTCTAATTTTATAATGTTCTGACTTTTTTTAACATTATTGTTCTAATTGCTATTATATTGTTGAAATTCTGATTGTTCTAATCTATTTTTTAAAACAATAGTACGTGTTCAACCATTATCATTGAATTTTTTACATGGAGTCTATTATATTGTTGGAAAAATTAGATACATACTTATTTAACATGGTTCTATATATTGTTCCCAATGTTCAATAATATAATAGCAACATGATAGCGCATTATCATGGAATTGTTCCCAAGTTCTCAAATTTTATAATTTTATGAGCATGTACGTTCTAATTTTATGACCTATGTTCTAAATTTATTAAAGTATATTCTTAATTTTATGAGTCGTGTTCTAATGTGATGTTCATATATACATTATAACTAATATTGGAACAAGAAATTCAAATTCTGATAAATTTTTTTCAACAATGAAGAAATTATAATTTCTTTCATATTGTTGAACCATTCATGGAGGAGAGAGATATATTTTTCTATTAGCAAAAATAGCCCTTTTTTGTGGAAATTTAAATTCGACAAGACTAATTAAAACAACAATATAAAATCTCACAAGAGATTTAACGTGGGGAAACCCAATATGGGAAAAAATCCCACCAACTACGACGAGCAAAAGATTTCAGTATAACGGAGAAAGAGTACACAATAATCAGCTAAAGAGCACAACGAGGAAGATCATTAATTTGTGAAAACACCCAAGAAACTCTCTCTACAATGAAGTGAAAATATTAGGTTAAAAATGTGTGATGAGAAATCAGAAACTGTTTTGAGATGAACAGCTAAACCTATAAATAATAGGAGAATAAGAAAAGTCGGCCAAATCAGGCGTCACTCGACTACCCAATCGGGTGGGATGACCCGATCAATCGGGTGGCAGCTGACCCGATCAGGTTGGCTCACCCGATTGGTTGGGACAACTTCCAAAGCTCGAGAGATGCACAATTGCACCCAATCGAGTGACCTCACTCGATCACATGACCCGATCGGGTTGGCCAATCATGTCAATCTGGTCAGACTGAAAACATGATTTTTGAGGCACGAACTCCAACAATATGTTACAAGAGTAAGTATTGGCTCATAGCTGCTAAATGCAAATAGCAGCTGAGAGACCAATCATATTGCTCTGTTTGTGTCAGAAATAAATGGAAGTGGTCTCGCGTATAAGTGAAGCCAAAACAGTACGTGGACAATAAACGACACCCTTGGGACAATAGTACGCTGTGCTACACAGGACAATAATAGCGTTGCATGGGACAATAATTAAGACATTCATTCAAAAACCGCTAAATGAAAGCAGTTCTTAGTTTATCATTACTCATGTTATAGAGGGAGTATTATTTTTATCACATTAGCGTCCCATATATCTTTGTCAAATTGGGGGTCGTCCCATGCCTATTGGCGGATCTCCTATTTAACCCTTCCCATTATTGAGTATTGATGTAACGACCCGGAATTTTGGGCCAGAAAATTCGCGGTTGTTAATGTTATTTATTCAGTTTTAGTCCAAAAGGCCCATTAAAATTGGACTGTGTTATTTTTTTAGCCCAACCTTTTCTCTTCCAAAATTGGGCCAAAGACCCAATTTCCTTTCCTTTTCTTTTGATGGTCGGCTTTCCTTCCATTTTGGGCCAAATGTATTTTTGTTTTAATTAGATTTATGTTAATTATTATTATGGATAATTAACTAATTTAATTAATTTGAATTAATCAAATTACTTAGTCAAATGTTGTTGATGACCAACAACAAACTTCCCCCCTTTGTTTGCACTTTCACGGCAACCTAGCTCTTTGCTAGGGTTGTTTGTTGTTTTTTTTTTTTATTTTATTTTTTTTTATTTTTCTTTATATAGGACCCATTTACTTCATTTGGGTCCTATTTGCTATTTGCACCTAAACCCTAAGAAATAAAATACAACTTTTCTCCTTCTTCCCCCTCTCAAAGAACCGTGCCCTTCACCATTTTTTTTTTTGGTGAAGATCTTCCTTGGAATTTTTAAGCGATTTCAGGTAACTTCGCTTTCTCCTTTAATCTATGGGTAGAAAAACACATAGTTAATTAGGAATTGAAGCATGAAAATTGTAGGAAGTTTAATATTGTTTTCATATGAACATGTCGAGCATGAAGCATGAATTTCTTGATTGATTTTTATGTATTTTCTCGATTTTATGTATGATCTTGTATAATTTATTTACCAATCAAATCTTGTTATTTCTTGATGAATTTTTCATGGTATCTGGTTTACTGTTTGATTATTAACCATGATTTATTTCGTGGCAAAATTCGTCCGTTTATTATTTATAAAAATTTAATCTTTCAAACCGGTAAAACTGTCCAGAATAGGTTTACGAATTTATTAGTGTACTTAATCAATTCGGAATGCTACGAAATTTTATATGGAAGTCAGTGATAATGTTTTACAGCTTGTGTTAAATTTTCGTAATTTTTAAAGATCGTTTGATATGGCATAAAATTCTGAAACCGAATTCAGCCTAATCTGACTGGTTAGTTATAAAATCACTTAAAAATAGTAAAAGATGTTATTTTTAGACGAAATTTATGCACGTAAATCCTTGAACCCATATTTAGCTCCCATAAAAATTTCCAGATTTTTAGAGATCTTTAGATGGTCGTTTTTAATTTAATTCTTTAAAAATCAGATTGTACAAAATAGGGCAATTGAATTATTAAAATATGCTATTATTAATTATTGAATTTTCGAGTGACCTAAGTATTAAAAGGGAACTAAAAATATGATTTTTATGATGAATCTTGATAGTATTGAATTATATTGATAAATCTTGAATTAAAAATTAAATCTTGTTATTACCTTCTAATTGTCAAGTGTATAGAAATTAAAAGAAGAGTTAAAAATATTATTTTTATGTTAATCTTGATGAATGTTGTCGAAAAATATGATTTTTATGTTTATTAATTAGTTAAATTATTTAATTCTTGATGATTGAATTCATATAAATTAATTGAATAATTTTGGCTATTATTGATATAAAATGTCGAGTGTGGTGAAAGTAGGAAAAATAGGATTTTTATTATATTTTGGTTAGTTTTGAATTATTATTAATTTAGGAAATAATTAATAATAAAAGTTATGGACAAAATAATTATTAGGGATAAGTTGTAAAGTGAAGGGATAAAAAGATATTATTAGTATTATTATTAAGAGGACCGAAATAATATTAGTACTATTAATATAAATATTTTTCGAATATTGTTACAAATTGGTATATGACGTAATATTAAGGTTAGTATCCGAAAGGATAGGATTATAAGTATATATATATTTTAAGAATAGTATATTATAAGAATTGAAGTTGCATAAGATATTACTAGGGATAAGAAAGGAAACAGAGTAATAGCTATACATGTTATGTTTCGGTCTCTGGCTAGGAAAGGCTTGGTATTTAAGGTGGCCAATATACGTGCCGCACCTCCCTTTCCTGGGACTCCGAACATTTCATTTCCTATTACGGTCACCTAGTATTATCCTAATATATGATACGATTAAATTAATTGAAGATATAAGATACAATATGGACACCCACCTGTATGATACACGAGTCATTAGTGGGTTAAGTCAGAACCACTACTCAATGGGACGAACACATGAGTTCCCCCGAGTAGTTTGACCTTAGAACATGTAGTCGTCTGGTAACCGTATCTGCGAGTCGCTACCAGGAAGTTATGGCCATAGCTTAGACTTAGCGGTGAAACACGGGATCCGCTATGGGATTGAGTACACGAGCTCCTCCCGGCATGTTCTAGGGAGTTATGGTGAAACACGAGATCCATAACGAGTTATTAGTGACCGGTCCAACAAAGATATTATATTACGATCATACGATTTGATAAGATGAAATCATAAGATGAAGTATAAGATGATTTCAAAAGATGATAAGATATGTTATGATCTAATGTGATAAGAAAGACATGATATGATATGATTAAGATATGATTTATGATGATATGATATGATATGATAAGTCATGATGATAAGAATATGATAAGTTATGATGATAAGATATAATTATGATTTATTAATGATATAATTTAAGAAGGGTTAAGAATAAGTTAAGGATTGAAGATGTATAGCATAAAGTATAAGTTAGTATATTGTAAGTCTTCCGCTGTGTATTTCCTGAATTTATGAGCATGTATGTGTATGTATAATTATACGGATGTGGAATGTATTTGGTATGTATTCTAACCGTATTTGCAGGGTTGAACGTACGTATTTATATACGTAATCATACGTATTCTAACCGTATTTCTGCAGGGGTATTTATACGTATTTTTATACGTATTTGTATACGTATTTTATACGTATTATTATACGTACGTATATACGGAATTTGTGTATCTTTGTGTAAAGCATGTATTAAATCTTTTACAGTTTTTATGATATCTTCTATGATATTATGTGTTTGGTGGTCCCTCGATTAAATGGGACAGCCTAGTTACTCGCCACTGACGGTGGACCCCCCCTCAGTTTCAGGAGATGTTGCAGCAGAATAGAGCGGGCTTCGCCGGATGGGCTTGAGAGATTTAGTCTTTATTTAAAGTTTCTAGTATTTTCCAGAACAGTATAAACCTTTATTTAGTTTATAACATGATCCCAGCATGTTGGGACAGTAATTCTAGACTTTTGGATGTAATAACAATTATTGGATTTATTACGGTTTTTAGCAGTTATATTAATAAAGGATAATTTCTCCCATTTATTTGTTGATTTATTGTTTAATATGATTAAGTAATGATCCGAATGTCGATTTCCCTTCGTAAATCGACAAGCTAAAAAGTCGGGTCGTTACAGTTGACATCCATGAAAGTACGACATGATCGAGTTTTAAACTTAGCTATCGTATGGACATTACTACATCAATCTGGTGGGTAGACTACCTACTACTAATAAAGACATTAAAATATATATTATTTATCATATGAGTTGGAATTCACTATCAATATTAATCACAATACTTAGGGCTCGTTTACATTAGCTTAATAGAGATGAACTGAACTGAATTGAAGTGTATTAATTGAACTAAATAGAGATGAACTGAACTGAACTGAATAGAGATTAACTGAAGTGAAATGAATATAATCTGAAGTAAACAAACCCTTAGTGATAGATAGTCTACCCCGTGGGTATGACAAGTTTTTCCCTATCATATGTCATATTGACATAGTCAGCATTGAATAATTTTGGCTTTTTTGGGAATCATTAGTTGATGCATTAATGTCTAGGTTCGGTCTTTATATATATATATATATACTTCATTTATTTTTTATTTTTAATCTTCATTTTTGTACACTAAAATATTCATATTTTTTTTACTACAATCTATCTATTTTTTTTTTAAAAAAACTATAATCTTCATTTTTTAACTAATTTTTTAAACTACAGTATACAATGCTCCCGGGAACACATAGAGCTATTGTGGTCTCGCGCGTCAGCTTTAAATATTAAAATGAATATTCATTTTTTAATAAGGAGTATTTTAATAATTAATATTCTTTTTTTTTAATACTGAATTCATGGCTCTTAGCTTGAATATATAAAAAAAATGATAAAATTTCATTCGCAGAATGTACTTGAAGCATCCAATGTCTTGCAGGAACATCATCAATGATAAGTTGATAGCTATTTTTTTTAGGAAAAATTGCATATATTAATCTGAAGTTTGTCCAATCTCCATCTATTAATTCCATCTTTGTTTTATTTTTAATTAAATCTGAAATTTAAGCTTAATATTTCAATATTGATCCAAACAGGTCATCAACTTGTTTAGCAGGTTAAAAATACGTGGTGCCTACTTGAATTTCATTTTTTGTTTTTTGTTTTTTGTTTTTTGTTGTATAGTGGTGAATTGGTGATGATATTAATTTATACATCAAAATCCTCCAATTAAACATTTAAATACATCAAAACCCTCCAATCCTATCTATGCACAAGTTCCACCGCCATTAAACCCTAGCCTAACTCCTGTGAGTTCCACCACCACCACCCAACGCCCCCTACTATTGTCGGTGCACCCACTGTCGCCTTTACCTAGCTTGTCCCCTGTGCACCCCTGTCTTCACACGCCCTTGCTGCTTTCTTTGCTGCTGTGATTCGTTGTGCCGCCTTCGCTGCTGTGGTTCGCGCTGCTGCCGTCGCTTCTATCTTGGTGGTTGTTGCTGTCTCTTCAACCACCGCTTGTTCTGCCGCCCTGCCTTCAGCCGCTCGACCTTTAACCAATGCGTTTTAGGATTAGTAGTTTTCATTTGATTTTTTTTTTTTTTTTTCATTTCAGCAGCATTGTTTATTATTTTTAATTTTTGTAGTTTTCATTTCAGCATTTTACAGTTAGTAGTTCTCCACTGTTATAATTTTAATTTTTTTTTTATTTTTAATTTCTGTTTTTTTATTATTTGACTAGATCTAATTTTTTTTGTAAAGGCTAAAGAGCATTATTATTGCATAAAGAGAAAATAACACATCTTTAAATACAATTTAAAATTTTATACAATATTTATTAGGTATATTAGAGGTATTTATTATGTATTTATTAGGTATTGGAGGTGGGTTTCACGTATTTCTAACCTGCTGAACAGGTTGATGATCTTCTTGGATCAATATTGGAAGGTTAGGCTTAAACTTCAGATTAATTAGAAATAAAACGAAGATGGGATTAATAGATGGAGACCTAATAAACTTCAGATTTTCCTTTTTTTTTTTTTTAAGGCAAAGGGGATAAAAGGCTATATTATTAGTTTATTACGATGACTTCGCTCTCATGAAGTGGTGATAATTGGGGGGAATTGGGGAAAACATTCTCTAATTGGTCATTATATAATCATTAATAAATAATATCTACTTGGTCATTATATAATCATAAATAAATAATATGACCAAGTAAAAGTTTTTCTCATCAACCATTCAATCATATTAAGGAAATTTTTATATCATTAATTGGTTGTAAATTTGTAATATATGTATTTGAATTGGTATACATATAAATACTGTAAACTTTTAAAATTAAACAACCACAGCCCACGGGTTTAAGAAAAAATTCTCAATGAAGAATTTTTTATACCGAGTATATATGTTTTTGTGTTAATGCTCTTGTACAATTTAACGTTGTTATATCGAGGATGAAGCCACAGCCTATTGGTTAGGGCTTCAGAATTCCAGGCACGAGGTTTTGGGTTTGATTCCACGCCTAGTATCACACACATTATCCTATAAAAAAAAAATCTTGTTATCCAAAGCCAGGTAATTAAAAATGTTCAAATTGGATGCACCAGCGGTTAAATCAAGTTGTTTTCTCAATTGTATTTGTATTTCACAAATTTTATCTTGATGCACCCGGTGTCACTAGAGGAAAGATAAATACTTGAAAAAAAGCGGGTTTAATTGGTCAAGTCATTGTTGTTAAGAATGAGATGAATTCCCCCTCAAAATCATTATATATATATATAAAAAAGGAATGAATTGAATTTTTCGAAAGGCATTTACTCCCTTCGTCTCTTTTTAGTTGGTACATTTCTTTTTTGGAAGTCAAAGTTAGAAAACTTCAACCAATTTTGTGACTACGTACTTTATAATATATAAGATAGTTATGTGAGATATTGTTAGATTCATCTCAATGTGTAGTTTAATAATATCTAATTTTTTTATAATTTACTTAAATACATAATTTGAGTTATTTATTGAGATTTATGTTATTTAGAATATAAAGGTGTTTAACTACGAACATTGATAATACTAGATGTGGTGTAATGAGTTGTAAGCTCGTAGTTATGTAAAGTTATTTAACGATTTTGCGTCGTTAAATATCGAGAAAGTAAAGCAGAAATAGTGGCAAATCGCGAATCGTGACGGGACTGATGCTCGCGACACGCGAAAATAGACCAAATTGCCAAAACGAGATATAAACATTCTGCGACTCGCGAGCCTCTAGGCTCGTGGCAGTTTTGTCCAGTTTTTTATCGTTGCAACGTATTACTTCGGGTTAACTTCTTTTGCATTTGGATGTATGATATATACAGTTTCGTTCTTTGAAGAGAGGTATGAAGTTACATTCTATCTTTCTCTCTAAAAAGTTATTCTTACCACTGTTTTTCTTGTTGTATATCGTCAACAATTTCCTTGTAACCCGGCCTAAAAATTGGGTAGGAATATTGTTTTCGGGAAAGTGTTCCCGTACACTCCTCGAGAGTTTATCAATCATACTATTACCCAAATGTTCAGAAATTTCCCCAACATTATTAATGGTCAAAATTTAATCTTGAAGACCGTGCAAAAAATTTAGCAAGTAAAAAGGGATGGAGGGAGTTATATTTTTATTTGACTTGAAAAGGACATCATTATTACTTCAACAAAAAATGATAAAATCAAATATATTCATCTATGTCAAATCTTTGAAACAATCAAAGTCTTGTTGGAGGTTTAAGAGTAAGGGCTTGTTTACTTCAGCTTAAATTCTGTTCAGTTCCGTTCAGCTCATCTCAGTTCAATTCAGTTCAGCTCTATTAAGTTCAGTTCAACTCTCAATTTCCTTCTCTTATAAAATATTACTTTCAGTTGTAATCAGTTCAGCTATATTCAGCTAAAGTAAACAAGCGCTAAATATTTGAAGAAGCAAATGACACTAAAACTAAGATAATAAATAAATAAATAAATAAATAGATAAGAAAACACTAAAACGAATAAATAAAGAGAAGGTATTGTGTCAGACCAGTCCGACATAAGGTTACTGTCAGACCAGTTCAACTGTACCTGGACACATATTGTCAAACCTGGACAAGTTTTGTTGAACCTGGACACATGTTGTTAAACCTGGACAAGTAATGTTAGCCCTGGACACATATTTGTAAACCTGAACACAAATTTGTAAACCTGAAAATATATTTGTAAACCTGGACACATGTTGTTGAACCTGGACACATAGTATTAAATCTGGACACATAGTACTGAACCTGGACACATATTGTTGAACCTGGACATAAATTTGTAAACCTGGTGAAGCTTATTGAACCTGGAAACATATTGTTTACCCTGGACACATAGACCTGGACACATATCGTAAAATCTGGACATATATTGTTGAATCTGGAGACATGTTGTTAAACCTGGACAAGTATTTGTAAACCTGAACACATATTTGTAAACCTGAAAATATATTTGTAAACCTGGACACATGTTGTTGAACCTGGACACATAGTATTAAATCTGGACACATAGTACTGAACCTGGACACATATTGTTGAACCTGGACACATATTGTTGAACCTGGACATAAATTTGTAAACCTGGTGAAACTTATTGAACCTGGAAACATATTGTTTACCACGGAGACATGGACCAGGACACATATTGTTAAATCTGGACATATATTGTTAAACCTGGACACATATTATTGAACCTGGACACGTTTTGTTGAGTCTGAGCATAAAAAAAATACAAGTGTTGGACAGTCCGACGGTCGGACCGTCCGACACAATACTTTCACATAAATAAATAAGAAGACAAAGAATCAAAGAACAAATATAGGAAAATGATATATACAACCCTAAGGGCTGCATATAAGTATTAAATTCTTTCTTAAAATAGTATGTATTTATAGATTTATGATAAAATTACACAAAATTTAATGTAATAAATGCTTAAATTTTAAAAATAATTTCTTATTTAACTTCTTATATATAGCCCTTAGGGCTTATATAATAGGAAATGAAATCAAGAAATCAAGAATGAGTAACTTGTAAACAATAAACAAATTTATTCCCAACAAAAAGGTTCAATATGAAAGATTCATCATGAATAAAAAATCAATCACAACTGAAGAATCTTGTAGGTTATTACTAATCTAAGTTAAAAAGCCTTTCGGTACAGATCAACTACAAGACTTGTCGAGTAGGCTCTCGCACTTACTAGGCTTATCCTTTCTATTACTGTAGTCCATGAACGGGTTTATACCTCCCGGCGCATAAATTAAGTACTCCATCCGTAATATAATTCTGGCAACAAGTTTTTTTTCCACGCATTTTAAGGAAGCGATTTAAGGGTGTAAACGAATAAATTGATCAACTTTTTTTTAAGATTAGTAATTTATGATCTCAATCTTACTTGTATTAAAACCATTTTGATTAATTTGTTCGTTTATATCCTTAAATTGCTTCATTGAAATGCGTGAAAAATAACTTATTGCCAGAATTATGTTACGGAGGGAGTATGTTATATATGCGTAATGCATTTAAAATTGTACACAATTCAAAATTGAAAGCCGTGCAAAAAAACTAGTAATTTCACTAGTTTGAAAGACAATGAAGATACTGTACTTATGAATTTTATATAGGAAAGAAAATTAGGTTAGACATGTAATCAAGAGTCTATTTTGATTCTTGATGTTCAATACTGCACTATCCTATGTTGTTTAAAAGCACAAAACAATAGCATAGTTGTAATTTAAGTGAGTGAAAGGTTGGAATAATGAGTATTAAGAATAGACTCATGATTATTTGGCTAATTTGTATGGATATGGTGTAACGAATTACTGAGTAATGTTATACATATGATTTGCCGGACTAATATGAAATACAAAAGTATTTTAAATGGCAAAATTTGGCTAAGTGTTTAGATCTCAAATGTCGCAGACAGAGATTTTGGCGCTGACATGACCAAATTGTACACGACCACAAAGTGAAGCAAAACAGGAACGGGTTGCGTCGTGCCTGCGCCCAGCTTGGGTCACGCCCGCGCCGAGACCATTTATTCTGGTTACATGTTGAGTGGTTCATAAATTTTGAATTTAACTCATTCTTTTCCTCTTCTTCCTTTGCAAAAGTTCAGATAGTTTTATGCGTTTGTCTTTGTCTGGGGGGCCCCATAAGCCTTTTAAGCCGATTAAAGAAAAGCCTATAAAGCCCCAAAAAAGCATGCCTATAACTGCAGTTTAAACCCCCTAGCTATAGTTAAGTACTTTAGATATATATGTTGTATTCCATTTATGCCTCCTAACATTTAAAAAGTAGAAACAAGCTACATTGGATTAGCTACAAGATGGTCCCCTTTATTCTATTCCCGTTCCCTTCGATCCGGGAATAGCACAGGGTTCCTAACTACAGTAGCTACATTAAAAAGGAATTCCCTTTGCCTTCTTTCCTCTCAAGTTCAGAAAGGCGGCTGTGGAAGAAAGAACTCGAGTAGCAGCATTGCATTCAAGAGAGTAGAAGGCTACAAAAGACAGTAGCTACTTTAGCAACATTAACTACAATGAAGGAGAATGACTTTATGCTATGTTTGGATACAAGATTTTCATTTGAAATGATGGATTTGGGCCAAATTACATGTTTGACAAGTTAAAAAATTTGGAATTGGATTTGGCCCAATTCTCAACCCAAATGTTTAACAAACAAATGTTGTGTATTTTAAACACTTAACAAAACCATGTCATTTCAAATTCTAAAAACAACTCAAACAAATAATTGTCATTGAATTGTAACATTTCAATTTCAGAAATTGGATTCAACAATTTGAAATAAATTCCTCATATCCAAACATTACCTTACTTTACTTCTTACTTCCTAGCTTATTGCTTCACGTTCGGGCGCCCTTTCTAGGGCTCCCTTCACTGGAAGAGCAAGCAGTAGCTGCACTGATAGTTTTCTATAAACTAGCTACTTGTCCTATTTATTCATTTAGTATCTATTTATTTGAATTCGATATTCAAGATCCAAATCCAATTGTTGCGAAAATGAACAATTAAAAGGTGTTTTCTTTCATACTTATGTTTATTTATGAAGGGAAGCCTTTTTCAAAGATTCTATATGAATTTCGATAGGAAACCGAGATAGTTCCGTGCAATTCATCGTGCAACATTCACAAATTACAAGCAAAGGGGGCAAGACTACTTAAATTTAAAGAAAAAGTATCATAGAAAGCTTAACAAATTACCATGAGAAGCTGAGTACAACACTTGATACCATAGTCTAGAACATGCCATTCAGCAAAGGAGTCACAATTCCCTGTAGCTCATACATCTTTTCTTCAAATACAACAGCCTCATTGACATAAAAATTTGAATCAAGCCATTCAATTGTTTCTTCAATGGCATTTTCCACCATGTTCTTGGTGAGGCTTTCTGCTACATTCATTCCATACCCTTTCACCATGTCCCACTGACTATCCATATAGTTTCTCAATGCAAGCTTGGCTGCTAAAACTTTTTGGTTCTCCTCATCCTCTGCCTTGTATTTCTTGGCCTCTTCTACCATTTGATCAATCTCTTCCTTGGATAAGTTGCTACTGTGATTGGTGATGGTGATTTGATTCATATTTGCAGTTCCTATATTTTTTGCTGATACTGTCAAGATGCCATTATCATCAAACTGGAAGCATGTATCAAACTTCTCGACACCTTTAGGCGCTGGAGGAATTCCAGACACTTTAAATTCACCCAAGAAATTGTTCTCTTTAACCATAGGTCTCTCACCTTCATATACGCGAAAACTGACAACAGTTTGATTGTCATTTGAGGTAGATAATTCTTTATTCACCTTTGTTGGAATATGAGTATTTTTGGAAATGAAAACTTTCATGATACCAGATTGATTTGCAGATCTTACTTGAAGCCCAAGTGATAAAGGATTGACATCTACTAGCGTAAAGTCATGGTTGTTACGTATGCCCCTTAAGATAGCTGCTTGAATTGCAGCACCATGTGCAACAGCCTCATCTGGGTTGATATTTTTGCAGAGCTCTTTTCTATTAAAGAAATCTTTCAACATTTCTTCAACCTTTGGGATCCTAGTTGAGCCACCAACAAGGACTACATCATCAACCTCTTCTTTTTTCATCTTTGCATCACTCAGACACTTGTCAGTAAATTCGATACAAGATTCAAACAGATCCTTATTCAGGCTTTCAAATTTAGCGCGAGAAATGGAGGTGTTGAAATCAATGTTGTCAAAAAGACAATCAATAGCAATAGTAGTTTGGGGGGTTAATGAGAGCATCCTTTTAGCCTTCTCACATGAACTTCTTAACCTCCCAAGAGCTTTAAGACTACCACTTACGTCTTTTTTATGCTTCCTCTTAAACTCCCCAACAAAGTAGTCAACCATTCTATTGTCAAAATCACCTCCACCAAGATGGGTGTCCCCATTTACTCCTTTCACCTCAAATGAATCTTTTTCAATCCTTACCAAAGATACATCAAAGGTGCCCCCACCAAGATCAAAAACTAGCACATTTTTCCCTTTTTCTTTACTCTTAGAGCCCATCTTTTCAAGGCCATAAGCAATGGCGGCAGCAGTTGGTTCATTAAATACGCGCATCACATTAAGTCCAGCTATAGTGCCAGCATCTTTTGTTGCTTGACGTTGGGAATCATTGAAGTACGCAGGAACAGTTACAACAACATCTTTTACATCCGAGCCAAGATAGGTCTCTGCTGTGTCTTTCATCTTTGACAAAACCATTGAAGAAATCTCAATTGCATTAAATCTCTTTTCTTGATTCTTGTAAGTCACTACAACCATAGGGCTTTTGTCTTGCTTATCAGACTCAATGACCTTAAATGGCCAAAGTTTCATATCATTTTGTACAATTTCATCTTTAAATTTTCTACCAATAAGCCTCTTTGAATCTGCAACATACAAATGTACTCAACATGAATTTCATACCAAATTTCATGTATAAGCTACCAAAACATTAATACTGTATAAAGAAATATGTAAATATGTATATGTATTTATTGGGCCTCGATGTCTTGATTTGATGTATCATAGAACCTAGGTTTTTTATGAATGATGTATATATGTAGGAATTTCGATTCTCACCGCACGCATTTGCGAGAATTCCTTATTATCCCCTTACAGATGCGTTAGAGCCGATCAAAAGTGGCCCGGCCCGACCCGGCCCGCTTTTTTGCGGGCTTTGGACATGAAAATTAGGCCCGAATTTGGACCCGGCACGATTTTTTTATTTTTTCGTGCGGGCCTTGGACATTTAAAATTAAACTTTTTGGTTACTTTTTTAGGCCCGGCCCGAAAAAGCCCGCCAAGCCCGCACTAAATTTTCGGGCTTTGGCTAAGAAATTTGGGCCCAAACTAAGCCCGGCCCGAAGCCGGCCCGCTTTATGGGCTTGATTTTTATGCATCGGCCCGGCCCACGATCACCTCTAAGATCGTGTGTTGGCTAAAATTGGGCCGGATGACCTGCAGTAGGGCCTGATTCCAAGGCCTAGTATCCCACACATGCATTATCCTATAATATATATATATATATATATATTATATTCTCTCCATAACATAATAATGGAAACAATTGAATATTTTATCTCTCACAAATAATATCAATTGTTGTCATTATTATGTTATAGAGGAAGTATAAAGAGAGGTATTCTCATATACTTGCTTTATCATCATCTCTTATATTAGAATATTCAAACAGAGTTTTTTACAGTAAAATTAACTACTCCCTCCGTAACATAAAAATGGCAATGATTGTTTTTGCATGCATTTTAAGGAAGCAAATTGAGGGTGTAAACGATTAAATTAATTAAAATAATTTTGATAATAGTAACTTATATTCATATTCTTACTTGTGTTAAAACTATTTTGATTAACTTATTTATTTACACTCTTAAATTGTTTATTCAAAATGCGTGAAAAAAATAATTGTTGTCATTTTTATGTTACGAATGGAATACTTGTTTATGGTATTAGAGCTTAGCTTTACGGTTGATAAAAGAATCCACTTTTGATTAAAAATGTATGGAAATTAAAGGAAGATAATATATAATCATCGATCTCCTACTTGTTTCTCGTCCTTGCACTCTCCAATGTCTCGGTGTCCTCATTGGTTGGTCTTGGTGTAGAAAGAATATATGTTACTCCAAATGAAGTAAAGAAGAAAGTGCACCATCTTTTGTTAACGACGGAAATCGACGCCCTCGAACTTATCCAACTTGTGAAAATTTGTTATAAGTTCACAAATTGTAGCCATCTTTAATTTGCAAGATAAAGTCTTAAAATGTTTAGGATTGTAATTTGTATGTGATGAATTCTCAAAAGCAAAGATATATAATTTTTGAAATTAAAGCTTTTGAGACACTTAATTTCTTTCCTTAAGACTTTATTTCGAATCTTTTAAATGGAGCATGGTTTCCCAAAACAGTCTTAAAAATACAACAATGGTGGATGCTCTTACCAATACTGTCACATTGTGTTTAGAGTTTTCAATGGGAGAAAATGTGTTTGCAAATTGATGAAGTGTGAGATATGATAACCTCTACTTTCATGTTCAGAAACATATTTTTTGGGAACCAAGGCGCTGCAGCTGCGCTGTTATGCAAAGTTTCATCAAAATCAGAACGTTTCATCATTTCACTATTAACACATACCGATCTTGATATTTACGTCTAACTCATATTTTCGCTTTAATTGAATTTTAGTAATAAATATTAGAATTTTTAATTTTATATATATAATAAAACATACCTTTGTAATAGTATTTGACATAATTTTTGATAATTTTACTAATTGATCATTATTTAATTTATTTTTTAACTTAATATACAATTAGGCCTTGTTTGGTTGATCTTGGAAGAAAATTCCCAAAGGAAATGGAAATTCATAGGAATCTATTTACCTAATGAAATTCCTAGGAATTTACTAAACTCGTTTGGCTAGCGAAGTGTGAATTTGCAATTCCCATTAATTTTTATTAACCAATGGAGGAGTTTGTAATTTATTTCCTATACTTTATGGGAAGTAACAATTCCCATGAATTTTAACTTCCCCCATTTTTATGTTTTTGTGTCAACCAAATAACATACTTAAAATGAAACTTATGGGAATTTTGAATGCCCATAAAAATTTTCAACAACCCAACAACACCTTAGTCTGATAAAAGAAAACTCCTTTAAAAAAAGTCTAATAAAAAAAAAACTAGTTACGAGAGTAATATTATTTAACTTCTAGCAGAATAGCAAATAATGTGGTGTTTGTTGGATTGGTAGAGTTTCAAATAACAATTTAATTAGCAAATTAATTAATTAATTAATTAGCAGAATAAAATGCAAGACTAAAAAAGGAAATCAAATTCAAGAATGAAGATTGAAGCTAAGGAGAGAGATCAGAGAAAGAAGAGAACCAAATATGGTGTTTGTTGGATTGGTAGAAGCCTGGTTTATAGCACCCTCGCCGATGAAACGTTGACATTGGTCGAAAGCAACACAAGACGGCGACGTTCTGTTCCCTTGGTCGTTGATGATGATCTCAACATGGTCGTGCAGCCAAACTGCAACGCATGAGTAGGTTGTACCAAGATCAATTCCTATAGCATGTTGTTCATTTTCTTCTTTTTTCTCCATTGCTTCCAACCAAATTTAATTCAACGGGCCTTCTACAAGTTCATATATATATATATATATATATATATATATATATATATATATATATATATATATATAGGGTTGGGTTCCGGTGAGAAATTTCTTATGGTGAGAAATGTGACAAGAGATAAATACATCAATTATAACCTAGAGGTACATTAATTAACAATTATAGGTACATTCAAAATATACTATAAATACATTGAGTAAAAATACGTTGATTTTATGCCATAGATACATTGACTCCAAACAATAGAAGGAATAAGAAGGGAAAATCAACTTTAATATTAGTCATTTATTTGTTGATCAAAGGGATGTGGTTGTTTCTCACCCTTCTCACCAAAACTACATTTCTCACATGAGTCTACTTCTATATATATAGATATATATATAGGGCTGAGTTCTGATGAGAAATTTCTTATGGTGAGAAATATGAGAAGAGATAAATACATAAACTATAACCTAGAGGTACATTGAGCATCAACTATAAGTACATTCACCATACAATATAAATACATTGAGTAAAAATACATTGACTTTATACCATATATACATTGACTCCAAACTATCAAAGGAGTAAGGAAGGAAAATCAAATTTAATCTTAGCCCTTCATTTGGTGATCAAAGGGTTGTGATTGCTTCTCACCCTTCTCACAAAAACTACATTTTTCACATGAGTCTACTTCTATATATATATAGAGAAAGAGAGAGAGAGTTGGGTTCCACCTAGAGGTACTGTGACCACCAACTATAGGTACATTCAACATATACTATAAATACATTTACTTTATGCCATAGATACATTGACTCTAAACTATAAAAGGAGGATGAAAATTCAAATTTAATCTTAGTCATTCATTTTATTCCTCTTTATTGTTTGGAGTTAATGTATCTATACCATAAAATCAATGTATTTTTACTCATTGTATTTATGGTATATTTTGAATATTCCTATGGTTGGTGGTCAAAGTACCTCTAGGTCATAGTTGATGTATTTATCTCTTCTCACATTTCTCACGATAAGAAATTTCTCACCGGAACCCAACCCTATATATGGTTAGGTTCCGGTGAGAAATTTCTTAATATGAGAAATGTGAGAAGAGATAAATACATCAACTATAACATATAGGTACATTGACCATCAACTAGGGGTACATTCACCATACCCTATAAATACATTGAGGTCGTTTATACTATGGATACATTGAATTTAACTATAGAAGGAGTAAAGAGGGAAAATCAAATTTAATCTTAATCATTCATTTGTTGATCAAAGGGTTATGGTTGTTTCTCACCCTTCTCACCAAAACTGTAGAAGTAAGCTCATGTGAGAAATATAGTTTTGGTGAGAAAGGTGAGAAACAATCACAATCCTTTGATCAACAAATGACTAAGATTAAATTTGATTTTCCCTCTTTACTACTTCTATAGTTTTGAGTCAATATATCTATAGTATAAAGTCAATATACTTTTACTCAATTTATCTATAGTGTATTGTAAATGTACCTACAGTTAGCGGTCAATGTACCTCTAGCCTCTAGGTCATAGTTGATGTATATATATATATATATATATATATATATATATATATAGGGTTAGGATCATGTGAGAAAGCCTCCTTAGGTGAGAAATGTTGTTTATGTGAGAATATATCCAGAGCGTCGATTCAGTGAGATCTAATGGTTAGGATTTAATGGACTAATTTTTTTTAAATTAAAAAAACTTACATAACTAACCCCTATTTGTTAGGGGATAAATTAAAAAAATTGTTTTTTATCAAAAAAAAATATTTTTTTTCAAAAAAATCTAAAATTACTTTTTATAAAAAAAAACTTAAATTTATGTTTTATGAAAAAAAAAACTAAAATTTGGAATGTGGTATACAGTTATCCTCTCATATAATCAATTAGTAATATAGAATTTAGAACATGTCATATAAAATTTAGAACATGTCATATAAAATTTAGAATATGGTTAATGAAATTTAGAACATTAAATAAGTTATTTTGTGTTTTTTTTTTTTTACGGGTTCCATAGATCAACCTAAATACAAAATATTAAGAATATTTTGAAATAATATTCAATTGTTTAGGTATATATTTTATTATATTTTTTTTGTATAAAAGGTCAATAATTGCATTATAATTGTATCATTTTATTTATTTTTAAAAAATAAGTTTATTCATTTTCAAACTTATTGTATACAGTTTTGAAAATATCTTATAAAATTTAGAATATGATGTATAAATTTTTTAATATTTCATCTACTTAAAATAAAACAAACCATAAACTACTTTAAAATATGGTTTTTTAATATTTTTAATATTTTAAGCACACATACACATTAGAATATGATGACTTAATTTGTAACATGGTTTTTTAAATTTAGAACATGGTGTATAAAAATTAGAACAAAGCTTATAAAATTATGAACATGACGTAAAAATTTTAGAAAATGACTCATAAAATTTTGAACATATTAAGATGTACTTTCGGACAAAAAAAAATGAAGTAAAATTTTAGATTAAAAATACTAGAATTTATATATAAAAAATAGATTTTTTTTTTTTAAAAAAAAAATCAGGAAAAAAACTTAACAATTTTTTTTTTTTAAAAAAGGTTTTTTTTATAAAAAAAATAAATAAGCAGATTTTTTGTAAAAAAAATAAATATATGATTTTTAAAAAAAGCATAACAATTTTTTTTTTTTAAAAAAACATATTTTTTTTAACTAAAAATTAGAAATATAAGAATCAAATTAAATTACCAATTTGCCCTTACTAAAAAAAATAAAGATCAAACATCAACCCTTAGATCTAAAATTTTCAGCAGTGCAGATGTTTTCTCACATAAAAACATTTCTCACCTAAAGCACCATTTCTCACACGATCCCATTCATATATATATATATATGGTTCCGGTCCGGTGAAAAGGTAGATACATTAAAGGATAATTATAGGGTACATCAAGTTATAGTTATAGCTTATAGGTACAACAAATTACTATAGTAAATACATCTAATATTGCTACATCAAACAAATACCTAAGGTACATTATGGAATACATCAATGATATTAGTTTGATTTAATCTCCGTCGTTCATTTATTTGATCATCTAAGGGTCAACATTATTTCTGATCATTTTCACTATAACTAGTGTTCTCACATGACCCTAGTTTTATATATGTATAGGTATGGTTGACTTTAATTTGCCAACAATTCCGCTCCTTCAAGTTCAATGGTGTTTGAGATCTAGACCCTAAGGCTTTGTTTGGTAATGCATTTTAATCTGCTTATATTAAAACATGCTATCATCAATTTAAAATTGTTGTTTTATAATTTTAGGCTACTAGATTAGTTTTCCGTGCAATGTACGGTTTATTTAAGTAAAAATATTGTAAATCAATATTTTTTTACTTTAAAAAAATCATCTTACCATTCCTTTTGAATGAAAATATAGGAATAACAAAAAAAATTAATCGCAATATAGTAAAACTATTTAGAAATGATTGATTGAAGATATATATATATATATATAAAATAAACAAAAAGTCAAAATAATAATGTGTAGTGAAGAAAAATAATAGCACTAATTATTATTTTCAAGACTTGCATAAAATATTCAAAGTTTTTTTTTATAAAAAAAAAAAAGATAACGTAACTTGTAGTTTTTGGAGGAAAAAATTTATTGATAGCATCATCAGTGGCCCGTTTTAATAATTAGTTAGTACAGAGTATTAAAGATTATAGATTGATACTAACTATTACCGACTTTGATTTTCTTTGTAGAAATGGAAGAATAAATAGTCAGATACAATAAATAGGTGAAGGGAAAGGGAAGGTAACGATTACTTTTTTTAATTGGCAATTTGTTACAATAAGTTAACCAATTAATTAGACAAAATTATAAAATAGCTCCCAAAGTTTGGATTATAGTATAATAACTGATGATTGAGATTAATATTGTAAGATCTCTAATAGTTGAAATTATTCATATGAATTTTATACATTAAATAGTATTATTATTATTTGTTGTCTAGAATAATTAAGAAAATGGAATAAAAACAAGTTATAAAGGAAAGGGTTTTATTTCCATAAGATTGAGAAGGGTAGCAAAATGGTGGTAATATTTTCTATTAGGAAAAGACAAGTATTACCATTATCAAAATCTCATATAAAACAATAGATAATGTGAATATGTATTTGATTATATTTTCAACAATAATGTCTAACAATATCACAAGAGCTTTTGTAATAAACTAATAATTGAGTTTCCTACACGTTCATAATATCTAAATTTAAATATTTAAAACAGAATGTTTTAGTATCACGTGTCCAGCCTTTATCCCTCCTCTCCATGACACGTCACTTCCCTCACTCACTCAATCATCAACCCACCCATTAATCTCCTCATAATCAAAACTTGTGTGTTACCTTTTCATTTGCATGATTCTTCATTTCAGTTCCTAGCTCCTCAATCGTCGCTCCCCTTCATTATTGATTGTCATTCATCTTCCTGCAATTAGTTGAGGATGACTGCCATAATAATAATAAATAAAATAAGGAAATTTAATGATAAATTACCTAATCATCTTCTAATCTCTTTAACTTCCTTACATTGCATTTTTAAAAAAAATTCATAATAACTTTTTTTCATATCTTAATTTAATATTAAATGGATACTTTTAAACTTTTATTTATCGAGTACATTCTCTTATTTATATGCATGTTCAATTTCTTTTTTTATATATACATTGTGTATATAAATAGATATTTCTTATATATTTATGGTAAAATATTATAATTTTCTCTTATGTACTTAATTTATAAGTCAAATAAAATCCCGTGCAAAGCACGAGTTAAAACTAGTTACATTCAAAGTTTGCAATAGAGTGGAAAAAACCTCTAGTGATAAAACGACCTTCTTCCCTAAGTAACAATTAATATAATGTATTATGGCTCCATTTATTGGGGCATATATAGAGCATTTTCTTGAAAACTATTATCCTATATTTTTATTTTTATATTGTTTACTTTATAAATTAGTGTAAATCGTTTTACTCTCCAAGATTCTTATAATGATGGAAAACCTTTTTCTCTTCAAAATATAAGAAAAACTACTTTCATTAACTTTACTTTTTCCTTACCTTTACGTCCCTGCTTTTCCTTTTATTTTCTCAAGTTTTCATCATTTTTTACATGATACTCTGTAATAAACAATAGAAAACACAAACTTATTGTGCATTAGTTATGAAAATCACATTAAGGATTTGTTTGGTCAGATAGTAAAATATTTTCCCATTTTACATTATTTGGTTTGGGGTAAAATATTAAGGGTGTGTTTGGTTGTGGGTAATAATCAAAGGGAATGGGAATCAACTGCCCCCATTCCCTTTGATTGTTTTTGCCATGCCACTTTTTTCATTCTCATTCATCTCCTCATTCTCCTATTCTAATACTTTCACAAACCCTCCCCCCCCCCCCTTATCTTTTGCTGATTGTTGAATTTTAGAGATCGATTTGCTGATTATTGTTGTTTTTATTGCTGCGTTTTGGGGTTTCGAATGTTGTTAAGGATTTTTATACCTTTTTGATGAATTTTTCAGGTTTTACATCTGAAAACTCAAGCATTTACTTTAGGTTTATCTCTTTCTTTCATTTTTCAAGTTGTTGCTTTGATTTCTTCAACTCTTACGAGGTATCTTTGTTTCAAATTTCAGGTGGTAGAGAGCTTTTGAAAGGTGGAATTGAGCTCAATGATTCGGTAAATGCTGTCAGTCCTTTTCTAATTTGGGTGCTATCGGGTGGTGGTGTTGCTGCCTGGGGGTGCTATCGGGTGCCTAGCTGCTACCCTGGGTGGCTGGCTGGGTGCTCAGCTACTGGCAGCCGCGCTGGGTAAATTGACATGTGTGTGTACTTTGGTGCTTTATGTTTTAATCCCATGTCCTTATTGGTTTTTGTTTTTTTATTGATGCTACAATGAATTATGATTTTCGTGGGTAAATTTTGATTTTTTTGTTATTTAGTTGAATTGTTTGATTGATAGTTTAATTTATTGGTTAGATTAATTGAGTTTTTATTCATTAAATTATTCTTCAATTTTCTTCATTTTTTTGTATCTATATTTCAAATTTCTTGGTTGCTTAGTTTTTTAGGATTAGATATAGGATTGAGAAGATAGTTTGAGGATGTTTGCTTTGTTAGGGGCAAGAGGTTCCCGACCTGAGGACACTGGATGGTTGATGGCGTTGTGCCACAATCTTATTTGATGATTTTGGAAATTATGTGCCTAATTTGCTTGCCTTGTGGTTCGATTCTCTTGATTTATTTTGATTTCTTTTGAATTACTCCTGTTTTATTTTTATTTTTTTGTTTTACTTTGGTTTTGGTTTTGTTCCTTTTGTTTCACTTGCTTTCTTTGCTTTGCTTTTTCTTAAATCAATGTAACCAATCACTTGCTTCTAATTTTAAACACTCTTGCTTATCGCTTTATACAATCTCACTGTCGCTTGCGTGGGCCGTCTCAAGGATCTAAATCTAACTATGTCGATTATGAATGGGGGATGGGTGCCCATTGACATGGTAAATGATTATATTCTTAAACGGGGGCGTAGTTGTGGCATGAGATCGCAATCGCGTCACTCTAATAATTAGTAAACATGTAACCAATCAAATGATTTTAATGTTAAACACTCTTGCTTATCGCTTTACACAATCTCACTGTCGCTTGCGTGGGCCGTCTCAAGGATCTAAATCTAACTATGTCGATCATGAATGGGGGATGGGTCCCATTGACATGGTAAATGATTAGATTCTTAAACGGGGGCGAAGTTGTGGCATGAGATCGCAATCGCGTCACTCTAATAATTATTAAACATGTAACCTATGCTCCTTGTTTTTGTTCCAAAACGCCATATTTTCCCCCAAACACATGCAAAAAGTCATTTATTGCTTACAAGAATAATATAGAACATGGATAAACCTTAAAAACAATATATATATATTGATTGGTAGGAAGATGGGAACTAAAACACCTAAAAACTAGCCAAAAATGACCTATGCTTCTTATTTTTGTTCCAAAATGCCATATTTTTTCCCAAACACATGCAAATAAGTCATTTAATATTTACAAGAATGATATTGAACATGGATCGGATAAACAACCTTAAAAACAATATATAGGTTGATTGGTAGGAACATGAGAACGAAAACACCAAAATCTTACCAAAAATGACCTATATGCCTTATTTTTGTTCCAAAATGCTCTATTCTCCCCCAAATAGATGCAAATAAGTACTTTAGTTCTTACATGAATGATACAGAACATGGATAACCATAAAAACAGTATATAGGTTGATTGGTAGGAACATGGGAACGAAAACACTAAAAATTAGCCAAAATGACTTATATGCCTTGATTTTGTTCTAAAATGCCCTATTTTCGCCCAAACACATACGGATAAGTCATTTAATGATTGCACGAATGATATAGAACATAAATAAACCTTAAAAACAGTATATATGTTAATTGGTAGGAATATGGAAACGAAAACACCATAAAAAATGTCATATTTGTCTTGTTTTTGTTCCAAAACGTCTTATTTTCGCACAAACACATGCAAATAAGTCACTTAATGCTTACAAGATTGATATAGAACATGGATAAACCTTAAAAACACATGCAAATCAGGTTTTAAGCTAAGATTACACAAATTTTAATTTAGTGCAAATTATCTTTTATTTGCCCGTCATAGCTTAGGTAGGTCTACAATAGAACATCTTTTTTTTAGTTTGCAAATATTGTGGCCCTAAAAGTCTAAGCAAGATGGTGTCTATAACATTACTTATATATTTTTTTTCAATCTTTGATTTTGAAGGACTACATTCGAAGATCTTCCCCATATACCAAATGAGAGTTGGATGAGGTTCGCGAGCAATGGGCGAGGTTCTTCAGGCTAAATTTCTTATTGTCCGATCCTAATTAAATAAAATTTGTATTAGTAGCACATTATTTATACATTTTATTTATAGTTACTTCGTAAACATTGATCGTATCCAACGTTCTTGTAAACTATATTTTATATGAATACATCGAACTTGTATTATATATGTATCGTTTACAAATTTTAATTAATTATAAAAAATATTATATTATTGTACATTATACAGAATTGAACAGGGCTGCAGATAATGCCGAAAGGGTGCATATTTATATATATATATGTATATATATTTGGCCCAATAATATAATCAAATATAAATTTAAATAATCAAATATAAATTTAAATAAAAAACACTATTAGTATCATTTGTTAGAAAAAACGATAGTAATAGAGAGTCCATTACTATCGTTTGTTAGAAAAAAACGATACTAATAGGGAGTCTATTACTATCGTTTTTTTCTAATAAACGATAGTAATAGTATTCATTACTATCGTTTTTTACAAACGATACCAATATGATTCTCTATTACTAACGTCTCTATTAGTATCGTGTGGAAAACGATACTATTAGGCTAAAAAAAACGATAATAATGGGGGATTTTTCTACTAGTGACCCATCCCCCCACCCCACCCTCGCCCCACCCACCCACGAACCACCACAAACCCCAAAAAAACAAAACTCTAACCACCAAAAAAACCCACAAAACCCCACCCACCTCCACTCGCCCTCTCCCCCACCCCTCGCCAGCGTCGCCACCCCTCGCCCACCCTCACCCCAACCTCACGCCCACCCACGAAACCCAAAAACCCTATAAAACCCACCCACGAAACCCTAACCACCCAAAAAAACCACAAAACCCCACCCACCTCCCCTTCCCCACCCTTCTCTGGGGCCGAACCATCCTCGCCCACCATCTCCACAACCCTAGCCCCACCCAGGAACCCCAGGCACGAAAAAAATATATAATTTGGTTTTCGAACTAGGTGGGTGAGGGTGGGTCGGTGGTGGTGGTGTGCGAGGGTGGGCTGGCGAGGGTGGGTCGGTGGTGGTGGTGTGCTAGTGAAGGTGGGGGTCGGTGTTGGTGGACTCTTATGGTGGTGGTGTGGTATGGTGGTGGTGGTGTGGTATGGTGATGTTTATTCATTCTTTGTTTTTTTAACAAACAACTAACTAAATCTAACACTTCATTTCCATTCTCCCTCATTCTCATTCCCTCATTCTATTTCCCTTCTACTAAATCTAACACTTCATTTCCATTCTCCCTCATTCTCATTCCCTCATTCTATTTCCCCTCTGACAACCAAACCGCCCCTAAAATATAAAACATGGGATGAAAAACCATTTTCCAACCTATTGAACACATTTTCCCCAAAATCAGAAGGAAAACATGTTACATCACAATTGGAAGGAAAACATTTTCCATCACAATTGAACTAGTTGATTTTCAGTTCAATCAAACAATAAAAAAATGCTTAAAATGGAAAATTGTTTTAATTACATGTTGCCAAACAACAGAAAAACTTTGTGAAAATAAATTTTTCAATGTAAAAGATTTTCCATTGAAAATCATTTATATTTGAAAACGTTATACACCATACTAAACTGACCCTAAAAATATTTTACAACCAAGTAAATGAAGTTTATATAAAAGGATCGAACCTAGACATGAATTCATCAACTAACCGTCTAATGATAAAAAAAAATACGGAGTACAAAACTATTCAACGATGACTATCAATAGGGGAGTGATTTTGGCACTCCCCAATTTGATTTTGGCACTCCTCAATGTTACTATTCATGTGAGAGGGGGAAGAATGCCAAAATCAAATTGAGGAGTGTCAAAATCATTTTTCCTATCAATACAGCATAAGAATGATAAGATAGTACTTTCATGGATGTCAATAATGGGAAGGATTAAATAGGAGATCCGCCACTAGAGATGGGATGGGTCCCAATTTGACAGAGATGGGACAAAAATGGGGCTAAAAATAAGATCATTTGTGAGATGGAGAACACAACTATACATGACTAGAATAGGGGGAAAGAGATGTTTATTTATTATTGCACGTTGGTAGGGGTTATTATAAATAGTTAAATACCCCTACGTAACATATTAGTGACAATAAGCTATTTTGTACGCATTTTAGGTAATGATTTAAGGATACAGATGAATAAATTAATCAAAATGGTTTTAATACAAATAAGATTGAGATCATAAGTTACTAATCTTAAAGCTATTTTTTATCAATTTGTTCGTTTGCGCCCTCAAATTTTTTTTTAAGGTGCGTGCAAAATGATTTGTTGTCACTAATATGTTACAGAGGGAGTAGTATTCTTTGAGCATATTTGTAAACACAACAACTCTCTCTTAATTATAATACAAAATCTCACTTTTTCTGAATTCACATTCAATTTAGGGCTTGTTCAGTTCAGCTCTATTAAGTTCAGTTCAGTTTAGTTCAGTTCAGCTCTCAATAAACTTCTCTTATAAAAATTACTTTCAGTTGTATTCAGTTCAATTCAATTCAGTTCAGCTATATTCAGCTCCTTTAACCTTGTGATATAATAATCTGTTCTTTACCTTATTATTTCTTACAATCAAAACCTAACTCACGCAAATCAACACTCTCATCCACGTATCAAATATCAACTCGAGAATTAAACCTGAAACTAAAATTGTTCAAGGTTAAACATAATTATACGATTGTTCAAGCTAGGTCGGTTTTTTGGAACGAACATTTTGAAGCCCATTGTGGAGCCGATTCTCTAAAAAAAAACCCCTACAAAAACCACCTTTAAGAGCCTTGAAACAACAGTATGTCAGGCGGATCATCTCAACCAACCATGACAAATCTAGAGGCTCATGATAAGATAGATGGTTGCTTTGAACGAGTCTATCAATCAGAAGATTGCCATGCTCCAGAAAGAAAATGACGCGTTAAGGTCCCTAGTGTCATCAGTAGTCTCCATCGCCACTAATGCAAGGAACGATCAGAGAGCCGATCTTAGTGGAATCGTCACTCAGCTAGACACGGGGACACTATCTCCCCAAACCAATGCGCAAGGCGACGATGTGGAAGGGGACGATACCAGGTTGACCCTAGGAACCCCCTGGAGTTAGACACACCCCAGGCGAGTTACGACTGCGCCAAGTGGTTCATCACGTCCTCGAGGTTCGTCGCCAACTCTGAAAGAAATGTTTCTTCCAGTGGTGTATCCAGCCTGGTACACCCAGGCGACAACAACATCGACTTCCTCTGTTATCCGACCTAGTTCTGCCATGACGAACACCCTGGGGGTACAACGTCGATCCCAGTTACCAGAGTTCCAGCCACCATTGTTCCCCTAGGGACATCTTCTGCAAGGACGTCGCTCCCTCCCCGGATCCTGTCGACAACAACGCCTATTCCTCGCGTCACTTTTTCAGTGGCGATGTCTCAACCAACGATTTGACCACCTCCACGGTCGACGCTTGTACCAGATGAGGTGGCAACATGGTCTAACCACTAGAGTTAATTGGGAAACTCCTCCACAATTCCCTTTAAAATTCGGAATGGGGTTCGGGGAGACGATCCCATAAATAAGACAAGGCATTTATGAGCATAATACTAACTACGATGTTCCTGTCTTAGGTGGACAAACCGGTGGTGAAATGACGCAAGTGGCTCAACTGTCTAGGCAGCTTGCCCAAATGCAAGAAATGATGTCCAAGATTCCTGACCTACCTCCCCCAAGGCCCTAATGGAGAAGGCATCCCAAGATAGCTATGCGGATTTGCCATTCGCTTCCCATATCGCTATGATGGAGATCCCAAAATCTTTTTCTATGCCGTCCATGAAACTGTACGATGGAACTGGAGACATGATGGATCACGTCAACCAATACAAACAAAGGATGATGATGATGCCAATCCCGAGGGAGATGAAGGAAGCTTGCTTCTGCAAAGGATTTGGTGCAACACTCACGATTTTTTAATGGGTGAACCGATGCAATAATGTACAATACACAATTACTTGCTAAAGGAAATGTAACAAATAAAAAAGAAAGAGGAGTATTAGCTTATTACTCCCGCTATTCCAAATTACTTGTTACATCATCTTTTTCGCATCTCACAAAACACAATTTTAAATTAAAATATCTTGAACTACACTTAATAAAAAATTATAAAAATTGTATATTTGAAAATTACATATTTAGACGAATCAAATTAGAACCATCATGACTATATTTTTCTTTATGTACATAAAAAATGTAAATAGTCAAAGTTTGCAACTGAATAGTTCCAATTTTCAAAATGTAGCAAATAATTTGGAACAAAAATAGTAACATTTTATTAGTAGTGGATAAGTTATTCACAAGATAAAGGTAACCATTTCTAGTAGGCAACTTTAGGCCCACCCATCTATATATGAATATAATTTTCCAGATGTGGTGAGTCACAGAGTCCCCTCCAAAGCCCATTAATATACTCAGCTTCAGCGACAGTTACTCTGCTCTTTGGCAGTTGGCTACTTGACACCCCAAATCATTCAACCAAATACACCCACATACTTCTAACCTTCCAAAATTCGTACTAAATCCAATCCAACTTGTGATCATCATCTTCTCCTTCTCTTCTCTTCTCACACCAATTTCCACCCGAAAAAAGAGAGGTACAGAGACACTCAAACTGAGATAAACAAGGAGATATGAAAGAAGGCAATGATGGGTATCTAAGAGCTGATCAAATAGACTTGAAGAGCATTGATGAACACCTTCAGAGGCATGTAAGCAGGGCATTGACGCTTGAAAAGAAGCGAAAGGAAGAAGAAGAAGAAAAAGGAAGAAATAGTAGACCAGAGTGGGAAATTGATCCTTCTAAGCTTCTTATTAAGTCAGTTATTGCTCGTGGAAGTTTTGGTACTGTTCATCGTGGTGTTTATGATGGTCAAGATGTTGCAGGTTTTTTCCTCATTCTTTTAGTTTTTTTGCTTAATTTCATTCAGGCATTTCATCATTCACTTGGTGGACATTTTTTTAATTTTAGCTCGATATATTCAAATTTTCTGTTCAATTTTGAGTTTTAGGTTCTGATTTTTTCTGGGTGTTTGTTCAATTGCTGAATTTTGTTCCATTTTTTTGGAGTTTTACTGTTTCCCCCCATGTAAGCTGGGAGCTGCCATGGCTGGTTATGATTATGAACACAGTAGTTAGCTGACTTTTGAGGCACTTTTAGTTGAGATAATCCGTGATTCACGGGATTGTTGGATAAAGCAGTCGCAACTTTTTGGGAAAAAAAGTTTGAGTTCAGTTCTCTTTCTCACAAGTTTGATGTGACATGAAGTTGAAATGCCTAGCAATAACTGTTTCTGTTTCTTGCTTTTCTTTTCAAAATGAGGAAAGCCTTTTGTGATAAAGCAAAGAGTAAAAGATGGAGAATTAAACTTGAATTAGCAATCCTTGTGCAGTTGTGCTGTTCCTAACCTTGTTGCTCATCTTGCGCCTAAAATATTCCTTCATTTAAGATGGTTTTAAGAACTAATAAAGCGAAATATTCAAAATGGTATATGCACTTATTCAACTCAAATTCAGGTGTATGATGCTAATTTTAGTAATGAAGATGACTTAAGAAGTTAAGAGTGTCTGAAATTCTGAATTGAGATGGACATCATGATGCTGTTTTTTCAGTTTTTTCGTTTATTTTCTTTAATTGTTCGTGTAGAAGTTTGCTCTTTTAATTCAGAATTACATTGCTTTCAGTTAAACTTCTTGATTGGGGGGAAGAGGGCCATAGATCAGATGCTGAGCTTTCGCAGTTACGAGCTGCATTTTCTCAGGAAGTTGCAGTATGGCATAAACTGGACCACCCAAATGTGACCAAGGTATCGGTTTAATCCCTCCATTTTAATTTAGTATATACAGTTTGACTTTTGTTACATAAAGTTTTCTTTGAAACTATGTGACACTTGACATGGATTTCTCTAGTTGGATTTCATGCCAACACTCCACATGTGACCATATAATAAGATTAATCTCATTCCAAAAATAAATAAATAAATCAGAAGCTTAATATAAATGATCATAATGACATAAAGTGATTTCATGCCAACACTCCAACAGCATCCCGATGTCTGTAAAACGTCCTTTGCCCTGGGAATTGAATGTGAGGTTGGACATATGCAACCTGCTACTACAAAACGACCATTAGCTAAATATGCTGCAACTTCTGGTAAATGAAAATTGTTGGTTGTTCATAGAGAAAAACTCTAGTTTAGTTCACCTTCATCATAATGTAAGCTACTTGGTACTACTTCATTTCAACTAAATTGTCCATATGATCCTCCTTGACAATTGACACTCCGACATGGACATGACACTTAGCGCTTTATTATTAGTTCAATAGTATTGAATTTGTCAATAAATTACCTGACAGACTTGGGATACATTATGCCTTACATGAGCATGTAAGTCCGAGTAATATATATTATAAACCAAAGAATGATGCAATCAAAACCACTATTGTGTTGTTTGACGTGAGTAGCATATCAAAACTAGTTGCTCTCACATAACTGGATCGCGCTTTTGTGGTACTTATATATGGCATTTCTAATGATGATACCTTGATGGGCATCTATCAGTTATTACTAGTGTTGATAAGTTAAACATTCAAATTAGCTTTTATTAAGATGCAGCCTACGACAATAAGAGGTGATTCTCTTAGAACAGGTATGAACCCTTCCACGAAAAGGCTTTATTGAATGAAGGCACAACACAAAGAAGCTTGCAAACCTTTCCCTCTCCACCTAAATGAAAATGAGATGTTATTCCATAAATGTTCAACCTTACTATATGCTTCCACCTTCTTTGTTGAAATCAATTCTTTGAACTTTTAACTCATTGCTATTGTGCTTTTTACAGTTTATAGGAGCTACAATGGGTTCTTCAGACTTGACTATCCAAACTGATAATGGTCAAATTGGCATGCCAAAGAATGTTTGTTGTGTTGTGGTTGAGTATCTTCCTGGAGGTGCATTGAAAAATTTTCTTATCAAGAGCAGGAGAAGGAAGCTGGCTTTCAAAGTAGTAATGCAGCTATCACTTGATCTTGCACGGGGGTGAGTCCTTTATATTCATGTTATTTGTCCTCTATGCTCACTATGTTTCAGGATGTTTCATTTTTCTGTTGAAGCATTCAATAGGTTATTTGGGGCCTAAGGTTTTGTTGTTGTAAGCATTCAAAAAGGCTGTCTCTATCCTTCAATGGAATTATAGTTACCTGTTAGCATATGAGCTATATGGCATAATTGTTTGACAGTGAATCAGGTCTTGCAACATAGAATAAGATAACACTTAAAATCTATAATCCTTTTGGTTATCATCTAAGAACATGATATTGTCCATGTTGTTGTCATCACTTGTCTATTACTTGTTTTTATCATAGCAATAGTCTATAGACTATAGGCCCTGCATCACAAACTGCTAAACTTTCTGATTGACAAATAATTTAACACAATTTTGTAGTGATTAGTGAATTGAAACAAACAGATGTAGACATTGATTATATGATTCTTCCCCTAATCCAGGGCTTTACTTCACCCTAAAAGCTTTGGTTGTTTGTTTTGTTCTGTTGTGTTCCTGTAAAGAGTATATTTTTCTATTTAAATGTCTAATAAATAAGTGTAGAATTTGTGATAAGATTTGCAATGATTATCAAGCTTATGATAAAATTGCACCATGGAACTTAGTTTGTGATAACTGCTTCTCATAGGTTGAGCTATCTTCAAACCCAAAAAATTGTCCACAGAGATGTAAAGACTGAAAACATGCTTTTAGACAAGCAACGGAATCTCAAAATTGCCGACTTTGGCGTTGCGCGTGTTGAGGCTTCAAATCCTCATGACATGACTGGCGAAACCGGAACACTTGGTTATATGGCTCCTGAGGTAGGTACTTTCTTTTGTGCTGTTCTTGTAAAAAAAAAAAAGGTTGCTCGGTCATGAAGCTCTTCCCAGATGCAAACTCTATTGTGCCATTGTGGGAAAGGTCCTTTTTAATAGTGTTCATGGCTTTGGTTCCTGTGAAATGAGGACAACTAATGGCTATTAGTTGGTTTTTAATCCTTCGAATATATATTTCTGTATTTCCATGGTCACTTATCTCATTACCTCCCTTTCTTCTGCCTTTTTCCTATCCTCAACAGCAAACCTTTTGTTGTCATGCCCTCCTTTTTTGGTTTTCTTTCTAACTTAACAATATTCAATAGACCCTTTTATGGTGGAGCATGTTGATCTGAAAATGTTACACAAAAACTATACCGCTACAAAAAGTTGCCGATAGCATTTGTTGTTCCTTTCAAGTTAGGACTTGATTTGAATGCCGTAATATATCATATCCCAATTCTTATTTATTTTGGTTGAAATACACTGCAGGTTCTCAATGGTCATCCATATAATAGGAAATGCGACGTGTACAGCTTTGGCATTTGCTTATGGGAGATTTACTGTTGTGAGATGCCATATCCTGATCTGAGCTTCTCAGAAGTGACATCAGCTGTTGTCCGACAGGTAGCATTTAGATAATGCTCTCTCCATATGGGAATAGTTGTCACATTGTTCCAATTCCTTCTAATTATAGAAATGACTTGGGCCCTGTTCTTTTGGACTTCATGCCTCAGTTCAGCTCAGCTCCTGCTAAGTTTAAGATTAATTCAGTCCAAAAGAACAAGGCCCAATCTTACAAAATTACTCTTTGTATAAGTTGATCCGTCCTCTACCACCCTAGAATAATGTATAATTTCAGACAAGAGAAAAGCATTGTTTTCAACATAAGCACGTGGTTGGAATTTACGTAGCCTTCAATCTATCTGAAACATTTACCTGAACTTCCAGAATCTGAGGCCTGAAATACCCAGATGCTGCCCCGGCTCTCTGGCAAACGTAATGAAGCGATGTTGGGATGCAAATCCAGACAAGAGGCCGGAAATGGATGAGGTGGTTTCAATGTTAGAAGCAATTGATACTACCAAAGGCGGTGGTATGATCCCTCTTGATCAACAACAGGGATGCCTCTGCTTCACAAGAAACAGAGGACCTTAAAACTAGGAGCTGATTTTAGGGGGGGGTGGGGGGGGGGGGAATCATTTGTATTCTAGTTCTCATATATCCTAAGTAGAAATGTAGGAAGATCCCCTTAGACATATCTATTGAATTAGTAACTATTGTAAAGGCAATTTTTCGTCTAATTTGCCCAATCTGGTTGAACAACCTGCTGTTTCTGTAAGACGAAAAAAATGCAGAATAAATAAATTTGGCATCATTGTAGTGTAGATAATAGGTTGGTTTATAAAAGATTTGATATCATATTTATATGGTTGATGTCGAATTCGCTATTCACTCACTGTCTTGAGCCCTAAAGTTGAATTGATGAAAGAATTTCTGAATTGTAGTTTCATGAACACTTGATCATTCATTCATTCATTCCTATGGCATTTTTTCAAACAAATGGCCATTCATAAGACTAACAATTGAGTATTTGTGTGAGAGTTCCCCTCTTGATTCCAGGTGATCCTGGGATCGATTCTCATCCCCGCCCTTTGTGGCTCATTCACACCCAAAAAAAAAAAGAATAGTTGAGTTTTTGTGTTGCTTCTTAAAGTTATCCAAACTCAATCAGTCAATTGGCTCAAATACTAGTATTATCTCTCTCATAATATATTTTTACTAAGTTAAATCTTATTCCCCTCAATAAAAAAAAGAAGTTAAATCTTCTTTTTCAAGACCTTTTGACATTCAAAATGTGTATCATGAGTTGCCAATTCAAATTAAGGTTGCAATATTACTAATACGCTTGAATAACTTTACTTTATTATTACTTATGTTTCATATTAATTGCAAGAAAAATATTTGCCCGAATTCTGAGAAATAATATTTTTTTGTGAGTGTTTAAATGGAGAGAGGAAATTAAAGGTGCATGTGATGGGGAGAAAAATTGAGAAAAATGGCGACTTAAAAAAAGGAAAAATAAAAATTTGTTGCAAATAATATGAAACATCTATTTTTTTTACAAAAATTGCAAATAATATTAAATGAGCGTAATACTCCTTTTATTATATGTAGCCATGATGGCCTATTTATTAGGCACATATATACAGTGACAAATTGACAATGAGAATGAAATATTATGTCATTTTATGATGATAGCCAAAGTCCATTATAACGCAGTCTTATTTTGGAACATTTCTTTTTTTTTTTTTTTTTTTTTTTGAAAAAACTCATTATCATTTGAGAAGTTAGTAGAGATAGTAATTGAAAAAATAAAAAGTTAAGTTTGGGAGGGGGAGTCAAAATCATTTGTATTCAAATTAAATTTTCATTAGTACTGTCTTGTACCAACTACCAAAGAGGAGGTGAAATTCGTTGATTTGGCAATGGAAATTATTTAACTTTGACTACAATCTTCATGAATAGAGCATTGGATTTATTGTAGATTCATCATTATTAGAATATTAGCTCAATTGCAATTAAAAGATTGGACATGCAAGAATTAAAGCAAATTGGGCCATCTAGTATCATGAAATTTGGACTTGTCATATTTTGTACGATGATTAATAAGACCAATTTCGAGGAAAAATCCTAAATGTTTTTCTAGCAAAAACGTTCAAGAAAATTTTTGACAAATGCAAAAACAAATTTTATGAAAATAACCCTCCAAATATAAATTCATTACATAGTTGGGACTAAAATCAAATGCAAAAAAAAATTTATGAACAAATGAGACTAAAATCAAATACGAAAACAAATTTCTTGAATTTCAGCTCAATTTAGACAAATTCAATTTAGTTTAGACAAATTTTAGGATTTAGTTTAACTCACTGCAGCTTAGACAAATTCAGTTTAGTTCAATTCGAATTAATTCAGTTTAGAAGAACAGAGCCTTAGTCAGTTGGTATAATGAAAGTGGGGCAGAGGGAGTTGTTTGGCCCAATTCTGATTACAAGACTGTCGGTAGCTTCACTTGTCAACTTAATCTTGAAGTTTTGCAGCTAAGAACAAAATGAGTAATATGGACATTCACAAGACATTTTCATGACACATTAAAAGTTGGGATAGTTGGTTTTTCTGAATCCTTCATCCCCTGAGTGACAGGTTATTTTGCACCAAAATGGTACAAAAATGGAACTTAAAACAGTTAAAAGCTTATTATTCCTGGAACACAACATTAATCATGCATGAATACAAGTTATACAACCATGTTGATATACAAAATGTAATGGCATACCTCAACAGAGAAGATTCAATTCACAGATCCGCCTTAGCTAACCAAAATGTAGTAATAAATGCGTGTTATCATACACTATTAAGTACGGAGTATCAACTATCAAGTATCAACTATCAAGAAGAGCATGAATCTAGCCAGCAATTTTGTAGGTTGGATTAACAAGATTATCAACGCCAGAGACGACTTGCACCGACTCTATGACATCACCGACCTTCAAATCCGCTAAAAAATCTTGGTTATCAGTTACATAGCCAAACACTGCATATCGACCGTCTAATATATTGGCATTACTTGGGGTCAGTTCACTTTCTTTCAGCAACCAAAATATTTGGCTTGAACCTGAATTGTCCTCAAATTCCTGCAACATTTTGAAGTTGAATATGTCACAACAATTGTACATTAGCTATCATCTTTTATTTACTCTTTTCCCTAGTTCCTTTCCCTTACACAACACATTCGCTGAGGATTTAAAAAACAATGAACAATTTTTTTTTATCATTGCCCTAGTGTCCTATATTAAAAAAAATGAAAAAAAAAAAAAACAGAAGTTGCAAGTTCTTACCTCTCTTGCCATGGCCATTGTACCAAAGGCATTGAATGGAAGCTTTGTCTGAGCCTTATATAAACCAAGTTCCTGAAATCAAAGTGTACATAAACTTCTAAGATTTGGAATCATGCAATGTTCTTCCAATAGTGATTAATTTTGACTGAAGATTAGGGCAAGTAGGGAATTCGAAATTTTTTATACTTGCCATATTTCATAAACTTATATTTGCAATAAACAAAACACTCATTAAAATAAAAATTTATGCATGTATATGCAACAAGGGGCACCCAATTACATAATTATTTACACTTGTATCTATGTTAGGCTTTTAATGCTCTCAATATATATTTGGTACTCTCCCCGTACATCTTTCTCTGCACCAACTTCTTTATTTGGTTGTCTCTATTTATTTATTTTTTGCTCCATTTCCCAGCGTAAAACTTTGTCACATCTTATGGCATGAACCAAAATGATAATCTCGTGGGGGCATTCCCTACTCAATCTATGTAGACGACCACACGGAATAATCACTTTGGTTCATGTAGCCGACCCCACTTATGGAAATAAGGCTTTGATTGGTTGATTGATTTCCTTTTTTTAAACCTATTTCTCTCTACCTTTTACACTTGAGGGCCCACATTAATCTAAACATTAACCCTTAGTTGGCTTGTGTGCCAAGCCCAGAAGGGGCAAAGAAACAAGGACAGAGGGAGTATTGAATTGTTTGTGAAATTGTGATGTACAATTGTAAAACAGATTAGGAAAGAACTTACTTCTAAAGTTTCACCATAGAATGGAACTTTTTCTCCTTCAACCATGATCTCCAACGGAATCGTACGAGGCTTTTCTGTACTTGGATCAATGAAACCCTCAGCAGGACCTTTAGGGTCCCCAGTTTGCACAACAAAGCCATCAGCTGCATAAGAAAGGATTGGCCATTAAAACTTTTAAGCATCCAAAATTTCAAATGGACATCTGTAAATATAAATGGTGATCTAATATCTGAATTTCTAAGCATTTCATTAACCACTAAAGCCAAAATTGAGAAAAATTTTCGAGTCTCATATGTCTCAATAACCTTGTTTATGCCACCAACAACCCAAAGAAAGTGATTATCCCTGCTACCAATATAAATCAATATTCTACCCCTAATAGTAATACAATTAATAGGTAATCAAACATATTGGCCAACTATCTCAGTATAGACTGTGGTACCTCTTTGGATCTCCATGCCATCATAAAAGTGTCGTTCCACCAGATCAATAAAATTTCCAGCAGTTACTGGGGCGTTATAACCATCGAGAACAATGCGAAAAAGACAATTCTCAAGATTTGGGTTGTCCTTCACCTTCACCTTCATCTCAACAACTGCTCTTCCCTTCAGGAGCGGCATGGTTTGGTATTCTTCTGGAACTTCATATGGGAACCCATCTACCATGTCCTCTTCAACACTGCAGAAACCCAATGCCCCAGGAAGATCTCAGCTGCAGTCAATTAAGGTATCTATGAGAAAAAGCTTTTTTTTTTTAAAAAGGTTTGGTTTTTACAATTCTTTTTTAATTTCTCAAACTAATGGTATTATACTGATACTAAAGATAATGCCTTATATCTCTCTAGATTGAAGTTACCCTGACAAGCTTATCGCAATAGCGCATTTGGTTAGATCCAAGTAAGTAGAGCTAGGAACCAATTAGATGATAAAAATAATTATTAAAAAAAAAAAACTGTAATAGGGAATTTAGTGGTTAGTTACACAAAACATTCAAATTGAGCAGAGCAGAATAAGGGACTGTTTTATTCTATACATGTTTGCTTATTTGAATGTAATTTGTGAGAGGACAAAACCTTATTTTTCCTTATCTAAACTTACCTATATTTATTAGACCTTGAATGAACCTATCTGAACTTATTATTTTTTATGTAAGCAAACATCAGCTAAAATAATAGCCCCTAACAATGAGTGGACAATAATAGACCCTATATAACTTGGAGCCAGGCAATCGTGCGATTGTTTCAAACATGGCTACATCTCTGATTTGGCTTTTTTTTACGATTTTCCATGACATATGAGATGAAATTAATTAATTAAGAGTCCAAATTTAAAATTTTTCCTGAATTACCAAAGTCCCTAAAGGCATACAGCGCGTTTTTGGTGCAACTGACCGCACCATTTCGTAATGGTGCGGCACGCTGATAAATAAGGGGTTACAAAGTTAATTTTTGTAACTCACTTAAACACTTTGTAACCCCACTTACAAAGTTAATTACCAAACTTTGTAACTCACTTAAACACTTTGTAACCCCACTTAAATACTTTCTAAACCCAAAAAACACTTTGTAACCCCACTTTGTAACATCACTTAAACACTTTGTAACCCAAAAAACACTTTGTAACCCCCAAAAAACACTTTGTAACCACAAAAAACACTTTATAACTCAAAAAAATACTTTGTAACCCCAAAAACACTTTTTAACTCCAAAAAATCACTTTGTAACCCCATTTAAACAAAAAAAACCTTTGTAACCTCACTTTATAACCCCAAAAAATACTTAGTAACCCCACATAAACACTTTTTAACCCCACTGTAACTCCAAAATAACACTTGGTAACCCCAAAAAAGTATATTGTAACCCCACTTAAACACTTTGTAACCCCAAAAAACACTTTGTAACCTCACTAAAGACTTTGTAACCCCTAAAAACGGCTGCACCATTTGAAAAAATGCAGCTGGCCGCATGGTTTACAAATCATGCGGCCGCATATAAGAATTTGTGAAAGGCATATAGCATTAATAGCAAAGATCTAACAAGGATTGAGTTCTAGTCAATGGCACTAGATTGTACTTTGCAACTGAGAGGTAGCGAGTTCGATTCTCACAACCCCTCCCCTTACGGGCATGTTAGGGATATTCCTATGTAGGAGTCTTGCATTAGGGCATGGTTTACCTTACCCTGGGAAAAAAAAATAGCAAAGTCCTAACAACAAAAAAGTTAGCATGGTTACTCAGGATTTTGGGTTAGCAAGTCAAAAATCACAATAATTATGGAATTGCAGTTGGGCCTCAAAATTCAACAAAAATTCTACTAATAAATTATTGACGAAACTAATTAGCTTCACATGAATATCAATTTCAAATAGCCAGTATTTTAAATACTAACCTGCCAATATACTGAAGCAACTCTCTTTGTTTAGGAGCCACCCCATCCCTGTTCCTGTTTTCAACAATTTGTTGAAGCTCGTCCATTCCTGTTTCCAGCTTGTCAAGCAACTCGATACCACGTTCCTTCTTTGATTCAGCTAGCCCTGAAACAATTAAACTCTTGCCATTCTTGTACGCACGAGATGCTTGCTTTACGTTCTACAATCACATAACCACTCATCATCAATTATGAATATTATACGATTAACATAAATAATATACAATATAAAACCCCCAGATTATGAATAAAAATTCGCAGGAGAAAAAAAAGAGGTCTGTGATTCATACTCTCTCAGCAGAATCCAAAGCTTTGAGCCCTGACAACTTGAGGCTATCCGTAATGTCTTCCAGCGGTTTCTGAACTTCTCTAATGGCCTTATTATCAATTGGTAATGCATATCTCAACAAAGCTTCTGGGTCCTTAATTGGTGGACCAGATATTAGCACTGCTAAATCAGGCAATGCAGGAGGAGTAACTGCTACGGCTTCCCTTTGCCAACTCAAACTAGGCTCTCCAATTATCAACCCTACTGCTAATGCTATTGAAATCGCACATTCTTTCATCGAAAATGACTTCTTTTTCTGCCCAAAAAAATAAAAAACCACCATGAAATTGTCCATAAACAAGCCAAGCAACTTCATCCAATATTCACCATATAATAAAGACTCGTTTACTTTAGCTGAACTGAACTTAACTTAATTGAACTGAATACAGCTTAAAGTAATATTTTATAGGAGAAGGAAATTGAGAGCCGAACTGAACTGAATTGAACTGAACTTAAGCTGAAGTAAACAAGCCCTTAGTGGCGTCCCCATTAAGGGACATCATGGGTCACAGGACCCATGAATATTTGGGATATTATAGAAATCTCCCTTTTTCTAGCCATTTTTGTAGCATAAAACAAACCAATTTAGGCCGAATTTCAAAATTTGTTAAGGTGATGGTCATTGGTCCTCCACCATTATGGAAATCCTTGGGCCGCCACAGTAATGCAATATAAATTATAAAAACACCAGCAGCAGCCATTTTGAGGATGCCCCATTTTAAATCAGGATTAAAAGTTAAAACTTAGAATCTATAACTCAACAATTTCAATTGTAAATTTAACCACAATATCAAATTTGACTGTAAAATTGAAACCACAGTGTCAGCACAAGTTAAAACCAAAAACAAACATACAATTCAATAACCAAATTAACACAAATTTCACAATAATACAAGAAATTTCTGAGCAAAACAATGAATGGCTTATATATGTATTTCAAAAAGTGTCAAAATAGTTAGTCTATAAATACAAGATACAAAATGGGGATAAATGAAAACTTACCTGTTCATCATGTGGGTCAATGTGACTATTGATTTTAGACAAACATCGAGGATTTAAGCTCCTAAATTGAGATTTTTGACGAAAATTAGGGGACCCCAGATGAGAAAAGGTTGATGGGTTGCTCGAGAAAGCATGTTTTGTGCTGAATAAAAAAGGATAGTGTTGATGACAAATGAACGAAGACATTGATGTACTTGAAAGATTGAGTTAGATTAGAAACACAAAAGTTGAATGAATGTGAGAGAAGATTTGAAAGAAAGAGAGGCTAGGGGGGGAGTGTGGTGCAGTGGGGTTGGTAGACTACGAGATAAACAAAACCAGTGGGAGAGAGTGAGAATGAGAAGATGATGTTGTGGATCATCCTCTAAATTTGGATAAGGCGTGAAGGCAATTGTTTTCCCAAAGATTTCCTAGGTGTTAAATTATTGTTATTTTTTTACTTCATTTCGGACCACTTTCAGATTGGACCAGGCCGTTTTGGATTCGGACCAAATTTAGACTGACGTACTATACGGACAGGATTATATTCGGACCATTTCGGATTGGGTCATTCTCGGATTGACTCATTTCGAATCGGACCATTTTGGATTGAGCTATTTTCAGCTATGCTTGTTGGATTTTTCAAAAAGGATTAATTTTGAAGTTTTTTCAAGATAAAAAAGAGCATATATTAATTAACTCTTAAATAAAAATGAAACAACAAGTCATTACAAATCCAAAGACCATAAAATGCATAAAGTAAAGAAAAAACTAGAAAATCAAAGCAACAACATAAGCTAAGTACAACAAGTAGCATCACTTGACTCGTTCAGATCCGGTGGTTTTCGGATCAGGACGAGTTCGAATTAATCAAATCTGTCCGAATTCATATGAGTTCCAGACTAGATGAGGTTCAAATCGGATTAGGATTCGAATCGAACCTCATCGAATTTTGATGAGTTTCGGACAAGATGAAGTTCGGATCGGGTTTCGAATTTCGGATTAGAAATTTTGATTCTAATAATCCCACCTTTTGATACTCTGCTTAAAATAATCATACTTTTAATTTATTCCAAAATAATGATAGAAAATGAGTAATGCCTAATTCCTAACTATAAGATGTGTTTTACACATCTAACATGGCATTGTTGTAATAAATACAACTTTTTAGTGACATTGTTATAAATAATGCCACTTAAAAATTGCATTTATTTATAAAAATGTCATGTAAGATGTGTTTTACACATCCAAGTGTTAGATGTTAGGCATTTCCCGATAGAGAATATATTTAAAGTACAGTGGTATCACGTAAACCCTAGGTTAAAAAGGGGCACTGAGGGTATGTTCTCTCTGTAGGATTACAATCTTAATCCAATCTATTTTTTCCAATTCAATCTCATCCCTTGATTCCAATTCATTCTAATACGTTTTAATTCATTCTATTCTCATTTGCCCGTTCCAATCAATTCCAATCTTACACATCCATTCTAATACCATGAAAAGAACACACCATAAAATAAAATAAAAAATCTAAAATACAGTGGTACGAATAGGGATGTTGGTAAGTCAGGTTAAGTAGGAGATTTGCCGCATC